>OZ012681.1:52781143-54103643 GCA_963942445.1 Argyra leucocephala
AAAGCCTGACTCTGAACCAAATAACTAATATGTAAAGAAATAAAATAAACATTTAATGTTAGTCATTGTGTTATGCCTGTTTTCAATGCCTGTTTTCTGGCAATAACAGCCTCTACTGGTAGACTATTTATTACCACTAGCAAAAGTTGAGTATTATAAACAATAAATAACTGAATTAAATTGAAATTTATTGGGATTGTTTTATTTACCTGGAATTTGTCGGCAGTATCTAAGTATTATAGTCTTGGACTATTTAGACGACTCCTATCAATTTGATTTTGTGACTAGTTTCATAATTCATATATTAAAATTATATGGAATTAAACTTGACTGAAACAGTGATACTTACTTAGATGATGAACAGACCCTGTATGATCTGGGCTTGACTTATCAACATTGCCAATTTTTGTCGGTCACGGGCGGCTTTTCTTCAGTTGAAGATACGAAATTATTTGAAACAGCAATTCCTACATTAAATCAATCATGCTTCCTTTAATTGGGAATCATTAACAATCTTGTTTAACTTAATTTAAAAAGTTATACAGAGATGTACACTTAGATAAGTTAAAAATTGGCTCAATTGAAATTTACTGTAGAAACCTTTGCCAACTGGTTTATACGTTCTTAAGACAGCAAAATTTTATAAAAGTTATATTGCAATTACAAAATTGATATCAAACTTGTCCAAAAGCATTTTTTCAGCACTTTTCAATGTGTAGTGGTGTGCTGGAGTATTCCCACATACCGTAATATTGGCATTGCGCTTTGAACTATGTAATTATCTAAAAGGATATATTTTTATTTTTAATAAATCTAATTCAACAAATATTTTTAGTGGCTGAAGAAATATATTATAATTGAGACAGAAAATATTTCAGTACAAGCAATTTACAATATAATTACTTTTAGAGGGAACTCGAAGAATTCGACGTTTAGTTGATTTATTTAGTGTTCCAAATTATAGTACAGACATGTGGTGACATAAGGTGCGATATGTGGTGGGTTTTAATACGTTTTAATAATTCATTGTTTTATTGACAAACATTCCGGGGGGCTTGCAATACCCTAAAACGATTTTTTTTAGAACCTATAGAGACCAGGAAGAGAATGAAAATACCCAACATCTTCTCTGTACTTTATCAAAAAAGGAAAACCCATCTAGAAACCTTTTTTTTTAGTTGACTGTGTAACATTGAGATAACTTTGTAAGAAGCTGAACATGGCTCAACCAATAGGTTTGCGCGAGGAAAGTTCATGCCTTATCACTCTGAACTTCACTGGTCTGAGTGTTTCGGTTGTAAAAACTCCTACCTATATACTATTCCCAACCTTGTAGTGTTATATTTGCATGGCTTGAAATTGTGATGTTGCTTCCATAATTCTTATACCTCACTTTCTCGTGAGTTATGCACTTGAATACTATAGAGCTGCAGATAATATTTCTTTAATTTCATATTTGATATTTTTTTATGCCGGTATGCAAAGATTTCCGTCTCAGTATGTGAGTTGATGTCATTTTATTTAAAACAAAACAAAAAAAATTATAATATATAAGAATTTTTCCATTATCTAGCATTCCGTTTTTGTTTGAGTCATTTTAAATTCGAATCTGTTAATGAGATTTTTTTAAAAAAATAAAAGCAAAAAATTTATAGTTTAACTTTTTAAAATTCCAAGTTTTATTTTAAATAGTTTTCTTAATTATACATGTTTTTATTGTATACTTAGCTATTACGTACATAATATAGAATATAAAATTGGATATATGTGTTTTAAAATATTTGTGTACATAATGTATGTTAGCTATGTACTGAGTTTTCTTTATTTTATAGAATCACAAAACTACTCAACCGATTGTTATTAGGTATACCTAGTTCATATATATATACTTGATGATAATTTCATTTTGTTTCTTATTTTGTTTGTTTTAATTTTTTAGCATACATGTTTTTCCTTTTTATTTTTTTAACAAACATCCTGTTCAAATATAAATATTCAGGACAGAAAACAAGAAAAACAATATAATTTTAAATTTTCTTTCTTAACATAAGTAAATTTTTAGGTATACATATGGAAAGAAAATCTCAAGAAAATTTTAAGATTAAATTATTATTGTGTTGTACTGAAGAAAGAGAAAACTAACAAAAATAAGAAAAAAAAGATATGTCACAATTGTTTAAAAACTCAAAATGAATCTATTTTGAACAATATATGAACAACAATCTGTGTAGGTATATTTAAATTTTATCAAAATAAATATTTCAGAAGGAAATTCTATTATAATAATTTTATTTTAGAAATTTTAAAATATTATGATTAGAAACAACGGGAAATTTTTTGTTGGGGCTTGATCCAAATTTAAGTTTAAATGCAAGTATTTTTTTTTTAAACTCTAATCCAGAAATCCGGAATTTTGGAAATTTGACCCACATTTGTAATTAAAACCAAAGTTAACCAGTTTTATATTTTTAAATAATTAACTTAAATTTTGATATCCTTGTTTGTTCTATTATTCATAAAATTAATTAAGTTTTAGAGAAAATTTATTAAACCTAGGTTAGTGAGCTAAGCTCAATTCATACTACATTAAAGGAAATAATGAGTCAATTTTGGCAAAAAAAAATAAAATTGAAAGTTTCATAATTAATTTTTTCATATATAGTTAAAACCCTATAGCTCATAACATGAGCTTATCAGGCTCATTTTTTGTTCAAAACTACGTGTTTTCTAAATTTTTCGTAACATTGTAAAGATTCTTCTTTCTAATCTTCATATAGGCCAATATTTACAATCACAATAATACATATTTTTTTATTTATTTTTTTTTTGTTTCTTAAAAAAACTACCACGTAAATTCATAACATGAGCCTGAGAGGCTCTCACATAATATTATATATATATATTATTTTGCATTTATCTGGATGTTTGTTAGTCCGACGGAATACTTCAACATTATATACAAAATGTAATATGTATACAAATTTCTTTGGTACTCTTTTTTTAACCCCTGTCTACCATGCTGAATCTTTGCAGGAAAAAATACCATTGCATGAAATATATTTTTTTGATTTAATATTAGTCTGCTTCGCAAATAATAAGGAAAAATAAAAAATAATAATAATAATATAAATAAAACAAACAATTTTTTTGATTTATAATAAGAAGTACTAATAGAAATTTTATCAATAGTTTAATATGGTATAATAACCAAAAGGCAAACAGCATTTAACGCAAAAAAAAACATAATGCACTCAAAGGTTATTCTTATTACTTAAAATTATACACATTATGCATATGTGTCTACATATTTTTTTTTTTTTTTTTTTTTTTTTTTATGATAATGATCATAGCATCATAGTTTTGCTACCGTATGCATTGCCTGTACTATATTATTATAGGTATATATACTGTAGCCAGAAATGTGATGCAATGAAGAGTTAAAAATGTTATTTATTTTTATTTTTTTTTTGTTTTTTGTTTTTTGTTGTTATGATAATGATCATAGACATAGCAACATAGTTTTGCCATACCGTATGCATAGCCTGCATAGTATAGTACTATAGGTATATATATATATACTCTAGCCAGAAATGTGATGCGATGATGAGTTAAAATTGTTATTTATTTTTATTTTTTTTTTAATATATATAAATATGTATCTATATGATATATAAATTTATGATCGTATTAAACAATAACAACATATACATTTTTAAAGAAATTAAATGAAATTTTGTAATATTATTTGTTATTTATTATCTTATTATTATGTTATTTATTATCATCATTTATTCATGTCATGAATATACAATAATAATATAGAATTAATATAAAATATATGCAAAAGTGCATTTTAATTAGTTTCATACTTTTTAATATAATTTTACTTGCATTTAATTTTATTACTTTATTACCAATTTTTGTTTTTTTTGCTTTGCTATTTCTATTGTTATTTCTATTGTTTTAATTACATTTTATATTTTTTATGATGGATTGAAAGAAGTATTAAGACAAGATATAAGAGCCAGAAGAAGAAAAAAAAAAACAAAAAAAAAAACAACAACAAATAAAAATAATACAATTCTGCCAATAGATCATAGAGTTGAAAATGTGAAAAGAAAAAAAACTCAAAAATCAAAAATATACTTTTGAATGCTAAAATGCATGAATTTTAAAATGCAGTTAGGTCAATCAATATAAACTACCCAATTTTCTAGTTATGTGTTACTTTGTTTTGTTTAGGTAATGTTATGTGTGCTTAACAAGAAACAAGTAATATTTTTTTTGAAGTGTGGTAAATTTTCTATTTCTTTTAAGTTTGTAGGTAAGTCATTATAGGATTTTAGGCAGTTGTAAAGGCAGTTTGTTTTTTGTTTTTCTGTTCGGAATAATGAAAGATAATAGTTTGATTTATTTCTCGTATTGTGAGTATATAGATCAATATATCTGTTAAGAATGAAGTTGTGTTTGATATAGTTATTTATTATTTCGAAAGCTAATATATATAATTCTCTGGTGCATATAAAATCGAGGCTTGGAAATTCAGGGGAGTATAGTAAGTTTGTTGGATGTAGTATTGGGTAATTATTAATAATTTTGATAGCTTTTTTATGAAGAACATTTAATTTACTTATGTGGGTCTTTGATGCTCTACTCCAGATTGGATTTAGATATGTAATGTTGGAAATAATATAGGATGAGAAAATAACAAAGAGGCTTTTTTTATCTAAGAATTGTTTCAGTCTTTTTAATATGAATATATAAGGGGCAATTTTTTTACATACAAAGTCTATATACTCTACCCATTTGAGATTAGAATCAATCACCATTCCTAAGTAATTGTAGTTCTTAACAACATCAATTTGATCATTTTTAAATAAGAAGGTGGGATGAGCAAAATTTTTGTTTTCAAATAAGAGGATTTTAGTTTTTTTTAGGTTTATAACTAATTTATTTTTTACTAACCACTCATCGATTAAAAATAAATCGTATAGTATTAATAATAACGGAGTATTTTCGTAAATGTGATAAATGAATAGAATTTATTACATTTACCGGTAATTATTAATAATTACACCTGTGTTGTATGGATTGGTAAATGTGATTAAAATTAAAACTATTTCTTTTAATTTTTTTTAGTTTGTTATTAAAATTATGACAAAAAAAAAATAAAAACCAAAAAACAAAAGTTATATTTTTATGGTTCAATTAATCATTTATTTCTACAAAGTTAATTTATTTATTTTTATCATTTGGAATTATAATTTTAATTTGACTTTTTACATTTGCAGCTATTTTAATTACAATCGAATTTACAACTACAGTATTGAAATCCTTGACCACCTAGATTTGATTTTTAAAGTCCAAACCACCGCTACCTATTTACTGAAACCCTGTTTTCGCAGACGGCAAGCTTTTAGGGAAACATAACATCTTTTTGAAATATTTAAGTCGTTGATATCGCCGGACTAGTCGGAACTATCCAAAACATTATTAAAAATTAATTATTAAAAACCTTTTTTCAGAAAAATACAATTTAAACACGTGATATAGAATTTCGGCCCAATTCCTGGGATCCCGGACCTATTGTATTCATCGTATCCAAAAAAAATTTTAAAATTATTTATAATATTTATTACATTTACCTAAGATGGGTGGGAATTATTAATAATTACCGGTTTAGGTGATAAATCAAAAAAAATTCTGTCCAAATTAATCACTTTAACCTTTCTATTTGGTAATTATTAATAATTACCGGTTATTATTAATAATTACTAATTTATTAGTTTAACCGCAACATATATGTACCGTAAAATTCATCATGATTCTTGAAATCTATATTTAAATGACGAATAATTATCATATACACACATTTTTATATATATATATATTATAAAAATATATTTTTATAATAATTTTAATCTAATTTTAAAATTGTTTACCATCACATTTATTTACCCAGGACGAAAAAAATGTTTAAACTACTTTCACAACATAATTCAATTTTTATTTTGATGTAAAGATGCATCTTATTCTAAATAGCGAAGAAGTCATAACAGTAAAAAATGGTGAGTAATTTAAAGTATTTTTTTTTCTGTTTTTGGTTTGTTTTATTTTTAAATTATTCTACTTTCAGACCAGAAATCATTACAATATAATATTATATATTTTGTTAGATCCTGTATACAGGATATGTGGTAAGTAAACTAATGTGCAAAATATTTGCCATCAAATAGACAATAAAGCAAAAATTCTTCGTATATTAAATCAATTTAAATTTGTTTTTAAAAAACAAGCATGTGCATATATTTATCTTTCATCTTCAGAAAATTCAGAAATAATGGTAACATAATAACATACATTTTCTTTAAAATAGACTAAAAGTGGTATAGCAATATGTAAAATTGAATATGTAAAATGTTTCGTTTTAAATTTTTTTGCAGCGGTAGAAATGAAATTTTAATATGAAGTGGGTAGGTTGATGGAAGTGACCATTTCAGATACCTCTAGATAGTCAATTAGCGGTTCAATGTGTAGGTAATGGGTCGTGTAACCGATTTGTTGTTGCTAGTTGTTTTTTAGAGGATCAGAATTTATAGAAATGGTAAAAAAAAATTCTAGAAAATTAATACTGTTCTAAATTTTAAGAACAGTAGGAACAGTAAAATAAAAAAATATGCACTTTATATAAAATATTCAACATAAATTATTAAAATTTTGAACTTAATTAGATTTTAAACATTCTTTATTATTTCTATTACCTTATACTAATTATTATTATTATTAACTGAAATTAATTTAAATTATAGTCAAATGTAAGCGGTAGCATCAGAGGCTTTCGGTTTCGGTTACTTTATACTAAGTCTTTTGTGTTTACAGCTGCAGAAAAACTCAAAAGAAAAGTTTTACGTATCGCTGTAACTGCAGTTATATTTATTTATAAAAATATGCAATTATATTTCTATGCTTATCTCTATGACTGATTTGATATCTATTTTTAGCTGTGAACTATTATATTTTATAAATATTATTGTTCAGTTTTATGCACTATGATATATTAAATCATAACTATAGGTCCAGTAGGACTTGAATATTCTGCTCAATATTATTTTTTGATTAAATTAATTGTATTCATTATTCTGAATAGAATTGCTTTCTAATATAGCAAATTAAATGAAGAAGTTACATCTTATAGGCCAACTAGTCTACTACTATTATCTATCAAAATTATTTGAAACTAACTTTGAATTAAATTGATTGAAAAATGTAAAATTACCCCAAACAATTATCAAATTGACTTTAAAAATGAATATGATACGACGTTGTCAACGGAAAAGTTGATGCGATTGAGCTAAGAATAGAAGAAAAGAAAAATATTGTACAGCGGTATTGCTAGGATATTATTTGAGCAGTTGATAAAGGATGGCTTGAAAGAATGCTGTACAAACTTAAAAAGTTACTTCATTAGCAGTTACTTTTTATTGCTACAGTCATTGGAAACTTGAAGACACTTTTTTGTGAAGCATGAAGTTGCATATACAAACTATCACTAAAATTATGAATAGATAACCACAAGGCATGTGTTTCAGACCGTAATTTATACTATAAACATATTAACAAAACATCACCATATTTATTGATGATACTGTTAATCCATGGTATGTTTCCAAAATCTGGTAAAATGACATAAATTAAATTCAAAAAGAGCTACAGAAATAACGAATCAAAGTGAATAAAACTATTCATGGTAAAATCTTGGACTTAAGCTATACTAAACAACAAATTGTTAATTTATGGAGCTATCCGTAATTGTTAATTTAAAAAACAGATATGAACTTACGGAACCCATCAGCTATAGGAAGTAATCAGCAATTCTAATATAGAAATATTACAACGATACCATTGCCATAGATTGATCGATTAGCTGCAAATATGAAACAAGATTATATTCTATATATTCCAAATAGGTTAGCAAATGGCTTGTTGGTTTCAAATGGTGTTAGTCGATTAAAACCACAATATTTTGTAACTACCCAGCAGATACCTATTAATCGTTAAGTTTACAAGGATCTCGTAATACGATGGAGTTTGTTTGGGGATGTGAACCATTTGGCATATGTATATTAATATGTTGCTTACATTTAAAAATAGATATACCAACTACACTGAATGTCTGTATCAGAGACAGGTTGTACCTACAGTTTCATAGAAAAATAAAAAATAAAAAAAAAATTAATTTTTGAAAAATGTAAAATTGTCCCAGATCACCAGTTTGGCTTTCGAAATTAATATTATGCAGTGGAATAAATCCACATAATAGTATGGGTATGATCAAGTTAAGTTTAAACGAAAATAAATTCGAAAATAAAACAAAAAATTTAATACGGGGAAATACACTCTAATTAAAATTGTAGGTGTACAAAGAATTTTTGTTTCACTGTAATATCAGTAAATATAAAACCATTTACATAATATTTAGATATATTAATTTTCATATATATGAATAAAATATTTCGATATATGTATATGTAGTTTATGTACTTATTATTTATGCGCATAATTTATTTAATATTGTTTTGCTACAATCCTGGTTAAAATGTTCTTTGTTTTTATTTTTTTATTTTTTTTTTTTGGTTTTTTACTTTAACATACATTTAGTGAAGTACGGTGATAAGGAAACTAACATCTTATGTTTATTACAATTATTATAACATTTCAGTGGAATAGTAAATTTTACACGAGTATAGCTATATATATTTTTTTCAAGAAATAAACTTTCCAAAAGTTATACATTACTGAATGATCGTCAAGGTACATGGGTATTTATGCACAATACAATAATAATGTATATACTACTCAGATTTCTGAAAATTCGGTAGAATATTGTATTCCGAATGAATTTTTGGTTAATATTCTTCTTCTTCTTAACTAGTTTAAAGCTATTTGTTTTATTTTAAATCATATGTGATGCTTTGTTGTACAGAATTGTATCCAGCCCATACACGGTCATGTAAATAATAAAAAAAAATAAATGGGAATTAGTGCTATATTATAATAATCATTATCTTTTTTCTCTCTTTTTTTTTTTAAACAAGTATATTTGTATATTTATAGCAAACTAGTATTCGCCCGTTCTATGAAATTCGAAGATGTTTGATACAAAATCGTCCTCAATTTTGTTATGAATTGTTTTTTCCATAATTTCAATTAAACTTTGCTACTACATAATTGATTTATCTTATACAACAACCTTATACGTAACAATATATTTAAAAAAATATAAATTAAATTTGAATCCGAGAGTGCTGTACTGCTATTGCGGAAATTTGTTGAATTAAATTATTTTTTTGAATGTTAAGATATAAGAGAAGAAATTTTAAATTAAAATTTTTTAATTGAAAATTAAAAAAATTTGGAAAAATATTTAGCTTCGCTACGTCTCCTTTTAAATATCTATCATATTAAAGAATAATATTGAAAGTCGGTTATGAAATGGTTAAGATGATTCGTACCGTATCTACTTTTTTCAATTTACAGATTAAATAGAATGGATAACCAGCTAGATGATTCATTTTGTGGTTTCCGAGCCTTTTAGATTGTCTCCTGTTTTGTAGTTCTTTAGTAATAATAATTTTCTGTATCTTTTAGATACGTATGATATCTTCAGTTTAAGCGAGTTTTTTTAGGCGATAACATCTATGTAAAAAGTTTATTTTATATAATCAATAAGATCATATAGTATTGCTGACCTTATATCATTGCTGCACAGTTCCTCCTCCTAATTAGTGTAGTAATAGCTTCATATTTATATTCTAAAATACCCATGGCATCACAATGGACATTACTGGTCTAAGAGTGTCGACTATTGTCTGCAGCCACTACTACCTAAATACCATCTCCTAAAATATTCCGCTTTAAGCCATTGAAAATGAAGAACTTTATAAAAACATTATTGGGGCTCATAACAAAATTTGATAGCTATATTCCAAATTTAAAAAATACGTTATACAATCTTGAATTTACATTAACCTACTGTCTATTGTGAATGAACTGAATATTCGAAATTTTGTGCAATTTTAATGAGTTTGGGTTGTATTTTCCATTATGGGTGAATTGTATATAGAAATTTCTTTGCAATAAGCTTACCGTATTATATCTTTAATAGCTTGCATATATATACAAGAGTTTTTAATAATGTCTTCAGTTGGGTATTCTTAAGGATAAAACATCTACATAGCGTCTCAAGGGTGACATATTGTATTAAATGAAAAAATGAATTCTTGTATAACAGAATAAATAGAAAATCTTATAACTACTGCACTTTATTAGCAAGAAGTTTATGTGAAGTAATTCCAATTTTTATTTTTTTCGTCTTCTCTACTACACCAATTTAGATTTACTTCGAAATGATATATTTATTCTATTTAGTGCTTGTTCGTAAGTAATATTATGTATAGTGACAGGATGTCTTTCTTATGATTTAATATTTTCTATTTTGTAAATTCAATAATGTTAGTGAAAAAAGTGTTTTACGAGGAAAATAGAAAATAAGGTTTATTGTTAATTTGTTGTATTGAGTTGAGTAATATTGAGTATTAAGCTTCTACGTGTAACTAATCCCATCATTTCAGCCCATATATTATCTGTTGTATATCCACTATTGACTTTGGCTAAGATTGATAATCTCAAATAGTTTCAGGGACATTTTAATTTGAAATATTACCTGCAACAATCAGTTGTTGTCAAGAAATGATCGGTCATAATTGATGTGAAAAACGATTAATATTATTAAAAACAAAAATTGATTTGAATTAAAATATTCACAGTATTTTGATATTTGATTGCATGTCTAGTGCTGAGATTGACATATCGATTATTTAAGTTAGTTTGCAAAAATATTTTGAAAACAATTAAAACAAATTTAGATTAAAAGTTAGTTAGCTTAATTTCTGGATCTTGGCTGCTTCGGGTACCTGTGATAGAACTCCTAGCTAATGAATTTGCTCCTGAACTAATTTGTTGATGTGAATAGCTTTTTAATTAGGCATTTAGCAATATACAAAGTATATAAATATATCACTGTATTTTGATAAATTCCGTTAATCCGTTTCGGCACGTCGGTCTACAGACTTTTTGTTTCGTTGTGCCGTCTAAGAGCTGTGACCGATTGACTGGAGACTTTGTAGAACTATTGTTTCTTGGCATAGAATATTACTGGTTTGTTTGGTTTTTCATTTGGTTGATCACTGGTTTCTGACCCCTTCCGACATGTCAATCTTGAAAAAACATTGTTAGAGGAGCTTCTATGATCTTAAAAAAGACAAAAACTAATTTTTATTGAATTCCCTGTCTCAATGTCTTGATCGATGGTTTTTAAACACAGTAGAAATATTTTTTCCATACAGAGGAAAACCATTCGAGCCCATCGATTTGTCAAAACCTTTGTTGTAAGTGATTTGTTTTCACTTTCAAAGGAGGGTGCTATAATTTAAAAAAACTTAAAGCAAAATTTTGTTCAATTCTGTTAATTCATTTTCTGGCAAAATAGAAAATAATGACAATAAAAAAATAAAAGAGAAGATAAGAGCAGCGGGTTGTGTTAATATCGATTCGTATTCGCTCGATGTTAAAACATTGAAAAGAAATGTTTGAATTTAAGGCAATATTTTCTTATTTCATCAGTTCAATTCACGCAACTACCTACAACAGCCAATCAATGCTTACTAAAAAAGAACATCAAATAATATGAAATAATATTTTCCGTTCCAAATTAAAAACAAATAAAGCTCCTAAAACTTTCTCATTATAGCTTACTAGCTCCTAACACTATTCCCATAATTATATTACCCACTATTCCCATGTTTTCATCTTTTTAATGATCATCTCGTCCACCTGATTTGCTTTCGTACACAAATCTGACAAATCTGTATGTTTTCATCCATTCTACTTACATGGCCTTGTTATTATTTTCTTGCTTTTGTTCATCGCAAGATTTGTATTATCTTCTTTAGGTTTGAAAGTTTTGCTAACTATTTGACTTATACCTTCTATATTCTACTTCATAGTTATGTTTCAATTCGTCTTATCCAAGTATATTTTCATCTTGCTGGTTATTTTCATTAGTCTGATTCTTTACCGTATAGTGACCTCCGAAAAATATCTCGGTATTAGTGATGCGATTAGTGATTCTTTATTCGTTCCTTTAACCTTGTTTTTCAGTCTCTTTATGCTGTGACTGAACTCCCAAGTATCCCTGAAGCGTATGAAGTTTATTTTTAATAACTACTTTGTATCGGATAGTGATTTTTGAAATTACAAATTTCAAAATAAATTTTCATATAATATTGTATCACAAGTATGTTTGTGTTTTGGCGACAGCCACTACTATAGACCATTGTTCTGACCATTGCAAAAAAAAAGTATTTGAACGCAAAAAATTTGATCATATTCTCCATTCTCAATCCATATTTTGCTTTATTTTGGTTTTCATGTTGCAATCTGCGTTAACCTAAGGTGCCTCTGTTTTGACTAAACTTCTATTGATGTTCACTGATTTCTAATTTTGCTGTAATTATTTGGACCGCAACGCAGTCGCTAACAGGTTTATTGGGACTATCAGTATTACATTAAATGGCCCCATTGTTTGGGCAACGCTGTTCCCAAATCCTAAAGTCTTCCACGAGATAGAATATTCTACACAATTTTTTTTCTTTTAAGCCCATTCCATGTAGATGCTTCTTTACTAGTTAATTATTATTCCTGGCATAATGTGCATTTGTTTTCTATAAAAGAGTTTTAGTTTACTTGACCGAGCGGAATTGGCATGCGTATTTTTACTTGTCAACAGGTCGATTGCCAGCCTAATAATCAGGTTTTTACTCAAACTAAATTTCGATCTGTCTATTTTCAAAATGCTTAGAAGAATCAGTAAGTAAGTTTAAAAAAGTACGTCTCGTATTCTCTGATCTGGCAAAAGTTTTGACTCATTACATCGCAAAATTATGCTTAAAATCTTATTTGAATTCGGTATAAAAGGCAAAGAATATATTGAAAGCTTTTTCCATGAAAGACATCAGCATTATACAGAATGTGAAGGAGTGACAAAACAGGATAAATATGTTAACTATGGTGTTATACAAGGCATCTCTTTAGGTCCCGTACTATTTTCATGCTATATAAGCGGATTTTAAAATTTGTTAGGAAAACCGTTATTTTATGCGGACGATGTAGTTGCTGTGCACACTGAAAATAATGTTAACAAAATGGAAGAGAGAATAAATTAAGATATGCGAACCATATACAAATGAATGTCTCATATTCACTTTAACATTAAACAAGGTCACGTTAAATGTTAATAAAAGTAAATATCTGATAGTTAACTCGAAGAACGAAGACATATACTATAACAATTTTAGCATAGATAGAATATATAAATATAAATATCTAGGTTGATGCTAGATGCTAATGCTCGATTAATATAAGAAAAATGTAAGTTTAATTTATAATTTTTTTTTTCTTTAAATAAAAATAAATAAAATATCTAGGTATTTGGGTTAATGCTGATTTAAAATGGAACAAACAGGTTAATGAATTAATTCTGAAGACCAGGCAAATAGCTGGACTATTTAGAAAAATTGGGAAACGGCTTTCAGAAAGAAAAAATTTTTTTACTTACATATCGAATAACAATTTGGTGTAATTCATTTATAAAAAATATCCACAGACTTCAAAAAATGTAAAAAAAGACAATAAAAAACTTATTTCAGCTGCGTCACTGAACCTCAACTGATTATATTCATAAAAAATATAAAATATTAAAATGCACTATAAAGAATAAATACAAATGAATCAAATACATAATAAATGAGGAATAACTTAATAAAAACAAACACCAACCTGGTGTGAAATAGTGAATGTTGAACACTACACCAGAAGCAATAATAATTTACGATACAATGCAATTTGAATGGTATAGGACCTATAATGTTTAATAATAATTTGCCATTGAGTGTAAAAAATATGTCCATTAAGAAATTCAAAAAAAATTGTAAAATAATGTATTTGTCCAATTATTAAAATATATTTGATATTTGATTTATATAAATTATATTTGAATTGTTAAAACTATATAAAAACAAAATGTTTTCTTATTATATTAAATTATAAACTAAAAAAATAAATAAATCTAACAAAATTTCAATTTGGATCTATAAAAGGCACACCCGATGCTTTTGTGGCTAGGTTAGTTGCAGCTTTGTTTTTTGCGACGACAGAATACACTGGTGATAATTCATAAACAAAATGTCCACCATTTCCCTATTGATACCCAACCGACTTGTAGTTATAACATTCTAAAGAACTTATTGAAAAAACACAGAAAAAACAAACACTCACGAAGTAGATGCTTAATAGATATTTCATCTACTTCACATATTCTGCACAAAACATATTCTGCAAAATCTATCGAACACTCCACAGAATTAAAATACCGCAGAAAACTCATATAAAACGATGCTAATATTTTCGTATTCATTATTTTACTAGAATTTTCTTGGAAATTCAAAAATTCTGTAAAGTGTACCCTTAGCAGAACAAAAATAACTATTCACAATAAAATATAGCTATTCCATTAGAAATTGCAAAATCAAAATCTCAAACCGTAATGTTAAAAAAACAAACTTAAATCATTGTTTAAAAACTTTTTTTTTTTTTATATAAAATCTATTTCGAAAAACTTAAAATCCTTAAAATTGAAACCCATTTTAAAAATTTATTATTATCCTTGTTTTTTTTTTTAAATACAAAATATATATCATGTAGGATTAAAAATAAATAGAAAATAAAAAAATTCAAAATCTCAAATCTGTTATTTTCATTTTAACAATAATTCGTCCTTGAAATTAAGAATTTACACCACATGAATATCTTATAATGTTAATCCTGTACCCAATTCATGTTTACCATTATTTACAATCTAAATTTTCTTAAATAATAAATTTACAATATACTAGATACTATATTGTATGTATATAAAGATGTATGTTCTGACATACTACAATTCTATATAAATGCTCATGTATTAGAAATGATTTAAAAGATTTGAAATTAGGACTGATGAGGAGATGTAAGTAAGGTAGGCTTTTTATTTTACCTAAACATTACAAAATATTCGGTTTCTCATACTTTTAAATAAATTTTTAAAAATCCTGAACAAGATGAAAGTCCTTAAAGAATTCCTGAACTGTAAAATCACTGTTGTATTTAATTTTTTTTTTATTTTTTACATTTCTATTTTTTTATTTGTCCCCTTTTGTTTATCTTTTTTTATTTTTTTATTTTTATATCTTAAATATTTATTAGTATTAGTGTTATTATTGTTTTTTAAGTTTAAAGTAGTGTTGAATTTAATGTCAGATATCAGTTAACTTTGAAAAAAAAAAAAGTTATTTTTCTCTCTAAAAATTGATAATGATAATGATGACGATGATGATAAGATAGTTGATGTGATATTAACAGTGATTGAAATTGAAATAGGTTCAGTGATGTAATTTTGTATTTTAGTTTTGACAAACAAATAACAGTTATTATTGTAAGTCAAGTTCTAATATCCAAGAGGTTGATCATAGATTTTTACGTTAATATGTACCGTAACGTGTAAATGATCAGTATTGGCATTTAATCTTGATATTGTTGGACATTGGAAATGTTTAACAACCATTTACATATCTATTGCCTTAGAGCAAAAAAATCGAAATCATTTTTAAAGTTAAGTTAATGTTCAACAAATTTATAAGATTTAAGAGTGACTTTAATGTTAATGTAGATTAATCTATCTAATATGTGAAATTGATGACTTAGGTGGTATACATTTTTTATTTAAATAATTTTGACTGGAAGTATTTATATAGTATGTATATATATAACAAGCTGGTACAGCCTGTAATACTTCGTCACTACTACTTTATAATATGTAATTTCATTGCTTTTAGCTCACTCCAGTTTCTTCGAATCTCTATTGGTTTTTTCTCTATTTTCACCACAAATCCTCTATTTTCACCTTAAAAAAGATCAGATAACCATGCGCACTGGGTGATGCTGCACATGTCTGTTTATTCACCAATAGGCTTATGTATGTATAGACGTATTAAAAACGGAGGAAAAAATATAAGGTGAATGAGACATGAAGAAATTGCCGGCAAATTGTGTGCTGCGCATATTTAACGCATATCTAACCGTATAATATATTTAACGAATTATTCGATATATTTCAGAATGCCAAAGCAATGTATTAGGAAAACGTGTAAAATTAAAATTAAAATTAAAATTAAAATTAAAATTAAAATTAAAATTAAAATTAAAATTAAAATTAAAATTAAAATTAAAATTAAAATTAAAATTAAAATTAAAATTAAAATTAAAATTAAAATTAAAATTAAAATTAAAATTAAAATTAAAATTAAAATTAAAATTAAAATTAAAATTAAAATTAAAATTAAAATTAAAATTAAAATTAAAATTAAAATTAAAATTAAAATTAAAATTAAAATTAAAATTAAAATTAAAATTAAAATTAAAATTAAAAACAAACGTATTTTTTCCCACAAATATATGTTCACAGTTAATCAGTTTTTGTAGTATACAGTTATCCTAATTGATACAGTTATCCTAATTGATGGACACAGTTAACTTTGAACCAGACTTAATCTTTTCAATTAAGTCTTCGAAATCCATAAAAAATTGTTGACTACAATATACGACTACCCAACATTGGTTATCAACATAGGTAGAATCACGTTTTCGTGCCTAATTAAGTATAGTACTGCAAGTTTATACTAGAATATCGACAATATTTCGAGCATTTATTTATCGAATTATCAACTCATTAAATCTGGAAAAGTACTGCTAATTTCAGAAACTAAGCTTTCTTAAATAGAATAGTTTCATTTTATTTAATTTGTTACCAGAATAATACTCTCAATATTATTTTTTTGTCGGCTTATTTTATCCCAATGACAAAAGGTACTGGACCAGATTGAAAAACCTATAAAGAATTTTTTTTTGCTTAATATGGGGAATTGAACCTGGGACCTTTCGGTCGAAAGGCACGTGTTTATAGACCACATAGCGTGTCCTGAAGCGTAAATATTATCAGAAGCAAGTACGCATTTCAATTGGTGTTGTCAAAAGAAAATTTTTTGCTAAATTATGCTAAATTAGCTATATTAGCTGTTTATCAGCATTAAACCTAATCAAAAAAAAATCAAACTACAATCTCTTTAATTTAATTATTTTTATTAATTCGATTTCAATGAAATAATACTATTTCTATTTTCTTTAGTGTATTAACCTACCCTATTGGTATTGTCAGATTTAAAAAAAAAAAAACAAAAACAAATAAAATCAAAAAATCATAATATAGCTATGTATCTACATTTTTTTTAAAAAGGTGATTGGATATTTTACTTAACTTTTGTGATATTTTGAATTCAATATTTGGATTGAAAAAAACTCATACACTGTTGTTCATTTATTTACAAAAAAAATAACATCTATATAGAAAAAAAAAATTAAGTTAAAAAAATTAAAAACAAAAATAAAATCTCATATTGATTTTAGGATTATTTCAAGTGAATCAGAGTTACTTGTGATATTTCAAAAAACAACATAATATTACCTATAAGTATGTAATAATAATAATAATGTTAAAATAATTGATATTTAATAATGTATTATCTATGTATTTAATTATAATTTATGTTTATTTTAATTTTTATATTTTATTTCATTTGATTTGTTAACTTTTTGAAGCTTAGATATAAGTTCGTTTTTTTTAACATTGTCCTTTATTTTATTATTGCTCAACTGCACTAGTGTTGTCCAGCCATTATTTAAGACAAGCTTTTCACTACAAAAATTAGGTTTAAAATGTTAATAACAATAATGACAATAATGATAATCATCTATTATTTGAAGGGTTAAGATTGGAGTCTATGTAATTATTTACACCCTGAAAAATCGGGTAGCTGCCATAAAACTCCTAGAAATGAAATTTCAAAAACCAATTGTCTTACAGACATAAAAATTTACACTTATATACACTTTCACAAATAAAAAAATACGACTCTTACAAATTTCAAAAATTTTGACTGATTCGGGTCGGTGCTATACAACCCCTAGCACCTATCAGGAATATTTCAAAAAAACTATTGTGTTATAGACTTGCAAATTTATGAATAATAAACGAACACGTATTTTCCTGACAAAGTATTTTCGAATTTTAGGAATCAGTATAAAAATTTTATATGGCTATGTGAATCAGCCACAATAATGTCGGAAATTCGTTTTATTAATCAGAAAATACTGCAAAGTATTCCAAGGGGTTCATGTATACAAAATATTCAGTTACCAATGAAAATAAAGCTGTTACTTTTTTAACTACCGAACAGAGTTTCTTTATTCGTTGAATTTGGCACGGTTTCCTCCTCACCAATTGAAATCAAAAGTATATAGCAGCTCCAATATTGCTTCTACGAAATTTGAAGCAGCCAAAATTATGGTATTAGATTAATAATAAGAACTTTGCATCCTCAATTCATTGAAACATAAATTAATATTGATTGTAGAAAAGGCGAACATATATTTATTTCAAGAATACTACAATAGCCAAGAACGTATTTGTTTATACTCCAAAAAAAAACCCGAAATATATTCTGCATTTGTATACAGAAGGTTCATTTTGCCATTTTAAAATATATTTTTGGCATATAATTTTGTTACACCAGTATTTCCAATCCTGACAATATAGTTTATGTTCCATTGTAGCTTCTTTCTCTAATACGTCAGCCTTTTTATTTCCGGCAATTAGACTTTAGTACAGTAGCTCCTGAGTTAATATTGCTGTGGGATGTTTGGTAGTATGAAATGAGAGCATATGTAAGGGACTTAGGGAGTCAGTACATAGATTAACTTCCTCTCAACTTCCTCTCTTTGTAGTTCCGGCTCATATAATTAACTGCTTTCAATATAGGATGCAATTAAGTTGAGTATCATCAATGTCTTGCAACCCTCTCCATCATAGAACGAAAATAAATTCTTTCCAGCCAGTTCTATCAATGGCTAATCTCTTCAATTGTAGCCACGTTCTTTGAAGCAAGTCTTCGGCTTGAAGGCAGTTGTTCTCCATGTTTTTCTCGGCCTTCCGCCGCGACGTGTACCCTGAGGATTCCATTCGAAGCATTGTTTCGCGATGTTGTTGTCAGGTTTCTTCAGAGTATGCCCGATCCAACGCCATTTCCTCTGTCAAATTTCCACGTCTATTTGTTTTTGCTTCGTTTTTTGCCACAGCGTTCTGTTGAAAATGGTTTGTGGCCAACGAAGATTTAGGATGCACAGGAGACAACTATTGATGTACGCTTGAAGTTTCCTGGTGAAATTTACTGAAACTTTCCATGTTTCGCAATCGTACACGAGAACAGATTTTACACTTGAGTTGTATATTCATATTTTTGTGCGCAGGTATATGTTAGTTGCCTGTTATAGTTTTAAGAGCAACCCGAAAGCAGTACGGGATTTACTTATGCAGGCTTCAATATCCAAATCGGCACCTATCTGATGACGTGATGCTGCCTAGGTAATTAAACGTACTCGTCTCTTTGATTCGGGTTTTTTCATGGAGGATCGGTTGTTGTGATGTGTGAGTTTTGTGCATGATTTTAGTTTTAGCTAAATTGAATTTAAGGTTCATACTTTTTCCAGTGTCATACAGCTTTTGGCACATATCGTTCAAACCTAAATTTGTATGTGACAATAAGCACACATCGTCGGTGTAATCTAAGTGGCTGATACGTTCGAAAGGACGCTACTGGATACCTTTGCTCTCGTTTATACCCATAGTAGTAGTCATTGTATCAGTCGAGTATACTATCATTTATTTTTTAAGTCAAAACTTCAATATGTTTTTCGTACCTACATTTAAAGACACTTCCTAGTGAATTATTTAATTTTGACCCACGCGAAAAATTGGTATGGGGTTTTTGTATGTTATTTGAAGTTAAGAAGTTGTTGTTATTGTATGTTGCTAGATGTTATTGCTTTATGTTTCGTCAGGTCTTATCAATATCTCTTCCTAGGTCTGTTGAGAGACCATGGTGGAAATTAGTTTAAATTATTTTTATCGAAATTATCTTGTAAAGTCAGTTTTTCCAACATTATTGCTGCATATTTACATCAAACTGACATTGTCTTTTTGTTTGTTTTTAATATTTATCATATCTTGTCTTTAGAAAATTGGGTTAGCATTTGTTTTCGGTTAATTTGAAATTTTGATGATTGTTTAAAATCCATTTTTTGTTTAAAAATTCTTCATGATGAAAAATATTGAACTTATTGAATCCAGAATATTTTGATTAGTAGTTATATGCGTAACCACTACACCATTTTGTTATCTACTAAATTTGGAGCTATTGCAACTATTTTACGAAAAAAAACTGTAAGGCCAAGATATTTCGGTAATGAAAAATTTAATAAGGCTGTGGCAAGTTATTTCCCAAACACAATGTACAATATTATTATAATATTTTTTTTTTTTTATACCTAATAAAGTAAAAAAAAAACAGTAATTAGTAAATGTTTGAAAAATTTCGAAAGTTTCGAGATTTAATCTAAATTACATTAGAATTAATAAATTCGTGTTACGTGTTCACATTTATTCAAAGTTTACTTCATTTGATTTATATTGCATTAAAACACTTTGATAAAATTTTCCAAGATATTAAATTTCAAGGTTGACCCTCCAAAATATCTAATTCAAAACATTTATCAAATTATCTTGTGATCTTTATAATAAAACTCTCAAAGTTTACAAGGTCATACATAATAAATAGAAATCAAAAAAAAAAAAAAAACGATGTATCAAAGAAAAAAATGTCTTGTCTTTTTATAGGTTTTGTGTCCACATACAGTAAAAGAAAAATACTACCAAATTTTTCTTAAATATTCAAATAATTAACATAAATCATAAATATTTATCAAAAAACTAAATTTAAATATCTATAGCGGTTTTTGATGAAATTATTATGGTTCCTATACGTCTAGCAGAAATACTTTTAAAAATTTAGCTTTTATGAAATACAAATAATTTATATAGACATTCAGACACAAATTGTAGATAACACTACTGTTGTTATGCAAAACTTCTACGAAAAAAATGAAAATTTTATTTCGAAACAAATTTATTTTTAGTGTTATTTAAATAATATTTATAGAAAAATAATTTTGAAATCGCCAGAAAATAAAAGAAAATAGAATTAATTTTCAATTAAGGAAACGAATAAAATTCATTAAAACTTTTCACAAAGTTTTTGCCAAATAAAATTCATAATTTTCAATTGGAATAAAAGAAATTTATTCAACGGCGAGAAATTTCAATATTAAGCCTTAATTATGATTTCAACATAATATTTAATTTTTTATTAAATACTATAGCTAAAAAACAGTTGTTTAAAACGATTTATTCTGGTTTACCTTTCATCTTTATTTATCTAGTGACTTTGCTTTATCTATAACTCCTAGCTGCTACCTATAACTCCTATAACTCCTAGCTCTCTCCAAGAATATATTTCAAAAAACAACAGCGTTACAGGACTGAAAATGAGTAATTAGGTACTTCTTCAAAAATAAACAAACACAGTCTTTTAACGTTTTCCAAAAGTTCGTATTGGTTCGGGTAAGTGATATATAGCTCCTAAAACCCGCTAAGGTGTTTTGTGTAATTTTGATTGAAACTGATTCATTTTAATATGGTAAACATTATTTCAAAGCGTTGTTTTCATTCTATTTACCCACGTGACAATATTATTGCAATAAGACTCTTACACACTCTTATAACACTATTATAAACATTCTTATAGCAGTATTAGAGTTAACTTTAGTGCTCCGCAATTGTTGCGAAACGTTACAAATACGTTATAGCACTAAAATCGAGAATCCTATAAGGCACCGGACTACCAGAGCAATATTGTTGCTGTAATATTGTTATAGGATTAGTATACATAATATGTATTAGTGTATATATTTTTATTTTTAAATGAAATTCATTTGGAATAATTTATTTTATGCGAGAATGAGATAGGCATTATTTTTATTTTAAGATAATAATTTTATGAGTTTAAATTTATTTCATGAGAAAGGGAGACATAGGTATTAATTACATATTTTTATATTTGCATGTAAATGATTTATAACATAAAAAATGTCTTACTAAAAAAACAATATTTTGCGGTTAAGTAATAATAGTTGTATTCATATTTATAATTATTGTGACCAAAATACAAAATTTGGCTGTGAACCAAATTTCATTGACATTTATTATAATAATACTTCGCAAAAAATACATTTCCCTTCAAAAATAATAACACTACTAATACTATTGTGGCAATTAAATTTTTTTTCTTACAACACTTTAATTCTTGATGTAGGATTACACACTTTTAGACTTATAACAACATTGCTTTAGCACTTGTTGAAAATCCCATTATAACAGCTCCCGCAATTGCTATAAGAACATCCTTATAGCAATATTTAGCACATTATTCCCATAAACATCATTATAACACCTAATTTTGTTTATATAACAATAAAATGTTACGTGGGTAGTTAGTTAGTTAGTTTTTGTACTTTGTTGATGGTCGTTGCAAAAGCGGATCAGTCGCACCGGAACCTATAAACGTTTGAATTCAAATGGCAAATCTTTTGGAATCACTGAAATACTTTGCACTACTTGTACATCTTCTTCTTGATTTTTTTATTAAAAATTTGATAACATTTTTTATCGTATTTTTAAACGAATGTCTTGTACCTTTTCAAAGTCGGGCTTGACTGATGTTTCGGAGACGAGTAATAGGCACGCTAATTTTCAATGTTTAAAAATGTGGTGGCATACCAGTGAATTCAAGAACACCGTTGGGTAATTGACAACTTTCCCTTGATTCATCATAATATCGATGGAGTTCTAAGTGTCCCGCATGAGAAGAACGAGCAGTTTGTATTCGAACAGGTTCTAATCTTGCTTCCCGTGGCATAACTATCGACGATGCTGGCAAATGAATTATTAATTACTTTTTTTTCGATATTAAACTTATCAGTTAAAACCCAGAGAAGTGTCTACACGTTCGTTTTTGAATGAAAAAATCTACAGATGGCGAAAACTGATAATTGTCATTTATGTCACAAGTGGAAGTGAAGCTTAAATAATTATAAAAAGTAATTTTTAGAAATTGCAGCATTCTTTATTTTTGTTTGGTTCGTTTTAAGAAAGAATAGGTATGTTTATGTTATTAAATGCCTTAATTCAAATTTGAAATTCAAATGTTACTTGTCTAACACGCTTTTTCTGTGTTTATAGTTATGCTGTAATGCTGTATTTTTTTAAATTAAAATTAGAAAAGTTGACTATGAAACTCGGAACGATTGAAATCGAAAAAATGACGACAAGCGTTTTAAATTTTTTTTTATTCTTTTAAAACAACAACAAATACATGGATTTAAGTAAAACCCGATAGTGTTCACTGAGCGTCTAGACACCGCCAATATGAAATGAAAAATAACAACGAATTTAAAGAAACGGAAAAAATTATAATTTTTTAATATATTATTTAATTTTTAAAATAGCTAGTAACCACTTTTTAGTAAATAAATTTTCATTTATAAATTAATAGTTTTCTTGGTTAGTTATACGCCAGCTATCCAAACCAGACCAAATTTTTTAAAACGATCAAAGATACTTTTGTTTATTTTTGAGCAATTACCTATGTACCAAAATACCTTACCTATATGTTTCAGTTACCAAAATACCTTACGTATATGTGCCAAAAAAAAAGTTGAGACCAAAAACCTCCGCAGGAGTGTACTCAACAACTTCTTAAAGCTTCATTGCGATCGGATCGGATTCATGCATAATGCATTATATATTATATAATATATATAATTCATACAATTGCAGACAATCGAAAAATTTATTATATTGCAAGACCATTTTTTTCATAAAAGTGGTACGCAGATATACTATTTCGAAAGGTTAAGCAATTAAAAACTGATTGTTAAATAGTAAAATTGATTTGAAATATACATAGCTATACTGGTTTAGGTCAATATTCATCCTTTATTTCATATCACTTTACCCAGACAAATATTTTTCAGATAAATTTTTTCTTTACCTAGCTCATCATGTGAAATAGAGGAACAATCTATTAAACATCTGAAATGCGATGGCTTCTCTTGTATGAACTTCTCATTCTCCCACAGCGCTCCCAAAACATTGGGGCTACTGAGTATAATAATTTTCTGAGTATAATTACTAAATCAGAAAATATCTCTTATATACAAATTTATAGCTTAATTGTAATAATAAAGAAAATTTAAAAAAATATAATATTATACAGAAATATGGAGATGTAATTAAGAAAGAAAGTAAAAAAGTATAAAATATTAAAAAAAAAAAAATAAAGTTAAAAGAATAAACTAATACAATTGAAATTGATTATTTAATATAAAAATTTAGTGTTTTATTTCCTAAAGATATTTTTACAGTGAAAGTCACTAATTGAACAAACAGAATAATAAGCACAATTATTGAACAATATTTGAGAATTCACTATGGGCTTGGAAGAAAGATAATTAGTTGTGTAATATTTTATAATATAGAGAAACGTACGACTTCTAAACTAACGAGTTGATGCATAAATATTATATAATTGTAAGACAGAAGAACAGTTTGTCCTTATATTAAATCAGATAGGCTCAAATTATTGATTTGCTTTAGTAAAAATAGTCTCATACAATTCGCTCAAGAAGAAATTTAGGCTTTAAAATTATCAATACAAGGTTTTGTTTACCACCCGAAGATTGAACACCTGCGGAAATCACCGCAGGACAGCAGTACAAATATTGTTCGCAATCAAATTGATTACATTCTGGTCAAGAAACGCTTTAGTAAATCTATTAGAACAGTTTGTACATATCCAGTATAGCATATATACCATATTCTTCTTTTAACAAAAGTAAATATAAAATTATCCAGAGCTAGAAGAAGTAACCAGCAACCAAAATTGAAAAAATTAATTGACTAGACGCAATTAATGATCAGTAAACAACATCACTAAACTACACCAGCACACAAAAACTACACTAAATGAAACGTCCAAACATATTTTGGATAGAAAAAAATATAAGGCAAAGAAAAAATGGATGACAGTAGAGATATTAAAGGTGATGAATGAAAGACAATATTCATCGTGAAATAATGTCGAAAATAATAGGAAAAGCAAATTTGATGAAATTGTACCCTAATAGCAAAAGCAAATTTGATGAAATTGGAATTCAATAGAAAGCTTAAAGAAATAGCAGGGGTGTACAAAAAATCACATACCTCTACACTTCTTAATGGAAACGGTCAAATAATCACTGAAATTAATGGAAAAACTAAAACCTGGGAAAAATATATTAAGAAATTGTTTTGTGATTCGACTCGTCCCGTGTACAATATTAAAACGTCTACAAACCATCCGAAATGCATATAACAAAAAATGAAATCAACAAAGCGGTTATGTCAGCCAAAAAAATTAAAACCATAGACGTGACTCCGTGAGAAATAAGTAAACGGATGAATTATTATGAAAACCTCACTGTGCACCAAAAAAAATTTCAACAATATATTTATAATACCACCCACAAGATTGGTTAAAGTCAACATTTGTCACCGTTCTGAAAAAAGCTAATGCAAAAAATGCGATTACCACCGATTAATAAGTTTAATGAGTCATGCACTCAAAATATTTGAGAGCACAATGTCATGCACAAAAAAAGTGTTATATAATCGGATATACGCAAATTGTGAGTTGCACCCAATTCGGATTCAAACAAAGAACTGCAACTAGAGAAGCCCTTTTTAATATTCATATACTTGTACAATATTGTCGTGATGTTCATTAAGATGTTTTCTTATGTTTTATGGATTATGAAAAGGTGTTTGATAAGGTCAACGATAAAAAATTTATGGAAGTATTAAATAGAATTTGCATAGATAGAAATATCATAATGTGTATAAATAGCCTATATTAGCAACAAACAGCCCGTGTAAAAATAAATAGTGGGCTTACACAAAGCTTTGATATTTGAAAAAGAGTACGACAAGGCTGTATTCTCTCTCCCCTTAACTGTTTAACATCTTTAAGAAGCAGTGAACGATTTAGATGTTGGTATAAAAGTAAATGGCACTTACATAAATAATATCAGATATGGAGACGATAAAGTCCTTATTACAGACAACCTCAGGAATTTACAACATATAGTCGATAAAGTTAACCATCATAGCGAATTGTTCAACTTAAAAATAAATATATCAAAAACTAAATTGATTATCGTAAATAGAAAAAGAACACCTTACACTGCAGCAACAATTAAAATAAATAACCGTTCAATTGGGAGAGTCTCCATACAAATATCTCTGATTCTGGTAACAGCCAGAAATGCATTTCTTGAATGCAAAAAACGTTTTTGCTGTCGTGAAATGAACTTCGGCCTTCGCTTACGCTTCGTTAAATGCTATATTTGGTCTATATGATGTAGAAACATAGACCTTAAAAGTAAAAGAACTCAACAAACTTGAAGCCTTCGAAATGAGGATCTAGCAGAAAATATCGTGGACAGATCACATTACAAAAGAAAAATTTCTACGTAGAGCAATAACACAGAAAGAGAACTATTCTAAGGCTAAAGAAGCAAAAAATTTCCTACTTGGGGCATATTATGCGTGGAAATATATACGAGCTACTTCAGTTTTAATACTTCAAAGAAAAATTAAGTATAGGATGAAAATATTTAACATGATTGCGCAATATTAGAAACTGGACAGGCATCAGAAACATTGGCAATTTAATCCATTCAACGGATCGCGAAACATCTATCAGGACATTGTTGCCATATCATATAACCCCTGACATCTAATTATGGCTAGGCAATAAAAGAAGAAGAAGTAAGGGTATAGGTAATCACAACAATTCCATTTGCGGCTGCCGTGATATGAACCAGAATATTCTCCGTTCACATAAGTCTAATTTAATCTATAACTATCGTCATTATAAACACACGGTGGCTGAGCATTCGTCATGTTCTGTATAATATGAAATTGTTATTATTATTATCATTATTACTGTTATTAGTGTTAAAGTTTTACTATTAGTATATCATATAAAATTCAGATGTTTAACCCAAATGATTGTGATATATCATATGAAACGCTTTTATGCAGCGTGTTAATAGATATTTCAATTTAAAACATAAAACCAATCTACCCATAGGTCTACTAGTAGTAGTATAGTCGTGTAAAAAAACAATACTAAGTGCACCGACTACGCATATAAAATTAATTTGTGTAAAACTAATGGAAGCAACATTATTTTTTTTCTTGAGTCTGAGAGGATTAGTAAACATGAAGTTTAAAAATATGTAGGTGATTATGGACAACTATCCTCAAGACAGACTAATATTATTCACTAGTGATATTTTATATTCAAGATTATTTTAAAGCTAAATAAATTTATCATCTAAACTAATTTGAAATAGGTAGCTAGGTACTGATGGTTTGAAAACTGTAATCTAAATTTTCTATCAAAATTCATATAAATGTATAAAAGTGGAGTAAAAACATATTATTTTCAAACTAATTAATAATATAAACAAAAAACAAACATAGAATAAAATTCTTTATTTATTATTTTAATATTATTATTTTCTATTTCTTTTTTTTTTTTTGTTTTTTTTTTTTTTTTTTTGTTTAACTTACCAAAAAATTCTTTAAATTCGGTATCAAGTGCAACTAAATCATCATTGTCTAATGTTGATGGATTACCGTATAATAATTTTTTGACAAATCTTCCAGGTGTTCCGCCTCCAGATAATCTTCCTATATACATTTGAATATGTTACGATTATGTACATTTTGATTAAAAACAAAAAAAATGCACATTATGCGTTTTACATAATAATATGTATGCGTGTGTACAATACATAGATAACAATAAATTAAATAAAAGAAAAAAATAAAGGAAAGAAAAAATGAAAATAGGAAAAATTAAGGAAAAATAAAAAAAAACTAAAATGATTTTTTTTTTGCTTGCTTAATCTTCGCCTTTTAAAAATGACAACACAGTACACACTCTTTATTAATAAACACGATAATTTCTTTTGTTTCTCTTTTATAATTTTTTTCGAATTTTTTTTTTCTCTCTCTCTCTCTCTCTTTTTGATATTACCTGGTGACGGTCTTTTGTTGGATTTTCCTCCATTTTTATTGTTGGAATTTTCTGGAAGGAAACAAGCAAGGAAAGTATTTCTAAAGCAATCACAGTGTGTGATTTTTTTTGTGTTTGTTTTTTTTTTTTATTTGGAGTAATTTTTTTTTTTTTTTTTTGAAAATAAATTAGAGTAGTAAATTATGTATAATAGATAATAAGTATATTATTATTAAATGTATATAGTGTGTATATAAAACTACAATATTAAAAGCCCAAGTGTTAAAATTATTTGAAATACGGTAAGAAGTGGAAAATAAAAGCAGTTTTTTTGGGTAAATTAAAATAATTGAAAAAAAAATTGAAATAAAAAGAAAAAATAAATAAAGTTAACAAAAAAAGTAGATCTCATTGTGATTGTAAATAAAAAAAAAACGTAGCTAATTTCATTTCATCTCTTCCAGTTGTAATTAAATTGGAATGGTTCAACCAACATGACCAAGTGACATGAACCAACAGAATGGTCAATTGGAATTCATAATATGTAGTCATTCACAAATCAAACATAGTTAGTTACAATTCAGAAATCAATTTCAATTCAGAATCAGTTATTTGTAATTCAAATATAGTCAATTGCAATCCAGATTTATTAATTTACAATTCTAAATATTTTATTTGCAATTAGGAAATTTAATTAAGATAAATTTTATATAGTTAATTATTTTTTTTTATTTATTAAAATAATTTTTTTTTTCAATACAAAATGGCTGTTTCCGAATTGCAATTGAGTACTTTTAAAATATAATTAATTATTTCTGAATTGCAATGATTTGAATATGTGTGGGGTTCTTACATTTCTAATTTATAGCTGACTACATATAAATTGTAGCTGACTAAATCTGAAATTCAATTGATTATTTTAAATTGCAATTATTGGAAATTGTGTGGGCGTTTACATTTCTGACTTACAAGAGACAAATAAATTCCAATAATTGATATTTCTGACCACTTTTGAATTCCAATTTGATTGGAAATGGATAAAATACTAATTTACAGGTTTTAGTAGAATTGTAAAATTGAATTGTGTGAATGAATTTTAACTGACTACATCCGAATTATAATTTAAAAAAACGTATATACGTTTACATTTCTGAGTTACAAATTATTATTCTTACTAGCTACTTTTGAACAATTCTAGTTTGAAAAGCTGTTGATACTAAGTTCCAGCTTAAATGTAAAAATTTCTATCAGTGTGTACTTAGAGTAATCTTCAATAATATAGGTAAAAGAATTTGTATGTTAACAGATATACATATTAAAATAAAGATTGTAATTGCTTGTATAGCATCAATTTAGCATAATGGGTGGGTTTGCTAGGTTATTTTTTATATTTTAATCGTTAATTCTAATTATTATTAATTATTAATTCGAATAAATCGAATAATTTTAACTTATATGCAAATGACTTGTACGAATATATTTTATTTGAATGAATAGAATGTGAAATTAATACAAAATTTTTATAATTAAAATAAAAACGGTTGATGACTTAGATCCAAGGGGTATATAGTTTGTAGAGCCGCCACTAAAATTTGTATTCATTCTGAATGAATATAGAATGTGAACTGAATTAATACAAAATTTTGATAATTAAAATGAAAAGGGTTGACGAGTTAGACCTAAAGTCTATATAGTTTGTAAAGCTGCCGCTAAAATTTGTAGTAAAAATGAAAAAAGTACTGTTTGTGTGAATTAGAATGAAATTTAGTTAAATATTGACATTACTGTGAAAAATAGTTCCGGAATATCTTACAAAATTGGTTATCATATTGGAAATACTTCTGTAAATCTTGTAAATATTGTATATTTAGTTGATCTAAAAAACTATTTATAATTATAAATTTATGTTTAATTAAAACTATTAAAAATAGCCTTAATTCTAATGAAAAACGTTTCTTAGGAGCGAATATTATATTCTATAATTGTTAAGTCCCAGTACACTAAGTAAATAAATAAGATTTTATTTTGTTAAATTTAATTATATATCAAATATTAATAGTATAATAACACAATCACAAATCAATCTGAACTCATATTAAAATCCTGACTCAAACTCCATGTTAAAATTATTGAAACAAATGTACAATAATTAATGTAAAATTATAAGATTTCATAAAATAATCATGTGTGTTTGTATTTTATAATGTAAGTAATAAAACAAAAAAAAAAAATTGGTTTATTTTTTATAACTCATATGTGGATTTTTTTTAAAAATCTTTATATGAGTTAGGAAATTGATCAAAATCAAATTAGGAGTTGTCTAGATGGTCCAACACTATGATACCCAATGATGAGTTCCACTCTAGTGTTGGTAAAAAAAACACTTTTTTATTTAAAAACAAAAAAAAAATTATAATTTTAACAAAATAAATAATATTTGATAAAAATAAGGAATCTTAAAGGTATATATTGCTATTACATAAGCTTGCTAATTTACATTATATGTACACAAATTAAAATGTTAGTGTTTGTGATTTTTATTTTTTTTGTTTGTACGTACAATAATAATAATAATAAAATGGGGTATTTACGATTAGATGTAAAATATAAATTTAATAATGTACTATTGTATTTGAATCGATGTACAGTTTTTAGATGGAAAATATGGATTATATGAAAGATTTAAACTACTTAACAATATAATCAGTACCAACTGATCTTTAACCCTATTTAAAATAATGGCATAATGTGTATTCTACAAATTTGTATACACTATTATGATTTCTAGTTTGTAATGAAATTTTATTTTTTTTGAGTATTCATGATGTCATTACAAATTTTTAGAATTCCAATTATATCTGTATATAATATTATATTGTATGAAATAAGTAAAACAAATAAATAAATAATTTTAAGAATACATTTTCAAATTTATTTTTTTTGCATTCATTAAAATAATTAAATTCAATAAAATGTTAGTTATTTCATAATTATGAACTTATGAGCATTTCATAAATTACTATATGATAGATATTTTATACAATATTACATGAAATTTTGCATTATTTCATGAAATTTACAATTTACATGCAATTTACAATTTACATGAAATTGACATTATTACATGAAATTATTTATTTCTATTATGATTTTTTATAAGGATGTTATCGTACAGGTTGTAATAAAAATATATATATTTTACAATAGTACATAATATTAATCGTTAATACCCTTAAAAATGTATCTAAAATTATTTTTACATAAAATTAAAATAATTTACAAATATATAAAGAAAATTTAAAAAAAATTTATGTATTTAATAAAAATAATATTTTTATACATTATAATTAAATATAAAAATTCTTAATTTATTAGATTATATTATTATATATGTAGTTAGTTTTCTGGTCAAATTAAATAATTTAAAAAAAAATTACATAGAAAATGGCAGATATTTTTAAATTATTTCTTATTCCTATACAAAAACATTGTAATATAAAGTGATTTATATATAGGATTTTAATTAATAAACAAATTTCATTAAATTTTAATTCAATATTTAATATTCATAATATTATAGAGAAAAATATTATAGAATTTTTAATTTAAATTTTATTTAAATTATTTTTACATTTCCTAAAAAAATAATATTATAAAATATCACAAGTATTTTATAGGTAAAGTTGATGGGGTCTTTAATTTAATAATAATAGTAATTAAATGCTGCAAAAAATTTAACTGAAAATATTTTTTTTGTAATTAAACATAATTTAATACGCTAAGCTTTTTTTGAGGGCATTTTAATTTAGTTTCCTATAATTCAAAGTTGAATTATTTTCAAAACTTTTATTTAAGTAAATTTTTTAAATTAAAATTTAATTGAAATTATTAACAAGCTAAAACAAGAGTTTACGTAAACGTTTCGCGATGGCAGTTTAGCTTTTGTTTTATTTTTACAAAATAAAGGGGATACGATTCTCTTTTTGGGGTGGGTCAAATCATTCAAAACAACCTAGTTATATATTTTTCTATACAGTCTATACAATCCAGGTTTAATTAATATTTTATTAGATTGCATTAAAGCTAAGTTTCGGGAAATATCCTAATAGTATAGAGAAAATCAAATTTTTTTAAACGAAATCAAACATAATATTGAAACGATATGTAGAAGAAGCCAGAAATGCCAAATTGATATTTTTTTGTGTTATATGGAATCAAAAACTTTAATTTCTGTAAATTTTTTTTAGCTATATTTGAAATTTTATTTAAAAAATCTTTTCTGTTTAAGTATAGAACTTCAGCCGGCATTTATTGTATTTAAGATGTATTTAATATGTTGTTTACTCAATTAAAACACATTCAATTGATTTCATATAAGTTTCCAGAGATTACAATCAATCCCATTTAAACACTTTAAAAATTATTCGCTTAGAAATACTTTTTACCAATGTCTTCTTGCTTCTCTTTCAGATTGAAAGAGTGTTAAAATCGCACCTTCTCTGGCTGGAGCCCTAACATTATGAATAATTTGACGATTTTGTTCACCTCAAAATTCCATTTTAACTTGTGTACATTGACCCTTGGATCGAGTACGTCCAAGAGCTTTAATAACACGAGTCCAAACAACTGGTTTCTCCATAATTATTTACGTTTTTTTTATTATTTCTACATTGGGCTTTACTGGTGCAATCCATTCTTATTTTACAAATGCACAGTTTATCACACAACAAATTGGTTTGGAAATTGAGCAGGCCGTTTTGAATTTAGAATTTTTTGATTATTCATTAATTTCTAACAATAATCTTATATTATAATTAAATTTTTTTTAGAAAACTCGAATGCATATAGTTTTTATGAAAATGAGCAAATTGTTCCGGAAAATAAACGGACAAAGGAAAATTTTAAATAATTCAAATTTCAATTATTTTTTTTATATATCAGCAATATAGCCTTCAGTTCTAAACCGAGTAAAGCATACCTAGTGTTGGAACAGGTAAATCTTATCTCAAGTAGTACAATAGGTACACTTTTCTGTTCAACAGAACTTTTTATATCCTCAATTATAAGTTTTTCTATTCAAATGAACATTATTTTCTTTTTAAATGAAATTTTTATTATTCAAGTGAAAAACTTTCTTTTCAAATGAAAGAAGATTTATTTAAAGTGAAATTTTTTCATTGTAACTGAAAGAATTTACATTTAAAGTGGAATGTTTAATATTTGTAAGCCATTACTTTTTAAATTATTAAAAAAATTTTTAAAAGACTTTACAGTTCTTTTAAAAAAAAGTTTTAATAATTTCAATCACAATTTTTTAAATTGTCAGAATAGACCATTTTTGTAAATGATCTAAAAAAATTAAGCAGATTAATTTGTAAGCTGGTAGCAAGTGTTATTTATTATTATTTTGTTTTGAGTGCAGAACATAATTTAAAGAATAACCAATTCCACATATTATTCATAGTCGATCATAATAGTAAAATAGTAGTATAATAGGGAAACCCAACAAAAATAGAACAGTTCGTTAGGCAAACTGTTCTATTTTTGTTGGGTTTCCTTCTTTTACTACCAACTAAATTTTTATACATGTAATTAAAAATTTTATTCTTTCAACTTTTTTTGAAAGTAGGTATATAAAAATATATCAGTAAATTGTAAAAATTAACAATTTAAGCCAATTGCAGTGAAAAATTTCCATTTGAAACGAAAAAACTTTCACTTGAAAAGAAAAAAATTCCATTTGAAAAAAAAAAATGTTCTGTTGAAGAGAAAAAGTGTATGTCTAAAAATAGAATCAAAATTTGCATATAAATCAGAAATAATTTTGAGACAAACTATTACATAATAGAATTGTTCACTCAAAATTTGACTAACAAAATGGATTGTACGTAAAGTACTTCAGTTATTTTAAATAAATTTTCAGATCCAAAAACAAACTATTATATTAAATATTAACATTAGTGTTAAAATTCTAAAAATGATTTTTTAATGTCAATAAATAAATTTAACGATTATCGATTCATTAGAATAAATTAAAATATAAAAATGTTATTATTGTAAAAATTTAATTACAATGTTCATTTTTTCCTGTTTAATCCAATTTTGAATAATTAAAATACATTTTTATTACAAGATATTTTATTTTTAGTTTTACCACAATGTTATTTCCATATAATATTAATTATTATATTAATATTAGATTAGGGGGAAAACCACATAAAATAAAATCGATATAACGCATATGTATATATATCGATACAACTATTAATACACAATATTCCGAATAGGGTAAATTGGAAGGAGAAGAAGATTAATAAAATAAACAAAATTATTATGATTCAACAATCAACATTCCTATTATTTAATAAAAATTGAAACGGAATTAATTATTGTTCACTTTAAAACTAAAATAAGAATGAAGGATATGTGAAAATGAGTATATTTAGAAAAAATCAGTTAATTAATTAGTCGTTAAAAGATGTTAAGTTTATATGATGCAATATATACAGCTCTCTTGAACTTCCAAATAAAAGATAGTTGATTCATTTTAAAACATTTATTTAAAGTTTTAATGTAATTTGAACCTACAATAAGGTGGTAGATTAAATTGTTGACCAATTATTTCATGAAATTTTTGCTATAGTTTATTATTGTACATTGTACTTACAATTTCATTTTATACCATTTCAAATCATGTTCGAATTGATATTCATCACCATCTATTAGCTCTATACAGTTCTGAATGACCTCTAACTTCATTTAGAAATTTCCCTCATTCTGGAATATCTTTTTTTGAAGTTTTCCTCTTCACCTTGATCAACCTCTTGCTCTAATGCTTTTTGGTTTTGCGTCTGATATTTTTAGCATACTTGATAATCCATCTTCACCACACTACGATTCCATCCCAGTTTTTGTGTATTAATAAAATTTATTAAAATTGTAAAGTTCTTTAATTAGTGCTTCTAGCTGCTCGTTTATAGTCACCATTGCCAACTATCTGCTTTGGTAATCACCATCGCCAATTATTTTGAAACCAAATGTTTTTTTTCAGTATTTTACTTTCGCATAATTTTAATTTATCAGCTTTAACTGTCACTGTCTTTAACTGTCATAGGTGAAACTGGTTGTGTTATGGTCTATATACATTTTTAATTTATGACTGGCTTTTCAGTTATTGATATTAGAATATTACGATTTATTAAGTTTTTCCATAGCCATAAATCTATATCTGAATCTTAAATTGGCTTAAGCTCTTACCAACTGGAGCAGAAAAATTAGAATCGAACTTTATCAGTGATTCATGTATTCGTGAAATAAATTTAAATAATGTAAAGAGCTTACTAAAATAGACACGAATGAGATATATTATATATAAATACATTTTATCACGTATATCGATAATAGAAGATATCACCAAATTCTGTTACCTCGATAGTATAATTACTACAACTGGACGCACTAAGAAAACATGAAATATCTATTAAAATCAGCCAGAATGATTTTCGGTGGACAGTAGTCTATGTGGAAACAACGTCATATCGCCAGGGGCACAAACTTGGAGTATGTGACGCCTGGGTGAAATCAACTCAATTGCATGATAGCGAGACATGTGTTGATAAAACAGAAGTATATGAGGGAAATTCAGGTCTTATCTAATTTTTTAGCTGCTTGCGAATAATATGCAGCTGGTCCAGAACAATTAGAAACAATGAACTCTGGGAAATGGCCAGACGAGAACCAATAAGCACACAAATAAAGCACAGCAAATGGAGCTGGATAGGCCAATGTCCTAAAACCTACGAACAATATAGCAAGGCAGGCATTGGATTGAAATCCGCAAGATAATAGAAGAAGAGATAGACCGCGGTAAGCATAGCGCAGATCAGTTCATAAAAAAATGGAGTGAAATGAAACACCTAGCGCAACAAACTGATTAAACAGGCTAACCGGAAACTAACTAAACTAAACTGACTAAGCAGAGTCAGTTGAAAAAGCTTTGTGGAACCCCTATGTTCTCAAAGGGAGTAAAGAAGGGAGACACAAATGAACTGTACCAAATATACAAGAAAGCGGAACTATCAAAGTGTATAAGATTCAACAGAATACGATGGGGGATGGAGGCATATTGGGAGCACATGCTTGAGGTCCTTTATGAAAAATTTCATGAAAATCGATCGGCTGAAAAATCCAAACTAAGATAGTTTGATTCGATCAGAGCTTGGGCATTTTCACTACTTAACATCACAAATTCAAAAGTGTGAGCCAGATCTAGTGAACCTGCGAGAAGACGTACAAAAGAAGCCAAGGTTTGATTTCGGCTTTAGCACTATAAAAACAGAATTAAACATATCTATGAAATTTTAAAACGGATGTTTTAACCATTTCATGCCGTACTCGGATCCACACAAAACTTCATATAACACATTTATCCCACATATTTTTTATATAAATTTTGGATAAATGAAAACTCTTCAGAACTAGTCTATTTTTTAGTTATTTTATCATTTTCTATTCATTGTGCTAATGTGTATTAAATTTGTGGTTTAAGTAAAATTTATCAGAAATTTTCGATTTTATTGAAAATAATTTTTTTTTTATATTTGATCAATTAATATAACAAAAATAGAATGAAAAAAAATTCTGAAATACTAATAATTAAGATAAAAATTGAAAATACTATACCCTCTCAAAATAAAAGAATTTATTATTCCGATTGAGTATAATTTTAAAGACTATCAATACGATTCATCTGAATCCATAATTAAATCAAAATATTCTTTAGAATTTATTACTTAGTAATATTGTAGTAGTAGATGTATAGATATTGTAATATACATTATATATACAATGTTATATTATATGTATGTATATATATTGCATTTTACAAATATATCCTAGAATAATTTATTGATTTTCATATGAACTTGATAAATAGGTAAATACAACACTACAAACACCATCACTACTACCATCATCATAATTTCCATCAAATACATACAATTATAGGGAAGTCAATAAATTTTTCTTATAGTCCAATTAATTTACTCTTCGAAAATTACAAAAAATATATATATATATACATTTTATATATATATATATATATATTGATGAAAATTAAACAAAATAGTAAAACAAAATAAAATACTATTTGGAAACAGAAATTAATAACCTTACAAGAAAAATAATAAAAATGAATTTTCCGGGAAAATTCTTTGAAAAATGTTACCCGGTTACTACAATATTACAAAATAGAATATGCTGCATGTAACCTTGGTATTCATTATATAATTAGAAACAAATTAATTTTATTTATTTTTAAGATTATTTCATTTATTTTCTTTCAATCGTTTCAATTTATTATTTTACATTAATTTAAGGTTTTCATTTAATTTTCATTTCATAATTAAAGAACTTAACCACAAAACTAATTACAATTTTCTTCAAATAAAATATAGTTTAGCCTATTCGTATTCTAAGATATTTAATTTGATGAAATATTGATAATAATGTCTTTATCATTTGATTTACGTGCAATACAGTTTTTCAATACACTATTTTTAATGCTTGATGCTTGAACACATTAACTACAAATTCAAAATTGAGCATTACTGCTTTCTTTTTCAGGTAGGTAACATAAAACGACAAGCAACATTAATTCGCAAAAGTAAAACTGTGTTACCAGAAGTTCCCGTTTTGTCGGACATTGACACCATTTCAACAAAAAAACGTCATATCTAAAGCAAAACATTTAACTTATATGTTTAAGTACATGGGGTTGGGCTGAAAGTAATCCTGAAATTAAGTTTGTATAGTGTATGACGAGGCTTATGATATTATAATATATACCATTTTAACACAATTTCAACATTTTATTTTTAAAAACAACTCCAGTGGCTACCAGTTAAATAAATATTATTTCATATTATCCTTATTAAATATTTATAGCTATTCCTATCTGTTAAGATACGGGCGCTGTGAGTTATACAATCTTGTTAATTTATTATTATAATTATAATGTATTCTTTTCTTAGCACACAAAATACAAGCGCCTTGAATTGTATAGCCATGATTTTTACATGATATAAGAACAAATGATCAAAACTTTATAGGTGGTGTGAATTTTTAGTATTCTAAATGTATTATTATAATACTAGCAAAAAGGGCCACCATTAATTTACTATACAACATAGTATTTACTATTGATTATTTTTCTATTTATTTTTCAAAAACAGATTTATTAATAAAACAAAAAGTGAATAAAATATAATTGACATCTCATACATAATATACAAGATGAACGTGGTAAGTAAAAAAGCAAGAATAATTGAAGAGTAAATTACACCACTAAAATATTAAAATTTTAGCAAGTTGTTTTTGCTGTATACTAAAACATTTCAAATAATGACACCAAATAAATGACTGTTATTTTATACATTAGGTTGAGCGACATCTATACTCTAAAATAAATTTCAATCACGGATAATTTTTAAAGCGCTTCATAAAAATTATGTCATTTCAAATAGACACACAAACTTATAGAAAAAAGTACAAAAACAAAAACACAAACAAAAATTGAAAACAAAACAGAAAAAGAAAAATCAGATCAGATCATAACTCTTCAAAAATAATATCTGTAATAAATGTTAGTTCATTTGCTTCTGCTAAAACACGATTCGCTAAATTTCAGTAATATTTCTGGTTATAACCGTTTTGTGACTATAGACGTAGTCAAAAAAAAAATTGCATCTTTATAAACAAAATCAAATTCAATCAAATATTTTTCGTATTTTAAACTTTATTTTATTCATAAATAGCAATTCTGTTATGTAAACACAAAATATACATATTTGTAATAAAGAACAGAAAAAAACTGTAATCGGAAATGTCAGCTGCGCATCAAATGGCTTAACAGTGTAACCTAAAACGCAACAAGCTAAAATCATTTAACTTTTATTGCAGATGGCGAATGCTTTTGTCAGCTAACCGAAATTGAAAAAAAAAATAATCATCTGTCAGGAAATGTCATTTGCAAATCATAACATCATAAAAAAACAGCAATTGTGCAGTTTTTAAAAATAGATGCAGAATTTTCGAATATTAAAATAAAATTATTTTTCTTTGTTGTAAATAAAAAATTTCTTTAGAGAGTACCTAGTTGGAATTATTACAAAAAAACGGTGTACAAAAAAATTAAAATAAATTTTACTGAATATTACCAGGTACGTTAAAAAAATTACATATTGGTTAATGATCATTATTTTTGGGATTTTTTTTTATTTTGATATTTTGCATCAATAATTCGATTATCTTACATTTTTTTTTTCCTAAAAAATTATTTTTTTTATTTTAATTGTCTGCATTTTCAATATTTCTTCTTCATTTTAAAGTTTTTTCAACAAAATAATTAATCACCAAAATGTCAAAAGCGCTGTAAGAAAAGTAAAAAAAAAGTTTGCTTGCTTTAGTCGTCAGATGCTTTCGCATCTGCAGCAATAGTAAAAATAAAATTTTGCAAGCAATAGTCAGATGCTTAAATATTGTAAATGCAAAAAGACAATAAATAAATCAGTTTTTTAATAAAATAATTAACATTTGACTTATTTTTTTGTTTTATTGAAAAAATTGGGATTATATTTTAATGTGAATATAAATGACATCGATTGTATGAAATGATGAAGTTTATTACTTTCTTGCAAACAAATTGTTGACTATTGCTATAACAGAATTTATTTATTTATTTATTTATTTATTTATTTCAATCTACTGGGTAGTCCCTTACAGATTTTGCTTATAAAATATTTAAAACTAAAATAAAATAAAACTAGAAATAGAAAACAAAAATTGTAAATATAAAAATAATTTCAGATATAAAATAACATTAATAATAAGATGCATTAACAATTTCAAGTTAAAAATAACATTAATTCAAGAAAAGAAGTTAAAAAAAAAAGAAAAATTCAGACTTAAGTGATAAATAAATATTAATAGTAATAGCAATAGTAATTATAAAGGTATGCAGTACATTCAAATGATAACAGAGAATAATTTTAATAAATTTGTAGAATAAAATTATAATTAATTAAAATTAGAAGAATTATTGTAATGTTTCAAAAAATGTGATGATTTTTCTCCTAAAAACGAATCTACTGTAGTTGAAGTCAATTACTGAAAAACTGTTATTAAATAAGCGCTGAGAGTTTGCAATAGGTTCAGAAAAACCATAGTTCGTTCTATGATTTTGAAGATATAAAAATCTTTGGCTTCTGAAATCGCGCGTGGAGCATAGATATTATAAAAGCGAAGAATAGATGGACATTTTATTCTGCCAGATAAAATATCATAGGAAAACATCACGGATGCAGCATTTCGCCTAGCCTCAAGAGTAGAAAGCTTAATAAGTTGACATTTAGCTAAATATCCAGTAATATACGGTTGCCAGTTGAATTTACGAAGGCAAAACCTAATCATATTCTTTTGAACAGACTCTATTCTCTTAATATGTTTATCATAATAAGGCATCCAGATCGGACAAGCATATTCGAGGTGAGGACGAACAAGTGCAGTATATAAATTTTTGAATGTATAAGGATCAGAAAATTGCTGTGAATTACGCTTAATGAAACCTAACATGGAAAAAGCTTTAGAAATAATTCGATCTATGTGAGCATTAAAAGTTAATTTATTATCGAGAATGATACCCAAGTCTTTTGTTTCACGGACATGTTCAATAATAGAACCGTTGATATTATAATAAGATTCAATTAAAGTTTGCTTCCTGGAAAATGACATGTAACTGCACTTATTAATATTAATGGTAAGACCATTAATGTTACACCAAGAGTAGAATTTGTCAAGATCCTGCTGCAGGAGATGGCAATCTTCGTCCGACTTAATAACCGCAAAAAGTTTGGTATCGTCAGCAAATGATAAGATCAAAGACTTAATATCGTAGTCGATATCGTTCATAAACAATACAAATAATAGTGGCCCCATATGAGTTCCTTGTGGAAAACCAGACGTAGCCTCGAAGTTATATGACGTGCTATTTTGTATTTTAACGCAGAGTTTACGACCAATCAAATAAGATTGAACCCATAGAAGGAAGGTACCATGAATACCAAGAGCCAAAACAATTGTGACTATAAACGAATTAAAATACATCGATCTACTACGTTGAGAGTAATGATAAATTTTATTGTGTAAAGCTATCGAAATTAGTAATAATTTCGTCATAAAGTAATAAATATATTCAATAATCAAGCGATTCAGAAAACAGCTACAATTATACCAAAACAAAATAATATTTCTTTAAAACATGCAATTGCACAGGGGATTCACTAGTTTTATTTTTAAAAAAATTGTACATAACAAAGTTAGTGACCAAATTAAGTTTTTACAAAATCACACAGTTCTATTTGGTATACTTTATAGCTAAGTTATAGTGCCTCATTGTTGAGCACCAAAGTTCTATTATTTGCATTTTCAACTTAATTTATCTAGAAAACTATTTAATTTATCGCTAATATTTTGAAACGATTGATTTAATATGAAAAATTAAAACTTTTTATTAAAGCTTGTTTTGCGATAAAAAATAATATAACAATACAAACAGCGATGAAACATTCAGATTTCGATTACTCAAAACACACCTAGGTGTACATAGAACCATGTTGTTCTAAGGTTATGATATATAAATCGAATTAGTCCATTATTTTAAATTTCGTAAAACCAGAGGAATATTTTTATTTCTTTATATTATTTAATAATAATTGATTCGATTAAATTATATACAAAAATATAAAGTGAATACAAATTCTATACAATACCAAATCTAAAAATTCCAAATCCAAATGTTCCTGGAAACATTGTTCGTAGCTCATAGTTAAAAAAATATTATTAAATTGATTATAAATAAAAAAAATTTATTACATTATTTAATTTTAATTTAAAAGCTTAAATTCAGGCTATTTGAAGTTATTTAAACTTCTTCAATTCTCTTTTATATTAATTTAATTATTTTTCTGGTTTCCTTTGTTTTGATTATTTAGAAAATAAAAAAAAAAACAAAAAATTCCAGGAAATTTCAGATCCAAAATTTATGTACCAAGTTAAAGTAATTTTTTGAATAAATAATAATTCATTCTCTCAGGAAATAAACTACAAGTACCTACGTTAGTCTATTTAATTTATCTTAATGTCCATCAATTCTCAAAGAATTGCGTTTTGAGTTTATATAAAAAAAGGTTTACCAAAAAATTTCCTTTTTTTCTCAAAGACTATACCAAATCTTTGGTCTTAATATTACTTGTTTTATTAATTTAATATTTTTGCCCTCAATTTCGTTTTATTATTTAATTTTCTAAATTAAAAAAAAAAATTAAAAACACAAGAATATATAAAAAATTTTCATCTTTTTCATATTTTATATATATATATATATATATATATATATATATCTATATTATATGTAGACTTGTTCGTTTGCATTTTCCTACTTTAGAATTTAAAATGTTTATTTTAGTCGAACTCAAAATGAAATGAAATTTTTTTTCTTCTCGTATCTTTGTAAAATTTTCGTATCTTTGACGTTTTGTTCAGTCGGTCTAATACAGAATTTCTTTTATGTTAGATATTCAAAGTGTAAAAATGAAAAACATAACAGAAAAGTAAAAAAAGAAAAAAAAAGAACATCTCCATTTTTGATGCGGTTTGGTTGAGAACAAAAATAATGAAATACAAATTGGCAGTGAGACAATTAAAGGAGCACTTTCTGGAATTTTAATCTTTTTGTAAACGACAAGGAATAAAATCAACATTTGTAGAATGAATTTCACTCTCTCTCTCTCTTTCTTTCTCTCTTTCTCTACATCCCTCCCTCTTTCTACTCTTTCTTTTTGTATTCTTAATGACAAGAAATTATAAGGAAAATAAATCTAAGCCGCAATAACCATATTTTGTTTCTGTCATAGCAAACAAACAGACGTACACACTAATACGTACAGGAATACTAATGCAATAAAGATGAAAATAAGAGGATTTTGAATATTTTAATCTCTTGAGTGCACATGAAATGTACAAAAAATGTTGGAAAAACATTGGAGAAAATTTACAAAATATAAAACAAAAATGGAGAAGATAGTTTTAGGACTTGGTCATTATGGTAGGAAAGCCTAAATAATTTATTTTATAATCATTTGAGGAAGGATAATTTAATTTCTTGTATTTTGTGTATTTTTGTTTTTTACCTTGTTGTATAATAATAAATTGTTATATTTCGAAAAAATTGAAGAATTTTCTGTAGGTAGATCCAAAAAAAATAAATCCTCCATAGGAAGAGTAATGTGAAAATTGGATCCCTTTTTTGTGTTGTCATGTAATTATTTACTAGTATAGTCGAAATTTTGTCCGCTGACGAATTGATAAAAGCTGCAAGTAACAAATTAAATTTCGAATGGTGTAAGACTGCGCCCTGGTTCATCAGAAACTGATTCCCGACGAAGCAAAAAAAAAAAAATGCTTTATGGATTTTTCGACCTGGTCCATTGGGATATAATAAATGACAAAAACTAATTGAGAGTATAATCTGGTAACAAATTAAATAAAACAAAACTATTCTATTTAAGAAGGCTTATTCCTGACAATAGCAGTAGTTTTCCACATTTAATGCGTTTAAAAGCCAGTAATTTGATATATAAATGTTCGAAACATTGTAGATAATGTAGTATAAACTTGCATTACCGTATTTAATTAAGCACGAAAAGGTGATTCTACCTAAGTAAAAAAAAAAAAAACTTTGACCTACATCTGAGATTTGCAAATAGAATCTGTCGATGAAGAAATCAGAAATTTGCAATAAGTCACGAAAAAAGGCTCGAGCACCATGTAAATGTTGAGATAGTCCATCTCCTATACCATAGAAATATAGCCAGACGAGTCAAAAGAGTAAAACCTTTTGAGTTAGTGCAGAAATAATCACCCGCATTCTTGAAGACTCGTCGCGTCGGGGATCGAGGTTTAACCCGCTCCCACGTTTAGGTAGATTTGTTTTTCCGGGATTTTTGAAGAATTTCGTTATGTCGACTACCAACGGAACGAGGTTTTTCACAAGAATTACAAATTTGCTTGGAGAGCTGGTCGGTTTTTTGTCGCTGATACGATGGGTCTTAAAGGGTATGGGTGAATACTTCAAAGGAAAAGTCAGATAGACAACGCTGGATGTAGTCGACATTCAGAATTAAAATAAAGCCGAGAAAAATTTGCTCATCCTTTGCAAATAATAAAAGCCGAGAAAAATTTGCTCCTGTAGGACTAAATCGCAATATGGAAAGGGTGTGATTTAGTAGGTAAGAATCCCACAAGCAATGTCAAGCTACGGGGCTCATTGTGTCTTTTGAAGACTCCCACCAGCCTGCGTATAAACAAAAAAAAATAGTGTAATTAGAAGCAGAAGAAAATTGGTTTCTAGAATATTCAAAGCATAACGATGATGGATATTCAAACTAAAATTAATCATTCCAGTATGACAAGCTTATACCTAAAATTTGATTATTAGTCGAAAACCAATTAATTATGGGTTCCAACGGACTAATATTTTGATATTCAAATTAAAAAAATAAAACTCAGATGGTTTACTTTTGGACAATAAATTATCGTGGAGATGTAGGGTAAAGTATAAATTTGTATAGATGACTTACTTTGAAAAATCATATCCATAGTTTAAGAAAACAACACTGTGATTGAAGCATTTTTTTGTTGAAGTAATATTATTAGATCGTTAGGTACAATTTATCGTATAACAGTATAGACAACAAATTGTTAATTTATAAAGCCGATATCATAAAGCCTGTATGGACTTGCGAAGTCCAGCTGGCGGGATTGGCTGCAAATCCACAAATGGTAAAATATTTCATCGATTTCAGTCAAAGATATTAAGACTAACAGCACGCGCGCCATTGCTCGTAAGTAATGATATTTTACATCAAGGATACCATAAATATGAAAATCAAAATCAGAATAAAATTAGTTTCTCATTCAAATATCCTAGCAAACAACTTATTGGTTTTAAATGGTCCTAGTTCTAGATTACAGCGTCACAACATTCTGCAACTACCCCACAGATACTAACGGAGTATATCTTGATTGTCATGGATATGATTTACCATTGGGGCTTTCATCCACAACAGTTTCAACATTTTCAGTTTTGATTTATTGAGTTGTACATTACTTGGTAAATCCAAGAAATGATATGCTGCACATTCGAAATCATTTCGTCGGTTAACTTATTCCTCTACAACGTATTATTTGTCATTTAACAATATATTACAATAAAAAAAAAGTTGGTCTCTACTAAAGGTTATTCCCCCTTCTCTAAATGAAAGCCATTTAGCTACTTTAACCACTCTAGCTACTTTAACCACTTTAACCACTCTAACCACTCTAAATGAAAATAAGAGTAACTGTAAGTAGATTAGCACATAATGTATAAGCTACGCTGTTATACAATATACTGCTCATCACCGCGGAAGGATAAAACCAAATGATTATATGAATATTTTGGAAGAATAACATTGGAGATGTGATGTCTATTTACGACATTAATTCGACGATATTGAATTGATTAATAAGCAACTTCAACCCCAACTACTTAATTTTAAAATTTATTTATAATCTTTAAAATCAGTTTTTTTAACACATTAAACTTAAATAAATTAATCAGATTTCAATAATTTGAGTATAGAACTATTTAAGTATAGATATTCAGAGGTTAAAGAAATTTATTTCTTAAAGTTAAAGCCGCATTTATACAATAATCATTCAAGATAATTTTCTAAATAACATTAAACTGCAGTAGCGACTTCTGGTACCTTCTAGTACTAGCAATAGACAAGCTTGTGAAATTGATGTTAGTATTAGAACAAATTTCAATTATATTAATATATTATAGTGACACTGGAGTGGCAATAAAGGCGATTAAACTTTTTTATATCAAGTCCCTATGGCAAGTATAGGACACTATTAGATAATTTCAGTAGAGTGTATAGAGTAAGCCTCTGTTGGATTCTAATATAGAATTAGTTGGCGGGGTTAAAAGCCATTTTAGCACAGCCGACGTAGATATGTAGCAATAGCTATAATAGAGTTTTATTATACAATTGGCACGATAACCAGAAAACAGGTGGACTACGACTAGCATAAGATTAGATTCTATAAAACTGGATAGCAGGAATAGCAATATCAATATAACGCAAAGGGCTATCAGTGTTACAAAAAGCAATGACAGGAATGTTAACATATGAAGCTTCAATAATTGGTTGATGATCAGTCATTGGATCAGTTACAACCAAAAGACGTGGCTCTCTAAACGCTTGCTGTCAACTCAATAGAAGGTCACGCTATGCGATTGAGATTTTTAAATAATAATAATAAATATCGAATCTGGGATAACTTTGACACTCAATTGATGTCATGAAAAATACATATATGTATAGCAAAAACTAAGCTATGGTGATGTGGATGTTTTACAACTTGACAGAAACTTTAAATCATTTTTTTTTCACAAGATATCCACAGAATCGTCACAGCTTTAATGGGCTTGCCCGGATATACTGATATCTGTATATCTATCTATATTGATGGATATAAAGCATTGATACAGAATCGTTTCGTATTATGAAGTGGTAAGGGGGATTGCTGCAACTGCAACCAATTTTTAAACTTAACTAACTAATAGGGTTCAAATTTAACAATCACTTTAGAAATTATTATGATAACAATTAACTAAAATAGATTTACCCCAATCGAATATTTCGCTCACTATTAAACATACTAGTTTTTCAGTTTATTTTTCTATTTTAGTTTAACTTTAGGTACACAACAACTCAATTGAATTAACTTATTTTTAATGTTATTATAAAGCCTATTTAGTCTGTTAAGAAAGGAGCATCTGTTGAAAATTTGTTATATAGCAAAATAACAAGTTCTTACAAACAATCGACCCAAAAATTTAATTTTCATTTCTTTACTTAAGCGACCGATTCATATAATTGTCTAAAACAAAAATAAAATTATATTTTCATTTCTTAACTTTAATTTAGTAATGAGAAAAGTTTCTAAAATTGTTTCCTTTTATGAAATTTTTCACTTTCGTACTTTGATTTTTATTTTATTTTATTTTTTTTTGTTTGTTTTTGTTTTTACTTTAGAGTAACGAATTACATTTTACTTGCCATTTATAAAAACCCTTGAAATACTCGTTACTATATCTATTCAAATAAAATGATATTAAATGCTAACTACTACGCAGTTAACAAAAATATCTGTAGTAACAAAATCAAAATCACAAAAACTAAAATGAAAATAAGAAAAAATAAACTTAAAAAGGACATTAAAGTAATTAATGTCCTTTCTTTTATTTTTCTCAATTACTGATATACAAAAAAATAGCAAAAAAAAACAAAAAAAACATAAATGTATTCGTGAATATTTTTTGATTGTATGTATTATGTCAGCAATAAAAATTAAAAAAAAAAAAAAAAAAAAAAATATGAATCCTTTAGGATCTTATAACAACAACAAAAATAATGAAAATTACAAATGAAATGACTCTGAATATTGTTAAGTTGCGGACATTAAATGTAGAAAAGAGTTTCAAATTTTCATAGCTAGCTATCGTCCTATTTTTTGAATTGCATATAAATTTTGAATGAAAATAGTTTTTGTTGTGATGTTTTGCTGTTTTTTTTTTGTTTTGTTTTTGACAAAGGATTTCCGTTTTTATTGCTGAGATAAATTGTTTTGTATTAATGTAACTGTATATCTAACCAATTATATAAAATGTTGTAATAATCTTTACAGTTAACACACATCAGTAACAGCATTTTGAGAATTTTTGCAGAGAATTTTTGAAATTTAAATCCTTTCTGAAAACTATTATCAGGATTATTTTCGAAAAAAGGATGTGTTGTTTTTAGGAAATAATAATTTTTTTTTTGTTTTTAGTTTCAAGATAAATTTATTGTACTGTATATATACATGATATACTTATGTATATATGTTTTTTAGTAATGCATTTGCAAATTATAAAAAAATATTTTTATTGAAATGAAAATTTTTGTCGTTTTGTTTTCGGGAATTCTCAAAAATGTAATTTTAAGTTTATAATGTAACTATTAAATTATTCATGATCTTAAATTAGGAATTAGAGTCTATGTGAGGTTAAGCTATTATGAAATTATTTGAAATTAAAATGAAAAAAACTTTGCTTATAATAAATTGTGGATTACACAGATCTAAATTGATTTGAATGGAGAAGCTTGGTTTTTATCTGTTCTATAGAAATCACCGACTCAATTCAGTAATGTTGATGAGTAGTTTTTATGAAATTGGGGATATTCTGGTACACATTATAAATTCTACTATAAAGCAGAGTATTTTCCCTTTAACATGGAGGGAAACTGTTGTTCGTCCTATTCCTAAAAGTAAAAGTCCCAAAGAACCGAATGAGTATAGACCTATTAACATGGCACCAATATATGAAAAAATTTTTGCAAAAGTAGTAAGTTTGCAATTAGAACAGTACTTAAATGAAAATGATATTTTTGATGTAATGAACAAATTGGATTCAAATGTAAACATTCCTGTGAAACGACCTTAAATTTTGTTTTGTATGACTGGAAACTGGCAAAAGAGAATAATTTTGTAATTATGGCAGTTTTTTTAGAATGACTTAAAAGTTTCCTTGAGTGCAGAAAACAAAAGACGTGTGTGGATGGTAAATTATCGGATAGTTGTTATATAAATAAAGGAGTGCCACAAGGTGCAATATTAGGAGTGTTAAGTTTTTTACTGCACATAAACGATATTAAATTGTGTATACAGGATTGTAAAATTTTTTTTTTGCTGATGATGCTCTGCTTTACATAGTAAGTCGCAATGTGGAGGATTGTTGCCGTAAAATTAATGCAGATCTTAACAAATTATTTGATTGGCTCTGTATGAATAAGTTGAAATTAAATTTAATCAAAACTAAATACACGATCATAAATAATTGTACTGACAGTTATGTTGCTTTAAATATTGGTGGTGGAAGCATTGAAAGAGTAAACGTCATGAAACATTTAGGAGTACAGATATATGATAAGCTAAAATTAGACTACCACGCTGATTTGCGAAGTAATAAAATTTCTAAAAAAGTAGGTTACTTAGGAAGAATTCGCTGTCAACTCACGCAGAAATGTGCAATAATGATGTATAATACTATGATTTTACCGCATTTGGACTACTGTTCATCATTGTTTTTTCTATGTATTGAAAGGGAAAAGGATAGAATGCTAATTTTACAAAATAAGGCTATGAGAATCATCTTAAGATGTAGTAGAAGAACTATTCGAAATTACATACTCGGGCAATTAAAATGGATGTCAGTACGTCAAAGACTCAATTTCAATATTTTAGTCTTTATTTTTAAAATGAAAAATAATATGGTTCCAGACTATTTAGAAAATTTACTAAGATATGTTGGAAAAACAAGTCATTACATTTTGAGATCGGCAAATTTATTCAGGTAACCATTGTTTCGTAGGAGTAATACACAAAACAATTTATTACCTAAAGGTCTTCAATTATTTAATTACTTACCGGTGGAAGTCAGAAACGCAGAAAATTTAGATTTTTTCAAAAAAAATTTTGATAACTTTTATAAAGTATAACGAATTATGAAATTTGTATGTTGCCTATTGAATATTCATAAATTTTTATCTTATTATATTTTGATTTTGTATCTTAAATTTTGTAGTTGAAATTTTTTATGAATTATTTTGGTAAATTAAATATTGGTTATAAATTTTTTAATATTGTGTAATAACCATATTGAACTAATTTTATTTTATATAATTTGAAAATAAATAGATTTAAGGCTTTAAAATAGTATTAATTACTAATAAATGAATTAAAAAAGAAAATAAATAAATAAATAAGCTGATATGTATCGATGTGAGTATAATTATTGGCATTGAAAATTGGTGTAACTTAATAAACATTTGACATAACTGAGCCCTTGTAAAGACTTTTTAAGTTAACCTCTTATAGAAAAAAATTTGATTAAATAAAGTGCAGTAGATCGTGAACAATTCGATAGAGTCATTATATATTTCACATAGTCAGAATTTTATATTGATGTTAACATTCAGCTCGGATCAAACGAAAAAAAATTGTCATTGAATGAAATGCACTAGCGAACAAGTAATAATCACTAGACTATTTATATATATACGGTACTATATGGCAGTTTTTAGATAAACTTAGTCTTTAGCGTTAAAATAAAATTTATATAATGCTTGAAACACAATATCCAAAAATATTAACAATGAGAGATAACTTTATTAGAGATAGTTTTATTTTAATACTCTTTTGTACATACAAAACTGAACAACTGGATACAATTCGCATTTTCCTGAAAAATAATTTTATTAAAACTTAATTCGATAAATGAAATTGCCTATCATGAGTTATTTATTAAATTACATTGAAAGTTTATTTTCTTGGCATAAGGTTAAAAATTCCTATTTTTTTAATTAATTAGAAATTTGGTATTAAAACTGATTTGGAACAATTTTAGTGGTATTTGTACTGAATATAAAATTAATCAAAGTAGGATTGGCAAAAAAACAATTTCTTCTTCTTGCAAAGAGATTAATTAAATAAAAAAACTTCTTTCCAATTCACTTAAAAAATGTTTCAAATTTATTGAAAAATTAGGGATAACATAGACCAAATCACTGCAGAAACATTAAAATGGCTCTAATGGCCTGACCCACTATACTTCTTCTACATAAAAACAACTCAAAATATGCCCAACTAAGTGGCATTAACCCTTTGACGGACACTTAATTGTGAAGGGTTACTTAGAAACGCACTGCTTATAATGTCACGTTTGTTAATAGTTCTAAATAGCCAATCTTGGCTTTTTTTGAGAAGGTGGAGGGGAGACGGTATATGCCGTCATTGCTTTCCTGAACAAAGCATTACTCTTAGTAAAACGACGGTATTTACCGTTCTGACGGTATTAACTTAATTGATCATGAACATCACTAACTTCATAATCATCACTTTCAAGCTCTGAATCGCTTTGATCTTCATCTGAATCTTCTCTTTCAATGCCAAGATTTACATATGGAAGATCATTTCCAAATTCCCCATCTGCACTGGAACAATATTTTTCTGAATCAGATTCAAATAATTCTAATATTTCCTGTTGTTCTCCTTTCTAAGGGTCAATTTTACTGAAACATATTTATAATTAATATATCTTGCATTTAATGCAGTAATTATACACTGTACCATTAAATAAAACAAATTTTTTTTAGAAATTTGAACACTCTTCGTCAACTATGCTTACAATTGGACAGTTTATACACTACCAATCTTTGAACGAAATAATACAAATACAACTTAAGACGGTATTTACCGTGATTTTCCATCAGACTCAATTCTTTGCAACGGCGTATACCGTCATATCTGTCAAAGGGTTAAGTAGTTATCGAAAACTGCAAATTTTTAAACTATTAGATCTACTCTCAGTATATATAATGTTTCTAAATAAAATAAAGTTTCTAAAACAATATGAGCTTATAAAGGTGCTCATCATCTGATTCAATGTTCAAAAACGCCATTCGTTGCAAATTGAAAGTTCAAACATCAATAACTTTTTTTTTTACATCTAATTTTTTTCAAACAAGCATAGAATGAAAAATAATTTCACCTGCTTTTCACACCATATTTATAAAGTATTTTAAAATTAATCCACTTTAAAATATTTTGTATTATGATAGTAAAATATTGTCGTATGTTGAGTTTTATAACAAATCTGTTAAAACTTCTTGAGCATAAGACGAAATAAGAATGCATACAACAAAGTGTTGTTTGTCAGCTGAGTAAATTTGCTGTGTGGGAATAGGATTTTTTAATAAGCTAATGATAACACTTTATGTTAACGTAAATACTTGAAATACGACCAAAATTTACAGAACTTTAGAAGTAGCTACTTGTAATAAACATATACAATAAAATACACATTTTCACGAAAATTAATAGAAATTTTCCGTATGTAACTCTTTTTGGAACATACAACAAAATCATGACTAAGCACTGTGGAAATACGACAAAACTTAATGAAATTTTGAAAAACGGATTAGACCTCTAAACCAAAAAACCTCTATATCATGTTTAAACAGAAAACTGCAAAAATGGACTTACGCCAAGTCTTCTGTTTAATATTAAAAAATTTATATATCAGCACATCAAAGCTAGTATGGGAGAGTTTAGAAATATTCAAAACCGTCGCGAAAACACCAGGGTATTCTGACATAACAGTAAATAAAGCTGCAAACGATCTAGCAAAGAAGGTATTGCTTACGACTTTCATAGGACTAAGTCTGTTCTGTGTTATTACGGTGAGCACAGCTAAAATGTAGTTGAAAGGTCGGGTGGAGAGAAAACGTCTGGGCCAACGTTCCTGGAAATCGTCAAGCCAAAATATTCATGCAAAAATACTCGTTCAAGAAAACTAAAACTCTTCTAACTTTTAATACGAAACACATGCGTATCATGGTAGAGATAATAACAAGCCACTACTTAGTAAAGAAGCATCTTCATTAAGTGAGCCTAACCGAATACAACTTATGAAGAATATGTGAAATAGAGGAAGAATCTATTGAAAATATTCCCTGTGAATGCGAAAGGCTCACTTGTAGCAGACTTCGTTACCTACGAACAGCGTTCCCGACAATTGCAAACTATCCAGCATACTACTGAAGAATATCCTGAGTGTGATCACAAAATCAGGTGTCTTTAAAGACTCTGAAATTAATAGCAATAACAAACACGGGTAATCACAATAAGCCCTTTTGCGACTGCGGTGAGATAGAGGCCAGTTCCCATCCTGAAATTATCTAATCTAATATAACATAATATAATTTTAGAACATGAAGATTAAAATTCAATCAAAAGTTTATATCGAAAATATAAAAAACATTGATTGGTTATATGCTTAGAAAAGAGACCGGTTCCAAATCTACTTCGAAAAGAGCAAAAGAAGAACGATGAATTGTGAGATTGTAACAACTAAGAAAATATCTAAAAGTTTGTATAAACTCGTTACACATGGTAGCATTGAGAAAAGTAGTTTTTTTTTATTAGTCATATCACTTTGGCCGAATCATGCGTTAATGCGTAAGTATGAACTTCTCCAGGTGATTGTTCAAGGGAAACACAGTTGGAGAACTGATCCGTGCAGCATTCAAAAGGTCAGAGTTTAAAGAAATTGTTGGCAATATCATATAACCAGAAGCACTTCTCATAACGTCACGATAACATCCATGATGGGATAGGTAGAAAACGAAGAAGACGGTTCATTGCTTCACAGTGAGTTGTGGTGGAAATTATAATGAAGTAGCAGATATCGCTGCAGAAGGTCGCTGCAGAAGGAGTTGAAGTCGCTGCAGAAGGAGTTGAAATAAATAGCATAGTATTCCGTTGTGGTCACAGATGTGGCCTAGTGTCATGGTAGTAAAAATTAACGCGACTGATGCTGTAAATATATTGTTAAGCATAAGAAATATCCGAAATATCTTCAGATATCCTGGAATTCAAATATGGAGAAAAAAAAGGTTTAACACTGTGTGAATTATTGTTTTGATATCGTTTTGGTTTTGTTTTTATTTTTTTGAATTCTTTATAACTTAAGAAAAATTGTACTTTAGGAAATTGTTTTGAAATATTAAATTTATACACTTTTAAGTTTTCCTTTTCTATTATTTTAATTCAAACTTAAAGGATTTTCAAGGATTTAAAGAAGGCAGTTCTAAAAGTATTTTTTTTTTTTGTTTATAAAGAACGAAACAATTTTAATTTTATTGAAAAATATTTCAGCACTTTTTAAGTTGTTTTTTCGCTCTAATAAACTATTGAATTGTTAAGACGAAAACATTTTAAGATTTACACAATCAATTATAAAAAATTATTTTCTAACAAACATATTTTATTTTGTTATTTTTAATCATTTTAAGGAAATAAGAAAATCGAGAAAGGAATACATATTATTCATAAAAGTTAAATCTATACCTAAATTTTAACATTTTAAATAGAAAAAACAAAAATAGGTAAGTAGGTACTTGTTTAAAAGTTCATGAGTGCGATTTAGTAATTTCTCTTGGAATAAAAATGTTTTCATGAGCAAAAATTATAAATTCAATTCAATAGAAAACACTCTAGAATATAAATCTGGAGGGAAACGTGATAAGAATATACTTTTAAGATTATTAAAAATAATAAAAGAATATCAGATTGTTCTTAAAACAATATAAAATAATCTAACAAAGAAAAATATTATATAAACTAAAATTACTTAAATACATCCTGAATATTAAAATAAATTTTAAAATTTATTTTGACCTAAATTCAATAGGATTTGAAAGTAAATTCTTTTCAAATTTATCATCAACTTTATTAATATTTAAAATTTTAAATATTTTGCTATTATTTAACCCTTTACATGTTACTAACAGCAACATTTGGGTATACCTGGGCTTATATAAGAAAAATAAAAATTGGATCCTATAACAGGCTTAAATTATTAGTCAAAGTTATTGAAGTTATTGAAATTACTGAAATATAGCTTAACCAGTTGAATTGGTTTATTGCACAAATATTTACGACTTCGCCATATCACAAAGTTTTGAGGTGCAATCTGGGCACCTACGTTTTTATAATATAACAAAGTTTATAACTACAATCAAATATTGAAATCTGTTTGGGAACTATTCAAACATGGGGTTGCGCTTTAAATTTAACTAAACGTTCCAAAACAAAGACATTGCGAGACATTGTCAATTTGCGGTAGTGAACATGCTGATATTCATGAAGATTTCAAAATTACTATCATACATTAGGACGAAATGAAAAATCTGGTTGTATGGAACAAAATTCGTCTTTCTCAACATGTCAATGTTACAATTACTTCTTTATTCTTGTTAATTATTACGTTTGGTTGATCATCAAAATTCACATAGATGACTTAAAAAACGAACGTTCAAATTGTAGTGAGCTGAAATATGTTATCTCTTAATAATCCCTAATGCGATTTTGATTGATCAAAGATATCTGAAATAACGGAACCATAAATGCATTTATTATCATTGATTAAATACATATATATGTTACGGTTAATGTGATAAATCCGGTAGTTATTAATAATAACCGGTAATTATTAATAATTACCTGTATGGATTGGTAAATATGATTAAAATTAAAACTATTTCTTTTAATTTTCTCTAATTTGTTATTAAAATTATGACAAAAAAAAACAACAACTAACAAACAAAAGTTATATTTTTATGGTTAAATTAAGTTATTTATTTTTACATGAAGAACTTTTATGACATTTGGAATTATACTTGATATTTGACTTTTTACATTTGCAGCGATTTTAATTACAATCGAATTTACAACTACAGTAATGAAATCCTTGACCACCTAAATTTGAATTTATTGATTTTTAAAGTCGGGTAAATCGGCCCCGTTACTTATTTATTGAAACCCTGTTTTCGCAGACGGCAGATAAACCCAGACGGCAAGCTTTTAGTGAAACAACATTTTTTTGAAATATTTAAATCTTTGATCTCGACTGCCGGACCGTCGGATCTATCTAAATTTTTTTTAAAAATTAACTATTAAAAAACTTTTTTCAGGAAAATACAATTCAAACATGTAATATAGAGTTTCGGCCCAATTCCTGAGACCCCGGACCCATTGTCTTTCATCGCATTTATTGCCTTCATCCCATTTAAGAGCCATTTTACTGATGATAAAAAATAATATAAATTTTAAGGCCTTTGGTCAAGATTTCTGGACCATTGGATCTATCCAAAAAAAAATTTTAAATTATTTGTAATATTTTTTACATTTACCTAAGATGGGTGGTAATTATTAATAACTACCGGTTTATGTGATAAATTGAATAAATTCTGTCCAAATGGTAATTATTAAATTAATAATGACCGGTTATTATTTATAATTACCAATTTATTACTTTAACCACATATACATATGTACATAGTATCTGTTGAAGTATTAGTTTTTATTTAGAATTTTTCCCTTTTGTTACTTTTTTTTTACTTATTTTGTTTTTTTTTTTTTATATTTTTAAACCGGAAGAAGACATTGCGTTCTTCTCTTCTTATATTATTGTGCAATATTTCGAGCAATTATTTATATATAATGTGACAATCAAATGTGCTATTGTCAGGAACTAAGCTTTTTAAATAGAATAATTCCATTTCATTTAATTTTTACCAGATTACCATATACTCCCATTTATTTTTTGTCATTTATTTTATCCCAATGACAAAAAAATAATGTAATTGTTTAAATGAGTTTGATTGGTGGGGCCTCTTGTCTTTTTGTCTGATTAAAGTTTTGTATCGCTTATTTTGCCTGTCCATGTGTCTGTGGTGTTATCGTTAGTAGTGTTCAAACAAGCAACTAATTGTTTTTCTTCCTTGTCAAGTTATATATAGTTCATTACCATTCAACCCTGCGTGTTCCGGCATCCATGTAATTTTGATTTTGTCTCTGTTTTTGATCATTATGTCCCTTATAGTCTTTATGATGACGTGTTCTATGTTATCTATGTTTTTAATTGTTCACATTGTTCGCCCAGACTGTCCATGTAACTGCTTGTTTTTGCTGTTTGTTAGCTAGTATTATCGATTCGTAAAATGCTGTCAGTTCGTCTTTATAGACAGAGCAGGTCTGGTTCATGGTATCGTTGTCATTGTGTTTTGATTTGTAACTATTACTACACCTACTTTGTGTTTGTCTTTTGATGTGTATGTGTATATGTGTATCGCGTATATCGTTTATTTATCCATTTATTTAGTAATTTCTTACTATTAATATAAAATTCAATTGTATTAACTGATCACAAAATGATTTGTTATAAAATTAAAAATTTCATTTCTACTCAATCTTATCCTTAACATAATTATTTAAATTTTTTTTATTCCTTGTTCTGTCTTTACTAGTCTAACCTAAAGAGTAAAAGACTAGTTTAAAAAACTAGTTTTAATTTTAACAAGAGGATAGGAGTTTTTAGTGCATTAAAATCGACACAACTTTAAATTCGTTCTCCCCTTGAAAATAGAATGTTAGATGAAAACTTTCTTGATGCCTTTCTTCTTTCTGGAAGAAAAAACTTTAAACTGGACTTGTTGTAGAAAAAGGAATATTTTATAGTCTAGAAGAAATCTGATTAAAGTAGAAGAAATTTTATTTAACCACCTTTTTATTTTTGAAAGAAGTTCGTGATATTGTATTTTCATTTTGCACTTCTTCATTCCAAAAATATTTTCGATCTGAGATCATTAAGATAAATTGTCCAGAGTATAGACCCACATTTCAAATATTGTCTCTATTATGGATTTGTGTGTTGAATTCCATTATTATATTGAGAATATACCGTAATTAAAATATTCTTGTTGTTGGTACAGCAAAATATTATTTGTATCATATGTAGTTTGTAACAGGATTTTTAAACTTTTGCAAAAAAATCATTTACCTTGTAATACGAAACAGAAAACAAACCAAAAAAAAAAGAAAAAAATCAAATAAATTCCTAAGTAAAAATTCAATTTTTTTTCTTTTCTAATTTTATTACAACAAAACTACACAATAAAATAAATAACAAGAAAATTACTTTCTCTTCATAATATTATGTCAAAGTTCGTTATCCTTCATCAACAGAACCATAATTTTATAAGAAACATCATAAATAACAAAAATACCAATAAAAAACAGAAAAAATCTCCTACATTAATATTTTTTCTCATTTTATGACATTGTCTTGATGAATTCTTAATATTTTAACATTACGTTATTTATACTACGAGTATTTATATAAAATTCTATTCATTTAGGATATAATATTCTATAAATCAATCTATATTATATTGTGTTGGTATAGCTGTATGTACAATCGAATATAATATAAAAATATATATATATATAATACATATACATATTTTTTTTGTATTAAAGATAACTTCATTGTTATATCAGGATATTCATTGTTGTTTATTCTTCCTTTTATCCTCAAGTAAATTTTGGTTGTCCTTATTCTATTTTCAATAAAGCTATTTTTATTTTACTTAATTTTTTTTTTTTTTAATTTTTTTCAAATACACAATCGTTTCAGGATAATCATAATAATTCAACGGATATAAAATAATACAAATAATGAAAAAGAAAAATGTGATGATATTAAGTTATGTGTATAGAGAAAAAGGATATATTACAATTCAATATTAAGGGAGTAAAAACTGGATATACATATATATATATATATATATATATATATATATTCAAAATATACTGAGCATCAGAAATCCGGATACACCTACTAGTCATAGCGTAAAAGATCTCTTGGTCTTTCTTTATAACGGGATAGTATAGTATATGAAAATGTCTGTCATTAGAATTCCGTTATTATTATTACTGTTTTTTTTTTGTTTTTATTATATAAAAACGAGAATAACACGATCATTTTTAAAGTTAGAAAAATCGTTTTTTATTATTATTTTTATTGTTGGTGTTGTTGTTTGTGTGTGTGTGTTTTGTAAAAGAAATAATAAGAAATGACAAGATACATTGTGTACAAGAATGAAAATTAATGAATTGAAAGTCATAGGATACTTTATTGAAAATTTAAAAACAAAAACAATAAAAATAAAACAAAAAAATAAAGGGTGAGAAAGTAAAATGAAAATTTTGGCAGGAAAGTAAATTAACTATTCTGAAAAATGTAAAAATAAATACGAAAAAAAAACAATACAAAAACAAAAATAGAATGTAATGAGATATTGAGTATGCTATTAAGGTATATCCTGTATCCTGTGGTTTTCAAAATTTATTTTATACAAACGAAATTGTCATTTTGAAAGGTTTAAGTAAGTTTTTCATTTAAGTGTTTTCAATTTGATTCCAGGCTCTTATCATATTTGATTTCTTGATACAGAAAAATAGCATCGTTGTGGGTAGTTTAATATTTTTTACTCTTTAAAGGAAGCAATGTATTGGCATATTAAACAGGAAAAACCACACTTTTTTATATTTTGTTTTATTCTTCATTGAATAGATCTGTTGCCAAAGATTAAATTCATACCCCAATACTGCACTGAAAATATTAGGGAAAGAGAATATTTGTAGGAGCAAATTTAGAAATATTTTATTAGTTTTCTTGATTTTACAGTCATAGACCATTTTCATTGCTTAATTCTACCTCAATCTATTAAATTTTGTTCTTGGAATGTTATTTACTATGTTAATCACATATACATATTACTAATTATACTATACACTGATTATAAAGATACAATCAGTATTCAAAGCACAAAATTGTGGAAAAACTATACTGGAATTTAACTTGATAAATATTGTGCTTATAAGCTGTTAGTGTTTTTTTTTTAATAATTGTTATAAAAAAAAACAAAAATTTGTTTCCAACCGAAAAAAACATCAAAGATGTGATAACCACGAGTGAACTATTCATGGGAAATAAAATGAATCTCTTCTATTGATTGTAATGTAATGCAATTTTCAATATAAGCACATCGGTTCAAATATAACTTAATAATTTAATAAACATAATAATAATTAAAAACCAATAAAAATAGTAGCGCTCGTTATGCATTTCGTATCTTCGTATTTCGTAAATTTACGACTGTCAATTTTGCTGGAAGAGTAAATTTGTAAATTTTGTATTTTTCATTTCGTAAATTCGTAATTACAGCTGACATCTGATGTCTATTTAGATTTGATTTTCAATTTTTATTATGGTTGTGTTGTTATTAGAACTTAACTATTTTCAATTTGTAATTTTTTGTGATATGAAACAACATAAATTAAGATGCGTAAGATGCGTAACAAAAATATGGTCCTTAACGAACCACATGTTTATAGAAAACACTTCAAAAGCAAATAGAAATGTTTATTTTATTTTTATTTTTTATAAAAATTTCACTTACACATATAAATTTATTTTTATTCAAACAATTTTGAATGTTTAAGTATGTTAATAAAAATGAATTTGATTAATACTTTGTTGATAGTTTGTATTTATTTTGGTTTATTATTAGTATTTGACATTAACTGTCAACAATACCAAGATACGAAGATACGAAATGAGAATTAAATAGCTCAGAGGCTTCTTATTTTTCTTTCGTAAGTTTACGATTTCGTATTTTATCATCCGTTCGTTTATAAACCTTTGTATGAAAGTGTAGCAAACTTTTTTGGTTTTTAGTATGAAGTGTAGCAAACTAGCGATATAGAAGAACCAAAATAATACGAATCCTGTGACGTCCTAATGTAATGTAAAATACAAATACCAAATAATTAATATATAAGGACCCACATTCCGCAGGATCATAAAATAAACAAATTAATTCTACTTAACGATAGTTGTTAAGAACAAATTGCTTAACAAATTTTATGAAAAATTATAGAGATGATAACTGGAGCTGAATTACTGCCATAACGTAATACCATAGATCAAAGGTATTACGCTATGCTTCGCTATACTCGCATTATATGTGAAAAAATATTTTTATTGTCAGGAAGTAAACCTTCTTAAATATCGTAATTCCATTTTTATTTTAAGTTGTTGCCAAATCAATCTCAATTGATTTTTGTCTTTTATTATCCCAATGATAAATGGTACTGGACCAGGTCTAAAAACCCATAAAACATTTTCTTTCTTTATCGATTGGATTGAAAGATTTTTTTTATCGTAACATTTATTTAGCTTTTGCTAAATATCTTGTTTGGTAAACAAATAAGCTTTCTACCATAATTTAACTACCATAATTATTCGAATTAAAATACCGTGTAGAACTCCCGATTTAGCCCTCTAACTTCATATTTTATGTAGAGTATTAATATTTGAACAATTACATACCATTTTCTGAACTATGGACATTAACACGGTAGTAGTTTTCAATTAGTTACCAGATTACATCATAACCACTTCATCATATCGATCAACTGTTAAGTCTGAAAAATAATTACTACTACCCTTAAATAACCTTTGTACACATATTTCAACATGATAACAATATTAAAACATGGTCAGAGCAATTCTATCCACTCAGTTGTGAAAAATAATATATCATTGTGACTTGTGTATATATAATCGAATTAAAAAAAATATCATAAAGTGAAATGCAACACCGAATAACGCTTTTGGCACAAAATTCAATCAGAAAAAATTGCAAACAGTGTTGTGCGTGGACATTTAGAAGACACATCAAACATATGAGGTCTTTGCAAGACTACTAGTGGATGGGAGTAGTGGATGGGGCATGAACTGCAGGAATCAGAAATATTATATTAAAAGTAAACAATGGCATTTGATCGGTCAACCGCGAGCAACATAATAGATTAGGAGTTCTGCAGAAATTTCTATATAAGAAAATGATTAACAAAGACAAACCGTTTGAACAATCCTTCATAAAATCATGATTAGTAGTAGTCGAATTAAGTAAAGTCGAATTCGTTTTAGTGTGACTTGTGTTTTGATCGTCTTTTGATATTTCCAAATTATCCTCGCATCACAACAAAAAACAAAATATAATAAACCTACATTTTCAAAATTATAGATTCCTACATTTTTATTAATTTTAACATTTTCTACAGTTCTGCAGAAATTTCAATCTCAACAGATTAGCTATTACTCATATTGATTTCTATTGAAATCTTCAAAATTAAAGTGTAATACATTCCATTGATAAGAAAATAAAAAAAAATCCTTCTTTTCACAATAAAAGTGATAACACAAAAAAAAAAAAATAAAGAAGATAGAAATATTCAAGACTTATATTGGCACTATTTCAATTTTAAATAAATAAATAGAAAAGAAATGAAATAAAAACAAAAACAAACAAAAATCTGCATTCAAGATTCGATTATGTAAAGTGAATTCTTAACTCAATTGAAAATCTATTTAATTTTTTATTTATTATTATATTTTTTTTTTATATATTATATATATTTTGTATGTGTATATTTTTACAAGGATATTCAATGAAATAAAAATATTTTTGAATGCATTCATTAAGTTAATAGAATTTTACAGTACTACTATAATAATATTAGGTATTTATGCATAGATATTTGTTTATTATCCGTTATTTTAAAAATGATTTTGCAAGAATTGCATAACAAAACTCGTATAGTAAAATAATTCTGATATAATGTAGACATATTATAATCATTTTAAAGATCTGTTCAACATAATATCGAATTCTTTAGAATATGAAATGATCTTCATAATATTATAGGTATAATAGTGTGCTCCATTGGAATTCCATGTCGTTCATATTTTTATTTTATTAAAGTTGTTAATAAAAATAACAATAACTAAACGTTTTATTTAGAAAAAAATTAAGAATTATTTCAATAACAAATCAATAGAGTGAAATCTGCTTTTAAGAAAATTTAAGGTATTAAACTTAATTAAAAGAGTATTTGAAGCATTGAACCCATAAAATATTATTTATTTGAAATGTAATTTAAATTGAAAATATTCATGTTGGTTTTATCTGGTCGTCGTGTCGTGATAATAATATATTTGTTTACAATATTTACGTTTATATTATATTTTATTATATTATTATGTTTAGAAGAATTTGAACGGTCGTAAGATCGAAATGACTTAAAAAAATTTATTCCACATCTCCACAATAGATTCTGTCTATGGACTAAAGAATAGTAACGATGATAACACAATATGGGGTAATACTTTGGCGAGATTCTCTATCGTTTACAATTTTTGACGAGATGAAAAATGGCTATCGCGTCTCGTCAAAGGTCTAACCGAAACTACTCACGAAACTGTTGTGACATTTACCGCAATATGCTATCGTGCCTGTAGTGGATACAAAACTATCTCTTCAAAGATATTTTCACGCGATCTCGTGAGATGGGTCTACCAGAATATGGGTGATAAGTGATAATGTTTCTGAATCATAAGAAATCTGAATTTCCTTAACTTTTTGATAACGCTGGATCACAAAATTAATATTTTTAACGGATATTTGTAATCATTTAAATGAATTAAATATTAAATTGCAAGACCGTGAAAAATCAATTGATATTATGTTCGCTATTTTTGAGGCCAAATTAATAATATTCAAACGTGATATTGACAACAATACTTTAAAGTATTTTCCTTTATTGAAAAATCATTTTCTATCAATGAGCCGATGAAAATAATATAAATTTATAGACAAGTTATAAACGACATACAAGACAATTTCGTACGAAGATTTCAAGATTTCAAAATATTTGAACCGGCGTTGATTAATTTTATTAAATATCCCGACAAGTTCGATTTGGAAACTACTAAAATTGATCAATTAGAATGGTTAAAGTTATAAAATTTAGAAATGCAGTTCACATAATCAAGCTGCATTTGGTAATAGAAATTTGTAGAATTGGAGCATGAAATAGAAAATAATGAGAACAAATATTAAATGAAGAAGAAGAATACGAAAACATGCACAATATGTTGTTCGCTTCCAGAGAGACATTTGATACGATGAGGAAATTGTCTTTATTTTTTTTTATTTATTTATATTCAGATTTTACAAACCAAAAAAACAAAAATTGGTTTTATTTTAAACAGTTCAAAATCAACCTAAAACTATTCGTTTTTTTATTAGTTTTTTATTTTTATATACTTATAGTTATTTAAGCTATAGAATTTCGTATTTCTTTAGTACTTTAATTTATCTTTATATTATTTTTTTGGAAAATTTCAAAAGCCAAAAAATTTTTTTTCTTTTTTTTTATTATTAAAAAAAGCTACAACTAAATTTGAACTACCTTAAACAAGCTAAATCTAGAGAGAGAGAGAAGTAGAACACCATATTTTGCTTTTTTCTACACGTATGCTTTTTTTAACCACCTATGTTTTGGATGTGGCCCTCCTATTATAATGTTATAATAAGAGCACATGTTCACGGTTTTTCATAAAACCATTATATCTATATATATGAAGTAAGCTCGGGAGCAATAAAGCCCGTTTTTATACTATACTGAATATATTCCTCATTATAATAGTATATTTTGGATATTAATCCATTTTCTGAAATTTTTAGCGAGCGATCAATGTGGTTTTGGATCAATTTTATTATAAAATGGTCAAACCTAACAATGTTAGTTTCTTTATATATATATTTATTGGAATAGAAATGTTTGAAATCTGTTTCAGGTTTACGCGTTTTGTTGATGCAAGCTCTAATACATTTTCTCTTGAACCTTTTTATTTTTTCCATTAGGCTAGCACTTATATTAAACCATATAGGTGCTCCATATGCCAATATTGGTCTGATAAGTGATTGATAAGCAATTATTTTTACTCTAAGGTTAATATCTTTTTTATAAAATAATTTTTTTGGCCGCCATAAAGGCTTTATTGCCTTTTGTTAGTTGTCTTTATCGATTCATACAATTTTTTAGCAACATATAGCTTAAAGCGAAATCTTATTTTCGATAATGAATCACATAAAATCTGAAGTATGAAACAGACTTACCGACGAATCTGGCGAGGCTTGTATTTCATTAAACTTATCAAACTATCATCCTGATATTGATGCATTATCGAAAACTATTCAACAACAAACCTATCATTAAAAATTATGTCAGCTAATTATAGAAATAAATGTATATATAACTTTTTAATAAGGCACGGCTACTTATGTATTTTCATTTTATCAAAATAATTTTTATTACACGCAGTCAAAAAACTGTTCGCTTTCCCTAGTGTGAAAAAAGTAGTGTACTTGCCATATTATATCTATCTAGATTCTAGACTATCATTCTAGTTTTGTTTTGTTTATTTGATTATCGAATACATTATTTTTTATTACTGAAATCATATTCCGAATTGTATTCGAATATAAATTTCTTAATCGAATAAACAGAAGGTGTCACAAGCAAAGGATAATGAACAATTAAGTAATTAATTACATATATATATCCGCTGACCACTAGCATATTCTACTTAACTCTTTGTGTATAAAAACAACTTAATTTATTATTTTAAAAACTTAAATATCGCTTTCCATCTATTTTCCATTGAGTTGTTAAATATTTAAAATTTAAATGGACTATTTAAAAAGTATATAATAATACAAACGTAGGTATATATACGACATACAACATTAATAAAAAATTATAGTTTTTTAGTATTGTTTTGACTGCAACAATTTCATGTCAACAATAATGTAGTCAAAATAACAAAAGGAAAAATTGCCTTTTATGCAAATTTACCAATTTGGTATGAAATGTCTTAAAAATTAATGTTGAAAAAAAAATATATAAATAGCCATTAAATTTTATTGAATCTTTTTTAATATTCTTCTGAAATTTAATTTGAAATTTGTATTTTTTTTTTTTTTTGCTTTACAACATTACAATAATAATGGGTCTCAGTGCTGAGATAGAATGTCTTTTCTGTAATTTCAAAAAAAAAAAAAATATTTTTTCAAAATTTTGATTAAACCAATTTTGGTTAGAGGACAAGACGTACTACAATATTAATATCTTCCTGCTATAAAAAATTCATTTTATTTGCAGTAGTTGGAATATTTGCACTTCGGTATCATATGTAAATAATTATTACTTAATTCTCATGCAATCATGACTTTATTGGAGCACAAACTATCACGATGAGTATTGCAGATTCATTCAGAAAAATTGTACATTTTTTAACATCAGATAATTTAATATATACAGGGTATAGAGTGTGTTTTCACACAATTGTATTATATTTTTACAGGTTTGTGGTTGAACTGAGCAACGATTTTTTAGCGTTAAAAGAGTGGATACTATAGATTGTTTGGTGAGGCTAATTCTTATATAATTATGTCCTGAATTTGTTTCACTCAAATTAAAATATGTAGCTTCCTTAAAATTCTACTAATAGCACCCATCACTAAGTATCACAATGGACCTCACCGGTCTAAGTGTGTCGATGTAATGTCGGCAGCCACTACTACCTACCTACCTACCCATAACTAATATTTACAAAACCAAAGCTTTTCCAGACTTCAAAATGTATACTTTTTAAAAAGCACGGGTTTTATAAAGTGATTACGGGTTAGATAAAGAGAATAAAACTATCGAAACTCCACTCTGCACCTGTCGTTAATTAAAGAAGGAAACCCCACTAGGATTTTGTTTCTGGACTTACTGGATGGCCTTGAAGGCATTAAAATCAAAGACTACACCGGCTTTGTAAAATGTTCGAAATGTTTCAACGAGTAGTGTCATAATGAACTCTTCACTGATATAATTGTGTCGGTGTAATGCCGGCAGCCCCTACTATATACCTACCAACAAACCCCTTTCCCGAATTCTGATTGCTAAACATATTGTCTGTTATATCCAGACGAACTAAAGCTGATGAAATTTTACGTTTACTTCCTCGTTGTGACGCAACATTAAAATTTGGGCAGCGTAAAACCAATATTAGAGCAATAATTTGTTAATTATTACCTTGAAACTTACAACAATTTTGAAAGAAGAATTTCTGAAAATTTAAATTGTCAAATTGAAATAAGTGCTATCCAATCACTATTGAAAATGAAGCTGTTAACTATGACCAACGGTATTTCTAAACAACTCAATTTGAAAGGGTTTTTGACATATCTTCATAACCACTCAGAATTAAAAGTATAGTGACTCTAATAATACTTCTACAAAATTTCAATTACTCAAATGGTACTAGATTAATAATATAAGTACAAACTCTTAGTTGAACAATATCTGTTATTCAATTTCTTGAATACTCTTTCTAGGCATCACTTTTTTACTTGGTTGATAAAATAAAACGTTATTGAATCAAATTTTACACATTTTGTGTCTGACCCGGTTAACTTTGGGTAACTTAGTTGGTAAGTTATAAAGATAATAACTTCAAAGAATATATGTTCAAAAATTTTCGTTTATGACCGGGATTAATTCAACCACCAAAATGCACCATGAAATTTGTCTTCGAATGATTGACAGATGTTGTCATATAGTACTGTCAAATGATGTACAGGGCAGTACATAGAAACTTATTAAATACGCTTTTACCTTTGTTATAACGCCACGCTGTTATGAGAGTCGATTAAGCAATTTCTTTTAACATAGAAGTCTCTTTTTTCTTCTTCTTTAAAAAGAGCGTTTAAACTGTATATGATTTGTAATGGGAATGAATATCTTTTACATCAAGTACCTTCACCATAAAGTTAATAAAAAATAATAACATAAAAACCATTTTCGAACTTTTTTTCTTAAACCCAAATATTTTTCCATCTTCAAAATGTACAAATATTGAATTAGCACTTAAAATTAGTGAGGTAATTGTGAATTTAAAAATTTTTGGTTTTTTTTCAATTCTCTGTTTTCTTCTCAATTTTGTTAAATTGTTTTCTTTTTGTTGTAAATGGACCTGTATATAACGGTACACAAATACACTGACATATATTTATGGAGAAAATTCATTTAATGTTTGAAGATAATGCTTTCCAATAACGACAATTTCCCTTCATATACAAAAAAAAAAAACAAATTATGAGAAAAGAGAGAAGAAAATAAAAATTTGAATCTGGGTGCCATTCAGTCTGACAACCGATATTGTAAATCTAAAAATAGGGACAATAAAAGAATTACTTAAGTTTTTATAAAAAAGAAAAAAAAAATAAAAACGCAAATTTAGATATTTGTATAGTATAAAATAATATTTATATAAATTTAATTTTATTATTATAGTCCTGTTGAAGGTCGCGAATTTTCAAAAAATCTCACTTGGTATTATACGGTTATTAAAAAGCGGTGTCTCAATAGATTTATGATTGAATTGAAAATATCCAAAGATAGTTTTCAACAAAATAATTTTGAACTGGCTTTGTATAAACTATAAATATTACTGATGTTATAACGCAATGCTAATGCCAATATGGTTATATAAAATTGAATTATAGGTAACAATCAGTAATACTAACATTAACATATTTGAATAAGTGGAGGGGTCAATTCCCCCTTGTACGTGAGTAATTCTAATATAAGAAATCTGCATATGTGATCTGTGAGAGAGTTATTAACCAAAACTAGTTACAGATGTCCGCTAATACCTTCCATACAAGAAAATTGAAACGCTTAGTAATTAAATCAAAAAACTATTTTTTTTCTTTTTGCGCAAACTGACTTTAACTATTTTCGGATTATAAATATTCAACGATCGTCTCTCATGCTAGGACTAAAACCACTGTCTGCTTTGGAGGGCACTCTAATGACATGGCCATCCCATATTGGTCTTATTGCCTTTACAAACTTTATAATGCCTTGATTCATAATTATATTATTAATCTCGCTGTTATTTCTAATTATATATTTTTTATTCTTCAATATTTTTGTGACGAGTATTTTTCTTTTAAATATACACTGGGCTGTTATCCTCCGCTACATTTATTTTTTTGACCGATGCTTTTTATTTTTAACAGATTTATTCATTCTTGATTGAATGCTTGATTAACATTTGAATCACTAGAATCAACCTAACAACAACAACTTAATGAACCATTTGGCTCAAATTGACCGGATTAATTACAGAAAATTATATGAACTATCTAAAAATTTATTCATTTCATCTTTTACTGGTAAACAAGGAAAACCACTCTGATATATTGTGGTATACCAATGTAATCACTTCGCTCAGATTTATAATTTTTAGTTTTTTTCCACCCCTGATGCATTAATGTTCTGCATACACTCGCGAATATACTATTGATTACATACAATCATCAGAGGCATTAGAAATGATGTCAGACATATGAACAATTTCCTCCTAATTACTTTGTATAGAGAGAATAGAAAGATTTGAATTACTTCCAACTTTTGATATTAAAGCTGGAGTACCTTCAGTACAGTATTGTTGTACTACATCTTCGTTTAACAATGCAGTTGGTGGTAAATTTCTTTTTTCAATCTGAGGTATAGTAGTAGTCATACTTCTGTGTTCATTCCGCTGTTGATTGCTGCTGCAAGTAAGCCATCGTCATTAGCAGCTTCATCTTCATTTTCGGATATATTAATAGTTTCTCGTTTACTACTTTCGAAGGGTTTGTCAGATATTTTAACAGCTTCCAAATTTTCAACACTTGATTCATCATCTAAACTTAAATTACTTAAACTGGTAGTACAAGAAAATTGACCCGGTGTATTTTCGACTTGGAATCTATTAAGACCATCTTCAAAAATACTACGTAAAGATTGCAAAGAATTCTCAAGCTACAGGTTTTGAGACTTAACTTCTTCACCTGCATTTTGTTTTTTGAAACTCTATGATTTCATTACAACTAATATGCAAGAAGCATATTCAAAATAATAAATAAAAATTTATGTGAAAATGAATAAGTCGTGCATCTATTTTATTTGTAGTAAGCTGTACAGGATTGCTCAATCGTCTTGGTAACTGTGGCATACTCTGAGTTGATGAATCTGTTAAATCTGATGGTGATATTACACCACTTGCTAGTCGACTAAAATCCCTTAAAACTGACTGTGGAAGGTTCTGTTTCTTCTTCGACAAGTGAATCCATTGAGCTAAACATTAGTGGTGTTTCTTGAGTTGAATTTATTGTCTTGGAAGAACTTCCGGGAGTACATAAATTGTGTAGTTGTACTGCCCTTTTGGAGACTGAGTATTTGGTATAGATACTACTTTGGATTTTGAAAGTTTACGTGGAGTAGACGGTTGGTTTACATATCTTTAATGATATTAGTTGCAGCGTTTTCTGGTTTTATGTTCATCATTGGCTAGTGCCGCAGGTTGATCTGATTCAAAAACTTGGGTAGGTCATCCTTCAAAACTACTTAACAATTCATATCTCCAGAAATAACCTGGTGTAGCTTCTTCACAACAGTTAATTGGTTTTTCTAGGGTATAGGAACCAGAACCGTGAACTGCTGGATTTGTATTATGTTCTTTCGGAATTTGCATTAAAATTTTTTTGGATCTTATCAAAAATACAAATACAATTTCTTCAGATTTCGGATTTCTAAAATCTGTTATTGAAGCTTATATTTGAAATTACATAAGGAATGTCCTCAGTTTGATAACATTTCACTGAATCTTCTCATGGTTCATACGCACCATCCTTTTCAGATTTCAGGTTTCTAAAATCTGTCCATACTTTGGATACATACATCTGTCCATATTTTGTATCCAATAGAATCCATACTTTTTTTTATATATCGTTAACTTAGCTTTTCTTGATATCTTTGATTGTAGCGAATTTCTGTTTGCATAGTAACATCTGGTTCCGGCCTGAATTCTGTTATTAAAGCAGTACTGCATACTATTATCGCTTCTTATTGTTGTTCCGTCAGAGGTATTTGAAGTTTGTAACTTCTTCAAAGTTGCACTGACCGATTGTTACATTCAGATAACTTCTTATTTGCAATTTTCTTGACATTTTTAGATATTTCGTTTGGCCTTCGTAAAAAACAAAGTAATCGTAAACATTATAGAATCAAGAAAACTTAAGTATATCAGGCAGTTCGTATCCATATAAATATGAGCTAATTAAAATAGTTCACAAAATTGAAATTGAAGAACCCCCGAGAAAGAAAGAAGGATATCGTGGCTGAAAATTTTTTTATAGTGGCTCAATAAAAGCACCTCGCAATTCCCTTCGCAATTGTAAGCTTTTTATTTTAATTAAAAGAAACCAGACCGATCTGGTTCAGTGTTTAAACTCAATTCTTTATTAATTTCTTATTACAGGAATTATAATTGACAATCACAATATGTTTTGGTACAATACGTCATTAGTGTGAATCTCTACTACGCTATCGACACTTGATATTAAATAACCTTCTTACACAATGGATAAAGTACAGAAAGAAGAAGAATATTGTATTTCAAACTCTTTTTAAAAACAAAAACTAAATTTGTGGAGTTATCTTAAAAATTACAATAGTTCTGCAAAAACTTCTGGCATCCGAAAAAATCAGAAAAAAAAAATATTGTCCATTATATTCAAAAATATAATTAAAGTTCAATATCTGATTATTCAAATATGTAATTAAAAATAGCGAAATAGAAAAAATAGACTGTCATATAGATATAATTGAAATAAATTGAAATTTTTATTTTTGGGTCATGAAAATAACGTGATTCGAATTTTGTAATTTAATCAATTTTAGTTTTTTTTTTTTGCAGAGTAGAACATAGAAACTACTACAATTAAATATGTGTATAATATTACTGGTGCTCTACACTAATAGTTGCGATTCTCTGATTTAAAACTTTTACTTGATAGTTTCCCTTCAATTTATTATGTAATATTTACTATGTTTGTGTGCATGTGTATGTATTATAATAATATGTTCAGATGATACTTCTATTGTACGTGTTTCCTGAATCAAATAAAATATATTTCAATTTTTGCATGGATTCAAATGCGAATTAATTTTGCTATAACAAATTATTGAAAACGATTCTCGTTTTGTTAATTTCGTTGATTTAAAGTGACGTACAGAAAAGCTGTTGAAAATACTTTTCTATGATTGGTATAAATCATTTTGGTCAGGTACTTTTATCGTCTGCCTAATCATCATGTCATCGGTAAAATTAAAAATACACACATTAATGATTTTATGGAAAATATTTTTCCCTATATCACGGCAGCCGAAAATGGGCTTATTGTGATAAGGAAAATATATAGAAGAACATATAAATTTCCGATACGTTTCTACAAATTTAATTGTGAATTATACAAATCTGGAAGCTGTACGAAATCAGAATAATAAATGGAAACTTGTAAATTATATTGACACTCATGATATTACTCTTGTAAGCTATGTTCCCAAAAAAATAAATCTGTTGTTAAATCTGTGAAATAACCTTTGATAATAAAATATTATAATTCAACAAAACATGGGGTAAATACTTTAGACCGAATGGCACATGCCATTTCGGTACCACATAAGACTAATAGATGGCCTGTAGGAATATTTTACAATTTAATTGATGTATGTTGTATAGATACGAATATTATTTTATTAAATATATAATTAGTGAATTATATAATTAATTTTTTACCATTAACATGCTTCGTTTTCATAATTCTACGAGAAATTATATATATATATCTCAGAAGCACTTCACAGTACTTCATGTTCACACACGTAGTTTAATTAGGGTTAAATAGAATAGTTTCACTTTATCGTTGTTACGAGATTATACTCCCAATTATTGTTTGTCATTTATATTATCCCAACGACAAAGGGTACTAGACCCAGTCTAAAAACCAATAAGGCATTTTTTTTTGCTTCATCGGGAATCGAACCTGGGACCTTTCGGTTGGAATGGAGGTGCTCTACCTACCCCGCTGCAACCCAGTGCGTTCTGATGAAATTAGAATTAGATGGGAAGCCCCAAGTGTGTAAAAATAATTTTTTTACCCTTATCTTGATCAAAGTATAATGTTCTTTGATTTGTTTACCGTCAACATTACGAGATGTCGCGTAGAATTACCATACATCATTCGAATAGTTTTTCGGAATTATATATTTGAATATTTTGGCTTAGAGTACATATGAATTGTCTCTTCGGGTACTGAATGTCCTTTTTTTTTTGTGGCAAAATTTCAGTTATTTTTTCAGTATTAAAACTTAAAACATTGCCAAAAGTCGAAAACATTGATTTTAATTGTTGCACCTTTTTGTCTAAGTGATTACTGCAACATTTTAAAACAAAGTAAATTGGAGTTTATTAAAATTTTTATACTGGCTTAAGTAAAGGTATCTAAGTAAAATATTAGCTTTAAAATCTATAACGTTGTGTATAGGATAACTTCTCCATTTGTATAAAATTCAAATTAAGCTATCATTAGCTCAAAAATTGGTATAGGATTTAAAACTTATATTGCGAGTGACAAAACCAAATATCTTCAATTTTATTTTTAGTAAATACATACTCTCTTTTGATTTGAGAGAAATTGGTAATTTGCTTTTATGCAAAATTGCAGTTTTTTTTTTTTATTAAAAAGTCATAAGTCAAATTTTGAATGTGAGAACTTTCTAATCGTGGACTTTAATTTGTAGATTTTGATTTGAGATTTTTTATTTAGCAATTTTGGTTAATTTTTTTTTATTTTTTTTTATTTTACTTATTCCGAGCTTAAATCAAGCAAGTTACAATATATATTTATTTATTAACAATTTAGGTTAAGTTAACTTAATAAAATATTACAAGTGAAGAAAAAAGACTAATAACTTTAACAAAAAAAAAAAAATAAACATAACGTAAGCAAGTATAAATTATTCTTTAAAGATTGCTTTTTTAGTAGTAGGTTAATATGAGAATTATATGAGTTACATGAAGATATCATTCTATTTAATGGTTCATACTTCCCATAATTAGTTCTATGAAACTGTAAGGTAAACATATTATTAGATCGTAATCTAGATTCAGAACAAAAGTTGAGCTGAACCAGTGATTGGGTAGAAGAAATGTTCCCTTTGATTAATTCGGTTAAAAATACTATATCAGTTCTACGTTTTCCAAGCGTATTGAGATGTAGTAAATTCAATCTGTGCTCATATGGATGTAATCTTAATGGATATTTCCATGGGAGATTCCGTAAAGCAAATCTGAGAAATTTTTTTTGGACTAATTCCATTCTGTGTATATGTATGTTGTAAAAGGGACTCCATACCTGGCTCGCATATTCCAAATAAGGTCTTACTAAGCTGGTGTAAAGAGATTTCAGATTTTGATTGAACATTTCAAGGACAACTCCCTCTAAAATCCAAAAAATTAAATAAATTTCAATAAAAAATTAACAAATTAAAAAATTTATGATCGATTTGAGGGATCAACAATATTGCAAAAAAATAATGTTGAAATATTATTATTCAAAATTGAACCAAAATTTTCAATCGATTTTCGAAAAATAAATATTTTGGACTTATCCAATTTCTTCTGGTAAGCTCTAATAGTTATTCAATGATTGTATTGCTGATTGAGCTAAGCTTTGACTTTTATATGAACATTATGTCATCTTTTAAATGTATAAGAATTTTATTGAATTCATTTAGCTCATCTGCACATGAATGTGCATGCAAGACTTAGGACCAAGTTAACTTAAACCTATCTTTGATGTAAATACTCAAAAAAGATAGATATTGTGTGCAAATCTAGTGAATTGTATAGATTTGTTATGTAAATAAAGTATTTAGATATCACTACTGTCCTATAACCCCCCCTTCTCTTAGACATATGGTGGAAACAAAGCCATTCCAGCATCTCCTATTTACGGCTAGGTAGTAATGGCTCCCGACAGTACGCCGACACACTTAGACCGGTAAGGTCCATTGTGATATATTTGCGGCTAACATATTCAATTCTGGCCCGTGTCCGCTTAGTTTTTTGTTCTCTATGTTTTTCTCGACCTTCCGACCGATAACGTGTATCTTGAGGATCCTATTCAAAACACTGTTTAAGAATGTTGACAGAGTTCCTTAGACTATGCCTGATCCAAAGCCATTTTCTGATTTCCACGCCTGTTTACCTTTGATTCGTTTTTGTCCGAGCATTATGTTGGAAATGGTTTGATGCCAACAAACGTTTAATTTGTGGAGGTATCTATTGGAATACGCTTAAAATATCAAAATGAAATTTTGATTGTACATTTTTATTGAACTGTACAATTCGCTATTAGTAACACGAAATATTAATATAATACTACCTACTAGGTACATATAACGAAAAGCAATAAAAGTGAATTAAATTTCCCAGAATTAAGATTATTGTTGAATCAATACGAAACTAGCTGGAACTGGGCACTAGAATATTATAAAGTTATTGCAACGGTTATAAGGTTGAGTATTTGGCCTGAATTAAGTGCCTTTGTTCATCTTCAAATCAAGCGTATCTCTATGACAAGCATATTTACTAATATTCAAAGGAATATATTTCACTATTCTCAACAATTTTATCATATTTTCTATACTAAAATAAAGCTTACATAAAAAAAATTTCTATAGCTAGTGTACCTTATGTATCAATAATCTTCGCTCTAAGCCTCCAAAAACTCTAATTATTAAATATATATAAAATTATATATTGTGGCCATATTTTGTTACCAATGTATTTTTTTTTTACATCATAAATGGAAAACACAATCTCACAAACGGTTTCACATAATTTTTATACAAAATGTGATAAAATATAGAAATTATTACTTTTTTTTTATGGTTTATTTATAAAGGACATTACTTATCCTTTATTAGATATTCAGGTATAGTTGTATAATATATAGAACCGAAAACAAAATAAAAATAAATAAAAACAAAAACAAATTATACCATGTATTAATTTAGTCATCCAGAATGATTTTAAGGGCACTTGTTAGTACACACTGTGGTTTGAAAAATGTTTTTGTGATAATTAAGGTGAATTTACTTTAATGTTTGTGAATAATTTAAATCCTTTCGAAGGATTAAATTACATAATATGTATATGTTAATTAGATTTTATCTAAAAACAAAAAAAAAAAAACAAGTTTTAATGACATAAATTTTTTATTTGGATTAGGGTTGAATTTTATTCGAGGTTTTAATTTTAATATTTTTGTTTTTATATTGCTTAATTTTTAATAGGGGAAATTTATTATAATTAGACTTAATTCAATTCGAATTTGTTTATTTCAATATATTAAACTTTATATTCTACAAATTTAAATTAGTAAATTCAAATAAGTATCTACTTAGTGATTTAGTAAAGAACATTTAATCAGTTGAACTTTTTGCGGAAACTATTTTTGTGTTTTATTTGTTATCAATGTATCAATCCAATTATACTCATCAGTATATCATTAGGACAGAAAATAACTGTCCAAGAAAATTAAATCATCGAAAAAGGTTTTAAAGACTGTCTCTGACCGGGCAAAGCAGTTTAAAAGACTATAGGACTTTAATCCACTAAAAACTCCTGTCATTATTACATGAAAAATATAACTTATCTTAATTTTCTTAAACAGTTATTAAATTCGGATTTAAAACAAATCACACGTTTTAGTTTAATTTGTGTAACCTGGCAGAGCAACGACTAAATTTGTTCATCATTATCTAATATTGTAGACGTTAAATTGAATTGTTAAATTTTTTTAATCAACTTTCGAAATATATTTCGAGAAACTGAAAATCGAGATACATTCCTAGGTACTGCTCTATTACACAAGTATTGTTTAGTTAAATTTGTAAGTATTTGAATGATGCTCAAAATCATTAGTTCTTTCTACTTAAAAAATTTTAAAAGTAGAGTTTTATAACACTTTATACCATTTTAATTTGTTCTCATTAAAAAAATATTATTTAAAATCGGTGATTGAAAAAGTCGAGGGCATGTACTTAAATAGCTCTGCTTTTTTCTTTTATGGTAAATCTAATTATGAAATCATATAGTACATTTTACATTCTAAAGTTTGGCCTAATTAATTTTTGTATCACACCTCATATAATATCAATTACGATAAGATCACGTGATGTCCATCAAACATTGTACCAAAATATAAATTATGTTTTTAGTTATTAAATCACATTTGATGGTTGGCAAAGCAAACTAACCAAATTCACAAATAAAATAGACTTAGAAAATTATCTTATTTTAGAATTATGTGAAGAAATACTTGATTATCACGAAATAAGTTATGTTAACCTCTAACTAAAATGATAGAATAATATAATTTATAATTTTGAAATGTAAAATAAAATATGAAAAATACATTTTTAAAAATGACGATTTTACAAAAAATATTATTTATAAATAATTATTATATCCTATAATCCATTGGTATACATCAATTTTTATAGCAATCGAAATTTTCCCATTTAATTCGAATATCGTAAATTGAATTACTAGCAATGTGATAGACCGCGATACGTGTTTATTAATTTGATGATATTGTAACTTAACAAAATGATATCAACTGGAAATTTAATCGTATATTGATTTAATTTCAATTTGATGGTATGATTATTTAACGAGAGAGATATAAATTCAAATTCGTAAATACATAGGGATTCTATCCAACTAAAATAAAGAGAATTTTTAAAAATGAAATATTTAAAATTTCCTATATGTATAAATTAACCCAAACATGTAAAGCGGTCGCGACCAGTTATTTATGATAATTTTCGAGCTTGTGATGATGTTAATGCAAGTTCAGATATCAAAAATGTTATCTACAGTAATTCATCCTTGGGTGTGATGAAAGAAAATTTCAGATGAGTAGAGGATTATAATGTGTTTGATAATTTAAGAAAGGCATCGTTATTAGTTTACAAATATCTATAAATTTGTTACATATTTAATAGGTAACGGTTTAATTTTAGTTAAATTTTAAATTGAATTTTTTCTGTTGGCAAATAAATTTTAATCCATCACTTATTTTTATTTATTTATTAATTTGTATACATATACATAAGACGATAAGTCTTTACAGTTGTATACAAAGTATATGAATAGAATAGCTACTAACATTTAAATATAAAAGTAAAAAAGAAAAAGAAAGAAAAGACTTATTGAACGAAGGCTTAAGATTGAGAAATTACAATCATGTTGACATATTAGATATCATAAATATTTTAGAATTTTGCACTAGCATGAGAAAACTAAATGGTGAGACTTTAAATTTTGTGTTTTACATATTTGTAAGCACAAAATGTGAACTTTGCTAAAAATATTTTATTATATCAAAATTTTCTAACTGAACCTCGAGATTTTCTACTTCTCACAGAAGTTTTGGTCGTCCTTGATTCTTTCTTTATCACAATCTTATCGGTTAAAAAGCAAGAGCTCCAATTAAAATAGCTATTTTAGCTGATTGGGCCGAGTTCTATGGGCTTATAAGAAAGTTGATTGAAACTAATCTGGGAGGTATGTATTTAAATATGAGTATTCAAATATGGGGATGTGCTGAGCAAACCCAATATACAAACCATCGTAACGTTCCAAGTACTAAAGTACCTGCTGCGCAACATAGTCAATGCTCTTTGGTATTTTCGTAATGCCGATATGTTTATCAAGATTTGAAGACCTTATTTTTAAAATATTAAACATTAAAATGCGCTACAGGGTACAAAATTTACCCGTGCTTCATCTGATCCAATCTGCCAACGCTGAAGCTTCTAACTAAATTTACAACTAAAACTTTGATAAGCGACTAATACGAAGAAAAAAACTTGATACACGTAACAATTTTTTTGCTACAAGACTCTTGCGGACTCATTCAAATCCGAATTTAATTTTTCCAAAAGGCATAATAGCTGGAGTTATCAATTTTATTTTTTTCTTATAAACAACCAAATTTACATTAACATTTTTACTAGTTATGTTAATTATAAAGAAATTAAATTTGAATATCTATAATTGAATATCGAGAAAACCAAGGCAATGAGGACAAACAACAGTGATAGTGAGCCAATAACAGTGAGTGGACAACAGATAGAATACGTAGAAGAATCCAACAACCTGGGGAGCATCATAACATCAAGAGGAGGTACAACAGAAGATGTCAACAGCCGTATAAATAAGGCAAGAAGAACATTTGGGAGCCTAATTAAGATATGACGGAGCAACCAAATATCGAGAACAACAAAGCAAACAATATTCAGAGCATGTGTTAAGTCAACATTAATATATGGCAGTGAAACATGGCTCACTTCGGTCAGAATCAAACAGAAGCTACAAGTATTCATCAACAAGTGCTCGAGAATTATATGCAGAATATTCTGGCCGGCAAGAATTAGCAACGAGGATTTATGGATGATAACTGGAGAAGAACCGATCAACAGACAGATAAATAGGAAAAAATGGAAATGGATAGGTCATACACTAAGGAAATCAGAAAGTGATATAGCAAGAAGAGCTCTAGTGTGGAATCCACAAAGGAGACCCGGCAGATCATACAACACATGGAGACGCACAATCGATCAAGAATTAACAATCAACAATTATAACTGGGACGATATTAAGGAAGTAGTACTCAACAGAGAGGAATGGAGGTTCACTATCGAAGCCCTATGCTACCACGCGGAGTAATAGGAGAAAAAAAAAATCTATTTCGGTATTATATTCGGAACTCTATTTCATTTAGTTACATTTTTTAATGAGTGATTCCTTACATTATTTTCGGAAAACAAAATATATTAGACCAGAGATTTATACTGGAGTGCAAGGGGTTGGGTTAACGAAAATTAGATAATAAAAATTGTATATATCAAATTACATTACAAGATGTGCGAGCTAGAGCAACTGGTTTGACAGAACTTATTTTCAAAATTAGCACATCTAACTAGCACACCTAACTACTGTTTTCGACTTAACAATTTTGTAAAATAAATATTTTTGTGAAAAACGTTAGTCTTCTCAGAAAATTTGGCTTCAATTTTTTACTATTAATTTTTTTGACACAATTAAACATTCATCCTCTTCATATTTTTGCTATACAAAACTTTAGTTTCAGATTTTTTATTGCAAAGCGTTCATTTTAGATTTTTCATTGCAAAGTGTTATATGGCGTATCCCAGGTTAAATGTAAAAATAAATTTCCAGTAAAGAACAATTTTTTTTTTTTAAAGTACTCCAATCTATCATCGCTTGAAGGGTCGAAGTAGCCGAATTAAAGAAAAACTTAATTAAAAATTAGTTATTGGTGCTGTCGCATGTATGAAATTCATTTCAATAATAGGACCTATACAATTTTGATAAATCTTCACGATTTTGTAAATCTTTTGAAAAAAAATTAAATTTCGATTGAATCGCAACTTTGCATAATGAAAAAGTTAAGGAGCTTAAATTTGATTTCTGAATTAAAGCATATTGGATAATAATTTTTTCTACAAAATATAAATTCTAAACGTCTACTCTTAATAAAAAAATTTAAATTTCTAAAAAATTCCGTTGATCTTTAAATTTATTTTTATTTCTATTTCAATTTTTTTTTTTTTTTATTTTATTAGTTACCCTTCGAATACAAAAGTTTCTTTCAATTCCAATTCAACTGAAGTTCATTCATGTGAACAAATTGTATATTGATAACAAAATAATGGTTGTGGGTACATTTATGCGGAAGGACGTTGAATAAAAGGTTAAAAGAAAAAAATTATTCTTCCTTTTTTTTCAAATTTATTTATTTTTTTAAATTTTTATATTGTTAATAATTTCTACTGGCAAAATATATTCCAAGTTTACCCAGGATTCATAGTAGTAAATGTATTTTTATATGTATAGCTAAGAATCTATAAAATCTATCACTTTCTGTAAATATTTTCAGGATATCACAATGTATTTCTTTATTAGGAATTTAATTTTTTTTTATTCATCTGTATATAATATAAATCATAGAAGAGTAACTTAATTATTCATTGAAGATGTTTTCATTAGGTTCATTGATGATTGATTTTTAAATTTTTTTAATTTTGTGATTTTTGTGAAATGGCATAAATCAAATCTTGGAATCATTTTTTTTAAAATTGTGGAGGTGGTCGCGTATGTAATAAAAATTCTAAAAAAAAGAAAAAAAAATATACATTTGCTTTTAAAGCATAGTAAATTTAGCCATTGTCAGGGAGCATTATGTACAATTGAATATCACCATTTTAAATTTAGATACCGTCTATATTCAGTGAAAAAATTAGGAGCTTTAAAGTCACTAAGACAATAATGGGAAATAATTTAAAACTAATTTCGAAAAATTTTATAATGTCCATTTTGACACAGAGTACAAGATGTAGGTAACTGTTTGTATTTAAATTTATATAATTTTGTGAATTCAAATCCTAGTTAAGTACTGGATTACTTCTGTTTTACATTTTAGGCTTGGGTCGCATTTCATTTCGCTACATATTTTAATTTCGAGTTTTGTACATTTAGCGGATTGTTGTTCTGTAGTATTACACTTGTTAAACCCATTACTACTCTAAATGGAGAATATCAAAAATTCAGAAACAGATCAATAATACTTAATTGTATCCCATAGAATCCCATCTATAAAATCAAATCAAATCAAGTATCCCATGATTGTTGATATAAATAAAAAATACGTATTAAGTTTGTTCACTAACTAATAATTAAATATCATACGATTCTATGCAATAAAATAAAACTTAATTAAATATTGTATCGACGTAAGACCTAATGACTATATCACAAGATACCTAGCAATCCAAAAATACAATATTTTTTAATAACCCATCTTATCCTTTAAGGACGAAAAGGACATTTGAAAGTATCCTTGTTGTTTTGATGTTTTTGTTTATAGATCGTTATATCTGTTGATGTATTAGATATACATAATAATATTCAGTATATATAGTTTTTATCTAGTAACATAACGGTCTGATGCATATTTTATCATTTATTTGATGATGATTGGTGCTGCCGTTATGGAGATATTGTAGCTCAAAGTAGATTCTTTCTTTAAAAACCAAATACCACAAGATTTTACCATAAAATCATAAACCCCAATATTTAAATACAGTTGGAAAGATCTCTTTTTTTCTAAAACATACATAAATATACTTTATATCTAAATCGAATAGTTTAGAAGATATAAGTATTTATTAAAAAAAATTATTAACGTCATTAAAAATAAATATTTATAAATAATAAATGTTACCAATTACTGGTTAATATTTCGAGGCAGGCACATTTTAAAGTTTAAATAAAGTGCTTATTTTGTAAAGCAAGCAATATTGACAAGCACAAGAAAATATTTCTATTGTTATCAAGGTAATCATGACTATTGTTGTCATGACTCATGGCTATTATTGTCATGAATGTTTTTATTGTTATTTTTGTATTGTATTTACGAATAATGATCATTATTAAAACTGCCTTATAAATTTACAATACAGGATGCATATGAAATGTAGGTATTTTTTTTTTAAAAGTAAATCAAAATAAAATTTTATTTGAACAAAGTTGAAGTATTAGAGTTAAAAGTGTATTGTGGGCCATTTTAAAATATTAGTTTTGATTTTAACAGAAATATAGAAGTTTTAAGTACGTTAAAGTCGGCCAAATTCTTCACTTTCATGAGCAAGGGCTAAGACCTACATGATCCGTGACATCATAAATGTATCGACAACGTCGTCAACATATTGACGTATGATCTAAAATTTAAAAAAAAAATTATGTATCCGAAAATTTGTTGATACACAGTATAGTTTGATAAAGCTATGTTGAGTTTTTTTTTATTAATAAATTTAATAATAAGTATAAATTTTACTTCGTGTTTCAAAAATAAATTTAAAATTATGTTTTTTATTTTAATTTACTTTAATTTTAATAGGAAATGGACTCACGAAAGAAAGATGCTTTTATTAACTATAAGGCCAAAGCACAAAGAAGATTTTTTTTCAAAAAAAAAAAAACAAAAACATTTTTTATATTTCACGAATATATTCAATTCAAATATTTTAATAATTTATCCACAAAATAGGTATCCACAAGATTATACTATTTTGACATTTGATTTGACGTTTATTTTAGAGACAATGTGTTTAGAGTGATCGGAATTGTAAGCAAAGTACATTGTATCGCCAACACAATAATGTCAGTTCAGAAAATTTAACATATTTTATTTGCATGTACGTTGTATTGGTTGAAATTTTTGGATACATTTCCAATGTCACTGGGTCTGATGGTCGTCTCAGTATTTAATTCTACAACTTTATAGTAATAATCTCTCATACTTTTCTTTCTATCTAATTCTATCCTGTATTACCACAACCAAGCGGTATGTACTGATAAAAATTAATATCCAATAACGCTTTAGATGATTATATAAAAAAAAAGTTTACACCAGTCCCAAACTGTTCATAACGCTATATACTAAGTAATCTGAGGAAAAATACCGTGTATCATGAAATATTTTTATCATAATCTTTAAAATGCATAATAAGATATTGAGATAAAGCTAGGAACACCAAGTATCTTTGGGACATAGTCATTAGGTCCTACGCGTGTACAACATCTCCCTCAGATGTTCATTTCATATATATCATCAAATCATCAGAACTTTGTGCTGGGGTACTAAACTTGTATCAAAATATGTTTAGTTTATGACTAGAAATCCATTTTTCGAAATTGATTGGGTTTTTAAGTGTAATCATAGGTCAACACTGCACAATATGTCTTGAAGTTATACAGCTGAAACGTACAACTCGAAAATATACTCTACCTAATTTAGATTATGAGTTTTATTAACCAATATTAAATTCAATTTTTATTCTATCCAAACATAATTTTATTTCAATCCTCTATATTATGCTGCTACCAAATTATTTTTCAGTTCTAACATATTATATTTAAGTAAAATCTAATATACTATTATTAACATTTATTTAGCTTATTCTAAGGGTATGTGATTAATATAGTTTGGTCTTAGAGATTAGATTAGATTCAAACTTTTCCGGGAGAGGATCAGTCCCCTATATCGCTGCAGCCGCAAATGGGCTTATTGTGATAACTCGTATTTATTAGTTATTGTAACTGGTGTTTGAGTAATTGAGAATACCTGATTTTGTGATAACACCCAGGATATTCTTCAATGGTATGCTATAATATTTCTGTTTTAGTTAAAAGAGTTAACAGCCACAGTTTTATAGCCTCATAGTGCTAACCTATAATACAAGATTAACTGTTACCGTTACCTATAGATATCCGAAATTGATATTTTTTGAAATGAAGACATCAGTGCATTTCTACATTTCTCATCAGATCTTAATAAATATATAGATGCCAATGTACAATTTAGCAAACGTATATTCCCGTCTGTACGCCATATCTGAGCACACAAAAAGTAATAATAATATATTGAATATCTTTGTAAGTGTCAAGATCTTCGCAGATTTGAAAATTATTGTCTCTAAAATGCCTTTTAATGCTTTGCATGGTTTTTTAGCAAACAATGAGTTGTCATTATACCGATTACTATTCTAATCTGATTTCTATTGACAAATTTATTATTTGTACAGTTATTTAAAACTAATTTTGTTTAAAAAATAATTTACTTTTGATTTAAACTAATCTCAGCACTAGTATCTAAGGCTTTCCGCTATGGAGAAAAATGATTTATAATAATTTCAATATACATCACTTACTTAAATTAATACAAAACCTGTAGTCGTGGAGCTTGTTACAATTACTTGAAAACTTACTAGTGATTTTAGTAAGCCTCAAGTGAAACTTACTAAAATGTAATTTCTTTGCAAGTTAGCAGATACCACAGGACGAGAAGATTTTCATGTAGCATTGTGCTACCAAAATTATTCCCAATTAATATTTTTTATTTATTAATTTTTTTTTTTTATTATTTTAAAATACCAGATTTTTTTATCAAATATCTTTTAGACAAAATTTTATCTATTATATTAATCTTCTGCAATCCATTAAAATTTCATTTTTATGTCCATCAAGTACAAGAGAATCATTTTAATTTGTTAAACGGGAAATTTAATTATTACAAAAAAACACCAAAACTGCCAAAAAAAAAAATAAATAAAAAGACAGCAATTTTAAAATAACTAAACATCATTTAAAATTTACTGTAACCATTACCATTACCCCTATTTTTGTTTTTTTTATTAATTCTAAATTTTTACTACGTTAATAGTTCGCTATTGTGTGTTGCTTCATTAGGAAATTACACCAGCTAAACTAACAATATAATACCAGTTGTTGTAAAACTTTTATTATTTCATTTTTCTTTTTAATAATACAAAAGGTCCTTTCTAGCGACACCGTTATTTACATGATGTATTATAAGCCAAAGGTATATTTAAAAGAAAAAGGATAAAATATACACAAAAACTAAAAAAAAAAAAAATAAGAACAAAAAAAAAGAAAAGGATACAAGTTTTATGTTCGTAATAATAAAGCACACAATTTATTTTCCACGAAAAACACACACACATACAGACAACACTTAGAGTGTGAGAAAAGTTTAACAATACCGTTGAAAAAACAAAACAAAACAGAACCAATCAGAAAAAAAAATTGAAATAATGAAAACAAAAAAAAAAAATTTAAAAAAAAGAAAGGATTTTATAAAATATGAACCTGCTTTTTTTATTTTTAAAGGATATTACTTTATATTGGCGGAATTATTAAAACAGGAAAAATTTATATACAAAAAATAAAAAAACAAGAATAAAAATGATATAAAAAGAAAATTCACAACTTTTCGCTACTACAAAAACAAAAACAAACAAAAAAAAAAAATTATAAAGTAAATTTCTTGATGCGATAAAGTTTAACGGTATTTAATTGAAATTTAATGTAATTTCCATAAGTTTTAGGGAGATTCAAAATAACAAAAAATAACAAAAAAAAAAAATAAAAAAATCTAAAACAATTTGTGTTAATAAATTTATGACTAAAGTGTATGTGCATGTATTTGTAATGTTTACAAAGAAATTTAATTTGTGTACCTACCTACTCTTTTTGTTTTATTCATACTTAGTTGTTGTTGTTGTTTTCTCTAAATTTCTGCTGAATAAAATTCACTGAGATTTAAAGCTTACTTCAATTGTAATGAATGTTGATCCTTTAATGGAAAAGGGGTAGTAGGAGGTATGAACTGTATTCGATGTTATTCAGTTAAAAATGTTAATTACAATTTAATTATTGTTTACAGCTGTGAATTTTGTTATTTTTTGCTTATTTTTTTTTTTTGTTTATGGCTTATTTAATTTTAATTTAAAAATTTAATTTAAAGTAAACTACACGTGAATTCAGTAAATTAGTTAATGAGATGATATAAAAAAAATTAAATGTCTGATTACAGGTTTTTGATAAGACGGTTGTCGTGATATATAGTGGTAATGTCATGTTACGATGTCGTGGATTCGAACATCGCAAGTGGTATGGTTATGACAACATTTCATTATAGCTTGAGATTAACTGGGAACCTAATTTGGTCGATTTGAAGATCGGCATGGTGGTGATAGCAATTTTTAATTCAACAACAATAATTAGGTACTCTGTTCATTTTCTTACAGTTTTCATAGTTTTATGTATTTTATTTCAATTATTTACAATTTCAAAAATATTTATAATTATAAACAATTCATTTTGTATTATGTACTTAAATCTGATTTTTTTAATTAACTTAAAAAACATAATTCATATTTTACAAAAAAAAAAAAAGTTAGTGTTACAGAAGATTCCAATAAAATGATTCATTAATTTACTTAATCAAGCCTTTGTTATATTTGACGAAAAATTTTACGTTTTTAAATTATGGTGGTATGTTAATAAATAGCTTTAGACATTAACATATTCTGCGTTTTAGATTTATTAGAAAAGTTTAAACTAAAATCCTAAATATTTCTTAAATAATAGCGCGGGACATAATATCTTCTACCTAAATTAACCTATTTGTTAAATAACTGGTATACCATTATTAAAGCATTCAATATTATTTTAATTATTCTTTGGAATTACATCAAAATTAGCTTGGGTTCTAAACATTATAATACCGAATATTTATTCTGTTCATAAATTCGTCTATTTCAAGTTTTACCTACAATATAAAATAATTTACTTGGAATTTAACGCTAACCCTAATAGTGTACCAATATGTATATACATTATTCTAAATCCTATTTCTAGAACTACAGTTAGTATTAATACCATTGAATGAAAATGTATACTTGATCGAAGGTATTATAATGCGAATGACCCTGTTAATATTATTTATTTATTGATATTATAAAATTATGAAATTTATTTAACTAGTGGGCCCTTGAGCATTTACACAGTAGTAACCTTGTTTAAAATATCCTGAATAACAACATCATTTTTGATTCGTATTAGTTTATATGAATCTAATTTATTTTTTTTTTTCTGAAGGTGGGTGGGAATCTTCGAAGACACCAAGAGGTTTCAGTCACACGCGCGCAAACCAACAATGGTATAGTGTTTAAGATAATTTGGCTACACATAATTTAAAATTGTGGTTATGTTCCTGCATTATTAATTAAAAATTTTTTTTTATAAAATATTAAAGTAAATTTAAATTAAAATAAATTACAGCTTTAAAAAAGTGATTTAAAAATTAAATAAAATACAGTTAAAATTGATTATAGTCAATACTGGTTAATAGGCATAATTCGCTTTTAGTCAACAATAATTTTACCGTTATCATCTTTTTTAATATTTTTTTATGTAGGTATTATTTTAATTCGTTTATAGTCAAAAACGTTTGTAGTCACAATTCTGTTGTAGTCAACAATTTTTTTGAAACTTCATACAATCGATGTCGTTTATGGTCACATTAAAATATAACGCCAATTTTTTCAATAAAACAAAAAAATAACTCAAAAATGAATTATTTTATTTAAAAACTGATTTATATATTGTCTTTTTCTGTTTTTCTTTATTACAAATATGTATATTTTGTGATTACAAAGCAGACTTGGTATTTATGAATAAAATAAAGCTTAAAATTGTTATGCGAAAAATATTTTATTGAATTAAGCAATTGGTGCAATTTTTTTTTACTACGCCTTACGTCTATAGTCATACAACGGTTATAGCTACAAATATTAGTGAAATTTAGGGAATTACTGTAACCCTGTCTTACTATATATATTTTTTTTAAATAGCAGAAGCAGAATAGCAGTTAACTAACGTTTAATTATATCAGTTTTTAAGAGTATGATCTGAGAAAACAAAAAAAAAACAAGTTCCCGGAAGTTGAAAATCCAACCGAAAGCATCCTCGATTTAGTTAATAATTTTTTTTGAATTTTTAAAATAATGGCTCCTTTCCTACTTAAAACGCATGCTCTGAAACACCCGGTACAAATTGTGAAAAATATAATTTAAAATAAAAACAAAATTTCAAAATGTATATCTATATTCTAAATTCTAAAAATATTCTTGATAATTCTTCTTTTTCAAAGTTCTTATGGTTTTACGACATTTTCTAGCTATAATAATATACATACTGCATTTTCAAATACTAACTAACACTGTGGAATTGATTCAAAATCACATTAATTTTTCAATCGTGGTCCTGTTAGTCGATGTACTTATTTAATCATGAAATCAGTATTGGATATTATAAATTTGCTTTATATGCTTTACCCCAAGCATTAACTCAAAAATAGTCTTGTCATGGTTATGGAATCAAAAAAAAAATATATAGGGTTTCAGCACTAATTAAATGGTAAAACTTATTTTTCTCATATTTATCAATTAAAGCTTTTTTAACACATTGTTTCAAATATGGAAAGTAGTAACTTCATTATCTTGTGATTAACTGTTTCTATACCTAATTATGTGTTACAGGGTACAATTTTTAATTTTTTTATATAAGATTTATGAAGCAGCTACTTTAAACTTTCATTTATTTTCAAATGTAAGGCCGTAGTTGGAAAAGTATTAAATAAATATTTCTTTTTACTTTACGAAGTTTATGGAATGAACACTCTTACTGTCTAGCTCAAATTCTTGTAAAATAAAAATCACACAATTTTAAACGATCTTAAAATTAGTTTTGAAAAGTTATATAATCTTCATTACAGTTATTAATTCCATTTTTTTTTTATTGCTTAACAAATTTGATGCTCAGTTTATCTTCATAATTTATATATTCAAACATTATTAAATTTGGGGTAATCAATTTTCGATTAACATTAAGAAATTTAATTTTATAATTATTGGGAAAAAACAAAATTCAAACAGTGAAATATTTTGGATTACATTTTAAATAGCGTCGTAACTGAAAGCATCACGTTAAGCAAAATTTTGTATAAATCAACCAAAAGAAAGGCAGTCAAAAATGATACTAACGAAATGCCTGTACTCCAAAACTCCAAATATACAAACGTATATTATTAAGCCCATCTGGACTTATGGCACCCAGATTTGGGGATGTACTATATCACCAACGCATTCCGCTATGATTCAAAAAATGGCAAAAACCATTACTGAAGTCATTAGAAATTTTGCTATCAAACACGAAAACAGATCAATTCATCTTAAACAAATCAGATGTCATAAGAAGGCTGAAAAAGCTATAACACCACGATCTAGTGGTATAAATAAAAATATTTTGGAGCAAAAATATTGATTCTCGTAAACCCGCGCATATCTTGCTTTTTAAGCACATTTTCAAGCTAGTTATAATATATGCAAATATAAGTATGAGCTTGCAGTACCCTACTTAATCAAGCACGAAAAGGTAATTATACCTAAATTACTGTCAAGAGCATAAAAAAAATTTGTAATAAGATTGTACCTAAAGGTTAATAAAAAAAAAATGGAAAGAATTATTTGACTGTCACAAGTATTTGTTCCCTCAACGACAATTATTGAAGCAATTTACCCATTTACATCAACTGTATTCTGTAAAACTGTATTCTCAGTGTAAGAAAGTTCTTCCAAAACTGTTAAGCCTTGAAATGTTTATAAATTAACTATATTGAAGTTTTTTATTGTTAGTAAAAAATTTTCAAAAATTTTGAATTTATAACTTTTTTAGACAATTTAAGCAAGCATAAGCATTGAATTGAATTGAACAAATACTTATTAAAATATAAACACTCTGTACAAGCTCTGCTCTATTCTTTTGAGTTCAATAAAATTATAATAACTTAATTTCATATTTTCAGTATTTATTAAAAATTTTTATTTAATTTCCAAAAAAATTTCTAATTTTAACGAACTTTGCAATTTTCCAAAAAAAAAAATCCAAAAAAAAAAAGGATAACATACAATACTGTCACATTGTATATCCTTTTAACTACAATTTACTTACATGAACTACAATAATTAAAAATTAATTTTGATCTCTGATATCGAAATACATTTTATACTCGTATAGTTTACATTGTTTAATAAATTAAAGTGTCCATATAAATTAAAGAATGGCATGATTTTTATATTGTCGACTGGACCCCATAAAAGAACAGAAAGTCATGTTAAAATTTTAAATTAAAATCACATCGATTTTGTTATTGTACGTGTGGTACTTTTATTCATTTCACTATACCACAATTTACTGTCATCTACAGAAAATTTATGATCCTTAATCTTTTTTGTTTTTTTTTTTTTTTTTTTGTATAAATGTGTGTTGTCGATGTGCATACAAGGTGTCCCAAAGGTATCCAATCATTAAGATATAAAAGTGAGTGGGATGTTTAAACAAAGACAAAAATGGTTTGGGTTTATCCCAAAACGTTTAAGAATTATAGGACCCTTAATAATTGTTCATTATCGATATTTAATATTTCTTAAAGGTAATCCAATCTCCTTTCTAACTATTTAATTCAACAACATTCATCTAACATCAACTCTCTCTAACTATGTGTATCAATGGCTTGATAGGTTTCCGTTTCATAGATTTCTTTGATCAGAAATTGTAGGCTCTAAATTGAAATATTATCAGTTATCTATGAACAAAAGATCATTTAAAGCTCGTTCAACATCATCAGCTTATATCAACTTTGTAGTCCCAAAATCATAGATATTTTAATATAACATTTTTAAGATAATTTCTAGGTGTAAATATTTAATTTTTTTGTTTTTATTATGTTATTTTAGTGAAAAACAATGTGGTTTTTTTGATAGTTTTTAATACTGTCATACTTCTGTGATTTCTATACCTAGCACAAAGTTATTTTAATAAACAAAATGTGGAGAAGGATAATAGTCCAACTTCCAGTTTTTTTTTTAAATAAAAAGAACTTTAAACCGTATCTTGTTAATAAGTTTTTATAATATTAGGGCCTGATAACCATTAGAATTGAAGAATTGTTCACTCACCAACTATAATGGAACCTATCAGTAGGTATAGTTGTGTTAGACAACCTATACAGCTCCTAATAAATCTGTGGCAAGTTAATTCTGGAAAAAAGAGATATTCTCTTTTTTGTATTCAGCAGCGGCGCACGCATAAAAATGATTTAGGTGTATGATTTAGGTGTAAATGATAAATATTCTGGAAAAAATTATATTAATACCTAAATATTTATATTTTATCTAAAGCATTTAAGATAATGAAATCCTGCTGAGGTTTTCACTGACGAGGTGTCGATACGCTTCCGCTGAAAAGCCATGGTAGATGATACACATATAAACATGGTAGTACAACGATGTAGTAAAAACTTGCAGTGCCGTAGATAATAAAGTGTAATGAATGAAAGCAATAACTTGGACTTTCTTTTGCGGATTTTTTTTTGTTTTGTGGCAAAAGGCATTATGGATTATATTTTTTTGTGGATTTTGGGACTAATCCAAATTTTATTAACACCTAATTGACAACTTAATTTTATTACCACCTGTTAACATATAAAAAAAGATCCAGGTATTATAAACGTAATTTTATTTTTGGTTATCTAATTTGGGGATTTTACTTATTGATATAACAAAATTTAGAATTTAAATTTTTGTGTCAGCTAAAGGCCAGTCTTCATATTAAAACTAATATTTGTTTTAATGATACTAAAGTTTGTATGAATTTATATTTCGTACCTCGCCTCTCAAATTAGAATTGACAAAGGTACTTATGACCCATTACTTTAAGTCAGAAGTCATTTAGGGAATTATGGTTCATTACCATTAGTTAAATGCTCCTTAGAGAGTTGTGACCCACAAAGTGAGTTATGAGTCCCTAAGGGATTATTGACCCTTGGACTTATGACATGTCATCGTTATTTACTTATAAGATTCCGAAATTAGATAACCTAAGATAAAAATACATTTATAATACGCTAGAAGCTTATATTCTCGATCTTTATTACATATTATCAGGTGGTAATAAAATTAAAGTGTCAATTAGGTGTTAATAAAATTTGGATTAATTCTAAAATCCACAAAAAACATAATCCATAATGACTTTTGCCACAAAACAAAAAAAATTCAGCTCCTGGGACTTATGACACGTCATCTAAATAATTATGCCATGAACTTCAGCAATTATGATATAATTTTAAGTTCACATAACATCCTGAATAGTTGACAAGATACCGTTCTTTTTCTTTTTATTTCAATCTTCTCATTCATTATTCGATTGACTTCAGGGACACCATGTACACATCTATATTAATTGTTTTGTAAGAATATACAAGGATTAACAAATAACCGTTCAAAATATTTCCGTATTTTTTTTTGTATTTTGTTCCGTTGAAAAATTACAATTTTCTATTTCTATTCGATATATCTAGATCTACGTAAATTATAGCACTACCAGATATAAATTTTGTAGAAAATTTATTTTAAGAAAAATGCGCGTGTATGTGTTTAAATATATGAATGTGTTAGAATGAATATTAAGTTTTTACGTGATCTGAAAAATAAAAATTTTCTCTCTATTTTATTGCGTAATACTTTGTATTACCGTATAGTACATATATACACAGTAGGTATATGTATATGTATAAACTTAAATATTGGTATATCGAGCCGTTTTGTTAAAAAAAAAATTAATAATACAAGAAAAAGTTTAAAAAAAAGTGATTCATAAGGATTTGAAATTATTTGCTATAGAAATTTATAAACTGTGTGTCATTTACAAAGTGTAGCATTAAGGTGACATTTTAGGAGCAACCTGCAATATGGAGAAAGCCAATCAAATATCTAATATGTCTCACCCTCCCGGAATATTCTTATTTGGAATTACTTTTCCAAAAGTACAAAGTCTGGTTCCAGCTAAAAGCTGCCGCATGCAAAGGAAGAAGTGTTCAAGATTTCATTCTTCATTTGTATCATTGCGACAACAAGATTTAACTAGTTTGACTTAATGATGGTATATTGACTATTGGTTTAATTTGTTCCTGGCATTGGTTTAATTTGTTTGTATCAGCAAGGATTTTTGTAATTTGTCACGGAATTTATAACGCATTCTTTTAAAAAAGTTTGAAGAAATATTTATAAATTTATCAAGTTCTAAGTATATTGTGTAAGTAGAAATCATTCTTATAAGCACTGTTATAACATTTTTTAATGTAAACTGTTTTAATAGTTTCTAATCTTGATTCATAATGGTCATTAATTTATCATTTTTTAAAGTTAAAAATTGAATGATTATATTTTTAGTAAATTTCGTATATAAAAAATTTTTACACTCAAGGTTAACGAAAGTCAGAAAATGTCAGCAAAAATTGTCAAATTTTTAAAAAACAATTTCGTAAATGTATTATTGTCAGTTGCAGTATTATCATAATTGTCGTGCGCTAATTTAATTCGAATTATTTGTTATTTGCTCCTGATGACCCACGGATATGATTAGAGGACAATGATAATGATGAACACCTTAATCTAATATTATTTATATAAATTACTAACAAGTTGCCATTACAAAAGCCAAGTTTGGTTATTTTTTCCATTTGGACTATTTTCCGTACAGGCGTGTGTAAAATACTGCTGTACTTTCAACTGCCAGCCCATTACATTATTACTGTTGTTTTTTTATTTTTTTTATATATTGATTGAATTAATTTAATGGAACAAAATGTTAAATTTGAATTAACTACGCAGTGAAAATATGAAGTCAGAAATTTAAGTTCACCATTTATTTTATTCAGTTGGTGTCGATTCCAACGCTTTTGCTTTGTATTGATTTCAGCTGTATAAGCTGAAAAGGTGGAAGCAAAAGTTTTTGAATGCAAGCGCTACGATACCATGCCTGCAATTGCTTAGTCGAAGCATTGCAAATTTACAGCATCAGTGCACCTGTTAAATAGAGCGTTACTAATTCTGAATGTGTTTTGTTTCCGATAAAGCATTACACATTCACAGTGGCAGGGTATCGGATAAATGGAGCCTTTTTAAATGTATTTTGAATGGGACGAAACATCCTAAGTTGCTCGACATTCATGAGTAGGTGATTATTGTCGGTAGTATTGATACATTAAGTTTTAGTGAACTGCGAAGGGATGGGATGGGATTTTCTATTAATTTCTTAATTATCTTACCATCAGAAAAAACAACAATGAAAGTATTTTGTTAATAAAACAAAAACATGAAAACAAAATAAAACTTTTTTTTATCGCAGATCACTGGTAACGCCGAAAATTTGGCAGATGTATCTAGTTGTTTATAGTCTTCGAACAAAAATTAAATTCAAATCTTTTCTGATCAAATTTTCAGGTAATTTTTTTGGCATTATAAGACTTGCAATAGCACTGCCAAAATAATTCTGATCTACGTACAGAAGATGAAATTACTTTTAAAATACTTTTTATCAGTTTACACAGAATTCTACATAGATTACATAGATTGTTTAGATCACAGTAACATGTTTTCACTTGACAAAAATTTGTTAAACAGTAGAAAATACCTAAACATTTAGCATAGTTCATAATATTTTGTCCTTGAATAATTTTCAGAACGATTTTTGTGACAATATTTTAACATCAATTTACATGCCAATTCTTCATGATAGTAAAATAGTGCGTATGCCTACATTTAGGCTTTTCATCATTTTTTGTTTTCAGAAATGACACAATTATGAGAAACCTGAATCTAAACACCATAAAACAAAAAACGAAATATAATTATTTTTGCAAGATAAAATATAAATGTCTCCATATTCATCTCGTCAGTATCAACAGCTCAGAATATGATTTGTTCTGTTTTTTTTTTTTTTGAATGATTTGGACACTTTTATACTCAAATAGAAGATTCGTATCTCTATTTTCGGTTTTGGGCTTAGTTTCGGTTTATTGAAAAAAAAAATAAAAATATATTAAGATTTAGATTTATTTAGAAAAAATTGACGGTGTGTTAATAAAAAATTAATAATAATAATACCAAAAATTAACGTGAGTTTATAGTTTATTAACTAATTAACGTGAGTTTTTTTAGTGCATATTTAATTTTACAATTAAAAAATCGAATTTCCATTCACAAATAATTCATTTATTAAATATCTTTAATTCGGAAGCAAATTACTTCCTTTCTCAGTAGTTGCGATTAATTAATAGACTTATCAATTTCATATACATTTTTGCTGTATGTTAAAAAATTATGAAAGAATTGAACATAAAGACCACCTAAAAAGCATATGCCTTGTCGTGATGATTCGCCGTATAAAAAACTGTAGCTTCTGACTTAATTTAGTTCAATTTGCAATAAATTAACTTGAAGCCCAATATATAGTAGATTTTATAGACTTTAGGTTTAATTAAAATAAATTGAAATTAATTGTGTCATATATCAAATGCTATCTCTTTTACAATTTGTTCTTACAGCTCAAGATTTATTCAAAAATTAAACCAAATTTATTTTAAAATTATATTATTACTCTTGGAATTAAAGAAAAACTAATATAGCCCTACAAGATAGCTATTATTTGTATTCTAATCTTTTAGTATTAATAGCTTTCTATTTATATCGTTTTATAGTATGCTATCAATACAAATATTAACAAATCAATATGTTATACAAAAATATTGAATAGCTATACCAATAATTAGTTACCGAATTTATTATTTACCAACTCCATAATAAATTTCAGATTAATTTGGACAGAATCCGCTTGTAACCAAATTCAATTTAGCCAAAACAAATTCAGGACGATAAATTACCTAAGTACAACTACACAATAATGATAGTCTAGAAAGAGACGTATGCTTTTGCTCTAAAGATTAATGTGACAGTAGAAAAAATAAACGGTGCTTGTATATTGTTTTAAGAATATAAACATAAAAAAAAAGGTCACCCTGTATTTATTGAATTACTTGCTATTGTAAGCACGATAGCGTAACACCAGTACAAGACAATAAAACTCTTGATTACAGATTTTTTTTTTTTTTATTTTTTTATTTCAAAATCCCTACCTTCATTTTAAAATACTGAACATGTCTCTTTAATTGCTATTCTGTTCTAGTTTTGTTTGTTTTCTATTTTTTATTTATTTTTTTTCTTCAAATTTTAAAGTTATTGTTTTTTTTTAGCTAATACAACAACCATTTGACATTATAGGTATAGTACGTAAAATGGATTTATTAAAATTTGTTTTTGTATTTTATGAGACAAAGACAATAGAATTATTTTCATTTTATTTTTTTTTATTTTTTTTTTAAAAATGAAAAGCGCTAACAAAGTGCCAAAAGCGATATTTATAACAAAATATTTAACTTTAGTAAAGAACAAAAAAAAAGGGTTATTTCAAAATAGGTTTAGTAATTTTAAAATTAAAATTATAGTTTGAACGATATTATTATTTTTTATTTTACTGTGACTAAGAAAAAATTCAATTATGTGTCCTTTAAAACTCGTCACTATTTACAGTCACAGACATCACAATTTACTATATAACATATATATAAGTTAGTGTTTGCACCTACATAGATCAATTTGATATATTTTGACACATAACTATGTCAACTAATTTAATTTATGATTTTACTGTTATTTTATAATTTTTTTTTTTTTTATTGTATTATGTAAAAGCTAATAAATTAAAGTTTTGTTTTGTTTTTTTTTTCTGGCAGAAAATTTATCCAAAATAAAAACGAGCACATTTATTATTTGTTTGTGAAATTTGTACGTACCTGAAATGAAACAAAAAAATAAATTTAAATTAGAATAAAGTGGATATTTTGTTTTTATGTATTATATTGTAATAATTTTAGTAATAATATATTTTATTTTAGATATACTAGTAGTGACAATTTAGTTTAAGTATTCTAGAATTTCCCGGGTTTTTTCATTTATTTTGTTAATATATACAAACTGCTAAGATTTTATTATTTTAAATCATTTATATAAAAATATTTTTATTAAAACAACGAAATAAATATTTTTATTTAATACTTGTGTATCTAGATTAAGGTATTTACTCATTTACTTAGCTTTAAGGTCTCAATATTTTATATATGGATTTGAAGATTTATATTATTTTTTTTTTTTGTTATATGATGACATTAATATTACTGAGAAATAACTTCATCAAAATGACCATGGGCCACTGCCAGAAGCTGAGAATAAATAACAATTATTGTAACGGATTGATAGAAGAAGATAATGCAATGATTCATATATGCATACGAAGCTTGCTGGAATATCGAATCTAGAATAATGCTTTATTTTTATAATCGTAGCTAATCCCTCATTTTTTTCATTTGTTAACAAAAACAAAACATATATATTTGATTTAGTCTATAAATTTGAAAACATGTATAGGTTAGGGTATAGGTGTATATTATCACCCATATTCTGCTCGCGAGATTGCATGAAAATATCTCTGAAGAGATAGTTTTTTATTCTGTTAGAAACCACAGACGCAATAGCAGATTGCCGCGACGGCAAAATGTCAAATCAGTCTCGTGAGTAATTTTTGTTAGACCTTTGACGAGATGCGATAACCATTTTTTATCTCGTCCAAAATGGTAAACGATAGAGTGTCTCGTAAAAGTCCTTTATGTTTTTTTATCAAAAAATTGAATTAAATAAATAAATTGTATAGATAAAATAGTTAAGTAAAGGTTGTCAGTATTGTATTCTGGCATTCTTCCTAATTAACCTGAGCTGGAGTTATTATTTCATTTTCTTGGCATTTAAAACCGACTTTTATCGTCTAACGTCTCGATGTATTAATTATACAAAATAAAGCAAATTTCTTATATTATGTATTTTCAAATTGATTATTTTTAATCAAAATAAATCAAATAAATTATTTCATAAGACAAGTTATAATAAAATTAAATAAAAATAAATCGTTCGCCCTATCCTTCAGTAAGTCAGTTACAAGAAATGCAGAAAAAAGCCAAATTTAATAAAGTTAAACAAAATAAAATATTAAAATCATAAAATTGTCAAAGAATTTTAATTTTTTTCGAAAATCATAACCTCATAACCTTTATACAATAGTGTAGATATCGATTATTTTGATTTTATAAAATTGAGGGTCATTCATTTATTTACACATTTCAATTTAGTTAGTATAAAAAAATTAAAATTCTATAAATTTTTATTTTCTTATACTTTGACATTGACATTTCAAATATTGTCAATTATATTATTGACAATTAATTCAAATAACGGTTGGTTTTCAATTACATGTTTAATTCAATACAATCAACTAATTTTGTTTTCCATATACATATATATATTATATATTTATAAAATATATATTTTTAATATTAAATTGCAATCGTTGCATTCTATTAAATCAATTTTGAAAAATAGAAAAAAAACATGAAAATTATTACGGGGTCACCTGATTTTTTAATTTTGAACAATTTCCGAAGGTCATTTTGGTGAATTGATACTAAAATAGAAATGTTATTATAATTTCAATTAATAATACATAAATCAATATTATATTATATAGACATAGAATACAAAGTATCTATATAAATATAATAGCATAATAGATATAAATACACAAGAGAACCTTACGTAAGTATATAACAGAGCCTATTTGAAAAATTATAACTTATAGAAAGTATGATGAGAAAATTTACAATGAATATGTGTAGGTAGGTTGATGAATTATTTGAAATAGGAATAATCAATCACATTGAGCTGTAATTTTCAACTCTGCCTCATTCAAATTTAATATTCGCAAAATAAAGATACATATTTGAATTTTGAAGTGAAGTCTGGAAATCTAATCGCGAGACTGAGATCAAATGCATTTGCAGTCTCATCAGTCGATTTAAATCATTGTAATTTTTAATGTTTAATCTTTGATGATTACTTGTGCATTGTAATCGATTATTTATAGTAAGATGAAAATAATCTTTTGACTTTAATAAAAAAAAATGTTGAAATACATGAAATTCAGTTTATTGTTAAAATTGGAGAATGAGTGATGTTGTGAAATTAATGTAAAATATAAAATAAAGCTTGTAAAATTTATTACAAATAAATAATAAAAATAATGCGATAAAAATGTCAAATTGCAACACTTATAATGAAATTGCGGTGAAAACATTTTTATCAACATTGTCAAACTACCCGATGTATGTTCCCAAATGTGTTTTAATGTGTGGATTTTAGTTTGGCATTTCTAATTATAGTTTTAAAAATAATATTATGTCATAAAGATAGTATATTTTGTTTACAGTCTTGACAGTAACTTAGAAATCGCCTTTTAGTGCTTAATTAAGTACGGTACTGCAACTTTACACTACAATATCTACAATATTTCGAGTATTTATTTAATAAATTACTGGATTATCTACTTATTAAATGTGGAAGACTACTGCTATTGTCAGCAAATAAATAGAATATATCCATTTTATTTAATTTGTTACCAGCTTACACTGTCAATTATTTTCTGTCATTTTATTATATCCTAATGACAAAGGGTAGTAGACCAGGTCCAAGAATCTATAAAGCATTTTTTTGTTTCTCCGGGAATCGAATCTGTGTCATTTTGGCTGAAAGGCAGGCGGTTTACCTACTGTGCCACCCAGCGTGTAATGCATATTGAAATTAATGTAATGTAGCCAATGAAAAAATATACATTAGCTTATTAAACCCATAGATTATTAGCAAATCATGACGTACAAGTTTTCTCTAAATATTTATTTCATTCCTTTTTTATGTTATTGTCACCAACTAAGGTCGTATTAGCTTTTACACAGTAAACACATACTATACTGAACTTTAACGGGAACAGTCGATTACGAGTTTTCTGGTATTGGAAAAATTAATTATATGTGGAAAATAAAACTTTTACCGCGAACTAGGCCTTCTTAAATAGTATTATTTAATTTTATTTAGGTAAGTAAACATTTATACCATAATCGGGATTTGAAGCTGGAATCTTCTGGTTAGCAATTGATCTTCTCTACATTTTGAACAAAGAAAAATTACCTTTTACTTTTTTATGTCCTTTTTGTAGATTTCTACACATAATATAACATTGTAATGAACAGGTATGTTCCTCTTAATCCCGTAATAAAACGTTTCGATATACAACGTTCTAAATTTGTTTACCATTTATTCACTTAACATGATTTTTATCTAGATGTACATCCTCTTTTTTTAAATTGGGGAATGGGTACAATTTCTTATCAGCTATTAATAATATTGCAGAATCATGGAATGAAGTTAAAGAGTCAATCATGTATAACGTATATGGAAGAAATTGCTTCCACAAATTTATGAAAATGAAAAAGGTCAACCTACGGAAGACGAACTACCAATAGAAAATCAAGTAACATATATTGGTTTTGCAAATTTGGAAGAATTAGAAAATGAAAATTCAACTGATATAATATTGGAAGAAATCGAAATCAAAAATACAAAGCATAACAACATTAACGTAAATACTATAACATATATTGTACCCATTCTAATTTCCATCGATTCATTACTAAAATCCATCCAGATTCTCGTAAAATATTTTAAATGAACTCCAAGCGGATATATCAAGAATATTTAAAATATACAGCGATCGGCTACCTATTTTTTATACTTTTACAACTGTATGAGGAACGAATTTTTTTTTATTTTATTTTTTTTTTTTTTTTATGTTTTTTATTTACTCAAATGAGCTCAATTTCTCGTACAGAGCATGTTTGTTTTGTGGAATTTGTCAACAGGGTCTGATCCATCTAAGTATATTTAATTAAAAAATGTAGATTGTACTACAAAAATGAGTAGCCGTTTGATACTATAATAAATACTCTACGACTGCTGGTGAAGTACTTTTTTTGGCTATATCCAATTTCAATATAGAATTATGTATTGTACCTTTGTAATATGGTACTGTTTCTTTTCTGCCAACACCAGAAACAAATATAGTATTTTGAATAAGTCCAAGTTATTGGTTGATGTAAAGTTATATTCGTGAAATTTTGTAGAAAAATAAAAAAAGTAGTTTTCTAATTATCCAACCCGATCCTGTAAAAACCAACTTTTATCGAAGATCATAAAAGGAAAAAAAATAATTTATTTTGACATTTCAAATTCAATATAACAGTTAACTTTGCTTTTTGCCAGACGCGTTTGCATAAATTGGTTTCCATAAATGGTGGTTCAATATTGCAAATACAACATGAATATGGAGCAATCAATAGTCAAAATTGTATGATATACTATTGGGGTTTTGATACTAACAAAATGCAGTATAAGTAGTTTAAATACAGTTTAAGATTATAGTTCTACCACACTATAGTTGAAATCTTTTATAACCACTTCATTTTAAAATATATAACAAAACTTTTGTTACATTTACATTGGAATACCATTTTGGAATACCTGCCATTTTATAATTTTGTGTTTTTGTAGTATAATTCGGTATCGGTATTTTTGTAATGTCAATTACAAGATCTTCATAGATCAGCACATATTTTCGGCGGAAAAATATATTTTATGAACATGGTGCTACATATTTACGCCGAAAATATGTACTAACCTTTAATTTAACTAACTCTGGTACCGCAAAGTTCTGAATATATTATATTCAGAACTTTACAAAATAAAGAGTAATTTTTTTAGGTACACATTCTGCTCTTATTTTACGTTTCCAGTCTGTATTTTAAACATTCTGGAATTGTGTACAAAGTCAATGGCTTTTGATATACATTATAGAAGATGATACATTGTAAATTTTACGGTTTCACTGCATTTTGGAAATTACGGTATATTGATGAAATTTTAATCGCGCATGAAAAACAATGAACATCCCATCAATTGTTAGGCAGTCGTAAGTGTTAAGAGCAATAAGTTAGGAAGTAAATAGACTAGTTTTCAAATAATTGCCGAATATTGGTGCAATATGTTATATTCTACTCTACAATATCGATTTTTTTTTTGATTTTTTGCTTTTTTTTTATTAGGATGTCTATAAATATATTATAAATTTCATTAAGAATTGTACATTGGAACGTTGAGTTTTGATAAAATGTAGTGCAGAAAATTAAAAGTTATAATAATTTCAATACGGTAGTATAAATTTCGTACCACCACACATATTCGAAGTAATTAATATTTTGTGTTCGAATAAAGTGGTATAATAAATTTTTGAATGATTAAAACATAATGAATATAAAATCATTATCAGAGAAAGAAATATAAAATCCGAATTTGCATAAAAAAGTACCCCTTCTCATTTAAAAATCTCGATTTCGGCCAATTTCGGCGATTTTAGGTCTGAAAAAACCGATTTACCTTCCTTCCTGGAAATTGAAAATATCATCAATCGATAGAGCACCCTCGATTAAGCTAACAAAATTTTTATTTAATTTTAAAAGAACGGTTCTTAAAAAGTTGATACGCATGCTCTGGAACACCCGGTATATTGATGGATGATGAAGAGATCGCAGAAATACCACCCGATCTTGAATCTGTTTGTTCTGTTTTCAGTGATGATATAAATAAAGACAACATTTTACAAATTATATCAGTTTTTTACTTGATGAAGAACCAGATCCACCAGATTTGAAGGCTGATAATAAATTATACATCTTTATTTGGGCGGTGGATTGGTTTTCATACCACGTCCTTACACAGGCCGCTTAAAGGATATATGTATATATATTTTTTATTTTTAGTTTCAAATGAATGAATTAAACAAAATGTTACCAAAAAATGTTTATATATCACTTTATTTCAACCCTTGTCCCTGAAAGAGTTGATAAAGTCACGAAGCTTTATAAAACAATTATAATCGGACTTAGATGATACCATAAAAGAAAATTCAATTTGCAAAATTTATACACAGCGATGAGATTCAGATTAAATGACAAAACCATATACACTATACTGTCTAGCAATCGGTATATTTTACTTAATTTGCTGTCCTAGAGTTTTAACAAAGTCAGCCATCATAATAATAATATTTGTAACCAATTGTTTAATTTTAAAAATTTCTTATACTCCGTCGATATAAAATCGTTAAAAAAATCTAATTTTAACAATTACTGTTATTTAACAGTTTTATTCCAATTTAGATTTTTTTTTTGATTGACATTGAAATTTATTTTCAAATCCATGTCAGATAAATTTCTAATTAATTAAACTTCCAATCAATTTTTATATGCCTATATAAGAGAAATTTTTAGATAAAATTTTGTTATAACAACAATAACAACAAGAAAATATTTTGCATATGAAAATAAAAATTTAGCTGTAAAGCTCTCTTAGTCTATAAAATTTGTCAATATTGCAGATGAATTTAATGAGTAGAGATTACAAGGGTATATTCTCTATCTCCCATGTATACATTACACATAAATAGCAGTCATAATAATACAATGATAACGATTGAAAGGACGAAACAGCAAAAATTCAATTTGTACCACCCATCACCCTCAATACAAGTTATGTACATATTATGTATCGATTGAATTTGTTTTTTATGATGTCAAAATTCAAGGATTTAAAAAAAAAAACGAAATTTTTTTTTTGTGGTTGTTTTCTTCTTGTTTTTATTATTTAATCCTAGTGTACCATTTTATATTCCTTACAACAATTTTTGTTTTGAGCTGAATAGTTTTTTATTTTCTTTTTGTTTTATTATTTTTTGTTTTTTTTTTAAATTTTTTCACATTTGCACATTATTATCCTGACCTCCATTTCGTTATTTCGTAGTTGGTTTACTTTGCCAAGTTTTGTATTCAATGTTTTTTTTTTTTTTTACTTTCTTATCTGTATCTTTCCTATTTTTGTTTTTCTTTAATTTAATTTCAATTTTCTTTTTAGTTTTTTAATTTGCACCATTTTCGTTTTGTGGTAGGTTCGGAAGATTGGTAATTTTCCGTTTAATGTTGTTCTTTTTTTTGTTACGGTTTTATGATCTTTTGAAATTTGTGAAAAAATTATTTTTGGAAGGGTTAAAGTCCATATTCGAAACGATTTAATATAATAAAATTTTAATACAGTATTACTGTGTACATATATAGTGTAGAGTAGAGAACACATGAAAGATTTACAGGGATAATAAAAAGAAAATAAGGATAGTTTTTTGTATGAAAAAAGTAAAACCGAAAGAGAAAATTTGAAAATAAAAAAAAATATATATTTTTTGTTATTAATGGTTATGATTTAATAAGATTAAAGAATTTTTTTACAAGTTGTGGTATTGTTTGGTAGTGGGTATGGTTCGAAAAATAGCTGATAAAAATCAATCGTAAATAAAATTCAATTTTCATTCATTTTTAATTTAAAGCAAAGAGGTAAAAAAAAATTAAATTACATTTTGGTTTTGTCGGCGAAAAATATTGAAAATTACTTTTTAGAACAGAAAATTGGATAGAAATTCGGTTGGTTTCAATGATAATTATCAAAGTTAAAACAAAAAATGTTTGGTTGCATTTAATATTGTCATTAAATAAAGAAAATGTAGGTTGCATTGCAAAATATACAAATTTTTTTTTAAATTTTAATCAAATATTATAGGTTTCAAATGATACATCAATGCACAGTAGGTTGGACTAGTTGAGATCCGTGTAGTGACATTTTTAGTATATTTATTAATATTGCTCTTGAACTTTTGTATATTATATTATACAGATATATTTTTGCATTGTGGATAGACGTTCGTCATATGGTTCTAAAAGCCGAGAAAATTTTACTACAAATGAATATTCATAGCTAATTATAAGCCGCATAAGGATTTCTACAGTGTAGAAATGTACAATACTACCTACTCTTCGAAGAAAATATTTAAGAGGTGATAATATTTTTTTTGATTAATATTTTTCAGGAGTCAGGAGTTGGCTATAATACTTCCATAAGCCTGTTTCACCATATAGCTAATTATGGTAGATTTGAACCAGTTAACAGAATTTTAATATTGGGAAATAAATACAAGGCTGCATTAAAAAACAACTATGCCAATATACAAATTAAAAAAGTCTCATTCTTATATCTTTAACCTTTACTTAGTATTAACAACTTATGCTAAGTATGCTGAAAAATAAAATTAATTTTTAAATCGTTATTAAAACGAAAGGTACTTAATTTAAATACCTATTTTTAATTGTAAACTGCTTGATCTGAGCTTGAAATAAATTAAATTTAACTCGGTTAAAAACGAACCGACCCATATTTGTGTATTGAATTCCAACATCTCCTATGCAAGATTTTTGAAGACTTATTTAGCATGCCCTGGGGAGAAAACTGCACTTTGCAGGGCATCATTAGCAAAATCAAAAATTCACCGGCATTTTTGTGAATGTCAAACATATTGTCATTCCATATTATTTTCTTTTGTACCATCAAGCTTAGACTATTGAAATGTTTATTCGCGGAGGAGCTATACATTCGTGTAAAAAAAAAAAAACGTACACCTTCCAATAATTAAAATGTGGTCAAATGTAGTATCAATGTAGGTCAATGGTAGTTCTGAACGATAGCAAACAGCTTTAGAAGCGTTGAATCCAACTGTATTATATACTTTTCCTTCAGTTCAAATAATATCCAAGTCATGGTTCAGCGAACTGATGATCATGTTTAATTTAATATCAGTAGCTCTGTATGTTATTTCCGAAGAAAATTGAATTGATTGGAGAAAATCGTTGGTAAAATATTTATTTATTTTATATTTCAACCCAAAAGGGCCATAAAGTGATAGTGTAGGATATTTTAGAACCCATAATGTAATTTGGTAATTTCACTACAACAAAAAAAAATTAGAAAAAAAATTTAAAATTCAAAATTTAAGATAATAGGAGAAAGATAGTAGGAGGAAAGAGCTCATTATCATTGGCGTTTAAAACGTCAGCTTTTAATATGGTATTAGACAGATGAATTTGTGCATTAAGACATAAATCAAACGCTTTGAAAGGAGATTTTTATTCCAACAAATGAAAATAGAACCCAGGTCTATATATTGGCGCTTTTTTGTGTGATAAGGATTCTATATATATGCAACCGCTTCAGATCTACTGCACTTCCCCCTTTATTTTAGAATTGCAGGTATATGTCCTTGATATGAACACTAATATTGTTTTGATGTCAATTTCAGAATAAATTAGGCGATTTACAATATTTATGTGGGAATACTTATGTCTTTTACTAGTCATGTCCCAAACAAATATAATATGAAAAAAGGGTTACTCTTCTGATAAGCAGAATCTGCATTTGTTTGTGTTCGATTTACCAATCTTGAAAGGATGTTTGTTTAATGCGATGTAATGCACCATAACCTGTGCTAATACATGTCAGTGTTTTGATATTGGATCTATTCTGAAAACTTGGCTTGGTACTTATATGTATAATACTAAATGGGTTCGTATACAAAATTTCAAAAAATATTCGAATTTGATGTGAATTTTTTATCAATCGTACTATAATTAATAAATTTTTTTGGCGGTGTCCACTTTTTTTCTATATAACAAAAAATAAATTCTTTAACATTAATATATGACTTACATTTACCATATGATGCATTAGGTACCTACATTCATATATACATAAATATTATTAAAATATGTACTTAGGTATACTTGTCAATTGCTTACACTGATTTCGCCATTTTTTTTCAATTTTATAATAAACTTTTTTTTTGTTATTTGCTAAAGATTAAACTTAAACAGGGATGGTTTTATTCAATGCAATAGATTGATTTTAGTAGTTATTTTAAACCTAATAATTTATGAACATCATACCAAAAACAGCTAAAATAATGTTGAAACGCTTTGGTGGTCATTCACGTGTATTTTTTTTTTTTTTTTTTTCTCCTATTACTCCGCGTGGTAGCATAGGGCTTCGATAGTGAACCTCCATTCCTCTCTGTTGAGTACTACTTCCTTAATATCGTCCCAGGTATAATTGTTGACCGTTAATTCTTGATCGATTGTGCGTCTCCATGTGTTGTATGGTCTGCCGGGTCTCCTTTGTCCTTGTGGATTCCACTCTAGAGCTCTTCTTGCTATATCACTTTCTGATTTCCTTAGTGTATGACCTATCCATTTCCATTTTTTCCTATTTATCTGTCTGTTGATAGGTTCTTCTCCAGTTATCATCCATAAATCCTCGTTGCTAATTCTTGCCGGCCAGAATATTCTGCATATAATTCTCAAGCACTTGTTGATGAATACTTGTAGCTTCTGTTTGATTCTGACCGAAGTGAGCCATGTTTCACTGCCATATATTAATGTTGACTTAACACATGCTCTGAATATTGTTTGCTTTGTTGTTCTCGATATTTGGTTGCTCCGCCATATCTTCATTAGGCTCCCAAATGTTCTTCTTGCCTTATTTATACGGCTGTTAACATCTTCTGTTGCACCTCCTCTTGATGTTATAATGCTCCCCAGGTAGTTGAATTCTTCTACGTATTCTATCTGTTGTCCACTCACTGTTATTGGCTCACTATAACTATTGTTTGTCCTCATTGCTTTGGTTTTCTCGATATTTAATTCCAGTCCCGATTTCTTTGCTTCTTCCTGTAATCTGTTGACTTTTTTCTGTAGGTCCCTTTGATTTTTTGATATGAGGCATACATCATCTGCGTAATCTAAGTCTTCTAAGTTTCCGAAGAGATCCCATTCTATTCCGTTTATTCCAGTGCAAACTTCTCTTAGAATGTTGTCTAGTATTGTGTTGAAGAGAAGTGGAGATAGTGGACATCCTTGTCTAACTCCTATATTGGTGTAGAATGGATCACTGATCTTACCTCTGTGTTGAACTGTTGTCTCTGCATCTTCATACATCGCTTTGATGATGTTGATGTTTTTTTCAGGAACTCCCTTCTTTGTAAGTGTTCTCCATATTGACGTGTATAGATGTCGAAATAAAGTTTTCTTTTGGGACATCATAAAATTTTTTACTCATAAAATTTTTACGATAAAATTATTCCCGTAAAAACTTTATTTATAATCATGGATACAGATTGTGCCTACAATGATTGAAAACAAAGAGAGGGCTTACAGAAGTTGTTTGCTGAAGCAGATTCTTGCGAAAGCTACTCCGAAATAGATTCGGATTCGTCAGAGCCATTTGCGGATGATGGAGAATATTCTGGCTGAGACCCAAATTATTTTCCGGAGAAACTAAGCTCAGAAACGTCTTTTATTAGCTCAAAATAGAATCATTTGTAAAAATTACTGATTTTGGTAAAAAACTTAAGTTGGATGGAATTGAAATAAATACAGGAGACACAGAAGACGATATTTGGACTTCAGATAGTGAAAACATTCCACATTTTTCGTTTAATAACAGTCAATCTGGAATAAAAATATCACTACCAGAAAACCTATCACCATTTGACGTGTTTTTGAAGCTTTGATGGAGACCTGAAATCATAACAACTTTTGTTGAGTGCACTAACAAATATGGCCAGAATTTGTTTTAAAACGTACGAAAAAGGACAAGGAGCTCTAGTTTTCAATCATTTTAAAACACAAATCAAAGAGAAATTGATCAGTTTTTCGGCTAGTAATTATTATACAAGGATAAATAAAATTTCCTACATTACGTAAAATGTTTAGTATTATGATCTAACTTTGTCTTCTATTATGTCTGGAAGAAGTTTTGAACAACTTTTGCTATGTTTAAATTACGAGAGATATCCAAGTGAAGCTGATAAGCTGTAACAGAACAAGCACAACCAAACCAGTTAAATGAAAATCAATATTTTCAGGGAAAAAATCTATCTAATACAGAAAGTAAAAAAAAATCTAATTTCTTACGATGTAGATGGTGTTACAAAGGAAATATTAGCTGAGAAACCGCATTCCGTAGTAAAATCTGTGCAAATAAACCTTTGCTTTGTCCTGGCTTATGCTTTGAAAATTGGCATACAAATAATATAACAAACTAACTTTAAAGTGTAGTAAGTAATGAAATGAATTTGAAATTATTTAGATAGATATTTAGTTCGTTTATTTCCAAAATTTGTTAATATATAATTTATAATGACAGAGACTTCTTATACTTAAGTTAGAGTTTAGATTATTAGTATCTTAATAGCTGCGAGTTTCATTTTATTCTAATTTTTATTTTGCATTACATTTGTTGTTTGATTTACAATTTATTTTAATTGATACAAGGAAAAATAGTGGAAAATTACAAAAACCTTGTGACTACTTGTATTTTTAAAAATTTTACTTAGAAACTTATGACTAGTATAAAAAAACATTTAGAAAGGGAAAAGGACCTATAAAGTTGGCCTGCAGATTTATCTGTATATCAAACAATCACAATTTATTTACATTCAGTAATTATAGACCAATTGCCTAATTAAAATGTTTTCGGAGCTGGAGCAGTTTGCGATACATGTGTTAGCTCTAATAGTAATGTCGTCTGATTTTAAATGGATATCTAATATACCGTGATACCAAGGGAGGTTTAGTAACATTTTAGTAGTTTATTTTGCATAATTTGTAGTCTTTTTTTTATGACAGGAGTTTAACCAGACCGGAGCACCATATAGATACCTACTTTGGAATCCATCACATGAAAATTAGAATTTTGTTGAATTTAGATATGATTTCCTATTAATTAGCCCGTATAACAATTTAATTAATATTTGATTTTTTTTTTATTTTGTCGTCGACTAGGGGTTTAAAAGTTAATTTGGGATTCAGGATGATCTCTAGGTATTTGACAGTAGTGCTACAGTTGACGGAATTGCCATTTAGTTGTAAATTCCTAAAAGGTAAAAAGCTAGGTTCTAGTAAAGACGCACGTGGAGGTTTTCAAGGTATTTATTTTTATTTTCCATTTGTGGTAATATTGGTGTGGAGAATTGAATCCGTTTTCAAGATTCAAGATGATTGTGCTAGGATTGATATCCGAGATATACAATGTATTGGCATCAGCGAACAAGCCTATTTCGCAAGAAACCGCAGTGGGTATCTGCAATATACAGGTTGTATAAATGAATCGAACCCTGAGGAGCACCAGCTGGCAAATGGTATTTGGATGAAGGAGTATCATTGATTTTTACGGAAAATATTCTATCTTCAAGGAAACTTTTAATAAACTTGACCAGGTAGATTAAGAACTGCATTTGATATAATTCATGGATCAGATCGTTGTTCCATACGGAATCAAAAGCTTTTTCGATGTCACAGATAACAAGACCAACAGCTTTTTTAATATTAAATTGTGTTTTGATAAAATTACGTAGTCGGACAAGTTGATTGATCAGCCGAATGGTTGTTCCGGAAACCGAACTGTTCGTCTGGCAACAGCTGGTGGGTTTTGTAAAAATTCTACAATCGTGTTTTAATACCTTTCTCAAACAGTTTGCCAATGGAGCTCCAGAGACTACTTGGTCTAAGCTGCTAACCAAATTTTTCGGCTTGTTCAGTTTTGGTAATTTGTAATTATTTAATTAATTTGTTTAATAAAGTTTTAATACTGTTTTTTTTTATTTTTTTCTTGTCTTTGTTTTTATTTTTAATTTTTTTTTATTTTTTGAATAAAGACTGAATTTTATGAATTAAATTTATTTATAATATTTTTAATCAAATATGTTTAAAACTTTAAAATATGTTTCGACGTGTGTAAACGTGTCATGTGCACCATTATTTTGCTTTTTAATTACAGACAAGTTGACTCTATAAACATTACTGAGATCTCGTCTGTTACTAATTTTAAATAATATATTACGTGAAGTTCATTCAATAATTTATAGTCTTAAAATAAAAACGAACAGCCTATAACTGTAATTATTATCGTTTCAATATAAAAAAATAATAGATAATAATCTTTAATCTAGGAAACTAATAATAATTAATTAAAAAGTTAATGAAAATCCTTTTAATAATTTTTTCACATTGTTTTTTATCTTTACTCATTCATTTTTTTTTTTTTTAATTTAAAATTCAAAATGTAAGACTAATCGGATTTAAAAAAGCTTTAAATAAAATTTCAAAATATAAAAAATTTAATTTATATCAAAAAGCCTAAATAATTTAAAATAATTTAATTTTAATAAAATTGTTTTTAAATATATCCTTTTTAGTACATAAAAATAAAAATACTGTTATTAAATTTTACCATTCATATTTTTTGATAAACAATATAGTATTGTAATATAAATCCTTTTGTTTTCCGCACAAATAACGGAATTAAATACCGTTATTTATCTAAATCAAAAACATTTTCATAATAACTATAAGTAAAAGAAAAAAACAAAAATCTTTCCAAGTAACAATGACAACATATTTTAATATTATAAAATATAATTGAATCCTTTAATATTAGAATATCCTTTCTTTTGTAAAACAACAACAATACATACATCATAATATTATACTTCAACAAAATTTTAACTTAATAAGGATAATAAAAACTAACCCATATAATATAGTTAAAAATCTCATAGAGCAACAAAATCTGAAATTGTGATGAACATAATAATAATAATTATGATGATTTCTATACATTATTTGATACATGAATCAAAACAAGAGCCTAAATATGAGAAAAAATGTATAGAGATTAGACATTGTTGGAAAAATAACTGAGAGAGAAGGAGATAGGGAGATTATTGTTTATATCTGGCCAATATTAATATCATTACATCGTACTAAATTTATAAATCATTTGATACAGGATTTGAGGTAAATAATCAATTCTGAAAATGACAGACAGTGATTAAATGTTCGAAGAATAACAAAAAAAAACAAAAAAAAAAATCAATAGGAAAATAATGAAAATACAAAAGCAAAAAAAAAATAGAAAACTTTATTTATAATTCAGTCGGTATTGATTTCTATTTAATTTTTTTCACAATTTAATGTTTAATTAATTTTCATATATTTTTTGCTAATCTAACTGCAATCCTATTATTAAGTAATTTTATTGTGTTGTCGAGCATATGAAAAACACTAGGTACAACATCTGTGCACATTAATTTATTTATATTTTTCAATTATCCTTCCTGTTATAGGATTAATATCATTTTGTTGAATATTGCCTCTATATTGTGGAACTGAGACTTGGGTTTCCATATGTAACTGGATTGTCTAACATACAATCCATAATTTCGGTTGTCATCTTGGAAATCCCTTATTGTGGATTTATATATAAACTATTTCAGCGATTTTTTCCGCATTATCAAACTATATTTTGGACATTATACTTTTTATTTTTATATCCTTTTTTTCCCCCAGATAGAAGAAAATCATCAAAAGAGTCTTTAACTTCTTTTTCTTGAACCGAGGAAGAACGAAGTGAAGGACTGTGCCGACATTAACCAGTAAAAACTCCCATTTTTTTGTTAAAATTAAAACTAGTCTTTAAGACTAACCATTAATACAATTTTGGCTCTATTACTTCAGATATCTTTGATCAAACAAAATTCCATTAGGGATTATTGTAAGGTAACAGATTTTATTCTAACACAGTTCAAACGATTTCGTCCATTTAAGTTTTCTAACAAAGTTTTGACTTTCAGCTAACTGTGAAACTTCAACATTAACATGAAGACGGGATAGACGACTTTTATGGCGTACAGCCAATTTTTTGAATTCGTCTTTTATGAGAGGAACCCTGAGATCCCTATGAATATCAGCATTGCGAACAAACAATGGGACATTTACAATGTTTCGTAATACTTTGTTCTGGAATGTTTGGATAGTTTGAATATGTAGTTGTTTAGCACAACCCCATATTTGAATACCGTATGCCCAGACTGGCTTTAATATTTCATGGTAGATCAAAACTTTGTTATACATCGAAAGCGTAGGATTTCGCCCAATTACCCAATACAATACTGTTTGTATTTTAGATTTAGTTTTATTTTTTTTTTCTTGACGTGTTATTTCCATCTAAACTTTGCGTCAAGTGTCATAACAAGATATTTTGCAGAATTTTGATATAGTATGATGACTTTGTTTATTCTTACTGGAATGTGTGATACAACTTTTTATTTGTAAAGTTAACATGCATGGATTTTGCTTCATTCAGTTTAATTTTCCACCTTTTGCAGCAAAAGGAAATTTTATTATTGGTTCGTTCAACAACAATCAACTGGAGCTCGTCAGTAGTTATAGAAGTATTGAACTATCTAAAGCGTTTTTAGTTTAAATTTGAATAGTTTCAAAATAGTAAATAACCATTTTATAGAAATTAATTTATTAGTGAAACGATTAATTGTATAATTTAAATACAGTTATTTTCGGCACCAAATTGACTAAAGTTTTGGATTTTGACATTTTTGATTTCTCGACATTTTCTAGTTATTGAACATTTGCTTTGTTTTACTTTGTATATTGTATAGTTGCGCATTTTTGCAGTTCCTGAACATCATTGTTCGTAATGCAAATGATATTTTCGGCCTAACAGAGAGTTCCTATTATCTTTTCTTCATCGATTACGAAGATCATGTTGAACTTCTACGTTTTTCCAATATTTGTTTGCATTATTAAATGATAATGGCAGATTATTAAATTGCTTTGAACTGGTACTTATTCTGTTAAATCTTTTGTTTTTGCTACTAACAGTAATTTTGGAATTTTTTGTCATAAATTATTAATTTGAGATTCATACCAGTTCCTGGTTATTATGATGTTAAACCGAATTTTTATATAATGTGTTATAATATATGTTTTTGTTTCAAATTTTTGCTACTCAGAACACCAAGAAAAATAAAAAACAAGAATTACAAATTTATTAAAATAACACAGATTTCTGAAGTTATTAATTATTGTGTTGGATCAGTAAAAGGCATGTGTTAAACTCTAAAGCAAATTATTTTTGAAATAAAATAAATTTATCATATTGAGAAATTTCGTGTTATGGGATGATAACAAAAATTGCAAGAAAGTAAAAAGTGGGAATAAAAATGTTCAAAAATCATTTTTATCAATAAATGCATAAATACATAAGACAAGTCAGAAAATGTCCTAGCGAATTACCTAACCATAACTAAGTATATAAAATATTCTCTTATGGGCTTATGTGTTGTTATTTGGTTTCGAAATATAATATTAGACCACCAATTAAAGTACAGCTTGCCTTTCACTCTTTGAGAAGTATTTTTCTGTTTGCGGTTTGCTAATACCGCAGGGACTATTACTGATTTTAGTTAAATTTAATTTTTTGTAGATATACTCACGTTTTCAGTATTTTTGTGTTTTTACGGTCCGATAATACAGACAGAGACTATTACCAATTTCAGTTAAGGTTAATTTTTTCTAAATTTATCCCAAAAATAATCAATTTTAATGTCAATTTTAGAAGAAAAACATTTAATTACAGTCATAACATATTATGTTAGCCATATTCATTTTTCTGGTCCCATAATTCTGCCTTAACTTCAATCATTAAAATTTCAGCATACGTACACTTAAGAAATTTAAATCGTGAGTAAATTTTTACTCAAAACAAAAGCACAAAAAAAATGTAACTTACATTTTTGCTGACGATAAGACTGAAGAAAATATAAATACACTAGTAAGCCATATGACTTATCATGTATCAGTGCATGCAATTCGAATGCGAAAAAAATCTTCATTAGTTTATATATATCGTTTTAATTTCCTATATAAATCGTTAGTTTCTTTACTTTGCTCCGAAGATCCATGGAATATTAAAATATTTCTGCACTGAATATAACTAATAGAAATTTTGTTAAACAAAATGAAACAAATGGATGTCCTAATCAAAAGATGAAAATGTTATCAAAAGACGTAATTTATTGGTAATTATTTTTCTACCAGCCTCAAAAGTGAATAATGGCTTGTAGTTTTATTACTCTTTTAATATTTTTTTTATATAAGAAAAATAATAAACCTAACTCCTTATACTCAGAATTTTAGTATGATTTGCATGGCTTAGTATTGAAACGCTCAATTTAACAAAAAAGTGTTCAAAATTGATCGTTTCAATATAGATAGATGCAGATTCTAATTACGGAAAAATCAATATTTCACATCTCAGATTCTATTTGATTGCGATGCCATAGATCGCAAAAGATACGTTTAAATATTTATAGGTATACCTAGAGATCATAGGTATCGCTTGATTTTGCAGAGGTATATTAAACACGTTCTAAATAAATGAATGTAATAAAAGCGTTGGCCAGGGCTTGAATCTGCAATTTCAAATGACCGGAAACGGAGAACTACAATACATCTGAAAAGTTTGAGTATAGAGTTAACTTTCATCTGGCTTATCTTTCTTCGTATAACTTAAAAATCAATTATATTACATGCATATTATCTTATCAGTACGACTTATGAGTAAAGTTTTTTTTTCCAAAGGGCCTTTTTTGTAGCGCGACCTCTTAAGATCTATTGTACTGTCCCGTTTATTATCTTAGAATTGTCAATTTCACAATCAGGTATTTCTGAAAATATTTAGTCGCAAACAAATAGAATATGAGAGGAGCATTCCTCTTCTCCTAAGCACAATCTGCATCTGTCTGTGTTCAATTTACCAATCTTGAGCAGATGCTTGTTAAATGAGCCACGACATGTGATAAACCATCACCATAATGATCTTGACAATAACTGAGGTAGAATCACCTTTTCGAGCTTAATTAAGTACGGTACTTCAAGTTTATACTACAATATCTACAATATTTCGAGCATTTATTTATCAAAATGCTGGCTTATAATTCATAAAATGTGGAAAGCTACTACTGTCAGGAACTAAGCCTTCTTAATTAGAACAGTTTCATTTTATTTAATTTTTTACCGATTATACTCTCAATTATATTTTGTAATTTTTTTTATCCCAATGACAAAGGGTACTGGACCAGATCGAAAAACATGCATAAAGCATTTTTTTTCACTTTATCGGGAATCGAACCTGGGATCTTTTGGTTGAAAGGCAATCGCTCTACCTACTGCGACACCCAGCGTCAATTCTGGACTTCTTAATTACCTTGTATTCCTTCATATTCAGGAGTCCACATAATAGTAACTCTGTTTCATTCCTGTATCTTTATTAAGCTTTTGTAATCGCTATACATAAGTTTTGATTTAAAAATTAAGAAGACAGAACTTTGCAACTTTTGGCTATCTGGCCCTATTTAGGCTTTTGGCCCTATTTTACTGCACTGAACAACCGATACCTCGATGGCATAGTTTTTAGCTTGAAAAGCATTATAGGGATATGTGCCAACTAAATATTTAAGCCTGAAAAATTTTAAACAATAGCCTATACAATCAAATTAAGTTAAAATTTTTAATTAGAAATTAACGACTTTTTTTTTATTGTTCCAGTTTCATACAACATTCTCATGCTTAGTGATTATCTAAAATCTCATAATTTTAATTTACTTTACAATTATATTCTTTGACATTTAAACAAAAAAAAAAAAAAAAATAAACAAAAAAAAACAAATATCTAAAAATTTTTAAAAATATTCCAACCTTAGTCACGTTAATTTGATACTTAAACCTCTTAACTCAGGATTAAGTTACATTTCATACCTCCCAGTTATATTTACTTTTAATTTTGATCCTATGACTTTTCAACACAATACACACACACACACCTACCTTAATATAATACGATACTCACCACACTCATATATCCCTAAAATACAACAAAAATTATAATTTTAATTTTCTCATCCCATATGATGTTCCACCACTCTTAATCATAAGACCTACATATTTTACTATCTAACGATATTTGCTTATAATATAACACGAAAGAAAATTAGGACATTAAAATTCTTGCAGAATGGTATTAAAGACAAAAACAAAAAAAAAGAATGGAAAGAAGACAAAAATACATTTTTTTTTTTAAATAAATACAAAAGGTATTACAATAATTTGACATAAACAAAAAAGGTCAAGGACGAAAGTATATAAAGTACGGGTATGATATATATTTATATATATAAATATATATATATTATTTATAAAAAGGACATTAAAAGACAAAGTGATATTATCTCTGTTCTAGCTCTTATTAACATTCACATGTTATGTTTGATTTTTTATTTTTATTTTTCATATTTTAAATTCATACTGTCGACTGTTTTATTTAATTCAAGGGGCAATCATTAGGTAAATTTGATGTTCTATGGGTTGTTTTTGTAAGCATATTCTTCGTCCTATTTTACTCTGGCCTTTCTAATCATGAATGATTTTTTATGGATTGTTGTTTTACGGATTCATAGCTTCTTCTTCGTATTCGAATTTCCTACTCCAGCATTTGCAGTGATTAACTTCTATTTTTTTCAATTGGTAGGCTCAGCTATAGTAATCGTTTACACTTTGTAATTAATATTATAATTATAACAAGCAAAACCTTTTTATAAAACCTTATCAAAACCAAATTTTAGAAAAAAGATTAGGAATTTCAGTTTAAAGTATCCAAACAAATTAGCAAATTATCTAAAATTATCTAGCACAAAGCAACTACATTAATGTGATCCTTAAGATCTAAATTAATATAATTCAACAGCCTAAATAGTTAAAATGATTAACTGCGAGTTTCACTAATTTTCACCACCATATACTTTGCGACTTACAGTATCTATTTGATTAACGGTATATTCAAATACGGCTTGCCACCTCTTAGAAAAGCCAAAGGAGGACTTAAAAAAAATCAAAAACTTATTAGTATGTTTTTTATTAAGTATTAAATATTACCAAAATGCTCTTAGTTCGTGAGTACAATTAATATTTTTAAAAATCTTTCCTGTTTCTTCATTCCATTGTAGTGTGTAGTGCGGTTACGGAAGGTACTCTTTCTATAAACGCACTACCAGCATTGATACTTAATAAATTAGAAATAATTTTTATAATAATATTGCATACATCCGGAAAATAGTTTAAAAATATTTCAATATATTTTTCGTTCATGTTTGATAGCTCTTCAAGCTTTAATACATATATATACTTCTACTTTTTCAAATATGTTGAGACCAGTTATAATTTTTTTTGTAAATAAAGCTCATTAACAACTGCTAGTATATTTTCAAATTTGAAAAACCATGTATTTAATCATAATTTAGCAATTTTCAATAGCCAGCTATTTTCGGGAAATTCGAATCGTTAATTAATATATTTCAGGGCTAATGAAATCATTTTCGGTTTCACATTTGCTATTGATAGCAGCAATTGCTGTTCTTCGTAACCAAAATATCTTTTTTCTATGCTTATATTAAGTTTGCATTTAAAAATATCAAATAGTTCAATAGCTGTGACAATAGACATTTGACTCAAGTTTTTTTGTAGTTTCTGAATACATTTTCAGGATATGCGACAAAAACAGCATTTAAATTTAAATGTTTGGGCAGAATTTGTTATTTTTATTCCCAAACGTTGTTTTATGTGTTTTCTTCACTAATAAGATATGACTTTAATGCTGGCCATGTTAATATAACTCTATCGATGGCAGGTAATAAAGACAACCTCTTGTAGTTACATACCGAATTATTTTTTTAAATTGAATATCATAAAATTTATTGTTAGTACTTTAGAAATATTATAAAATGTATTTATTTCATAATAATAATTAACTAAATGTACACATCGAATTTGGGCAAAATCGTTTTATGCTTTGTATGGATGACATTTGTGTTTCGTGGGAGCACGGGGCATTTTCTTGCTAAAAGAAAACTGTCAAAGGACGACAGTTGGCAAGTCTATGTAGTTGTCGTTTTTATTCACCACATTCTGTCCAACACAACGATAGTCCGTGAAATTTCAAATGTTCAGATTGAAAGAACCAGTACAAGGATTATTGAAATGTTTCAAACTCCAATTTACTCTACATAATATGACAGATTTGAGTCATTTACTGGAACACTGATCGCCACGTAAGTATTTTGATTGTTAAAAATAGACAATGTAGGAATGTACATACTTACACCTAGCTAATTGTCTAAACGTTTTTATTTTTTGTTTTTAACTTTACAACTAATATTAACTTAATATTTTCAATAAATATTAATTTTTTTTGGCTTTTATGCGTTCATTTTTACACTCTTGGTTAAATTTTATAAACATTTTAAAAAAATAAAAGGCTACTTAATTTCACAAATTTATTTTATTTCGACACGTGTTCCACCTTTCGGTCATAATCATGGATTATAAATGCACCATGGTTGTAACTGAAAGGTCAAAACACGTGTCGGAATAAAAAAAATTTTGTCAAGGATCTTTCGGTGATGATCCATGATTATGACCAAAAGGTCGAAAGACGTGTCGGAATAAAATAAATTTGTAAAATTAACAAGTCTTTTATTTTTTTTAGAAAATTATTTTTTTTTTTTAATTTGTTAACCAGGTATTATTTAATTTTTAATTTCAATTTCTAACAGTTGCCTGTGATTTAAGCCAACTTAATGTAGCAAACTTTCTTTTCTAATTAATATGTAGTGCGCTTCACAGAATAAGTTCAAGATTAAAGATTACCTGGGAAAAAAACAAGTACTGCTTAACTGTGTTCTGGATGGGTCATAGGTTTTTGAAAATTAACTAAAAAAAAAAACTAAAAATATATATATACGAAAGTGGTTGGACTGCGCACACCTATAAGCCTGCTTTAGATGCTTGAATATTTGAAACTGCTTAAAAAAATTCAATTAATGAAATTTAAGTTTTAGGAACAGCCAAGGTTAAGTTGCACGCCAATTGGAGTAAGTATGCGCATATATTTGAAGGAAAAATTACGCTTGTTTAATTTTTATTTTTTTTTTCACTGTGTATAGATTTCACAGATTTATTTATTATAAATTTATATGGTAGACATAAATACAGTATCATTGACATCGGAAATGATAAATACAATATCATTGACATCGACAACGTCGTCAGTAAAATATGCAATGATCTGAAATGTAAAAAAAAAAGATTCGACTTGATTGTTCCATGATCGGAAATTCATTTGGCTATGTATTCCCAACATATTTTTACAACACGGGTTGTTGAATTGTGTATACAAAAAAGTTCAATACTTGTATCAGCTTGCAATATTTTTACAACAATTCCGATGTCACGGTATTATGTCAAATTTTCTGAACTGTTCTTTGTTTACAATTCCGTTCATTTTAAACACTTTGTTTCTGCAATATGCATTAAAAATCAAATATCAAAAAAATTATACTCATATGTTAATAATAAGTATGTATGTGTGTATACATAGCGACAAATTTTCGGATACACAATTTAACAACACTGATGTTGTTGATGTCTTAAAAATAAATTATAAATATATTGTTAAATGAATTATCGATTGTGAAGCAATGTAAAAAATATTTTGTTGACTTTTCAGATCATGCGACAATGTGTTAGCGTTAGTTAAAATAATTTTAATTTTAATTTTAGTGTTTTGTTTAAGCTACTTCAACCATTGACCAAACAATTACTCATTAATCCACCATGGTGCAATTACCAGAGCTTAAATAGCCCAACCGTTTTCGGGATTCATTCATTTCCATGTATAAATGAAAATTCATAGAATGCTTGCAATTATGCAGCATACGGTTGTTATGGCTTTTTAATTTCAGCTGATGTTGTAGCCCCAAATTGTTTTATGCCTGAAAAAGGCTAAGAATTTCCGTGGTTTTTCAACCCAAAAAACAAAGAAATATTAAGTGTAACATATGACTAACTAATATTATGTAAAATACAGTTAAGATGTTCTACTAAGAAAATTTAATATATTATTAATTACGGTTAATATTAACCGTACATCCGGTTACATGAAATTGCTATAATTTAATAGTTTTTAACCTGTTGGAAAATTGAAATTTTTACAATGTTCTGAAAATGAGAAATCAAGGCGATTGATTTGCGGTTTCTTCATAAGCCATTTTCAAAACACTTTTTGTTTTTTTTTTTTAAATTTTTACAAGGGTGTCTTGTAAAATAAAATGAAAACAAAATATCAAAATTCTTAAGTATTCAAACTTATCTGAATTGCCCTCGAAAATAAAACACTCCATTGTTATCCTTCATAGATATCCTTGTTTTATCTTTAACTTATATTTATATACAGAAAGCATGAAAAATTAAAAGCATTTTAAATGTTTGTATTATTTCTACCCTAAAGCATGAAAATCTCATCTCATTTTCCATACGGTTTTTCTTTCCACATGTTTGTGAATGCTCTTTGTTGTTGTTGTTTTAATTTTCTTTTTTTCATATTTTTCTATTTGAAGTTTTATTTTATTATTATTTTTTTTTTTTACATTTTTCATTTTATTTTTGTTTGATTTTTTTTTTTTTTTTGTTTGTTGTCTTTTTTACCTTCCGTATCATTTTAGTTTGTAGAAATTGTAATTTAAATATTAAAGGGTAGAAATTAGAAATGGTATATTATGAAAATATTTAACTTTTATTAAATGTGAGTGTTAAAAAAAAATCGAGGTTAGTAAGTTAATGAATACTAAAAAAAAAAAAAACAAAAAAACAAAAAAAAAAGTAGATTACACACTCTAGAGATCATAAAATAGGTACTTAAAACAAAAATGCAGAGTTGAAAATTTTGAACGGTACATTTTAGTTTTATTATTTTCGTTTTTATGGTCCAGGACAACACTCTGTTTTGAACATATTATTTAAGAGTTAATCTAACATATAAGTGTATTGGTATGTTTATTAAGATTAAACACACTTTTATATTCTTTGTTTTTGACGAAGGCCTTGATTGCCGACACAAGTTTTAAGTAAAAGAATAATATGTAAAATTACTTTAAAAAAATCTTATTTTGCTGACGTATTTACATTCTAATAGGATTGTTTAATTCTCTTAATTACCGAATTGAAATTATATTAACAATACTATTCTATTCCTTTTGGTTATTTAATCAAAAATGCAGTTAAACTAATAAATGCTATGGTATGAAGATTATTTAGTTATGAATGCGGCTATAATTTAAAATCTAGTTTTCCAGTAGAGATTTCCCCAAAACCATCTATTCGACCTATAATGGAGTATAATTCAGATCTAAAGATTATCTCGATAAAATCCGAAATCTGCTAACTCTCCTGATTGAAAACCTACTGTCAACGTAACATTCACTCCCCATAACATACGAGCTTAATATAATTTCGATTGTGAAATAGTAATCTAGATATAAAACTTATTAGGGAAATTAAACTCTTTTGAAACGTTGAACTTAAGATCAATTTTATGAATTTAAACTGTTATTTTAATGCTCCAAATACGTAGTCGTAATCTTACGTAAAATAGCTATATTATAGCTAGGCTGCGTATACCATTGCACTGCGTATACTTACGACTAATAGGTTCGTACATACAGGACTAAAGAGAAACACTCCAGGGCGGACACTTTAAATATTTTGATATTGAATAAAAGAATAACAGTTTATTATTCTAACAGCTCTATAGTGGATTATTTATTTATTTTAACAGTTGATCCTACAGATAAATCAGATATTCTATAGGTTTTATATAAAAAAGATTTTATTAGAAATAAATTAGAGCAAATTATGATTTCAGAGAGCTCAGGTAATGTTTATTTGGGATGCTGAATTCCCACTAAATGGCTTAAAAGATTAATACGTTAAATATATTAACCCACCACAGCTAAGCACAACTATATGGTAAATATATGTAATCTACCACACTGCTCAGCCTATTCCTTTGTTTCTTCATATTATGCTAAGTAATATTAAGCCAACTCAATTGTTCAAAAAGAGGAATTTGTACAGCATGGCACAGATATGCTTCAGTATAACCTATCATATCTATACAATTATATTACAGCAGCATCTATTCAAAAATTGTGCATTAGTCTTAACACCTTACAGAAAAATTATTGAATACGAATTTCGATACTCATAGTGAAATCGCTCACAAATCATATTACAATTCAATTTGCCGTCGGCGAAAACCGTGTTTCAATAATTGAGTAGGACTTTAAAAATAAAATATTTTGTTTTTATATTTTTTTTACTAAAACTGTGCGAAATGCGTTTCGAACCTGCCGTCGGCAAAAACAGTATTCCATTAAATGAGTATAGGGGGTTTGCTGGCGGCTGCATGCATGCATACTTCAAATAAAATTTTATATATTCCATTAAATTAGGCGTACGACAAGTTAGTGTTCTGGAAAGTACGTTGTATAACATATTAACAGCTTATGTTTATGATCTAACATCAAATATGGGGGAAAGTGGTTGAACTGCTCCCATATAAGCCTGCTTTAGATGCTTGAATATTTGAAACAGGCAATACAGAAGATATACAGATGTGGTATAGTTCCATTTTTAATCAAAATTTATTTAGAATTATGACATATTTAAACAAAAATTGATTTAAAGAAATTTATGTTTGCACACATTTATCCACAGTCTAATCTAAAGATAATGCATAAAACTTATTATTTTGTAACATTGGGATTTTGTAATATTGGGATTTTGTAATATTGGGATTTTCTAGCACTGGTATTTTTAAATTTGTATTTTTTTTTTTTGAGATTTTGGGTTTGGGATTTTGATTTTGGGATTTTGACTTTGGGATGTCGAACTTCTACAATAGATAATCGATTTCAACCTGTATAGTCAAATTGGACCGGCAAGTAAATTAGAAAGTAGTCATGAATATGTCATTATATGCTGCATAAAGTAGATATAAATCTGATACCCAGTAATATTGTCAAATTATAAAATATTTGTTGTTTTTAGTGTAAGAATGTGGCTAACAATAGCAAAGCCGACGACATATTCCAGAGTAAATTTCAAGCAGTGAATTGGTGTTGCGAATTATAGCTGCCGTTGTAGGGCAGAATTTACACAATTTTTTTTAATTTTAATCTTATATTCAACATAATCTTCTTCAATATAATAACACTCGTGCACTTTTTATTTGATTGTGTTTAATCTAGTGAAATTTTCTTTTGGTTTTGTTTTTCTTTTTTTTATCACCACTTGTTTTTGTCATCAAGCGTCATATTATGATAAATTGATAAATATATAAACTTTAATTAATTAAAACGTTAACAGAAACTATTTTGATAAAATCTTCAGACAATTATTACATTCGTTTAATTTTTAGTTATCAAGAGGGTGTGTACATTGTGAGGCTTCGTAAGTTGAGTTTTAAATAAATTAATTTCATCAGTTTGGCATGAGGTAAAACATGAGGATAGTAAAAATTCAACAGGAGTGAAAAACAATTTTAATAGTTTCAAAAGATCTCTGGACACTAAATTCTAACAAATTATTATTTCGATTTGAAAATAAAAGACAAAAAGTGAATATAACAAAGGTATATTCTTAAAATTCTGAACACCCTCATTGTGGTTGCTATGAGACAATGTTTGTTTATTTTCTTAAACAACATTTTTATAAGCTATACAGCTCTATATTATTATTATTTATTTGATTGTGATATCACCATATAAATTTTCAAAAATAATATTCGTCAAAAGATTTTCAAAATTAAAATAATTTAACCTAAAATAATTTCATTATTTATATTTACCTAACAAACACAAGCAGAAAAATGTTTTTTTTGACAAGCAAATTATTTTCTCTCACTCATAAATTCAAATCATGGCCATATAAATTATCTCACATTAATAAACCCAAATCAAGAGATTTTTTTTTCTTTGTTATTATTTTTGTTTTGTTGGGGCAGGTAAATAGCTACATCGTACTTCTAAGTAATTTATGTATTCAATGTAATATCTTCCGGAAATAGAATAAAATATGATACCAACCATTTTTTGTTTTTTTTTCAGAAAAATAAATAAAAACAAAAAAAACGATTTCTTAATATAAAAATTATGATACCATTAAGTCGAGATCATCACCATTTAAAGGCTAATTTTAACAAACAAAAAATAATATTCACCACAATTATTCTATTTCAGAAATAAAGTCATTTACAAAATGTCGGATTCTATTATTTTATTTTGGTACCTGATGATGCCCACGCATTAGATGAAAACAAAAAAAAAAACAATCGTATTTGTTTACTAAATTTACTAAAATCCTGTTGTACTCAAGTCTATTTTTAGTTAATTATGATTTAATACCTTTCAAAATAATTGTACATAGCTAATTCATAATAATTGTATAACACCTATCGCCACTGATAAATATTTTTGAAGCTGGACTTTATTCAGATTTGCATAATAAATTATGTTAGAGAAAATCAGGCTGCCTTCAAAACTTTGGTGCCTCCAGCTATTTATAGCTGCTCAAAAGCTAGCAGAAAAAAACAGGTTCACTGTCATAAGGATACCAGGACATGAGAGAATACAAAGTATTGCAACAGATGTCATTGCAAAAACAGGCGCTATATGTCTGTTCTGCCACAAACAATTGTTTTAATTTTTATAAACAGTAAAACGTTTGGATGTAACCTATCGGCTTCTATTTGCAACTAATATCTTTAATTGTAGTCACGTTCATAAGAATGTTGTTTTACAGGTTTACGGCTTTCCGACGCGACGTTTATTTCCATTCCATTATTTTCTGACAGTATATCCGATCCAACGAATTTTTATTTGTTTTTGATTCGTTTTTTTTCCACAGTTTTTTGTTGGGAATGTTTTGAATGTACCGAAGGCTTTTATTAATGTACGCATGAAGTTTGCTGGTTTTGTTTATTGCAACATTTCATGTTTCGATGTACAAGAGAACACATTTTAAAGTTATATTATTGATGATTCTTATTTTACTGCCCAAAAATATGTTATTTGTTTGCCACACTTTTGAGAGCATTACGATAACAGTAGGGGCTTTGTTGATGCCAACTTCAATATCCAAATCAGCACCTTCATCTGATGATTTATTAGTTGGTATAAGACAATAAAACGTCCGAATGTATTTTTTAGTGTTTACGTAGCGCTTGGTTGGGATAAAACAGGATAAGAAGAAAGAAAAAAGTTATTGAAAGAGTTAGCAGGAATTTGCAGAATGGAGTTATTTATATTTGACATCATGGTTTATTATACACTATGGAGTTATTTGAATGTGTAAACATACGATAAGGGATATGATCTCACATTTGTGAAGTGCTATAAAACTGTTTGGTGCAGTCATGGGTTTCCGGTGCAACATTGGGTGTTTGGTGCAATCTTGGCAATCTTGTGTTGCGTTAGTCGCACTAAACTGAACTACACAAAACTGTTTCAAAACAACTTAAATCCAATAATTTTTTGATGAACCTTCGTAAATAAATATGTATTATTAAAATGGCGTAGTTATGTGGTTATTTTTAAAAAATCTAAATTCTTTCTTAAGTACTTGTAATTAGAATTGCTTTATATTCAAAGTAAGATCTTCAATAGATGAGATAAGTTCGCTTGTATATTTTTAAAATTATATTTTTAGTTAATATTCAAATTTTTTATTTTGGTAAATTTCGTTTTAAAAATATTTCACACATTTTTTGTATTGTCTATAAGTAAATATAATTTTTTTTTGTTTTTTAAGTTTAAATAATTTAGCAAAAAAATATCCTTTGTCTAAAAAAAGAATAATATTAAAAAAATGGTTTTTCTAAGTCAGGAGCTTCTCAATATAACTTGAAAAAATTCAATTTAAAAAATACTTCGACATTTAATTAAACTCAATTAGATTAATGAAAAAACGGTCATCATTATTACGACCTATGCAAATAGATGGGCCTACATTTGTTTTCAATGCCTATTTACTGATGAAAGTTATGGCAATCATTCAAGTTATGATGTAAAACTTGCCAAATTCAGCTATATATTATTCGCTACGAGCATTAAATCACCGATATCGACATGTGTTAAGTTTCTAATACTGTAAAACCATAAAACTTGTTTTCAACTCAACAACATTCTGATATATGGTGGCCGGAAAATGACCATGGGTTCTGGAGAAGGTATTATAATTCTGCACTTTATTAGCTGTAGAATGAGGTCACGGAAGTCAAAATTACGATAGTATAATGATTTGGACAACTAAAACAGCTGAATGAAAATATTCAAGCCAAGAGTATCTTCGAATACAGACCCTAAGATACAAAAGGTTGGGCCTGTTTTTAATTGGTATCAATTTTAATATTTGTGCTATGGTGAATAGATAAAATTAGATTAGATTTAATTTATTCCGAGAGGGATCCAGTCCCTACATCGCCGCAGTTGCAAATGAGCAAACTGTGATAACTCGGTTTTTTTTTATAAAGTCTCTGAGTCCTTGAGGATGCCTGATTTTGTGATTACATTCAGGATATTCTTCAATGGTATGCTGGATAGCTCCCATTGTTTGGGTTGGGGAACGCTTTTCCAAAGTGTCGAAGTCTGCTACGAGTGAACCCTTCGCATTCCCAGAGCCGATATTCAATAGACTCTACCTCAATTTCACATATTTTGCAAAGATTATTTTCGGTTATTTTCGGCTATGGTAATTAACTTTATTTATTAAATACTATAAGTGGCGCATTTATTTTTTACTATTTCAGCTGATACTTCTTAAAAATAAAACTTGCCGAACTAATTCTATGTAGTCTAGTGCTAGTCTCTGTGACTATTCCATTTGACTACATATCTACTTTAAAACTTGTTGATTAATTATTTCATTTGTGCCGGTGACAGTATTTTCTCACTTGTTTTCATTATTTGTCGGCTGTATTTTTTTTAAATAACCATTAGTCTGCTATATTAGTGTTGGGTTTGTGAAATCTATTCAAAAGCCTGCAATCTTCAATTTTACTGTGAAGCACACCCAATTAGTCCTTTCCATATTTTCTTTTGTTTTATTTACTTATCTAGCAAGTGTAACTTAAATCAGTTCTATTTATTTTACGAGTTCCAATAAATAATCTAAACTTTCAGGTTTTATATAAATACTTCGTAAGGTATATTTTATCTGAATTTTTGTTAATAACTTTTAATAGGTAATTCAAACTTCTACTTTGAAATTAGGCTTTAATTTACCAAAGAAAATAAAACAAAAAAAAAAGTAGGTACTTGTTGAAAGCTACTTACAGATATTTATATATCAATAAAACAAATTTAATGTATTTCAACTTTACTTACATACATTTTAAGGATTCCAAAATAAAAATAAAAAAATCTTATCCTTTTTTTATTACTTTTTACGCTTAACCACACATCTCTTGATCTGTATATCTATTTCTATTTCTACTTTAACCAAAATACATTCGAAATGTATTACAAAAGTAATAATCCATTTGTAGCCTTAAAAATAAGCATATTATTGTTTGTCGTAAATTCACAGCCAAGACTGAAGCTATGAGGTTAATTATTTACAAAATAACACCCATTAATTTGCTGCAAGAAATGTGGAATATAATGTTCTTTGGGGTGTGCCACTGAAGATTAATATTAAAATAAAAGTTATGTGTACATGCAGTTTCATAATTGAGTTGGAAAAATAAGCTCGAAACGATTTTAGCCATGCCATATTGTACAACTATTGAATAATATTGAATTAAATTGAAATATAATGTATGACAGTCCACTTTAGATATCATATAGCTTTAAAGATTTACTAATATATAATTTACGCTTTTTTCATTAATATATGATTTCCTGAGAGTATTGGACTTTGTTATAGGTCAAATATTGTGTTTCTGAGATTATTTCAATTAAAGTAATTATTATTTTCACAAAGTAGTTGATTAATCTATTTTTGATATTGCGGCATCTGGAAGCTAATAGAAAAGACGAATTTTATATCCCAAGGTGTTTGCCAAATCGTTAAATAGCAATTTCTGTCATCCGATTGATTAGGCTATAAAGTCAGATTTCAAGAGAGGTGTAAAATATACTAAAAAATGTTTTAATATGTTTGTGTTAAATATAAATAAATAAATAAATTCGTAATCTTAACTAAATGGACAATGGAGATACGCTTACAATATTTCTAAATGGATTATCAGAGATGGGAAGCATTTAAGATATCAAATTAATTTCCCCTGTATTGATTGATGGTTTGAGAAGTTTATATTGTGCTCATCTGTTGTTATATGTTTTATATGTTTGCTTTATATTTATATTTCATATTGTACTAAATCAAACAGTATGACTTAATAATAATTATTAATTATAAATTTTAAATTTTATATATTATCTTTCACTAAGTTTATTTAATATATATTGCTCGGTTGTAATACCATCCTCAGAAACCTTCTGCTGATGGTGTAATAGATCACAATATTAGTGACAAAATATATAGAGTTTTTAATTTTGATTAGTTGAAAAAAATTTCACCTGGACCCTACAGCATATTTCATAAATTATAATATTGTTAAATACAGTAAATAAATTGATTATATAAAATATCAGCATCATTATTCTTGAAGTATTCGACGTTTAACCAGTTGTTTTCATTTATATAATATAACTGAAATCGTCCGAAAACAGCTTGATAAGTTCTTTATTATTCAATAAAGGTGGAAAATATAAAAATTATGAACACAGATCCAGATTATAACACGTTCTCTTTTTAATCTTTGAGTTTTAATTTGGTAAAGCTTAGTTGTTCTGTATGTATTAAAAATTTCGAACTATTACGGTTTTTCATACTTTATTCTGTTCAAGTTCTGGTAGATAAACTATTTTTTTGCCGAATCATCACCGTATCGCATTTTTTAATTTTCTTTTCCTCCGTATTTACAAATTTTAATTTTCTTTTTTGGAATGTTCTATAAAATGTCAAAATCAAAGTCTTCTATCAAAATCAGGTGGTGGGCCTGATAAAATAGTAGCAATTGATGAGATAAAAATAGGTGGGTCAACGAAAATATGAACGTGGATGTATAGTAGCAGGTACATGGTTAGTTGACACGCTTAGATGCCTGCCTTTCAATCAAAAGGTTCCAGGCTCGACCGCCGGTGAAGTGAAAAAAAAAATAAATACATATTATGGGTTTTTCGACCTGGTCCAGTACTCTTTGTCATTGGGATAAAATAAATGACAAAAAATAATTGAGACAAATTAAATAAAATGGAGTTATTCTATTTAAGAAGACTTATTGCCTGACAATAGCAGTAGTTTTCCACATTTAATAAGTTAACCAGTAATTTGATAAATAGATGCTCGAAATATTGTAGATATTGTAGTATTAACTTGCAGTGCCGTTCTTAATTAAGGACGAAGAAGTGATTCTACCTAAGTTACTGTCAAGAACATAAAAAAAAAAGTTGGTATGATTAAAATTTAGATTGGAAATTTGTTCTGATAACAAACAGAATTTCCTGATAGAATTAGATAGAAAGCTTCCTATTAGCATTAAGTTAATATCATTATATCAATATAGAACTTCAAATTGTAAATTCTCCACATTCTTTGCATTTAACTTGTATTGATACATGATTCCAAACACGGTATCCCTATTCATAAAATTTCAAATATCTTTATGATTCCAAACACGGTATCCCTATTCATAAAATTTCAATGATCTTTCCTCCAACAACTCCTACATTATTTGTTTTTTTGTTTTTGCTCTGAATTATTCTAAAGGCATTATAATGCAATTTCTATATCTTTGCAATTAAAAAAACAACAAAAAAAATTAATCTATTCAAGACTGTTGCATTTTAACTCGAAATTAAGAGGTCTCTACTTAAATTTGTTGCCATATCACCTTGCCCCATTTTATATAACATAAGTTTTTTTTTTAAAATTATTTCCGTATCCATTTTTCCTTATCCTTTTGGTATCCTAGAATTGATTAGTCTTACGTAAAGAGATTTTGTAAAACAGCATTATTAATTCGGGTTAACGTACAAGATAATAAAAAACAAACACAAAAAAAAAAAATTTTTTTATTAATTGAAGCTTTTCATTTCTTTCATTCCTGAAAAAATCTGAAAAAGAAACACCCCAGATATTATATTAAGGATATAAAGGATTCGTATAATCTACAAGTTGATTAGAAATACCAACTCACCTTTTCATATAATAATTTTCAAATTTTACTTTTTTTATTATTATTTTTTTTTTTGTTTTTTTTTTTCATTTTTACGACAATTCGACCTTAAGCATCCATTAAAGACTCAAACTTCAACAATTACGGGTATCTTTTAAGAGGTTTTTGCAATTAAAGTAAATATAAAGAACACCTACAATTTTTATTCTACATAAATATTACTATAGTACTTATTATATAGATGCATAGATTTAAAGCATTTTTTCTCATCCTATCTCTTTTCATCACTCTTTTATCATTGTAATTTTGGTTGTTTTTTTTTCATTTCTGTTGATATGAACTGGAAAATAAGAAAATAATTTTTTGATTTTAATGTACATACTATTATGTATATTATGGCATCGTATTTATTTTTTTAAGTGTGAAAACGTGTGCTGCCTCAAGAGCTTTGAAATTGACACAGGCATTTAAAATCGTATTAATTTGAGGTTAATTGATGGTATTTAAAATTAATTGGAAACTTATGATTCTGATAGACACAACACTACTATGTGCTATATATTTGCAAAAAAACAACAAAAACAAAAATAAATATAAAATGTAATATAAATTATTATTATGTAATGATAAATTCAATTATTATCAGTTATTATTATTTTTATTATTATTATTATTAAAATAAATTATTAAAATTTTCATTTTTCAATTTTCACAAAATTAGTAAAATATTTTCCAATAAGGTAAAATAAATTAAATAAAAAAAAAAAAAGAAAATTAAATTGCTTTTATCAATGAAAAACTTAGCTATGTGGGTATGAGTATGAAGAAATTATCAAAAGATTTAAATTAAATTTTATTTTTGAAATGAAATTTATTTTAATTTAATTTTCTTTAGCATTTCATAGGTATCACAAAGAAGACAGACATATTTTGATCCCACGCATATTTTAAATGTTGGAAAAATTTATAAGTTTAAATTTTCCTTGTAAAAATTTCCATTTTTTATTACATAGGTACAACAAAATTTTTACTTTCGAAAACTGTTTTTATTAATATAATATTTTTGTTGATATGAAAATGTGGAAAATCTGGAATATTTATGTCTCATCAGTATCTGGAAAAAATTGAACATTTTCCGATGAAAAATTGAGCACTATTTTGAAAATAAATGCAATCTTAAATAATTGAAACTTACAAAGAAATGCAAATAAAATTTATGAATTCATTTACAAAAACTACAGTAAAAGAAATTATAAATAAAAAATCTATATATAATTCTTCGACGGTGTCAGCATGTACCGTTATTATTTTTTTGTTTTAAAGAGAAATATTGTTTCTGTTTCATTCATACATTTTGTTTCTAACATAAATGAAGAACAGAATTTGCAAAACAAATTGGAAGAGATTTTTTTCTTTCTTCCTTACACCTCATCAAGAATGCCTTTAATATAGAAAAAAAAAATCAAACTTTACTCAAATTGATTTAAATGAAACGGAATATACTGTACACATTTTTTGTTATTTTCTTTTGTTGTTTTTCTTCTTGATACATCATAGTAGAAAAGAATATTCTTTAATAAGAAGATATGCACTGGGAAAGTCAAGATTCCATTTACAAAAAAACTCCATTAGTTAAAGAAGCAAAAAACTATTGTTTTTCTTATGTAATAAGTTGTGAGAATTAAAGAGTGCGATATAAATGATTTAAAAAACCATTTAATTTTAAATAGCCCACGGGCCATGGGAGAAGAGATTTCTAATGTACATGGTCGTCTGAAATCAACGTATTAAATTTATTAGGGTATGAGAGTAAGGCAATTTTGAATGAATGATTTTTTACAGGTACCTACATAACATAATATTGGTTTCAAAAATATATCTTACTTCTTAAACATCATATTATTTTCATTTATTATCTTATAAGGGAAGTAAAATTTTTTTTTATTTCAAACAGATTATAATTGAAGTATTTTCAATAGGTTAAATTTTTTCAGGTATTCAGGTAGTTAAAAAAAGTACCAAGAACCAATAATTTTTTTTTATGAATGACTCGATGCATTTTTATTTCCTTCAAAATTAAATTTTGCCATTTCATAATCAATGATAATTTATTAATTATTAATAATATTAGAATTTATAAATAGGAAGGAAATTTGAATATTAATAATGTTTTTTATTACTATGCATTTTTAAATGTAACACATCCTTAATTATTGATAACTAAGAAGAAATACAACAATATTTTTTTGAGACAAAAAAAGTTGTTCGATAATTTTTTCCCACTTTGTCTTTTGAATTTTTATCTCTCTCTCACAAATTAAATTCTTATTATTTTCTATTTCTTACAATTTTGGAAATCGACTAGAAAAATGGTAACCAATCATTAACAAATTATAAAATTTTTTTCCAGTGCATTTTCTTATTAATGGATCATTTACCTACTATCCTTTGATAGTAGATGCGTGTGCGGCTTTACATTATATAATAATTTATGTAGATAATCTTTCTCCTTTTTATTTCAATCTACTGAGAATTGTTTTTCTTAAAGAGAAATTGTTTTTGTTTTATGGATCCATTCATACATTTCTTTAACACAAACGAAAGAGAAAAGAAAAAATAACAATAAAAAAAACAAATAAATGTCGATTGAGTACGTAATTCTTTTTGTTTCCTCCCCTTCTAAAACAAAATGGATTAAAAATATTTAGAATAATAATTTCAAAGCTATTGAATACATTCTTATATACTTCAGAAATATATTTTAAAATCATTTTTAGAATACATTGATTAGCGTAAGTTATTACGTATTTTTTTATGAAAAATAATCAAAAAAATTTTAATCAATTGATAATAATCAACTACATAAATGTTGACGCAATAGCATTTAGGGCAACGTTTACATATCAGATTTTATTTGATAAAAGTTATTTATTTATTTATTTAAGGTTTATTTAGCTCAAATAAAAAACATTGATTTTAATTACAGAAATTTAAAATTATAAACAAATAAAATAATAAAGAAAAAATACAACAAAATCAAAAAAAAAAATGCAAAAATCTTATAAATGCAGGTAGTTTAGTATCTACTAATTGTTATTATCAATACTATTATTTATAACAATCAATATAACAACAAAAATAATCAAACACAAACAAACATTAAACAAAAAGTTTAACAAATGACAAGAGTCGATTTCGATTTAAAGGAAAAAATTAGTTTCCAGCATTTTGTGTTTCAAAAATGTTTGATGATAATAGGATAAATATTCTATTTTTTTCATTAAACAAAGTCGGATGTCAAAATTTGTGGAACAACGTTTACAGGACAGTCAAACTTTCAATAGTACAAACTAAATCTTGATGTCTAAACGTTACCTAATCGTTAGTACCTAATTTTAACGGTTTTTTATTTGTAAATAAAAAACAATAGCTATATTAAGTTTACTTTATTTCTAATATTTTAGTGTTTTTTATTTAAAAAAAAAAAAATAACCAGTATAGATAAATAATAAATGTACCTATGTAATATATGAATATATCCTATATCTATTTATTGATATTTGATATTGTAGTCTTTTGTATTTTAAAATAAAAAAAAACAGTAGTTTTTAATTTTTTGGTTTTCCTAATTTATAAAAAACAAAACAGTAAGACGCCAGTTTTCCGTTCGAGCTGCCTTTGCAATGACCATCAACGAAGTACAAGGTCTCAATAAGGTTAGCTTTGACAAAGCTTGAACAAAACTCTCAATAAGGTTGGTATTTTACTTGATGCACCAGGTTTTTCACATGGACAACTATATGTCGGGATTTCGCGCGCTACTGGGAATATAAATCATTTGAAAATTGTCACCGAAGCGAATAGAACTGTTAGAAATATAGTTTTTAATGAAATATTAGTTGATTAAATATGTGTATTGTTGATAGGGGAATTTTTGATTTTGATAATTTATAATGCAGTACAACCTAGAATAATCTAATTTTGATTTTTCACTATATATAACGGTAGCAAAAAGTTACGTAATAACGGGTATTTAACTAGTTATAAATAATTATCACAAATGCAGTTTGTTAACCCATCTCTTGTTCGAAAAACCGAACGTTTCATTTTGCCGTTTTCAAACGTGGATTAAGCTAAGATGGAATAAGATAATTGAATCATTTTTTTTGTAAAAATAAAGTGTGGTATTTTAAATTGAAAAAATTTATGAAAAAATTTTAAATGGCTTATTTATAGACTAAAAAAAAACCTCTTTTTTTGGATTTTTTTTTAAGCGAATAAAAACTAAAGTACCAGATGTCTAAACAAAAAAAAATTCTAAGATTTTTATTGCTAATAGGTGTATTATTTATAATTAGTATCACTGTTATAGTTTTATTACACTTATAGCGTGTCAAAACATGAACATTAGCAATTTTTTGGCATATTTTTTTAAATGTCAATTTGAGCTCTCTAAGTTTTTCTGTATTTTTTTAAAAAATGTATTAAATGTACTGTTTTGTGAAATAAATTTGATTATAAATTTCGTACAAAAAAAACAATAAATTCTAATTAAATTGTGTATTTTGAACGGGAATAAGGTGTTATATATATAGAATTTTATTTATTTTGTTGGTAATTAAATAAAATAAAGAAATAAAAGATAGTTTAGAAGATCTTGGCACTAAAATGGAAGCAAGAACAGATATTGCTGAAGCTGTTCCATTAACTGTTAAACCAGCTCGTTCTGAATATAAAATACTGAACTCTTTTGAAGCATTGAAATGGACCAAAAAAAGACATCGTGAACATCAGTTTGTGTACAAACGCGAACAAGATACCGATAAACTGTAAAATAACTAAATTACAGTATTTACTATACTACAAATAAAATGACTAAGGTTATTCAATTAAATTTTGTTTTCATTCACACATTTGATTTTTTTATAACTTTCAGCTTCGTCCAATTTTACAAATTATCAACCGCAAATTCATGTAATTAGTGTATTTTCTGAACAATTGAGTATTGATGAGCATTAATAGTCCCATACTTAGTTGTAAAATCTACATACACAATAAACCGATATAAGCTTTGGTGTCTATGCTCAGCAGCTGGCTATTTGAATTACGTTATTCCATATACAGAAACTGCTGACAATTATAATGAACAAATTAGATTAGAAGCTGATGTGATGATGCGTTTACTTCAAAATGTTGATTATCCTGAAAGCCATAAAATTTTTATTTTTGCGTTTTTTTGCTACTGGCACTGTTAGCCAGCTTTAAAACGTGGCGAACATAATTATTAATTTTAATCGGGAAATAAAATATTACTTTGTCGTTGGCAAGATAATAAAGAAGTAACCATATGTACAAATTTCGATCAAGTAGAACCGTTGGCTAATGTAAAACGATGGAGTAAAGAATCGAACCAATATATTTAGCATAAACAACCAATGATTTTGCGTAACTATAACTATGAAATGGGTGGTGTAAACCTATCTGTTAATGCTCTGCAGAATTATCGTATAAATATACGATCCAAAAATGCTACCACCCTCTATGGTTGACAGTTTTGGATTCAGCTGTAGTGAATGCTAGGAAGTTGCATTGTTTTATTGCTCGTAACAAAAATGAAAGCCTATTCAACAAAAACGTATTAACACACATAATATTAATATACGAAGTTAAAATATTATTAATGATATTGACTAATTTTTTGGCCATAAATTGTACATAATTTAATATAGGTATACATATAATATTAATATCCGGAACTGATGATGGCTTATAAATGTTACCCATAAAATTATGAACAAATTTATCTATGTGATATTTATAAGATATGGGAGTAATGAGTTGAATCATCATCATCATCTGTTGGTTCTACAGCTCGGGGTGAGCCTTAACCTTGTCCACAACTCTCCTCCATTTTGCTCTATCTTGTGCAACTGTCCTCCATCCGTTAATTCCAATCTTTCGACAGTTGGCCTCGACTTCGTCCAGCCATCGTGATCTTGGTCTACTTCTTGCTCTTGTATTGTACGGTACTGCGTCTAATATTCTTTTTGGCATCCTTTGATCATTCATCCTCACCACATGACCTGCCCATCTTGGTCTTTGTGCCTTAATAAACTTAACAATATTGTGTCCTTCAATTAGTGCTTCTAGCTCCTCGTTTGATCTGATTTGGTATTCACCATCGTCATTTATTTTGGGACCAAAAATTTTTCTCAGTATTCTTCTTTCGAATACTTTCAATTAATTTTCGTCACTAATTGTCATGGTCCATGCTTCGCATCCGTATGTTACGACCGGTTGTATTATGGTCTTGTACATTCTTAATTTAATTGCCCTGGTTAAAATTTTTGATCTGAAGAGGCCTTTGTGTGCGTAGAAACATTTTTGTGCTGCTTGAATTCTATCATTAATTGTCAAACGCATGTCATTTTTATTATTTATTAAGGCACCTAGATATATAAAACTATTTACTCCTTCAAAGTTATAATCATTTATTGTTATATTTTGGCCGGATCGTCTTGTTTCTGTGTGCGCCATCTTCATATATTTGGTCTTAGCCTCGTTAATTTTTAATCCTACAGTAGCAGCTTCTTTTTCTAGAGTCAGAAATATTTCTTTTAATTCGTCAAAGGATGTTGCTACAATAGCAATATCGTCAGCATACGCACTTATTATAAATGATTTTATGAATATGTGTCCGCCTCTGTCTAAATCTTTTATTGCGTGGTGAAGCATTAGATTGAAAATTGTTGTTGACAGGGCATCACCTTGTCTGACTCCTGTTTTTATTTCAAATTCATCCGTTATTTTATTTTGCACTGCTACCTTGCATTTGGTGTGTCTGAGTGTTAGCATAGAGTTGAATTATCAATTAAATTAATTAAAATAACTTAAGCTAATATTAGAACTAGGTCAAATAATTCAGTGAAATACAGTAAAATAAAAATACAGGCAAATGATAGGTAATGACAGGTAAATTCTAAAAAATACAATCAAATTACAGTATGGGCAAATTAAATATTATAGGAATGACTTAAAACAAAGGTCTTTTTTTAAGTCATTCCTGTTTTTAGCTGAAAAAATTCCAAAAATTTTTTATATTTATTTTAACAAAATAATGAATAAAAAATAAAACTATAGAGTCTTAATAGGACCACAAAATTGAATTTCTCCAACATTATAGCATCATATATAGTCACTACAAAGTTCAAACATTCCAATTTAAAATCTAAATAAATGCGTAATTTATTTTCAATTGATGTTGACACCCAACACAGCGTTAACCACTTGTTTAAACCACAAAAAAAAATCCTTGAGGTTATTAAATGAACATACAGTTTTCAGATAAAAACAAAAAACAAAATAACAACAAAACAATAAAGTAAAAGAGCTTAATCTGAAACTTTGTATTTACCATACCATGTGAAGAAAATGTAAGTACATTTCCTGATGACAATACGAAATTCAAATTGGACAACTCACTATAAAGATAACAAATTGTATATATATTTATATATATATATATAATATATATGTATATATAGTTTAAACAAAAAACTCTTGAAAACTTTTATTTTTTCCTTTTTAAATAAAATTTTCACCATAGCTAGTGCCTAATTATACGAATGAAAAAGTTTTCTTAAATATTTCTTTCGGTTTTTGTGATGTCCTGTTTTCCTTTGATAAAAATGTCTTATTTCCTAAAGCAATTTTTAAATTGTTTGCATTTTATTATTATTTTTATTTTTTACTATTAAAAAAATTCTAGAAAAATAAAAACTTTTAAGAATTTTTTTTTTAAATGATACTATTTTCTTTAAAAAAAAACAAAAAAAAAAAAAACAGAAACATCCATCGTCTAAGGAAATAATAGTTTACATACATAATAGAAAACTTATTTGCTAGATGAATTTTTAATATTAAGTACACAGTGTGTTGTTTTGAATGATTTACCGTTTATTTAAAAAAAAGCAATGTTTAACCCTCTTCCGACATTGGGATATAAAAACAATTATATAATACTAATATTAAAATATTAATAGTATATTTTTCATATTGAAAATATAGTTAATGTGAGATTGGGGAGTGAAATTAGGCCAGGTTTAATATAGTAATTACAGACAAGACGATATTATTATAATTGATCATGTTTTACCTCAAGGTCATATAGGTCATTCATAATTAAATTTCTTTCATTCAATACGATCTTGTACAAAAGGTTTTACTTTTTTCTTGTGACGTTTATTCTAGGCCTAGGTTACAAAGTTACATTTTATTTAAGTTGATACGAAATTATATTCACAATGGTTAAGGAGCAGTTATTTTAAAATTAAATAAAAAATTTATTAACTAAATCGAGGGTGTTCTATCTATTGGTGATATTTTAAACTTCCGGGGAGGACCGGAAAAGGGTTTTGAAGACCAATCGAGATTTTTAAATGGGAAGGGGTACTTTTTATGCAAATTTGTATTCTACGACAAAAAATAGGAAACTTATGTTAAATAATTTTTTTTTTGTTTTCTCATTGTTTTGCTTTAAAATTAATAAAATTAAAACAAAAATTAACCATATTTTCCTTTGGTAAACAAAAATTAATAATGATAATTTTTATAAATAAATTTGTTTCTCATATTAGTATATTTTTTTTATCTCACTTTACTTTACAAAATTTTCTTATTTTTTGACGTAAAATCCAAATTTGCAATAAAAAAATACCCCTTCCCATTTGAAAATCTCGATTTCGGCCAATTTCGGCTATCTTTGGTCTTAAAAGACCCTTGATTTAGTTAAAGCACCCTTGATTTAGTTAATAAATTTTTTTTAAATTTTAAAATAACGGCTCCTTCCCTTCTTAAAAATCTGATACGCATGCGCGGGAACTCTCGGTACATTATTATAAAGTTGACTCAGCTCAACTTCAACAACCTTTGAGCAGCATTTTTCTGAAATACAAAGCGTTAAGATATTTCATGAGATGTGGGCTGAAGAGCCATAATTTCTCAGAACTTTCTTATAATTCTTTGAAAACTATTTAATACTCTATAGTACAGTTGACATGGTACCTCCTTTTACACTCTCCATCATATTGATTTGATATTATCTATTCGAAAATTAATATTTTTTTTTAGACTGATAGCAATAATTTATATTTCTTAATTTTTACATTTTTTTTACTATTTGAGTTTAATTTACTTGCATTGCATCCAAACACTTTGAACGAAAAATTGATGATTACTAAACTCCGAACAAACGAAATCATAATAAGAAATACACATTTTATTTATAAATATTTCTGAACCTGGCTTTTATGTATTTGAAATCATGTTGCCTGTAAATATACCAAATTTTTATTAAAATCTTGATTATATGAAAGACAATTCAAAATCATAGAAAAATAAGAGAGACAGAGGAGACTCTTTTCTGTAAATTAATATTACTCCAACGCTTCTATATTTAAAAGCCACGAAATAGGATAGAGAGCTTTCAAAAATGTATATAAGTAAGAACCGGAAAATAAAATATTCTTCCGTACAGTAACGTACTATTTTTAAAAATTCCTTTCCTATTTCATGACTTTTAAATATACGTTGACATTCGAAATGTATCAAGAAAATTTCAATTCGATACAATACAAACAATGGTAATGGGCCTTATTCTGAGAAGCGAATTTTTCGGTACGTACTGAAAAATATGATAAATTTAATTTTTGGTATTCTGCGAAGCGAAATAGCGATACTGATCGGTTTTTATCGCAACGTTTCGATTTTCATGGTATTACGAAAATCGATTTTTTTTGTTTGCTGTCAGAAAAAAAGATAAATATATCATTATAGGAAAAGGTAGTGAAAGATGGCGAAGGAGAAAAAGTAAATATATAATAACGTAAAATTCAAGTAAATTAATTTTATTTATATATATATTTACAGTTAAAAATAATTATTAAATATTATTTTACATTTGTAATTAGAGAAAAGTTACAAATAGGAGGCAGTTTGAATGTTTGTTGGTGCAATGATTTTTACATGTATTCCATCAACATACAATAATTCCTGGGAATCCAAATTTATTATAAAATCTTAATTTGATGGATAATTTTTCTTCTTCGGTTTCAGGAAATTTTATATGTTCTCGACACAATTCGGCTAATATTTGAGAAATAGTTGATGTAGCTGAACCTACCAAACTCGTAGGAACCTACTTCCTTCAGCAAGGAAGTGTAATGTTCCAACCTATTTTATAATGAGTTTTACTGAATGTGGACCAATTGCAGGATTTAAATTATTGTCTAATTTATCTATAATCATTGCAAAGGCTTCTTTCGAGAGTCTGAAATAATTAATGAACACATTTTTTCTATTATATTTTGTTTCGTAATATAAAGAAGACATTTTTTAATAGCTATAAAATTTTAATTTAACTTCAATTAATTTCACTTTTCAAACAAAAAATTAAAAAAAAAAATGTCAAAACATAAAAAATAATAAATTTGACAGTTTTAATGAGCAATGCTGCCAGTTTTGAAAAATATCGGATCATTCCCAGAATACCAAATGTGATGCAATGTGATGCTCTACCGGTACGTAGCGAAAAAATGATTTGCTTCTAAGGTCCAATATGTCAAATAAGTATATATTGTGTAGTACAATAAGTAAACAGTGTTGATGGCAATAAAATGTGCATAAAATTATAATATTTTGCCTCTGAAATAAACGTAACACAAATATTGAGAAATTGTTTACTGCATATTATTATCAACAAATTTTCGGATACACCTTTTAACTATGCTGCAAGAATAGGTCGCCAATACATTGTGAAATGAATTATCGAAATAACCAATTACAATGTAAATATTTGTTTTTGACATTTCAGATCATACGACAATGTATTCACGCCATTGTCAATATATTTTGGACGTCACTGATACACTAGGACTACGTTAACTCATCGTATGTTACAGTGAAACTATAAATAAAATTTGACAAAATAATGATCTCCGAATACACTAAATAAACATTTAAAAAAAAAACTATAATTTGCTCTATTTCGACACAGACATAAAAAATATTCTTGATGTGTTTTTCTTATTTTGTGTCTTCCTTTTTACATTCTATTTAATAGATTTTCATTCGTGTATCATTTTAAAAAAATATTCCTATGTACGTGTGTACATAATACACATATCATGTTATTCATCATTAGAAAAATTCTGTTTTCTTCTTAAAGAGCAATATTCCTTTTTCTACTTGCATTTCATGTTATTGAAAAGGACCTAGATGCAAAAAAAAAAAAAATCAAAAAACTATATACTTGTAGTTGATTTGAATGCTTTAAGGCATTTATATTTTCTAAAATATATTTGAATTGAGTACAATAATATTTATAATATATATAATAAATAATATAGAGAAAGAGAAGATGATATTGAAGAAATTTCTTAGAAATTTTTTAAAACGAATAAATTTTTATGTTTTATGGGTCGAAAGAATTCAAACCAAAATAAAAACGATGTAACCATATTATTATTTTTGTATTTAGGTCAATTTTCTAATGTAAACAAATAAGAACTGAATATTATTATATACAGATCTATTTTTTTTTTATTTATTTACATTTTATTGCATTCAAATTGATAATAGAAAATATCATCATAACTGTATAGTAAAATTGCGGGAAATATAAAATGGGGAGTAAAACGGGAATGGAAACTGATGTTCTAAAGTATATTTCTTTTCTATTCAAATCAGTTAGTAAGATTATTTTTGTTATTTTTCTTGAATATAAAATTGTTGTTGTTGTGTTGACTGTACAAAACGTAAAATAAAAAATATCTCTTCTCATTACATATACGATTTATCTCTGGGTCTGTGTACTTAAAAAATGAAATGTCCTCACATTATATTATAGTTATGATGATATGCAGGACAATATTATCTTTGATTGAATTGAGAATTGTTATTATTCGTATTGGAGAGCATTGAGACAGTATTTCAATATTTATTTTATGAATCCGGTTGGTTTCATTTATATTGTCTTCTTCAGTGTATTAAAATTATTGTTTTCATCAAAAAAAAATAAAATAAAATTTATTTGTAAATAGAGACTATTAATAATATGTTAAAATATTCAAGATAGTAAAAACAATTTTTTGTTTTTTGTTTTTTTCAATTTTTTTCAATTCAAATTTGTTTGCTTAAGGAAAATTTAGAAATTGCTCTCAATAAATTATTATTATTATTTTTAATCATAAATATAAAGAGAGTATACTGCCCAACGGAATTCAGTTTCTTATCAATGTGTGAACAATCAAAAAAATATATATTTGAGCACGTCATAATACAAAGTATGCAGTTAGCAATTAGCTGGGTATCTTTAAAAATACTACCTTTATGTATTTAAATTTACGTATGGGTAATTTAATACCGGTGAAAATCTAAATACGAATATTAATATAGTTTTATAAATAAACTAAAAACGGTTTTCATAAAAATGACTTAAAAATAGACTAAAATACAATGAGGAACTATATGAGTTGACGAATGAGCCTGTTTCCACGAATCAACATGATGATGTTTTTTTTATCTATTTGTGTGTATTAAGCTTATTCAAAATTTTTATTTGGTATTATCTATGCATTTGTGTGTTGTGATCTTTAACAAAAATTTTTTTGTTGAATACTCTATTTTTCGAGAATAAAGAAAATTCCCTTCACAAAATTTGTTTTTGTAGTAAGAAGGTATAAAACGCATGCTAAAGCCAGGTTGATATGTGAAAACAAGCCCAATGGCATCTTATAATATATTGAATCACTTGTGTGTACATTTGTAATCAATAAACAGACAAACTACTGAACGTATCGTAAACATATTTACAAAATAGCCTAGTCTTTTCCTCCCATTGCTTTATCTCAATTTTTGTACCTAACGATTTTTTGGCAACCTAGCTTCTGCCACACAATTACAATATTCCAAGTAAACATCATACCGAAAAAAAGACAGACAGAGAAAAAGGTTAAAAGAAAAACTTTAAGCTTAATATATTCTAGAAGTAAAAAATTAGAAGAAAACTGCAGCCAAAAAGAGGCAATTTTAAGATTGCTACATCATGATGATTATACCTTAACAAGTCTTGCAAAAATCAAAATTAATTTTTTAGCGACAGAAATTCAAAAAATTGAAATATTTTAAAAACCGCCTCTGTACCAAAATAACTGCCTTAATTTAACTAGCCTTAGTTGGATTATAATACGAACGAACGTTCAATCCAAAAATTTAATCAAAAAAAAAAATATAATTTGTATTCGTGTTTGAAAAATATTTTGTTTTGCAAACAATTGTATTAATTAATTTAATTTCTTGGATTTAAAATAAAAAAAACTATTTAAACTTACGTGATAGAATTTAATATTAATATTGTAAAACTCTTATTTAATTAATTTTTGTTTTCTTTGTATTTGTAATAGACATGAAAAATGAAATCAAATCGACATAAACACAGAATTTCATTATTAAAAAATAAAAAAATTGTGCATAAATGTAATGAGTATATGTTACCGGTAGAAGCTGTTCCGGTAAATTAATATTTTTAAATATTAAACCGCTTTTATATGGCAACTTGAGTACTGGACTTGAAATCAACTCGAATTGAAAAGAGTAAGTAATTTTAGTATGTCAGCCCGAAAGCTTGAAAACTACATTTTGGCCTTAAATCAATTTGACTCTTATACAACTTTTGAAATATTTTACTACAGTGTAAATTAAAGAAATGTAATCCAATTAAGAAAATAATTTTGGTAAAAAGTTGTTAAACCCTCGTCTTTAATTTAGTAATTCATCCATTTCCGCATAAAATTGGATATCATTCGGCTTATTTCCACTTTTACAACTTGCACTTACACAAATTTTTTTGATTGGCTTCAGTAAAGCCGAATTCATATCAATCTGCGTTTATATGAGCTAGAGAAGAAGGCTTCAAGTACGATTGAAGCTGTTTTATAACGATTGAAGCTGCCTTACATACGGGGTATATATTTAACGTTTCATTACACTGACATGAAATCAAATATAAAATAATCGATTTCCAACTAAATTCATTACTAGGTTTTCTTATTAACTGGCACATTAAAAATAAAATTTTAATAGATCGGACTATCTATCTGAATGTTCAATTTTAAATTGTAATCTGAAAATCAACAACTTAAGCCTTATATTAGTACTTAAAGCTCATACGGTCAATTTTTTGTCGCTTTTACAATACACTTACTCCCAAGCTTTATGATTTATTACCTTTGAATATTCGACCAGAACAAAGGTTCAATTCCTTTACAAAGAATCTAAAAATTTGGTTGTTTCAATTTTGATTTGTCTCAAATTGAATATTTTTTTGTATAGAAATCAATGACATGGGTCATTTAAATATTCATTGATCATTCGCTAGTTTATTCGGTATGGCTTTAAGTTCCATATTTTGTTTTTACATTTTACTCTGCTAACAAGAGCTAAATAAAAAAATGTATTTTGTGTTATTGAAGTAAAAAACATTATAATAATTTGACATTTACAAACTGTGTTAGGACATGTAGTAGAAGTTTGTTCATATTTCAACATCTTTTTTTTCTATATTCCTTCATTTTCATTTCTTATTATTTGTTTAATGCATATTTTTTACTTCAAGTATATTAATGTACTTGTAAGCTTAAATTATTTTGGTTTTATTTACTTTGAGGTTATTTTTATTAAATTGTTATGAAATTTTGTTTATGTTTGCTTATATTTTTGATGGTTTTATGAAAACAATTTTGTTTTCGATAACATTGTTTTTTATTTTAATATTCTGTTATTCTATTTCATTATTTTGGTTTATACTCTTTTTTTTCTCTCATTCTTTTTTCTTAAATCATTACTTTTTTATTAGTTTTAAAATTTAATTTTAAAAAAAAATATCCAACCTACCATATATATATACATATATATACATATAGACACTGGCAAGTTAATATAAAAGTATATAAAATAGCTTATATTTTTTTTTGTGTAAATTTCAATCCCACAACTCTAATTAACTCTAATGAGTTATTAATTTTTTAAATTTATTAATTCCAACAAATCTTATATCCTATTAAGGTTTACAACCTTGAAAACAAATTATTACATTTTTTATTAACATTTTGTAATTGTAATTTGTGTAACGTATATTGTATGATATTAACCATTTTTAAAGGTATTTTACCACTTACTTATACTTCCTGGTTATTTAGTAAAACAAAGTATTTTCATTAATAAAAAGTATTTTAGTAAGATTAGTAGATAGAAGACAGTAACTTACGCAGTAACTTGGCTGGCTTAAGAACGGCTTCTGCCGGTAACATACATATATCAAAACTTTCTTACATATTATTATACAATTTGAGTAGTGATGATATTGAAAAATTTACGCTCTGCCATTATTCTATGCAGCAAAAACAACAAAAATTTTGTTTTTTTTCACTTGAAAATTTATTGAGTAAACGACATCCTTTTCAATGGTGATTGTACGAATAAAGTTCCTTAAAATATATTAAATACCAAAAAAAAAAAACAAAACAAACCAGAGTACATTGTGTAGGTATAAAGAGATCTTTTGATGAGATGTGATTAGAATTGAGGTGGAATAAGTTTATAAAAAAATATTATAATATGCATAAATATGAATAAAATGGAAATTTAAAAAAAAAAAAAATGGGATAGGAGAAATTGAATGGTACGTGATAAAGAGTACCAATATGGTATTATTAAAAAGTATTTAGTAAATGGTTGTAGGCTATGCTATATAGCTTATTATAATGACGTATTTTGTCTTGCCTATGTATTTTATTATTAAGGAACAACAAATATTAATAATACTATACAACTTATGGGACTGATACTGAAATAGAAAAATGATGTTAGGTATTTTTAGGTGATTAGATAGTAGTTTGGAAAACCGATAAAACTAAAGCAATATAGAATTCTAATAGGATTTTTGATATTTTAACGCTTCTAATGTTTTGATGAAATATTATAGGTTGATTTTATATGTAAGTGTTTTTCTTATTGTTTTATATTTGAATATTTATATATTATTTTCAAATTGTCGTTTTTACGCTTGTGTTGCCACAAAAGAATGTATAATTTTTCAGTACTGAAAAAATGAATTTAAGCTAAATTTCAATTTGATTAATATACCTTTAAATAATACCTTTAATTTTATTTTGATATGATAAAATTACACGTGTACCTTCATAACTATATTAAGTTTTAAATAATTTTGTATTTGATGTCAGGCCTAGCTCATCAGCATATTTTGCCGGTCATGGGACGCTTCTCTATAGTCGAAGATACAAAATATTGATAATTTGTAATTTTTATTCGATATTTCGAGATTAAACGATTATTTCCCTCAAACTTCCAATCACACCATCACATTCTGTATATTGGTTTCTCTTAGTAAGCTATAGCTTATAATAAAAATAATAATTAAAATCAGCAGAAGAAATATGCATTGCATATACCCTAAGTAGTACAAAATAGCTCTAATATATTACAAAATAAATACCTATATCCTGAATTACATCTCAATTTATGAAACAACATGTATGACATTTTTTACTTGCTTTTCTTTAGCTTGCATTGTTATTTATTTTATTGGGCGATGTAGGGGTCAAAATAAATTTTTATTTTATATTTGTATTTTGGAGAAATAATTTTAAGCGGTTGTTAGTTCAGTTGGGTAAGGCGTCATGTTAATATCACAAGGTTTGTGAGTTAGATTCTCCTTTGAGACAAATTAAAAAAAAATTTTTTTTGTTATTATATTATAATTTATAATATTAATTTTTATAATATAATAACAAAAAAAAAAGTAATTTTTAATTATTATTCTCTTCTCAATTATTTCAACACACACGAAAACTTTAGTTTAGAATAAATCTAAGCAACTATTCTAAGCATACAAATTGTTTATACATTGCATACTTATTACTCATACATGTATTGACAGTTGACAGTGACAATATATAATATTGATGTATCATGTAGATGTATATATATATATTATCGTCGTACTTTATAAAATGTTTGCTGATATTAAATTAACTAGGGGCCCCTGTTGAGTAATTATATTTCAAGTTGAAGTCAAATTTAAAGTTTTAAAAAAAAACAGTAATTTACGTACTGACGTAGACTTGCACGATATAGCAGAAACCACTCGTGCTTAATAAAAAGAACTTACTACACTCGTGGTTAGTAAGTTTTATTTAGGTTACATAAATACACGTCCCTCATATACTGCTTTGTTTCCCATATATTCCCTATGGTAAGTGGCATTTATTGATAAAATTACTAAAAATAAAAAATTTTGTCATTAAAGAGGTATGTATATATATACCTGCATTATACATAATTATAAGAAAAACTATATTATTACTACAAATAACCAAAATTTAGGAACAGTTACTTAAAAAGATAAAAATGAAGAATTCAAGTGATTTGTTTTTTTGTTGTTTTTATATTTTTTATTTTAGATGAATTTGTTTTTTTTGTTTTTTTTTTGGCATATGTACATATATAGATTCATTTGCAAGTACATAATGTAAATTATAATAACTGATTTGTTTGCTTTTGTTTATTATTTTCATAAGAACTCAGTACACAAAATGTATTTGCTGAATAATAAAATCATATGAGTAAAAAATTTTCAACTGTGTGCGCATTTTTGTTTTATATACGTCTTATATATTATATTAGAAGTTCATTAAGGAGTAGGAGAATCTAAATAAAGTGAAAAGGTGTCTACTGCGCAGGACCTTAATTGCTGGTCAATTATAATTATAGATATAAGAGATTTTGTACGAAAAAAATGAATTAGTACGATAATATTAATATAGGTTTTGAAGGAAAATTTATTAAAGATAAGTATTTCCTTTTCAGATGCACGGAATTTATAGGAATTTATATAATTTTTTTATGCATGTAAAGTTCATATATTTGCTTTTTTCGTACAAACATTTTATCTAACATTATTTTCTGCTGCCTGAAGTCAAATATTAGAATTACACACATAACATTTTTTAACAGACCTTGAACTACCTAATTTATTTTCTCCTTTTTAGTGCATTTAAAGTTGCTACCAAAACTGTGTAACCCTTGGAAAAAGCAAGTTTTAAAAAGTTTTTTTATTCAAATTTATTTTACTTTCCTATTCGGCTTAAATTTCTATTCATAAAAACTCGAAGTAATTTTAACAAAAAGAAAAAAAAATTGTTAGAAAATCGCATAAATTGTCTTCTACTTGATTATAAGAACTGTAAATAATGAAATTTAAAAAGTCATCCACTTCTATAAAAACAGATCACAATACAAAAACTATCTACTTCTTGCCACAAAAAAAAAAAACAAAAAAGTAAAAATTTATAAAATTCAATTCGTTGTATAGCAAGATAATGTGAACATTATTTAAAATGAATACCTTGAAATTGCATTTTAAATTTTTTTCTCATAATTGGTTTTTTTTACACGCGCACACACACACTCTTACAGCTAAGCTGGCTCTTGATATTACAAATTTTGTACACCCTAATAGTATACCACCATCCGCACACAATTTAAAATACTTACATAGATCTTAAATTCTTTCGTATTAAGTACGATAAGTACACGATTATGTACAGTAATGGGCAAGAGTATTTTTGCCTAATGTTCATATTATGCTTTTTATATAAACATAAAACATATTAATTTAAATTTACAGTAATTTTGAAATTTTCAATTTATAAAATTTAAAGAGTCGAAATTGTGAAGAAAGAAATGAGTTCTTTTGTTGTATTTAACACATCATATTTGTTTTAAAGTATTACTGAACTTCAAGTGTTACATACATCATAACTTAATACGAGATTCATTTTATTTGTTCATAATTGAAAAATTAGGCAAGTAGACCCGTTTAAATGGAAATCTTTATGGAAATTTGGAACATTAAATTAAAAATTTTTAAACACGTTTTTAAAAGTAGTTTGTAGTCCTTCTAATAATATAATAATAATTTATTTATTTTATTCAATATTCTTTCATCATCAATGTCCTGCAACCCCATACGTGGGGCATAAGGCGGATAGGGACGGGTGCTGATGCGTTTTTATGGTCGTTGCATCCAGCTTACACCATTCAGCCTCTCCCACCTTATTTTCCTACTCTCATATTCACGTCGTGACTCCTGTTAACCCTAGCAACCCATACGAACGATCGGGTCTTAACCCCGGTGTAGTAGGATGGGTAGGGGACAGAAAAGAAGGAAATATGACGTGTATCGGACAACGACGGAGGTAGCAGCCAAAGGCAGAAGATCCATGCCCGGAAATGAGCCACTTTCCCATTTTGAATTTAAGGCTCTTTTCCGTAACCATGTTTACGTCTCCTCGTTGGAGCGGCTGCAAAAAGCGTCTGTACTCACAATGAGCGGCCAGTAAGAAGATGTATCGAACCAACGAGCGAGCGTGTTTGTCAGGGTTGAGCTCATGGTTTTATCACCCGCATCTCAGAAATGCCATCTCATGAAACATGACAACAAACGGTAGATCCCCAAGAGATAATCACTATGAAATCACGGTGAATCCTCCTACAGCCTCGGTTTTAGTAAACCGCACATCAGATTTGGGGGTGCCGCATATTTCATGTGCTGATGTCGAACGGAACACCGAGATAACAGAATCAATATTCTTTACAAGGTTGAAATTAGAAATTAAAAAAAATACAATCCACAATCCATCTCCTATTTACGGAGAGTAGCGACAATAAGTTTTTTTTTCTAATAAAATTAAGGTTTTCATGTGCCCTTTTCGGGTTTATCTATTTTGTTCCATATATATTAACTCTAAAGCGGTTTTCATCCCGTTTAGAGGCTGTTATTGGTCTGTCCGATATGTGGAAGATTATTTCATTGGTGGGTATTTCCAATTTTTTGTTTGAGAGAGATTTTATATCCTAACCCAATTATATATTAAATTTCTATAGTAGGTACTTTTTAACATCAATGTATTTATTTTTTTTCACTCGGTCAGTCTCTGTTTCTCTTCCTCGAACTTTTCCAAATATTTATTATTGTTTTACTTATTATTATCCTTTTGAAAATTCATAACCTTATATTTTATTTTATTTTTTGCTTTATTTTTTATTTTTTTTTTTTTAAGTTTCATTTTTACATGTCGAGAGTATTTCATCGAAAAATGACAACGATTACAAAATGTAAGTAAGAAAAAATTGTAACAAAAAAAAAAACAAAAAAAAATAATAAAAATTATGAAAATAATTTATGGTTACACTGAAAAATCCTTGGAAAAACCTTTTATTTCGGTAATATGTAGAAAAATGAAAAAAAAAAAAACAAAAGCGATAAACAAAAATTATTATTGTCTATCTCATTCTCTTTTCTTCTGATATGTTAATATTCTCACATACAATCATAAAATATACAAAGTATAAGTGTTCTTATTTTGTTATTCGCTTCTTTTTATTTTTTGATGTTTTTTTTTTTTGTATTTATTTTCTAAGAATATGTAAAGTATTATGAATCCTTTACAAATCATTTCAATATAATTACAGTAGCTGTAGCAATATGTAATAGAGCAAACAAGAGACAAAAACAAAAATAATAAAAATAACAAGAAAAAATTAAAAATTTCAAGATCCTTTTTGAAAGAAGTGAATCTCTTTAAGCTTGGGTATGTATGTGTGTGTATTAGTGCATATTATTAAAATTACTTACACATATTAATTTTTTTTTTATTTACTAACATATTGTTTACTACAAGAACACAAAATAATTTATGCTTAGGCAATGTGATGTACAATGTGTGTATATAAAAATAAGTAAATGAATCTATGTCTGTATGTGTTACATAAGGCCTGTTACAAAATAATCTTCTATATTTTATTTTTTTTTTTTTTTTACATACCTACTTTTGATTACATATTGTTTTATTATACTTGTTTGTATTTTAATGAATGTGTTTTCTTTAGTTTAAATGACAATCAAAATGATAAGTAAAATAGAAAAAAAAACAATAAAAACAAAGTATTATTTATTCTTGCAGTTACTATTACCAAATTAATGGTTTAAATGTAGTGTTGTTGTTTATGTAAAATTATTTTGATTAAAATAGTCGAATATTTTCTTGTGAGTTTTATTTTATTTGAAACAAATAAATTTGAAATTTTTCAAAAGAACTTAGAATAAAATATTTATGATGAGTGAACAAAACGAAATGGAAATGAATAACAATATGAAACAGTGACTTTTTATTCAACTTCTGGTGGATGTATAACCCTTATTTGACTTTTTAGCTTAATACACCAAAGCATAATATATATAATATAAATTCGATAAAAAATGGTGCAAAATAAAAAAAATTCTTGACTGTTGTTTTTTAAATATTCAAATTTAAAAAATTATTTTTCAACCAAACGGACTTATGTGCAAAATCAAATTATGGCATAAAATGATGTTATAACGGAACCGGACTCTATAATATAATAAATTTTTTTTTTAAAAAATGATTTCTTTACTTAAAATTTTCAAATATCAATCAACGTGGTAAAGAATTTTATTGGACCAAACGAAAATTATTATAAAAAACAAAAATTAGAGTATGGTATAGATAGCGGAGTGGAAAAACACTCGAGTATAGTAAGGTAATGACCGAGGCGTATGGATTCAAAGCCCGTGAGAACCGAACATTTTTTTAAATGGTAGAAATTACTGAAAATGTAATTTTCAATACAGCCACATCGTTTCAAATATAAGTTAATAATTAATAAGGATAATAGTTAAAAAAATAATAAGAATAATATTATATATAACAAAAATATATACCAAATAATTAATATAATTTTACAAAATAAATAAATTAAACAACAATTAGTTTTAAATATCAAACCTTGGGAGTGTAGAGATTAAATTGCTGCTACAACCGTTCATTCTCTCTATTAGAAACATTGCTCGTTATAGCCTAATTCTAGTAGGTAGGAGCACAGTACAAAATAAAATCCAACTATTTTCTGACCATTAAAAAATCTAAAGATTTTTTGTTAAGCACTCGGTGAAACATTGTTTTTATAAATTAATAAAATTATTTTAATAAATAAAATAAAACACTTGTTAATATTTCACTGATTAAGAAAACATAAGTAAATTTTCTTATATATTTTATTTTAATTTAATATTTTAATAAAAATAAAAAATAAAAAATAAAAATATGAGCCGACATGTTGATCGGTCTTGATAATGTCTTAGAAGGACGAAACATGTCAGCTCATATTTTTATTAAAATATTGAATTAAAATAAAATATATAAGAAAATTTACTTATATTTTATTAATCAGTGAAATATTAACAAGTGTTTTATTTTATTTATTAAAATAATTTTATTAATTTATATTTTCTGACATTTAATTAGAATCACCAAAGATCTACCAGAAATTAAGACCTCCGAAAATATGGTATGAATGCTAGACGTCGTCATTAAGCAATTCAGGATAAAGCAAAAAAGAAAGGGTTACAGAAAATTCCTAACCTTCCAAAAATATATGTCTTTAATGGCGCACTTTATCCTTCAAGGACGAAAACGACATTCGAAAGCATCCTTGTAGTTTTGATATTTTTATATAAAAACTTTTATATCTGTTGATCTTTTAGATATATATATATATATTCAATTATATATTCTAAAAAAATAACGGTCTGAAGAGCATATTTTAACATTTATTTGATGCTAATTGGTACTATCGTTGTGGAAATATTGTAGTTCAAAGTAGAAAATTTAAAAAAAAAAAAAACAATCTTTATTTTCTTTTTTGAAAAACCAAATACCTCAAGATTTTACTATAAAACCCCCCAATATTAATATACTGTTGAAAAGGTATTTTTACTTTCTATAACTCATACATACATATTTTATATCTACGTCAAATAGTTTAGAAGATAAAAGCATTTATTAAAAAAAATTGTTTTTCTTTACCCTTTTTCTACATAAAACTAGGAATGTGCGTTTTACGATTTACATATTTTTGGGGACTTGATAGTAAGATCTTGAGGTATTTGATTTTTCAAGAAAAAAAATAAAAATAGTTGTTTTTTTCCAAAATTTTCTACTTTGAGCTACAATATCTCCACAACGGCAGCACCAATCTTCACCAAATAAATGTTAAAATGCGCTCCAGACCGTTATTTTTTTAAAATATAGAACTGATTGATCAATAGTTATAACGGTTTTTATACAAAAACATCAAAACAACAAGATTACTTTCTTTGTCCTTTTTGTCCTTAAATGTCCTTTTCGTCCTTAAAAAATAAAATGCGTCACTCAAGACATATATTTTTGGAAAGCTAGGAACTCCAGATATCTTTTAGATATTATGGTCCTATGGTCCTTGGATCATTAGGTCCTACGCCGATACAACATCTCCCTCAGAATCCCCGATTTTAAATACATTTTACAACAATCTATAAGTTATTTTACATTTATTTTAAAATCAATCATTATCATATATACTATAATCTGAAATATTAAAATCGAAAATTTCAAATTTATATCAAATTAAATTCAAATATTATTACTCGTTCATCCCATTTTATTAAAGTGAACCTACATCACTAAAAATAAAATATAAATCCCATACACATGAGTATTTTCATATTAATATGAAAAAAAAAAAAAAAATCTCATTTTCATAAGAACTCTAAAATCTTTTACTACCTTTTAAAGAAATTTAATGTGAATACTAATTTAAAATAAATTTCGTCCAAAATAATGTTAAAACCATTATTTGAATTTCATGTGAAGTGTTTTTTTTTTTTTTTTTGGTTTTTGGTTGTTTTTTTGTTGTTTGTGCTTATTTCATGTCAAATCAAATAAAGAAAATATACATTTCCCAAATGATTTTTCATTCAATGTTTCCTTGAAATGTAATAAAAAATATTTTTTGTTTTTGTTTTTGCTTTTTTTTGTTGTTTTTTCATATTATATGAGACTATAAGAACCTCAAAATTGCCAAATCCTTACATCATAAATTTTGAAGAATTTTTGTAATTTTGCCAAGTACCCGCATAATAATGACCTAAAGAAAAAAAAAAACAAAAATAAAACAAAAATTCACGATAAATTTTGTAATGGTCTGCAATTCTGTTTTATATGCGGTACTACACATGTGTACATGAAAATTTTATAACATTTCCAACTTTATGACTTCTCTCTTTATTTCAACTCTACTTATTTTTGTCATTCTTACTTATACTCATTTATTATTATATATATACATATAATATTCGTATAGACATATCTATATAATACTAGATCTAGAAAATTAAAGGATCAAGTAAAATAATTTGAAATTCAACTTAAATTACATTAAATGAATCAGACTTATATGGATATATGAACTTTTTATTTACAATATAATTTTATGTCCTTAGAAATATTTCTTTTTTTATTTTCTCACTTTTCTCATATTAGTCGAAAAGGATGTCATCGAAAAATGAGAAATATGTAATATATATCTATCTAAGTATATATTATAATATAGAAAATGGGTGTAATATCAATGAAGATAGAGATTTTTTTTTTATTTTTTCATTATTGGCTAAGGTAAGTTTTATAGAATATAACTGTCAAATCCGGTTAATAATATTCAAGTTACTGAAGATTCTGAACATTTTGAATTGCTACTATAGATTTTTCACAGTACTGATAGTTGAGTTTTGTTAATGGAAATATTCCAAATTGTTATTAGGATTAGTGACAGCAGGAAATTGAATAGAACTGAATGGAAATATTTTTTTCAAAACTAAAAAAAGTTAAATTGTTACGTTTTCAAAATTATTTAATAAATTTGAGAGATATCTCAAAAAGTAATAAAAATTGCTTAAATACGAATTCATTATGTGAAATGCGTTGAATAAAATGGATATCATTTTAACAATTTGTTGAATCATGTCGCATATCATAATAATTTTTCAATTTTGAAAATCATTTCACATCAAATAGATTGAACAGGAATTTTTGAAATTATGTTTCATGAAACTGATCAGTAGAATTTTTTGAAATAAAACTACATACATTGCAGAGAGTTAATAATTGTTAGGGTTTGACAAAACTTAAACTGATAATCCTACGATAATGAATTTGTGTGAATATCGATTGTGCATTGTCATTGCTTTTTTTAATAATTAACATAGGCTTTGAAAAATATTCCGATTATAAAAATTTAATTATATTTAACTTTAGAGAGGCTTTTAACTGAGACCGTATCAAAGAAACCTAGGATATTGCTTGATAATGCTTTAGAATAGAATTTAATTTGAGATTAAAGAACCTACTCTTACATATTATCTACTTTTATCTATTTTATCTGGTATAGATTTTATATGCAACAAAATTGAAACATTCAAGATGTTTTAATAGTACGACCAAATCGTTAAGATGTTAAGATTCTTCTTAAAGAGCTGTGAATAGACCCCCCCCCCCCCAAAATGTTATAGCTATTGCTTTATTTATACACCGGATGGAAAAGTAGGTAAAACGCTTGCGTTTCAATCGAAGCATCCCAGGTTCGATTTTTGGTCAACTGCCCTTTGTCATTGCTACAAAATAAATTATAAAAAATAGTTGGAAATATTATTTGGTTTGTATTAAAAATAAAATCATATATTATAATGTAATTAGTTGTCAACAATTCACCTCAAAGTTATACAATAAAAATTTTATTCACCAAAAATAAGGGAAAATACAAAAATAAAAAAAATAAACCACCATACTACAGCCTTTTTACAAATATCAACAGAGTACGTATGAGGTGCATTTAATGTAGGTAAAGATAGACAAGGTAGGTAAAGATAAATATTAAGTTTTCTTAAAATTTTGTTGGATTGTTGGATTAAATTTATTCTGCTATTTGCTTCTCATAAAATAATTTTGACTAGCTTTCCAAATTTTTAACTTTATTTTAAAACTTTCTTATTCATAGAGTACCATATTTTGAGTTGTACAATCGAGTTTAAAATAACTTATAATTAGGAGTATGAATAAAAAACAAGTAAAACAGACTAACACGGTGAATTCACATTGCATTAAAATACTTATTAGTAGTATTTTCAATTGAAAAACAACTTATTAGAAAATCAGATTTTGACATAGAGATCTGTTCAGTCCCTGTCATTCATTCATTCAATTTAACATGTTAAATAGCTAATATTTAAACTTGAATTATATTTACTTAACAGGGGCGCCTAGTAGAACTATATTATTATGAAAGCTGAATTACTCTGAAACAAATACAGTGTTCACCATTTAAATTAGTAGAAAATATCATAAAAATTTTAAAGAAAAACTAGATGTTGTATGTAGTTGTGTATGCCAAATATCTGTGCAAAAGCAGTTAGATATATTGCGAACTCACCAACAGATCATGATACAATCATGTTGGCATCGAATAATAAGCCAGTACATGCTGCAAAGATTTTGCAACACAGCATGAATAAAATTTTGCAATGGCTAAATAAATGGAGAATTAGAGTGATTGGAACAAAATCATGTCACATTTTACCCTAAAGAGAAAAAACTTGTCCGATTATGGTGCTATATAACGAAGTAGACGCACAAAAAGAATACGTAAAGTATCTGGACATGCATTTGGATAGAAAACTTACATGGAAAATCCATATCCAAGACAAAAGAACACAACTGGGGTTGAAATTGGATGATTGAAACTGGGGTTAAAATTGAAGACAAAAGATCACAACTGGTGTATTGGATGGTTAGCCGCTACTCACCAATATCGCTCACTGGAGAACAAGCTTCTGATTTGACTATTTTAAAACCGATATAGATATATGGATTCCAACTGTGGTTACGGAATTAAAATTTTGATTATTTTATATTACAGCGATATATATTACAGCGATTACAATCAAAAATATTACGATTAATAAGTGTCACACCGTGTTTGGTCAATAATTATATCATACGTTGTAATCTACAGGTAAGAACCATTAAAAGGGAAATTAATATAGCTTCAGTAGCACCAAATACTAAATAAAACTATCCACACATCCAAACAAACTGCCAAACACCTTGTCGGCTGCAATTGGTGTGAGTTGTCTTAAGCACCACCGCATTCTTCAGTTACCCAATAGATAGTAGGAGCAATTCGATAATATAATGACAGTAATACAACGAAGTATAATATGAACATCATGGATGGTTTTCCATTGAATTATCTCATTCACTAGATCCAATTGCATACAAATAAAAAAATTTAATTTTAAACAATTGTATAAAAAAAACAGTATATTTTGTTGTAAATTTTATTTTTGTTTTCTATAACTAAACTGACAACATTTGATTTGCAAAATAGTAAGCAAGATAAAAGCACTTCAAACAGTGTAGATATCAGTCATTCCAAAATTTGCTACAAACTATTTTACGTGCCATCCCTTCAAACTACATATAGCATAAACTGTAAGAAAATTAATCTACAATGATATCTCATTCATATGTTCAAATCCCACATGAGATAAAAAATTTGTCTCCTCTACAAGATAATTTATTTGTGAAAATAGTATCAATTCAAGAGTATATAAAAAACGTCGTCCCTATATAATGGAAAATTAGCTGAATTTTGTAATATATCCCAAGTCGCACATCCGCTGATTTGTGATTAAACATTTTATCAAAAAAATGACAAGCCCATGCTATAGTGACAAATATATTGAAAATATTGCCAGAGCAAAGAACATTTATGTAACATACTAAATACTATATATAGTTGTATTGCATAAACGAAAGCTCGCCTTCAAACTTATCACAATAGTAAATGTAGTGTATGCAATTTAAAAAATCTCTTATTTCAAGCTCTCATCTACTAAGAGTTATGCCCAAAATGAGCCCAAAAAACATTGAAAATCATTATTCCAGTACTAAGACGGATTTAAAACACAAACAAGATACGGTCAAACTATTTTGCAGTAGAGTAGTATGATGTTAGTATAAATTCACATTTTTTTCTATTTACTCTAGTTTTCCAATGTTGAAACATTATACCAACCTATTCGACACAAACATTATTCTTTCGAATGCATTCAACACTAATAATAAAACTATGTTAAGAAATCCATCCGCACTAATAAGATTAACAAATAAAATTAACAAATTAAGAGTATTTATACTTAAACCTTAAATATAACTTAAATGCCCACTAATAAGTCATCTAATAGTCAATTTTCTAAAATTCATCAAAATAATTGACTAGATTTAAGTTTACGGCCTTCAACTATACATAATAAAATTGTTCGGTAAGATACCGAAAGTAAACCAGTTTAAATCAACTGAAATTTTTCATGGAGTGAAAACTGAAAATGATATTAAGGTATAGGCAGAAATTTTGATGTTAAGGTAGGCATTTTAAGTGAATAAATTTTACCAATCTCTCTAATCTCTCGTAGCATGACCCAGAATATTATTTTTTTTTTGAAAAATATATCTAAAATAAATTCTAATACCATAATCATATAAAACTGGTGCAAATTTATTTAATATTATGAGCAATATTATTTTATAAAATACAGCTTCTACCTATACCAAAAAAGGATTATGATAATGAAGGACAAAATCGTAAAGTAAAAAAAAATATCGTCTACAAAGTGAAAATCATAGCGATTGCTACCGTAGTTAGAATATCCTTTTACACTTTTTATTATTTTGTTTTTATTTTCTTTTCAAATTTACAACTCACACACACATTTTTTTGTGTCAATATTCATTTATGCAATCCTACAACTACCATTACACAACACTATCATAAAATGATAACTTCTAAATTTATGTTTTTTTATTTTTTATTGCTTATTTTTATAATTCACAAAAGTGTCTTCCAAAAGAATGAACAAAAAAGATGTACATATGAATTTTGTATGTATAGAGCTGGTAGATATATTATTTGCAGTATATTTTCTTAATTGTGGGTCCATATTATACATAGAACTGAAATGCTCTTGCTCAGTTTTAATTTGGAATTTATGTCACACAAAAACAAAAAAATAAATTTAGTTAAAAAAAATATTTTTTAAAAATTATCAGCGGGTGAGGGTATCTATTCAATATTTTCAAAACAAATAAATATCGATGGACAATGCAATTTCGTAATAGTTGAATTATCAATCACTTGGATACATTTACCGAGTAAATTATAACCTACATACCCTGGGCGATAGCAAAATCAATAGTGGAGAATTGAATACAATGAAAATGCAAAGTGAAAGTACTGGACCAGGCAAAAATTAAAGTACATGGGTAAAAATATAAATTGGTTCTCGGATATAGCTATTACAGAATTAAAAAACAATAATCGTTGGTAAAAAAATTCAAACCAAGTTTTATATTAAAACCTTATTATTTATGTATAGGTACTATAGAAGAATGACGTAATAGGGTAATTCGTCCTTTACTGAATTTAAAAACCAAAATGTATTGAAATTGATGAAACTACATAAACTGAAAGTTCCTCTGATGCATATTTAATAGAGAACAACTCTCGCAATACTAAACTAAAATCGTAAAACTATCAAAATTACAGAGACTGTTAACTGAACTGAAAAATCGTATACTAGAGAATACTAAAGAAGATCAGCACACATTTCTATTTACTAAAAACTCTTAGAAGTGAACTTAGTATAGAGTAGAAACCCCCAATTAATGAAGTGACAATTTTAAAGATATTTAAGCTCAAGAGATTATTATTCTTATACCAGTTATTCATGTCACCCATCACATTATTAATAAAACCCCATAATGTTGTAAAATCCACTCAAAAAAAATATTATTTTACAAAAAAAAAGACATGTTTTTCAATACGACATGTGTAATTAATTCAGTTAAGGTAATCGCTGTATATAAAAATAAAAAAAAAAAAAACTTTTATCAAGGACTTAACAAAAGTCGAAATACTATTTTTTGTAAAATGTAATTTAATATTTGAATGATGATTGATTTGAAACAAAAAAAAAAAAAAACAGAAAACAAAAAACAAAAAAAACAAAATGATGTTTAAAGGAACATCAAATACTTAGAGTAATTATTGTGGAGATGGCATACATTTTACAACATAATTGCGCAGCCATATTCTTTTTCATAGACTAAACTTCTACTGCCCTAGATATCATCACCAAGCCCCAGCTGTATTCATCCACATAGTTTTAACGTTTTTTTTTTTTTCATATTTTATAAAGAATACAATTATATTTCGGTATGAAAGGAAAAATTTAATGAGAAAAAAGGATAAAAAAAAAAATAATAATAAAAAAACAAAAAAAAAATATGGAAATAAAATTTTTATACTAAATGCGAGAATATGTGACAGTTGAAAAGGATAATTTTTATTTTTTTTTTTTTTTTGCTTGAAATCTTTTTCTTTTTAATTTTTTTTTTTTTATTTTGTTTTTCTTATTTTCTCAAGGACTAAAAATGATATGTGAAGAAGAAAAAATAATTTTTTTTTTTTTCATTTAAGTCATTTCTTAGCTTTTGATATAACAAAACATATATTATGAAGGATTTTAATTATAATTGTATTGGTACAAAAACAAGATAAAAACAAAAAAAAAAAAATAAATAAAAATAATAAAAAATAAATTGTGAGAAAGAAAAGTGTTATCGTTATGAAAGTACAAAAAAATTAGTAGAAAATTTATGAAATTTTTAATTTATGGTTTATTAAAAAAAAATATTCAAATATTTTTATTTTTAAATTTTTTTAATTGAAATCTTTTTAATGATAACGTGTTATATTTTTTATTTTACTTTTAATAGATTTTTTTTTTTCAATTTTATTTTAATCAGGATATCGTTGAAATTTAAATATTTAAATTAGGTCTATCGTAGTATAGTCTGTAGAATATTTTATATTTTTTTTAGAATTACTATTTTAAAAATGAATCAAAATGTTTTAATATTAAAAAATATAGGTAATAATTACCGTTAATGACCGGTTTTCATAACAACATTTTTTTAGCAGGTAAATTGGAGTTTAGAAAGAGAGCAATAATTATAGAAAACATATCTTTATGATATCTATCGTCATTTTCTCGATATTTTATCATTGTTATCACGCTTAGATATGTTATTTTTGTATCATCTGCCTATATGTTCTAATTTATTAAATGAAAATCGATACATTCAAATAATTTAAGAAAAATTTTATATTAGTAAATCGGTATCGGTATTTCGATTTATCGCAAATGCATTTTCATGAAATCATAAAATTATTTACTCAACTCTTTAAATTCCTAAAGAAACTAGTGAATCCCTTGTGCAATTGCACAGAAGCAGTTGTTTCAGGTACGATTTTATATAAAAAGAAATATTTGTTTTGGTATAATTGTAGTTGTTTTCTGAATCGCTTGATTATTGAATATAAATTATAATGAATTTAAAGTATAAAACCTAATGACGAAATTAATACTAATTTCAATATATCTTAACACAATAAAATCCCCTTACTCTCAACGTAGTATATCGATGTATTTTAATTCATTATAGTCAAAAACGTTTGTGGTCACAATTCTGTTATAGCCAACAATTTGTTTAATAAGAAAATAATAAACTTCATAAGTTCATACAATCGATGTCGTTTATAGTCACATTAAAATACAGAGCCAATTTTTTCAACAAAACAAAAATATAAGTCAAAAGTGAATTATTTTAATAAAAATTCGATTTATAGGTACATAGTCTTTGTTACAAATATGTATATTTTGTGATTACATAACAGAATTGCTATTTATGAATAAAATAAAGTTAAAAATTGTTATACGAAAGATATTTTATTGAATTTGATTTTGTTTATAAAGATGCAATTTTTTTTTACTACGCCTTCACAAAACGGTTATAGTCAGAAATATTACTGAAATATACTGTATATATATTTTTTAATAATAGCAGAAGCAAATTAACTAACATATTATATCATTTTTGAAGAGCATGATCTAATCTGATTTTTGTTTTTCTGTTTTGTTTTCAATTTGTTTTTTTGTGTTTTTGTTTTTGTAGTTTTTCTATAAGCTTGTGTGTCTATTTAAAATGACGGAATTTTTATGAAGCATTTTTAAAAATTGTCCGTGATTTAAATTTATTGTTGCGTAGAGATGTCGCTCAAACTTGAAAATAACAGTCATTTATTTGGTGTAATTAACAATATTTCTAAATAAAGAAAAAAAACGTAACAGAACCCAAAAGAAACTGAAAACAAATAACTTTATCGGATTAAAATCCCAAGGGAAATAATCATTAAATTCTTTTAAAATACAGGACGAACCACGAATATTTCTGCAGCTGTCAGTTAAACAAATGCTTCGCGTGATTTGCAAGAAATGTTCATAGGTCAAATTGTCATAATATTGCCAAATAAATGTCCTCAAATTATCCACTCAGTAAGGTTGCATGCAGAACGTATCACTGTAAGGCGAAAAAACATTAACTGCAGCAATGAACAGCATTTTGTAAAATGACGCGGTTCGATTAACGAAGGTAGAGGATATTTAAAACAAATAACAAATTACTTTTTTCGTTGGGTACTACAGATCTTGACTAAAACAAATTAATTTTAAAAACTTTTTTCAATTTTAAAAAATTAACAAAATTCTTGAATAGAAATAATAATAAAATAAATTAAGATAACACAAATAAATATTAGAAGTATACTTGCAGATTTATCTGCAAACCGACTGAATAAATAAATAAATATTAAATTTGTTTTATGTATCAAATTTCGTGTCCAACACTAGTAATGATGGCTATGAAATAAGAAAAAAACATAGTATTTATTTTATATATCATCAGTATATATTGTAAACAATAATTGTGACGAGACGAACAACTTTGTTGCTTTTGCAGACTTTTAGCATAAACAGCAGGCATTCTTTTTTTCTTTCTTATTGAGAAGGTTGATCAAATCTCCTACCCTCTCCTAGCTGTTTTTCGCTTCATATTGTATGTATAGTATAGTAGGTCATTATGATACTCTTGTGAAGGATGTTACAATAGTAATTTCTGTTGGCGGAGATATATCTACTTTAATTAACATTTTTTAGTGTAGTAATACCGGATTAAATTCATTAATTGTTAAAATTAACTTCCCAAACGACATTTACTCCTAATAAATGTCAAATTTTTCGAATATTTATTCAAAAAATATCACATAATATTAAATTAGAATTTCCATAACGGTCTCCAGGACTCCCTTTTCTTTTAATAGACAACAAATTGCTACCTTTAACCAAATAAATTACAAAAAATTTTACTTAAATTATTTTTTGGCAACACTTACATCGTCACTGTATATTATAATTATTATTATAGACTTCACTATATTAATGTAAGGATATGACAAGGATAATAATAATAATATAGTAAACATCTCTTGTTTTTTTTTTGTACCAAAGAATTACCAAAATTCTCATGGGATTCGTAGAGGAATTCAATTCATTCGATTTAAGGATTTAAGTTGGTTTGATGATGAAAACTAAATATACGCGCATACATGAAAATAATATAACTATTCTATGCATTCATATTTAGTAAATTTGTAATTCATTATTACTTGACAATTTCTATAATATATATCGTTATAATATGTGAATGAAATGGCAGTTTGTATTTTTATTTTTCTTTGTAATTTTTTTCTGAATCTAGAAATTTTTTTCTGAAATAGAAATTGAAGATTTTTTTAATTCTCTTGCTTTCATCTAGAGAGTATATTATAGTGTGTGTAGTAGAATTGAATAGCTTTGTAAAAAGATTTTTGACACGTGTAAAAATTGTTGTAAAACAAAAATAATAAAAACTAAAAAAAAAAGAGGGAAATGAAAAAAAAAATATGAAAATGAAATGAAAACAAACTGAAGGACGAGAAAAACAAAATGTGTTTTTGTGTTTTTGTTGGTTGTTGTTTTTTTATTATCCTTTTTTTTGTGTGCAAAAATAAAATGCTCACTTGTTTTTTTGCCCAACTTAGAAAATTATGTTCGGTGTTCGTTTGCTGTTTTTTTTTTTTTTTTTTTTTTGTGAAACACTTCATATGGGACATGAATTTTCATTTTTTTTTAATAAATTAGTTTTTGAGTGTGAAAACATAAACCTGATTAAAGTAAAATAAATTACATGAATTTTTTGGTCCCAGTTTGCAACAAAAAAAATTCTTAAAATATTTTATACAAGATTTTTACTTTTAAAATTTTTACTAATATAAATGAAGATATATGAGTTATGCTTGATTTGAAGAAATGTGACTTATGCTTAATGTCTTAGAAAATATAAAATTGGATGATGAAATAAAAATAACTCAAATGTAATGAATCTTCTAATGTTGATTTATTAGAAAACTTATTAGGAAATAAATAATAATTAAATAATTTAAGAAGGATTAATCATAAGGAAGGTAGTAGAACTGAAGAGGGGAATTTTGTTTTTGAATTTACATTTAATTTTTATTTGGAATTAGTTGTATTCGATCCGTGTTGCTATCCCACAAGCCTCTAATAATAAAAATGCTTATGTAGGCTGCCGACAGTACGCCGATAAACTTAGATCATTTAAAATAATTTTTTAAAGACAAATAATTATTTATAAAATATTGTTAATTAATTATTTTTATTGTTCATAAAAATTTTAATACATTTCAATACATTGTAACACTTGTTGGTATACAACATTTTTGGTTTTATTATTTAGACTGTAATATGTAAATTATCTGGATTTCCAATTCTCGTGAAGTGAAACATATGATTACCCATGTAAAAAGCAAGGATTTTCCCAATTTAATCGAGCTAAACTCAATAATATTGACCTTGTGAATTATTCATTGTGAGAGCAAAAACTAGACTTAATGGAAATTGAAGGCTTTTGGATTGAAATGGAATATCACTTGAAATTATTCGGATACATCATGGAGTAGAAAGAGTAGGAAAGAGTATACCTGAATTCTAATTTTTAGTTTTAAAACATCTTGCGTTTTTAAAATATTCCTGATGGATGGTATGGCTGTGTGGCAGCTGCCTGAACCACTAATATTATTGGAAAACGGTAAAACAAACAACATTTTTGTTAATTTTTCATAGAGTATCCGAGTACCAATTTTCGGGTCGGTAAGACTTTCGATTTTTGAAATATTTTTGACGGGTGTTGGAAAACGGATGACAGCTACTCGAACAACTCAGATTATTGGAAAATGCTCAAAAAGTATGTTTGTTTGTTTTCGAGAAATTAAATGAGAACTAATTTTCAGTTTTGTAACAACTTTGGTTTTTGAAATAGTTTTGGCAGATATGACAGCTACATCAACCAGTCCAAATTTCCAAAAATGATAATGGACTGTTTTTTTTTATTAGTGAGACTGTATCTGAGTATAAATTTTCAGCTCTATAACACATTTGGTGATTGAAATAAATTTTTTGTTTTTTCGCTATCTGGTGGTAGGTCTGGCATTCCAGAATTTTGGACCAAAGCCTCGAATACATTTTGGGAAAAATATTTTAGATCACCAGATTTTGATTTTTGCTTTCCGAATGGCAACTTTTGTTTACGTACACAAACCATGATTAAAAATTGTCCATTGGGTAGTCTTCCTTTTCGTAAGTGTCAATTTTGCCAACCATTTGCAAATAATTTTTTTATTAATTGTTCAAATACCAAACGTTTATTTGGGAAGTGAAATTCGCCAAATGTACTGAACCTCATTTAAAAATCTTAAATTTAAATTAAAAAAACAAAAAAAAACCGTGAAAGAAATAAAAAAAAGAATATGAAAAAGGATTATATTATATTTTTCATTTTCGATACTTCTTAAAAACCGGAAGAAGCCATTGGGCATCAAATAAATTTTTTTTTTCACATTTTAATTTTTCATCTTTTAAATATTCAAAAAATTTAAATTACAAATACCTTAAATCTCAAAATAAAAAACATAAGAAAGAGCAGCAATAAAGGGATTAGTAGATTTATCAATTTAAGTAACAACTGGTAAAATGTAAGGATATCTTTTATTTCCGTTTTTATCTCATAAAAATTCATGAAAATTCATGAAAATCGATATATCTACGTTACTAAAAAATAATAATATATTCGATTTGTCTTTTATGTTTTTCCAACTGAATGAAATCAAAATTTTTTTTTGGTTTTGTAGTTATAGCCTAGCCTTTAGGTATACCAAAAATATTTTCAGATTTACAATTTAAAAACAAAAAAACAAGTTTTTTTTTCAAAATAGGAATAATAATATGACAAACAAAAACAATTGAAATAAATAAATCCAAAAAAAATAAATGTAAAGATGTCGCCACTGTCGTAAACTGAAAAAAAATTCTACTATATGAAATATACAATTTAAATTTAAAAAAATTAAATTTTTGTGTGTAGCCAACTTATATGCAAATTCAAAGTTAAACGAAAATAAAATTATCCTTCTACCTTTCTGGTATCTTTGACACTAACTTATAAGGAAATTTCAAGGACCTTAATAAATTCTTTTATTGAAGAAAAGTTATAAAATGAAAATTTTTACAAGATCATTATTCCAAAGGATGAGTTTACATTCATGCAATTATTGTCTCAATTTTTCTTTGACACGACAATCAGATGTGAAGATTTATGGAACCAATTCATTAAATTGGATAATTTTCATATAGGGAATTTTTTCTATCTTTGGAGAATGTAATGATAATGAATATAAATTATGAAATTGAGTTGTTCACCAGTGGGATGGGGAAGCAATGCGAATTCATTTTTTTTAATCCAACTTTCGCAAGTACTCATAATCGTTTTTCATTTTTGGTTAGCAGGGGAAGACTAATGAAATAATAAACTAAAGTTGTGAAAAGCTGGTATTTTTGAGCCAAAAAATTTTTTTTTTGTTATAAACTGTTCATCAAAAATGTATTTTTTATTCTGGGACTTTCAAATTTTACGATTTCGGGCTAGAGAATTAATTTGATACAATGGGTTTCAGAGAAGAAAAAAAAAACAATTTACATAATATTAAAAATTTGATTTCTTTAATTCTTTAATTCTTTCATTTTACTTTTTTAATTTTTAATTTATTTATGTTTTAACAAAAATTACTTGAACAATTCAATTAAAAATAAAATACAAACATTTTGTAATCCCACTTGTGAGGCTTCTTAGGCATATATTGCTTCAAATAGCTTTTGCCTTTACTTGAACACATTTGTTCGTCCACACATAAATTTCTACATATTTTACGTAATTTATGAATTCGATCATGATTTTCATCTGTTCTAGCCAATATTTTATAATATTTATAATATTTGTTATTATCGTTCAAATGTAAAATTTTTTTAATTTTTTCGAAGCGATTTCTACTAATGGCTTTGTAAATGCCTTCGTAAACTAAACTATTACTCCAATATGAATGAATGTTTGGCAACTTAATTATTGAAGTATTTAGAATTATATACCTATATAACATTTTACTTATTTTTTTTAACTATTTGGTAAGTTTGTAACGCATATTTGTGTTGCGTACAAATTTGTTTGTTTTTACAAATTGTTCTATTATTTCATCATCGAAGAATAATATTTAAAAAATTGGAGAGGTGTATGCAAATTATTGATTTCAGAAGCATATTCTTCACGTCTAAAACGTAAATATCTACTTCTATTAACATGTTACGTTTGCGCAATAAAATATATTTAATTTTTTTAGCCTTACTTCCGGCTTCAGCAGAAAATTTGTTATTGCTGCAACGTGAAGGCTTCTCATTTTGAATTTTTTCTTCCAAATCTTCCCCAAAAAAATCTAAAGGCATATTTTCTATTTCAGAGTCGTTAAACTCATCATTAGAATCATCCAAACCATCTTCGGTTTCCCAACCGTCAAGAATTCCTTCAATGTCTTTATCCAACAAGCCATCTTTTTTTTCCATGGTTAAACGACCAATGTATCAAAAAATATATTATAAACAGTTTTTTTCCCTAGATGAACCAAATCATAATATATTTTAAAACTTGCTACTTATTTATAATAAAAATAATATTTTTTAATATTTAAAATATATTTCTACGCGCCAAAAATATTTAAAAATATGTTAATTTACACTTATTCTAATTGCAACTTAGCTGTTCTGCAGTTAGTGACAAACTTAATATTATTTTTAAATTTCTACTCAAACGCACACAAAAACCATATAATGATAGTAATTTTCAGTTAAAACAGTTTGTATTATATAAAATACAATGGACTTTGTGGACATAGATTAAATATATTAAAAAGTGTAAAAATTTTATTGGTTTGTATCAAATCTGATACACAAGACGTTTAAGGGTTTTAATTAAATTTATAAATGGATATAGTAAGATGATAGTGGTTACCATGCCGACAGCAATTAAGCGCAAAGACGTCTGATTTGTCATATTATAGTAATCACTTAATATAATTTTACAACAATAGACTAACAGTGTTCTTAGATTTTTTTTAGTTTGACTACCATCGGAAGATCAATGGCGTATTAAGCTGAAGTTATCAAAGACCTTCATCAGATCGGTTTTATAGAATATGGCAGGGCTCACCATTGCGATAACAATTTAGCCAAATACGTCCTTTCTGAGAAGCATATAATATAATTTTTCCACATAAATCATTGCACATTGATCTTGAGTAGTAAAACAACATTTAAAATATAAAACAAAAACAAAATAAATAGGTTTTGCAGAGTCCTTTCCTCTTGTAGTTTGTAAAATAAAATAAATTTTGGACAACTCATATCAAACTGATTTTTGAACTTACTAAGTTTTTACTCAACAACAACTATAATATTATATTCTAAGATATTCATAAAGTGAGTAGTCCTATCCACAATATATTTTTTCCAACGATTTCAACGCTTACAAAAATTCATTGAAATTTACCGATGACTTTTTTTTAAATATTATTTTACTGTTAGATCTAAAGTGACAGCGTAAAAAGTTTATACCTATTAATTATTAAAATTCTACAATGTACTACACACTACATGCAGGTTAGCTGGGATTATGGGATTATGGGAGTAGTATACCTAATATATGTGCTTCTGGTGTCTACTACATATTATCTTATATATTAATACGCTTAAACGTCTGTTAAACTTTTCACAAAGCTTTTACAACACAAAGCTTTTTTCAACTAGATTAGACAACTTTATTAGAACTCTTACGAATTACGATAGTGTGCAAAATTTAATTTAAAGACATAAACCACAAAACGATAAAACCAAATAAAACCAAAAACAAATTAAAATTAACCTAAAAACAATTCACCTATTGAGCAATAGCATTGACTATCTGATTATATGAATTAATTTTTAAAAAAAAACAAAGTAGCAAAGACAAAAACCAAATTATCAGAATATAATTATTATATCGGCTTATAAATAATTAAAATAGCTTTGCTAAAATATTACGATATTACGATATTACAGCAAAAAAACTTACCGGTAAAACAAATAGTAAATTTAGAAAATATATTTTTTACCTCACCCAGGCCATGTTCACAAATTTCAAAAATTGAAATTTATTTATTTTATTAACAAATAATTCAAAAGTATAAATTCAAATGCGCAGTAGCATTGAGTAAATATAATATTGTACATGGAGAATCATAAACCGAAATTTACGATCTGCTAAGAACAAGAAAAACAAAATATGTTGTGACATTATTATCAAGCTCCAATTTAAACACGGCAAATTTTGTACACATAAAAATTAAAAAAACTTTAAAAAGAAAAATTACAGACTACCCTTACCTATATCAGAGACCCTAGCAGGATAAAAATATAACAATAAAAACTGAAAAACAAGATAAAAAGCATAATTATTGGCTTTACCCCTAACTATTATAGTCATAAGGCGTCATATCATAACCAATCATAACCTTCACTATAATGGTCATATCTAATCATACAAAAACGTCAAAACCAAAATTTAAAAGAAGTGAAATAAAAATATAAATTCGATAAATAAATGTTTTTGTTTTTTATTTTGAGTTTTGAAATAGTTAGGGCTATTAAGATAATAAAAAAAAACACAAAAAACGTATCTATGGCTATTTTAATGTGTTTTTAATGTGGGTGTGGTATTTTTTTTTTAAATGCATTTAATTTTATATCTATACTGCCAGCGACATCTGTTCGCCACATTTTATTCAAATGTACGTCTTTATTAATAGTATATGTTAGGGAGCGTTTAGACATCAAATTTTGTTTCATGAAAGTTTTAATTACATATCTCAAAGATAAACAAATATAGTTGCAAAGTATATATTTCTTCATGCAAAATCCACTTTCTAAACTTGCAAAATACGAATATACGAATATGCGTTACGAGTACTAATAATAAATACTTATAAACAAATATAAATATACAGTGTAATTTCAGAAGATTTGTGAAATATAAATATTTAAATAGTAAATCAATTATTCTAAGTATTTGTATTGATAAATAATAATAATATTTAATACACATTTTTTCTTTCAATATATTGGCATAACACAATTAGAAGTTTATAAATACCTTTTCTCGCAAAATTCACTTTTTCAACTTGCGAAATACAAAAATGCGTGTCGAGCACTATTATTTAAAAAAAAAAAATTATGATATTCTATAACAAAGTCGGATGTCAAACTTTAATGAACAATACGTTATAAATACAATTCAAAAACGTATAAACGCTGCCTTATATAAAAGTTTTCTTAAAAACTATTAGCGGTCAAAATTAATTTATAATAAATAAATAAATGCCTAAATAAAAAATTTAAAAAAAAATAGTTGTAGATAAATCAAACAATATTGTAAATTACTAGCTATTCTCGGCGTAACATTCGCCGGTCTAGCATTAGCATAATAAATGAAATAATTTATTTTATTTGTTTATTTTCTTTAAAAAAATCAATGTTTTACAATTATAGTTTTAAGTTTTTCAATTTAACTTATTTATTATGTAATAAAAAAATATGTAAAACATTTATTTTTTTTAAGAAAATAAAAAAAATAAATAAATAAAATAAATTGTTTCATTTATAATACTAATGCTAGACCGGCGAATGTTACGCCGAGAATAGCTAGTTATAATAATATTTTAATAATTAATATAAGCGTTTTATGCAGACCTAAAATATTACTGTATCTTATTTTTAATGCCAAATATTTTGTTAAATCTAAAAAAATATTTTACTAAATTTCATATATTGATTTGTGTGTCATCTATGCCATCAGAATACATTCTGTGTATATGTGTGGTGTGTGTTTTTATATTTTATTTTTTTATTTTAATTGGAAATCACATACCAAAGTTATTGAATAAACGTACCGTATAGTTATTCATTTGGTGGTGGTTGTAGGGTGCCAACACGATGAACATAATATATGGTGAACAAAAAACTTTGAACGAACAAAAAAGTGTTGGTAAAGTGAATCCGTTTCTAAAATAAAAATGTTTACCTTTATTGAAATATTTTTCCAGTCTATTTATTTCCTGGTTTACCTTAATTAATCAAAAAAATAAAAATAATTTTTGTCCCAGAATATAAAATTTTAAAATTTTTTTTTTCAAGATTATGAATGTTTTTTTTTTGTTTGGTTTTTTCTGAATAAACAAAGTTGCTAACCTATATTCGCTGTAATATTTACTTTTTTGAAAATAGCGACTAATTAGTAGTTAATAGTTTCCTACAGGAAGTGTTTAATAAAGTTATTTTTTTCCATATTTTGTTGCTTTTTTGATTGGATAAATTTTTTTTGATTTGTTTCAAAATGTGAGTTAGGTCACTTATAGGTGTACATTACGCAATTATTGTTGGTTTTATTAGGTTTTTTCAATGATGCTTACTGTTTTTAATTAAATTATTTTATTCCCAATTCTGCTTTATGACATTTTTAATTAATATGGGTTTTATGCACTTCGGTTAGAAAGCGCTACATTTCTTTAGTTAATAATTATTTGTAATAAATCATGTTTACTTATTTTTGATAACCAGTTTTATTTTTATTAAATGTTAAAAGAGAGCTTTGGTTATCACTTGAAATAAAATGGAACTATGCTATTATGAAGGCTAAGTAATGTACAGTAGATGTAGCTTTCCCCATTTAAATTAGTAGATCTATCATAAAAATTCTATAGAAAAAGCTATTGTATGTGATTGTGTATTCCAAATCTCTGTGTAAAAGCAGTTAGGGTGTTCATCCCATAGACTTGGAATTATATAAAAAAAAAAAAAAAAATTAAAAGCCAAATTTCTTCCACTAATAAATTAACAATTTTTCTTATTTTGCAAATATCGATAGTAAATCAATAATCGAAAGCAAGTTACATCTTTTATCATTATTTGCGACTAATAATAAATTGTTTATCAGTGCTTAAAATTGAATTTATTAATTAGTCAAAAGATATTGAACTTTTCATTAGTTACTTTGTTACTTGGTTAAATGGCAGAAATATTCTTTTTAACAAATTTTCAGTATATCCAATTGTATGACATTATTTAAATCCGTTGTTGAGCGTTAATCGAAATAATTCTTACGCCAAACATATAAGATTTTAAAATGAGCCTTACAACGGCTCAAACATTTTTAAATAGTAGTTATATTATTTGAAAAATTTAATTTAAACTTTAACCTTGGAATGGGAATCCACATGGAAAAAACATTCAGTCCGAAGTTAAGATTAAGATGGCAAAGCAAACAAGAGATAATAATTATTAACAAACATTAACTATAAAATCAATTACAAATATTAAAATAAATGCAAAGAAAAAGATGAGGCCCAATTAGTATTGGTCAGGTCTAATATTTCCCCATAAAAATACCAAAATTAATTTATCAAAAAAAGAAGACCAAGAGTTGGGGCTATAACTTTCTAAATTAATTTTAAATATAAGCTGAAAACTTTTCTTTATTTATTTTTAATATTTTGAATTAAAATATTAACTAACCTTCACAAAACATAAAATAACCTCGCTAAAATAGTGCATTAAGATCTGGTGCACAATTACATTATTTTAGTTATTTTAAAAAAAAATTTTAATTTTTCGATTTATAATCAAAATTAAATTTTGCACATAGGTGTTACCAATAAAAAATTTAATAGATTGAACATAGTGTGAATAATGAGAATTGCTAAAACAGTTCTTACTATCAATTTCCTGATAAAGTGAAGATGACCAATATAGAAGCTAATTAAATGATAGTAATATTAATTTTTGTAATAGACGTAACAGAAGTTATAAGAAGTACTCGGGCTCTTCTACATGAGAGTGTGATGAGACCTATGAGTTTTTTTTTTTTTTTTTTTTTTTTAGACTCTACAGTAACTTAGGTAGAATCAACTTTTCGTGCTTAATTAAGTACGGTACTGCAATTTTACAATATTACGAGTATTTATTTAACAAATTACTGGCTTATGAACTCATTAAATGTGGAAAACTACTGATATTGTCAGGAACTAAGCCTTCTTAAATAGAATAGTTACATTTTTATTTAATTTGTTACCAGATTATACTCTCAATTATTTTTTGCCATTTATTATATCCCAATGACAAAGGGTACTGGACCAGGTCGAAAAATCCATAAAGCATTTTTTTTTGTTTTGCTTCATTTGGAATCGAACCTGGGACCTTTCGGTTGAAAGGCAGGTGCTCTACCTACTGCGCCACCCAGCGTGTAAAGTTACTTCCTGCATTGGAAAGCTGATAACGTAATTCTGTGACAATAATAATATTATATAACCGCATAAAGTCGATATTTAAAACTTTTCAGTATAATCATTTTAAAATGATTACCATTTTTAAATTAGCTATTTTGGGAAAAAATTGGGAAGAATTGGCTTTAAATATAATTATTTTATAATTCTGTAAAAATAATTCTTGTAAACCTAATAATTTGATCACACAGCAATCGCTAAGACCAATAAATTTAATTTATTTTAAGAAATTGTAAACAATTCAAAATGTAATATTTTATGATTCAAATTAATAAAGAAAAAAACAAAAAAAAAGATATCAAAAGTCCAGTATGTATAGCAGAACAACATTTAACATAACCGTTAAATTTAATAATATATCCTGTTATATTATATAATAGAATACTTGGCATGTCTATCGTTGACTGAGTATTGATATGCCGTATATACTCAATATTACATTTTGGGAAATCAATGTTAAAGTTTGAATGATTGCTAAAAAAAGCTGATCAATAGAATTCCGAAAAATGGGAATATTACTGTATGTGTGAAAATTTGTACCGTACTCAATAAGGACTAGACTTATTTAATAATGATTGTAAAATATGTTTGCCGTATAAGCCAATGAAAAATGTAAATACATAAACTCTATACGGCAAATATAACTATAACGTACGGTAAGTTAAGCCAATAAAATAATATTTTTTGTTTATCTAGCAGACGAAAGAAATATCCAAATAAGTAGGATATTTTTAATAAATTCATTTATTATTTAAATACAATATTTAATAATTTCAGTATTAAGTATAAGAACACAATATTATAGACTTTTAACTCACAGCCTTTAAAAACAGTTTTAAGAAAGTTTTCATACCTAATATTTTTAGAGAAATTTTTTGCGAATCGGACCAAATTATAATATGATCAGTATGTGAATAATCTATTAAACTTTGTTTTAAAATTGCACTTGCGCAGTAAGTAGTTTTAGATTTTTCGTAAACTATAGTGGTGACTGTAAATTTAAATATAACTACAACTGAAACGTATAGTATGTAAAACGTAATACAAAAATTTGCAGTATACAATATTTGAACATGTACGAAGCAGAACAAAAAAAAAACAACAATATTTTTTTTAAGGCGTACCTGTTGTGAGTACTAAATAAAACTAATGGATATACGGCAGCAAAGAAAAAAAATCAAAAAAAAATACGTATATCAATGATTAATGTTCATACAGCAACACAATATAATGGTAAGAAAACATGTAAAATAAATGAATTTTTTGACGTATGAACAGGTACCAATGAATATACGGCATACCAAAAAATCGAAAATTGAGGATATGCGACAATGCAATATTGGATATCTCGGAAACTAATTGAGATACTTGAAAACTGATTACAGATTCTAAAATATCTCTTTTAAAAATCTAAGAATCCATCATTAAGTCCGAAAGTACAAAAATGGCGGATACAACATACCAATACTCAGTATAATTATATTATAATGACTTCAGTTGGGGTAAATTATTATATCATATTAAACATACAGTCTAGCTGATTTAGGCGAATAAATTAATGTGATTTTCTCAATTTGAAAAATCCATAAAAGCCTCAGGATATTTGTGAAAGGTAGATTTTTCCACGTAGAATATGATGGTAAAAATAACTCATATTTCGCTTATGTCGACTTCAGTGGTTATATATTATTGTCATAGAATTGTTACGGAAATCAAACACATATATCTTCATATACAAATACACAGAAAATTACAGCGGCTTAAATTAATTGCCAGTAAGCTGATATTGGACTGATAGACTATGGTGCAATAACAAAAAATGCACCGATAAAATAATTCGACTAACTGTAGCTTGATCTAACATGTTAATTTTACTATTGCATAATATATATATAAAAAAAAGCGATCAAAAATATTACAGTAGCTATAAATATTATATGACAGCAGAACTTATTTTTTTTCTATAATAAACTCAAAGGTATAATTACTTAATCACCCTATATTTAAATTTTATTTTGTTTTTTTTTTGTTTTTTCCTTTTTCGTCTTCTATATTCTAGTAACTAAAAAATTTCCACTTGAAAATGCCGACTTACAAAACATTTATAAATGTAAATCTGCATAAATTATATGAGATGTCCTTGCTATAAAAAAAAAAACAAAAAAATAAAAAACAAAAAAACGGAAAATTTATATTTTCAAATATAATGAGAGAATAAAAATGTTTACGAAAAAGCGAAAAAAATAAAATAAAACGAAAAAAAAGTACGTGAATCCTAGGAAAAATAGGTTAAGAGCTTTTTTATTTTATTTTATTTTAATTTTTTTTTTTTTTGTTTTTGAGTATTTTCTAGTTCATAAGCTCTTCAGATTGCTCTTGAATACAAACCAGAGCGTGTAGTTTACTAGTTTATTCTTAGTAAAAGTATTTATTACACATACATTTACACATACAATTCAAAACAAAAAACAAAAAAAAAAAAAAAAAACTTTCATACTTTTCATACATAAAACAATATTTTCGTAATTATATTATGGTATATTTTTAGATTGTATACATACCATATGAAATTATTCGTAATTATGAATACTTCTATTATGGGTGTTGGGTAGTTACATACATTGTAATGAGTGGGGGTATATTAAATTAATTTTATATAATAGAAAATATTTAAGGACATATTTTTTCTGTTCATTTTTATTTCGTTCTTGTTTTTTGCTTTGTCACATTAGGATAGCACATATTTGTTAAGACTAAAGTATTTTGGCTTTAATGTTTAATGAGATAGTGTGATAGGAACTTTAAATTTTTGTTTTTGTTAATGTTAAAAATAAATTCAGTTTGGTTTTTAGGAAGCATCTTCAATTACAAGAACAAAAAAAGCGAAACACAAAAAAAATTGTTTTTTTTTTCATCAAATATGTTTATTTTTACTTTTACACTAATATGATAAATTTTTCAACAAAAGATTGATGTTTAGTGTGAGAATAAATTAATGCTCAACCCAAAAATATAATTAAATTAAAATTAGTGTGAAATCAAAATAAGCTTTGATAGATAACTTGTTTGAAATTACTGGAGCTGAATTTTAATATTGTAGATTTGGTACTAGTACTAACTATTCTTCTTCTTCTTTAAAACAGGCATTTAAAGTCTGTTCTTTGGCATTAGTATTTGCATGTTCTTGACATAACAAGCATTCAGTGTCTGTTGTAACTCAAATTATAGAACTGAATTTTAAATTGCTTTCAAATTCGAAAATGGCTTCTTCCCAAACCTTAGGTTCTTGCAAAAAATAATATTTTAATTTGATATATTTCAACGAATTAGAATTAAATGGAAGTTAGTATCCCATACAAAAATACAAACATTTTGTCCATATTTGTTTAGTACTTCTCTTTCTGTTTGCTTTATTTATGTCAAAGAAAAATTTTTTAGTGTTAGGCCAATATAGTTTTTCTAAATAGAAAATTAATAAAATCTGTGAGTATGAATAAAATAAAAGGTACACAGAAAAAAATAGATTAGTCTTTTCAACTAAAGCAAATTAGTTAATTTCACTTTAGGATAATTAACTGAAAAATTTGAACTTTTATCAATTTTTTTAGTTTTTTCGGATTTTTTCTTTAGTTAAATCGTCTAATTTAAAATAGTTGAATATAATATTTAGGAAATTCGAAGAAATTGTAAATGCCAAATGAAATAGTTATAAATTTTTAATAAATTTTACCAATACTTTTACCTAGATAATAACTATTGTAATAACATGAGAATTATCTAAACCTAGATAAACTGTCGAATGAAATAGTTAATTATAATATTTAGAAAAAGGAAAAATGTATCTATTTCTTTCTGTTACTGCATAGAAATAAATTTCAAGTAGCTTCTTCTTTAAACTTATAGTTACATTAGTTGTACGTGTTTTGTTGATCGGTTCGATATGTGAATAAAATTGGCTTCAAATAAAAAAAAATTATAGCTATACAAGAGTTTTTTTTTTGTTTTATTTAAAAAAAAATATATATATATAATTTCTAAAAAAGAAAAGGTAATTAAATTTAAAAAATGAATATGGATATTTCATTAATAATTTAATTTCATTAAAGAGTTAAAATCATATATTACATCACATCATCATCTATTACATCAAGGAAAAACATAAATCTCAGTTTAGCTGTCCAGATTCAATTAAATTTTGCATCTCAACTACTTATGAAAACTGATTCTTCTACTAAACTTCAAACTTAGAATTTATAAATTTAATTAATATAAGTAAAAAAAAATATAAACTAATTGTTAATGAACCTTTTGAGATGTATCTGCATTTGAAAATATAGAATACGTTAAAAAATATTTTTTTGTATAATAGATAGATATTATATATTTGTCAATAATTCGAAATTTGTTTAAGTAAAAATTCAAATGTAAGATATACAGTGATAAACTTATAATAAATATGTTAAATAAATAGAAAGTATAATTAAAATTTAATTTCTTTATGCGTAAATGTGTATATATATTATTAGTAGTGTACAATTAAAAAAATTTGATATTTAATTGTAATAAATACATTTACTATTGAATAACTAAATAAAATAAATATTAGAAATAAATCTTAATTAATTTAATTTAAATTTTTTAAGTATAGGTATAATGGATAATGGTATTTATGGTGATAAATTAGGATCATATATGGAAAAGGGCTCAGGACCCACTTCACTGCAGACGTAAATGGATTATTGTGGTTATGTAGTAAGCTACCTATTGTTTATGATATGTAGAAATTTTTATCATACAAAATTATCTTTTTCGTAATTAGGTAACAGAGCTATTGAAATTACCTAATATATTAATCTTTCTTACTTCATTTTAATCAAATAATTAGGTATGACAACCATTGAAATTACCTAATATATTAGCTTTTTTGCTTCGTTTTAACTAAATAATTAGGTAACAGAGCCGTTGAAATTACCTAATATATTAGTAACTTTAACCTATTAAAACTATTAGGTAAAAAATTACCTAATGCAATAGTTGTTTTTTATTTTTTTGTTAGAAACAAAAAAAAAACTTATAAAAGAGTAGATAAATTTCTAATTCTTTTAATTAAACTTTTAACATCAAACCAACTAATTTAAAATAGTGCTGAAATTCAACCACTTTTTTTTACAATACTTTTACCTAGATAATAACTATTGTAATAACATGAGAATTACCTAAACCTCTAGTTAAATATAATATTTAGAAAATGTGGTGGATTGTACTATTTCTTTAAGTAAAATAACTAATCTTCTTTTTCTGTGTATCAAAATCTACAATGTTTTTTCAATTTAAACTTTCTTTTACTTTATTACTTTATTACATTATTTATTAAATTTTAGATTATATAGAAAGTTACACAAATTATATATTTTTATTTTTATTTTTTTAATTTTTTTACCTTTAGTTATTTTATATTTTTCAAACAATTTTTTCCTAAATATGTATCTTTCATTTCAAGGCTACAAACACAAATTAATTTTATTGAAAAATAAAATATAATATAATTATTTTAGCACGTAATAATAATAAATTACAAAATTTTGTAACAAGTTAAAAGAAATGGAAATAAAAAATTTAAAATTATAAAATTATAGTATCTTCACTATAAATAATAGTGTCTATAACATAAACCATATTTTTGGTTCATTGACTTTTGAACAATTTCTTAATCCTTCAAATACCATTCTTCATACTACTACAAACAATTCCAATTTCAATTACGTTAAATTTTTCTTTTTTTAATTGTGACAAATTATAAATATAATTTTTTTTTTACTCTCTTTATTTTTTCAAAATAACCTTCATATTCATTCTCTTCAACTTTATTTTATTTTTTATTTTAATCTTTAAATTGTCATTCCATTCTTACCTTTATCTGTCTCTTTTTAACAAAAATTAATGGAAACCAAACAAAAACAAAACAAAAAACAATTCGCACAAAATTAAAATTGTCAATTTGATAAATTTGACATAAAAAACGACTACTCTTTAACATTTTAAATTGTAATAATTTTCGTTGTGTTTAAAATATAAAAATTATGTTAAAAATATAATTTTGTGTGTATACATCTGCATGCACAGTGGTATAAGATTAATGAAATACAAAAGACAAAAAAAAAAAAAAACAAAGAAAAATTTATACAACATGACACAATGATAAGTTCAAATTCATGCTTTGAATACAAAAACAAAATTAAAAATCAAAACAATAAAAACAAAATGAAAAAATATATATATAAGTATATATAAAATGAAACTACCAGGCTCTATTGCGTACATAAGTGCTGGTTTATATTTTCATGAAAATTTCCCAATTTTAAATTTTCCTTTTTATGTTTCATTTTTTATTTTTGATATTGTTATCTCTTTCTAATAAAAGTTTTTTTTTTACCAGATTTTTTGATGAAAATACGATTCCCAAATCCCATGTTGCGTTTCCTTCCGTTTGTCATTTTTTTTTTTTATTTTCTTTACTTGTCGTTTATGTTTTTTTTTTTTTTATTTATTTGGTAACATTTACCAAAATAAAAAAATAAAAAAAACTTAAGTAAAGGAATGGGAATATTATAATTCCCATTTCATCATTTTTTGCACCTCTACTCAACTCTACCATATATTTTCAATTTTTACCTTCTTAATTAAATTGCAAAAAGTATAACAACATTTACATCCAAATACAACAATGCAAATCGAATCAAGTAAATTCGTATAAGTATAAAGATATTGAAAGGGTAAGTTAGGGGATGTCACTAGCGAATAATAAGCTTTAATTTCATCAGAACTAAGACATAGAAAATAGTCGAAGATTTTCCTATTAATTTGTCTAAATTTGGTAATAGAAATCTCCCACCAACTTACTCATAGATCAACAGTGAGATTTCTCTCTCACTCAGAGCGAGTTTACAAAACTACGACTTAGACGTAGGATATAGTAGTATAATTAAATTAGCTCAAGACCCTTTTAAGAACAACAACCGATTATTGCTCAAATGAAAAAATCGGTAAAATACAAAATAACTTGCAGCCATTGCAACGAGTAGAAACATGGAAACTCCTGAAAAAAGTAGAGATATAGCTAAGAATTTAATGGAATTCAGATCCAAAATAGTAGAATGCATTATTGCCCACAAGAGAGTCATAGTATTTTTAAACAAGGCAGAGTAATATTAAATAATATCAAAGTTATATATATATCCAAAAATGACTCACTCCTGAATAAAATCCAAGACAATAGATGTATTTCAATGTTTTTCAAGCGCAATTTAACTAATAAAACCACCCCCACCTACCACTCAGTCGTGAACAATGTTCTTTAAGATAATAACAAGTACATAGTAAACGGAATATGCGTATCTGAATAATTAACCAAATTGTGCTCTAGTTGTAGTTTTGAAATAGAGCACAATAATCTATTTCAAAACTAAAACAGAGACCTTTTTGACTTTTTTGGCTACAACTGTTCAAAATCAAAATATGAGAATCAAAATTTATCCTGATCCATTTATCCATTTATGAAATTGATTTGATGATTAAAACACCTTGAGAATATAAAATATGCTGCATTTCATCATAAACCCAACAAAACAAAATGTTCAAATTTTTCAAAATTTCCCGAAATGAAAATGTTGTTTTAAGGCATATTATAAACTAGTATTTAAATTCATGCAGTGTTGCAGCATATTGTATTGCTCAGCAAAAGTCTTGTATTCAACAATCATGTATTGGGAAGCATATTCAACATATTATGAAACCATTCGATAAGGTACAGTTATAATGTCTTTAATTCGAAACGTATTGACTTTTCTTGGACAATTACCATGACTAGGGTCTAACGGAACATGTAATGAAGTCATTTTATTAGGGAACTACATACAGTAATATTTTTTACCAATGTATTGCATATTGTTAAAATCACGAAAGATATAGCTACTAAGCAAATTTTCTATCTTTTATGTGTGTTAGTATGAAGAATCAAATATATTCGTAATATTGACATATAGGTATTAGAAGTCCCAGCAATCTAATAATATTTGATCAATTTTAATCAATCACCAAAAATTTTGACACATATTATGATTGACTGAATTGAAATTTGGTTGATTATGATCGTTTTTGCATCTCTTATAACTATGTCACTTCAACTGATCAATTTAACGTTTACTGGTTCCCTAAAATAGCTGAAAGAACATTTTTGCCTATTTATGGTTAACCAAATTTTGACACTTTTTTGTATTATCATAAACGTTTTCGTAAAGTTTAGGTTTTATTAGAATTCTATTAACCAGTTTCAAACTTCAAATTAAACGATTATTATCTTTTTTGGTTTTTATGTTTAACATGTGTTTGGAAATAATTCCCAAAGTTACTGTGACATATAGGTTACAGCTGTCAAAAAATGGGTAATTATTTTTTAATAAATTAACTGAGATCAACTAACTAAATCAGTTAACTTAAAACTATTACATTTTGAAAGCAATTTTTTTCAAAAGTAATATTTAGGCTACACCTACAGCGAATATCAAAGCCTTAATAATTTTCTAGAATACTATCAACAATAATATTGATCTCAAATTCAGCTGATAAGTCAAAAACACTTTAGAATTTCGGATAATAGAATCAAAAATTTGATTTAATCATATTGGGTATAATGTAAAGCAAATAAAATATTTATATATCGGGAACTTCCTGTACACACACACATATATATTCATAAAGTATCTACATATTTTATAAATAGCTTGTATCTTATCACCTTGAGATAAATCTATATAAAAAAAATAAATAAATAAAATAAAAAACACAATCTTCATTTCCATAATATATATCTACTCGTATTTGCCGTGGAATCACTTAACAATAAAATGATACATATTCGTGTTTGATACATTTGTACAAAAAGTGACAAAAAAGGACGAAAAAAAAAGCAATAAAAGGAGTAAAAACAAAATGAAAAATAATCTGTCACCTGAAATAACATTTTTAATACATACCTTACAATATAATTATGTATGCATGTGTGTGTAAACACATGATAATAATTTTCTTAATATATCTAAAATGGATCTACCAAAAACTTGTAAACAGATACTACTTATACATATATAAACATATTTACGGTATATTGATGCATATACATATGGATGTATATATATGATTTTATGAATGTGTTTTTGTTGATTAAAGGTTTTAAGGTTACCAACTCTTACAATAATTATGTATTAAAAGAAAAATGTTTTTGAGACAAGAATAGAATCCACATTCTAGCTAGAAATTACCAAGAATAAAAAAATTTCATATACTTTAAAATTTCTGAGAACTTAACCTTCATTTCATCTTTGCTTAAAGAAGTACACTAATTGAGTATTTTTTCGTAGTTTCCGGTAAATTCGTTTTATAATCAAATGATAAGCTAATAAAATTCGTGGTTTTGTTAGTATACTAGCGGAGTTACCAGACGTTGCCCGAAATATTGGGAAAGTTTTAGGTGTTTATAATTTGGAATGGAAAATATTATTTGATGTTTCTTTTTTGGTACCTAAGCACTGGTTGGCTGTTGTAGGTAATTGCGTGGATTGAACTGATGAAATAAGAAAATATTGCCTTAAATTCAAGCATTTCTTTTAAATATTTTAATATTATGTAATTTTTTTTTGCGATAAAGATACATACCGAGCGAATACGAATTGATATTAACACATCCCGCCGAAGCTCTTATTTTCTCTTTTATTTTATTATTGTTATTATTTTCTATTTGTCCCGAAAATGAATTAACAGAATTGAACAAAATTTGGCTTTAGGTTTTTTCAAATTATAGAACCCTCCTTTGAAAGTGAAAACAAATCACTTACAACAAAGTATTTCTACCGTGTTTGAAAACCATCGATCAAGGCATTGTGGCAGGACAATAAAAAAAGAAAAAAACTTATTAGACCGGCATGGCGAATCGGGTTATTGTAATTCAATAAAAATTTGTTTTTCGTCTTTTTTAAGACCATAGAACCTCCTCTAACAATGTTTTTTCAAGATTGACGTGTCAAAAACCAGTGAAAAACCAAAGAAAAGAGATATCTTCTATGCCAAGAAATAATATTTCTACAAAGTTTCCAGTCAATCGGTCACAACACTTAGAAGGCACTACGAAACAGAAAGTTTGTAGACCGACGTGCTGAAACGGATTAACGGAATTTACCAAAATACAGTGGTATAATTTTATACTTTGTATATTGCTAAATGCCTAATTAAAAAGTTATTCACATCAACAAATTAGTTCAGGAGCAAATTCATTAGCTAGGATTTGTATCACAGCTATCCGAAGCAATCAAAATTTTTAAAATGGTAAAAACCATATTTGTTTTTTTTTTGAGAGAGTATTTATGTGTGCAAATTTTCAGCTTTGTAACACCTTTGGGGTTTGAAATATTTTTGGCGGGTGCTAGGAGTTGTATGGCAGGTACTGGAACCAGTCAAAATTTTGGAAAACAACATATCACAGGTTCGATTCCAAGTAATAACAAACCATCTTGTAAAATTTGGTTGAAATTGGTCCATGCGTCTCGGAGGAGTTCTGACACAAACATATAAAGAGTTTTACATGATTCGATTAAGAATCGAAAAGTTTTTAATCAATATATTATTTAAACACTTATGCCTGATTCACTGATTCAGAACGTATGTTCCGAACCCATGCGCGCGCATATTTTTTGTATGAAAATTTGAATTCTCTCAATTTTCAAAAATGTTCGGAACATTTTCTTCTCTCCGGAACAAAAGTTGATTTAACTTTAACTTTGTGTTCGGAACATTTTTTTTTTGCTGTCATTTTTAATTTTTTTGAAATTTCTCACATTACAATTTACAAAGCATAAACAAAAAAAAAACAAACAATTCATAAAAATATTGAAAAACCAATATTTATAAATATTTTCCATATTTTCCATATTAAACCAATGTTATAAATTACTTCTACACAATTTTGTATTTATTTTATATATTAACAATTATTTTATATTAAAAATTATTGTATATTAACAATATTATTTTATTTATTATTTAATAATTTTATTTATTTGAATATCAATGATTTGATATATTGAGATTGAAATAAATAAAAATTTTAAAATTAATTCAAATCAAATTCAAATGTCAATAACTGCTGTTTAAATTTTTTTTGTTCGGAACACAATGTTCTGAAACAGTGAACTAGGCATTATTTTCTAACACTATATGTGTATATTTCTATAAATATGACATTTATGTTTTTAAATTTCCGCGAAAAATTTTATTTGGCCTTTTAAGTTTTAAACGTCATTCTAAATGAATTAATTTTGCTGGTAAAATAATTTCTGATTGAAAAATAAAAAAGTATTAAAAAAATAGTCAGGCACAAAAAATTTGTTGTCAAAGTATAGGCAAATTATTCTAAATGAAAGTGATTGTGGTAGTGATGATTGTTCTGTAAGTAGTGAAAAATATACACCATATCAAAGCGATTGTAATGACAATGAATTATTTTCTGAAGCTAGCAGTTTGATAGATGAAGTGAATGAAACAAATGATGTTGATCTATTATTTGTTGGCTACCACAACCTTTTTACACGGTGGCACATGAACAAGAGAAAATGTAATTAAATTATACTTCGAAGTTGCACAACAAGAGTTTCTGTTCGTGTATCCTAGAGCTCGTATAACGAATATAAAGGGAGCATCTGCATCGTGTTCGATGGAAATTTCTCCAATATATGCCATTAAAACTAGAAAAGTAGGTTATCGGTATGCATTGATTTATGTTATACTTACTTATAAACTTCATCTTAACTTAGAAAAACCAATTGGCTCAATTTTACCTGAAAAAATCAAGATCAAGGTGTTGTGCTGGATTTTATTGTAGGTTTGAAAAGTCTCTATGGATAACTTATTTACCACTTAAAATCTTGGACAAAAGTTATTTTCAAAGAATATTTGCTTTACACAATGAGAATCTACGAATCTATGAATTGATACTTATGTACTTTCTTAAAAATAGCAAATACGTGTTTTACCTCTTTCCGAAATTCGGACAGTTTTAGGTAGCTACCATACAACTTTTAGCATTTATCAGCAATTGTTCACAAAACAAAAGTATTACAAACTTGAAATTTTGTAATTAGTTTTGTCTAATACAGATGTTTTGTCTTTATGTTATTGAAGCACAAATTCAAATATAGCTATAGTACAGATTTTGAATTGAATCTTGTGTTCAAATACCTGTCAAGTGAGCATGCACTTGATATCTTCGAGAAGAATATAATTTAAAATAATTTATTATTAAAACCGAACTCTATGAGCTGTGTAATAAAGTGGACGTAATCACGAAAATGAAAGAGACTACAGTGGCTCGGACACCCAAAGCGGATGAACGAAAATGTTTCAAGAGAAGAGAATTTTCAAATCCAATCCCGAAGGTACAAAATGTCAGGGCAGACGAAGTCTTCGTTGGAGAGACGACGTATCGGCAGATAAGATGTTGGCCAGTTAAGTAAGTAAGATTGAAAAATCAATTAAATAAATACTGATGTAATTTGAATTTCAATGGATAATGCATTTGCAGGACCTAAAAATAAATCAAAGGTTAATTTTTATATCTATAACAGCAGTACATATTATGTATGTATGGCAACCTTTTCAATATATCAAATGTGAGCGTATAGATATTTTTTTGATATTAACAAAAAAAAAAAAAAAAGTTAAGAAATCCTCTTAAGTTTTTCGTTATTTTTACATTTATTCATTGTTATGTATGGAATATAATTATGAGAAAAAAAAAAAAACAAAAAATGATTTCACCTGAAAATAAGTTTTATTTCTGCCCACTTAAAAAACGAATCATATTAAAAAATAAAAGATAATTCGTATAAAAGCAACCCGTTTCAAAGCGTATATCGTTCAAATATACAGATCACGTATCTGAAGGCGATTCTGAATATTTGATATGACTTTCTATATATATATATATATATATATATATTTTCTATTTTGACATTATTACCTTAACAATTTTTTTATTTTTTTTTTTTTTTTTTATCTAAATAGATACAAATGTAAATGGTACTACTCATATATGGCTAAAGTAGCGATATTAGGTATTAAAAATGTTTTTCTTGAATGTAGGAAACCTCTGTTTGAAGGATCAATTTGTATATAAAATGTTTGAAAATTCTTAAAGGATCATCAACAAAATAAAATTAATAAAATTTTAAGAACACTATAAATAAATAAAAAAAAAATACAAAATTATAAGTATTGGATTAAAATAAATTGAAAATTTAATTCTATAGAATGATAACGTTTTATTTGACTAATTTTTCTACCTAATTTAACAGGATAAAGTTTTAAAATTTGATATTTATTCCACATACAATCAACAAAGATTTAAGATAAAATTTTTATTACTACCTATTAGTTTTTTTGATACTTGAAATCCTATGTAAATGTAATTTTTCAGTTTATTTCCTTCGAATTTTATTCAATTGATAGATACTTACATTACTAATACATTTATCATTCTATCATCAGTTCAAACATAAAATTATACAAAATGTATAAAATTATACCCAAGTAGCATAACGATTAGAAAGTTATTTTTTTTAACCACTATTTTTTTATCATTATTTTTAATTTTACTTTTCGGGTTTTCTGATAGTTTAAATATTGTGATTCTGAAACTATGATTTATTGTTTTCACTTATTATTATTTACAAAGTAGCTTATTGATATGCCATTCTGCTTTGTGCAAAAGCGCCTAGACTTATCGTCTTGTAGAAAAGAAATTTTGTATGTCAGAAGACTTGAACCCGACCAATGCTATATAATTTTATTGCATTTTTCCGTGGGATGGCTGATTAGGCTTTTAGAGAGACTAGCTATTTAATCTATATTCATGGTACATATTTTCATAGTAATCAACTAGTACTCTTTCATTAATAACACCAACTACTGACTAAGATCAATGAATTTAAATATTTAATCAAATTGACTATAATCAATAAAATACAAGGCGTCTTATGTACATTTAATAATAAAATAAAAAAAATTAAAAAATAATCTGTAGTCTTACTTGTGATATTATAAGATAACATATTACGTCACATATGTGCTTTTTCATCAGTTTTGAGTTGAGAACGTTATGAAATTAAACTGATTTCAAAGAAAAATTTGCTAAAACCCTCAAATCTGTACCTACCACCTATGCCGAGATTTCTTGTTTCTGAATGTGCATAATTGTGAAATTTTGTTTAACAAGTTATGCCAAAACAACGAATCGTCACATTCATTGTTTTGGCCCATCGTATAAATTTAAGCATAACAAACGAATTTTGGTACCTATCTATTTCTATTTATTTAAAATTTGTGATTACCGTTGTTTAAACATGTTGTTATAACAACATTTCCGGCTGTAGAGTCTCATTACTGCCGTAAGTTAACAAATAAAAAGTATTTGGACTCATCACTTAACGTAAAAATAATGTACGACATGTAAAAAATAATATAAGTGCAGTCGGCATTTGTAAATACAGAGAGAAATTTAGAACTTTAAATTTAGGGTTTTTTAAATCAAAAAAAGATCATTAAGTCATGAAGAAAAAAAACTTGAAGAACAGAATTATAATATATTACCATTTGGAAAATAAAGAGGTAGCTCAACAAAGCAGAAACACAGATAACGAACTATCAAAAAAAAAAAATTATAATGTTCTAGCATTTCAATTTGTTGGGAACAAATAATACGGTTAGCTCGAAATAATCTTCATCCGTTTGACGTGAACAGTCTTACTTATGATGATTTTTTTTGATTTTAAGTTAATGGCGACAAAATTTATACTTAGAAAGTTTCCTTTCCAAACTGTTTGTTGGCTACAGTACAGGAAAACTGATCCAAAAAAATTTTTGTAAAAAAAACATTTTAATGACGAATTTTCAATTTTTGACGCAACACCTAGAAAAGAATCAATCCGATATTGAATGCAACTAAATTAAGAAATTTGAATCGACGTTAAAACAATTAACTATTCTTTTAAAGTACCAAATTTTAAAGCTTATTGTTCGGTTTTGTTTTTCATTGAAATTTTAAGACTCCATCATTTTGGCAAAAAGTGACTTCTTGATTGTTCCGCTTTATTCTAGATGACCCCTTTTTTTGATTTGGGGATGTTCTACGTTTGTCTTTTCAAAATTACAAGATTTAATGTCCTTGGCTAGCGCTATTATTGCTGTAATATGATGTCTATTAGCATCGATTTTTATATGATAATATGACCTAGTAATATCGTCGGCTGAATTCTTATGTACCCAAAAATACCAAAAATTAACTATGTATTTCCGAATGTACTATACCATTTTCGGCTATGCTCTATCCGAAAAATAAACGTATCTCTTATCGAAAAAACCTATTTGACTACTTTGTAGGTCTTCAAGTTGTGCCTATTTATTCAAACTACAGTATTTAAACTGATAAGTCATAAAAGTTTTAAAAGCTTTGCGTATGATTGGGTGTTCATAACTATCGAACAGACCATTTTTATTCCTAAACGTCCAAAAACATAATGAAGTTTTTCACTGTACAGTAAATTTCTATATATAACTTTCTACTAATTTTTTTTAAAATTATTTTGATATTTCAAAATATTAAAACTGTAAAACTAATTATTTTAGACGTTAAAAAATTGCTCAAATTTTATAAAATGCAAATTTTGTTTGATTATTAGTAAAAACTTCCGTCAAACTGATAAAATCAATTTTCTTAACATTTTGCTTTTATTAGATTAGATATATAGGAATACATCCGACAATATGTAATTATTTATCTGTAACATACAGGCCAGAACTCAGCAATGAATATCATAGATATAATCAAGCAACCGATTAAAATTCTAATATTAGATGTACTGAACGATTTTACAACTTGAGTTACCGTAGTAACAATACGGCTGTTATGACCGAGTTATTTGCAATCTATTATTAGGTGTAGTGAAATGAATTTGCAATGCCGTTGGAGTTCTGCTGATGCTGAATTGTATGAGTGAGTTGTAAAAATAATAATATAAACAAAAAGAGATATGAAAATGAGATGGAAAGAAAGAGATAGAATGTATTATGTACTCTATGGAGATGAAATGTGTTATGTTATACTTGCAATACGGTTGTGAGAACTGAGCTACATCATGTATCTGAAACAGATTAAGCAGCTGATTGTTGATTTAACTTTCATTTTTCATTTTTTTATGCGTGTGCATGGTCGAGGTAGTCAATTCCACATATAATTTGCCTTTATCATCATAAAATTTATTTTAATTATATAAAAAAAAATGTTTCAACTAGAGTTCACACCATATATAGCTATTCTGTAAAGTCATATATTCAATTTAATTTTTTTTTTTTTTGTTTACGGTTTAATAACTTTTTTATATGAACACAATTAATCATTGCAAATCTTACTAAAAAATTAAAAATTAAAATGTAGATTTCAAAAAATGTCCCCAAATACAAGAAGTTTTCAACAATAAAAAAAAAAACAACAAAAATGTTTTTCTGTTAACTATGTATAATTAAATTTTATATTTTTAACAAAGCCATCACTAGAATATAATATGGCCTATGTGACATATAGTACAATCTCATAATCATGTTCTAAAGAAAAATATTTCGGGCAATGGTTACAGAAAAAAAAAAAAAAAATTCATGTTTCAGTGGGCATTTTTGTAATAACTTTATTAGGACCTTTTCTTTTATATTATTTTTTAATGTTTTTGGTATGTTTTTCTTTTGTTTAGCTATTTGTGTTTTTTGTTTTTATTAAAATAAAAATTTTATTTTCCGACGAGGACGTCCTTTTTAACAAACAAATGTACTAGAGAAAATGTTCACCAAAATTTAAAAATAAAATAATAAAAAATTTAAATTTCCTGAATATATTTTATTAATTCATGTTGTTTTTCTTCATTCATTTCCATAAAGTATAAGAATTTTTTTTTTTTTTTTTTTGTTATTGTATTAGTATTTATACATAACATTATAATATATACAAATACATAATACATATTATATTATTTTTTATAAAAAATTACATAAAATCCATCCTCAATTTTAAAGTCAAATTAGTGTTAATGCTTGAAAGAATAAGATTTTAGAGTTGATCAGGAGGGAGGGGGAAAAAAGAAAAAAAAATTATAAAAATAAAACAAATTTTAGTTTTTTTTTTTTTATGTTTTATCATTATTTTATGGTAGCCCAGCTACTTACCAAAAAAATTAATTTTTAATATTGCTTTTAAAATGTGACACAATGTTTATAATACACATGAAGGATGTGATGATATATTGAATTAAAATGAGATATTTTCAGGTTTTAAAACAATGTTATTATAAAATTTATTATACCACAAACAGTAAATTTGTTAGTAATGCAAAAAGATCAAAATTTTAACTCAACTAAAGTTAAACTCTAAACTTGGGCTTAACAACAAAGTGGTCTGTAATATATTGTATAACAAACAAAACAATAAATTTATCAGGCTTGATCAAAAAACTCAACGATCGTATTAAAACGTGAGCTACTTCTACTAGATTGAGTTAGCTCAAATTATGGAAACTCCAAGTTTAATCAAAATCAAGTTAAGCCACATTTAGGGCGTATAACGTTTAACTCAACTGTGCTCAATTTGAGTAGAGCATGAGCTGAGCTTAACTACAATCAGTTCGAAATCTTTTAGATATTTATTATAAAAAATAATAAAAGTAATAAATTTCTGTGCCCAACTTAAAAAAAAAGTGTTCAGCTTAATCATAAATTTCTACTAAAAGTAGTAGCTAATTAATTTGCACCAATAACAAATTATTTTTCGGAAAGTTTGGTTTTAAAAATATTTTTTAGTACTTTTAGAATTTTCATTCATTTCCTTATCAATATAAGCTCATTTGAGTAAAACTCAATTCAGAATAAACTTAAATTTTGAACTACATAATACAACTTGAACTGATTTAAATTTTGAGCCTGTATATTTAGTTTAATTTGAGCTAGCTTGAAATAAATAAAAAAAAAACCCCTTCTACACTGTTATTCTACATTATGACGATTTTGTTGCCTTTAACAACACAATTACAATTTCAAATTGTTGTTAACAATTTTGTATTTTATCATAAAAATATCTTATAGTTTTCAAAATAACTGTATTTATTTATATATTCATTTTCTGAATAAATAATTTCAATTTTAAACATTTTTTTTTGTTTTTTTTTTTTTGTTCTATTTATAAAATTTTCCAAAAAATATAATTTTCTCATTGAGAGAATTTATTCAAAATAACACGGTATAATAAGCTGGGAAAACCATAAAATTTATACAAAAAATTTTTACTAACTATATTGGTAGGTATGGGTAGATAGATGTAAGTAGGTTATGGAAATTAAAGTGTAGTGTCCTTAAAATTTCCTTAACTGATGATTTTTTTTTTTTTTTGTTCTTGTTAATGGTATAAATCCCGTGAGCTGGTAAGTGTGGGTGTAATATTCTTTAAATATTATTTAAATTAGTTTAAGTTAACAGGAAACGAATAAAATTATGTACGTTCAAAATTAAAGTGATATCATTCGTCAGCAATTAAAAGTAAGCTATGAAATGCAATTTGTATGTATTACAAAAAAATTATTGCTCATTAAGGAAATTAAAAATTTTTTGTAAAAGTTAATTATAATATAATTAGTAAAAATTATAATAAAGTTAGAGTATATATAAATAAGTATAGTTTGATACAAGGAAAAATATTGATGAAAATGAATTAAACGTTAAAGAGTTATTTAACGTTAAAAAAATTAATTAAGTTGTCTAATGCAATAGACACATTAGAAATTGCCATTCATCAATTTCATATTATGATCATAATAATTGCCAATACATACATTTTGTGTGGTAGAAAAAAACACTAGAAGAAAATAAGTATGTTCGTTAATTATGTTGTATTTGCTTTCGTTAAAGTATGACATCAAGGCTTGGTATATAACCTATATCGCATTCTATACCCAAAAGATATGTTGAATTAATCATTTCATATCTAAAGAGTATTGAGGAAAAAATAAGAGACGAAGCATAGTCATCTCTGAGAGATATATAAAAGCTGGATTACCGGTAGTATACTAGTCTCGATTTTGTATTTATTGAACACACAAGCGATATACCACCTATTACAATAACAATATTTGTGAATGATGACATTTCAATTATGGCAGTATATATATACAAATACAGAAAGGCTTACAACTAAATAACAAATAGCTAACCATGAAATATCTGATTGGTGTGAGAAATGTTAGATAAAGTTAAATAAGGCTGAAATCTTCACATATAAACTTCGCCAACAGAAACATAGTCAATAGGAGACAAAGTCAAAATCGCAGTCAAAATGAAGTCTTCATACCATACGAAAGCACGGCATAATATATCTGAGTATGACTATGACAGTAGGAGTTAAATTTTGTTGGAAAAAGCAAAGAAAAGGAAAAAGAAGCTGGGTCAGAAATATAGAAAGGTGCCTTGAATGATCAAATATTGCGTGATATAGTTAAGACCACTCGTATGTTCGTAATACATATTCCTCAGGATCTCAAGATCTTTTACATAACAGGTGAAATCGAAAAATTCGCTACACGACATATTATTTGTCTATCTTTATATGTAAATAATATGTAAAATAAAAGTTTGTTAGACTTCTCAAAAGGACGAATCCATTTATCATATCATATGATCTGCTTAATATCTATAAAGCCTATACGTACGACCCAAGAATGAAGAACAATTCAAATCCATGGGCGGCAGCTAAACTTTCTTGACAGAGTACAAAAATGCTTAATTCGATGATGATGTAAATATTTTATCAACACTTGCTCCATTTGGTCATCATTGTAACGTTCAAGCACTAATTCTATTTAATAGATCTCTTGTGAAATTAAGTACATGCTTGGAAGAAGTAAAAACACTACTTTAGCAATTTCGTCGAGGAAACGCAAGAGGCTGCTGATTCCCAACCCTGCACCGTGGAAATACCAAGATGGTTCAAGACTGGTTATAAATATTCGTTTATAACCAGAACTTCCAGAATGTGGAATCGCATTCCACTACAAGCATTCCCGAGAAGCAGTAGTGCTTATATGTTTAATTTTCAAAGTGAATATCAATAACATAGGTCGTAAGTTCTCGCCAAATCTTTCTAATACTTTTTTTCTCTTTTTCTTTTCTCTAACTATACCTTTTCTTTTCTTTTCAAAAGCCAACGGTACGAAAGTATTAATGTTTCTCTGACCTAGGTTTTAGCTAATAATATAAAAAACAAATATGTTTTTATTTAGTTAAAGATTATCTAGGATAATAAGGATTACAGAAAAATTAATGGATAGTCATATTTAATTATTAATTTAACTGTTAATTGTGGATTGTTAATTTAACTGTTAATTGTAAAGTGTTAATTGTAAAGTGTTAATTGTGAACAGTTTGGAGTTATTAGTGGGTTAGAATTACAGAGTATATTCTAGAGAGTGCTAATCTTGGTCAAGCACAGCATCCTTTTTTTTTCTCTTAATTTAAAATAAACTTGTTATTAAATTATCAATTCGTCGTGTATAAGTTAAAAGCAATAAAATTACTTGGCAGTGCTGTTTTAACATATACACATTTGACTAAGCAAGCTGATTAAGAAACTTTTAATTTGAAAAAAATGTACATTATGTTTGTTCTAACTGCCATTAGAAATACTAAATGATTTTCAATTTTATTTATTTCAAAAAAATTAATTAAAAGTTCACTTTTAACCTTTATTCGACATACCAAGGTCATTCGAATGCTCTATTTAATAAAATTTTAATTAAATTTGTTTTTTCTATCTCAAAGTGGGTTTTATGGAGCGTATTCTGATATAAAATAATATTGTAGATAACTCTAGAATCGTATGACGATATTTAATAAAAAAAAGTACTTGACCACTATTAGGATAAATAAAATGAATATATGAAATTTACAATATTAGTTATATGAAAATTAAATTAAAGTAAAATAATGAAAGAAAAATTCAAACAAAGTCAAGACATATCAAACCTTTATTGAAGATGAAATATTTGTCATCATAGATTGACAAAAACATGACCCGTCATAGATCGACGCCATAGATCGACAGAAACTACAACCCAAAGAAGACATGGAATGTTTTGTCATTAATATGATTAATGAATAAAAACTGGAAAAAAATTAATGATTTTACTAAAACACTGAATAAGGTAGAAATAAAAAATAAATTAGACGAATTCAATGTACTTTATAGCACAATAGGAAATAAAATGACGAGTAGTTTTGATACAATGTATATCCCAAAATACTTTTTAAGTAAAATCTAACTCTAAATCAATTGGGATAGATGGAATTAGTTCTGATATTGTTCAATTTTGTAAGACAGAGCTATGTATACTACCGTTAACTAGATTAATTAATACAACATTGAAAAAAGATGAATTGCCAAGTATACTTAAAATAAACAAAGTAGTACCAATATATGAAAATATTGGAGAAACTCACGATATAAATAATTTTAGACCAATATCAATATGTACAATCTTTAGCAAGCTAATTGAAACATATGTAAACATGCTATTTACGTAGCTTTTCGAAAAAATTACAAGTAAAATACAACACGGGTTTAAGAAAAATCCAACACAAACGTGGCTTTTTTTGATATCCTAACCAATATTCACAATAGACTAGGGAATAATAAAAAGGTGGCCGTGCTGTTATTTGATCTCACGAAAGCATTCAAAATGGTAGATAGGAAAATCTCTTACGCAAATTATATGAATATGGCATAAGTGGTGTTGAACAAAAATGGTTTAGGAGCTATCTAACTGAACGGAAACAATATGCAGGTACAGAACACATCATAAGTACAATCGAAAAAACGAACTGTGGCATAATACAGGGGTAGTTCGCTAGGTCCTACACTTTTTAAATGTTACATAAACAATCTTGCTGATTTAAATCTACAGAGGCAACTGTTTCTACATGCTGATGATCTTGTAGTATACAGATGATTATAAATAAATACATAAATGAGCAAACACAAATCAACTATAAACATTAAAACAACAAAGTATATATTTTAAGACTAAACATTTTGAGTCCTTAAATCTGCTATATATAACACCATTAAAATTCAAAAAACTGACGAATATAAATATTTCGGAGTCGTAACGTAATAGATGCTGAATTGAACTGGAAAACACAAATAAATATTCAAATTGAAAAGGGAGACAAATAGCAGGTATATTCAGAAGAAAGAATAGCACACAGTATACCATTTCAATGGAAGAGAACTCTGTTTTTTTAGCGTATTCCATAGTTCATTTGTATATGCCATTATGGGATGGGGAAATGTGAACAAACCAAATTACAGGAATTACAAATAATTCAAAACAAAGCAATAAAAACCATATATGGACTAAAACAAAGAACATTAATGGTGGATTTCCTCTTCATGGGCGAACGTCCGGACAATTTTATTAATTTTATAATAAATATTTATCAAAAACTTATATCTCTATCCTTTTCTTTTACTTCGTTCTTCAGCCGAAGTTAAAAATTTTCAAAAGTTAAAAATATTTTAATTAAGAAATATTAGGATGAAGACAATGCCCGGAGAGGATTTTTTGTGTATGTGTTGGTAAAATAAAATTTTTTGATTGGTTAAAAAATTTGTCCGGACGTTCGTCCATTAAGAGGAAATCCACCTTAACTCAACAAATACATAAAACATACAAAATATTACCACTGCAGCTGTATATACAACAAATGCTCTGCACAATATATGCTTACTGGGACCATCAATACAAATACAATTCTAAAAACAATAAACGACACAATACTAGAACATCGCATCTGCTTCAAGTAAATAGAGCTGCCAGTGGTATCAAAAATGATTCGATTTACATTAATAATGTCAAAGAATACAACAAACTGCCGATGAATTTGAAAAACATGAATAACACTCAATTAAAAACGGAATTAAACAAATATTTTATTGAATTAATATAAAAAAAATAACTTGTAACTCTATATTATTTTCTCTCTCTTACACCGGACTTTTTTCTGTAGATTTACTTAGCTCTTTATTCTTTTTCTTTTGAATTCTTAAACTCACTTAGGTATTAATCTTAGAACACTGAATTGTAAATTATAACTAAGAACAATATAATGTACTCTATGTGAGTAAATTGCTCTTTTATAATAAAAAATAAATAAATTAAAAAAAAGCAATAATTCAGACCCAGTATTCGTACATGATATAATTTCATTCAATTAAATAATACAGACCTATGATTAACTGTCAATTAAATTGCATAATTAAAAATTAGAAAATGATATACCGATTAATGTACCTACCTATACACTATTAGAGATATGAAAATAATGCTGTCAAAAATATGATTAAGTGGAAGAAAATTTGTTAGCAAAACGACAGTAAACAATCGACCAAAGTTAATCTTAAATTGTATCATTGTAGCACATGGAAGATTAACCCTTATCTCATCATCTATTTGAATCCGATGCCATCATAGGTTGTAAAAGATATAAACTTTTTCAGGTATACACATCACCTGATTCGGAAATTGACATTACCGCAATAATAATTTTTACCAAATACTATTGTTCCTATTGTAAAATAATAATTTTAGTTATAATTAAAATAGCTAAGCAATTTTATTGTTTTATTTATTTAATTTTTCTATATACACAAGTATTTCAAATAATAAATATAAAATTTTCAATAAATAAAAATGTTCTTAAGTCAAATATTAATAAAATAATAATGACAAAAAATTTTGTTGTTTTATTCTTTGTTTTATTTAATTTTATTTATCTGATTTAAGTCTATAAAATTTGAGCAAGAGAAAATAAGATTTTCAAGATCCTAGCAAATAATAAAATGAAAGTTTTTAAGTATGTAAGAAGTAAAAAAATTTAATATAAAAACAAAATTCAATTAAATAAGAGAAAAACTTTTATTTTTATTTTTTTATTATTAAAATTGGATTTACCTTGAGATATTTTATTTATGTCATGAAATTTATTTACTTTTTATTGAACGAAAAACTTGATAACAATTTTAAGATTTTCTTTAATATTTGTTTTTTTATTTTATTTTTATCATACTATACGTATACTAATATTATTTATTCGTACCTATTTTGTTGTTGTTGCGCTAAAATTCTAATATTATATAATATAATAAAACCGTGTTCAGGATACAAGACATCAAAATGTTTTATTAACTGGATATAAGATGAAGTTTTATAAAAATGATAATAAATATTTAAGATGAGTTATTCAACGCAAAACTAAACGAATCTACTTTTAAATATTCCTATTATACTATTAGTTAGTTAGTTAATTTGTTAAGAGGATAACTACTACATTTATCAGTCTATACCAAAAAACTAGCCTACATGATGAAAATTTTCTAGTATAAAAAAGTATATATATCTATATTATAATATACAAGAACACGATTTTGAAGGCACACTTTTCGTGTTTTTTCGTGTGCTTCGTTTTTTTTTTCATTCAATCAATCAGTGATGATGCAGGTCGTGGAGAAAAAAATCAATTTTTATTTTATGTGTATATTTTGGGTAAACAATTTTTATAAGATATTAACTGGGTTGGTTAAAGCATCATTTAATATAAGAAATTTTTGTCAATTCTCTTTTGAGTCAAATCCTTTTTTTTTTATTTACCGCATTTGGTTTTTTGCACTTTTTGTAAGAATAAAATTAATTAGTAGGATAATGTTATTGATATAGGTTTTAATATCATAAATTTTTGTGAGTTCGATTCTCTATTAATTAATTTTTTTTTTTTTTTTATTAAAATATTTTTTTTTTTATTATTATGTATTATAATATTAATTTTTATAATATAATATAATTAATAACAAAAAACAATATTTTTTAATAAAAAAAATATAGCTACAATAAATACAATATAAGTTGTACTGTATTTTGGTTAGGAAATCTTATTAGTATATTGATGAAATATTATGTATATCGAACCTATGTTAACATTTTATTGTTCAAATTTGTTTTACAGATTTTATAATATTTAATTTTAATAAAAATGAAAAATATTTTAATTTATTATTAAAAAGTAAATATTAAAAACCAAAGTTTTAAATAGGTTTTAGTGGGTTAGAATTCCACATACCTAAGTACCTACGTGCGCGGTCTGCTTAGTATTTTTCGAGGCTTTCTCCTTCCCTCGAGAAATAAAAAAATAATAAAAACAAATTAAGTCTTACAAAAAAAGTTTAATGCTTTGTGATACTTTTTTTATTTTATTTTAAAATTAATATTAACTTAAAATTTTGAACATTTTTTATTTTATTGTGGTATGCTATTAATATTACTATTCTATATATTGTTGTCAGATACTTTCAACGTGTCAAATTATAATTATTGTATTAAAAAACATTTTATTGTGCCGTTTCACAGAAAAATTCTTTTCTTTTGGTCGGCCGGGTATGTATCCGGGGGTTTCTTTTAGTAATACTATAAAAAAGAAAGTAAATAAATTAAATAATATAGTTTTTTCATCTCTTTTTATTCTCTTCTTTTACGTAAATTCGTAAATACCAGCACTGACAGTATTTTTTTACAGTAGCAGATAATATAATAAACTTAAAATGGTTAACCAAAATTTTTAAACGTATCATGATAAATATATAATAGTATTATTAAAAATAATAATATTAATTTCAATTTAGAAAAGCAAATTAAAATAAAAACAGTAAAAAAAAAAATTAATCCCATCTTCGACGAAAAAAAGATCATCTTCAGATCTAAGAGTTTTTAATAGATTTGATAACATTTAATAATATTGAATATAATTAGATTAATATAATAAAATAAAATTATTAAATAGATTATATTTAATTTAAAACCGAAAACCACGGCAGCTAGTGCTTATAAGATTCTACATAATTAAAACTGATGTCAATTCAGTAGTAATATATTTAATTTATGTTCAAGTTTGATTCAATCGGCTTTTGGTTAACTAAAAATTTAAAATTTTATTAAAATTTTAAAATACTTATCTTTAATATTACTTTCATTGATTCTCTGAAATAAAAGTCGATTTTCCGTAATGGGCTTACCTAAAAATATAAAAAAATTATTTATTAATTATTTGAATTTTACATATTTTACTATTTATTGTATTTTCAAATTTATTTCTTTATTTAAAAATTATTTTAAAGTAAATATTTTGGTTTTTTGTATTACATCAAAAAATTATATATAAAATATATATATTTTTACAAATTAATTCACTTAATTTATTTATTAATTTTTTAGTTAATTTAACCATTTATAATTACACTAGACTAACTGCACCTTCGCACCTTCTACAACGTGATGCCGACAAAGCACCTGCTGTATTAAGGCTAATCACACTTATTTGATTTTTTTACAAAAGTTTTTATAAATAATTTAGGAAGGTCAAAATTTGGATGCCTGGAACGTATTCGGGAGAAAACATTTCAAAAAAAGGAAAAAAATTTGACTGAAAACCGTACAGGACAAAAATCAGTGCCGTTAATTTAAAATTCTGCAGTCAGAACTCTTGTAAGAGTTCAAACAAAATATGTACCCAAACGCCCGCCCATGTTGTTAAACTATGTTGTAACATCCAGACTAACTAATTTTATTTCACTTATACTTAAAATGAGAGAGCCATCGTCCTCAAATCCTCGATTAGTAGGTAAATATATGATATTGAATGAATTGGTTAGTAAGGTATTGGTATATAATAGATATATACATACATGTATACATAATTTTTATGCTTGGATTTATTCTAATAAACGATTTCGTGTTTTGTTGAAATAATTGAGAAAAAAATAATAATTAAAAATTACTTTTTTTTTTAAAAAAATATTTTTTCTTGTTTATAAAAATTAATATTATAAATTTTATAATATAATAACAAAAAAAAATATTGTTTTAATAAAGAAAAAAAATTTTGATTCAAAAGAGAATTGAACTTACACAAAATTTGCGATATTAAAATGACGCTTTAACCAACTGAGCTAATAACCGATTAAATTTATTTCATCAAAATGCAAACATAAAATAAAAATTTATTTTGATCCACACAAAATGCAATCAAGTAAAATGAGTATCTATGTCCAGAATGAGATACGTACAACACACACGCATACAATCAGAGTACTCGTGAAAAGGAAATTGTGTATATTATATATATTAGATGAAATCTCCGAGAATGCGTATCCTACTCTAATTATTATTGTGGCTTTTGTAAACCAATACATGCAAGCTTTTTGAAAGCAATTTATAAAAATAGTATTAGATTAGATAATTAAAAATTTATTCATTATAGTTTGTGTTATTAATTTTTTAATAAATAAATCGAATACTTTAACTAAAAAGAAAATTTTTTATTGGCAAAATATTGATATAAAAGTATTTTTTACCAAAACTTTTATTTACTAATATCAAAGTTTAAAGCGCCTCAATTGAAGAAGTGTTCCGCCCATCCAACACCAGTTACTAGATATCAGTATGTATTGAAATTAAATCAAAGTTCATTTGAAACTATCAGGAATTGTATAGGTATACTTGTAGTGGCCTAATTGTAAATAAAATCGACCACACTAAATTAGTTAAAAGTTAAGTAGGTAAGGTGGTAAAATTAACTAATGTAAATAGAAAAAAATCTTATTACTATACTTTTTATTCAAACTTTTTTATTCAAAATTCAAAAGAAATCAGAGGCCTCTAATTATTTTATTATGTATAAAAGTTACGTAAACTCCCATAAATATGCAATAATAAACAATATTATTGTTATACTAATAATATTGTTTATTATAATTAAGCATATAATAGTAATTACCGCCACATAGCGGACGATAGTGGAAGCAATTAAAAGATTATAATATGCAAAGAATCCACTATCGTGCCTGTTGGCTGGTAAATATAAAAACTATAAATATAGTTTTTCAGTGATATCCGGAATAGCGTTGGGGAAAACCAAAAAGCTATAAAAGGGATATCCAAAGAAAAACTTGCCCTCTTCTTTTCCGTGACGTATCGTTGGATAGTCACACTCAATAGTTATGTAAGTAAAGAAAAATATTAGAAATAAGTATTAAAATAAAATAAATTGGAAATGTGTAAATAAAATAAAATAAATTAAAATAAAATAAAATAATTATTAAAATAAATAAAAATAAATAAAAAACAAATATTAATAAATAAATTATAAAACATTAAAAATATTACTTAAATATACCATAACCTAAATTCTATCGTTAATGTACTTATCGAAGCATTACAGTAATATTGGATGGATGAAATACTTCTTCTATCAAAGAATGATGTTGGTTATAGAAAAATATCAATTAGTGAGATTACAGTAATATTTCTCAACTTAAGTTTTCCACATTTAATAAGTTGATAAGCCAGTAATTTGTTAAATAAAAGACTCGAAATATTGTAGATATTGTAGTGTAAAATTTCAGTACCGTACTTAATTAAGCACGAATATGTAACTCTACCTATGTTACTATAAGAGTGTAAAAAAAAAAAAAAAAATATCTACTACCTTTATTATTTTCCATAAGTAGTGAATTGGTTGGTATTATCTTGTCTGTATATATTATTATTACCATCAGACCTCAGTAAATATGTAGAATCGCTTACAGTGTTGGATTAGCACTGTGCTCATTTCTGACAATATACATAAAGTACTTAGAACGAACAATATTTTCAGAACAATTTTATTTATTAATTTCCTGACACATCAACTAATTAAATGTATAGAAAACTACAACTATTATCAGGATTTTAGCCTTTTTAAATAGCATAACTCCATTTTGTTTAAATTGTTATACTCTCATTTACTACTATTTACTCCCAACTACAAATTTTACTCTCAACAATTTTAAAATTTGATTATTTTATAAATATCTTACATTTTATGAAAAAAAAATTTAATCAAATATGGATGAGCAAGGCTAAAAGCTTGGGCACTCTTTATAATAGTCAGACGAATGTGTAATATAACCCCTATTAGAAGCATGTTGGCGTGTGAATTCAACTAAAAAAAAATAATAGTATAAAAACTAATTCAAAACTCATCAGCAACTATCAGCAGTTGTCTAGGTAGCATTACAGTACTGATTGGTCCATACCAGTTGTGCTGCATGGACGAAATACTTCTTCAATCATTCAAAGTGAGAAAAATAATGTTCTGAATATTATATTCAAATTTTATAAATTACTTTTAACACCAAATATAACAGTGCCTTGCTCAGCCGAATGGTAGTTGGGTCATTTATTATATTCGATGAAAAATGTATTTAATGAAACGATGTACCACATGGAGCATTAATATGAGTATTTCAATGCAAAAAAACCTCAAAACTTTTTTTTATTCATTAATTTTTGATATTTTTACCTTCACAATTTAATAATTTAAAATCATAGCTGGCATCATAGTCGTGTATTTGATCTTAAATCTTCAGTTCATTAACTGTTTCAAAATAATAGTATTTCATTAATTTTTCTTTTTTTTCAAATAATTAAATACCCATTGACTTGCATACAATTTAAATTCCATAGAATTTAAATTTTGGCAAAATAAATCCTAAAAATTTACATTTTTATCCAATTTACTTTTTTTTTTTAGGAGATTTTTTATAATACCAACTAATCTATTGTCAACGCGGCCTACATTGATCATAAAAAACTAAAATAGAAATAAAAATCCAAATGTTAGTCTTGTCAATTATAAGGCATTTAGCTTAATATAGTATTTTCGTGAATAGTATTGAAAATGTAAAAATAGATCTGAAATTAGGTGTATGTTCTCAAAAATAGAAATCATTTTTACCGTTTTTCGACTTTGACATTGGGTTGGATAGCTTCCATACAATTTCTAGAATTAGAAGATTGGGGAACCACAAACTGGAAAATTGGGAAGAAATGTGATACTTAGCTGGTCTCTCAAAAATAAACAAACACGTGCTTTTTATGCATACCCACGTAACATTTTATTGATATAAAAACAAAATTAGTGCAATAAGACTCCTATATGACTCCCGATAAACATTAAAAGTGTTATAATGATGTTTTTATTGGAATAATGGGATTAATATTGCTATAAGAATGTTCTTATAGCAATTGCGGGAATTGTAATAATGACATTTTCAGCAATTGCTACAGCATTGTTGTCTAAAATTATGTCTAAAAGTGTCATATAAAATCCATAAAATTATTATTTTAAAATAAAAAATAATACCTATCTCACTCTTGCATAACATAAGTTATTTCAAATGAATTTCATTTTAAAATTAATGCATATGTATACTAATCTTATAACAATATTACAGCAATTGCTCCGGTACCTTATACGATTCTTCATTTTAGTGTTATAACGTATTTATAACGTTTCGCAACAATTGCGGAGCACTCAAATTAACACTAATAATGCTATAATAATGTTTATAATAGTCTTATAAGAGTGCGCCAGAGTCTTGACTTTGTTACGTGGGTATTTAACGATATAAAATTATATTCCAAGTTAATAAAGTAGTTCCAAGTTACATTCGGAAGATCCAATTCTAGTACGGAATACAGAAAAAAATATTGTTAAACTTACAATTTTTATCTTAAACTTTGACTAAAATATTAACTTGCAATGTGGCTAAAACTTGTTTCTAAAAATAGCTATACATTGAATCTGCAAGGGTCTTAAGGCAGTCAGAAAGACATCAGGCATAATATTTTCTGCGACCACCTAGTTCTGATGAAAATTAGGCTCAGGTGGTCTATTATGACAACCTAACAAATATCTCAAGGTACGTTTTCAAGATATTCACAGATTTATCACAGATACGAGTCTGCGCGCAGAATAGACAATGAGTTAATGAACGTGATCGTTATCAGTATGTAGGCTAATGTTGTGGCAAAGAATTTCTGTAGCTACCATCCCATTTTAAACTAAACTATACTAAATCATAGATTTTTGACTTGGTCAACATGCAATGTAAATATTTTAATAATTTCAAGCCTATTTGAATATTTCTAACTTTTATAAATTCTATAATACCAATCTAAAATAAAATATTTTCATTATACAATTTTTTTTTTTTAGATTTGTACATAACTGAGAACTAAAAAAAGAAAACTCATTAGCATCATTGAAAAATTCCTATCTAACACATTACAGTATTATTTACTATCTGAAGGATATAAAGACTGGGAAAATATTTTTTAGTCGTAAAATTATACAAAAAGTCAAATGAATAAAAATAAAAAGTAATAAAAAAAAAAACCAGAAATAATGAAATAATGAGATTTTAATGTGCTTCGTAAAACCTCCTTGATAGGAAATTCTCCACTTTAGGCTAAAATTAGGGATGAACCGATTTGATAATAAAATTAGGCAAAATATTTTTATTTAAATTTTTAAAATTTAAAATTTTTCTACTAAAAAAAATATATATTTTTTTTTTTATAAATAACACGTTTTAGGCCATTTCTAAATAGTTGATTATATAGAAAATTCGGATTTAAATATATATTTATTACACTAAAATCTAATATACATGCATAGCATCCAAGAAATGGTGCAATTTTCGCTTAACTATACTCGAACTAGTATAGTTGAGTATATGAGTTCATATTGGTGCTACTTTTTCAGCGATTATTACATGATAACCTAGCTAATATATATTGTTTGAATTAACACTACGATTAAATTCGTCCAAATCTCAGACTTTAGTTGATTATGTTCGAAATATTCAACAAATATTCGTTGAATGTAAAACTTAATTATTTTATATTAAGATTTGTAAAGTACTTTTGGCTTACACATACATTTTCTATTTTACAAGTACAATATATATAACCAGTGACCGATCCTTTCATTGATATTTCCAATATTAGAATTTGTTCCTTTGAGAAGTTATTTTTCGCTATAACTGTAGGTATGTGAGAAAGCACATGGGAATATTCAATGATGATACATTGCTAAGGAAAAATTATATGGCCATTATTAATACTAAAATTATTATTTGGAATAATGTTTTTTATGTTTGTTATGTTTAGAAAGTTATTTTTTTTGGAGTCTTTTTATTAAATTTTGTTTTTTTGCTCTTGCTTTATTGTTAACTTCCGTAGATTAAGTATAGTTTATTTAAAATAAATTTAAATGTTCCATCGTATACTCTTGAAGTAGTAGAGACTGACGGTCCCATTTATATGTACGCAATGAAATAAATAAATAGAATTAATAATAACGAACTTAAGGGTACAGATTCAGTATTATGAAATGGAAATAATTTGTAAGTAAAGTATTTATAATATATTATCCATTCTCTGGCAACTCCTGAACTATAGCTTAATGTAACACACTGATGACAACTGTCAATCTCGCATTCAATGTTACTTGATAAACAAGTAAACTTGATAACATAAAAATAGAATATAAAGAAACTACATTTTATTATTAAATATATATATATTAATATATATATATATACCGGATATACCAGAGCATGCGTATCACCTTTTTAAGAGGGGGAGGAGCCGTTATTTCAAAATTTAAAAATGCATGCTCTGGAACATCCGGTATATAGCCATACCCGATTTTTTAAAAAAAAGCACTTTCGATTTGAGTAGTTTAAATAATATTTTTGAAATTAAAATTAAAAAGACAGTTTTATATTTCCAGCGAAGTAATATTCAATTTTTATGAGTAGAAAAATACTAAAATACTTGATGCAAAAACTGCCTCTTCGATAGAATAAGCTTAAACTGTAACTTCAAAAGGTTCATAAAATATGTTTAAACGATCAAATCAATTAATTTAACGAAATCAATTATCAAAATAGACTTTCAATTTTTACAAAATAAGAAAACAATCGCTAATGATGCCCACCTGAACCTGATAACCTTATTTTCTTCACAATAATACAACCCAATATTTATTTTTATCTTAAAATTGGGTTAATAACCCTATTAACATCTTATTCAGGACTAGGATATTAAAAGAAAAAACAAAAATAAAAGGACGAATTTTTAATTCTTAAAAACAAAACTGTATAAACAAAGAAACCTTAGATAGGTTACCCCATAAAATAGAAAAATTTCTTTACCTCTTGTCCATTTCTCAAGTTGAATGTCTATTCCTTGTTTCTATGTCTCCCCCTAATAGGAAGAATATTGAGACAAAACAAACAAACAAAAAATAAATAAAAACGAAAAATATATTTTAACTAAATTGGCTTTATAACTAACTGTAATAAGCAAGAAGGAGAAATAGAAAAAAAAAATAAAAATAATGAAAATAAAAAAAAAATGTTGTCCTTTCTTACTAAGTACATACACATCTGGTGCTCAGAAAATAAAGTTCTGACTTTTTATTAAGGCAATTTCTGGGCAATTTAATATCGTATCGAATTGTATTGAAAAATTTTTTTTATATTTTTTGTCTTTAATGTGATTGTTCTTCCGCTTGTATAGTAGAAGGTAATGAGGAAGAAATATAATTCCATGAATCAATTCTTAGAATCAGAGTCAGGCATAAAATATTCGAATTCCTTTATAAATATTCACCTACAAACAATTGTTCCAGTTGGGAAATTAAAGAAACTAATATCATATGAGATAGTTATCATTCAGGACTAGTGCTGTTTATAACATTTTTAAGATTTTAAGACATTAATATTAGTTAACTTGTGTAATCAGGGTAAGTAGAGAACACGGAGATGGTTTATCACAGGACACACGGTTCATTCAATTAACATCTGTTTAAAATTGATAAGTCCAACACCAATAGATAGATGCAGATTTTGCATGCATAAAGAGAGATTTTGCAAAAGATAAAAATATTTATATATCGCCGCTTGATTTGAAAAAAAAGTCATATTACCAACATAATAGCATTTGCCAAGCATGCAATTTTAACCATTCAAACTGAAATATAGATAGAATATTCAACCGTAACAAATTTATCCCTCTATTTCTCTTTAAGTATTTATGTATTCTGCGCAAATATTTTACAGTTTTGATTTTGATTTACATATTGCTCTAGTATGTCTTGGCATCGTTTGATCGTTCATCCTCACCACAATATATCCAACCTATCTTAGCATGTAGGCTTTAACAAATTTTACAATATTTTCGTTACATTCGCAGCACATTCACATTACATTACATCGCTCACATTTCGCAGCTCATTCGCGTGATGTTGTGGGACATCTAGTATAACGTGGGAACAAGTTAAATTGTCAGCTAGAAATCGAGGAAATGTCGAGTGGAAGCTCTATGTTCTCAAGAGGAGTAAGGAAACAACAAAAACAAAAAAAATATTTCGCAGCTGTAGGCTGTAGGTTGTAAAATGGTGATAACCACTCTTGATTTAATTGTCCTGTTTAATGGTATTGACTTTTATGTGAATTAATTTGTATTAGAATTTTGTAATATTCTTATTTAATGGTAAAAAATTAGTTATTCTATATTAAGAGTATACTATTTAAGATAGATATCTCCTTTGATATAGAAAAAGCTATATATAATCTACCACAGTGAAGCCCATCAACCCTTGAATTAATTTTATAAAACAGAATTATATTAAAATATCCTGAAAAACAATACATTTTTAAACGTTTTTATGGAATTAAATTTTAAGAATTTCTGCCAACTTACCATCCCACAAAAAAATTTGATTTTATTTGTAAAGTACATTAAACTTTATCCTTATCTTTTAAATTCAACTATAACAATATTATTAGTAAGGCTAACTCAATGTTAGGTTTTACAAAGCGATCGTCTAAAGAAATTGATGATCCTCTTATATCTTAAAATCCCTATATACATGTCTTGTGAGGCTACAACTGGAATATGCTACTCAGGTCTGGTCACCCTATTACGAAATAGAAGCTATTCAAAAGAACTTCATAAAATATTCACTTCGCCACCTTCCTTGGTCCTGCCTTCATATGAACACAGACTAAATTTGCTATATTTAGCTACATTAAAAACTAGGCGTGAAGCTGCTGATGTTTTTTTCATCCAAGTAGTGAAGGGGAATATTACGTCCCCATTTATATTGAATTTTGCCCGAATTTCCAATAACACTCGACTTCGATCACCTAATATTTTCACACTTATATTTCATAGAACCAACTATGGTATGAATGAGCCTATCCACAGAATGATGATAATAGGGAAAAAATATTAGAACGTGACTGACTTATTACTCTCAAAAGATGTGTTAAGGAATCGACTATACCTCTGTAATCAGAACCCTTCTAACTAAATTCTCTAACCATTAGGTGGTTAACTTTTGTAAATTTTTATTATTTTTTAAAATTTTGATTCTGTTAAATTTTAATCTTGTCTGAATTAAACGAAATAAATTAATATTTATTTACTTACTTATGTGGTCAATAGACCTAATGCCTTCTGAGTCTGATTCACCAGTGTTCTCAGGTAAAACCGGTCAAGGGCGTTTTCTCTCCAGTTGAAGATACGAAATTTTTTCTTTTCTGCTTATCTCATTTCTCCAATGAAAATTTAGTTTTCCCAACGTCTTTTATTTTCGGATCTGGATTCGGAGATTCTCTTGGTTGGAATATTTTCATTCATCCGGTCTAGTATCAACTGTAGTCTCTTAACTTTAATTTTCGCTTTTACTTCGATTTCATAGAGATGAGCATTATATCTTCTCTTCCAGACACCGTCGTGGTTTTCATACCATACTTCGAACGAAAAACTTTCTTTTCGAAGACATCAAGGGCATGTTTGCAATTTTCTTGAGTAGTGACTATGATTCTGATCCATGGAACAGAACCGGAAGTGAGAGTGTTTTTTAAATTGTAGCTTTGGTCTTTTGGGATGGGAACTTTGATCATAGATGGTTTGGTAAATTAATATGTGTCATTATCTTCTTCATATTTTACTACACACTGTTGAATAGTCTGACAATTGCTTTCTTATTCATCAGCATCCCAAATTAGTTTTTTTGTTACAAAATCTTCAGCGATACCTATTAAATATTATTTGGGGTTTGTATTTACTCAAAAAATAATATTTTTTATAATAAGAGGTTCCAGAATAAGGTCCTCCGAAACATTGTGAACGTGCCCTGGTTCATCAGAAACTATGACCTACATAGAGATTTACAAATTGAATCTGTCGATAAGGAAATAGAGAAATTTGCAAGAAGTCAGGAAAAAAGGCTTCAGCACCATGTAAATGTGGAGGTAGTCGAGCTCCTAGACAATAGAAATATAGCCAGACGACTCAAAAAAGAGTAAAACCTTTTGGTTTAGTGCAGCAATAATAACCCACATTATTGAGGACTCGTCGCGCTAATGATCGGAGGTTGACCAGCTCCCACGTTTAGATAGATTTGTTTTTACGGGATTTGTGAAGAACTTCGTTATGTTGATTGCCAACGAAACGAGGTTTTTCAGAAGTCTTCCATAATTATCAATTCGTTTGGAGAGCTGGATGGTTTTTCGTCGCTGATGCGATTGGTCTTCAAGGTTATGGATGAATACGTCAAAGGAAAAGTTAGATAGACATCGTTGGATGTAGATGACATTCATAATTAAAATAAAGCCGAGAAAAATTTGCTCATTAGTCCTGTAGGACTAGATCGCAATATAGGAAGGGTGTTGTTTAATAGGTAAGAATCCCACCCACAATGTCAAGCTACGGCGCTTATTGTGTCTTTTGAAGATTCCCACCAGCCTACGTATAAAAAAAAAAAAAAATCTGCTGTTAAACATTCAGTAACCTCATATCGGGTCTTACAATTATTTTATAAGCTTTGCCTCTTATTTTCAATGAGAATTCTGCAGTGGCAAAGAACTCTTGTAGAGAAACGCCATTGCAGTTAAACACAATGTGATACCGAAAAAAAAATAGTTCACAATATTTAATAACCTTTCTATAAGTCATGTCCCATTTCACTTAATGAATCAAAAAAGATTTATATTGTTAACCCCCTCCCCCACCCTTTCCGTACATTCATTTATGCTGTGTAAAACTTTCTAGATAAAAGTAAAAAAATACAAAGGATGTAGCTAGGCGTTTTTACTAGTAGAATGTTTACATATACATATCTTATATATATATATATAAATTTTAATCGTTAGCCATGTTGACTTTTTAATATGGAGCAACATTTTGTTTTTTGTTAAGTTTAACAAAGGGAAGTGCTTAAGAAAAAATCAAGGAAAACATTTTGTTTTCTTTACAAGTATTTAAAAGATAATAAGGTGCAAATATTTTGATTTCATTTATTTAATTTTTTTTGTTTGTTTTTTTTTTTTTTAAGTTTAATTTCGTTTAATGTCCTTTTTTGTCATAACAGTTATATTATGTTTTTTTTTCAGTTTTCGAACATCATATTATATTTACGGTGGGAAGATATGAAAATAAATAAAGCATTAAACTTAGAATACCACTCAGAAGAGGCCTGGTAGAAGACAAGCGAAAAACCTTGAAAACAAATTTTTGCATGCGATATGGAAATCTGGACATTTAAAGAAACGAAGTCAGAAGATCTTGGATGCGTGAAAACAACCCCAAACGATGAGAACCGACCAGAGCCGACCCAAATGATGGAAAAAAAGTTCTCTTGTTCTGGTTATTTTGCAACCGCTTGTTGTTCGATTATTGCAAAAATCTTGTGGGAAAACATTTCCCAATACAAAAAGTTATCTGTGTTATAATACGACCTTATATTTCAATAAATCTCTGATAAATCCAGTGTATTGTATAGAAAATGTTTGTCTTTAAAAAAATTCTTAATAATAAGTCAGCCCTTCATTTTAATTAAAAATGTGTTGAGGTCTTTTTTATATACTTTTATATTAACTTGCCAGTGTCTGTTTATATATATGTATGTATATATATGTATATGTGTATATATGTATATATGTATATATGTATATATGTATATATGTATATATGTATATATGTATATATGTATATATGTATATATGTATATATGTATATATGTATATATGTATATATGTGTATATGTATATATGTATATATGTATATATGTATATATGTATATATGTATATATGTATATATGTATATATGTATATATGTATATATGTATATATGTATATATGTATATATGTATATATGTATATATGTATATATGTATATATGTATATATGTATATATGTATATATGTATATATGTATATATGTATATATGTATATATGTATATATGTATATATGTATATATGTATATATGTATATATGTATATATGTATATATGTATATATGTATATATGTATATATGTATACACGATGACAGCGATTTGCCCAGCCCATAACGTAAACGTTTTTTTAAATTTAATCCTTTGTTCAGCTTACTCCGTTTGCTCAGCAAACGAAAACTAATTTTTTCGAAAAATGGGATTTAGCAACATGTCTGTCCTTCTCAGAGCGAAACTAAAAACAACGAGTTAGAGGTGGTATATAACAGTAGAACCAATCAGCTCAAGACTTCTCTAAGATCAACTACAGACTCAACTGATCAAATGTTAAAATCGGGAATTTACAAGATCACTTGCAATCAATGCAACAAAGTTTATATAGAATGAATGATTGAATGCAGCTCAAGCAAAGCCTGAAAGAGTCAGTACTAGCTAAGAAGCAGAATTTAATCGAATTCAGATCACACATGATCCAAAGTATAGTCATAATATTTTCAAAGAAAGAATAAATTATATCAGAGATTCGAAAAAACAGTTGAAAACATCGAAATATATAAAACCAAGAGTAACAAAGTTAAAAATTGCTACTTGTCAAGTAAAAATAAGTAAGACGATTTCAGATTTCCTTCCTCAGACGAGGACAACACACTACTGGAGAATCCTACAAGTAGTAGACGAAATCTATATAATAAGCATTTTTGTAGTAAGCTATAAAGAAAGATATTCGACTATTTTGAACAAGTTTATTCTGTTACGAGCTTGTTTCTCCTATTTAAAATATCCCTGTACAAGATTTCTTCCAAAGTGTCAAAACAAGACATTAATGACTTGCCAAAATACCCTACAGTTTTCTGGATCAATTCCATGCATGTATCCAAAAAGAATTCCTTTTTGTTTTTTTTTTATCCTACTTTTTGTTTTACTTTCATCTTTCATCCTTATTATGTCCATTCAAAGGTCCTAGAGGACTATTATTTAAGTTAAATACGGGGGATGTCATGTACACTGATACGAGGATAATGATTTTTTATCTTTTTTTATTTCTTTAATTTTCAGTTTTTTTTTCACGGAAAGTGTAAAAAAAGGAAAAAATAAAAGAAAAAACAATGATAAAAAAAAATTAAAAATTGACCTAAAAGAATTTGATGAAAAAGGAAATTTCACAGGACTACCATGTCCTTGTACGTTTTCTAGTATATAACTACACACATTTATTTATTTATTATTTTTTTTTTTTTGGAATACCCCAAACATGAGTACCTACAGGTTTAAAAGAATAAAGAACAAAATTTTTGTTTCATAAGTGATTATTAGTGATTGATGGAAGAAGGGGTGGGGGGGACAGACGATATGATATCGTTTTTAATAATATAAAATTAATCATTGTCCTTTTGGGGATTTTATAGATCATAAAATATTACTAAATTTTTTTCCTTTTTAGATTTGCAGGAGTTTATTTTTATATCCTATTTTAGTAGTTCGGAGAACAACATCAGTTACAAAAATATAACGATAGAGTGAGAGAGAGTGACACAACAGATGATATAAAATGATGAGAAGAAAAGAGGATTAAACGATTGTTTTTTTTTTGTAAATAATATTATTGTTAGGCGATATCTAGTATACTCCAGTTGAAATTTATTTCAATTTAAACTTTTGTGTATATGTATAAAAGTCCTTGAAAATCATATATATATATATATATATATAGGTACATAATAATATGTATTCTTGTGTTACGTGCCTGAGTACTAAAAATTTATAACACGTGTAAGTTAACTATTGATTTGTAATGACATTATTGTTGTTGTTGTTTTTTATATAAATGTATGATATGAGAAGTCAAGTATTATGCCAATAAAATTGCCTAATTTTAGAGAAAACTTTGGACCAAAAAAACAAAAAAAAAAACAAAAACAAATAAATTAAACATTGGAAACATTCTAAATTGGTACAATTCAATAAAAGATTTATTGGAAATTTCTATTTATTTGTGATATTTGTGATAGAAAGTAAATTCGGAATAGGAAATATATGTAAAAGTATAATAAATCTATGTATATTAGATATAATTTAGAAAATATTTTGTAATCTTAATCGAATAAATTTAGTTATTGAGATTTGAATCTGTGTACTGTCTATTTTCTTAATAGTTCATTATGCGCGGACTTTTAATTTATTATTTCGATTTATTTTACTAATCTTTATAAATGATGTTATTAATGTTATGTATGGTGGAAAATAGTGATAGTTAGTCAAAAAATTTGAATTAAAACTTGATTTAATGAACTGATGTATCTAGAGTTTTCGTTTTGATTCTGAAATAGGCTTAAAAGTGGGGTTACTATCGAACGTCTGTATTTTTATTTGTCTGTACTGTCATTTGCCTGTATTTTCAATTGTCTGAATGTAATTGCCTATATTTATATGTATACAATTTATGCTTAGGTACGAAATACAAAACACCAAAATGCCAAAATCCCAAAATTCAACATTCCAAAATTCGATTTTAATTCATTTAGTGTTTTCCAATTCAATAATTTTGTTTATATCCACCAAAATGAATTAAGTTAATATTCTTGAAAAAGACGTTATACCTTAAAAGTGCCTTATACAGGTTGACTTCGACTATATACTAATATATTCCGTTGTTTAGAGCTTCATTCGTATTCAACAAAATTTTCGTATTCAGCATGAGTTTGATTTTGAAAAACATCCAAGATTAATATTATCTAAATTAAAAAGTAACTTTTCATTGTAAAATTAGATCGCAACTTCAATGAAAGGAAGGCTTAAACAGTATTATGGCAAACTACAATTAATGGAAAGATCAATATCTTCAAAACAATTATCAAGAATGTTATCGGAATGTGATCTAAAACAATTATAGAATTTTGAACTAAAACTTTTTGTATAGATGTTTTTTGATTTGTCCAAAAATTATGGCGTCTACTAACATTTAGTATAGCTTGTTTTTGTTTGCTTTTTTTAATTATTATTTCTTCTATTAACAATATCCAGAAAAAAGTTTACAAAACTAGATTAAATTCTATTACACTCATTAACATATAAAAAAATATATAATGTTTTTGTTTTTTGTTAATTTTGATATCATTTTTGGTTTTAGTATGAAGCTTGATAATTTTAACTGTTAAGTTTCAATTTCTATTTTCAACTATTGTAAAAAAAAGTTTATAAAAAAATCAATACCTTTTCTTTTAGTTAATCATTTAGTATAGCTGTGACAGTGTAATAAGAATGATCAATTTATACTGTTTTGAGAAATATGAGAAAATTATTTACAGAACGATAATTTTTAAGTTCTAAGTCTACTAGAAAAGATATGAGTACTTTATCTTCTTACCAACTGTAATTTACATAAAGTATAGACTTATAAAGTGCTTGGGCGAAGTTATGATTGAAGTTCAGAATGTTATATTGTGAAAATATATTTCAAGAACCATTATTTACCATACCACACGAACCAATGCCCATTACAATGATCTTCACGTTGATACAAATTGATTGAACAAATTGTATAAATATCTGTTAGGGGGTCAATGCACGATTTCTAGGCCTGAATGAACAACATTAAACATTTGACGTTATAGCTTAAATAACAGAGCTAATATTTAAGAAAAAAAAACACAAAAGGTAGATTGACCGTTATAGTTCGAAAATATAATTAAACATTTTGTCGGAACCGTTTGTCTCACTTAAGTAATGCGTGAACCCGCAAATAATTTTTTACTTTTTTTTTTTTTTGTAATTTTTCTGAAAAATTTATGCAATGGATATTTTTAAAGTAAATTCTTCTTTTTTTTCCCTCTTGCTTCCAAGTCATACTGTCACTACCAGTAAAACTATAACTGTTCACGTTTTTGACTTAGCTACGGTAAAATATTTTTCAGTAATAAATTACAAAAAAAGAACAATTTTCCATATAAAAATGCTATTTTTACATGAATAAAACAGAAGGGCATAGCCAGTAGAGTTTAGATTCATAAAAGGGATTAGATTAAGAGCCTTTATCTTTGATAAAGGTTAAGGTTGAAATTTTGGTTTTTGAAATATTTACGTTTATTTAAATATGGACATCAAATTATTAATGATGTTTTTAGAGCTTGATATAGTAACACCACATATGAACCTGTCAACAATCGGACATGGCGATTTTCTAAAGTACAGCCCCAATATTATATATGCACTATTGCATATCATAATATATATTTTTTTTTCTTTAGATACGTAGGTACTCACGTAACAATTTTATCGCTATAAGACTCTTGCGCACTCTTACAACACTATTATAAACACTCTTATAGCAGTATTAGTGTTAATTTGAGTGTTCCGCAATTGCTCCGAAAGGTTATAAATACGTTGTGGCACTAAAATGGAGAATCCTATAAGGCACCGGAACAAGTGCTGTAATATTGTTATAGGATTAGTATACATGTATTAGTGTATATGTTTTTATTTTGAAATGATATTCATTTGAAATAATTTATGTTATGCGAGAGTGAGAAAGGTATTATTTTTTATTTTCAAATGATAATTTTATGGAGTTTCTATTTATTTCCTGAGAAAGGGAGATAGATATTAGTTAATAATGTCTTACTAATAAATAATATGTTTCGGTCAAAAATAATTGTATTAATATTTGTAATTATTGTGACCAAAATGCAAAATTTGGCTGGGAATGAAATTTCATCGACATTTATTATAAAAATAATTCGAAAAAATACATTGTCCTTCAAAAATAATAACACTACTACTGCTATTCTAGCAATTCTATTCTTATAACAACACTTTAACTCTTGATATAGGATTACGCACTTTTAGATTCATAAAAACATTGCTGAATCAGTTGCGGAAAATCCCATTATAACAACTCCCGCAATTGCTATAAAAACATTTTTATAGCAATATTAATCACATTATTCCCATAAAAACATTATTATAACACCTTTAGTGCTTATCGGGAGTCATATAGAAGTCTTGTAGCACTAATTTTGTTTTTATAACAATAAAATGTTACGTGGGTAGTTTATACGGGTTTCAACCTGGCAGTGTTAGACTATATGGGTTTATTATGGGTATGCCGAAATCAAAACCTGTTATTGATCATATTCTCATAATTATTATTTGAGTTCTTAAGAAAACGATATAAATCCGTAGTTACGTATAGGTACTTGAGAGATTATCTAATGAATGCTGGAAGTAGGCTCCTGATCTGAACTCAAATTGATCTACCGGGCTTGAAAATATCCTCCCTATAGTCCATAAAAAGTGTGCAAACACCCTAGCTAGACCTCTGAGTAAGCTTACATCATACGTTTCTGGTATTTACCAATTTTCATGGAAAATAGCTCACGTCCAGCCAATGCCAAAAAAGGGTGCCTCAAGCAAGGTTAACTGGTGATCTTTTGACCTTTATGACGTAAAAATTTCACTTTTGCTCCAAGCTTTTGATCGCGTCTGGCATGCTTCATTACCAAAAAAACTATAAAGCAATGGGATTGGAAAACATTTTCAATAACCGCTAATTTTCAAACCGCTCAATACACGTTGTATTGGATGCTTCCCATCTTTTGGGTTCCCCCAAACGTATGACTTAGAAGTTTTCAAGAGACGGGTAATTAAATATCTGTTAACCTGTCCGTACATTTTGTACTAACTATTCTATTCTATTCTAATTTACTAATTTTTTTTTTTATTACTCTTTACTATCCTTCTTTTGCTTCATCTTAATATGGCTTAAATTCTGCGAAGGCGGTTGGGGTGCTTATCCCACTATTTTGGGCTAATATAAAAAACAAAAAAAATATGCTTCTTTTTTATAATATGGAACAAAATCCGGTGTAGAAAAATTACGTAAAAATATTGTTTCCATTAATATTGATGAACATAAATTATCGACTCTTAATAGCTGAAGTAATTATAAAAATCTGATTCTAAACAATAAAAAGCTGACGTCGGTATGAACTTTTACGTTATATTAAGGTTTCAGATCTCATAGAAAAAGTCCAAATTAAAATTTAAGAATGTATTTTAATTTCTATATTTCAGGATAAAATTGTTAAGGCTTAAAATAAACCTATATAAATTATTCAAAATATCTACTGTAATTACTTGTAGCTTATTCATACATACATGCATATCTAATATCCATTGCCAACTCATTACATATAAGAATATTGAAACTTCTGAAGTATAAACACCTGCTAATTGAATTCTTAAAACAAAACTGATATAATATTTTAGTCAAATAATGATGCTTCCTTAAAATTGACCTATTAAAATTTTATATAATTTATATGTACGTATACAGATAATCTTCTGCATGCTTCATAATATTATTCCATTTCTCATAATAGATTTCATTCCAAAATAATTTTCTAGAACTCATTTTCAATATTTTCTGTCCCAAAATGTATACATAAAAACAAAATTAAAACTATAATAAATTAGAAGAAAAAAAAAATATTTTTGAAATTACAAACCGGAGGAATCATTTTAGGATGACAAGATTAATATTTTAAGGATAAAATTGATGAAAAGGTTATGTTATTAAAAATATGATGAGTCCAGAGAGAATTTGGATAATATTAATAATAAAAACAAAAATTATTTCATATATTATGACATGTTACTAGGTTACAAGAATATCTTTTTTATAGAAGAATATATTCTATTTTTTGTATCGGACTCTTACCAACCATTCTTCTTCATCATTTCTATCATTTTGTTATTTTATTTTATTTTTTATATTTTCAGAGAGGTAAAATACCACAACAGTCACATCTGTAACATAAAACGTTGAATATTTTTCGTTGAACCTGAACTGGGTAAAGAAATTGTAGGATTGATGGCCTCAGGAAAAATGCAGTGTAAAATATTGCAGTATTATTTCTAACATCAACTGCGTTCATTTTGATGTATAAATATTTTGGCTTTATACGTTTTAGGACTCAACCAGTATTAAGTCGAAACGATCTTATAACCAGGCGCTCTTTAGTGTAACTTAAGAATGCAATGTACTGACATCATCTTGACATAACACATTAAACTCGACAAAGAAATCATGTAAAACAGTGAAGTCAATTGAATATTGTATTATTATGTACTTAGTAAAGCAAATCAAAATATGACTTCTGAAGATGTTATGGATGGCCAGAAATTCAATAAAAAATGTAATGACTTTAAAATTCCTTTTTCTTTTGCTTTTTTGAACGTCTCGTGATTGAAAATCTTTAACAATAACCTCTATCTAATCTTCAAATTGCCGACTTTCGTTTTCTGGCTTCTTACATTAATTAATACTACGTCAAAGTCATTCATGTATACACTATTTTTTAAAAGCAGACATATAATATGTATAAACATAATCTTCTATCTGTTTCATATTAAATAACTGTTCCAAGTCATATTAAGTCATAATCTCTGTTTTCACTAATATTAATAGTGACAAAATTAATCTCTGAACCTTTAAATATTTCTTAAATCTCGGAAAATACTACCTGAATATGACATCAATTTTATTATTATATATATATATATATATATATGTAAGGTTAATTATATATTTAAAAAAAAATTCCAATTTTCATTTAAAACTAATTTAAAAGATACTCGTTTAGTAAAAGTTCACAGTATGAAAATTAATTACAAAATAAAAATAAAATAAAAATATTTTTATTAATCCAATTTTCAATTTCGAAAAAGGATACTTTTACAATTAAGAAACAAAAAGAAATTTTAAAAACTTTTAAACTTTAACTTTTATTATAACTAGCTAGCTACACGTATACTTAGTTATAGCATACAAGAATTGCAACAATATGTTGAACTATTACAATAGAACACTAATTGGTTGTCAGATAATTTTTACTAAAAGAAAAATATAACAGAAAATTTTCGTATCCTTATGTATAGTTGCTACCACTGTTATCTACCTTGAATTAAATACAAAAAAATTATAAAGATTTTAAAATGAATGTGGGATAAAATGTTCGGGTAGATTTTAGTTAATGTTAGTAAATGTTTATAGTATATTAGCTATACATAAAAAATTATATTATAATATTTCAAGTAGGTACATTATGTGGCATACCCTGACATAGAAAATTTTCATTATTCCTGATTTCCGTTACGCCATCTGCGCTGCAACTTTAAAAAAATCAACTGTCATTATAAAAACCAACTGTTAAAATCAACTTTCAATTGTGTGTGCAGTTGACGACAATTGACAATTGTCGTGTTTTCGGTTATCTAAAATGCCAGTCAAATTTGACCATACAAAGCAGCAAAATGTTTTATGATTATTCGCTGATTGTTAGTGTTCTGTGGTAGTGGATTACGAAAAACGCAAAAAAAAAAAGAATTATGGGCTCTTCTAAGGGAGATGTTGTATCGGTGTAGGGCTTAATGACCATATCCCAAGGATAGCTGGAACTGCTAGCTTTCCAAAAATATATATCTTTGTTGTGCATATTATCCTTTAAGGACGAAAAGGACATTTGAAAGTATAGTATTGTTGTTTTGATGTTTTTGTATAAAAACTGTTATATCTGTTGATCTATTAGATATATATATATATATTCAGTTACATATTTAGAAAGATAACGGTTTGGAGCATATTTTAACATATATTTGATGATGATTGGGGCTGCTTCCGTTATAGAGATATTGTAGTTGAAATTAGAAAATTTTGAAAAAAAAAAATTCTATGACTCATACATACATACTTTATGTCTATGTCGAATAGTTTAGAAGATATAAGCATTTATTAAATAAAAAATGTTTTGTAAAGAAATATGGATATGTCTATTTGACAGTTGACTAGTTAACTCAAAAGTTAATTGTCTGATCTGATCTGATTGATCGTCAGTTCAAAAATATCGAAAACAGGGTATGATGTCGTAAATACAATGTCGAATGATCGGCAACATGAAATAAAAAGTTGTGTACATTTTTTCATGATCGAGATTTATTTCACAAAATGTTCGCGACGCATATTTTCATGAAGCAGGTTATAGGATTGTGAATTTAAAAATTTTGTGGGTACAAAAATAAAAAAATAAAAATTTTGGTAGTTGAAATTTGTAAGAAAAATATTTTGGGAAGATATAGCAGGTTTTAATTTCAAATAATTTTATCAGTAGACCATGTACTTAGCTGATTACCGTGTTCTTACACTTTTTCGTCATGTAAAAAACGTACGATTCGACAATTATTTCAGATGTGATCAGTGTGGTTAGAATTGAAAACAAACGCTTTGCCATTTTTGATACAATGTCGATTCTTTCACTAAATTTTTATATTAAATTTTTAAACTACCGAAATTTCCAATTTGTTACCCTCTAAGTTACACAATAGCCATTTAACTGACCCATAAGTGCCAGAAATAAAATAAGTCCTAAAATTTTTTCACTTTTATTAGACTATGTATTACGAATTTGATTAAAAACTAATTATTATTTTTTTAATTCTCGTATATTCTAAAATTTGAGTTAACAAAATTTTTTATTATTAATAAAGCATATTTTTCATCGGAAATCGAACCTGGGACCTTTCGATTGAAAGGCAGACGCTCTGCCGACAAGTGTCGAATTCACTGTAGCGTTCGTTACAAACAGAACTGACGACAGAAAATGAATATATTATCATGAAAAATTTATTGAAAAATATGACTGATTGAGCAACGAAGAATGAATTCAGATTTGACCTAAAAAGATTCCAGTTACACAATTTTTACTCTACATTCAGTCTGAAATAATAAAGTAAAGCGATATCGCGCTACACCAACGAAAAAATATTTTAAAAACCATTTACAGGTTCTTGAAATGCATTTCTTTCCAACCTTCTTACTATTTTACGATCAATATTACGGTAAATACTTCTATAATTATCTTTTTTACAAGCACACAGTACATCTACTGAACCAGGATAATATTTTTAACAAAAAATCAGAATATTATGAACTAGAGTTAATTTTTTTTTATTTTAATATTGTTATCTCTTTCTTTGCTCTGTGTTTCATTTATTTTCTTTTCTACTATTTATTTTGCCCTTTGTATGTTAAATTCATTATCACATAAACACAAATGGCAGTATTATTGTTGAGTCATGAATAAAAAGAATTCGCTCAAATGTGATGATAATAATATAGGTAAATAACACAAAAAAAAAGTAACGGTTATAATGGTGATGGTAACAATAATGATTATAATGATTACAGTGTACCTACTCTGCTCTTTTTCATATTCAAATTACAGAGAGTATTGTGCAAAATTTATTTCTCTAATTTGAAAATATAATTCTAATTGTAATTATATATTTTTGTTCACTGTTCATCTAAACATGTGGCAAAATAATAAAAGTTGACTTAATATTAACAGAAATAATTCTAAATTTGTTATTCTTTAATTATTATTTCAATCTTATTGTTAACATCTATATTATTTATGATGTACATACTCATAAGTACTTATGTGGAAAAAAAGATATAATCTTGGCTTTGAAATAAAAATGTTATCATAATCCAAATAACAAAAAAAAAATTAAGATAATAAAAAGTAATCATCTCTGATAAGGATAATCTTCATAAAGCCAAAGAACATATGTGTAAATAATGTGCCCTGTACTCTTACATTATTATATTTTGAAAAGAGAAGGAGATATCGTCGCCTGAATATCTTTTGTCCATACGCACAAAAGTATATTCTGAGATATTCGAAAAACAAAGTTGGGACATTAAAAGACAAAAATTGCTCTGAAAAGGTACAGTCGAAATTTTAACCGTAAGTTTATTGATTATTTAACTAGTTATATTTTAAACTCAAATACTTTTCGAGATATTTGATATTTTATCATAAAAGTCGTAGTGCACAGTAGCAAAGCTCCATACCATACAAATCGATAACAGAATTGTTTTCGATGTGCTTATGAAGCCAACATGCATTTAGCTCCTATTGTTATGGAGTAAATAAGAATTAAAAGTTTGTAATGTTAATATACACGATAATGTCAAGTACCTACATGAAGGAAATCATTTAAAAATGTGATTAACAATAACAGTCATTTCATCAAAATTACAAAGGATTACGATTAAAATGAGAAAAAAAATAAAAATTTTAAGTTGTTTTTGCTATTTTATTTTAATTTTTATCTTGTAATTCATTAATTACATTATTTTGATCATTTATTTATTTATTTATTTATACTTTTTAACTATCATAAGTATAATGACATAACACCCATTTCATAACATTTTTTTGAACTGAACCCATAAACAAGAAATTTCAATGAAATTTGAAATTTTTAATATGGTGCAAAGGAGCACTAAAAATGAAAAAAAAATTGGTTTATTGAGCAAATTACACACTGTACTACATCTCGAAAACTAAAGCAGATAGGATATTTTGATAACAGCATTAGAAAGAGATTTTTTCAAAACCTATAGAACAACTAGTTACTTACTAAGCCAAAAAGTTAAAAAATGGATCTATAGATCCAGCATTTAGTGATTAGCTAACTAAGATGGAAGATGGTGATTTAACGAATGACCCGAACTTACCAAATCTAATCGAAGATCCTTCGAATATGATTTGCAATGGTTGTATCGTACAAGAAATTATTGGAGATGGTCTAAATGTGGTTAATTTTGTTAAGAATTCAAAAAAGACAATACTTTGCCCAAAAAATTCTGATGTTGATACAATTAACGAACGAATTTTAAACATTTTGGAGGGATATGCTATAGCTAATCTTAGTACCGATTCCATTGATGATTGCGGTGAAAATGATGCAGTGAATTATCCTGTAGAGTTTTTAAACGGCTGCTGTTTAAGTGGAATGCCTCCATATAAATTTAATTTGAAAGTTGATAGTATAATAATACTACACTTAGAAACCTAAATATCAAACGCTGCCTCTGCAATGGAATTCAATTAGCTTTAAAAGCTCTAAAATCCAATATAATAATCGTGGAAGTCCTAATTGGCACAGCTATAGGTGAAAATGTATTTATTCCTAGAATAAATTTAGCTCCAACGACTACAGAACTACTATTTATTATTAGACGTCGACACTTCCCTGTTAAATTGGCATTTTGTATGACCATAAATAAGTCGCAACGTCAAACAGTGTAAAAAGTTAAAGTTTATTTGCCTGAAACAGTATTTAGCCATATGAGTAACTGTATGTTGTAGTTTGCAGAGTACGGCGGTTTGGTGATATTCAAATAAAACTTAATGATGGAAGGGACCAAGGCAAATTAATTCCACATTCTAATAAACTATATACAAAAAATGTTGTATATAAAGAGGTTTTGACATCTAGTCATTAAAGAAAATATAGTAAAATGTTACCTTTGTCGACGGTGTTTTGCGTCGGAGTGTGGTGTAATAACTCCAAGGTGGTGCGGAAAAATAGAAAATAGATTTTCAATAAAAAAATTGTTGTTGTTTAACTCAATTTGTTTTTGTAAGAAACAATTTTTCAGTTTATCGAATTATTTTGATCTTTATAGTAAAAAAAGGGTGTATTATGCATTTTAAGTGTATTACGCATCTGATTTAGCGCAGTACCCCTAATATTTGATTACATTATTCTTCTCAGTTTCACAAGACGTTATTTTTTTTCTAATTAAAAAACTGAGCTGCGACGGGCTTTACAACTAGTAATAAAAAATAAAACAACAACAAAAAAATAATAAAACTTATTTCAGTGTCCAGCCTGATTCCGTGTTTTAGAAATTCAATAATAATTTTTAAAAAAATTATTTTAAATTTTCATCCACAACAAAATAAATATTTATATTATAATATAAATTAATTATTTCTTCACTTTGTCTTTTTTTATTTTGTATACCTAAAATGTATTAACACAATAATTCATAATAATTCTATAATTGAAGATTAAATAATTTTCGAAGGCCATTTTAAATTGAAATGTCCTAGAAATTTTGGGTTTTTCCAAATACCCTTAATAATAATCAATTGGTGGGAAAAAAAAAATATGCAAATAAATAAATTTATACAATGACATCTCCAACTCCAAAATTATCAATGATGTCTTGTTAAGTTATACTTTGAAAATATCTAGAAAATTTAAAATTTAAAAAAAAAAAATAATTTAACTGATACCATGAAATAAGCAATGACACGTTTTATGATTAAGTTATCTTTGTACAACAGGTTAATGAACATTTTTTTTTTTTTTTTTTAAACAGAGAAGATATCAGGAGAAGAAAATGAAAATGAAAATAGGTACCTTAATTTTATGTCGTTAATTAAAATCAAACAAACAAAAGAAAAAAAAAACACAGCACGTCCGTTATTTTGTTTAATTATAAAGCGAAACAAAAATCGCTTCAGTAATCAGAGCTAAAAAGAAAATTCCTTCACTCAAATTTTTCAGTTTTCCTTTTTTGTTTTTTTTTTTTGGGTTTTGTTTATTCCTTCTTTTTAATTTAGAATACCCTTAAATAGCCTCCCATTTAATTTTGAATATATATTTTTTTGGTTTTTGTTTTTTTTTTTATATTTCTGTCTTTAATTGAGATTGTTTCAATTTAATATTCCTGAATGAAAGAATCTTAAAGTAATGAAAAACAAAAAAAAAAAAAAATTAATAAATTTGGCAAATAAATAAATTCCTGTTTTGTAAAATGGCCTGCTATTAATCTGTATTTCTTATTATTAGAGGACGTGGCATAGTATAAAGATATGGTTTCACTTAATATTTTTATTCAAATCAAATTAGGTGTATAAAATTTTAATATCGAATATTTTTTAATTAATTTAACAGTTTTATTGCTGTGCCAAATATAAATTATTTGTTTTTAAGTATCTTTAAATGTCGGACAAAAACGGTATTCAAAATTGTAGTGTCAAATAAAATGATCTGTCAAAATCACTATTATATAAGAAGCAATTTATATAAGTCTATACCAAATGGTATAAAATATTAAATATAATTATTTTTAATTATAGATGTAGGTATTATGAAAATAAAAATACAAACATAACATACAAATACAATATAACAGTAATAATAATGTAGTTATAAGTAAATGAATAACATAACTATACTTGAATAAAACTGCTAAATTTTGGCAGAGATTAATAGAATTTTATAAAATTACTACACTTTGGCAGAGTGATTTCTACATTTTGCTACACTTAAGCAGATTTAATAGAGTTGCTACACTTTGGCAGATATTATAATTACAAGCCGGGAAAACCATTAATTGAGGCCAAGTCTTATAGACATATTTCACTGCTTCCATTGATATCCACATTATTAGAGAAATTACTCCTTAAAAGATTATACCAATAATAGAATATCAAATCGCAAATTTGCGTTTAGAAAACAACACTCAACTGTTGAACAAGTCCATCAAATAATTGATGTCATCAAAAAGACATTAAAAGAAAAATGTATCTGAAATGAAGGACTTATTTACAGGCCACATCGTATTCAACCCAAAGTATATAGTCGAAGTAATATAGAATCTTTCTTATCAAAAAGAGTATTCCAATATTAAACAAGGGCAAGATTACTCTACGTGAACCAATATACATACACGAATATCCCAAGGGATCCTCAAGAATATTCCAATGATAACCCAAACAGTATTCCAAATTATTCCATCTTGTGTTTACTCCATACCAGTGATATCCCAGATCTAGAAGAAGGCAACAATGAGAACGATGGCTACTTTTGCGGATGATACTGCGGCATTAGCGGTTCTGGGAATAATATAAATGAAACAACAAATAAATTGCAGCCAGCAAACAACAAAATCTCCTTATATTGCAAAAGGTGGAAAAACTAGTCAAAATCAACAGGATAACAAAGGGATAGGAGTTTTTAGTGCGTTAAAGTCGACACAATTCTTCACTTCCTTCTTCCCCGGAAAATGGAAATATAAGTGAAGGCTCTTTTGATGATTTTCTTTTGTCAGGATAGAAAAAGTAGATTAATAAAAATTAAGTAGATAGTTAAGGAAGTTCTAAACGTTACTTTGAAATTATTAAAATAAATACTATTATATAAGTTATAACAAGAATATAAGCTGTTGTATTGCATAATACAGAAGTTGATGCATCCCTAGTTATAAACTCTGACTCCTAAATACTAAATCAATGTAAAAAACTTTTTATGATTTCAAAGGTTAATTTGTAATTTCAATTCTATGGTCAATCACATACACTAAGTTTTGTTTTCAAATATTTTTTTTATATCAGTTCACTTACACCTAAATGTGTAAAACTATATCTATTGTAAAGACTAAACTTCAAATTGGTTATAACCCAGTTCTATTTAATTTTAAGTGATAATCAAATTATGTTCTCAATTAGTATCAAAGATTTATTACAACATACATGCCCTGATAGGGATTCGAATCTAGAATCTTTTGATTTGTATTGTCAAATGACATAAGATCATAATATCTGTCGCTATTTCGGTGTCGTCAATTTGAACAAACACAATATCTAAAAATTTATCTAGACCGATATCTACAATTTAAAATATATAGGTATCACAAACAAAGAAAAACAGCAAAAATTAAGAAAACTTCGTGAAGTTAAGTTGGCTAATAGGACAAACATAAAGCTTACTACAAAACAAAATAATGTTGTATAAGGTTGTGTTAAGATTCATATAACACAAGTATAGGGAACAATAAAAATAAAAAAATAGGTATTATAGAAATATTTCAGTATAGATTTTAAACATTAATAATGAACCGTGATAATTATGATACGACCACATCAGCAGTGTATAGGTCTTAATACCATGTTGGCTAAGAAAACTATATCTTCAAGAGCTACAACTTATTTTAATAGAACATAATATGACTTAAATGAATTACCATATTGCCATTACCAAACTCAAATGAAGAAGTCGGTATGTAAGTTGTAAAGTTAGAAAAACATTGAATTTATCGAAGAGATAAATTAAAAAAGGCATAATTTGATTTGGTTTTGTTCATCTTGAAGTCAATAACAAGAACAAAATATAACTAATAAAGTACCTACATATAACAGTTAGAAAACAATAGAAGAAAGTACATCAAAAAATTCTCTAACCACGCACAAGTAAATGTTCGCAAATTCTACTGTAATTACTGTAAGTATATATGTAATATAATAAAAAAAATAGAAACAAAATCAGGGCAGGAACTAGTCAAATTTATACAAATTTCTACTTAACTATATCCTATTAAATGTCAGGTTAAATAAATAAAATATATGGCAAATGAACAAGGCATGAAATTAATTGGCATTTCACAATATTTTGCTAAAATTTTCTAAATGTTTACTTTTTATATTTATGTTCTCTACAATTTTTTTAAAAAGAGAATTTAACAGTTAAATTTAAGAGTTTATAAACTTAACATCAGAGCGCTCTCTTAAATGCAATTTGCTGTAATTTTTTGTATTTGTTTTTTTAAACGTCATATTTATATGAAGGCATATTATTTTCATTTTTAAATTAAAAAGTAAGTTTTATTAAAGCTTTAAAGTAAAATAAAATCATATTTTATAATAGTTAGTTGTCAATAATTCACCTTAAAATTATACGATTATACAATAAAAATTATATTCACCAAATTTTGAGAGAAAATAAAATGATTAAAAAAAAAACAAACTACTCCACTCACCTACCTATTTTATACCTAATGCAATTTTTTATATATACCACAACAAAATATTTCCATTAGTTAAAACAAGTAAAAACTACTATACTTTATTTCAGATTGCTGCATATGAAAATTAACATGAGAAAGAAAGAGAATACAGCATATTCTTTCCTAAATTACCATACCACACCCATCCTATTTCCTACTTCGTAATTTGTATCATTAACAAAAATATTATTGTTTCGTTACATTGCATTAAAATAATTATTAATTTCTAATAGTGTGTAATAATTATTGGTATTAGGCAAAATAGAAAAGATTTATGAAGTATAACTTAGTACTAACGCTTTTCTATTGTACATTACTATAATTTTTATCAGCTTAAAAAAAGTGCACCATATACATAAACTAAACTTCTAGATACATATATATTTTTAAAAAAAAACTTCTCTATAAGATTTCTAAATTAATGGAACACACATTTTCTACTGTTCCTTAATATTTTATGTATTGTAATACTACTCCCTATTCTATATTGATTCTCATCAAAAAACAATACTGACAATACACTCTAAATGTAAAGAGTAAAAAAAAACATTCAATCTATATTTACTGATTCATTAGCCAATTAAAATTACATACAAATGTGACTATTAAGGCACATCTTTATCAACTTCACCATATGCATAAGCAAGTTCTATATATACATAGATACTTAAGAAAAAAAAATGTCCATACGATTTCAAAATTTAAGGAACAGCCTTTTTTTGTGCCATAGATATGATCGCTATTCGCTAATCACTATGCCAATGCCATACCATATCAATATTAAGCAATGACAATAAGAGATAAACAATCAAAAAAAAATTTTCTATAAGATAAGATTTTAAAATTTGAGGAACATTAATTTTATTTTGTGACATCCTTCATTTTTCAATACAACTTTGATTTGCTTTTTTAAAATGGATATGTATATTGTATATAATATGTTATATGTATTCATCATTATAATGTTGAATTAGAATTAGTTAAATATAAAGAATGTTGTTATGAAAAAAAAAAAATAAAATAATGAAATTAAACTTAACTAAATTAACTCTCAAAGTCTCAACTCTAACCGCTTTGCACAACTAGATGGGAAAATCGACATAAGATTGCAGAAGCTGTAGGTAATAATATTTTAAAATTTGAGTTTATCTTTAGTAATTTGGGTTAAAATCTTGGAAAAGATTAATATAGCAAGTAAATATTTACAAAGTCCAGGAATCTGTCTATCTAGAGCTGTTAATATTTTACTTTGAACTAAAATCGTTAATGACGAAAAAGAATGTACTGTTGTTTTATGTGCATTGGAAGGTATAACTGAATTGTTAAAAGAACTAAAATTACTTGCAATTCCGATTGAAAAGAACATGGAACTTATATTCACTTGTATTAATAATGTGATGTTGGATGAAATTGCATGCCAATTTGACGAACAAGATGGAACGGACGAAGAGGATCAAGAAGAAAGTGAATACGATAAAGCAATAGTTGAAACTGCTGGTAATATTTTACCATTTTATTTGGTAAAGCTTTTATCACCAGAACAATTTGCTGTATTTTTTGAAAAGATTTCACCAATAATTATTCAAAAAATTGAAAAATCAAGAAAAAACGATTACAATGGTTATTCAACGCGTTCATTTGCATATGGTGCCTTAGCAGAATGTTTTGAACCTTTACAACATATTAGAGAAAAATATTTTGATATTTTATTACCCGTTATGTTAGCTGGTGTAAACGTTAAATCGGATCAAGTTAGACAAAATTCTGTTTATGGTACTGGTGAAATGGTATTTTATGCTAAAGCTAAATCATTCGGATCATTTCCACAAGTACTAACAGCTTTGTCTTATGCTGTTTCGAAAGAGAAAAATCAAGGAGTTTTGGATAATATTTGTGGTGCTATTGCTCGTTTAATAATTACAAATAGTTGGTAATTTAGTACCATTAGAACAAGTATTGCCTGTTTTCATGAATCAGTTACCAATTAAAGAAGATTTTGAAGAAAATAACTCTGTATTTAAATGTTTTAAACAACTCTACATTGATGGTAAGAAATTTTGATACAATATTTGGAATAAATTATAGCTTTTGCAACTGATATTCTTTATAAAAAAGAATACAAAGATGAAGAAACTTATAATAATGTTCTTGGTTTTATTAAAGAAATTAGAGATAAATTTCCATATAAATTTTCAACCGTTATTAACTCGAATGCTGAAGCAGCTAATTTTTCAAATCAATTACTACTACAATAAGAAAAGCAAAAAAAAAAAACGAAATAAAATAAAGCTTTTGATTTTTTATATATATTTTTAAAAAGCTAACCGATATTTGTTATAAAAGAAAAAAAAATATTCTAAAAAAATGGCATCCTACCTATATTATTATTATTGATATTGTATAGGTACATACATTAACGACATTTTGTAAATATTTAAATAAAGAATTTTTAGGAAGCTTGAACAATTTGCTTATATTATAATTGAAAAACGATTTTATTATGTAAATAAATATTATTAAAAAATCTCGAATTCGAGATTTGGAGTTCGTGATTTTTTTTTTCAATATATTTTTTTTTCAAGATTTTTGCTTTCCAGATTTTCTTTTTCCAAATTTTATTTGTTCTTTCGAGATTTTTTTTTTCCAGATAATAGGGTGATCCCATTTTTTAACCAATCAAAAAATTTTATTTTACCAACACATACACAAAAAATCCTCTCCGTGCAATTTACTTCATCCAATTTCTTAGTAAAAATATTTTTAACTTTTGGCTGAAGGACGAAATAAAAGACAAGGATAGATATATAATTATTTGATAAATATTTATTGATATCTCGATTTATGTATGCACGCATTCACATATAGAATATAGAATATCAAATGTTTTTTAAAAAAAACACATGAAGTGTATTTTGTTTTGTTTTTTGCTTTTTAATATAAGATTATTTTGTTTCTAACAAATTATTTATATTTTAAGATAAAAGCAAAGCGCTATATTTCATTTTTTCGAATATTACAATGTTATTATCTATTATTACCTACTCTTAACAAAATTTTAAATTTTTTAAATAAAAATCATATAACCGCATGTAAACAATTTTTCAAACGTCAACCTTTTTTGGTTACATAACAAATGTCAGTCCTTCGCTCATTGAGAGTAAATCATAAAATTTTCTTTAATGGTATTTGTGTTTCAATTATAGTGTAAAATAAAATTGTCCGGACGTTCGTCCATGAAGAGGAAATCCACCATAACACTACAGGAAATTTCATCAGTAAGTAGGTACCTAGATACTCCTAGTGTGAATTTTCATAACTCATATAAAAATTTCATTATTTATTAATTAGGTAGGTACTTTCACTTTATTGCTATGAATATTTTTATTAACTTTAAATAAATTAAATTAAAATTGTGTACCTATAGCCTAAAAATGAGAAACATCACTAAAGGCATGTTATGGTTGAAATAAAATAAAACAGAAACCAATATGTGAGTTATAAGAGCCAAATAAAATTCTCTCAGTTGGTAAAACTCAATTTTAGCTTTTGTTACATAAATTCTAATAACCTAAATATCAGCTTCTTTTTTTTATATCAATAGCAAAGCAAATTTTGTTGTGTCTTTACTTTTTCTTGTAATTTTTGTACCTATTTCTGTTTTCCTTATTTTGAGTGAGTTTTTATTGCATTTTAAGAAACTCACAATAATTAAATAAATCTTAACTTTTTTCAAATTGAAATTATTTTTTCTGTTCTCATTGAATTTTATGAAATCGTTATTTTTCCTCTCACCTGCAAAATTAAAGTAAGCCAACAGACCTTAGCTATTATTTGTGAATTCAACTCTTGTGAACTCTAATCAACACAATTACAGTTACTTTTTTATTTTTTTACCATTTATATAACTCTTGATTATTATCATTTGAAGTATATCTAGAAATCTTATAAATGTCAAGGTCAACTCTAAATTGTTTTTTTTTTTTTGTTTTTTGTATTTTCAAATTTAGCACAAAACAAAATAATAATGACGTAGAAAATTAGCTAGTATTACCAATTTACCGCCTGTTGTTCAGCAAAGTAAAAAACAAACAGAACAAACAAAAAATTAAATACAAAATGTCTTGTCCAGTTCTTTCAATTCTTCTGATTTATGAGAAAACAAGCAAAACAAAAAAGAAAATTCAACGAAAAAAAAATAAAAAAATTTTCTCATTATTGTTGGCTGTTTTGTACCTATTTCTTTTTTTTTTCTTACTTTTCGTTTCCAAGGATATGGAGTGGAAGGATACGTTTTTTTTTATTGTCCAGTTAAGTTCACTACCGTTTCATTATTGTTTTTATTACCTTTATTGCATAATAATGATTTTTATTTCTATATTCTTATGATTTTGTTGTTGTTGTTGTTGTTTCGCTCGCTGTTTTTTCCGTGACGTTCTTCCTTTTAAAAGTACTCCAAGGAGTTTAAGATGTTCTATAAGAATATTAACAGGAATAAAAAATATAATGCTGATGATGGATGAATAATTCATGTTTTTTTTTACTTTTCTCACTTTGTTTTTTTTTTGTAGCTTAGGTTATTATACTTTTCTTTTTTTATAGTTAGACCATTTAAAAAATAAAATAATAATTTTTTAAAAGAAAAATAAAAAATTGCCAACGCTATGATTGGAATTTGAAAACTTAAAATAAATTAGTTAGAATAAGAAATTTGTTGAAAAGAATAGATAATGAAGTAAAAAGATGGAAGATTTTCTAAAGAAATAACATTTTACTAAAATGGGATGAAATAATTGAAAAAAGCATATAATATGGCTACTGATGGTGAACTGTGTGTCATTAAATATGTATAATTTTTAATTGTAATTTGGAAATTTTGTTGTTGTTGAAAAAATAATAATGGAAAAATTATTTGATAACGAGCAACGAGATAATATTGTATTACGCCTTAAGGGCAGTAACAAAAAAACATAACCTAAGTCCTATATAAAAATAAATTTTTTTTCTTATAGAATTTACATTTGCTGTTGTACTGCATCTTAGGTAAGTTTCATGATTATATTTCATTTATCGTATTTCTTTGTCCGTAATAGTGAAATGATGCCAAGTAGAATTTTAAAAATTCAGTTTAATTCTCAAAAACAAAAATTATGTTAATTATAGTAAAGCAAATTGAAATAAAAGAGAAATGAGATGAAATAGCGCATTGCATAAATTTCATATTATTTGCCAAAAAGTTAAGAATTTAACTGTTTAAATTGAGTTTAAGAGTCATGGGTTGATACACATTATTTAATCAACTTGCGTTAATTTGAAAATTGAATTTGATTACTTAACGTAATAAAATCGCTAAATAAAATACTAGGTATAATACTCGAAAAACTTATAACCTGCACGAAAAAAATAAAGGTGGTCCTCACAATTTACAAATTGGCCAACTGTAATACGTATACAGTGGTACCATGATACTACGTAAAAATTGTACTAAAAAAACCTATAATACGTCTTGTTCGGTTCGGAAAACAATATGAATGAAAATATAGAAATTTAAAATTATAAACAAATAAAAATAAAATAATAAATAAAAAATAAAACAAAATCAAAAAAAAAAATGCAAAATACAACTAAGAAAAAGTTGAAAAAATCTTATAAATGTAGGTAGTTTAGTATCTACTAATTGTTATTATCAATACTATTATTTATAACAATCAATAACAACAAAAATAATCAAACACAACAAACATTAAACAAAAAGTTCAACAAATGACAAGAGTCGATTTCGATTTAAAGGAAAAAATTAGTTTCCAGCATTTTTTGTTTCAAAAATGTTTGATGATAATAGGATAATATTCTATTTTTTTCATTAGACAAAGTCGGATGTCAAAATTTGTGGAACAACGTTTACAGGACAGTCAAACTTTCAATAGTACAAACTAAATCTTGATGTCTAAACGTTACCTAATCGTTAGTACCTAATTTTAGCGGTTTTTTATTTGTAAATAAAAAACAATAGCTATATTAAGTTTACTTTATTTCTAATATTTCAGTGTTTTTTATTTAAAAAAAAAAAAATAAACAGTATAGATAAATAATAAATGTACCTATATGTAATATATGAATATATCCTATATCTATTTATTGATATTTGATATTGTAGTATTGTGTATTTAAAAAACAAAAAAAACAGTAGTTTTTAATTTTTTGGTTTTCCTAATTTATAAAAAAAAAAAACAGTAAGACGCCAGTTTCCCGTCCGAGGTGCCTTTGCAATGACCATCAACAAAGCGTAAGGTCAAACTCTCAATAAGGTTGGTATTTTACTTGATGCACCAGGGTTTTCACATGGACAACTATATGTCGGGACTTCGCGCAATACTGGGAATATAAATCATTTGAAAATTGTCACCGAAGAGAATAGAACTGTTAGAAATATAGTTTTTAATAAAATATTAGTTGATTAAATATTTCAATCTATATCAATCCAATTATATAGTCTGTCTGCTAATCTACTAATTTAACTAAAGTATTACATTATTACTAAAATATTGTTGATAGGGGTTTTGTGATTGTGATTTTGATAATTTATAATGCAGTACAACCTAGAATGCTCTAATTTTGATTTTTCACTATATATAACGGTAGCAAAAAGTTACGTAGTAACAGGTATTTAACTAGTTATATTAATTGCTCATAATAATTATAACAAGCTTTCTAATGTGCTTGCTCTAAGCTAAAATTAATAATAACAAAAACCAATATTGATGAAGTATTTAACATTTCCATTAAAACATCGTACAAATATGAATGCCAAATAATGAGAATGTTATGCAACAAGCGCCAGTTGTTGTTTTTTTAATACGATTTTTAACTAAAAACTTCAATCAATTTTTCAACTCTCATAAAATTACGTTTAAATTAAATAAATATAAAATGTCGAGATTAATTACCAAGGTGCCAAAAAGCAATTTAAATCTTTAGGTATATTCTAAAAAAATAATTAAATATTTTTAATACAGTTTCCACTTATTCTATGATATAACAACAAAAATATTGACTTTGTAATATTTATACTAATTATACATAATTATTAAAGAATTTTTGAGTATATCCTTGAATTATCCTTAAATCGTATTATACCTACTTGAATTCAGTAAATAATAAATGTATTTTACCACGAATATATTAAATTAATCTTTGGTGTTCTCAACCATCAACTGACCCATTTTTCTCAAGTACACTGACATGTCTTAATTGATTTAACGATATTTTAAATGTAGAGATATATATCGTATGTGGTATTTTTGATCTACCACAAATTTTTTTCACAATAAAATAGGCAGTCTTATTATGACTAGCAATTCGCTATTATATTTGATTGTATAGGGGAACAAATATATTTTTAACAGACAGCATATCGAAAGCTATAACAGAAAGTGACAAAATTCTTAAAACCAAAATGGATTATTTAGGATTTAGTTAGTCACTTCAATTAATTAAAAATTTTTGATATCTTTCAAATCAGTGAAAATCTTTGGCAGAAAATCTTATAATACAATCTAATATTGTGATTACACAAATTTCCAGACTTTAGTTTCTTTAGGAAATACTTTTAAGAATGATGATGGTAGCTCTATGGATCTCAGTGACCCATAGAGATCTATTGTGCATTTGAAAATGATTAGATATTGTTTAGCTGTTGTTATTACCTAAGCAAACAAATATTTGCTTAGGTAATAACAACAGCTAATATTAGAAGTGCTAATAATATAAAAAAAACATTCCCGCCAATTGTAAGTCTAATACTAACTAACAACATTTATCAGTAAATTAGAAAATATAATTCGAGATAAATATGACCGGAAGCTGACCGAAGTTGGAAAACTACGAAATTGTTTTAGCTTAATAGAAACAAAATTATTACGACAAAGGGTATATTGAGAGGCAACTTTTTGCTTAACAAGCAAGTTATGTGTTTGAGACTTATCAGTACTGAAACAAGTTCTATCAGTAAATCAGTATATTCGAAAATATACTTAGATATAGATACAGCCGGTAGTTGATAAAGAAAAAACTGCATGGGTAAACTAATGGGTACATTTTAAGGTCATTGTTTGTTTAACAAACACATAATGTGCCTGAACAACTATCAAAATTGCGGATTCTATGCGAAGGTAGAAGTTTTGTAACAGCCTTAGATGGTTGGTACGGTATATGTTTGATGTTATGGCAATGTGACAGAGATCTTAAAGATTCGTATTCAGAATATCCATAGTTGTATCATATAGCTACATTTCAACTACGGACGCTCGTTCATTAATTTTCATATCCATTTATCTGTATCCATTATAATAACAATGATATCTGAACTAGAATAAAATTTTGAGCATTTCGCTGCCTATCGGAACCAAATTAATAATAATTGCTAACAATTTACGGCTATTCTGTTTCCCTTTATCTCAAATTCAAAATAAATTCTTAATAAATACAAAAATTGAAATTAATATAAGCGAATACATACGAATTGAGAACGATGATGATTTAATACAATAACAATTGAATAAACGTACAAAAATTTTAATTCAATATTTTTTATTCATGCACTTCCATTTAGCTCCCATTAATAAAAGCAATAAATGTTATAAATTTATAAGGATTACTAAATATACAAAACTTGTATAATATTAAAACAAATTAATGAGAAAATAGAAAATATTTCTAATTAGTACAATAATAGACAGGGTGTAGTGGGTGTATATTTTGCTTTATATTAAATACCACAGATATACAAAAGAAGTATATTAAAAGTATATGAGTAACAAAAAAAAAAGAAAACAAAAAAAAAACGAAAATTCACATTTGAACTACATATTTAGGTATACGTGTGGTTAATGATTAGTAATAAATTTCATGAAAATTTAATTTTCTGGTTGCTGTATTATAGCAGCACACTTTGTTGTTGTTCCTGTTATTTATTTTGCAACCATTTATTTTATTATCATGACACTATATAAAAAAAAAACAAGTACCTAATCGTTGGTGGAATATTTAACAAGCAAATAAGATAAAAAAAAAACTAAAACATACTACTAATACTATAATATCCTTAAATAATATACCAACATCTACCCTACTATACGAATCTACTATATATATAAACAATAACGATAAGATTTAATATTAACAACAACGTTTCAATTTTATAATAAAATATTATCGTTGATAACAAATGTACATGTAAATGTTGATGTAATAAATTACATGAATTAATACATGATCGATATGAATGCGTGTATGAATGTAGGTGTATATTTATAACAGGATATTTTACTAACCAAAAATATTATAATCTTTTTTTGAAAATTTTCAAGGACTATAGATTATAATTTATGTGTATATGGTATCCATGTTATATGAATTATAGACAGTGATTGTCAAGAGTAGCTGAACAAAAGAATATTATTATATAAAATAGAAATTGAACTATGAAAGTGAAGAACATAGAAGTGGGTGTTAAAAAAAAATAAAAAAAAGGACAAGGTGGTGTATTATATAATTGATTGTAGGTTGTGAAAATGTTGAATATTATTCAAATTGAAAATTGATGTGAATAGATTTTTCCAGCTAATACCACTCAGTCTCTCGTAACACATTTTCTAATGTCACCTTTAGTTTGTATACATTTTGTTGACTTTACCAACATGTCTGAATGAGTGGGGACAATTACCAAAAGACGTCGGAAATGAAACTTGCATTCAAAGGCAAGTCTGCCCTCAATATCCGGGCTTAGAGGCTTATCATTTCCATCTAAGTGAATATAAAGCTATGCTTGTAAATCTGATTGATAAGCGAATTATAAAATCGTAAAACAATGTAAAGTGTACATCGAAGTAGACGTGAGGGCGCAAAAGATTTAAAAAACATCGTAAATCCAGTATAAAAAACTTTAAGAAATTTCTGATAAAATCGGACTAAAATTCGTATCTTTTTTATGCTGGAAAAGGGATCTAAAATGATGTTTAAAGGATCTAAAATAAAGAAATCCTAGATCATTATTGCCTATCTATAACCCAATAAATAAAGTTGTACAAATTTGGAATATCATTCAGATGGGAAAATAGAGATTGTTCTACTCTTCTACTCTACAATCTTTACTCTAGAATCCCCTTCAAGTTTTAGATTTTGTTAACTTTAACAACGTGGCTGAGTGACTGATGACGTATTTGACGATAATCAACCTAAGTCTTGATAATAAGATATAACCTAGCCATGTATATGGTATTTATTTATTTATTTGTTTAAATCAAACAAATTACAATAATTAATTGAGATTACAATGATATTTACTATTATAAAAATAAAAAAGAAGTAAAAGAATAAAACAAAAAAAAACAACAAGAAAAATAACAAATAGTAAAAATAATAATAAATTTAACAATAATGAAGAAACAAAAAGAATGTAAGTAATAAAATTAAAACAGGTTTTAAAAAATCCTTCTGAAAGTTAAGTGAAACAATATGTAAAACTTGATCCAGATTAAATTATTTATTAATTAATCGAAAAGCAGGGCTCGGCAACAGTTGGTATGTATGTTAGATATATAGAAGTCAGCACATCTATTTTGTTAATAAATCTTAATGAATCTTAAATTTAAGAATAAATTGCTACTACAAAATATTGTAATATCAGTAACTAGAGAAAAAGTAGTAACTACAAGATGAATTAAAATTAGCGGGATGGATCAGATTAAGCAGATAATTCGGAATAAAGGCGCTTCTTTAGGGTATCTTTAGAGAGGGAAAAATCTATAAAATGCTCGTATTTATTACCCATGGTCATCATTCTATGAATTGGTTCATTCATTCCATATTTGGTTCGATGAAAGGTAAGGGTAAAGAGGGTAGAAGAGCGAAAGCGCCTGATGTTATTTATTTGGATTAAGTTGGAAATGTAAGGAGAACTAATATTTCTTTTAACCACTTTAGTGACAAAAATAACATCCGCAACTTCGCGTCTTTTTTTCAACATAGCAAGATGAATTAAATTCAATCTATGCTCATATGGTGGCAAAATTAAGGGGTCAGACCAAGGAAGATGGCGTAACGTGAAATTTAGGAAATTTTTTTGAATTGCCTCAATTCGTAGTGTTTGAATTTCATAATAGGGAGACCAAACCTGGCTGGCATATTCTAGTTGTGGCCTAACTAGACATAAATATAGTGATTTTAGGATATAGGGATCGTCAAATTCTCTGGACCATCGTTTTATAAAACCTAACATTGAATTAGCCTTATTTATAATATTGCTATAGTGCAATTTAAATGAGAGCTTGTCATCAAAAAAGACACCTAAATCTTTGATAGACTTAACTTTTTCTAATACTTGTCCGTTAAGGAAATAGTTATTTAGAAAGTAACGTCTATTGTAGCACATTACAGCACATTTATTGATATTTAAAAGAAGGTGTTGTTAGACTTACACCAAATGAAGAAGTTATCAAGGTTAATTTGGAGTAGTAAATTTGGACTTGGCTATTTTTTATTACTGATGTAACGTCATTAATGGATATTATAAATAAAATCGGACTTAAATGGATTCCTTGAGGAACATCAGAGTTAGCTGCAAAGGACGGTTACACAGCTGAATTGCACACTGTATTTTCTGTTAATTAGGTAAGACTCCGCCCAGTTGAAAAACGACTTCGGGAATCCTAGTCTGGTCGATTTACATAAAATTACACTATACGGTAAGAGATCAAAGGCCTTACTGTTGTTAATAAATGTAGACGGAGATTCAACTAAATTAGTATTCACTATATTTTGACATTTACTGTTAACATACAAAACATGTGTATCGTAAGGAAATAATTCAACCATAAAAAAAAAAAATACAAAACAAAAATTCATTAAAAAACCTCAAAAATCACTTTAAAAATTTTGTTTTTTTTATGTAATGTGAAAATCTAATCGTACTACGGGAAAATGGATTTGTTGTTATTACCCAGTATTTAAATTATATGGGATCAATATTATTATTATTATTAAGTCATATAAATAGGTATTTTCTAATTTATTGATTTTAATGTTTGTTGTTGTCGTAAATTTACTAAGGATTCTTAAATTTTTAATCCTTTTAAATATTGTGGCTCTTAAAAATAAATTTAAGGAGGCAATTATATTTCAAATGAGTCACCGCAAAAGCGATTTTCGTAAAGAATTTTCAATTTTTTATATTTTTTGTTTAATGAAAATTTAATAATTTTTCATATTGAATATTATATATAATAGTGTTTAGTTCCATTAAGTGTCAGCTCAAAATTTGAGTTGATCATTAGTCGACCTTAATTTATATAAGCTCAATTGAATTATGTAAAGAAAACTATTGATTTCTAATTTCTGATAAGTATCCAAAAAGATAAAAAAAAAAATATTCATTAAACTTGAACTTATTTGAATTAAGTTCAACAGTTGAGCACTATCTACAGCCGATCACAGTTGAACACTATAAATTTAATCTCCGAGATACTACAAAATGTGAGTTGAATTATACTTATAATTTATAGAATATGCTGTAGGCTCTAGGTGAAACATAATTAAAATTAAATAAATATTAAAACTCTAGGTATTTTTGACAATTTTATTAAATGTGTTAATCGATTTCGGTTATTAAACCATCATCAGAAGACTGATAAAGTAATTACACATGTGTCAACATTTATAGTATTTTTGAAATAGTTACATAATAGCTACCTGTAATCTTATATATTAATACGCTTAAACGTCCGTTAAACTTTTCACAAAGCTTTTAGAACACAAAGCTTTTTTTAACTAGATTAGACAACTTTATTAGAACTCTTACGAATTACGATAGTGTGCAAAATTTAATTTAAAGACATAAACCACAAAACGATAAAACCAAATAAAACCAAAAACAAATTAAAATTAACCTAAAAACAATTCACCTATTGAGCAATAGCATTGACTATATCTGATTATATGAATTAATTTAAAAAACAAACAAAGTAGCAAAGACAAAAACCGAATTTTGAGAATATTATTATTATATCGATTTATAAAAATAGCTTTGTTAAAATATTACGATATTACGATATTACAGCAAAAAAACTTACCGGTAAAACAAATAGTAAATTTAGAAAATATATTTTTTACCTCACCCAGGCCATGTTCACAAATTTCAAAAATTGAAATTTATTTATTTTATTAACAAATAATTCAAAAGTATAAATTCAAATGCGCAGTAGCATTGAGTAAATATAATATTGTACATGGAGAATCATAAACCGAAATTTACGATCTGCTAAGAACAAGAAAAACAAAATATATTATGACATTATTATCAAGCTCCAATTTAATACACGGCAAATTTTGTACACATAAAAATTAAAAAAACTTTAAAAAGAAAAATTACAGACTACCCTTACCTACATCAGAGACCCTAGCAGGATAAAAATATAACAATAAAAACTGAAGAACATGAGAAAAAGCATAATTATTGGCTTTACTCCTAAATATATAATAAATGGCCTATAGATTCGATATGATTTAACAAAGCCATAACCAATCATAACCTTCACTATAATGGTCATATCTAATCATACCAAAACGTCAAAACCCAAATTTAATAGAAGTGAAATAAAAATATAAATTCTATAAATAAATGTTTTTGTTTTTTTATTTTGAGTTTTGAAATAGTTAGGGCTATTATGATAATAAAAAAAACACAAAAAACGTATCTATGACTATTTCAATGTGTTTTTAATGTGAGTGTTGTATGTATTTAGTTTAAAGGCATTTAATTTCATATCTATACTGCCAGCGACATCTCTGTTCTAAATAATGATATTCTATAACAAAGTCTAATATCAAACTTTAATGAAGATCATTTATACGTTATAAATACAATTCAAAAACGTATAAACGCTGCCTTATATAAAAGTTTTTCTTCAAAACTATTAGCGGTCAAAATTTTCAATTTGATTCTATGAAAAACAAATAAAATTATTATTTATTACATTATACATATTAAGTATATTATAAATATTGTAAATTATAATTTTATTCATTTTTTTATTCATTTTATTATTATTATTTCAATAACAATAATTATACAATAATAATAATTTATGATACCGTACGTAATATAATACCTACCGGTTGTAAAAATATAATTTTAATACATACAGTGAAAAGTGCTTTCCAAATAAAACAAAAAAAAAATATAAACCTGAAGTAGGCCTGCGAATTTATCTACGGGTCCTCTGTTTAATAAATAAATATATACCTAAATAAAAAATATAAAAAAATAGTTATAGATAGATCAAATAATATTGTAAATTACTAGCTATTCCCGGCGTAACATTCGCCGGTCTAGCATTAGCATTACAAATGAAACAATTTATGTTATTTGTTAATTTTCTTTATTTATTATGTATGTAAAACATTGATTTTTTTAAGAAAATAAAAAAAATAAATAAATAAAATAAATTGTTTCATTTATAATGCTAATGCTAGACCGGCGAATGTTACGCCGGGAATAGCTAGTATTATTTAATATAGTACTATATAAAATTTTAAATTATATTTGACGTAGCTCAAAATTTTAGCTGAGCTTTGAGTTTAGTTTTGCATTTGAGTTAGTTTTTTGTGTTCATATTAGTTGAAAAATTAATACAACAAATTTAATAATATTTAATTGTACTTTGCTGGCCACTGCTAATCTATGAGCTACCTTAAAATGTGATTTGAGTTAGCTCAAAATTTGAGTTGATCTTTGAGTTTAGTTTTGCATTCGAGTAAGCATTTTTTTCATATTATTGAAAAATTTATACAACTTGATATCAAACTGCACTGTGCTAGCCACCATTATTAAATATATTTTAAGAAAGAAATACGATTTTGAATACAGAAATTGTATTTTTTGTTTTTGTTGGTGTATTCATGATGGAATTTCACATAATTAAAGCCAAACCTAACTATTACATCGGTTTATCAGGTGCATTTCACTAATCATAAATTGAGTATAGGTTGCAAAAAACTTTTGGTGTTACACTTTACACTTTATCACGAAAAAAATAATAATCAATTAATCATTGAAGTGTATTTAAATCCATAAAACGTTAAATTTGAGAAGAACAAAGAAAATTAAATAAACATTTTTTTTTAAATAAATTAAAAAAACTAAAATTTTACACAAAACTGAACCCAAAAAAAAACAAAATCTGAGAATAGTAACGTTCAGATCATAAAACTCGCTTTATAAAAATTTATTTTGATTTTTTATTTGATTTGTAATCAATTTTGTTTTTAATAATAATTGAAAATAAGAAAAAAGTAAATAAAATTACCAAATTACTTATTAAAAGTTTTCCTCTGATCTCATTGTGTAAAAAATAATTTTTCCAAGTTTAAAGAAATTATTTTGCTATCGTTGAAATCAAAAGCATTGAAAACGAAATTAAACTGCTTTAAATTTTATTTCTTGAAAATCCTTTCTAGAAAAATAGAATATAATTTTCTTGCTCTTTCTTCCCAGCTAACTATATTATATACACGTCAAATGGATCAATTGAGATCTCTTGAAAAAGGTGCAGTCTAAGTATAACAAAATGTAGCAAAGGTATATAAAGAAATGAAATATCTTATCGTATTATCACCTATTGCATACCTCCACAAAACAATCAAAATAAAACAAAGTTTATCCTTTTAACTGAAAAGGACAATCACAAAATAGATTTAAAATACAAAAAAAAAATATAATAATAATATAGTATAGTTACTTTTTTTTTGTCAGGGGAAATCATTTAGGATTAAGAATATCGTCTTGTGTCATTTGAATATTTTCAAATTGAATTATTCATTCAATTCCAGTTCAAAAGAAAATGTTTTAAAATGTTTTTTGATCTAAAATCAGGGTTAAACAGAGTAAAGCTATTAAATATAAGGTTGAAAATATCCGATTTGCATTAATTTTTCTGTAACCGTACTTGAAAAAGACAAAATGTCTATTATGATTCCGACTTCCGAAAACATCATTTGGGATTATGAGTTGGAAAATTTTAAAACTGTAATTATTAAATAAAAGATAATAATTATTAAACTCTAGATTATAATAATATTATAATAGTTAGAAAAGCTTATAAGTACACAAAATTAAATTTTCGAAACAGATTGAATTATCTACGAAATGAATTGATGTGCCCCCAACAGAGCTCAATTTAAATATTTTTTAAATATAATTAGCATAAACATGGAATACAAACACAAAGAAACTATAATTATACAATTGGTTTGAATTGCGAAGAAATTTAGGAAGCATTAAAGTGTGTAATATAGAGATAGTAATGGTAAATACAATATAAATTATATCATTTTTATAAATAAGATATACCTAATTAGGTGTATAGTGATTTAATAAAAAAAAAATAGTACAAATTGAAAATTTTATTTTTTTGTTAAAAATAAAAACAAAAATTGTAAACACAATAATTATTGGGTGAAATTTCTGGGTTTAGGTAGACAAAAAATGGCGTAATAAATAATAGAAACCGAATAGTGAATAAATAAATATAAATAATAATCCTATTAAAATTGAATGGGTATTAAATATAAATGTACTAGATTATTAAGAACAATTATATTGGATCTGGTATACAATTATGTGATAACAGTTGGACTAAAGAATTTTATGTTGATTTTGGAGTGCTAAAATATTCATTTTGAAGATCATATAATATAATCTAGTACAAATATTAATTGTAATCTATAATTTAAATTTTATACTACTTGTACGCGAAATTTTTATCAAAACAACTGTCATGTTAAAAAATATATTGTATCTAACTTTACTTGAATAAAAAAATCTTAAAGTCAAAAACAAATATAGAAGAAATAAAAACATTAGCTTTAAGTGTTTCATAAAAAATGAATTAAAATTAATACACATAAAATAATATAAGTAAAAAACAACTAAGAAACTTGGGTAAACCTGGGAGATTCAAAATATAAACGACTAAAAACAGTTAATTTTATAAAAAGAAGAACTACTAAAATATTATATAATTGTTCAGTAGATACCTAATATCAAAAATAATATAAATTAATTTATTAACTTGAATTTTAAGTAACCAACAGGGGCCCCTAGTATATATAATTCGTGTCAGATAAATTAAATCAAAAAATTCATATTCATAATGAAATTCTAAGTTTTGCTTTAAAATTGAATTTATACTAATTATACTAATGCATAGTAAATAAAATACGTGTAAACATTTTTATACAAAACTTGTAAGCCGTCATCATCATTTTCCCCAAAGCCAAATTCTTAGCAACATGTTGTAAATTACCCAGGAGTAGGTTCTTTTAATGTATTTTTTTCTGGTCTACATACAATATCTTATTGTTTATATTATTTTTGCTAATGTGCATCTGTAGAGAGCTGATGTGTTTGATATATCAATTTAATCTTGGAATATACTTAATAATAAAAAGCCATTTATTTGATCGAAATTTTTTTTTATTGTATTGTCAGTAACTTAAGGAGAATACATTTTCATAATTAATTGTTTATTTTTTTAATTTATTTTTTATTTTAAATAAGTCACAGCATTAAACTACAATATTCAACTGACAAAAAAAAATAAGCATACGCTTGTAAATCAAATAATTTTGATTCACAAGAAACAACTCTTACAAGTTCGTCTAAACATTTCTAACAGCTTGTTAATATAAACGCAACAAGCGCAATTAACTTAATAATATAAATGCGAAAAAGCTTGTACATGCTACGAGCGTATATAAAAAGAAATAAATGCTGCTTTAAGCTATACTATTCTAATAAGTTTATTCAAATAATGGTCAAAGAAATTTTAAATAAAACCAATTCTTTGCAATTGCACAGGGGACCCACTATTAAGCATAATTCTTTTAGGTTAGTTGAATTGAATTGTATCGTGCTCAACTATTTGTCAGTAATTTAGGTAGGTAGGTAGGACAAAGTAATTTGCCAGTTCACTTTAGCATTAATGTATAGGTGAGTATTATGATTTATTGGATTTTATCGTATTTAACTATTAAATTATAGTTAAGTTGTGAATATCAATAAAAATTGACTTTAACCAGTCTTGAGAAACAACTCCAATACCATAAATATGTTTGAACAATTTCTTATAAAATATTAATGTTATCATCGTCCTATGAATAATAAAAATATTGAGATGTCTAAATTTCTTTACACAACATTTTTTATAGCATTAATTAAATAAACACTCATTTTCAAATTATTCTGTGAAAAAATTGGGAAAACATAAAAAGTTTCGTGTATTTGAAGTAATATTAATTTTTATTGTACTAAATTTTAAAATAGATACTAGTGAATACCCTGTGCAATTGCACAGAAGTAGTTCGTTCAGACACGATTTTATATAAAAAAAAAATATTTGTTTTGGTATAATTGTTGTTGTTTTATGAATCGCTTGATTCTTGAATGTACATACTTTATAATGAAATCAAAGAGATCTTAGGATTTTATTGTAGAATAGTATATTCTGAAGCGTATTTAAACAATTAATTCATCGAATTTGGTTATAATTAAAAAATATTCGTCAATATTAAAGACAGTCATTAAGTTAGACGGACTAAATTAGTGTAGCGGTTATGTTATCCACTATGTTACGTAATAGTAAAACGATAATTTCGAGTTCGAATCACGTTTATGTTCTTTGAAATTAATTTGGAATACATGTTCGTTGTCATTTAAAATAAAATGGAATTTTGCTATTATGAAGGCAATATTTTACTTTACAATAGGTGTAGTTTTCCACATTTAAATTTGCTGCTATACAAAAAGTAAGAAATTGATAAGTAGACAATGTTATTGTCCATGCCATGTCTTGTAGATATTATTGTAAATACCAATCCGTTGAAGCAGTTAGGTTGTTAATTGTTCATTCTCGAAATTATAAAAATGAACAATCTGATCATTTTAATGTGCTTGTATTTTATTTATCACATATTTTTTTAATTCTTTAGTGAGCAAATTTTTTTGTACTTTTGTGTTACCTATATGTACCACAGAGCGTTAACAATTAATTTTTAATTATTCGACAACCCTATGATTGAATGCCGTAAAATATACAATTGTATATTAATTATTACTTCCATTTTGTATTTTTGGTTTGTTGGTATTTAATTTAAAATGTTTCCAGTATTTGCCACCGTTTTGTATATATTTTATTTTTGGTTTGTGGAATGTGTACTATTTTAAATGTTCCAAGTATTCACCACCGTTATGCATATTTTTATGTTTGGCTTATGAATTTGCTAAAATTTTAATATTTTTGTGGTGTAATTTACTTTTCAAATATTCTTGCTTTTTTACTCCCCACGTCGTCGATCTTGTGCATTATATTATATAAGATATTTGAATAATATTCATAAACTAGAGTTAAAAACTAAGTAATACAAAAATAAACTGTTATAATATAAGAGCAAAATGAAATTGCAAGCGCGTAGACATTTCAATTAATTTAACAATAGGCATGGTCTATTTAAAATTAATAGACAAAGAAATTAAAGTATATGGAATCTGCATCAATAATAGCCGATACGCGGATGACACAACCATAATAGTTGACAACTTGGATGATTGAGCCAATGAACATAGAAATTATTCCGGCATTTACACGAACATCCAAAAAACAAAGTTTATAATAGTCAGTAAACAAAAAAAATTCAAAGAATAATGGTGTCAACACTAGCTTAAAATATCTGGGATATTAAAATATTGTTATCTAGATGAAAGCTGGATGCCAGATAAGGAAGTAAAGTGTATAATCGAAATGACAAGAAGCTTCTTCGTAAAATATAAAAATGTACTATGTAACTGAGAAATAAACATCAAACTTAGATTACGGTACTCAAGGTGTTATATCTGGTTTGTACTTTTATACGGAGTAGAAACATGGACTTTGAAAGTGGCTGCACTAAACACATTAGAAACTATCGAAATGTGGTGTTATCGTAGAATGAAGTTCAGAATTACGAACCTAGAAGTCTTTTAAAGATTGAAAACAAACAGAGAACTACTTATAAGTAATAAATGATATCATCTTGTTTATCACGTGATAATAGACCCGAAGTACGAACTGGAAGAATATCGGAAAAAAACAATGTTCCACCTTAGAAATATTCGAAGTTGGAAGGTATCTGAACCGTAATAGAACTGGTTTACAGCGCAAGATATAGAAAAGAGTATGCCAATATCATAGCAAGCTTACATTGATGAGTTGAGTAATAGCTTAGAAGAAGAAAAAGAAGAAGAAGAAGAATATTTTTATGCATAAAAAAAAATTTCAAATACACAACATTTTTTTTTGTTAAAATGGAAAATAAATCGACATTTTTGGTACCTTATTGTCTTTGAACTTGTAAAATACACTTATAATAACCAAACGTTGGCATGGATAACCCTCAATAACAACAATATGCAGTGTTATCAAATTCAATAACCTCTAAGAAAAGATTTACGATTTTCAATTTGCTGTTACACAACATTTTCTGTTAAAAGGATTTGATGTCCTGTTTTATTTTTTATTTGGTTATTTGCTTACTTTTATGTTCACAAAATGTTTAGTAGGGTGTGGGGCAGTATGTTTTTTTGTTTTGTTCTTTGTTCTTTGTTCTTTATGTCTATTTATCTTTTATCATTTTTTCTTTCTTAGTTTTTGGTTTTCCAAGAAAAAAAAAATCATTTATTGTCACATGAATGGCTTTTCAATTTTAACTTTCTTAACTCTTTTTGTAGGTATTTGAATTTTTGCAGTCACAGAATACACAAAAGTTATAAAAACAAAAAAAAAACAAGAAGACAACAAATGTAAAAAGAGAAAAACCAAACAAATAAGAAAATAAATCAATAAAAAAAACAAAAAATGAAAGAAAATTCGTAATTTTCTTAACCAGCTTGAATTGACGAACGACGACAGACAGGAGAATTGTCTGTTTGTTTGTTACAATATTGCTTTTTTTTTGTCATTTTGTTGTTTGTTATTTTGATTTTTATAATTGAATCTGACTAAAAAATATGTCATCAGATATTCATTTTTTATTCAGTTTTTTATGTTTGTTTTTTATTTTTTATTATTTTTTTTTTTATATTTAACACAAATAAATTTTTTTAAACTATAAATGCGCATCCTTGTGAATATATATTTTGTTTTTTTTTTTTTTTTGATGGATTTCAATTGTTTCCATTTTATGGCGTCTTTTTATAGGTCGAAAAAATGCATTATCAGAGATATTTGTTACGAAAAATAATAATAAAAAAAAAACAGTTTAAATTTTGAAGGTAAAGATTGAAAAGAGATAAAAAAAAGATATCAAAAGTAATTTTTTGCTTGAGGCTATTTACAAAATAAACGAAAAAAAAAAGTAATTTAAGAAGTGATAGGTACCACCTATCTTTCTTTGATATTTAATATATAATAATTTTTTTTTTTTATGGGGATGATAGTGTTATTTAAAATGAACAAAGGAAGTACGTATTAGTCTCTGAACTAATTTTGTTTATAATTCGTTGCCAATTATGTTGTTCTACATAGCTCTTTAAACAGTGAATTTAAGTTGAAAGAGAGGGCTTGATAAAACTCAGGTGATTAATTAGCCCTTAATAAATAGCTTGTATATAAATAAATGATATTCATATTTCCAACTGGAATAGATTTGTTATCGTAGTCAGAGGAGGAAAATATTACGCAAGGCCCTTCATGGTCTGTAGGGTCCAGAAAGTACGTAAGTAATAAGTTGAAAAAGAACAATAATTGTCATAATATATTCTGGGGTACATTGCAATAACAAATTACTGTTACTGTCTTGGATGACTGTGTCAAATATTTTTTTGTTCTTTAATGCTCTTGGGATCATTGAACTTCTACTTGACACTTCCTTCGTAAACGATTTGGTAGCTGCTGTTTTTGCTTGTTCATACACAATATTAGCTTCTTCCAGCTCCTGTTTTATGGCCTTCCACCAGGTTTTCTATGAATGGACGAAGTTTTCTTGTACCTTGTAGGTTCCTTCTGGCTTATTTGCCAGCTTGATAAGTGTAGCCATCTCCACTGTATCCTTTTGATTTGCTTAAATATAGGATGCGTGCGTTTCTTTAACAAATCAAAATGTAACAATTGGTTAGGAAAGCCTAATATAAATCAGCAAAATTTAATTTAGTCAAGATAATGGAATGAATGCTGTAGGAGTAAAGATAATTTGAGTAAAAAAAGTATAGAGTAAGAAAAAAATAAGAAAAAATTTTTTTATTTGAAAAATTCATTATTTTTGTATTAAAGAAAACACATAAAATGACATCAATTGTCATCAATAAATCATTGAAAAAAATTAACCTGTTGAACTCGTAGTTTTTCATATTAATAATTAATATTTTTCACATTTTGTTTTATTCTACCATAAATGTACATCTTTAACACATCATACACTCGTCCATAATTACAATAAATTTTAATATTTTATATAAATTATTTTTTGTTTAATTTAAATTATTTTACCTTAGGATAAATTCAAAAAATTTTGTTGTTTTCATAATGTGTATTTCTTACCTGTAATTAAAAATAAAATAAAATAATTTAACTGTCAATAATAGAAAATTGCAAAAAAGAAAATTTGTATTGAAAAAATATATTTTAAAAATTAAATAATTAACAGAAGGCCTTTAAAATTATTAACGGATGATTCGGCCAAATAATTCGTGGGAAAGAATGTTAGAGATGGAAATTGAAAATGTACGAAGAAACTGCGAGTGAAGACTAAAGGACATTGCGTTGAATTATACTGATTTGCGAAGTTCGGAGAGGGTTCAAAATTTTACTAGGATAAGAATTGAATTAACTAAGAACCACAAAAAATTCATACTTCATTGGCATTTATCTGAGTGTTTTAGATTAATTTACGGTAATTTTAAATTAACTTTAATTTTACCTGTTATCGATCGGTTTTATAACTGGCGGGTTATACGGACCATAATTTCGGGTAATGCGGACCGACTAATGTGGATCACCACGTTTATCTACAAAAGTATAATATATTATAGAAAGTTATTCATGCCAAAACATGTAATTTACTGTTATTTTTCATATACCGAAATTTTTTCATTTCAAGCTCAATGCTTTGTTGGTGTTTCATCTATATAACAATATTTCTGCCAGTAAAATCGTATTTTAAGCAAGTGAAAAATAAAATATCTACAGGTTTGTTCCCTATTTAATTTCAAAAGTGAATAATTTTTGTTTAAGTATGGACAACATGTTTTTTGAAGGTAAGAATTGCGGTAAATTTTACCGCTCCAGAGTAGTTAATATCGACCAGTGGTATGCAAATTACCGGAAATGAGCATAAATATTTTAAAAAAAATTAGAATATGTCAATAGATAAAAACTGGTTCGTCAATATGACAACGATAAGCTTAAAAAAGCTTACCGAAGACGTAAAAAAATGAAAAAATGGGATTTCTACAGGCGTCTAAGCCTTATGAAGTTTTAAAAACTATGCGGTTGGTGTATTATCCCGAATATATTTATTTTACATCATTAGCATTCATAAACCAAAAATTTAGGATGAAAGCAAGAGTTTTCTAAAAAAAAATGAAAAGAGACTTAACAAAATATATTTTATAAAAAGATACTTTATTTTGGCCTCACACCACAAGCTAGATATCAGAATTTTAGCCTATCAGTTATCGGTGAGAAATGAAGTGGAAAATTCTTTTTCTAAGGTCCGAGGAAATGATGAAAAAAATTAAAGCCATAAAGCTTGTTACCTAGGCGTAAAGACGTTGTTTAAACTAATTTTGAAACATTGAGGACCTTTGACCTCAAATTGCAAATAAATGAACAATTACGATTTTTTAAGTACCAATATTCAAGAATAAAAAATGTTTTGCGCTTCATTTTATGATTTTTTTTTCTTAAAAATAAAAAAAGTAAGTAAAGTTATTGAACAAAACAAAAAAAGTGGTACACAATACCCGACTTTACTCCACATTATATCCCACGTAACAGTTTTATTGCTATAACACTCTTGCGCACTCTTATAACACTATTATAAACAATCTTATAGCAGTATTAGTGTTAATTTGAGTGCTCCGCAATTGCTGCGAAAGGTTATAAATATGTTATAGCACTAAAATGGAGAATCCTATAACGGACCGGAGAAAGTGCTGTAATATTGTTATAGGATTAGTATACATGTATTAGTGTATATGTTTTTATTTTGAAATGATATTCATTTGAAATGATATTCATTTGAAATAATTTATGTTATGCGAGAGTGAGAAAGATATTATTTTTTATTTTCAAATAATAATTTTATGGAGTTTATATTTATTTCCTAAGAAAGGGAGATAAATATTAGTTAATAATATAAAAAATCTGTTACTTTTAAATCGGTCAAAAATAATTGTATTAATATTTATAATTATTGTGACCAAAATGCAAAATTTGGCTGGGAATGAAATTTCATTGACATTTATTATAAAAATAATTCGAAAAAATACACTGCCCTCCAAAAATAACCAATTTTTAAATAAATAAAAGAAAATATATTTTTAAATTGCATCTTTAAAATATTTAATAATGTATGTTAATTAATGCATAACATCAAATTTGATATTTAAATAATTATTCTTTTAAGTAAAAATGATATTTTTGCGAAATGAATGCAATATAAAACTTTTCAGGTTTGTTTATTTAAAAAAATTTACTCGTTTGTAGAAAATAATGGCCTTCGCAAAATATTTATCTAAAAGCTACAGTAAGTTTATTAGTAACATTATAGGAATACAGTAAAATAATAACACAACTACTGCTATTCCAGCAATTCTATTCTTATAACAACACTTCAACTCTTAATATAGGATAACGCACTTTTAGATTTATAAAAACATTGCTCACTTGCGGAAAATCCCATTATAACAACTCCCGCAATTGCTATAAGAACATTCTTATAGCAATATTAATCACATTATTCCCATAAAACCATCATTATAACACCTTTAGTGTTTATCGGGAGTCATATAGAAGTCTTGTAGCACTAATTCTGTTTTTGTAACAATATAATGTTACGTGGGATTGATAATGTGTCCCTTACAATAATGACACAATGTTGTAACTATCGATATGATAAATGAATTAAATTAATAAATTTTTTTAAATTATTTTAAGAACCGATTCTACCATTATGGGACTACATAAACTCTATTTTATATTTTTTATTTATTTTGATATTAACTTTTTACATTTTTATTATTATTATAAAATAAAACTTTTTATCTAGTAGATTAAAAGAGGCAATTAAATTTGAAAAATAAAATTTTTAAATAATTATTACAGGCTTTTTGTATATTAACAAGATATCTTCTCACATTCAATTTTCGTTACACGTTTCTTAAATTTTTGCTTCTGTCTTTTTTATTTATTTTTGTTATCAACCAACATAAAATTTAATTACAAATCTTCATAAAATGAAGTATATGTACTTTATAAAAAATATAAAATAAATTACGATTTAATTAATTAAAGTGATTAAAAAATTTTAATAATAGAAAAAATTACAAAATAATTATTTATGAAATTAAAAAGGAAAATTTTTCTTTTTGTTTATTTTTTTGTTTTTTTTATACAATTAAAACAAAAATGTTTATATATTTTATTTTTTATTTTTCTTTTTATTGTCGGAAAAACTAAAATTTTAACCTAAATATAGCGCAATAAAGTGTGCAATTCTGTGTCTCAATGATAAATATATTGTTTAGGTAAATATTTACAGTAGAAAACTAATAAAAAAATTAAATTATTGGAAAGAAAAACAAAAAGCTATTTGAACGAAACCGTTGGCAGAAGATATGAACAATAGCATGAATGAACAAATATACAACCATTGTTATATTCAAATACATAGGCACAGTTAAGGAAGATTTAAATAGAATTAGGATTAGAAATTGGGAGAATAAGGCTAATATAAGAGATAATTCGAGGCAAATTGTGAATGTGGGCAAGGTTCATTCAGGGCTATATTACCAATAGATACAGATAAGAAAACTAATGTAGAGAATACGGATGAAATATTGCATATGTATTTAATAGTAATAATTACGATGAAATTTTCCAAACAGCATCAATCATATTAAACATTCTATTTACACAACTTGTGACGGCTTTAGGTGTGAAACAACGTCCTTTGAGTAAATTAAAATTAATCAAAAATTATCTACGGTCAAAAATGTCTGTAGAAAGACCAAAGACGCTCCTGGGATTAAGTATTTAACAGGAATCGGTTAAAAACTGTGGTTTTTTTCCGTGGAATTTTTCTAGGTTGATTAACGATATGGCTGTAAAATGTAGTCACATATTAAATTTTCTGTAAAATAATAATTTTTTTTTGTTTATTTTATGAGAACAAAATATGAAGTATACCGGGTGTGCCAGAGCATGCATATAACCTTTTTAAGAGGGAAAGGAGCCGTTATTTTAAAATTTAAAAACAAAATATTAACTAAATCGAGGATGATCTATCGATTGGTGATATTTTCAACTTGCGGAAAGGACCGGGAAAAGGTTTTTTAAGACCAAAAATCGCCCAAAGGGGCCGAAATCGAGATTTTCAAATAGGAAGAGGTACTTTTTTATGCAAATTTGGATTCTACGATAAAAAATAAGAAATTTATGTTAAATGATTGTTTTTTTGTTTTCTCATCATTTTTCTTTAAAATTAATAAAAATAAAACTAAAATCCACAATATTTTCTTTTGGTACACCAAAATTAATAATGATCATTTTTATAAATAAACTAGCTTGTTAACCCGCCATAAATGACGGAAGCAAAATAAATTCTAGCATTTCTTTCCTTCATTAGAGTTTTCATTTCAAGTTTAAGAAAAATATACGTATTTGCTTACTAATTTATCGTACCTTTATTTTTGTATTATAACGCTTTTAATTACCATATAAACAGAATATTTGTAGTAAGGTGCAAAATTTTCTATTCCCTAAGGGTCATTTACTCGATCATTTTAGCGATATCCTTTTTGCCAACATTGAAAATTTATAGTATAATTCAGAATTAAGTTAATCCTGTTAACATTCAATAAAATTCGCTGCGTAAGCTTAGCGTCAAAGTTTATAGCGAACATATAATATTTTATAATGAGCCACAACTTTGAACGAAAACAATTTTAAAAACAAAAATAAATAAAATTGTAAATATAAAAAAACAATAATATTGTAGATACACATAATATTTATTTTGATGAATAAAATAAAAACTCGTTTTGGAGAAAAAATTAAAATAAAAAAATTTACTGCAAATAAATAGGTATTTACAAAACTTTTCATAACTTGTGAACCATTGATCGGTTATTTAAAATTTCATATCATTTAAAAAAATTCATTATCGAACTGTTCATGTTAAAATTCACACATAATTATTATTTATAACATACATTAAAAAGAAGAACAACAATCAATATGTTTTAACCGATACTTATATATATACCTACTTACTATATATTAAAAAAAATCATCACTCTCTAAGTCAAGTCAGTTAGTCTACAACATACATTTATACACACTTGAAGAAAACAAATATACCTAAAAATTATAAATTTACAGAGATAAGAAATAAAAAATAATAGTACAAAATTTCATTTAATTTCTTTAAAAATGTATAGGTTTTTATTGTTTTTATGTGTAAATCAGCAGAACTAAAACCTAACCTCATAATATGTACTAAATATTATATACGATCATAAATTTATATATCATATAAATATATATATATATATATATTAAAAAAAAAAAACAATAAACAAAAAAAATAAAAATAAATAACAATTTTAACTCATCATCGCATCACATTTCTGGCTAGAGTATATATATATACTTATAGTACTATACAGGTTATGCATACGGTATGGCAAAACTATGATGCTATGATCATTATCATAACAACAAAAAAAATGAATAAAAAAATGTAGACACATGCATATTGTGTATAATTTTAAGTAATAAGAACAACCTTTAAGTGCATTATGTTTTTTTTTGTGTTAAATGCTGTTTGCCTTTTGGTTATTATACCATTTTAAACTATTGATAAAATTTCTATTAGTCCTTCTTATTATAATTCCAAAAAATTGTTTGTTTTATTTATATTATTATTATTATTTTTTATTTTTCCTTATTATTTGCGAAGAAGACTAACATTAAATTAAAAAAATATATTTTATGCAGTGGTATTTTTTCCTGCAAAAGTTCAGCATGGTAGACAGGGGTTAAAAAAAGAGTACCAAAGTAATTTGTATACGTATTGCAATTTGTATATGTGTTGGAGTATTCCGTCAAACTTACAAACATCCAGATAAATGCAGAATAATATATATATAATTTGTTTTTCCTATTATCATATTTTTTATCTCAGTTTTGGGTACCTACAAAGTTTAAATAACACAAAAATAAGAAAAAACAATTTACTTAACAAAAATTTCTTAAGTTTTGACGTAGAATCCGAATTTGCATAAAAAAGTACCCCAAATTTTTAACCTAAAAAAGTAAAAAAGTAGCATTTAATTTTAAAATAACGGCTCCTTCCACATGGGATAATACTAAAATTTGAATAAATTCACATTTGATTCCAAACAAAGTTCCCAGTTCCATATTGTCTAAAAAGTTTGATGTCCTTGCATTTTACAAAATTTGTCAATGAGTGTAATTTACAAAATTTTAGTATAACAAAGAACACGGCTATTAGTGCATTTTGGAAGAAAAACAAATTCGAGTTTCAAGCTGTGAATGTTTTCCTACTATAAGTACATCAAATACAGACTTTATCCGCACAATACCATCACCATCCACCAATAACATATATGTTGACTTTGATATTATCACTGCTAGAACCTTTTATTTTCCTATTCTTGATCTCACACATCTTCGATCTGTAAATAAGAGCTTAACATGTTACTAAAAAAAAAAATCAAAATTTTTGGTATTCTCTGCCACATTTAACTAACACATACACAAGAGCAATCAAAATATTTTGGTTGCACATATTATGGGTTATGATGTTTTGCACATATTATGGCTTATGATATTTCTGTGGTCGAAATCATTAATCGCCTATGTCGAGATAAGAAAGAATTGAGTTATTAACACCATTATGTTCGTTTTACTGCCTTTCATATACACACAAAAATTGAAGTATTAACCTCTATTAGACTCCAAGATATTTAAGAAAACATAATCGCTTATGTCATTAATATATCAATTTACACATACAATAAAAGCGTAAAATGACTTAAGAATTATAATAGAGACGTTTTTTTTTATATAATTTAAGTTTATATCGACCTAAGTTGTTATTGCATATCGTTTATAATAAAATACATTCACCATATATATGAATTTCTACAAAAACTTATATCGAATTAAACGTTTATTGCTTTTCGAAAATATTATTTTATGAAAAATTATTTAGAGTTAAGCACTTATTGTATTTTAAAAGTACTGCCTTTTGGAAACTTATGTCAAAATAAGCTAACAAACTCAATTTAATACTGAGAAAACGAAATTATTACATATGTAACAAAAACTTATATCGACTTTAGAATGTTAAATAAAATTTTGTTGTTTTTTATAACCGCTTATAGCCTTTTTTCTTTAATATTATTCCTTTTAATTTTAAACCTACATAAACTTATTTCTCTTTAAAAAACCTTTCTTTTGATGAAAGTCTTTATTTAATAACTGTCCAAATTTTCTTTAGAAACATGTTTAAATTTTGCAAATTTTTCAAATTGCAATTACACGAAACAGTGTTTTTCGACCTAAGCGGTTATTGATTTTGACCACAGATTTATCTCTTGTAAACAAATTTAAAATTAAAATCTGAGGCATACATTGAAACATCTCAAGCTTCGACTTTAAAAATACCAATGTACACTCGAGTGGCAGTTACACAACACGCAGTGAAAATACCAATGTATACAGAGGTCAACATCAGTTAAAAATTGTCAAAAACTTTAGAGGTATACCTTCATGACTTGGTATAATAAAAGTTTTCATTTAAAAGTAAACATAAAAAAAATCGTTTATTCAATAGAACCACCTTGTATTACAGCTGTGTACCTAAATAAATAATATTATCTAATTATTATTATCATATAATTTTCTATTGTATAAAAAATATTATTTTATTATTTTTTAAAAAATATTTTACCTCCAGATTTTCTAGGGGATGAAGCAGCACCATTTTTACTAGTAGCGGCTTCTGATGATTTGCCACCTTTACCAGGTGAGGTTGAAGATGTTTTTTCAACATCCTCACCTGGCATATCGTCTTTTGTCCCTTTGTTACCCACTTTTAGGCAGTTATGAAGTTGTAAATAAAATGTAGAATAAAGTTGATATTTTTTTTATTGTTTTAGTTCTTTTTTTGATTTATTCAAAATAATCTTAAAGAATATTTCAATAAACACAATTTTATTCTTTTTAATTAATTAGAAAAATAAATAATTTAATTTTTTTTCTCAGTTCAGTTCAAAAAAATGTTTATTTTTTTTTGTTTTAACACAGTTTATTTATTATTGTGGTAAAAATATAAATTTATTGAACAAATTTTGTAAAAGTTTAAATTTTCTCTTAAAAGTATATTTTGAATTAATATTTTAATTTAAATTCAATGAAAAGTAAAAAAAAAAATAAATGGTTATTAACTCTTTTTTTTTATAGAATTAAGTTGAAGAATTTTTTGATTCCAGGCTACTAATTTTAATATTTTATTTTTTTTTTATTAATTTGCATACAAATTAAAACTGAAAAACATCAATAAGAAACTAAAGTTTGTTTTTTTTTTTATAAAGTTTTTCTTTTAATTTTTAATATTTTTATCTTGTAGATATTTTATTTTTCTAAATAGTATATTTTAAGTTTAACTTTTTCTGTACTAAAACTTCAGTGTTGTAAATTTTTTATTTTAATTAAAAAAAAAAATTTGTTTTATTAACCATCGACAATATTTTGGTACCAAACAAGCATGGCAGCAAGCAACTGTCTTCCATCCAAGAAAGTTTTAATAAAAACGAAAAAAAAAGTTTTTTTATTTTTGTTTTTTGTTTTGTTTTTTAAATATTTTTTTAATTAGAATTTTTGTGCAAATTTTTTATTTTATGTTCATTTTATTTTTTAAAATTTATTCACTAAAAAGGGTTTAATTTGGGAGACGAAAAGTTTTAGTTTTTTAATATTCGTCGTCTTCAATATGAAAGAAAATACGAATTTTCTTTTTTTTTGTATATTTTTTTAGTTTTGGTTTTTTAAGTGTGCGTGATGCTATATAAACATTTTTATGATGGAATTTAAAAATATATTCACTCTTTAAATATTAAATAATTTATAAATTTGTAACGATATTTTTTATTGATATTTTATTTAATTTTTTTTTTTTGTTTTAAATTTCAACGGTTTTATTATTAAGTTCTGAAAATTATTTTAAAAATGTAAATAAAAAAATTAAAAATTATTATTTCGATTTGATTATTGTAAAAATTTCCATGTTGCGAAAATGTTATAAACGTTTTTTATTACCGCGATTACACGAATGAGTGATGAATTGGTTTGCCAGAATTTAAAAACAAACTTGATGCCAAAAAATATAATAATTGTGATAATTAATAAGAAATGTAATAATACTTGATTACAAAAATGGTTTGATATTTTTTTTATTTTTCTTTTACGCTCTTGAAAGTTGTAGCTTAGGTAGAATTTAGCACCTTTTCGTGCTTAATAGAATAAGGTACTACAATTTTGTACTACATTATCTACAATGTTTCGAACATCTATTTATCAAATTACTTCCTTATCAACTCATTAAATGTGGAAAGCTACTGCTATTGTCAGGAATTAAACCTTCTTAAATAGAATAGTTTCATTTTTATTTAATTTCTTACCAGATTATACTCTCAATTATTTTTTGTCATTTATTTTATCTCAATGACAAAGAAGATAACCTATACTTTCTCATACTAGCCTAATTGGTTTTTTAAAAGCAACTGGAATGGTCACTTACACTTCTACCTATCATACTAGTCTATATTAACTTATATTAATTTATATTAATTGTCACTATAATCTAAACTGAATTTATGCTTACACTGTGAATTATAGTATCCAACACTGTCTCTTATATTAGCCGTACTAATAGCATGTTCGCATTGTGTTTAAATTACGTTTCTTAACTATGGTTAATCATAGTTAAATTTAACATTTTGTTTTTATTTCGCTTTCGCTGTCACATTATGCAGAGAATATTTTTGAAAATAAAAAAATCATATGAATTCAAAAATTAATAAATTTATAATCATTTTTGTATTTTTTTTATTTAAAAAAAATTTAGATTCATTTTTGATTGTTAATAATATTTTTTTAAGTACAGGTACATAAATAATAAAAAATAGGTACTTCAAAAATTATACCATATAGCATAAAAACTGGGTTGGGAACTTAATTCAACATAATTTTGACCCTATATATACCAGGCATTGTTATCACTTCCTACGTAACAATTTCGTTGCAATAAGACTCTTATAACACTACTATAAGCGTACCTATGCGATATCTAGGAACGCTGCAACGCTATTTTGTGTAATTATAAGTTAACATTCAAAAATTTTATTTCATTTAAAAACACCCTTCTTAAAATTACACAAACTGCATCTTTTAACAATTCTATAAGATCCATGTAAAATCTCTTACCAAAAAATAATCATTAAACGTTTTCTTTTTTTATTATTATACATCATAGTCAAAACAGTAAGAGGGGACCTTTTATAACGATTGATACGTTTGACTAGGAAGGGAAAGGAAAAATTATCAACGGAGGGAAGGAGGACATTTACGAACGAAGGTGTTAATGTTCGTCTTGAATTTATGTTAAATATAGAATTGATCATGCTTGGATGTTTGGGGATATTGAAGCTATAAACGAATTTTCATAACATGTCTTCTGCCAGCTAAACATTTCTACGGTGTAGAGATGATCTCATTTTTCTCTTTGTATTTAATGAGGGAAGCGGTCAAGTGAATGTAACACAGATTTAACTTCCACTGAGCATGTACCTGTGCCAACGAGATATTCTTAAAAAAGGAGAGAATTACGACTATATGATGATATCCAAGAGAGGAGCCAAATAAATGGTGATTGATAAGACGATCATAGCCACTTTTTAGACTTGATCCAAATGTTTTCACGCATTACTATAGATGCATCGGTGCATTTGTACTCCATTTTGGGTTAAGTTTATCTTCCTGAAGCGAAACATCAGAATCGAAAATGGAAATTTTTCTGGAGATAGTACACAGCTCTGTATTTTGAAATGTTAAATTTGACTCTATGTTTTAAGCCCCAATTAGCTATTGTCACTGAATTACAGCTGGGTCAGCTGACCATAATGTCTCTTTTGGTTGAAACAGATTTAGATTTTTTATGAAAATCGTAGATTGTCACTAAAGTGCTGTCGTCTGGCAAAGCTGGTATTGAAAGTGGCTTGGAACAAGTCATTTATAAATATAAGTAATATTATTCATAAATATAATGTACAATTTGAGAGGGAACTTCTAATCTATTTGACCAAGAGGAACTGTTCAAAATCGGAGAATATTGTCAAAATGAGAAAAAATCTCAAAGCGAGTATGACAAAAATTTATTCAAAAACCAAAAACTATTTTTTATATTAATACCCATACTCAGATTTATAAAATGAGAACAAAAAAGATTAATAAAGAGCATTAAACAATATTCATAAAGACGTATAACTTACAGTAGACCTATTAAAAAGAGCAACATGTAAATTAACAAAACAAAAAAAAAATATATAAGAAAATAAGACCCTAGAGCTGCTCATAAAATAATGAATAACATAATAAAAAAAACATTCGATTTATATATGTATATTATATGAAAATTTAAAACATCTATTTAAAATCAGATAACATAAATTTACAAAATACAAATGATTAATTGAAGAAAATAAAAAAAAAAAAAAAAGTTTTTAAAAGAATTTAAACTGAAAAAAATAGAAAATTTCAGGCATATTATAATTTTTTTTTTTTTTTTTAAATTAAAATTCAAAGTTTTTTTTTTTTCATTATTTATTATAATAATAACAAATAAAACTTTTATTTATTCATATTTTTTATAATATTTCATAGAACTTTAGTTTTGTTATGCTCTAAAAATCTGAATTTAGTTTAATGAAAAAAAAAAAAAAAAATTATTTATGAAATTTTCTATTCCTCTAAAAGGATCTCTCTTAAATACCCTAAAAGAATAATTTAAAATTTAAATTCATAACAGCTTAAGAAATGCAAAAGCGAATATTTTCACTAAAAATAGAAATATTTAATTTTTTTTTTATTATATTTTTGTATTGCATCCTTTGATATTTTCTATCTTTCTATTCATATAAATTAAGAATATACAGTTTAAAAATTAATATTTAATGTTTCGCTGTTATTTTGTTGTTGTTTTTCTTATTTTTTTTTCTGAGAAAATTTCTAAAAAAAAATACAAAAAATTTATTTATACAAAGATGAATAGAAACTGATGGAATACATTATAGAAGAAATAAACGTGCATTGGATTAAAATTTATTCTCGTGTATTAGTTTTGACATACACCGTCTACATTAATCTACCTACACAAATATATTTTTTTTATATATATGGGTATGTATATTATAAATATACGAATCAACCACCTATATATTATAATGACATATAAACACAAATTATAATCCTTGAGAATAAAATGTTTATTTGTATTAATGTTCAAATCATTAAAATGTTAAGTTATTCAACAGGACATCAAAATTTCTAGTTAAATTCTAATACAAAATAGAAAATGGCTTGACTTTTTAACGGCGTTTCAGTGGTAAAAAATGTTTTTTGATATAAATTAATAACGAATTCGATTTTTGAATTCTCTTGAGTAGAGCTCATTAATGTTTGGAGGCAATGGATGGAAAACAAAATTTACTAATTTTATATCTAAAATGGTTTTCTTAGATTTTTCTTTGTCACCAATTTTGTAACATCACATTTGATGTCCCAAACTAACTGATTTAATATTAGTTTAACTTTAACTGAAATGATCTGAAGATATAAAAGATGCTACAACTAAGCTGCAAAGATCTTATAACAATACACATATCCAGTTAGTATAAAAATGGATGATAAAATTTAATTGGACGAAATCGTCACACGTCAAAAATACAGAAAAATAGAGACACCTCTTGCAGTCAAAGTAACTGAAGTTGCCATACTAGAAGCAGAACTTCATTGAAAAGACCATGTAAAGAAATCGAAAAAGGTATTTAAAAAAATTCGTCTATCTGAATATGATGTCAATATTAAAAGTTTATGTTTATAGTTCATGGCGTTAAACGACTCAAATGAATGAAACTATTTGAACTGTGTTAGACTGATATCCTTGATCCTTCCAAATAAGTTCTGTTAGGTTTTCGCTTTATTAAAGATTATGTTATAAAAATAAAGGTTACAGAAAAATTAATTGTTAGTTATATTTGAGTATTCAGTTTTAATTGTGAATTGAGTAATAGTTTGAAAGTCAGTATAGAGTTAGAGTTCTACATTTTTATATAAAAAATAATTTGCAAACCCAGTCAAGTACAGCCTCTATTTCTCTTTCGATGGTTCTAACAATAAAAGAAAATTAAATAAAAAAATAAGAATGTATAACGTAGGGACTTGACATGAAAGTTGTCTTCTACAAGCATAGTACAAATTAGTACACATTATGTAGTTTCCATTAATTAAATATATTTTTTTGACTCTGGTCAATTGAATTTAACAAAAATCTCGAACTATTAGAAAAATGTATCATTTTATTTATTTTTGGAAGTATGTAAACTTATAAGTAAATAGCTTGACAGTATTTTTATTCCACCAGATAGGTATAGATAGATAGTAGTGACACCGACACACTTAAACCAGACAGGTCCATTGTGATGACATGGGATTAATTCCACTTTCATTAATCCAAAGTGAAAATGTAATATTTTAAATTTTAATGTTTAGCACAAAAAAAAATGCTTTATGGGTTTCTCGACCTGGTCCAGAGGATACTGGGATAAAATAAATGACAAAAAATAATTGAAAGTATAATCTGGTAACAACTTAAATAAAATGGAGAGCTATTCTCTTTAAGAAGGCTTAGTTTCTGACAATAGCAGTATACGCTTTCTATTTGATTATTTCAAACCAATGACATTAATATCAAAATTTTTTGATACCTGTAACTGAAATCCTACAACAAAAATGGAAAATATTTCAACAAATTTAAGCCTGAAGAAATCACGTGAATAATATTTAAATTACATTAACTTTCAAATAAGAATATAAAACACAAAAAAAAAAAAAACACTTTTATAGCAAAAGTCATTCAAAATTTGAATTATGAAAACTTAAATATCAAAAGTGACTGCACAAAAAACAAAAAAAAATTAATCAATTCAAGTATTATGAACTTTCTCCTTCCTTATGATAAAAAAAAAATTTCAATTTTAATTTTCTTCCTCACTTCAAATTCAAAATCATAAAATTTCGAAATCATCATTAAAAATGACATTTTTTGTCAAAAGATTGAAAACGAGATGTTAAATAAGATTGAAAACGAGATGTTAAATATTATTTTCTCGTTTTTGACAATTTTGCAAAAAAAAAAAAAAAAAAAAAGGACGAATAAAAATATGCTTGCAATGCATTCAATTCTAGTTACTGAATTATTGAAATTTTACATTAGAAAATTTTCCAAAGTAAATGACAAGTAAATTGAATCTAGAAAATAATAGAATAATAGTTGCTATCTATAGGAAAATATTTTAAGTTAACTGTTATATTAATCATGTTAAAAGTGTGAACAAGAATATTATGAGGGGGTTTTTCCCAGTTGGGCGTGTATAGCAGTTCATTTTTACTTTAAACTATGTCGTGTACTCTATTATGGTAAGAAGACAAGACAAGATTAAGTTAATTATGTTATCCACTTTATTTTGATCATATGAATTTGAGAAAGAAATACAAAAAAAAGTTTTGACAAAAAAAAATATATTTAAACACCTTTGTATCACTTGAACAGCTCTGTTTTGCATGTTCAATTTCATGCTTTTTGTTTTTACAATACGATCTGAGACTTTAACAATCATTTCGGTTTTTTGTTGAAGTTTTCCTCTTCATTTTGTTACATTTTTAAATTTCTTCTTTTTATTTGTCTTATTGTAGACTACTGATATACCGAATCTGTTTGGTAATAATTTTTAAACTGCAAAACCCTCAATGAATATACCTTTTGTTTTTACTTGTACTATTCATTAGTAAGCCAAGTTGAATTTTCATTCGAAAAGTATTACAACTTCAGTTTTATAAATGGTCTGGCAGCTTTTTTGTAAATATGCATACAACTGGCACTGTCTTGAGGCAGTAAAATTTATAAGAGAATTGGCAACAAACATTACCGTAAAGTGTTTACTTTTTGATGATTTAATTAATTTATATTATAGTATTTGAGAGTCTGAAACACGAGGTAAACAACCAGCTCAACCAACACTGTTTCTACTCTGCAAAGGTAATATAGCGATCTCTAGGAAAATATGGCCCTAGTATAAGATCAACAAAACTCCCAAATAACTCTTAGCTAATTCCCGTGATGATATATCAAGTTCTGATATATATTTATGGCCTGGAACCAGCAGTTGGTATATCTATTGGTAATATTAAACTATCAATAGAAAACACCCTGAAAAGGGAAACAAATATTCTTTGGAAGCGTATGGAAGGCCACAGGGTCTCCAAAATATATGCACCAAGAATAAACACCAAAATAACCAACTTCCTGCTAGCTCTCAATAGAGGAGACTGTAGGAAGATGGTGGGCATACTTACTGGTCATAACCACTTGAATAAACACATATGTAGACTACCACTAAGTGACGACCCAACCTGTAGACACTGTCTGGAAGAAGAAGACACACACTTTGTAGGAGAGTGCTTAGGTCTTTCAAGGCTGAGACTCAGGCTTCTGGAAACGCACTACATAACCTCAGAAAACTTCTGTAGGATAAATCCCCCAAACCTATTGGCCTTTATCAAAAGGGTCGACTAAGTTGAGGGGTGGAGGACGGTATAAAGGGCTAAAAAGCCTACATGCCGGCTCTGACATATTAGGGCCACCTCCGTAGGGAAAAAACAAAAAAAAGATATATCAAGAGTGGTACCTATTAGTACGAGTCACTGACCGATAGGAAGTCATACTACCAAACTAGGTAGTAGGTATTCCGTACCACCTCCATTGTTGCAGCTGCTATACTCTTGATATCTCTGATAAATGCCTCCATTGTTACAGCTGCTATACTTTTGATAAATGAAAACTAGATAGAAACTCTTGAACACTACTATTTTAGTTGCACAGAATTAGCGGGAGTCAGACTTCAGACTTTAGGTGCGGCTTTCCCATACAATGTAGGTATTTATGCTGAAAGCAAACTTGGTGATCCGATCAACCTTCTCAATCGCACAGGGTGGGTCTAATACTGAGGTCCTTGGGGAGTGAAATTTGGGAGAGTGATCTTGAGAGAGTGAACAACAAATAGGTGACTCGTGGTAGCCACAAATAAAAGCTAATTGGTTTTCCAGAAGCAACTAAAATGGCCACTTCTACCTACCTATCTACTTATGGTCTATCAATATTCAAAGTTGTATTTTTCTATCACAAAAATTGATTTAATAATTTTGAATATTTTATTGAAATTTGATTTCAATTTGCAGCTTTTGACAACGCCTTAATTATATACTTTTTCTTTTTGAAATTTGCCAAAAACTGTAAAATACTTCCTGATCTCAAAATCATATATATTTCCTGTTAGCGAAAACAGAGCAACTGTATAAACTATCTCTATATAAAGAATCATTATGATCAGTGGTGTACAACTCCATCAGTGGGGCATGGGATGGGATTTATAGCGGATGAAAAATTTATATTTGATAAAAAAAAACTAATTTGTGGATCATAAAGTTGAAAAAGTTATTGTCAAAAAAACTACAATAATCTGAAATGACATAAATTGCACGCTTTCAGGCACTATACATAAGATATATACATAGATTATAAAATCTATAGATATCTATAAAATATTTTAAAAAGCTTTTTTATTTTTTTTTTTTGTATATCCAGTATAGAAGAGATAAAATTTTCATTTTGGTTATTCATCTGCATCTTCAAATAATCATAAAAAATAAGTAACGTAGAAGACATTAAATAAAATAAAAGTAAAAAAATAAAAAATTAAAATTGGTTCAATATTTTCCACGCCAAAGACATTATACCAAATATTATTATACCATTGATTCTCTTTTATAATAGAAATTTACCAAATCGGATATAACCGTATATTTGCCACCAAAAATATAGGTATACGCCATTTAAATAGGATAAACACGATGTATATACACATACGAATTAGTATATACACATAGTTATATGTATGCATATAATATTATAATAATAATAATAAAATATCGACTATAGTGTAACGGTAAAATTTAAATATCATGGGAAAAATAATTCTTTCGGAAGCAAATTTTCTTCTCAATAAAATACCACAATTTTTCTTCATTTCTATCTTTTTTTTTTCTACAACAAAAATTTTATTTCTATGAATTCAAAAATAAAAATGGTGAGAAAAAAGAAAAAACCACAAAAACAAAAATACAAATTTAACGAAGAGTATATAACTGTATAATATAATATGTATATATTATTATTATGTAGTATGTATTTTAAAATAAAAAATTTGACATATCTTATTTGAAACAAAAAAAAAAGAAGAAGGAAAATTGTTCTTACGGTATCTGCTTGTAATGTTACAATTTTTGCAACTGATATGTTCAAATAAGAATAAGAGAAAAGGAGAAAGAGAGAGAGAGAGCGAAAGTATGTATTTTAAAATTTCTAGCTACCTGTATATAGTATCTTATAATGATCATATTAAGATAAAAAAAATAGAAACTAAATTAAATAAAGTTATTTTTACAGAAGAAAAGCTCCCCTGTTTTACTTTATGACTTCTAATGTGACTTTTTTTATCAATCCTATAGAATGCACTTAAGATTGGTTTCTTGGCATTTTGCTATAATAATCAACGTGTTCAAAAGGAAATATTAAAGCGTAGTTTCATTTTTATATTTAGATATGGTTCAGTTCATGAAAAACATCATGACCAACTATAAAAAGTATTCAAGAATGAGAAAAACGACAACATATTTCAAGACTAAATTAAAACAGTTGGATGCATTTAGGGAGAATTTTTCAAATAATCACGCGTCGATCATAGGTCGGCAAAAGACGCAGAAATAATGATGACTTATTTTCGACAAGTCATTCTACCGTGTACTCTACAAGATGATCAGCTAGTATATAATCTAGTAGAAATATACTGCTGTATTAAAAATACAGCTGTACTTTAGAAAGAGGCCAAAATATTTGCCTAGAATAAAAATCCCAATGGATAGATGTCATTCCACAATTTGTTTTCCACATTGATTCACGATAAACCAAATATGTTCTATTCTATACTCACAATTCACATCTATACTATTTAAAATCGTTCATGCATGGTGAAGTGACTAACACAATCAAATTATAATGTGGCTTTGGATTCTCTAAAAGATAGGTACGATAATAAACGAGTAAAAACACAGTTAAAACGATTATTTTCTCAAACAGTCGCACAAGTTGATTCAGCTGCCAATATCAGGAAGCTTATGGATACAGCCAATAAGTGCAAACAAAACTTAGAAAACCTTGAAATAGAAGGCTCCATTACACAATGTATAAGTTTTCAAAAATAGCTTCTTCGGGTTCGGCTCCATCTTATCTACCAATTCTTCTCTATCATACGATTTCCCTCCAAGTCCTTTTTCTCTTTACCTAAGCCTATAACCAATAATTTTTTATAAAAAAATCCTTTCCTAGTGCTTGGATAGTCTATAAAAAATTCACACAAAGGCTTTGGGATATCACATTCATGGTCAGTGAATGTCTTCCTCATGAGGCCAAAATAAGGTGAAAACAAGAGACCGGTGCTTAAAAATATTTTCTCCGTTATGACAGATCACACTAGAGCCATTTACAAGTACATCAAGACAAAAATATGGATTTAAATTTTTTATGAGTTGTCTAGATTAATTGTTATCTTTAATGCATGTACCCGTTTTATTACTATAATCGTCGTAGATTTGATAGAATTAGTGATGTATCTAAATTGATATTTGAGTTTTGAGTGCTCATTCGCAAATTTCTTGAAGTACAGATATATGTAATACATGAAGAAAATAATTTCTAAAGCCACACCTATATACTGACACAATAAGTTGATATTTGAAAGATCACCCAGGGGTTTGAATTTAATTATTCCGCGTCGCAATGGCAGACTTAGACATATATCGTTATTTGAATGAGTTACAATATTGTGGAATGCCAAGTACTATTAGTTGTGAATTATCTCTTAACAAATTTAGTGAGCTGTCTTGGGAATACTTTAAGCCAAAACCTTAGATAATAGTTAATATAACAACAATATATTGTTTTATTTTTTGTAGTTGAAGGAGGAAAGAATGTAAGGTCTAGGTCAATATTTACTTGGGTATTAGGTATAAGAAATAGTTTTTTTATTTTTTTATGTTTCTTTCTCATGTTTTTACTTACATGTTTTTAATAAGTTAGCTACTTTGAATTGAATTTAATTTTATTAAATTAAATATTTTTACAATTTTTCTTTTTATTATAATTATTTTTTATTATTTATTTATTTATTTATTCATAATTTTTTTTTTAACAATATTAAATTAATAAGTAATAATCTTAATTATTACTTAGGTTAGCTGACTAATTTATTTATTAATTTTTTGTGTTCTTTTTAAGTTTGTTTAATTTAGTCTAATTGAATTAATTGCTTTGTTATATGTAAATTATTTGACTGGTTTAGTTGTAAGTTAAGTATGTATTTAAATTAATATTATCTTTTTAATATTTTCATTTGAATATTCTTATAAAGACTAATCATCTTATGTTTTATGTATACTAACATTAAGAGATGAATAAAATAAAATAAATAAATAACAATATAAATAACAATTTAATTAGTGATATAATTTTTAAATAAATAAATAATAATTTAACTCTTCTCAATATTGATTATAGATTATCGGTGACCATGTTACTATTAATCTGGTTGTACTCTAGGTAAATATTTTCGTAACATAGCTATTTAATTCAGTTGACTCTTATATTCTTAGATGCGGACGATTTCAAGATAGATGGATTTAATTCAGGTTCATGCCGGAACACAATGTGACTGATGGAAAGTACAACAAGCAAGAAAATTTTCAAATACAAATTTTAATAAATTTTAATTAAAAATATAAATGAATATTAAATTTGCGATACTATTATAAAAGCAGTTTCCTAACATGAAAATTAGAGGTTTTGAAAGTTTAGAATGCATTACTGACAGAGTGTAATATTTTTTTTTAATTTAAAATTTTGCTCATTCATTGGAATAATAATAAATGGCCAATAATAAATTTTATTGTGTTGCGAAATCAATTTTGCCAATAAACAAGTAAATTGTAATTTTGTTCTTTATTCTATCTACCACTAATAATTTTGTTTATTCTAGGCGTGCAAAATGCATTATAATTTATTTTAACATATTATTAATTACTAGCTATTCCCGGCGTAACATTCGCCGGTCTAAATAATTTATTTTATTTGTGTATTTTCTTAAAAAAAAATCAATGTTTTAAATATTTTTTTATTATATAATAAATAAGTTAAATTGAAAAACTTAAAACTATAATTCACTTTATTTAATATCTTAAAAATAGTTTAACATTTTAATACTTATATTTTTAAGATAACTATTTTTTTTAAATAATAGTGCTCGACACGCATTTTCGTATTTCGCAAGTTGAAAAAGTTATTTTGCGAGAAAAGGTATTCTATATATAAACTTCTAATTGTGTTATGCCAATATATTGAAAGATATACATTAAAAAATACAAAAAATGTGTATTAAACATTATTATTATTCATCAATACAAATAATACTTAGAACAATTGATTTACTATTTAAATATTTATATTTCATAAATGTTCTGAATTTACACTGAATATTTATATTTGTTTATAAGTATTTATTATTAGTACTCGTCACGCATATTCGTATCTTCGTATTTTGCAAGTTTAGAAAGTGGATTTTGCATTGAATATATATAGTATACTTTGCAACTATTTTTGTTTATCTTTGAAATATGTAATTAAAGCTTTTGAAATAAAATTTGATGTAATTGCAATAAAATTTGTAAATGTAATAAAAATAAGTAAAACAAAACTTTCATGAAATAAAATCTGATGTCTAAACGCTCTCCAACAAATACTATTAATAGAGACGTAGTTTTATTAAAAATTAGAAATAGCCATAGGTACCTACGTTTTTTGTGTTTTTTTATTATCATAATAGCCCTAACTATTTCAAAACTCAAAATAAAAAAACTAAACATTTATTTATAGAATTTATATTTTTATTTCACTTCTTTCAAATTTTGGTTTTGACGTTTTGGTATGATTAGGTATGACCATTATAGTAAAGGTTATGATTAGGTACGACTTTGTTAAATTATATCGAATCATATAGGCCATTTAACGAAGTATCATATGACTATTATAGTTAGGGGTAAGGCCAATAATTATGCTTTTTCTCTTATTGTTCAGTTTTTATTGACGCCTTATGACTATTATAGTTACGGGTAAAGCCAATAATTATGTTTTTTCTCTTATTCTTCAGTTCTTATTGTTATATTGTTATCCCGCTAGGGTCTCTGATGTAGGTAAGGGTAGTCTATGATTTTCCTTTTTAAAGTTTTTTTAATTTTCATGTGTACTAAATTGAATTGGAACTTGATAATAATGTCATAACATATTTTGTTTTTCTTGTTGTTAGCAGATCGTAAATTTCGGTTTATGATTCTCCATGTACAATATTATATTTACTCAATGCTACTGCGCATTTCAATTTATACTTTTGAATTATTTGTTAATAAAATAAATAAATTTCAATTTTTGGCATTTGTGAACATGGCCTGGGTGAGGTAAAAATATATCTTCTAAATTTACTATGTATTTGTTTTAGCGGTAAGTTTTTTTGCTGTAATATCGCAATATTTTAACAAAGCTATTTTAATTATTTATAAATCGAGATAATAATAATATTCTGATAATTCGGTTTTTGTCTTTGCTACTTTGTTTTTTTTTTTTTTTAAATTAATTCATATAATCAGATAGTCAATGCTATTGTTCAATAGGTTAATTGGTTTTAGGTTAATTTTAATTTGTTTTTGGTTTTATTTGGTTTTATCGTTTTATCGTTTTGTGGTTTATGTCTTTAAATAAAATTTTTCACACTATCGTAATTCTTAATAGTTCTAATAAAGTTGTCTAATCTAGTTGAAAAAAGCTTTGTGTTGTAAAAGCTTTGTGAAAAGTTTAACGGACGTTTAAGCGTATTAATATATAGATTATTTTTATTATTTTATATAGATGAAAAAACAAAAAAATACTATGTCCCAACCATAATGAACTTTAGCTGTCTTAAGTCAACTTAAGGAAATGTGCGTTTAAATGTAAATAATAGTGTGCACCCATAATATGAGAGAATATGAGAGAATTTCGTGAAGTTTTGGTTAACTTTAGCTTTGGCTTAAGGAAAGTGCGATTTCATTCGCTCATTCTGGACGGAAATTTGATATTAGGAGCTGTTATTACTTATTGAAAATTTGTGATATATAATAAAATAATTTAATTACATTAATAATTTACATACTTAATAACAAATTATACATAATAATAATAAAAGAAAAAAAAAATAAACGAAACATTAAATAAAAATAGATATATTTGAAATAACCCTGAAAACAAAATTCGATTAATAATAAAATTAAAATTATATATAAAAAACAAAATTAAAATAACAAACAAAATATAATTTATATTTAACAAAACTTCTGTTTATCTACGTATTTTTATTTACATTTATAATTTAAATAATTTATAATAGTCAAAATCACTTAAGTTAGCTAAAGTCTATTATGGGTAACTTAAGTAAATTACAAAACTTTAGCTGACTTTTCGCTTAGTTTTGACATTAGCTTAAGCCAACTTAAGTTCATTATGGTTGGCGTTTAACAGAGAGTAAAAATGTTAATACCGTAATTTATTATTATGTATGGCAATATTTACAATTTACCTCTCCTATACTGATTTCATTCAAACAAAGCTATCTTCTCCACCATTATAATAAAAAGCCAATTATGAAAATAAATCATTTTAAAATTATTATTATAAAAAAAAACATTTAGTTACAGTTATTTCAAAAATTCATCCCCAAACCCAAATGTAGTATTATTATATATGTATTTATTGATAAATTAAATACTAATTATTTACAACAAGTCTCTGAAATTTGTAACTTTCAGCATAAACAGCTTGATTTAGTGTTTACCTCGGAATGGAACAATTTGATTTTTTGTGATAATACCTTTCCTATTGTGGGTATTGATCAATTCCATCCTCCCTTAAGTTTTACGTTTTGTATAAATTCGCCAATCGAATCGAATGTTACTAAGTCTTATTGTTTTAAGTTTAATAAAACAAATTTTGATGCTTTAAACGAATTCATTATTTCCTATGACTTTTCTTCCATATTTAATTATATGGATACTAACCAAATGACGAATAGGTTTTATGAAATTATGTTTGATGGTTTTAGGCAATTTGTTCCAATATCCAAAGACCGGAACCCTTTTTCGAGTCCACCATGGTTCACTTCGGATTTGAGGAAGCTTAGAAATAAAAAAAATAAAGCCTGGCGTTGTTATGTTAAATCAAAGAATCCTTACGATTATAATATATTTAAAAGCCTTTTTGATGAATTCAAAGCATTTTCGGAATTACTTTATAACGATTTTGTTCGTGGAATGTCTTCTAAATTAATATCAAATCCAAAACATTTCTGGAGATTCGTCAATTCCAAACGAAAATGTGATGAGTTTCCTACTCATATGAAATACAATGGAATTTCTAGTAATGATTCAGAAATAATATCTAATTTCTTTCGCGAATATTTTAGTTCAGCGTACACTAACTCAATTTTCGCACCAAATAATGATGATTTTTCTCATTTAAGTGATTTTCCTAAAACTACTTGGTCTAATATTGATATTAATGAAACTTTAATAAAAAAATATATGGACAATCTTGAGACTAATAACTTTCCTGGACCAGATGGTATTCCCGAAGTTATACTTAATAAATGCTCAAGTGCCTTAGCAATTCCACTGTCATTCATCTTCAATTCTTCTTTAAAATCAGGCGTTTTTCCCTCTATTTGGAAGCATTCATTTATTAGACCAGTTCATAAGAAGAATGCCAAAAATGAAATCACTAATTATAGACCAATCGCGAAACTTTCCTCCATTCCTAAACTTTTTGAGTTAATATTGTATGATTCCATTTATTATCACTGTAAATCTTTTTTAGTTCACAACCAACATGGATTTGTGGATCAAAAATCCACAGTTACTAATCTTGTTGAGTCAGTTTCAACGTTTACGAGAAATATGGAAGCAGGTTTTCAAACGGATGTTATCTATACCGATTATAGTAAAGCCTTTGATGTTTTACCACATGCAATAATACTTTTAAAATTAAGGATACTTGGTTTCCCAGAATTCTTTCTGAAATGGGTTAAATCATATCTAATGGATAGATCTTATAGTATTTTATTTAGAAAAAATACTTCTAAGTCTTTTTATGCTAATTCAGGAGTCCCACAAGGCAGTCATTTAGGACCGCTTTTTTTTATAATCTCGGTTAATGATGTTTGTTCAGTAATTCTTAATAGTGAGCTGAAAATTTACGCGGATGACATGAAAATTTTTAAAAAAATTACTTCTTTAGAAGACGCTTTACTCCTACAAGGCGATTTAGATAACTTCTTTAAATGGTGTACAGCTAATAATCTTCTTTTGAATGTGAACAAATGTGCACTTATGTGTTACACACGTCGACGTAATCCGGTTTGTTTTAATTATTCGTTAAATGGTATGAGCCTTTCTAAAACGAGCTCAATTAAAGACTTAGGGGTTTACTTTGATGAAAAGCTTAACTTTAAATCACATTTTTGTAATATTATCAATAAAGCTAATTCTATGCTAGGTTTTGTTAAACGTTGGTCAAAGGAATTTAACGATCCCTATGTTCTCAAATCTTTGTATTCTAGTCTCGTTAGACCAAATTTGGAGTATGCTAGTCAAGTTTGGTCACCTTTCTATGATGTTCATATTAACAGGATTGAAGCAGTGCAAAAAAATTTTTTAAGATTTGCTTTGCGTAATTTCCAATGGTCAAATCCATTAATTTTACCGCCATATGAGCATAGATTGAACTTAATTCATTTGAAAACTTTGAAATTAAGACGAGAAGTGGCGGATGTTATTTTTCTTACTGAAATTATTAAAGGAAACATTGCTTCTCCTCAGATTTTAAATAACATCAATATTAATTCAAATAATCGCCTACGAAATACAAACTTCTTTACATTAAGTTTTCATAGAACCAATTATGGCAATTATGAGCCAATTCATAGAATGTTACTAATTGGTAATAAACACATAAACTATATTGACTTCACACTTTCGAAACAGACTCAAAAACTTAAATTATATAAATAATCTGTAGTAATTAAAAAAATATGTGTGCAATTTATTTCAATGTATTTAACTAGTTCTAAGCTAGATATAATTTTAATTTGTAAATTGAATGTGTTATGTTGTATTGTAAAAAAAAAAAAAAAATTTAATAATAATAATTGTAATGAAGTTTGAGCTAAACTAAATAAATAAATAAATAAATAAATTATATACTAACTTCAATATTTTGTTGAGTTTATTTTCAATTTTATAATAATTTAATTACGAAACAGTAAAATTTTTGTAAGAAATTGTTTAGAATAATTATTATTAATTTAAAATAAAATAAAAGAAAATTAAATGAAAATATAAGGATTCAAAATTTATAGTCTAGTGAATAATAACAAAAGGATTTTTGTTTCTCAACTCCGTAATTGAATTATGTAAGTATTTATTTTGAAATTCTTTTAATATTTTTATGAGTCTAAATTTGAGAACAAAAAAATAAAATAGTTGGTATGAACTCTTTTTATTTCTGATTAATATCTGTAACTCGATACAAATTAGAGAAATAAAAAATAAAAAAAAATTTCAAAAATATTTTTAAATTTTTTCATTTTTGTTATATTGTGTTTTACCTGTTATTTTAACTTTGTATTACAACTCAAATACAATTCGAACAAAACTATAAATTATTATCAGATAAATTTTAATAATTATTTTAGCAATTCGTTGAAGTTATTTAGATGGAATTTTTTATAATGCCAATAATAGGGGTTGGGTTCAATATTCCAAAACCAAAATCATAGATTCAAAATTCTATACCAATTGTACAAAAAATCTCAAACCAAAAATAATAATGACGAAATTTTTGTATGAATAAAATTCAGGATAAGAAACAATAAAAACTCTTTAAATTGCAAAATTGTTTGGAAAATTGTTTTCAGAAACTTTAAGGTTAATTTTAATGGTTTGGTTTTAACGAAGAAACGGTTAGGGCTTCAAGCTCTTGTTACTGCTGCTTGGTTTTGCACAAACATCAAAATTTTAATTTTTCTATACTTTTATAATTTTTCTTTAATTTTTAATTTTTCTATACTTTTTATTTTTAATTTTGATCTGATTTTTGTATTTTTGATTTTATTTTATTTAATATCTTGTTTTAATAACTGCTTTAATTTTTTTGTTTTTCTTTAAGCATTTTCTATTTTTGTATACAAACTTTATATTTATATGTTTTTGGATAAATTTTATAATATGTTATGTAATTATAAATTAATTAGAAATTATTAAAAGTTCTTTCGGATTTTACTTTTTAGTAAATAAAGAAAAGTTTGATTTATTTATTTACACTGAAAAAAATATATATGTAGACTGTAGAAGAGTTATAATATCATATTGTATTTATAATTATGACTTACTTATCGTAAGATATTTATAATAACAAATTAGTTTTAAAAATTGTTTTGTTCATCATAACACTACTTGAACTCATCAGTGGGTATTTATATTATTAAACCTTTACACATTTAATAAATAGATAAGCCAGTAATTTGTTAAATAAATACTCGAAATATTGTAGATATTGTAATGTAAAATTGCAGTACCGTATACTTAATTAAGCACGAAAAGGTGATTTTATCTCAGTTAATGTCAAAATAAAATAGTGTTAAAAAAAAAAAAAAAACTACTTATACAACTCCTGATTTTTATAAATATTGATTTTATCACTTATGAAAAGATGCTGTTATTAACACATCTGTGAGTTATAATAATCGACCAAAATTGAACCGTATAACAGATTTTAAATTTTTTTACGTTTTAAATTTATGTAATATTATTTATTATAGGTATAGTCTAACACTATAAACACCTACTGATAAGTTCAAGTTGTACTATGATAAGAGCACAACTCTTAAAATAATTTGTTATTTTAGCATAATGTTGACTCCTCAACAATAGAATTTTATTTAGTAAATTAAAATTTTAAAACGGTATATAACACTATTTAAATAATTTATAAACTATTTTTTAGTCATAATAAACTTATTATGAATTAAGTCAAAATGTCATGTAAAAGTCGAAATACTTGAAAAATGTATATAGGAAAAAAAAAATTAATAATTTAAAAATAAAAATAAAATGTTTTTTTTTAAAGTCGGAGCTGCCATCTCCAAATCACCGCTACTTATCTATTGGAGTGCAAATTTTCAAAAACTATTCTCCTACTTTGACAATTTTGATTTTTTTCAGTAAGTTATCATTTTCAATATTTTTATAACGATAAATATTGGATGAACTCAATTTAGTTAAATATACTACGAAAACGTTGTACTTCTAAAATTTAACCGGTGTTCAAAAGCAGAAAAAACATGCATACAATAATATGGGTTCAAAGATACTGGCTTCAACAAAACCTGTAAGAGATGAAATGTACATGTCTAATTAAACACAAATAAATGACATTAACCAAAATTTTAATCGAACTGTAAAAAATTTAACATTTCATGAAAATAATTATGCTTCCAATAATGTAAAAAAACAAACAAGCCTTGCCATGCCTTACACATTTTCTTTCCCAAAAAAAAAAAAGTTGTAACACAAAACCTAATAAATTTCTTAAGTAAAATATTCACTTTTTATATCAAAAAATATATATATATATAATATACCTTCTCTAAAACAGAAAGAACATCCTCATAAAATATTGGAACCACTAAAATTTTCTATTTACATATATTCACCCTGTTTTATCTTTTCCTGTATTATAGTAAGGAAAATTTAAAAAACAGTTCTGAGTACGTACGTATACGAGATGAAACGAAAACAAAATTCAAAAAAAAAAAAAAAAAACATTTTAAAATCCGCAGAATATTTTCCTTTTTTATTTTATTTTTCGTTAGCTCTTTTTCTTTGTCATCGTTCAACATTTTCTTTGTTGTAATCAACATCGTTTCTGGTCGTTCTACATCGTTTCTTCATTTATTTTCTTTTTGAAATTTATAAGGCCATCTCGAAATAGAAGTAAGTACCATAAACGAGTTCAAGGAGATCTTCTCTTTTAAACATATTTATATATATATATATATGTATATATGTATAATATATATACAAGTACATTTATTATAAATAATTTCGATTTATTTCTGATCTTATGAAAATGTTCATCTTCTTCAAGGTATAAAAATATATCATTTATTAAAAGTAGTTGATAAGCAGTCAGGCGGTGGCGGGCAGGCAGACAAGCAATCAAAGAGAACCACAAAACGCAACCACAAAATATTTTTTATTCTCTTTCATTTCCAGAAACATATTAGAGAGAGAGAGAGAGCGAGAGAGAAAAAAGAGGAAGGGAAAGAAAATGTTTGGAAAATTTGAAATATGCAAAAATAAAAATATTTCAATGTTGCTTTTTTTTATTTATATATTTTTCTTTTTTTTTTTGTAATTTTTTTGAAGTAGGCTTCAATGTTTATTTAATTCGCGAATTTATATCAATACATATATACATAAATAACAATCATAATCATAATATTATTATCATTGTAAGGATAAGTATAAGTATATAATAAAGAGAGTATAAAAATTGAAGTAGAGGTAGTTGTAATCGAAATGTAATATTTAAAGTTGTGGTAAGGCGAATACTTCAAGTTTCTGTTTTTTTTTTGTTATTATATTTTTTTTTTTTCATTTTAAATTTTTTGAAATGTTTCATTATTTTTTTTTTCTAAAATAATCTCTTTCTTTTGTTAATATTCCAAGTTGAAGATTTATATTGATGAGGTAAAGGATTGCATAATAAATCGAAATGTATAGCAATATTGTATAGAAAATTACATAAATACATAAATACATAAATAAATAAATATGTGAATTTTTATGAAATTGTAAATATTATAAATTTAAAAAATTGCAATTTGTATACAATATAATATCATAACTCATGAATATATGCAATTTAAGCAGTATTATTAATTTTTCTGTTTTGCAAAAATTGCAAAATATTGTTATAAAATAAATTTGAAGAAGCAAATAGAAAATATCTGTGGCACCAAGTCATAAGAACTTACTAGTATGTCTAAAAATGATTTTTCAAATTAAATCAATTGTAAAATATTGAATAAAATAGTTTAAAAAAAGATTGATAATGTAATCAACCGAAATAAATTTTTAGAAGAAGAGTTTTTGACAAGGAATATATTTACTTTTTTTGATTTAAAATATTAATTTTAAATAAGATTTGTTCCAAAAAAAAAAAACAAAACAAATTCAGACATATTATAATATCTTAATCTAATAACAAAATAATAATAAAAACAAATTAAAATTTAGAGAAAACAATTAAAGTTAAAATACATTTATTATATTATTTAAAGTACATTATAGTATCTTATATTATATCACAATAAATGTAAATACAATTTTTTTTTAATTTAAATTTATTTAAATTAAAATCAATAAAATTTATATTCATAGCACCCATAAGCATTGTATTAGCTGGTTCATATTTCCAATAGTTAGTGCGGTGAAATTCTAAATTAAAGAAATTTCCTGAGTACTTGATATTTAAATGGTTGTCGATCATCTGCTTAATAGTCTGCGAATCAATTTCCCCATTTAAAATTTACATTAAAAATATAGAATATTTAAAACAGTTTTTCAGCATTCCAACGTATTAAATTGTAGTCTTTTTATGCAAGTTCGCTTAATTATTTCCTAGGCCTATCTGGTACTATATATGTATAATTGTTATATAAAAGTATTACACTTTACGATAATTAACTTTTCGAATCTTGTTCCACATTTCTGAGTTCAATGGTCTTCAAACTGATGTAATTTACACAGATTTAAGGAAGGCATTCGATCTTTTACTCACAGTGTTATTTTGCTGATAATTTGGATAAATTCTTACCTTTCAAACACATTCTTTAATGCACTTTTTAAATCAACCCTTTCAACTATACGTACTACGCAAATTTTTGAGCTCTTCAGGGCAGTCATTTGGACCATCTAATCTTTATTATTTCCATTAACGATATAATTTTGGTCACCAAGAGAATATGAAGATTTTTAAAGAAATTGCAACAATTAATGAGTCAGTCTTTACTTTAATCGGACCTGAACAGTTTCATGAAGTGGTGCACAGTTTACAACCTGTTACTGCTATTGGAAAAATTAATGTCATTTCTTTTGCATGCAACTGCACTCCGTTCATTACTAATTAGAGCTTTGATAAAAATAATTGTCAATCTTGTAACTCAACTAGGGTATTTTTTTCAAATGGGTTGGAGTTAATTTTTGATAGACTCTATAATTTGTTCATCACATAAATGCAATTCTAAATAAAGTAAATTCAATTTTAGGACTAAATAAGGGCGGGTCAAAAGAATTTATTAGTCTATACATCTTTAAACCTCTTTACACCACGTTCGTAAGATTGGAATTTGGAATATTCTAGTCCTGTGTTTCCTTGTTACGCTATCCATACAAATAGAATTGAGTCAGTCAAAAAGAAATTTCTACGGTTCACTCTCCGCCACTTACATTGTTCGAATGCGCTAGTTTTACCACCATACACCGCCTTAAACTCTTACAATTAAACATTTCAGAAACGGAGAAGAACCCTGGTTGATATCTGGGGTTTGCTGGTATTATTCAAGTTGTTCAAGGTCTAATATTTATTTATTTATTTATTTTATATACTCAATGAACTGCAGTGCTCGTGTTTTAACTTTTTACATTTACTATTTGAGTTTAAATTCAGTGCCATCTTAAATTTACAAAAGTTATTTTTAATATGTGTTTTCTTTTTTTTTTAGATAGGTATGTACCGGCTATGCGCATCAGCTTTATAGGAGGGGAAAGAGCCGTTATTTTAGAATTTAAAAAAAAATTGTTAACTAAATCGAAGGTACTCTGTGATCGATTGGTAACATTTTCAACTTCCATGAAGGACCGGAAAAGAGTTTTTCAGCACAAAAATCGCCGAATTTGGCCGAAATCTAGATTGTCGAATGGAAAGCGAATTTTTTTTGCGAATTCGGAATCTATGTCAGTTTGTAGTTTCTCTGATTACATCTGGTAACTCATTATACGTTTTATATTAATTATTGTACACTGTGTCATGTTTGGTAAATCTTATTCTAATACGATTAAAGCAATAGTTGACTGACACTTTAATTCACAGACCCGTTTCCGTTCAAATAATATTTTCTAACCCGACCTTCAATATTTTTGGTTAAACTAGTTCAATTACAGAAAGTCAGAACAATTAACTAGAATGTTTGTCAGCACCAATAAATACAAAAACTTTATTGATTTTTTCTTGATCGCTCAACAGCTCAAAAATATTCTTTTATCCCAGTTGCCATAGTTTTAATTTTATTTTCTTCTCTTTTTAACCTACACAATTTTTAATATTTAGTAGTTTTACTTTTAGTTTTAATTAATCTTATTTTTTTTATTTATTTTATTTTTTTTTAATATTATATTTTTAATGATAATTTAATTTAAAATTATAAATAAATGTAAATTCAAATTTGGATTTAGAACTTGTTGAAATGTGTTTTAAAAACTGGACAGATATGGTGTAAGTGGAGTATGTAGAATTAGAATGGTTTCGGTCTTATTTAAATAGTAGAAAACAGAGAACTAAATTCAATTATACATATACCTACTTCAGAAACTGTTGATGTAACAATAGGAGTTCCTCAAGGTTCCATCTTGGGTGTTCGACTATTCCTAATACACATTAATGACATGGAAAAAGTTATAAATTTTGGAAAATTGGTTCTATTTGCGGATGATGGTCTCTTGTATATTATTGGTGATTGCATTAGGATGTATAACGAAAATGAATGATGATCTCTAAAACATTTAAGTATGTGGTCTAAAGTAAATAAATATTAGAGTTAAATGTATCAAAAACAATGATTGGTATGATTTTAAATAGCATAGTAGAAGAAGCTGTTGAAATTGATGGTAAAATAATACCATCGGTGAAATCAAACACTTAGGAGTAATTATACACAAAAAATTAAAATTCAAAAATCACATTGATTATGTTTGTAATAATATAGGGAAAAAAATATATTTTTTATCAAGGATTAGAGATAGACCATATTCCTAAATGCTGAAAGATTATATTATATAATAATTAAACCTTATTTTCAATATTGCTCATCGATTTTATTTATGTCAAACAATGAAATGATAGATAGAATGCAAAAACTTCAAAATAAGATGATGAGGATAATCTTAAGAGTCGATAGGTATATTTCAGTTAGTTTTATGTTAGAAGGTTTAAAGTGGTTAAAAGTAGATCAAAAAATTAAATTAAATAGGAACAGTTTTTCAAATAAAAAATAAAAATTATCCTATGAGTATTTACATATATGACAGATTAGTATAGAATAATGACATTCACTATTATAATTTAAGAAATATTTTTAATTTTAGGTTAGACTTTTAGAAACGAAAAAACAAAAGTTAATATACAACGGTTTAAAGTTATTTAATGAATTGCCTAATTATTTAAGAAATGAAAATAATTTAAATCGATTTAAACGTTTATTAGTAGTTTACGTACAAGGAAATTTGTAAAAGTAATAGAAATAATTTTAACTGTTATCTATATATTATATTGTAAATGAAATTAAAATAGTTAATAAATTAAATAAATAAATGAAAAAAAAAAATATTCATTACTTTTATTGACAAAATTATATACAAATTAAAAAATATTTTTTTTTTAAATATTTTGTAAAATTTGCACATACAAGTAAATATTTTTTTGTTGTATTTTAATTAACTTCTTTAATAATAAATGAGTCTGTGGTGACATTCAAATGGTACTAATTACCCTTTTTGTAAGTACATAAGTATTATCACCAAAAGACTGACTGCTCTATATACGGTAGTAGCCATTGTTTTATAAGTATGTGCATAAATAGTACAACAAGGAAACTAATTATCTCTAATCATATCACTTCTGTAGAAGAATACACAATGCGCCGAGTAAAATATTACCCAGAATTATTATTAACTTAATATATAAAATCGCGGTGGTGCATATATTCGTAGCCCTAGATTTCGGAAACTACTGAACCAAATGTTACCATATTTTCAATAATAATTACTGACACCGAAACTTAACATGTAGGCTACTTTTTTCTTCTATAGATGGCGTTGGTGTGGCGTTATTTCAAAAAATCGAAGTTATGGAATCGAGAACTAAATGGGCTGAAATTTGGAACATATTATATTTATTTTATAAAATAAAATGTTTTGTAAAAATTTGTACCCGATAGGTGGTGTACAAATTCAGATATTTAAAAAAAAAAGTAATTTTTTTTGGTATTTTTTTTTAAATTAAATTTAAGTAAGTATGTATGTTGTGAGTATTTACAAAAAACTTCAAATAAAAAAAAATAAAAAATTTAAATTTAAAATAGCTACATAATTTAATTTATTGACAAGAGAACTTACAAAATGCCACGAGTTACATGTTTAAGTCAGTATACTCGACGAAGTACAAATCAAAGGAGACGTCGAACTAATTTAACATCACAACAACAACAGCAAGAAACAGAAGCAGCAAGAACAGGAATGCAAAACTTATATGCAAGAGAGAGTGAAGTGCACGAGTACAACATGTAAGAAATGCAAATAGAAGATCACGTCAACAATTAAGGGATATAGATAGGAATTTGAATCAATGTGAAAGGCAGGCGCTCTACCACACGCTGGGTGGCGCAGTAGGTAGAGCGCCTGCCTTTCAACCGAAGGGTCCCAGGTTCGATTCCCGATGAAGCAAAAAAATTATTTATCGATTTTTCGACCTGGTCCAGTACCTTTTGTCATTGGGATAAAATAAATGACAAAAAATAATTGAGAGTATAATCTGGTAACAACTTAAATAAAATAAAGCTATTATATTTAAGAAGGCTTAGTTTCTGACAATAGTAGTAGTTTTCCACATTTAATGAGTTGATAAGCCAGTAATTTGTTAAATAAATACTCGAAATATTTGTAGATATTGTAGTGTAAACTTGCAGTACCGTACTTAATTAAGCACGAAAAGGTGATTCCACCTAAGTTACTGTCAAGAACATAAAAAAAAAAAAATTAAACAATGGAAGAAAAATTCAAATACGTGAATTATTAACATTATCATCATTTGACCGTATTGCATTTGATTATGATCCTGAAATGGATTATGCTTCTCACTCCAAAGTTAATATTTGGGGAAATGGACAAAGTATGTGAGTATTGCCATCATGCTTTAAAATTTAAATATGAAACATCTGGGATGTGTTGCTGTTCCGAAAAATGCCGAAATTTGCCGAAATTAAATCCACCACCAGAACCTTTAAAAACATTACTTAAAGGAGAAACAGCAGAATTGAAATTATTTTTCAAAAAATTAGGAAACTTAATCAATGCTTTCAAATGCTGCAAAAGCTTCAGAGCAAATTAAATTAGTAGTAGTCACACTGATCAAAATACGAATAGGAAAATGAATTATTATCCAGAATACCAATGATACCAACTGATGATTCACCAATTCAATTCAAACGAATACAATTTCCAATTCGTTTGGCATATTCTATGACCATCAATAAAACACAATGTCAATCTATGCAAATTTGTGGCTTAGATTTGGAAAATGAATGCTTTTCATATGGATGGATGTCCCATATTCATGTATTGGCAGGCCCAAAGATTTGTTTCTATATGTACAAAATGGAGAAACTAAAAATATCGCGCATATACAGTTGTGTTAGAATAATAAAATAATAATGTAAAAATAAAAATTTTTAAAATATACTTTTATCGAAACCAAACTAGCCAGCGCCCTAAAAAGTAGAAAATAAAACTAGTGGTGGATGTTGAGCATCTAGAACTACTATAAGATAAAACACAAAAGTATATAATGAATCTTGCTGGAATATTGTTAATGAGAATTTGGAAACGCTTTGTGATGTTCTTTTAATATTCGTGATTTTTTTCAAGCGGCGAATATTAAAAATTTCTATTTTAACAATATTCCAGCAAGATTCATTATATACTTTTGTGTTTTATCTTATAGTAGTTCTAGATGCTCAACATCCACCACTAGTTTTATTTTCTACTTTTTAGGGGGCTAGCTAGTTTGGTTTCGATAAAAGTATATTTTAAAAATTTTTATTTTTAAATTATTATTTTATTTTATACTTTTTAGTTTTAAGTGAAACCTATAGGTATTATAATTTCAGAAATAGTATATAAGTGTAAACTCTTCTGTCTATAACACAATTGGTTTTTCAAATATGCCTGACACGTGCTAGGAGTTGTGCGGCAGCAACCCGAACCAGTCCACATTTTCGAAATCGGTAACAGTCGAATTTCTTTATTTATGAAAAAGAGTCTAAGTGTAAATTTTCATACTTGTAATACAATTGGTTTTCAAAAATGCTGATACGTGCTAACTGCTAAAAGTTGTTCGGCAGCAACCCGAACCAGTCCACATTTTCGAAATCGGTATTAGTCGTATTTTTTTATTTGTGAAAAAGTATCTAAGTGTAAATTTTCATGCCTGTATTACAATTGGTTTTCAAATATGCCTGAGACGTGCTAGGAGTTGTTCGGTAGCAACCCAAACCAGTCCACATTTTCGAAATCGGTAACAGTCGAATTTCTTTATTTATGAAAAAGAGTCTAAGTGTAAATTTTCATACTTGTAATACAATTGGTTTTCAAAAATGCTGATACGTGCTAACTGCTAAGAGTTGTTCGGCAGCAACCCAAACCAGTCCACATTTTCAAAATTGGTAACTGTCGTATTTCTTTATTTCTGAAATAGTATCTAAGTGTAAATTTTCATGCCTGTATTACAATTGGTTTTCAAATATGCGTGAGACGTACTATGAGTTGTTCGGCAGCAACCCGAACCAGTCCACATTTTCGAAATCGGTAACAGTCGAATTTCTTTATTTATGAAAAGAGTCTAAGTGTAAATTTTCATACTTGTAATACAATTGGTTTTCAAATATACTGAGACGTGCTAACTGCTAAAAGTTGTTCGGCAGCAACCCGAACCGGTCCACATTTTCGAAATCGGTATTAGTCGTATTTTTTTATTTGTGAAAAAGTATCTAAGTGTAAATTTTCATGCCTGTATTACAATTGGTTTTCAAATATGCCTGAGACGTGCTAGGAGTTGTTCGGTAGCAACCCAAACCAGTCCACATTTTCGAAATCGGTAACAGTCGAATTTCTTTATTTATGAAAAAGAGTCTAAGTGTAAATTTTCATACTTGTAATACAATTGGTTTTCAAATATACTGAGACGTGCTAACTGCTAAAAGTTGTTCGGCAGCAACCCGGACCAGTCCACATTTTCGAAATCGGTATTAGTCGTATTTTTTTATTTGTGAAAAATTATCTAAGTGTAAATTTTCATGCCTGTATTACAATTGGTTTTCAAATATGCCTGAGACGTGCTAGGAGTTGTTCGGTAGCAACCCAAACCAGTCCACATTTTCGAAATCGGTAACAGTCGAATTTCTTTATTTATGAAAAAGAGTCTAAGTGTAAATTTTCATACTTGTAATACAATTGGTTTTCAAAAATGCTGATACGTGCTAACTGCTACGAGTTGTTCGGCAGCAACCCAAACCAGTCCACATTTTCTAAATTGGTAACTGTCGTATTTCTTTATTTCTGAAATAGTATCTAAGTGTAAATTTTCATGCCTGTATTACAATTGGTTTTCAAATATGCCTGAGACGTACTATGAGTTGTTCGGCAGCAACCCGAACCAGTCCACATTTTCGAAATCGGTAACAGTCGAATTTCTTTATTTATGACAAGAGTTTAAGTGTAAATGTTCATACTTGTAATACAATTGGTTTTCAAATATACTGAGACGTGCTAACTGCTAAAAGTTGTTCGGCAGCAACCCGGACCAGTCCACATTTTCGAAATCGGTATTAGTCGTATTTTTTTATTTGTGAAAAAGTATCTAAGTGTAAATTTTCATGCCTGTATTACAATTGGTTTTCAAATATGCCTGAGACGTGCTAGGAGTTGTTCGGTAGCAACCCAAACCAGTCCACATTTTCGAAATCGGTAACAGTCGAATTTCTTTATTTATGAAAAAGAGTCTAAGTGTAAATTTTCATACTTGTAATACAATTGGTTTTCAAAAATGCTGATACGTGCTAACTGCTAAGAGTTGTTCGGCAGCAATCCAAACCAGTCCACATTTTCTAAATTGGTAACTGTCGTATTTCTTTATTTCTGAAATAGTATCTAAGTGTACATTTTCATGCCTGTATTAAAATTGGTTTTCAAATATGCCTGAGACGTACTATGAGTTGTTCGGCAGCAACCCGAACCAGTCCACATTTTCGAAATCGGTAACAGTCGAATTTCTTTATTTATGAAAAGAGTCTAAGTGTAAATTTTCATACTTGTAATACAATTGGTTTTCAAATATACTGAGACGTGCTAACTGCTAAGAGTTGCTCGGCAGCAACCCGAACCAGTCCACATTTTCGAAATCGGTAACAGTCGTATTTCTTTATTTATGAAAAAGTATCTAAGTGTAAATTTTCATGCTTGTAATACAATTGGTTTTCAAAAATCGTGATACGTGCTAACTGCTAAGAGTTGCTCGGCAGCAACTCGAACCAGTCCACATTTTCGAAATCGGTAACAGTCGAATTTCTTTATTTATGAAAAGAGTCTAAGTGTAAATTTTCATACTTGTAATACAATTGGTTTTCAAATATACTGAGACGTGCTAACTGCTAAGAGTTGCTCGGCAGCAGCCCAAACCAGTCCACATTTTCGAAATCGGTAACAGTCGTATTTCTTTATTTGTGAAAGAGTGTCTAAGTAAAAATTCTTATGCCGTAACACAATTTGTTTTTGAAATATGCCTGAGACGTACTAGGAGTTGCACGGCAGCAGCCCGAACCTGTCATTTGATAGCTTTGTAAAGTACCGTGTCCGGTTGCTTTTTTCATCATGAGTAAGTGTGCAAAATTTCAGAACTCAATCTTTAAATTTTTTAAACAAAATCATTCTTTTTCTATTTGCGTTTGGTTTTAATATTAACAAAAAAATGCCAACCTACCTACCAAACATATATACAAATAAACATATATATAGACACTGGCAAGTTAATATAAAATTATATAAAAAATAAATATTTTGTATAGTTTTAAGAAATTTTCTGTGAAGAGAAAGACTGTTTTTGATTTGCTGTTAATTTTTTGCATAATATAATTTAACAGTTATAAATGTGATATTTTTTTAGAAAAAATTAAATAAAAATAATAAAAAATGGACTAGAGAATAAAAAAATGGATTTATTTTTCATAAACATTTTAAGCCTTTTATGTACAACAATATTAACCAGATTTTTTTTGTAACAAAAATTAAGGGTTAAGGGTAAAACAACGTTTACCAGGTCCGCTAGTATTATTGTATAATTTTTTTTCTCAATTCGAAGAAAACTTTTTACCCATCTCTGCTACCAGTCTAACAGTTAATTTGGACTTGAAAAATCATAACCAAAATTTACACATTATGTATAATAATTTTGAAAAACCTGTGAATCAAAGCAACGTGATTGTACCCTATTTCTATCTAATATTTTGTAAATAACAGTTTCAAATTTCATATTTAAATTTATTTAAATAACCCAATGTAAAAGACATTCCCCTCCCCAAATAGTTATGGTGTTTATGTCGTTCATGTCCTTAGTAATTGTATAATGTGTCAAATTAATATTGGTGCAATTCCACTACACTAAAAAAATAGCTTCCTGAATTACAACACTCTTCTTTAATATTAGGTCATTAATTTTAATATTTCAAGAAAAATCAAACAGATTTTCCAGATAAGAAAATTACATTTTCAACAATTATTCATGAACTTAATTAGGAGAAAAAAAACTTTAAATCACTTTCAAAAAATAGAAATAAAAAAAAAAATACACTCCTAATAACTTCATAAATCAAGAAACTAAAAAAACATGAGAATTTGTGTTATTCTCTTCTTTTATTTCCATTATACTCAACTGTTTGTAATTTATAATATGTACATATAACTTTTATTATTATTATCATTATCATTATTATTGTTATTATTATTGCTATTACGGTTATTGAAGAAAAAGAAAGAAGAAAATTTAAAACTTTTCACATTTAATTGCTCATTTCCGCTGCACAAAACTAATATAATATATTAGGCCTCTGCACTCATGTTGTTTTTCTTCTCACAATTTTACACTATATACCTATACATATACATATACATACGTACATCTATTTTTCGTTATTTTAAGGAATCATCAAAAGAAAAATGAAAATTTGTTTTTAAGTTGTGTTTTTGATACTCAAAATGTAGGTCTTTCTAAGAATATTGAGAAGAAACGTTTTCTTAAAAAAAAAATACAAAAAAAAAACACAGAATTCACTATATTTTGTCTTTGTTCCTCGCTCTAATATCTTTCGTATCCTTGTAAACGTGGGATCATTTTTATTACCTTATTATAAATGGAGGACATAAATTTTATTTTTCAAACTTTATAATTTTTTTATTTTTGGTTTTTTATTTTATTTTCATTTCAGTTAGATTTATTATAAATGTGTGAGATTGTATTTGAAAATGTGTTGATATACAGGGAGTGATAAAAATTTAATAAAGTATGGATAATTATTATTCAATCTAAAGTAGAATTATGATGGACTGTTTTTAGATTTTTTACCAGATAGTACAAACGCTGTAAGTCCAAAATTGGACTTTTCCAATACAAAATTTTTAATAATAGTTAAAGGTTTTTTTTTATAATAGCTACAAGTCCGCCCGAATATTTGATATTGAATGAAAATCCTTTAAAACCCTTTCACGCACCCATCTTAAGAGATTGTGAGATGTGGGAAATTTAATGACTCTATACTGCATAATTGATGGTGTGAATAAAAAAGTAGCAATTGCTAAAACTGGTACTTTTACAGTGAATGCTGTGTGAATAAAAATTAAGCAAAAGTTAAAAATAAAAATATAAGTTTTTTTGATTTTAATAAAAGCAAAATTTTCCAGCTAGCACTTAAAAAAAGTGAATAAAAAGGAGGGTAAACTGAAAATATTACGCAATAGCTTCTAATATTTTAAGATACCTCTGAATGAACTTAAAATAAACATTCGCTTGCTAACTGTTATGAAATATGGCTGCATTTATGCATATTCGTGCTCGAAAACGTTATGGAAGCAGATTAGGTTGTGAAGAAGAAGATTATCTTAAATTATATAGATTTAATGAAAATCATGTGATGGGGTTAGCAAATTATTTTCTTGGTTGTAGCAATGAAAAAAGAGGCGCTATACTTTGTCACATAAAAAGAAAATGGAAAATTTTTTTCGTTTTATAAGCAACACTGGCTTTCAAATTGCTGTAGCCAAGCAAGAAGGAGTACATAGGAAAACGGTTTGTAAGATTATACGTACAGTAGTTATAAAAATTTTATTTAAATCGCATATTTGGATTAAATTCACACTATATGAGGAAATAATAGAAGCTAAAAAATCAGTGGTCCGAACGGTTTAGTTTTCCCTCTGCTAATAGATATATGCCATAGATTGCATAATGTTGCAATACGAAAACCGTCACATCGTGGTGATGAATATGCTAATCGTAAGGGATTTTAGAGTATAAATGTTCAAGCAACATGCAACGCAAATGAAATTTACTGTAAATAACATTAATAAATATGATGATGTGCATGACATCATTTTACGCTGACAAACAACTTATCTTAGAACAACAAAAAACAAAAAACTATAACAAAACAAACGAAAGTAAACATGATAAACAAAAAAAAAATCATGTTAATCTTGTCCTATGTTTCATATGTTTATTCATGGAATTTATTAGTAAAACCTTAAAATTTTCCATCTCTAAGTAATCAGTTTCAGAAAACGATTATTTACTTTTTAGGCGAAAGCTAATAGCTTTCACTTAAACTATAGAGCCAAAGCTAGTGCTTAAACTAAAACCTAAAAGTTTTAACTTATTTTTTATTATATCACCTAATGATTGATATTTCGATTTAAAATACCAAGGGTCTGAAAGGGTTAAAGAATGATTCTTTGGAATATTTTGGTGAAAAAATTGTTTTAAGCCTTGACATAATATATTAATAGACCCATATTTCAATTAAAATTAAAATACCAAAGTTAATTTTATTTCTCTATTTAATTTGATCTTCTTAGTTATATTATAGTTCTAACTACAGCTTGTACACTAAGAATAAACTCTAACAAATACTGACTACAGCTCCGTAAAATATGCAAGCTAAGATAACGTATTTTTAAAGACATTTTTTTCTTAGACCTTCTAGACGCCTCTTTCTAGATTTTATAAAAACTTGTTTTCTAGCATCAGAGTACAATTTTTGTATAATTTTTGAAGATAGTCGAACATTTGCCTTTAAACTTTACTAAATATGCTAAATACGCGTATTTCGTTTGCTATACTTGCAGACTTCTTCACACTTTTTCTAAGTTTAACGTTCCAAGACATCAGTTTCTACAATATTTTCTCCCAAAATTATATACTCTAGAGATTCACCCTTTTAAATTTTTTTTAGGTTGGAGTGTACAACCTCCGTGTATATTTCAAATTTACTGCATTTAGTTCATAATAAAATCTAATAACAAATTTTTATTCAACTGAAGAGCTGTTCACCAATGTCCTAATGGATTGCCAACAACAGCGAGGTGAATAAATATGCTGAAATAACGTACGATAAGAGACGAACCGTTGTATCATGCATTTTTTTTATGCAAAATTAAAAATTCATATCAATCCTAGATATATTTTGAGCATAGAGAATACACAGGGGATTACTAATAATGCAGCGAAATGATATTTATAAGAAAATTTCAACAACCCATTGTGTGTTAAGAAAAAGTTGTCATACCAAATTGAATTGGAGACCCGCCCAGAAAGAATTTGAAATTTATTTAGATGAGTAAGAAGTAGAACAAGAATAAGAAATCTTTATCGTGTTTCGGAAAGAAAAACTAACAGATGAGATCCGTCAAATTGAAAGTCAAAATAAACTGAAACTATGATAGCAACAGCAAAGATAAATGGATAGATAAAAGAAAAATTAATTTATATAATATGTTGAATGCACTACTGAATGAAGCTGTTAACCATTTTATATTTCCAAGATAAAGAAAGAAATACCATAGTTATTAGTTAATAGCTTGGTATACCAACATCATCTTAGAACTCCATCTTGGGCTGGCCACCTAAGTCGAATGTACGAAAGTCGGCAACAAGCAGTGGTGCTGAATTAAAAGACCGATAGTAGCAGTGGTAGAGGAAGACCAAGAAGCAGATGGGCAGACAACGTGAAAAACGATGCTCAAACCCTACAAATCCCAAATTGGAGACAAGTGGCACAAGATCAACCTTTTTGGAGGAGCATAGTGATGAAGGCCAAAGCTTACCCAGAGCTGTAGCGCTATAGATGATGATGATGATGGGTATAACATGACGGGGTCTAATAAACAATCTGCTTCAATTATATCAGGAGTTTAAAAACAAACTTAATACTACAGTTTCAACCGAAATAAATACTTAAATTCATTGTGGCAAAACATAACATTAAATTCACTATGGCAACTCAAAAGCCTAACTGTTGATATAACACAATAAAAGTAGGTTTTAAGATATGTTATATCCATTTTTTGAATTTTAATACACTGTACAATTTTCTAGGTTTCCAAAAAACTGTAATTTAATTAAACTGTTTATTTTTTACACACCATGTACATTATAATAATGGTTCAGATAATAATGTTGCCGCAGAAACTTTTTATTTTTTGTTTTATTTTATTTATGTTTTGATCGTCTTATTTTTGCTTTTTGTTTTATTTTTATTTTTTTTTTTTTTGTTCCGCTCACTAAGTTTGAGAAAGTTTTAGGTTAATTTTAGGAGATATTTGACAATTTTAAGATTTCAGTTATAAGCATCTATGAATATCTATGTGTATATATGTACACGTATGTATATATACATAACACATATATTTGAGGATTTATTTTTTTATTTTTGTTTTTGTATATTGTAACCAGGTTTTAAGGTACACAATTGTGAAGTTTTGTCATAAAAAGGACTTAAAAAAAAAAAAAAATAAAAATAAATAACAAAAGGTCCTGTTTATAAAGAATAATTCTTTAGATACACATATACGTATACACAGATAAATTTTAGTAATAACAATAATAATTGTTGATATTTTAGAAAATAAAACACAGGATTACAATTTTATATTGGTAAAGTTTTGAAGGATTTTCTTTTTGTTTATTATTATTTTGTTGATTTTTTTTTTATTTGTATCAAAAAATAATTTTCAACTGAACTTTTTCTTAGGTAAATTCTAAAAATCCTCGAAAAATAAAGTTTTTTTGTTTAATTTTTTTTTTTTTATTTCATGGAAAAACATTTTTTATGAGTTTTATTATTTATTTTTTAATATGAATAAAAATATTTGAAAACATGAACAATATTTGGGGTCATTACTTAACCAGAGGATTCAAATTCTGAGATTCGAGGGACACCCTAAAAATAGATGTCTACCAAATAAAAATCTATAAAATTTATAAAAAACTATTTTGATAATTTCCGGTGTAGAATACTTGATTGCAGCTACTTTTCTAATCCAATAAAAACTAGGGGAGAAGTTATCCAATATATAGGGATCATTACGGATCATTTGGACTCCCCTTAAACAACTTTTCATGTAAAGAGAAGAAAGAAGATGAAACTGTCCAACATCTACTCTGTACCTGATACCCTGGTGTTTACCATAAAAGGAAAACCTATCTAGGAGCTTTGTTTCTCGCTGGGTGACTTTAAAAGCAATAAAATCAAAGACCTCCAAGGTCAAAATGTTTCACCGAGTAGGGTATCATGCGAGGAAAGCTCCCGTGATATCACAATGGATCATACTGGTCTAACTTTCTCGGCGTATTGTCCGCACAATTACTACCTACCAATTTACTACATTTTTTTACTGGGGAGTTTTATGTAATCGCAAAGTCTTTAAATCTATTGTACTTCCCCGTTTATTTCAGAATTGTAGGTTTATGTCCTTGATAAACGTTATTCTTGCTTTGATGTCAATTTCATAATCAGGCGATTTGCATTCCTGGAAATATTTATATATTTTGCGATTTATAGCGTCGCAAAAAAAAGAATATGGGAGGAGGATTCCTCCTCTTCTAAGCAGAGTATCTGTCTGTCTCGATCTACCAATATTGAACAGATGCTTGTTGAATGGGCCATGACCTGTGATAAACTATGTCAGCATTCTGACATTCGATCTTGTCACCCTGTTTATCTGATTCAAACTATGGATAACCTCAACCTACTTCATTAATTAAGATTATCTATCTTTAAATCAAAATAGTTTTAAAATAGAAATGATTGAGCTGTTATAAGAGAATGAAAGGTGCTCAAGAGAGGGATGAAATTTTGGGCATAGATAAAATTGAATAAATATCTAAAAATGTCGCCAATATATACCTGGACTAATGACGGCATTTTATTTATTTAATTTATTTATTTCACTACAGCACTACATTTATATAACAGCACTACAGTGATATTTGATAATTCTAGCCCGTTCGCTCATTATTTAATTTAATTTTCAAAATAAAAATTATCTCTTAATTTATATTAATTATTCGGGCTTACGAATATGAGAAGGTTATCCATTAAAATACATCAATGAATTTTGTTGGTGCAGATGGTTAGTAATATTTCAGTTCAAAATAAAGAAAAATGAAAGCAAAAACAAATACTTTTTGCATTACAGCGGGATTTAAATAAGTTTTCTAAAATTCCTTCTTTTATTCGAATTGTAAGCAAGCTAGCACAAGGTACTAGAATAACATAAAAATTAAATATAAACTTTGAGTATCTGCAGATGGTGTAAGCAGCTCGAATTAATGACAAAATATATCATACAGACATCAACTCAATACAGTTTTTTCAGAACAGATACAAAATCACCTAAGTAAGAAATTTAATTATTTAACTCAAATATAGAATTTCCAAAAATTCTAAATTCACTTAGTTGAGATTTAAAATCGAAAAAATAACAATTTGAAATAAAATTTTAGCCACCTGCATTAAAATTCATTTCTTAATACTCTACTAAGTCTAGTAATAATTTTACCTATATATACTTAACTCGGTAGACTTTTCAATTATTTAAATAACATAACTACTTGATAATATTTTTCAAAATCGATTTGAAAAAGAGATATAAATATAGAGTGAAGGATATAAAGAAGATGAAAGTAGGATGAATTAAAATTAAAAAAGTTTGTATAATGAAACATTGTTTGTTTTTTTTTGTTTTGTTTTTAAGAACGACTCATGATAAATATTTACGTAATAAGGAAGTTTTTTTTTCACTTATATTTTGTTTTTATTTATTTACAGTTTTATTTTTGATAAATATAGGTAGATATCATTTCGTTTTTTATTAATATTTTCTTGTGATGCTTTCTTCATTTCATTTTAAAAGATTAGCTAATAATTAAATTTTCATCTAATTTTGTTGTTTTAAATGTTAAGAGAGCTAAATAAATTATTTGTTTTAGAAAATAATATGGTAATCGTATCCATATAAAACAATCTAACTAAATTTATTGAATAAATTTATTCTTATTCAAGTAGAAAACTTTTTCCAAAAATTATATTATTTGAAGAGAACCCACGTAACATTTTACTGTTATAAAATTAAAATTAGTGCTATAAGACTCCTATATGACTCCCGATAAGCACTAAAGGTGTTATAATGATGTGTTTATGGGAATAATGTGATTAATATTGCTATAAGAGTGTTCTTATAGCAATTGCAGGAGTTTTTATATTGGGGATTTCAGCAAGTGTTACAGCAATGTTGTTATAAGTTTAAAAGTGCGTAATCCTACATCAAGAATTAAAGTGTTGTTAAAATAATAGAATTGCTAGAATAGCAGTAGTAGTGTTATTATTTTTGAAGGACAATGTATTTTTTCGAAGTATTATTATAATAAATGTCAATGAAATTTCATTCCAGCCAAATTTTGTATTTGGGTTATACTAATTATAAATATTAATACAATTATTCTTAACCGTAAAATATTATTTAATAGTAAGACATTTTTTATGTTATAAATCATTTACATACAAATATAAAAATATTTAATTGATATCTATCTACCCTTTTTCATGAAACCAAAATAAACTCCATAAAATTATTATTTTAAAATAAAAAATAATACATTTCTCACTCTCGCACAACATAAATCATTTCAAATGGATTTCATTTAAAAATCAAAACACTAATGCATACTTATCATATTACAATGTTACAGCAATTGTTCCGGTGCCTTACAGGATTCTCCGTTTTAATGCTATAACGTATTTATAACGTTTCGCAACAAATGCGAAGCACTCAAATTAACAACAATACTGTTGTAAGAATGTTTATAATAGTGTTATTAGAGTGCGCAAGAGTCTTATAGCAATGTTAGGTGAGAATATTCCTGATGGTGAGAAATTTTCATTCTATGCAATTATAATAAAAACGATGTTCACAACTTGATAGCTGATATTGTACTTAGTATCTTCAAAAGAAGTATAAATATTATTTCTATCTTTTTTAAATTGTATGTTTGGTTAAAAATTAGCTGCTTTGAAATGTAATCGATCAGATTTTATCAGAAAAACATCAAATAGTGCAATTTTGGCAACAGTAAAAATTTTTGTATTGAATGGAATACAAAAAGAGAGTATTTTGTGTAAAAATATTCACAAATCTACAAATGCTTTAGATATTATTAGCATTTCTATATATATTATGGTGGTAATAGAAATAAAGTAAACAAAATGTAGCCTAGTGAAACTGAATCCGCAAATTTATTAATAGTGTCATGTTAACCCTAAGACCAAGCACATTGGACGTTTATATTAATAACAGAAAGTTTGCTACATTGATTATGTGCAATATATCATCATCCAGTAGGATTGCTAAAACACTGGCATATGCCTACATTATGAATGTTAGTAAAAATAGAATGTTAGTAAAATAAACTAAACTGAAGACACGGTGCTAGTAAAAAAGTTCAAATTATGAATATAATATAGAAATATTTTTTTTACTAATGATACATTTAATTAAAGTACTCTGAAAGACTAGGCCAAGCTTTTAAGGATAAAACTAAAAACAAAAGTTGTTAGTTAGTCTCAGCCAAACGATTTATTTTTGCTTTTTTTTAGTTTTCTGATTTTCAGTTTGCTAACTTGCTATTGTTTTAATTTTCTAATATTCAGCTTACTTATATGTTTCCACTCTCTATTTATGATGCATTAAGAAAAAAAGTATAACGATACATAAAAGAAGAACAAACTGTACCTTTACACCGTACAACGCATTATAAATCGTTAAACAGACAAAATAAGACGATTAGTACCGAATGAAGTTGCTATAAAAAAATTTATGCGCCCCGGCACCAGCCTTCTATATAGTTCTATAAGCCGTACAGGCATCCCATATAGCTTATTATTTTTAGAAGAAATTTTGCCAAGTTTTGATAACGTTTCATTAATGGATTTGGTAAACATTTCGTCTAATTTTCACTTCTGTAATAATATTCATCACTTTCTTTGAAAATTTCATATCAAGCTACGATTCTAAAGTTTATTTTTGTAGTTAATTAGTAAAGTAATTTAACCGTACAAAGTTAAATGAAAGGTAAATTCTCTAAAAAAATTAAATTTAATTTGGATTTAGTCTTGTACTTATTATATTTAATGATAGAGGCTCTTATATTTTCTGTAATGAAAAAAATAACAATGTTTTGAAATTATTACAACAGTACAGTTATTATTTTCAAAAGTTAAGACCTGAATTCATAAATTCTGTTTTAAACTCAAATTGAAATCCAAATCGAATTTATGAAATCGAATTTATGAAACACAGTACATATGTGCATTATTGTTTAGCCCAACAACAAATGTAATTTACCTGCATTGCAGAACCTGCATTAGTTAATTTGCTTTAATAGAACACACTATTTCTGTTAAATTTAATTTCCGTATATGAAACTGATGGTTAAAATAATGTAATTCATGTCTACTCAATGTCCACTCAATAATTCAAAATATACACTACCTACCTACTAATATTTATTCTAATCTGGAATATTATGGATTGATTAAATTTGTATGATAAAGTTCTTCATATTATTAAGCTTTTTAATTGGTTTAGTTATATAATTAAAGATAAAATATTAATTTTGTGTTTATTGTGAATATATATATATATATATATATATTTTAGGTATGTTCCATATTTACATCACAATTTTTGATGAAAATAATGTCCAACAAACAACAAGTCACACACATTCTTTAAAATAACACACATCCAAACACAAAAATCCTTTAATATCAACAATTTTTTACCCTAAGGTAATACAGTAATTAAATTCAAGAACTAAATAAGATTAAAGTAACACCTTTTTGGGTAAAATTCGTATAAGTAAAGTGTTCTGAAAACCGTTATTTTGTTAATCATATTATAATCGTGTTTTTCAATTGTAAAAAAAATATGTTCCCGTTGTAAGACTGATTTGAAATTTAAACATATTTTCAACTAGATTACAAACCAATTCAGTGCAAACTATCCATTTTCATCCAACCAACCATACAATTAATACAACTAATTAACCAAAATACGGTAGTGCTGTGTAGCAATTAATATTAGGAAATCATTAATGCTTTATAGGTTTTTAGGATGAAGTCCCTACTGCTCAAAGCTTTTTGATTATTGATCCGTACATTATGGCAGTAGATTATATAAAAACTAGGGGCCCCTGTTGAGTAATTATATTTCAAGTTGAAGTCAAATTTAAAGTTTAAAAAAAAAACAGTAATTTACGTACTGACATAGACTTCGCACGATATAGCAGAAATCACTCGTGTTTAATAAAAAGTTTTGTGGTTAGTAAGTTTTATTTTTTATTTAGGACACATAAATACACGTCTCTCATATACTGCTTCGTTTCCGATATATTCCCTATAGTAAGTGGCATTTAGTGTATAAAATTACTAAAAATAAAAAATTTTGTCATTAAAGAGGTATGTATATATATACCTACATAATACATAATTTTAATAAAAACTATATTATTACTACAAATATCCAAAATTTAGAGACAGTTACTTAAAAAGATAAAAAGGAAGAATTCAAGTGATTTGTTTTTTTGTTGTTTTTATATTTGTTATTTTAGATGAATTTGTTTTTTTGTTTTTTTTTTTTTGGCATATGTACATAGATTCATTTGCAAGTAAATATATAAATTATAATAACTGATTTGCTTGCTTTTGTTTATTATTTTAATAAGATTTCACATATGCATAATGTATTTGCTGAATAATAAAATCTTATGAGTACAAAATTTTCAACTTTGTGCGCATTTTTGTTTTATATACAATCTTATATATTGGAGAATCGAAATAAAATAAAAAGGTGTCTACTGCGCAGGTCCTTAAATGCTTGTCAATTATAATTATAGATTTACAAATGCCATATTGAGTATGCTTTAAAAACAGTCATATGTCATCTATTGGTTTTTCTACTGCGTGACATGGATGGGCACATCTGATCGAATGTGTCGACAGCCGCATCACACGCATTCTCTTCATTGCTTTGAACTTCATCATTAAACAGTGTCTTCGTTTCTGTTTCACTCTCAGTATCTGACGGTATATAAACTTCATCTCCTCCGAAATACGTAAAATACCTTAATTGATTACGATAAAATTCAGCCATTACGATAAAATTATGTTATAGCAATAAATGATCAATATTTATAGTATCGAAAAATAAACAACAATGAAAAAATAAAAGAAAAATCATAAAAGATAAACACACGTTGAATAGACGTAGTAGGTTCATACTCCTCAGCTGTGGAATCTAGGTTCATACTCCTCAGCTCGGGAATCGAACCTGTGACCTTTCGGTTGAAAGGCAGACACTCTACCTACTGCGCCACCCAGCGTCACCCAGCCACTCAGCTTCTTTCGAATCCAAAATTTTTGGTGGTATAACCACCAGTCATTTTATCGAAACATCTCAAAAGTTAACGAACCGTATGCCTCTCTTACGAATACTATTACCTTAGGTCTACGATCTGTGCACTACTTGCAAATTATTTTTTTACGATTTAGATTTATAGGCTAAGTGCTACCTTTTTGATAGTTTTTCTATTCTATATAAAAGAAAATCAAAATAGTTAAAAATTTAATTTACATGACTTTACATTTTTAATACATCCTGTAATTAACTTAATAACAATATTCTCATACTATTAAAATTTCCAAAAATTAGCTCTATTATTAAATTATTAGTTAAGTTTAAAAAATAAAAACAAAAAAAAATACCTATATAATAATTTCTCCATGGCTAAGTTTTGTGGTCAACTGAAACCTTATTTAAAGTTAATATTTACACTTACAAAGAAAAGGGTATATTAAAAACAACCAATTTGGGTATACAAATTGTCCCTTTTCGATTGTAGGATATATTTTTTTTTTACTAAATTTGTGGCATATTAAAACAAACAAAGACAATTTAATTTTTGTAAAGTTTTAAGGATTTTTTTATTTTATTTTTTTTTTTTTTTTTTTCGTTTATATTTAAATAAAGATTCAAATATAATTTTATCCTTTTAATTGGAAAAGTACACAAAAAATATTTCTGTTTCACAGAGATAAAAATAAATATTGAGTTTTCAAAAATAAAAAAAAAAACAACAAAAACAAAAAAAAAAGGAAGAGGAATATTGTTTAATAATTTTTGTTTAAAGGTCTTTACTAAATAAACTTTATATATAATATACACATAATAGTATAGTAATGACCCCCAGAGTTACATAATTTTTTAACTACTTTAGTAAATAGGTAACTAGGTACATTTAAGAGTATATGCCTGAAAAATTTTAATTAGTTAATTAATTCAATTAAGTATACCAAAAATATTATTTAATTATAGTAAAAAAAAAAAGAAAAAGATGTTTTAACAGTAAAAACAAATTCAAATTAAGATCTTAAAATAAACTAAATAAAATTAATTTGAAGTGAATTGAAGGACTATTATTAAAGAACGTTCAGTACACAATTTAGAAATTTCTAAATAAATTATTTAAATAAGATGAAGTGTACTTTGCAAAACTGTACCCAGTTAATTTTTTTTATCTTATAGATACATTAGTATTTGGATATAATTTTAGATATTTTTTAATTCTAATTCAAGTACAATATTGTTTGATTCGAACAAGGTCTATTGCAAAATCTATAAACTTCCTATCATGCCTATAAATTTATCTGTCACAACACAATTAACATTTTTGTATTGAAAATTACCATCTACGATAAATGAAATAATTTTGGATATTTTTGAATTCCAACTCGAGTAAACTAATTTTATTTTAATAATAACGAAATTTGCGAGCTGTATTACAAAATAGTGGGCCCACCTTTGAGTTTATCACAATAAAAGATGTTGCATAGGTAATTGTTGTCAATAAGAGTTATGATTTTATGTCTTATCTACTGAAGACTTATTTAAAAAGTGAGATGAAATAATGGGAATTGTGTAGTTGAAGAAGACATACATTTGTATACGATTTAAAGCAATAAATACAATTATTAATAATAACAAATACGGTGATTATAATAAGAATTAATATTGATTGATCATGAAAGAAGATTAATATTGCTCTAATAATTATGCCAACACTGAAGGAGGATTTCCAAATGTACGAACTCTACCGTCAGCCACATATTATTTACCATGACCAAATGACACATTATGATCCAAAATACCAACATTATCGTAAGTTTGTCCTTGAGATTTATTAATAGTCATGGCAAATGCTAAAATTTAGATTGTGTTCGTCTTACAGAAAGTAGTAATAATGTACTAGCATAGGCCAAATGAATTCTGGGTATTAAAATACGTTGCATATTCAAATACGTTGTTTGGTAAAATTTCGTAATCTATGGTATTACGGTACATTCATCGTATTATATTAATTAATGCATTACCATCAGTATTTAAATTTCGAATAAGTAAAACAATTGAATTTTCTTTTAAAACTGATTTGCGTGAAGGCGAACCTTTCAGTGCCAGAGTATTTAAAAACTCAATGGGATATAGATTGCGTTCTGTTTCATCATCACTGTTATAATTGAGTAGGTACTGTAAATTTTGAAGTATTTTTGAATTTATTACAGAGAAATCTTCATTTTTTGGAGTTAAAATTTCTGAAGATTGAATAATATCGACAACGTTACCATAAATATTATTAATGATAGAATCTGTGCCTATTAAATGATTTAGAATATCAATTTTATCTACCAAATTGAAGAAAAATTGTCATATTACGATCATCAATTTTCTGAAGAAAATCAGCTAACTCAATTTCGCCGCGAAAAGCTCTCATATTTTATGATAAAGCACATTTATGAAATAGAGAATATTCGGACCAAGATGTTATACAATTTTTGATAAAATATAAGACTTGCACGTTTAGCATGAAGAATTACTGGAAAAGTTTGCCGAAAATCACCACATAATAGAATTGTTTTTCCTTCAAAAAGTTTTTTTCGATTTTCTTTAGATGCAATCACGTATAATAATTTATTAATTAATTTTAAAACAATACCTAAGTGGGTATATTGAAAACATCTACTTAAAAAAGCGAGCATCTCAACCATTATTTTACAGATCAGTATGGGATTTTCTATTTTTCTGAATTCTATTTATTTTCTATTTATTGAAATAATGATTTCTTTTTCTATTTCATCTTTTTTCTTCATGGGCAACAATTATTGACATATTTAATTTCTTCATAAATTCATTTCTAATAATATAGTGCGACATCTATATTTCGGTGGACTTATTTAGATCATGAAAATATAAAAATGGCTGCTTCATGGCTTTACCAGGCTTTACTTTTGTTTTGCATTTGTGAAGATGTGTGTCAATACTTTTATATGGGTAAAATTTTGAAAAAATGTTTAATTTGTTGCTGTTAAAAATCTATTTATTTTTTTGTTTATTTATTTAGTTCATTAAACTATTTATATTACTATTCCATTACTATTCCAAAAATTAAAAAAAAAAAAACATTTTTATTAAATTTATATTTATTACATAAAATTATTTTTTACATATTTTAGAATTTTTCTCTTAAATTCATTAAAAAGTTTGTAACCATTGTATAGAAGCACATTTTTTGTTTTTTCTTTTCTAAAAAAATTATAATTGTGAATATCCGATACATAAACTAAACGATCACATAAATAACTGGGATATTTACCTATTTTCATCTTTTGTACAATTATTAATAAATTTATTATAATTCTTTGATTAACACTCAGCCATTTGAACACATTTAACATAAATCTGTGCGAAGTATATCTGCTTACTTTTAGGATGACCCTCATAGCCCTGTTATGCAATTTTTATAACCTAATTTTATTACTACTACTTGCCATAAATAAAATTGTTGAGCAATATTCAAAATGCGGTTTGATAATTGTATTATAAACTGTAATAGCACTTGAATACGATAATCTATTTCGAATTGTTTTAAAAAAATAAATTCTTTTTGAAATTTTTTTACAAATAATATAACCTATATGTTTTTTTAATGTCTAGTTTTTATTTACAATTACTCCTAAGTATTTAATTTCATCAAATTTCTCTATTATTTCATTATTTATTTTAATATTATCATTCGTTTCTCCATTAATAACAATACACTTTGTTTTATCAATATTTAACCTATAAGTTTATTCATTCGAAACCAATTATTTAACCTATCTAAGTCACTATTTATTTCTATAATCTATAATTTTTTTTTTTTTACACTCTACAGTAACTTAGGTAGAATCACCTTTTCGTGCTTAATTAAGTACGGTACTGCAATTTTACACTACAATCTACAATATTTCGATTATTTATTTAACAAATTACTGGCTTATCAACTCATTAAATGTGGAAAACTACTGCTATTGTCAGGAACTAAGTCTTCCTAAATAGAATAGTTCCATTCTATTTAATTTGTTACCAGATTATACTCTCAATTATTTTTTGCCACTTATTATATCCCAAAGAAGGGTGCTGGACCAGGTCGAAAAATCCATAAAGCATTTTAAAAAAAAAATAATGAAAATCGGTTGAGAAATGGCTTTGGAAATTTCTCAGTATTCTTTCCATTTTCAGATTAAATATTATTATTTACATAATAATCACAATACATCATAGAAATATTTACAAATACAACAGAAAATTAGTTGATGTCTTTGAATTTATTATCTGTCATATCCCAACAAACCATGAGAATCGCAAAATTATCGCCGAAGTATCCCCTAGAAGAATGTATTTGTTCGCCGCGAATTCATTTTCTATTCTTCTGCGATTCATTAGTATTATGAAAAGGTTGACATAGCCGCGACAATCGTAAATTGAATCGCATTAGCTTCCCCGGGAAGAAGAAAATACGAATGTTTAGAAGAATAAAATAGAATTTTTAGAAGAAGATAATATCCGTTTCAGGGACTTAAAATAATTTTCAATAAAATTCATCAAAATTTAATCATTAATATTTGTTTATTATAAATATTTAAGGTTATTTTATTTTTTTTATTTTTTAATTAAATTTAAAAATTTTTTATAATTCAATACATTAAAAAATTTTGAAGTTTGTACTTAACACGTGTGCTTTAAAAAATAACTGAAAATATTTTCATATACATACATATATGAAAAATAGATTCAAAATGGAGAAAAGGAAAATAAATATTTTTTTAATTCATTCGCTTTTAATTTTTCCAGGCGAACATTCGCATAAAGTTCACCCGGGGGATTTGTATATGTTTCTTCTTGAAGAACACGTTCTTCCTATGGTTTGTTGGGATGTTAAACTTCTTGGTATAACGGAAAATATAAAGTTATTTAACTATTAAAATCGGACGTGACGGCAAATCGGCACATGTGAAAATTCTCCTTTAAACGAACTCAAAATACAAATAAAATGTGGGCCAAAATGTTCGCAATTAAGCAATATATTATCCGATTTATAGCTTTATAGCAATATATATTAAAACAATCACAATTTATAATTCTTTTTTTCTATTAGTTCTATTCTGTGTCACATCAACTCGTGATCACTAAACTAACCTCTTTCAATATCCGTTAGTGACTCCTGAATATTAATTCATTCTTACATGACATTAATAATTATTTTGTATTTGTACAGAAAATTTTTTTATAATTCAAAACTCATGGCATACTAAGTAATAAAATGTATCTATTCTCTAACATATATTTATATATTTTTATACAGACGATTTCACAGTTTTCTGGAAGAACAATGAACAGGCGTATCAGAAGTGAAGTCATTAGAAATATTTTGCAATATTCAAAATATAGTTTTACGTGACAAAAAGTAAATAGGAGTAAAAAATGACTAATAAAGTATATTGCAAAAATATTCAATTAGCCAACTGCAAATTAGTAAATTTCATGTAGAAAGGATCAATTCCAAATACCAAAAATAAAAAAACTGTATTATCGGAATAACGTCAAGTCAATGTACATAAAATATTTCTATAAACAATGTACATAATATATATTTATTTAAATTTATTGAAAATATTCAATATTTAACGGTATATATTTACAATTAGCAATAATTTCTTAAATGTTCAATTTATCCAGCATTTTGTACACGCTGATGAATTCGGTTTGCATTTAGCAAAAAATTCCCTCCCACTCTTTGATATTAATAATTACAGTATCTACTCTTGTTCTCTAGTATACTAGATAATTTTGGTCCCCTCCAAATCGGTTGTTAAGTTAAAATATTAAAAATAAATAAATAAAATAAAAATTTCTTTAAAAATAGTAAATTTGAATTTAAATCCAATATTAAATATAAAAAATAATTTTCTTTGTAAAATAATTGCAAGCAAAAAAACAATTAAAACGTAATATAAAAGAAAAATATGGAAATAACATCCTGTTCGAGAATAATAATTTGATTGGTTTAAATTCAATTATTATCAGTAGAACCAATTAATTCAAGGATATATAGAAATACAAAAATGAACTCGTAGTGATAATAAGCCAAAAATTTGCCTACTTTTAAAACTTACAAATAAATTAATAAAAATCTTACAAAATATTATTGTGAATTATGCTCCTACTTATATCAATGGTTTAAAGTGTCCAGATTTTCAAAATTAATAAAGGAAATAATTGACATCAAAAATTTATTTTCCAATTTCAAAATTTATATTCTTAAATTATATTTATTGACTAATATCCTTAATTCAAAATTATTTTCATTAACCATTTTGCAATTTCAAAACTTGATTGAATCTCTCTTACTATACTTCAAAAAACCAATATTAGGTATTGGTACCTGAAATGAGTTTTTTTTTCTTATTGTTTTTTTTTTTCTGTTTTTAAATTTTTCACATATTCAATTCTTTTTACATACATTTCAAGGATAAATTTCATTGTTTGATTGAATCTCTGATTTTCAAATTTCATTATAAAGGATTTAGCAAAATATTTTCTGCAAAAAAACTTTCATTTTCTAGATTGTATCGCTTGAATTTCCTCTATGTATATTCATATTGAAAATTTTTGATTAGAAAAAAAAAACACTATAATAAAAAAATATATTTTAGCTTGTTAACCTTTCGTTATTGAAAAAATAAGAAAGGATTAAATATTGTATGATAACATATAGTAATTTTTTTTTGTACAAGTATAGCTGGTATATGCTTAAGCAAAATAAAGTGAGAACAAACAAACAATAAAATAAAATTGAAAAAAAAAAAAAATTTCAATGTTTATTTTATCTGAAGATTAACTGTTACAAAAAATAATATGACTGAAATAAGGTAAGAAGCATTTAAAAGATACTAAGAAGTGAAAAATAAGACTGAAAATCGTATGACTTTAGATTTCAGTCACGTTCAAAAGTGTAAAACTATAAAATAGTCTAATATTGAATAGATTTTGTTTCATCTAAGAAAAAAGTAAACGTTTGGTTCACCAAAAATATTATTGAGAAGTAAAAAATTCAGTAAGAGTGAGAACATCTTTCATGCAATTTAATAAGGGCCATAAAATCTTTCATGGACTTCAATAAGCGCCAGAAAAATTTTTCATGTGTCCTATACAATAATTTCGAACATTATTTTTATATTGGTAATAAAAAAAATGTTAAAAATGAAGTTTGCCTATCGTTATAACATATCAATGAAATCATTAGACTACTTCGGAGTGTAGATCATCGGTACGAATTTTATTCATATAATCTGGAGGTTTTGAAAAATGTTTTTTGTTTTAAATTATTCATGCAAATAAATTAGAAGATGATATTTAGTTAGCACTAAAATTAAAATGAAACTATTATGATCTGTTAAGAAGATACTAATAGTCAAAATTAATATGGTCAAAAATATTAAGTTTTCCACAACTCGATTAGTTTATGTACAAAAAAAAATTGGAAAAGAAAAACTATTTGTATGTGATTGTTCTTATGCCAGGATACGCCAACTTGTTGAAACAGTTGGTTATGTTTGGCTCATATAGTTTTGGATATTATAAAAAAAAAAGTTTTTGCAAATTTTTTTTAACATATCCAAATATGAAGTTGGTATTGCATATAGTTACGTTTAGTTTAGCTTGATAGAGAGGTAATATCTGCAGCAATCTGTAGCCACCACGACACTGGGTAACTAATAGCAATCCCCTTTCTCATCATATGAACTGAAGAATCATCCATTCTCCGAGAAAACCCGTAGCTTTGACAAAATTGTAGAAAAAGATAATTTCCGCGTTTTCAAAAGTATTCACTGCTAACAATATACCATCTGAAAATCATTTCCTTTGTACAAACTGTAAGAATCTTAATATAACTGGCCAATTTAATTATATTTGGAATTGAAGTGTTACTTATTGGATATTTCAATTTTTGCCCTAATTTTTCTAATAAATCTACCAAAGTAATGTTGTTGAACAGAAAATTTTTATCAAAACTGTAATTAAATATAATTTCAATAATGTAGATAATAACTCATCAAATTCACGTGTAAATATATATAATATGTTCGCTTGTTTTTTTATTCCGCAATTTGATAGCGTTTTTCAGCACTATCAGAAATTGAAAAATTTAACTATGCTGAAATCATTTTATATAAAAACTAATAATTTTATAATTTCTAATTTATTTAAGTACTTTTAACTTATTTTCAAGTTAAAAATTTTAAATATAACACTATTTTTTTTTGTTTTTGCTTTATTTGTGTTTATACACTAAGAGAAATAATATGTTTATTAAATGATTGCGATAAACATATTATGGTTACTTTAAACTTATTAGTTAAAACAAACATTTGATATGTTAGTGATGAATATAACTATGGTTGATAGAAACATATTATATTTGTCTTAAAAATATTATAGTTAATCGAAATATATATGTAATAAATTATGGTTGCTACAACTATATTTAAAAAAAATATAAACCAACTTTAAATTATATTGCTTACAAAAATATGATGGTTGTGGATATCATAATATGGTTAAGAAGCTCATAATCCAGTATAGTTGTAACAAATATATTTTGATTAAATAAATCATATTATAGTTATTTTAAAAATATTTGTAGTAATATTAATCATATTATAGTTGCTTTATGATTAAAGTAATCATAATATTGGTTGAAGCAATCATCTCATATAGTTGAAGTAATCATATTATAGTTATATTATGATTGAATTAATCATATTAAATTTGAAGCAAACATATTATGTTTGCAGTAATCATATTATGATTAAAGTAACTATAATATTAGGGTTGAAGTAATCATATTACGGTTGAAATAATCATATTATATTTGACGTTAAAATAAAATCCTTCAAAAATATAAATTCACTGTATATTTCAGTCTACTGTTGCTCTTTACGAAGTCAAAACGTGTTTATAAATGCAAGCGTAATATAAAAATGCTCAGTTAATTGATATATAACTATCTGGGTTGGTAAGTGTTTGCATAAATTTTTGCATAACATTTTATAAACTAACCATTAATTTTTCTCTTGATTTTGATAGACAATGAAGTATCTTAGGAGAAACTGGATAAAGTATTTTAAAAAATTAATTAATAACCAAAATTAAGACGAAGTAAGGGAACAGGTTGGTTAAATAATAATTATTTAATAATTTGTTTAAATCAAAAACTTACTCATTTTTGTAGCAATTTATTATGAAATTTGAGGCTTTCTTTAGAGTCTCTTGTCAAATGCTATAATATAAGTACTTTTTAATTTGAAGGATAATCTTAACTATTAAATATGTTTTTTTTTTTATTTCTTACAGTTAAAAATAAAAATTATCAATTCTGATTTAAAGAAAGAAGCAACAATTTAACCAAACACTTATTAGAACTCATTGGAATTCATTCGTTGCAAAAATATATTTTTAACCACCATTTTATAATTGACAGAAAAATATAATCCTATATAGAAATTAAATATATATTGTGTTGTGTTATTATTTTAAGTGTAATATGTTTACCTTAATTATATTTATTTTTGTTTCAATTAAAACTAATGTTGTTGCAACCATAATTCAAGTTTGTGGGAATAATATAATTATTGAACCTATAAATTATGTTTGGTGTAAACATAAATATTTTTTATTCAACCATATAAGTATATTTATTTTTCACATAATATATTAGTGAATTATATTTAAAACAACAATATTATTATAGTTGCGAACAAAATATCGTGTTGTAGAAAGTAACTACAATATGTTTATCCCAAACATAATTAGTTTTGTTTCAATTATAAATAATATTGCTGCAAACATAATTATGTTTGTAAATATAATAATATTGTTGTGTTGACTATAAATTATTTTTGTTCGAACCATATTATAATTCGTTCAACCAAAAAAGTTTTTAGCTTCATATAAAACCCATAGTTACATGATGTTATATGGTAAATACAACTATATTTTCCAACCATATTATTGTTCTTTAATTTTATAGTTGAGCCAAACAAATTTTTTTGCTCAGTGTACTATTACAAGCTTATTAGTCTTAAAAGCTAGATCTTTTATTGTTTCTATATTTTTTTTTAGTCTACTGCCTCTTACATTGGAGTTCTTAGATCTTTTTTAATTTTAATTTATTGACTTATGTATTATGTTAATTTTGTTCTTTTTATGTGTTTAATTTATAATTCTTTTTTTTTTTTTTTGTTGATAAAATGAAAAAAAAAACTCGAAATCCATTTCTTAATAATAAATTAATACTTAAATATATAACACTATTGTAGGGTTTTTTTTTTCGTATAATAATTTAAATTTGACAATTAAATAATCAAATATAGCTATATCATTTTCATCGTAGATTTTAATTTTACAATTGCAGCATTTTTAAACACTTCCGATCAAATTTTCATCGAAATACATAATGGTTAAATACGAAATACATCATTATCGTTAGGGTTATTCGATTGTAATCGTTACATACAATCGAATAGCCCTAACGATAACGATGAACAATTCCATTAAAATAGATCGAAATACATAATAGGCATTTAAATTTTAGTAATTACTAATTTAGTTATTTTTATATTGTTCAGGTTCAATTATTAATGAAAATCACTGTATGATTTCATCATAAATATACGATCAGTAAATCCTTAAGGGTAAAACTTTTTTTTTTTTATCAATAGTTCCGTTACGATATTGAAATCATATACTCTTGTCAATTCCTTCAGTCAACATTAAAGTTAACTTTTCTGTTTATTTTTATTTATATTTTTTTTATTATGAACACTAACCCCTCTTTAAATAAGAATTCCACTATAAGAAAAGATTAAAGGATTCAAATACAGAAGGCATCTAAAAAATTAGACTTTTCATTAATATCCTTGAATTTGTATTTTATTTTTGAATTTATTTGTTTTTTTTTTTTTTATTTTTTGTTATTCTCTCTTTACGCTTGATTTGAAAAAAAAATGTTTACTTCAAATGTGTGTGTGTGTGTGTATGTATCTTTTTGATATTATTAATGACTGAATGTCAGAAACCATACACCAAAACAGGAGATTTTTCAAATTTTTTTTTTCTCAATGGTCTCGAATTTGTAGGCATTTCCGAAAAAAGGATTTCGTTTTCTCCTTAGAAGAATAACAAAAAAAAAAAAAACAAAAAAAAAAATTAAAAAAAAATCGACAAAACTGAAGACAAAATTTTGTAATCTTCAAGGATAAATCAGATGTTTAATGATTGAGAAATAAATAAAATTAAAAGAAAAACAAAAAAAAAATCAAGACTTATGTACATTACATAAGAAGAAGTCAACTATATATGAATTCACATATTATAGTAGTTGTAATATTTTGGTTCAAGTAGAATTGAATCTCTTGATCCTGAAAGTTCTTATCGTACTCGTTTATATGTGGGACACAATTGGAATGAGATTTATTTTAATAAATTTTGTTTTTTTTTTTTTTGTTGTTTGTTTTGTTTGTTTTATTTTAATTGGAATTCCAACTCAAGTTCAAATTAAGGACATAATTTTTTTTAGTAATTTTGAAATTTCGATTGGAGCTGAATATTTTTCTGAAAATTTTGCTGTTCAAAGCAGAAATAAGTTTAAGAATATTCGAAAAGTAGTAATTTGAAATTTTTTAGTATAGTTGAGGAAGCTTTGGAAATGTACTTTTTTAAAGTGGAAATGAGTATAAATAAATTATGGTAGTATTGAAAAAATATTGTTTCAATTGATAGGGATCAATAGGCAGGATTTCTTTGGTTTATTCGAGCCGTATGCACGAAAGTATTGTTTGTTAAAAAATCATGTTAAACGTTTAAAGTTATTGCCTTAATTCAGAAGTTTTGAACCTGAAAAACAACATCAATCTCCGGTACTATAATTAATGTAAAAGTAGTAGTAGTGTCCTCAGGGCAATAAATATATAATTAGAATAGCTAGAATATAAGTATAATTAAAAGTAGTGGAATTAAGTTAGTCTAAGTATAACAACGAGAACAGTAGGATATAAATGTATATAAACCACCTCCTACATGTGACACATAAATATAAGTCACATTTTAGCCTTTAAACTGTATTAATATTAAGTGATAAAATAAATATAGTAAACAAACTATAAACCCATAAGAGATAGAAGAGAACGAAGAAGGCTATTCGAGTCACGATAGCCAATCAAATGCTGATGATTTTTCTTCTGGAAGCGATAAATTTTATTATCCGAATTTAAACGAAAAACGTGCAAAATCTGCTGAGCCTGAAAATTTTAGATTGATAACTGATATTTATTATTTTGATATATTTATTATTCATAAACTATAATTATTTGAATTGATAATTATAGTTTATGTGACGATTTATCATTATTTTCTTTTGTTGAATAAACCTGCTGATTCAACAAAAGAAAATAATGATGTTGCAGTTAACGCTGTTAAAGTTAACCTAAGTGAAGATCAAGTATTTCATCAAATTATAATTATTATGTTTGAGAAATGATGACACTTTCGTACATAAATAAATTGTTAGTGCGGACCGAAATTACTCAATCACAAAAAATATATATGGTAATTTTTTTATCTTTGGAAATTTTCCACAAATTGATGCAGCGTTCGCTAATTATGCATATAGAGCAATCCATAAACCCACAATGTATGAACAAAAATTTCCAAAACGACGTAAATATGTACAAACTATAATGTGAGCGCGATTAAAGTGGCGTGATTTTTATAATGTCACACAACAAACCTCCGTCCAATGAAGATTATTGGTCAAATCATCTTTCGTTAGATAACAATGTAAAGAAAAAAGTAAATGTGAGCGATCGTTTCAAACTAGTATCCTCAAAAATGAACTTTTAACCTCCGGAAAAACCTGGAAATGTTTTTTTTTATCGTTTATTGAAGATAACTTGTGTAAACGCTTGGGTAAAACATTGCAATCTTATTCGAAAGGAATCCATTATCCAAATCAATTCTTGGTAGTAGAAGAATTAATTCTGGAAGCTTTGTAGACAAGAGCAGTTCGGAGTTAGTCAAAACCAAGTCTCTTACCAAATCGAATTTGAAACATTTGCCAATAGAATGTCAAACCAGACGAAGATGTATAGTGAAGAAAAATTAGCAAATTCGTACCAAGACAATAGGTTAAGAACGCAGTGTACCACAATATAAGTTTTGTTGTGGACTAAATAAATCATAAGTAGACTTTGTTTTATGTTTCTATTTTTATTTTATTTTTATTGAAATAATAAATGAATTACTTTGACTTAATTTTTTTCTTTACTTCACAAAAGTGTACTTGTACACAATGCTGCACCACATATAAAAACGAATGGTATATACACCGTGTGTTGAACATTTGATTGTAACGTGCCTATGCAAAAGCCATTGTGAAAGGGATAGAAATTTATGCACTAAAAGATAATAGTAACGTCTTGAGTTATTAGTTGGTAACATGATAAGGTTATTACCCTGTATGAGCGACTGAACTCTTCTAAGATAATGAATTGAAATTAAATAAATAAGTAATTATAATTTTCTAGGCTGTGGCCACCCAAACTTCAGAACTAAACTTTTTGCCATAATTTTCTCAAACGATAAAAACAAATACCCTGATTCTTATTTAAAAAATTTTTTTTTATGGTATCAATTATTAACATAATTGTTCATTTAGTCTACGAAGTAATGAAGTCTTACAGATTAAAAACAGCACTAGTCGTACAGATTAAAACAGCAGTTGTCAGTTCATTACTATGACATCAAAGTTAGTACGGGATTGTGCAGAGATGTCTTTATAAATCTAATATAATCTAATCTAGTCTAACAATAGACCAATTATTGATTATGTAGGTGTAGTGCAATAAAAAGAAATATATCAATGCCTTAAACTATCAAACAACATAACTTACAGTGTATAATAAATTATACTAACTAATTAAGATGATAATTAAAAGCACCACTAAAGATATATATTTTTGGAAAGCTACCAATTCCAGCTTTGCTTAAGATATGGTCATTAGATCCTACGCCGATACAACATCTCCCTAAGAATCCCCAAAATTTTAAATCTAGAAATTGTGAGTACTTGAAGAATGTTGAAAATTTTCACGGTAACTCAGAAAATGAATTATTTTTCAAAAACAAGAAAACAAAAACAAAAAAATTTTTTTTTTATTGATTCATTAATTTATAGAATTAAATTAGGTGTATAAAATTTTATAATTAAATAAATGGAAATTATTCTACAAATCTAAATTTGTAATTTTCTTCAGTGTCAAAGAATATTAAAAATTTCGTCCTTTTTAAAAAAATATTCTTTTTTTGTTTTTCTAATGATCACAAGTGCGTATACACATTTTGTTGATTCCATTAGGATGTAACATATTTTTTATATATGTATATTATACATATACACTGAAAATCTTTATTTAAATTAAAATATTAATATTTAATTAAATTTTGCATTTATAATTCCATATACACATACCGACATACATATTTATACATACAAATTATTTAAAAATGATTGTCTGTTTGTTTGTGGTCTAAAATAGTTATTTAATAAAAATTGAAATTTAATTATAATAAAAATTCATATAAATAATAAAAATAGGCTTTAATTAAATTTTGTTTATTTTTAGATTGTTCAAACACACAATTGATGACAGTTAGGAATAGTAGGTTCTATATAACATTACGTAATATTTTGAGTAAATCAAAAATAGAAAATTTTTAAAGTTTTCAAAAAGCAAGTGAAGTGAAGTGATAAACTTCTCATAAAAAACTGATTGATAAAAAAACAATATGAACAGAATCAAGAATATAAAAATATATTAGAGAATTACAAAATATTAGGCACAGGCATTAAGTAAAAGAGGTAGCGAAGGTTTGAACAAAAATAAACAACACTCTTCGCAAATTTGACTATCGTAGAACAATGAAATTTTGAAAAATTATTGGAATGACTCAGAAGTGTTATGAAATTTTTAAAATTTATTTGTTTTTATAAGCTGAGGATTAAGCAAGTGAATTAAAGTACGAAAACTTAAACCATTAAAGACCATTAAGTTGTATTAATAAAAATTGTCACAACATTTCCCGGTATTAATAAATTGTGTAAAATAACCATTCCACAAATCGGAATATAAATGTTAAAGATCTTATGGACTAAAGAATTGAAGTGTAACGGAATACTAAACAATCAAAAATAAAATAGCCTGAAATGTTGTGGGCTCCGGGTGATTTATCATAATAGACTATATAGGTGTCTATTATTTTATGTTACACTAAACTTCAATAAATCTATTTCGGTTTTCAACATTAGAAAACAATTTTCTGATGTTGATATGGCAACAGAAATCGAGGAAGATACTAGTAATAAAATAAAATAAGACTTTGTGTGTGATAAAAGCACTACAGTTTCTAGCTAAAAACCAAAAACAAACATGCAAAATGTTACGAATATTTATTCCAAAATAATCTGCAAATGAAAGCCATAATTCATAATTATGAGAACATCCTACATAAATGCATAAGTTTTTAATGTATTTAGGTGATAGTTGAAGGTAGAAGCAGAGCCAGTGGTTGATTTAACACATGTTGGATAAACTAACTACAGCTAGTAACGTGAAGAACCACTACAGAGTCAAAAAATATGACACAAGACAGGTTAAGTTGGAAATTGCATAAAAATCCTGACATTATAGTAAAAAAACGATTGACTGATATTACGCCATGAATATAGGTTAAATATGGAAGAAGGAGGGACACTCTGTTCAATTGCATAATTGATCCTGTGCAACAACTACATGTGAGTTTGTTTGTTGATAACTGCGTGTTAGCCTGCTGTGAGTCACTCACTATGACGGACATATTATGGTTTAATATTGAATGTTTCTACATTTGAATACGCTCGTTTTGTAATTTTTAAGCTAATTTACAAAGGTAAACAAAGTATATAAGAATATAAGTATAAGCATATTCATCTAAAGCATTCGACTCTGTCGATAGGAAGATACTACTAAGAATTATCTTTGAATGTTGTATAATGGGCAAACAATACAGATGGTTTGATAGTTGTTTAGCCATTAGAAAACAATACTCAGAATGCGAGAATATAAAAATCAAGTAGAAAATATTGAGTATAGTGTGATACTAGGAAGCTGGTTTGGACCAACTCTGTTTTCATGTTTTCATAAATATAACTTTAATAACATACAATTGTGAGGAAAGGCGTTTTTGTATGCAGATGATCTAGCTATAGTATATTCAGAGGACAACTGTATAAATCTCGTGCTAGAAATGAACCGAGACATACTGCAAATACATGATTGAATGGCGCTACACAAACTCACAGTAAATGTAGCAAAGACAAAATATATGATGATCAGTGCTGCGCCGGGTAAACTACATTATGTAGATTACGTTATTTTCTACACGTTGACAATACTTTGTAGACAATATAATTATGTCTACTTCATTGCGTAGACAATGTTTACAATTAAATAATAATGATTTGCAATTAAGTTAAATGAAAATACTGGTTTTTTTACAAAAAAAAAAAAAACAAAATTATATTATTATATAATTTATAGTTTCTGCATATATCTGTTGATTCGACGGAACGCTCCAATAAATATACTAATTGCTTTTATCTGTTTTTTTTAACATAAAATACATAAATTTTGCTACCCAAAGTTCATTAAATATTAAAAATAAATAAAAGTAAGCAAAGAAGAGCAAATAAATATTGTGGGACCAGTAGGACCCACAATCTCATAAATTTGAAATGAAAACTCAAATGATCGAAAGAAAAAAGTAGAATTTATTTTGCTTCCATCATTTATGGCGGGTTATAAGTCTAGTTTTATATATTTATTATGAAATGTGTAACATAAATTTAATCGAAGTCATGCAGATCGTCTATATCTCGAAACACTCCCACGATTGACATGTATTAATCAATTTACAAATTGGTAAAAAAAAACTTTTTTTCCAAATTTTCTGTATATTGATTTGATCATTCCAGGATCACATGGTTTAGTACCAATTCTACCTTAATCAACCAAACAAAATTTTCAAAATCAACTTGCTTAAGTTTTTTTAAAATAGATGTCACTTGATCCATTATTTTTTTATATAAAACTTATTTTGCAAATAGATTGCCTGTGTAGTCTGTTACAGTTACTCTATACCACTACTATGAAGTGCTGAGACAATTTTCCCATTTGTTTATGCAACTGTCAAATAAAATAGCATAAGCAACAGTATGAATTCAGATCCTTTGAACAGCTTGATGTCTGATAGCAGTATATGCAACATTGAAACAATCATTCTATCATTGATGGATCAATTTTTCCACCCATCAATAAATAAAACTGAATCTAAACTCATAATAACTTTAGCTGACATAACACATTTTTATATGCTTTATCAAGCCAAGTTGATGACAGTGTTTTCGTACAAATAAAGTTTTTTTAATAAAGTTCTTGAAATTAAGCGAATCTACTCGAAAAATAATTATTGTTTACATCATAGCTGAAATTGTTTTTATTCTATACAGTATAGTTTACATTGTACAGTACAGTAAATTGCTTGTTTTACATTAAAGTCTACTTCAAAGTGTATAGACAACTAAAAATTACGTGTAAAGGAACAACACTGATGATGATCAAAGCCAAAAATGAGCAAATAACATTAACCTAAAATGGAATTAAAATAGATAAGACTATTAATTAGAAATATTTTTGTGTTTGGTTCAATAATGAATTAAACTGGAATTGTCATGTAAATAAGCGGATAAAAAAGTCCAGACGAATCGCAGGTGTATTTAAAAAAATTGGAAAAAGACTACCAGATAAGGTAGTAAGCTGTCCACATATTATAGTCTATATCATAGTACTATAAACTATGGTATAAGAATTTGGGGAAACACATATGAAAGAAATCTAAGCTCTCTCAAAAAAAATTCTAAGTAAAGCAATTAAAAATCTGTTTGGGTTGCCTGGCAGAACTTCAACCAATTATATACATTTCAAAAATAAAAGACTCTAGCAGCTTAAGCCAAGCCTCCCAATTATATAATATTAAGAATAATTGGATAAAAACAAACTAGTCTAAATTAGTCGTTAATAATCGAATACATCGCACACTACAAGACGAGCAAATCAACTGCGATATGATGTTGGGGCACACTTAAATGGACTAGAATACAGGAATCATAACTTTAAATAACCTCCATGTCGTGAATATGTCCAGACAAAATTTTAAGAAGGAGCTTAGAACATTAATGTTATCTTAGTATAACTCAGATGACTAAAAAAATTTTTTTTTTCATTTATTTTTTTTTTACTTTTTAATTAATTGTCACTGTGAGCTTTATAATGTTTTGTTTATTTTTTTTTACCATTGTATAAACTTAAATACTTTATACTAATTTTTGATTTTGTAACTGCTTATATTTGCCTTGTTTTATTTATAATTTTTTTTTTCTCACTGACATTCAAATTATTCCTTGTTCATTTTCATAGTAACTATTTTATAAATTATGAACTCTGTACGAGCTACGTAGCTCGTTTTGAGATATGTTTGAATAAATAAATAAATAAATAAATAATTAAAGAAAATTAAATTAACACTCAATTCATTATCATATCATATTAAAAAAAAAAATTTTAAATAATAATTCAATAAATCACTAATCCTATTTTTTATTATCACATCCTTAAACTTACATCCTTAAATCCATTCATATATTCTTCAAATTCTGAAATTGTAAGATCAAAGAAAATAACATGTAAAACACCTACACATAAAGCTGATGAGTACATACCTATTTTCATATAAATTTAATCAAATTTAGTTAAGACTTATTCATTATTGAAAATTTAAAGATATCCTTAAGGATATTAAGGACATAAGATTGTTGTTCAAATTTTTTCATTACAATTTTTTTTTTTTTTGTGTATGAATCCTTTAAAAATATCTTTTTACCAATTCAAGCGATAAACCAAAAAAAATAAAGTTTAGATGTACATATATATTCTCTAATTAGAAGTAAATACTAGAGAAATATAATTGAAAGGATATAAAACAAGACAAAAAATATATATATATAAGTTGCTCTCCAACTCTTTTGATTGAGAAAATAAAAATTTAGAAATGTTTCTAAAAAATTTTCATTTAACAATAATTGCCTACGTATGATGAATTTTAGTTTTCATTTGATTTGTATACGCTCAGAATTTTATCTTTAAAACCTTAAAATACTAATCAATAAAAGGATATTTTTTTTTTATTCAAAGGATACCTGGTTTTTTAATTCAAAATTTTTTTTTCCAAAATTATTCGAAAATTTTTAATCCCTAGAAAATTTTTCGTTGTGTTTCTTTTTGTTTAGGGTTTTCGGATTTTGGAAAGTTTGGTTTAAGGAAACAAAAATACCAACAATAACAAAAATAAAAACTAAAAGGTCATCCAGTAAATTTTTATTTTTACTTTTTTGGATAAAGGATATTTTCTCTTTTTGTTTTTTGTCATGTTTTCGAAGATTTATGAGTAGATAAGTAAAAAATAAAAATAAAAAAATAATTTAAGGAATGAAAATAAAATAAAAGGATATTAAAGAAGAATGACATTTTCTTTATTTTTATTCGTGTTTTATTTTTTTCTTAGAGATTTTTTATATTATATATTTTTTTTGTTTTTGTGCTTTTCGTTTTTTTTTTTTTTTTTGCACAACAAATTCCTGAATAAATTATAATGCTTTGCTTTTTAACTAATGAAGATTAACTGATTCATCAGAATAAAAAAAAAGAAAGAAAAATCTGTGATAAGCAATGGTCTCAATTAAGTTTTTACAACGAAACATAAAAACAACAACAATAAAAAATTAAAAAAAAAAAATAAATAAACAAAAACAGGACAAGTAATAAAACCAATAATAAAATAAAATTAAACAAAAAAAAAAAAAGGAAAAGTGATCGATAAAGGTTACGTTAAAATAATTTAACAGTGTTGTTCAAAATAATTTTTTAAATAAAATTAAATAAGAAGTAATCGTCGTCATATTGTCAGACAATGATCACTTGTTCTCTGAAGATTATAATAACGTTCGGTTTTACTTAAATATATATTAAACAGGTAGCTAGATAAGTGTTTGTAGATATACCGGCTGTTTTTGAAAAATAATTTGCCCTAAGTTGTGTCTTGTTGTATTGATTGTGTTAATATTGTTTGCTTATACGTAGAAGGTAAATCGTTTGAGCTCAATATTCAGCGGTGTTCTACATTCCACTACGAATTGATTCGTAAGTGAATTTCAATTCCATGTGATTTCAAAATCGGTGTTCCGTGTTCGAAAAATTTCGAAATCACTTGATGAAATGTCAAAGTCAGTAAATTATAATTTTTTTTATGGTTGGTAAATTTTATTAAATTTTGAATAAAGTGTAAAAGTTATATTTAAATTATATTTAAAGTAATTTACATCGCGTAATGGATCCGATTTATTTATTAGTCAACAGCGAAAAACGAAAACGCATTAATAAAGAGAAAATTAGGAGAAGGCATTTGCGCGAAAAAGCAAATATATTTGCAGATCTACAAGAATCAATGTAAGTATTTGAATATCGGTTACATTTTAAATTATAAGGGATGAGCTGTTTTTTTTAATTTTAGAATCAACAAGGAAGCTTTTAAATATATACTTTAGAAGAAATTAAAACTGTAACGGAAACATCTTCAATTCCTGTTGTATCCCAGCTTGCAGAAACACTCATATTTTTGGCAACTGTCAATTACCAGAGATCTTTAGCTAATTCGTTCCAAAAGGATTCAACATACATATTTTGCTTTTTTTGTGTACTCTTTAGCATTATCGGAATTAATTTCCTTAAAATTTAACAATTTCTTCTCCTGTCTATAGTTCTTATGTTTTCCCCTATAATTGTATATATTTATAATAACTTATATTGTAACTTATAGTGTAAATTTACATAACAAACAAAAAAAAAAAACAAAATTTAGACTTAAATTTTTCCGATTTTCACATAAAAACTTGTAATCCACCATAAAAAAAATAACTGAATTCCATTCGATAAAATTGAGTGGAATAAAATTTGAAGTGGAATGCAGAAAACCTATGTAAATTTGATATTCGAAATTTAAATTTACTAGTATTTCACTTTTGTGAATTGTGGAACACCCCATTTAGCTTTCACCATTTAATTTCCCAAAAACTGGAATACAGAACACCGCCGATTATATTCAATCTACGTAATTGTAAAATATTTTTCTTATTCTGTTCAAATTATCTAATAATAAACGCAGGAGAGTAGAAAAATCGGATCATATTAAAAAAAATAATATTACTTTTTATTGAATATAATTTAAATTATTAACAATAGGGATTTATAAGTATTAGCAGCTGCCAGGGCTATCGGCTATTTTAACAATTTTCTTACAAAATTTTATTTTACTGAAATTATTTCGTAACAGGTTGTGTAACTTTAAGGCCTCTAATGTTACTGAAATCTAACAATTTCAACATCTCTTTAGTGTCTGAATCAAATTTAATAATATCTTGTTCTAATACTGATATAGTTAAACGATTGTTATAGCGACATTCATGTTCCTCTTATTGCAGTTTGATTGCATTACTACATAACTTTAAAATGCCATAAATTACCCATAAGATCTAAATAACATATTCAGCCATTTTATTTCATAATGGTTTGGGTGATTTATAATTAATATTAATAGTGATTTTCTGTCATATAATTTTATTTGTGTGAAAATATAATGAAGGACGAGTGTTGTATTTTTAAATAATAACATTTATTACCTTTTTGATAGTCTTAAAACGTATATGGCCAATTTTCCTATTTTTAACCGAAAAATCAAAAATTACTGTTTTAGTTTGTGTCTCTTGTACTATTTTCAATTTTTATCCAAAATAGTGAATATTCATAAATGAAGTAAAGTGGAAGAAGTAGAAATGCTAAAATATTGATAAACAAGTTAGATGAAACGAAAAGCAAGAAGAACCAATTAAATTTTAAACTGGTACAAGATTTATCAAATTATGTTCTTTAACACATTGATTGGATATTAAAAAAAAAAGTACCTTGCATTAAAAAAAAAAAATTTTTTTTAATTTTTTATTTTATATTTTTTTCTATTTTATAAGAACATAATATTCAGTTTTAAAACAATACAAAATTTATTAAAGAACAATGGCTTTTGTGTACAGAAAATGTTGTTAGAATGGACATAAGATATCTCAACGACTATTACCTATCGAAAGATGGAGCAAGATGAAAATGGTAAAACGAAGTCGAGAACAACACTATAGAAAATATTTACTTAATGCATGTGGTCAGGGGTGTGCTGTTAAATGGGTAACAACCGGCTCGCATATAATTTATGTAGTAAACATAATTCATATGAGCAAATATCGAAACAAGAACAATATTAACAATAAAGAAATTTATTGAGCATAAAATATTACAAAATTACAGGAATAAAGTTGTGTAAAGCCCATTTGGCCTGTTCATTTGCAAATATGGGCTTCTCTATTCTATGACGAACTCTTGTATCTGTTGCTAATCTATGTTTTTCATTCATCCACGAAATAACCAAACGAACTACATAACGGTCTAATATCTGCTTCCCCAATAAATTTATTGTCATTAAATTGGATATATGTACCACAGTAAAACTCGTTTTCATTTTTGTGTCTATCAAATTCATTAAGCCAAAACCTCTCTCAGCTTCTGAACTACTAATTGTAATAAATAGTACTTAATAATATAATAATAGAAATACGCGTATCTGTATGATAAGCATATCAGTAAAATTAAAAGGAAAATATTCGACTATTTTCACTGTTAGTACTTAATATTTTTTATCTTTGAAAAATGAATCTGGTAATTGAATATTTTGTGATTTGATATTTGCATCAACAAAATCTCGGAAATCATTAATATTAATATTGTAAAAATTATCATTGGTAACATTGTTATCCAAATTTAGCATGTTTGGCAGACAAAAGCAGACAAAATTTATCCCTGGGAAGAACATTAAATTTATTATTATCTTCAAACGGTATAATATTTAAACTCATTTGAACAAACTAAATTCGTAAACTATATGTTCATAGTTATCAGGATTATTTTTAAACATTTCTATTGCTCTTAATGATCGTTTCATTAATTTAACTGCTTTCTGTATTTGTATTTTTCTTGATTGTAATGCATTTGAAAGTATAGAAAGTTTGACAATCGGTTCGCCGATTTTTCTTATTGCCAACAAACGGCTCCAGCACATCCCTGCATGTAGGACAGTTGCTAGAAGACAGAATAGATCGATTGCCAACGAGATCAATGCTCATTCCAAGCTGTGGAACCATTAGATTATGATGATTTTATTTTCAATACTAATTTGCATTATATTTAATTGTTGATATTGAAATAATAGTCGTGAACAAGAAAAGCGATATACTTTCATTTTTCGGTATATGTCTTCTGTGTGACAAATACTTACTAAGATATCCTGATGAACTCATTCTCTCATTTATGCAATCTCAATATTTATTAAACCCTTTTAACTATAATAAGTAAATAATATTGCAGGTATTATGTAAAAATACTGTTAATACAGATATTATTAATTTATCAGTCTGCTGGTGTTGGTTTAATAATCGAAATCGATCACGATAGATATTAATTAAGCTTAGTGGAACATACCTAGAGCTTATATTTTTTTTATTACTAACTAAAATGGAAATAAAGATTAAAATATATGATGCCTACATATTTTAATGTTAAAACATTTAGAAAATAAAAATTACAAAGTCTAGGTATATTTCGCTAATTTATTTAAATATCTTGATCGATTTCAGTTTTTACACCATTATTAGAAGACTTCCAAACTTCAAAATAAATCGACTTTTTAATCTTTATTTATAAAATATTTCATCTAGAGCCTACAGCATATTCTATCAAATATTTAAAAATTTTTAAATCTCTAAACAAATATAGATGAATAACCACAAAACTGGAATCAAAATGAAACTAATATAAATACTGGTTTAGTGTTGATGACATTAAAAGTTTGATAGAGGACGACAACAACTATTTGAATAATTCTAAGATCAATATGAATACAAAGGGAGGTCATTATTCTAATTGTTGGTTTTTTTTTTGTTTTTGTGTCATACTTATTTTAAAATTTTATTTTAAAACTTTTATTTTTGGTGCAGTTTCATAGATAAATATCATCAATAACACATATCTAATATAATAAGATACCAAAATGCATATATATATGTACATAAACAATTCTGGAATCCAGCCAATTTCAAATTATATTCAGTTAAGAAATTTGAATTGGGACATAAATAATATGGGATATGTATTAAAGTGATTTTTTAGAATTATTTTTAATTAATAACCGATAATAGGACTAATGCAATCAACCAAAATGAATCAATCAAATGCATGAAATTTAAGTAGAGATCAATGTTGTTAGAATAATGTTTCAAATACAGTGACCTTCTATAAAAGCATTCGATTTAATTGAATTTATCTTTATTTGATAGAAGATTTATTTTCCAGTTTGGAATACAATAAAAGTATATGTTTTTCGTAACACAACTATTATGTAATTATAAGTGGAAAAGAGCAAAATACAAACAAAAGAAAAAGTCCGAAAAAGAAAATGTGAAGTACAAAAATTAAAAATGAGAATATTGAAATTGTCATATTAGATAACAAAAATGTTATTGCTTTTGAAATATGTACAATAAGAACTAAATTTCAGTCATTTTCAAACATTGTTTTTTTTTTCAATATATATGAATCATAGTTCTGATAAAACTATAAAAATGTTTACATGTACATGTATGATATTTTAGAATTTTTAGGACATATTATGTTGCTCTAAAAATTCTAAAATATCATACATGTACATGTAAACACCTATTAATATTGTTTATAAGAAATTACAATAACTGAAAAATAGAAAACACAAATTTTAAACTATAATGGATTTTTTAATGTTGAAACATAATCTAATCAATTTAAAATCTTGATAATATCCTAATTCTATTTATTAAAACAAATACAAGGCACAAAAAAAAAACAATTAGGTGACACAAGAAACTCGTCAAATTACTCAATGTACTTCCATCAAAACCAATGTTATAAGATAAATAAAAACTCGCTAAACTTGTATAAAATCCAATAATTAAAACAATTACAAATACATTAAAAATAATATTAGAACATTAACATCAGAGAAATTGGAAATTTATCATGAGACAGACCTTGAAATACAAATATTTTAAATTTGGACAAAAATAGAATTTTTTTTAGATTTTAAAAATTAAATGTAAGTTTAAAAATGTAAAGAACTGCAACCATAAAAAAACTGCTTCTCTGTTTCGCTCTATATTACGGGGGTGATATCAAAATACATAATTTCATACTTTTTGAACTTTGTCTTTCCATTTTTACATAGTCGTTCAATAATGTCTGAATCTTTTAAGGTTTTAAGCTTTTTTAGTGTCTTACCGGGGTCAAAGGTTTACTAACATGAATTATATTTTAATTATGTTCACATCTACGCCAAATATTGTTTTAGTGCTGATATTATTAATGTAAACTATCGGTATTAGGGCAATACATATATATTGTGTGTCCTTACACGAATTAGAATATAGGACACATAAAAATCCCCCATAGCTATATTTTTGAAAAAATACTCCTCTCCTCTAATTATACTTATAATGAACCAAACTTAAATATTAGACGTCAGTAAATTAAACAATCCCAGAAACAAATTCGGAATAACACACTCAAACATAATAGTTTCATATGCAGTAAATGTTTTACAAAATATCATAAATTTTAGAAGAAATACAAATTTTTGATCAAATTTAAAATTTTCAATAAATATTTTGGACTTGGTTATAGCTTTTTTTTTTAATTTATTACTGTTCTCATAAATTAATTTTATGTAATTATAGGAAATATTATTTTATGAAATCTAGTATTAAGGCCTGATAAAACCTTAAATGTGTTCAAAGCCTATAAAATAACAATACATGAAAAAACATTCTGTAATAGGTATTTTGGATGCAAACCTTTCTTCATCAATTGTATTTTTCTAATAACTAGCCGCAAGTAGGTACTGGTGAAGGAAGTAAATATTACTTCCGAAATATCGACTTCTTTAAATTGTTAATATTGTTGTGATAATAAAATATAAATTTTATTATCAAAAATAATTAAACAAATAACATAAATCAAATTTATGGTGTATTTTAAGCCAATATATTACATAACTATTTTTTGATATGCACGTCTGTATATTTTTAATTTTAATTCACTCATATTTTTCTTGAAAACAACTAAAAATGTTTTGACTACTATAATGTTAATTTTTTTATAAATTAATGTAGTAATATTATTAACTTAACAATTTTACTATATTTATTTGATCTGGTTTTCTGAAAATAGGAGAAATGAGCTGAAATTTACTTTTCTATAAAACCTTTTAACGCTTATAATTGTTAAAATAGTCGAATATTTTCCTTTTAATTTGATTAAATATGTTTATCATACAGACACACGTATTTCGACTACTACTTGCACCTTAGAGAATTATTGCACCTTGCACCTATTTGAACGGATGAGTAGATGTTAATTTTAAAGCTCCTATATCTTTTTTTATGCTTTTATTATGTTAAATACTATAAGCTTAATGGCTTATTAAATAAAAACAATAAAAACAAAAAAAAAAAAAAACGTCTACTACTTCCATACTTTTTCAGTGTTTTGTACTCGACTGCGGAAAAAGATTTACAGTTTATCAGATAGCAATACTTTATCAGATAGGTATTGTTCTGAGATAGCTCAGTTACAATTGAATTACACATGTCTTTCATAGCCAAATATATTTTTCGACAACAGTTTTTTAGCACCAATCGTACTACAAATTCAGTTCGGGCAAGCTTATCTGATGTATAATGAAATCCACATTTTCAAGATGAGATTAAAAATATTGGATTGAATGTGAATTGAGATTAGGAATATTGGATTGGATTTATTCTGCGCAGTATTAATTAAATAAACAATCCTGAATTTGCATTTATTTTATTTTGCTTCACCAATTTACGATTTTTTTTCTTTTTAAACTATCCTAGGAAATTAGAGACCTTCAAGTTTTTGATTTGATGACCCTTAACTTTTTTTATTGAATTTATTATTATAGAAACACACTACTACTAACAGAAGACTGATATCAGTTTTGACGTTGGTGTTATAACCGAATTCGATTCCGACAATACAGGTACGACAATACAGGTTGGATTTTTCCTATTCCTTAAATTAAAATTTTATTATTAATCTTTCAGTTTGTAGCTTTTATTTTGAAAGTAACTGTACCCAACTTAATATGAAGGTATAATAATAAGGACATCTTTTAAAATAGATTTCCTTTTTTTCTATATTTTTTTTTATTTTTTTTTAGCTTGTCAATCTAATTTATTTGTCTCCATAAAAAAGGATAATGTAATTTTTATTGTTGCTGTAATCAAAAGATAATCTATATAGAAATAAATTTAATTACATCAAAACTATATGTAATGTAATTAACATGGACAATAAATATGTTAAGTTATTTGTATTATATTTTTTTTATATATAAATTAATGTAAATAAATAAATTGTGAATGAATGAATCAATTGAAAAAAGGATTTTAAGGATATATTCTTTGTGATTATTATATTAACAGAAATTTGATTTATAGTAACAAAAAATATTTATTTTTTAGGATGTTTAAATTTGTATTGAATGATATTTTGAACTTTTGATTTTAATATTAAAATAAATTAACTCAGTTGGTTGGAGAATGTTAAATGACTTAGAACTGAGGTTGATTTTGGGTCAAAGTTATTTAAAAATAAAATTTTATATACATTTTTTTTGGCTTTTTTTATTGTAATACAACAATTTGTGGTTTGAGCAAGGATTAAAGGTTGATTTTAAATAAAATTCTAATTTACTTTTTTATAATTTCTAGTTTAACAACAGTTCTGAAAATATATAAATTTGAGAATATAAGAATAGAATCACAACACTTTCCATAATTTTTGTTTTCTAATGAACAAAATTTATAACATTCTAACAATAAATTATCCCAACCATATTAAAACAACAATCCCAATTTCTTAAAAATTTTTCAAATAAAATATTTTTACAATTTATTGTTTTTTTATTTTATACAATTACAGTAATTTTTTGTAGTTGCAATAACAAATTTATATACATATTATATATTTTTAATAGTCCTTGAAATTTTGCATGGCACGTGTATGCCTAATATAACCAAAAATTTTCCAACAAAATCACATTATTTTAATGTTAAATTTTATTTTTCCTATTTTTAGTAAATAAGTGTATATAAATAAAATAGAATTATTCTTTTTATTTTGTTGTTCAGGATAATAAAATTCTTAACGAGTATTAAATTATTATAAACAAAAAAAGTAACATAAAAATAAAACAAAAGATAAATATGAAAAAAAGGACATAAACCCAATGATTGGTAAAATGATAGTTTAACCACATTTCCATCACTTGGACTTTGAAATGGAAAATTTCTGAATGACTACTGTGTTGTAATCATCTGGTGGTAAGATTCATAAAATATATGTAACGGATGCAATGAATGTAAAATTATTTTATTTCATTGTGGTTAAATTGTGTTAATTGTAGAAATTAAAAGTATATTTACAATGTATACCAAAATTATTTATAACTATAAAAAAATATATTGCTAACGATTAGAAGAAATTTGAGATAATATCGCAGTTTTTATATGCTTTGATATTATTACTATTATCGTCATATGGCTTAATTATAGAATATTCAATATGGATATAGTAAAAAATATATACAATATATTAAATAACAGATTGTAATATTTGTAAATTTTTTGTTATTAAATTTTTAACTTTAAAGGTATCAAGTAGTTTTTCCCAAACGGACATCTAACGGATTTTGTTTTGGTTACGTCTGGCGTTTTACAATATTGTAAAATTCTATGAATATTATCGTTCTCTGTTTAAAATTATTAATTTGCTGATCTAGATAGCTCAATGGTCAGGGTTACTAATTAGAAGGTCCTGGTGGGTCCATTCTATTAATGTTAAAATAACGGAATTTTATACCACTTATTGAGAGTACTCCTATAATTTTGTAATAATTTAAATAAAAAATGAAACTATGCATAAAAATGTTTAGGTCCTCATTATAGTATAGTATAGTTTTATTTATTCGTATATATTTTGTTATTATAATATAACAAAAAAAACACTCATTGACAAAAATTTCATATTTTACTTTGTGTAATAAATTGCACTACCGTATTATAACGTACGAAAATGAATTTTATTTAAGCTGCTGACAATATGATCAAAAAGCCATAATATGTATTGTGTAAATTAAAAAAAAGTACGGTACAAATATCTGACTGAGCCATTTAAAAACTGATTTTCATCACTAGAATTTTAATATAATTTAAAAGGAGACTTGGCGATTTCAAATATTTTTTTTTAAATTTTCTTAACTGTCAATAAGGTAGAAATTTTCAAATTTCAACCAATGTATAAGCAAAGTTATTTTAACATACAAAAATTTTAATTAAAAATAAATTATTACGTATGAGGTTGTTGTTTAAGATAAATCAATAAAAAACATTGTATCCACGATAAATTGAAATGATGGAAAACAATTCATAACGAAATAGTGAGGACAATTTTTCATTAAACTTTTTCGAATTTCGAGGAGCGGCAACATTTTAAACTGTAGTTAATTTTAGTATCTGACAAAATAAAGCAAAATTAAATATAAACAGGTTTTAAGAAGGATTAATTGCAAATCGGATTTACTGTATCAATACCAGACATTCAAAATCTGATATATAATACACAAGATGAACGATGTGGTGAGTAAAAAAGCAAGAATAATTGAATAGTAAATTACACCAATAAAATAATAAAATTTTAACAAGTTGTTGGTGCTGAATACTTAAAACATTTTAAATAGTTACACCAAATAAATTAAAATTTTTACGGACAATTTTTAAAAAGGCTTAATAAAAATTCTGTCACTTTAAAATAGACACACAAACTTATAGAAAAAGTACAAATATTGAAAACAAAATAGAAAAACAAAAATCAGATCATACTCTTCAAAAATGATATAATAAATGTTAGTTCATTTGCTTCTGCTATTATTAAAAAATAAATATACAGTAAAACACGGTTATAGCCATTCGTTAAATTTCAGTAATATTTCTGACTATAACCGTTTTGTGAAGGCGTAGTAAAAAAAATTGCATCTTTATAAACAAAATCAAATTCAATAAAATATCTTTCGTATAACAATTTTTAACTTTATTTTATTCATAAATAACAATTCTGTTATGTAATCACAAAATATACATATTTGTAATAAAGAACAGAAAAAAACTATATATAAATCAGTTTTTTATTAAAATAATTCACTTTTGACTTATATTTTTTGAAAAAATTGGCTCTCTATTTTAATGTGACTATAAACGACATCGATTGTATGAACTTATGAAGTTTATTAATTTCTTATTAAACAAATTGTTGACTATAACAGAATTGTGACCACAAACGTTTTTGACTATAAACGAATTAAAATACATCGATCTACTACGTTGAGAGTAATGGGATTTTATTGTGTTAAGTCTAATTGAAATTAGTATTAATTTCGTCATAAAGTATTAGGTATTATACTTTAATTTCATTATATATATATATATATTCAACAATCAAGCGATTCAGAAAACAACTACAATCATACCAAAACAAATATTTCTCTTTATATAAAATTGTGCTTAAAAGAGGATTCACTAGTTAGTCAATAATATATAAACTATGTCTTAATTTTCTCAAATCTAAATGAATGATTGTCAGCCGTACAAATTTATTGTTGTAACAATATAGTTTGTAATAAATACAATAATTTATTTAGTTGATCCTCTCAACAATTTTGAAGTTGTACTTAACAAGTGTTTTACTTGAAACGATCATCTTATATAATTAAAATATATTAAAAAATTAGAAATAGAGATGATATCTTGCATCAAAATTCACTGCGTGCAGAATTATATTTAATTGGTTCCATATAAAACCATATATTCTAATTTATTTTTGTTGCGATGCATGTATAGTTCTGCACATCATTTCCCACTTTAAGCTATTTTGCGTTGTTTTAAATAAAATTATAACTACCAATAGATTGGAAGTTATACTATGTGTCGTTCCAGCTTAACACTAAATAAAACTATTTCCGTATATATTTTTATTTATTTTATTTATTTATTTTTACAAATGATTCTACAGATAAATCAAGTTGGTCTTTATAGGTCCTTTTCCCTTTCGAAATGTGGGCCTTTTTATTAAATTATATTAATTATTTGGTATATATTTTTGTTATATTATATAATATTATTCTTATTAGGTTTTTAATTATTATCCTTATTAATTATTAAATTATATTTGGACCGTAGTGGTTGTATTGAAAATAACATTTTTCAGCAATTTTCACCATTTGAAAAAGTTTTCGGTTATCACGGGGCTTGAACCCGTGCCTGTTCGGTCGTTATATAACTATACCCTAGTGCTTTACAACTCGGCTACCGAGGCCACGTATATTTTTTTAATTACTTACTTATACATATTTATTTAAAATTACTTATACTTATAATAAGATCTTCTTTTAACACGAATTTTCATATCTAGGAAAAATATTGAACGTGTAATTTTTGTATTTGGTAAAGAAGAACAAAAAATAGAAATAAAATGTGATTGGTTGGTATATAGGTTGGATAGATACAATGATTATCCTTTGCACTTAAATCTTTCGTCCCTTTGTACACCTTTTTTTCAACAAGTATTCACTTTTGTCATTATGGGCTTAAAATTTAATATTTATACAGAATTATTTAATATTTTATTTAAATCCTAAGTATATATACAAACAATTTTAGAAAATACTGTATTATTTTATAATTTATATAAAAACATTAATATTGTATATAAATTTAATTTAAATTTAATGTTTTTTTATTATTTACTACCGGCTAAAAACCATAATTTACGATATAATACGCAAAAGGATTTGAATTTAATTAGTACCAAAAATCTTAATAACTAAAAATAAATATTAGTAATAATAATCCTTTTTAGAATTTTTCATGAATAATTTAAGATCAAATAGGCTCAGATGCTGGGTCATGTTGTATTCCATTTTTATTTTATAAACCATCGATAACAACCAACCAATTTACTTTATTGCAACCAATGATGCCTCACAATTTATGGTATCAGCTAAGTTAAGTTGTTTTGCTGATGACTCCAAAATTAGCCATTGTGTCTGTTGATGATTGTACTCTACTTCAAAATGATCTTAACAATTTTGCCGAATTGTGCTCCACCAACAACCTTGAATTAAATGCATCGAAATGTTAAGTTGTTAGTTTTAGTAGAAAGCCTCAAAGCTATATTATTGAACTTGATTACCATCTTGGGAATTAAACCTTAAGCCGTTCTGAGTTAACTCGTGATCTAGGTGTTATTCTCGATCACAGGCTTAATTTCAAAGCACATTTTAATTCCATTATTAATAAAGCTAATTCTGTGCTAGGATTTATAATGCGCTGGGCCAAAGAGTTTACAGATCTGTACATTACAAAATATTTATATATCACATATGTTAGACCGACACTTGAATATGCTTCGCAAGTTTGGTCTACATATCGTAATGTTGATATTTCACGTATTGAATCAGTTCAGCGTAAATTTTTACGCTTTGCACTACGTGCTTTTTCATGGTCTGACCCTTTTCAACTTACTCCTTATGAAGATATGTTGCTTTTGATTGACCTGAAATCTCTCCAGCAACGTCGATTGGTGGCTGATATTACGTTTATCCACCAAATTATTGCTGGGAATATCCTGGCACCTAAAATTATGGATTTGATAACTTTTAGAGAGAATCCGCGTAATTTACGTTCCGTTGAGCTGTTTAATATTGCTAACCATAGTACTGACTACGGTAAATTTGAGCCTGTGTCTAGAATGTTACGTGAATCTAGTTCGACAGCAGCTTGTTTTGATACTAACCTTAGTAAAAGAAACTTAAAATTAAAACTGAACTAATCATATCAGAACACAAGTAAGTAACAGAGAAATAAATATTTTTCACACATACAAACACACAAATATCGTAATTCATCTATAACATTATTAATTTAGTCAATAGTAACATTAACAAAAAAAAACTTAGTTTAGGTATTTTTTTTTTTTTGTTTTTCCTTTTTTTTCTATTTGTTTTAATAAAAAACCTAAAACTTTTCAAATACCCTCAGCATAATTTAAGAGAAAAAATTATGGATTTGATAACTTTTAGAGAGAATCCGCGTAATTTACGTTCCGTTGACCTGTTTAATATTGCTAACCATAGTACTGACTACGGTAAATTTGAGCCTGTGTCTAGAATGTTACGTGAATCTAGTTCGACAGCAGCTTGTTTTGATACTAACCTTAGTAAAAGAAACTTAAAATTAAAACTGTATAATCGATAAATAGTTATGGAATTGATATTTGGTCTTTTTCTATTTTCTTTTTGTATTTATTTTTTTTCTTTCTTATATTTTTAACATTCTACTAACTAGGGTATGTTAGCTATTTATTTTTCTTCTAACTATAGCATGTTTATTTATTTTTATCTCTTACTAACCTTAGTTTCTCTTAACGGTAACGGTGATGGATACTAACCCACTGGATGATGATCTCACCGCTTAGCAACATGATGCAAGCTTTCGTCTATAATAGACGTCTGATTTGTTTGCTCTAAGCAATATCTGACAGTATAACTTAGTTTAATAGTTAAATTAGATTAGATTAAATTAGATTTAAAAATTTTCGGGAGATAATCTGTTCCCTGTATTACCGCAGCCGCAAATGGGTTTAAATTTAGTTATAGTTTTATTTAATTTATTCTAGTTAATTTTAATATTAGTTTTAATGTACTCCCTAAAATTATTCTATTTTTTTTTTAATAATATTGCATTTTAGAAATAATCAAAACATATTTTATTCCATTAAATAATAATATAATATAGGTATTTCGGAAATTTTATTTTATTAGTTTAGAATTCGGATCAAAATGCAACTAAATGAACGATTTTTATAATTTCAATTTACTTTTATTAAAAATTTCATTTACTTTTTTTATTCAGATATCAAAATACACATTGAGCTAACTATCGCCTTTATTATGAACATCGTAGTCGGCCGATAAACGATAATATTTCGTAAAAATATTTGCTTTGTATTACAAACATCGTAAATTTTTAAATTTTATCGTAATCGAAAAAAGCTTTTTTTTAATATTAGTAGTCGTTGAATCCGTATTATGAAAATGATAAATTATCAGTTTTTTATAATTTTTTAATCGAATTCAATTTTGTTGACGATAAAAAAATAATTTAGAAAATATCTACATATAAGTAAATTTTAGAAGAATTTTTTTTATAAATTTAAGTGCTTATTACAAATATACCTATATAAGCACAGGAATAAAGTAGTAAGCAATAAAAGGAAGGTAAATTGCTCAAAGACAATTGTGAAGCTATTTAAAAACATACTTCAAAATTAGCATAATTATATTTTGGGATCGTTTATCGCCGATCCCTACTTAAGTGAATCAAACGAAAAGCGAAACAAAAACCGTGCTACCATTTGAAAACTTTTTTTTCTTTGTAATTTATTTATGTTTGTGTGTGTTACTCACACATCGTTTTCTATTTTCGTTGAGAAGTGCCAAGTTCAAGAAATTGAGCAGCCTCGAGCAAAAATAGTTTCGGGTCCCGTCTCACAAAGCCCTCGCAAACAAAATTTTGTTTTTTTTTAACTTGTTTTAAGTAAAATGGCTCTTAAGTACAATGCAAACAAGAGGTTCGGTGTCCCAAGTGTCGGGACCGAAGACCTTGAATTTTTTTTTTTCATCAGTACAATGGCCCTTAAATGTGATGAAGACAATAGGTCGGGGAGCCAAGGAGTTGTGGTCGAAACTCTATATCACGTGTTTAAATTGTAATTGTCTAAAAAAAGGTTATTAATAACTATTATAAAAAATTTTTAAAAAATTTTGGGATTGGTCCGACAGTCCAGAAGTCGCGACCAAAAGGACCTTGAAGAAAAAATGTTTTTTATACTTATATTGACGTAATGAACATTATTGACATTATCGTTTTTGGACAATTTTTTTGTTCAAGGTTTTCGGACCCGATTTCTGGACTGTCGGACCAATCCAAAAAAATTTTAAAATTTTTTTATAATAATTATTAATAACCTTGTTTAAGACAAGTACAATTTAAACACGTGATATAGAGGTTCGGCCCCAACTCCTTGCCTCCCCGACCTATAGTCTTCATCACATTTAAGGTAGTCTTCATCAGTACAATAGTCTTCATCACATTGTACTGATGAAAAAAAAAAAAAAATTCAAGGTTTTTGGTCCCGACAATTAGGACGCCGGAACTCTTGTTTGCAGTTTCGGGTGAATCTAAAAAAAAATATATCAAAATTGCAATGATTTTTTTTTAATTTACATTTTATTTTCTGATTCTAAAGAGTTAGAAGAATCTCTGATGGGCCTCCGTATAATTCCTTCATTTTGTTCATAATCTTCATCTTCATCATCCAAATAAAACAAATGCTTCTACATTTTGTTTATATAGAAAAATTTTTAAATTAAAAACAAACAATATTTAAAACAAAAAAGCTATATAGCTTTTATTTCTATCGTACATACTAATTTTATCGAATACCGTTTCGTAATATGAAAATAAACGATATCCGATAAATATTTTTAGTCGTTTATCGGCCAACTACGATGTTCATAATAAGGGCGTATGTCACACTGTGATTAATGAAAGAAAAAATCTACAACTATCTATCGAATAGAATTGTAATCCCATATCGGTCACAATATATAATATCGTCATACGAGCGTAAAATTATGCAAAATGTATTGGTATTACATTTATAACAAGGCAAGGCCAATGGAAAGAATACGTTCAGAATAAATGAACAAAAGTGTATTAGAACTTAAATACTGCTTTTAACATAATTATGAAATTTTTTTAATCTACAACGAAAAATTAAAGTTAGTCAGGGTAAATAACTTCATATTCAAACTAGTAAATGTTCCAAAACAACGTGTTACTAAATATTGTCAATACTACTTGGGATATTCGCTATGCTGATTTGTTTACAGACCTCGGAACCCGTCTCGTAAAAGACAAAATAAAAAAAATTGATTGACTAATCCACAAAAATTGTCTTTCTTAACATGTCAATGTATAAGTTTTACGCTTATCCGACAATCAAAATTTTGTTATATGATTTAAACGAACAATTCAAACTGCGTTAAGCTTAGGTCTTTAAGTTCTAATGGAATTTTTTATTTGAAGTTATCTGAAGTAATAGAACCACAATTATATTATACTATTAATCAAAATAATAGTTAGTCTGAAAGATTAGTTTTGATTTTAACAAAAGCAATTTTTGCATTACATTTCAACAAAAAGTGGGATTATTAGTTTTGAAAAACCATTTTGATTAATGTTTTCTAGTGCTGCAATGTTAGCAAATTTTTTTCATTTGGTACTCTCCCTGAAAATGAAACATTAGAGGACTTTTTTTTTATCAGAAAATAAGATTGTAATCTGCAAACTTTGTGTTAGTACATAACTATTATAGAATATCAGTTTAGTCTATTAGTATAGGTTATGTTAAGTCACGGTTATGTTATGCTGCCCCATAAAATAATTTAAAAAAGTTATAAAATAATTTTGTTTTCAACAATCTGTCAAAGTGTATGCAACTAACAATTAGGAAATTATTAAAAAGTAGGATAAAACAATCTTATCGAGTGTTGATCTAAATTTGTAAATTTCATTTCTATATGCTATTAGGAAGCTACACTGTAAAATAAATAAATAAATGTTGACTTATCTCATAATTTGATTGGATTCAGTCTTGATTTGAAAGTTTTTACGAAAATCTTAAAATTATATTTATTATATAAAATTTTTCATTAAAATAATAATTTCAGGAATGTGTCTAGGTTCGTTTGCCAAAATGACTCAACATCAACCTTTCAGTTGGGCAAAAAGGAATCTTGCAAGGGCAGACAAATTAAACAGACAAATATTTCAATACAACAATATTTCTAAAAAAAAAAAAAAAATCTAGGAACTGTATTTATAAATTTCAAAAGGATTTGCAGAAATTAACTATCCAAAGTCAATTTATTCAGACAGTATCAAACAGGTAATAGAAATATCAATTACACATCCTAATAGAATAGCTATACTGCTCGCGACAAATATTAAATACCAGACTTTAAATTTATTAATATATTTATTACAAATAGTTCACGCAGCAGCACTCTACCGTACCTAGATAAACGACAAAAGAAAGCCATTAAAATTGTTAGTGATGGATATTATCATAATGATGATGATTAGTATATTAGACATATAGTAAGTATTATCATTAAATCATCTCCGTAATATTAGAACATCACCCATCCTTTTACTCTGACAAAATAAAAAGTATAATGTCTAAAATACAATCACTTCAACCATTTACTCCGTTTTTCACCATTTTTGTAGTAGATCGATTTCGAACCAGAACTATGAAATATAAACATTTTTTGCTTAACCGTAACTTTAAAGTTTACAACACATTGCTATCATTATATATTTTGCCACAAAGCCTCAACTTCAAAGTTTTGACGATACTGCTATCCTTGTTTTTTCGGTTATATTAAATAGCATAAAAGCCATGCGAAAGCTGTTATGATGTTTATTTATCTCATTGTTTTAGCCTCATATTTGTAAAAATAAAAATTTAAAATGAAGAAAAGTAAATTATATCATTCCATTTTTTTTTTTGTTTCAAGTTAAGCTAAACACTAGGTTTGAAACTTTACATTTATACACGAATGTATAGCTTGGACTAATAATGACTATATGCCTTCTCAACACACTGAATAATATTTCATCGTTTTAGAACTATCATAAAAAACTGTGAGTGAAAATAGAAAAAAATTGAATTATTTTCAAATAACGGGTGGTGGTTTTTTTTAAGTCTGATAGAGTTTGAAATTCTAAAAAAAAACAACACAAAAATTAAATTTTAATCAAATTTTCTTTTTATTTATTCAATAGCAATCGAAATTACCTAATCTTAATAATAAAATGATAATCTGAAAATTTGTCATTAAAAATTAGATCCATATGCGTCGGAAAATCTATATGTAAAATTTGTTTATGTAACTAATCATATCAGAACACAAGTAAGTAACAGAGAAATAAATATTTTTCACACATACAAACACACAAATATCGTAATTCATCTATAACATTATTAATTTAGTCAATAGTAACATTAGTTTAGATATTTTTTTTTTGTTTTTCCTTTTTTTTCTATTTGTTTTAATAAAAAACCTAAAACTTTTCAAATACCCTCAGTATAATTTAAGAGAAAAACAAAATAATTTATCATGTCCTTTAACAATTCAAATTTTATTGTATAGTAGAATAAATTGTGTACTAAAATTTTACATAATAATTATTATGTACGTATATGTATTTGTGTAACATATATGTGTATGTATTTAAGAAAATTATTTCATTTCAAAAACAAATTGTAAATCTTTTAGTATTTTATTCACACATTGCCATTCATTACAAATCCATATACATAAGTCAAAAATTTATATATTAAATTTGAATTATATACGCACACAACAAATACAACTACTACTACTGCTACTACTAATACTAGATACTATTACTATTTTAAATATTTTTTTAGTACTTATGAATATTATATATATATATATATATATATTATTATTACTTTTTGAACTCTTGTTTCTGGGATTTTTTACTTTTGTGTCTATATAATTTAGATTTAAATTACTTTGTATAATATAATACGTATATATACTGGTAATAATGTGGCCTGCCTGGAGCATATAAAAAAATAAGCTTTAAAATTACTAATACAAATAAAAATGAAAATTAAATTCTATAGAAATAATAAGGAATAAAAAAATTAAAGCTTTTTTATTATATTTTTCTCTCCGAATTAACTTCAGAATATCAGATTTTCTTTTTGTATGAGTATGTGTGTGCTGCTGGACCAAAAATATGATTGTATTATAAATATATACGAGAATACGCACGAGAAAGAGATGTACATTTTTTTCTTAAGTTTCTTTTTACCATCATTATTGATAAGAGAAAATTGGGCATAGAAAACATTTAAGGATAACACAAATGTGTGTGAGGTACGAGTAATAAGAAAAAAAAGAAGAAAAACAGAAAAAAAACAATAAGATTAAAAACAATACATCAACTTTCACTTTGCAGGTTTCTGTGTCACTATACTTACAATACAAGAATGTTGAATTATTATTATTATTATTTTTGTTTTTGACATTTTATTTTTAAAGTTAAATTTTGAGGAAAATTTAACAAAATAAATCTGAATTTAATGAAAAATTTTATAATAATATAAAAAAATAAATAAAATTAATATTTTTTGATTTCTATTTGATATGATTTGTGTTAGTAATAATTTTATATTATATTTCAAATTTTTGATTCTCTATAAACTTATGCAGAGCTTTAAATCAATAGCAATAGAAAAGCAAAAAAAAAAAAAAAGGAATATACTAAAATTAGGTTGTTTCAATTCCATAATATTTTGAAATGACAAACAAATTCCTGTATAAATATACATAATATAGATATATAAATAATTTTTTGACAGTTCTTTTTCTTCTTTATTATTATTTCAATGTATTGTATTTAGATTTCTAATATAATTTCTATTTTCTATTTTCATTTTGAAATTTTCAATTTTATTGTTTGAATTGAAAATCGTTGTTTTGAAAATTTTAAATTAAAATATATCTTGTTAAATTCAAAATAGTTATAATTTAATTTAGAATTGAAAAAATTAAAAAGAAATGAGCTAAACACAATAAACACTTTCTGTAAAACGAAATATGAAAAAAAAAATTTTTTCATGTCTTATAGAACAATCGGCGGCATAATGGCACCAAAAAAATATTTTTTTTTACAAAATTTTCATCACTTCAAATTCGTTTTTACACATGGAAATTTTTACATAATCACAAAATTAGATTTAAAATCAAAAGAAAATGTATATTTTCTAATAATTCACGAAAATATTATAAAATTAATTAATTTTTATTAATTTTATAACATTTTCTACACTTGACATTTTCCAAAAGTTCACCTTTTTCTCGGTTTTTCTTTTCTTTTTTTTTTTTTTGCGTAAAGAATTTTCTTTAATAACACGAGAACACAATAAAGGATCAAAAATCAATTGTTATCCTTTGTTTTTATTTAATTTTTTTTTTTTTGCTAAATATTTAATTAAATTGAATTGATTTAAATTTAATATTTTATTTTTGGTATTAATTGATTGGTTTGTGGTCGGTTGAGTTGATTTTCATAATATTAACCCCGTAAAGAAATTTGACAAAAAAAAACAATTGAATTTTTTTTTTTAATTCACCAAATCTTCCAACTTTTGCTGTTGTTATTTTTTTTTTTTCTGTGAGTAATATTTTATTTTTTATTATTTTAAATTTTCTTTTATGTGTGATTTTACTTGATTTTTTTGCACCGCGATAACTTTCTTTTTCGAGTACAAACGGGTTGTAAATTCAGCGCTCGACTGAAAATTTTTCTGTAGGTAATATCAGAATTGTAATCTCATAAACGATATTATAATACTCTATACTCTACACATTCTGTGTAACAATCATGATGATGTTAAGAAAGGAAACAAAAACAAAAAAAAAAAAATATAATATAATAAAAAAAAATATGTGGAACCTAGATGTTGCTGCCTGTTTTTCGGAGTCTAATATATAAATATTATGTATATAGGAGTATAAAGATGTTGATAATAATATATAAAGAAAAATTTGGAGAACCGAATTAAATATAGAGCATATAAATTATAGTTGTCATAAATTAAATAAATTTACATAGAAACCTACATAATACAAATGCATATTATTTTTTGTTTGCATATTTTTAACAACACAAAACAAATCCTCTCTCACTAATTTTTCTATTGGGATCCTTTGGCAAATTTTCACATATTAGACAATAACTGTATATTAAGAAGAAAAGAAATTTGTTGTTTTTTTGTTTTTGTTTTTATGATCAATCAAAATCCCTACCGCAACTTAAATTCTTCTCTCTTATCTACATTATTCTCATTTTCTCTTTTTCTCTATATTATTAAATTCTTCATTAATATTCAAGAAAAAAAAAAATCTAAAGCTCATTCAAACATTTAGCTGGATATCAGAGATTCTGTGTGCTTTATGTATCAAATTTGGTGCGCCGGAAATAATAAAAACTAATAATAAAAAAAAAATAATTTTGGGGAGACAAATTTAAGGAGAATGAGAATTTTTTAAAAAGCTTATATTATAGTTATTTTTTTGTCAGTATTGCCTCTTTTATTAGTATTGCCAATTTTCAAAAACATATCTCGAGTTTTGAAACACGCTGGATGGGGCAGTAGATTAAAATGTAACTTTTATTGAAGAAAGTAAAATGCTTTATTGGGTTTTCGACCGAGTTCAGTATCCTTTGTTATTGGGAGTTATTGGAGTTTATAAACGCTTAGTGGCGCAGTAGATTGAAATACCCAATGTTCTGCTTAATTCAATTTACTTCACTTCAGATTTCTAAGATTTGTTCTTTATTAGCAATCTTCTCTTGGTTTTCACTGGCAATGGTGGCTAATTTGGAACGTACTTTCCCGATGGGGCTTAACGTGGTTTGGTTGGAAAAATTGTTGGCAATGAAATTTACGTGGGCAACAAAAGACCATCTAGAAAAACACTACGCAGACCTTGACCTAGACCGTTCATTCTTTAATGGTTTAGTAGAATATTTGAATTCGGAACCAGTAGTTCCGATGGTATGTGAAGGTTTAAATCTTATAAAAACTGGTCGCCAGATGCTTGGTGCTGCAAATCCAGCTGATTCAATGCCGCGAACAATTCGTGGTGATTATTGCATACAAGTTGATCGTAATATTATTCATGGGTCAGATGCAGTGAATCAGCTAACAAAGATAATATAATAATCATAATAAATATAAATAATAAACAAGTAAATTATATATTTATAACTATATATTTATAAGGTTAATGAATTGTTAATCACAATCATTTGATTTGCTGTTGTAGTAATTTGGGATCCCTACACCCGTTTCCATACATTTAATGAACATTTTTTTTTTTTTGTTATAAACAGCCAAAGCGTTCGGTATGAAAATACCTTTACGCTTACGTGACGCTTGCTTAGGATAGGGTAGGGTAGGTTTGAATAAATTAGGAAGAAAAAAAGGGGGATAGATTAGTAATTGGAAGTTGAAGAATGAAGGTATTAATATTTTCTTTAAACTTTTGCAAATTGTAAATTGAATGTGGAAACATATTGGGAGGAATATGATTCCACATTCTTGAAGTGCGAACTATGAACGAACCTCCATAACCTACTTTATGCCATCTTGGGGTATCCACAGTGTAGGGGTGAGCAATTACAGCTCTTCTTGTTTCGCGTTAGAATTGTTTAAGAGGAAGAAGCAGCGCTTTGATTTCTGCTGACCATGTGTTCACACCTACGAAGTATCTATAAAACAGAGAAAATGCTCCGACTGCACGTCGATGTTCAAGAGAAGTTAGGGATGAAGTTATATTTGGGTCACCAATTAGACGAATGGTGCGATTTTGAACGCGGTCAATGTAGCCTAAAGCTGTAATGGAAACGCCAGCCCAAATATGTGAGTTATATTCAATCATGGAACGTATAAATGATTTATAGATATTAAGCAGTTCCAAAGGTGAAAGGATAGCACAGCTGCTTAGATAGCTTAAACACTTGGCAGCTCCTTTCGCGATATCAAAAATGTGGTCATTCCAAATCATTTTTTGATTCACGAGCATGCCTAAAATATTTAGACTTTTAGTTTTGAGCTTTAGACGAGTTAAACTCAACTCTGTGTTTTTTGCCCCAGTCAGCAATTTTAGTCAGATCGTGGCTAATCATGTTAACCATTATCTGTCTTCTATTGCCACTTTCGGTAGTTGTAGCATTAGATTTACGGAGAAAATGCCACCAGAGTACTATATCATCAGCAAAACTGTGGATTGGATTGAAGGTTGTTTGGAGTAAATCGTTGATGAAAATCAAAAAGAGAGTGGTGGAGAGAACAGATCCTTGCGGAACACCAGTAATCGAACGATTCGAAAGGAAACCTTCAATCCATTTAGAAAAATATAAATATAAACGAATATATTGTATAGTATGTTGATATAACTGGTCTAGTGCTTGTATTTGATTTTAGATAAAGTGCGAAAATTTTGATCACCTTAAATTGGTGTCAAATCGTTTATATTATTTCGAAGCAATAACCATTAAAACCTGTTTGACATTTGACTTATTATTTAATCTTGTTTTTAAAGAAAGTTCAGCTTTTTGTGGTTAAGATATACAACTATATTTTTTATTCTGTGGTTGTTTTCGGACACATACTTCGTAAAATTGCTTTTGGTCATTCTCCTGACATTATCTCATTCATTGGTTCTTATTCATCGCTCTCCCTCTCCTTATAATAACACATTTTTCTAATTTTATCATTTTATATGGTATATTCAAGACCTTTTCTACTATTTAGTTATTTCGTAATATGTTTGCATTACACTCTGTTGCATAGTGTAATAATGGGGCTCATACAAATTTTATGTATTTAAATCTTCTTGTGTTTCTTCAAATGATCTTGCGGCAACATCAATATCAGGCGCGTTTTATTTCCTTGTTCCTTTTGCCATTTAACAGAGATTCGACTAATTTCTCCAATCAGACATATACCGTAGACGAAAGCTTGCATCATATTACTAAGCGGTTAGATCATCATCCAGCGGGTTTCGATAGCCATCACCGTTAATGGAGATAAAATATAATAGCTTACATTATGTAGTTAGTAAAATGTTAAAAATATAAATTCAAATAGCTACATATAATAACCACTCATCGGGAGTCCACCTAAATCCATGATACAGGATACATAAAAACTATTCGGCGAACATGGGATTCCAATAAATCAGGAGCATTTTAGAGTTAGCTTCAAAATCAGAGTTATACACCTTTTACAAAATATTTTTATATATATGAGTATGTAAGATTTTGAATTAGGAGCATTTTAGAGTTGGAGCCAAAAATCAGGGTTGGCCCTTTTTCCAGAATATTTATCTTAATTAATTTTATGAGTAGCCGCTGTTAGATGCAAAAATGGATATATCCCTTTTACGAGAATGCTTACCTTAATTATTTTTTATTTCTAGAAAAACAGACTATCCAGATTAAAATTCGAAATCCCCAAATTATGTGTTCGTTTTTGGTTTTAGGGAGTTTCGTACAGCCATTCTGTCATTTAATGACTCTCAGAACCTCAAGAATTTTATTCAAAATAAAAATAAAATGAGTACAAACATTTAATTAATGTTGCTTTATATTTCTAATATGCCTAAAACAAAAAGCTTTTTCTAGATAACGGTAGCAGACAGCAATAGAAGTGACAATATTGTAGGTCGGTTAATTTTAAGTTAATTTTTAATTTTTAAATGCTAAAACTTATTATTTTGTGATATTGGGGTTTTGTGATATTGGGATTTTGTGATATTGGGATTTTTAAATTTAGGATTTTTTTTGGGATTTTGGGTTTGGGATTTTGATTTTGGGATTTTCACTTTGAGATTTCCGACCCAACTCCTACTTATCGATTATACAGCTTTACTTTTAAGCCGATTTTTTGCCAAGGTTAATATATCAAAACAAGCTGCCCTCGAGTTAGATGTACGTAACATTCTAGAAATAGGCTCCGACAAATTTACTGTATTCAGTACACTATGGTTAGCAATACCAAAGGTCGACGGAACGTAAATTACAAAATTATTAAATCTCTAATATTAGGTTCCAGGGTATTCCCAGCAATAATTTGATAGATAAACGAGATGTTAATCAATAATGGACGAGAAATTTGATGTCTATCAAATGTAACCTATATTCGTAAGGGAAAACTTGAAAACGGTCAGACCATACAAATAAATTATCAAACAAAATAGATGCTACGATTCTTGAAGTAAGTTCTCCCTATACATTTATAGAGGACTTTTTGAAGCCATTATCTTCCCCGTCAATTTAATAGAATATCAACTATTTTATTTGTACATGGTACGGTTTCTATGTATGTTAATGATCGAAGCCAATAAATTATACAGAATTGATTTGTAGCACTACAAATTTACAAAAATTTAGTGGCAACACTGATCGTAATTTTATAATATTCTACTCAATATTATTATCAACTCACATACATTCAATTTTGCCACAGCCTCTCCAAAAAAGCGTATCCAAAAACAAAATAAACTTTTTCCTTATTCAAGATAAAATTAAAAGAAAAATTTTATATATTCTTCTCTGAAAACTTAAGCCACTCCCCATTTAAAAGCAGCATGTTAAACTTTCCAAACTTTATTAAATTCTATAATACACATTCATGTACATGAATATATATATATTATATAAAGGATAATTTTCAAAATTATCCTGCTGATATTGATGAAGTCATTCCTTAGTTACAAAAAAATTTTTTTGAGCCGGAACTTATCACTGGTCCATGTATATAAAAAAAAATTTCTCTTAATTTTTCACATTCACATACATTCAAAGACAAAACTAAAAAAAAAAAAACAATTTTTATTTTTTTACATCTACGCATACAAATGAATTTATCATATGTCAAAAAAAATTTTTGTATCCTGAAAATTAAAAATGTACAATGATATTTTTGTTTCTTTGTATTCGATTATACACACACACACCCATAGTAATATATACAGACATATGTTACCTCATGACCTAAACTAATTTCCATGCTGTTGTTTTATGTATAATGTTATTTTTCCCTTTTTATTTTCCTTTTTTTAATTAAATATAAAACAGAAAGAGATAGCAATACGAATTGAATAAAAATTTCAAAATAAGAAAACAAAAGATAAAAACAAAAAAAAAAAATAAAATAAAATAAATTTTCTGTACCTTGAAAAATCCCCAGATACGATTAAGGATAATAAAATATTGAAATAGAGCAACCGGATGAATAGTGTGACTGGCTGAGGGAAGAACAACAATGGAAGCTTTTTCTTAAAAAATTGGAATTTTATTTTTATTCACATGTTGAAAATGAACAAAAAAAAAATAAATGTTTTTTTTTTGTTTTTTTATGGCTTAGATTTTACTGATTTATTTTTGTTTTTTATTTTGTTGTTGTTTTTTACGTTTATTATGTTTTTTTTTAGTTTTTGAAAAATGTTTACAATTAATTGTTCGAATTTTGGTTTGTTTTTTTTTTATGAAAATTTTGTAATTGTAAATTAACCAGAAGATGATGGTTCAGGATAAATTACTTAATTGTGGAAATGTCAAAAATAAGCAATAATGGACGAAATTTGTAGTGTTATTACGAGTGGGATTTGGTTCATTATTTGCGTTTCGTTTGAGTAAATTTTGTCTTCCATTTGAATATTTGCATTGATTATTTCGTTTGAATAAATTTCCATCTAGTCAAACACGTTTTGAGAAATGAAATTAGTTTTAATTGACTATATATACTTTATACGTAGTGTTGTTTGTTATAAAGTTTTAAACTTTCCTTCATACTGACACACATTAAAGTTTTTTGTGTGTTGAATTTTACGGTTTAATTTAAAGCTATGGAGGGTCTATGGATTAATGTCAATAGGTAGGTATATGATTAATAGTCGCTGCCTACAATACGCTTTTAGACCAATATCTAGACATAAGAGACTACTCGTTGGACCATTTTGAGCTTTTTACAAAGCGGAGGAGGTATTGAATTTTAGCGCCTTCAAATTCTTCCGGTGAGTTCAGAAATAAGGCTTTTGGTTTTCCTTTTGTGACAAAGCCCAGACCAGGTACAGTTAAGGTGTTGAATAGTTCCATCCTCATCATTTTCTTTACAGGTTCTGTAAAAGTCGTATGAGAGAAGTTTAAGCCTTCCACCATATTTGTTAATAATTTACTAATAATATGTAATAATATACTAACGTACGCTATTGACACAACCGCGGAGACATCTAAGTAAAAACTCTGGTCTGGATCAAAATCTATAAATAAAGCATAAAACATTTTGTGCGAACTGTAGCAAATATGATACGTCCCCAACGGATAAAACACTGAAAGTAGAATAAAAAAATGGCCTTTTGTATTTAGGATTATAGAACTTTTGCATTTATTAGGTCTAATGGGTTTATTGTGCAGAAATAACTCTCTAATAAAAGGCCGCAAAATAAATTTGTTTTTCGAAGTTATCTCCTATAGTGTCAAATGTAGCTGGGATTACTTAACACTGATTGAAGTAAGCTTGTAACGCATAATCTACCATTGTCACTTGTTTCTCCATTCGGAAGAGTTATAAAGTTCTAAGTTAACATATTAAATATAACATAAAAAAATATTAATGGCTGAAAAACAGCATTTTTAGTCTCGATAAATTATAATTTGTTCCTCTAAAGTTGGAGTATTAAAGCAATCTACTGGTTTGAAAATCATAGAAGTACTTAAATAAATTTATAATAACTTCTACGACATATGAAATAAAAAAATACCATTAACCTCAAAATTTAGGGAATCCAAAAAATATCAATTAACAGTCACATCCTGTCACATCTATTCAACATAGTAAGTTAAAGTCGTTTAAGGGAAGTTCAAGCCTGTTATAGCATATTTGCCAATAAAACAATGACTCGTAATGACCACTACCATACTGCTGATGTCACATCTATTCAACGATAGTAAGTTAAAGGTAGCGCTTCAGGTCCAACAGAAGATGATCTGACAGTCTGATCTACTTGACAATAGGAAGTGGAATAAAATTGATTTTTTTTTAATGACAAATGAATGCAAGATTGTATGAATGCGTACTATATTTTAGATGCGAGGGATGTTCTTGTTGCCAAAGTAGAAAGTTTTCATGGCTGCAGGTATAATAACTGACAACAGACTAATAAAGAACCGTCTTTATAAACTCAACCTAAATCAAAAACAACTTGTGCAGAATATGTGAAGTAGATGAAGATTGTATAGAAAATTTGGTTCTGTGAAAACGAAGGGCTTAGGGCTCACTTGCATTGACACGGGTAGTTCTAATAATCTTATTTGCAGCAGCTGCATGATAAAATGGCCAGACCTCTACTCATTATATATTAAATTATTATCTAAATATAGAAAGTTTTCATTTCCTACCAATATTTTAGAACGTTCTTCTGGTTATTTTTTGAATTTTTAAAATTATTCTATTATTTTTTAATAAAAATAGTTAACAAGTATACAAAATTTTATAGTTTTTTTTTTATATAATTCCAAATTTGTGTAATAAACACAATAACGGCTTTTACATAGAGATTGGAATACATTATTACATACAGTACTTAGGATTTTTAAGGTATATAGATATCTACTAATTTTAAATGTGGAAAATGACATCTGTTGTATAGAGTAGTTTACCTTCATAATAACATAGTTCAATTTTATTTTTAGTGATAATTAAAACTCTCAATTAATTTATATCATTTATTCCATTGACAAAGGGTACTGGACCAGCTCGAAAAATTCAGAAAGCATTTTTTGCCTTCGCCGGGAATCGACCATTGAACTTCCGATTGAAAGCAGGACAGTTCCCGTTGTATCACAATGGAATTCATCGGTATAATGGACTTCTACCTACTGCACAACGTATAAGTTGGCAAGTTAGTATAAATGTTATTGTGACAAATTTATCGTTGACTCATTTTCAACTTTCAAATCAGTTTGTGCAGAAATTCAGATCATAGTTGGATTTTGATGAAGACTGTGGCAGATGCAGATTAGATAGTCAACAACTTCATCGTTTTCCTCAACCTTTAACTATTAACTCAGTTCGATTTCATCAAAAGCAGAATGAAATTGCAATTAGAATATTACAATAAATAATATATACAAGAAAGTTAGTCACAACTACTGACGAAGGATGTATGTTACGCCCAAAGCAATCAAATACTATAATAATTATTAGTGAACGAAAACCTGACAAAGACTAAATTATTTCTCTATCCAAAAGGCATAACATCTTAAGTCGACTTAAGCAAAAAATGAGATAAAGTGATTTTTGATTCCCTAAAAGTATGTGTCTACTTTCGTTTTTGGGGCCGGTTCCCATATGTCTTTTGTAACGAATTTTGAAAGGGGTCATGTTTCATTTTATGTTCATTTTAAAGTCAAATGCAAAAGCTTTATGATCTCAAGTATATTTAAGATGTTCTTCTAAATTAATTTTATATTGTTTTTGTAAAATTTTTCAAAACGCCATCGCATCTTAAATACATATAAGATATTTTACCCCGTGCAAAGTTATTTATCGCACTTATGTGTACTTAAGATAAAATTATGCAAGCTATCACCGAAATTCCATTAAAGGCATATGATCTTATATAGACTTAAGATATTTTGCAAAAATACGATTTTGAAATAACCTATTTTAAAGTAAACATAAGAGCATTTGGCCCATCAAATTGTTACAATTTAACTATAATGCCATCTACATTAGATGATAATACATCGACATATTTTCAATATGGTAATAATAATTAATAAATAAATGCTAAAAATGTAGCTGCCTAAAATTTTGTTTACATAGAATAAATAGGTACTAGAAATATCTGTCTCTAATTGTATATACGAACTAAATTCAAAATGAATTAAATTCACCAAAGAATTGAGAGAGATTTCATTGTATTGTATTAAGAACTGATTAATAGAATAAATTTTATGAAATGTACTATAATAAGAGAAAATTGAGAAAAAATCAATACATATTATGTATATTTTATATATGTATATTTTTATAAAGGTCTGCCAACAAATTCATGATATTCATCCCGATCTTGTAGATTCATCCGATGAAGAAGAATAAAAAAGTTTGTTATTTTTCCTAATTTTTATCAAATATGTACCTAGTTTAATTTTTTTAATTTAGATATTTTATTATTTATAGGTACTGAAAATATTACACAGACTGAAATGAAAATGTTGAAATTATCAAATTATGAAGTAAAAAATGTTAATTTGAATATAAATTTATTTATATATTTTTGTTATATTTAAATTGAAAATATTAATATATATTTTTATTATGAAAATAACTGAATATTTTAATTTCTGAAATATTATATTGTAAGAGCTATAAAATAATATCTCAAATGCAATTGCATGATACTTTATACAATGAAAACACTAACTTATGTCGACATAAGTTGTTTTGCTTGAAGACTTATGTCAATGTCACGTTACTGACTAAAGCAGTGAAGATATTTTCCTACTTTTTATGGTGACTTATTTATTTGGTAAGTATTAACCATAATTTTACTCAAAAATATCTTCGATTTCGAAAATAAGTCTTATATCTAAAATTTTCGACTAAAATGCTTCTCCTGAACAATTCACTTTTTTGACTTAAGATGTTATGCCTTTTATGTAGAGATTTAATGAAAACTAGTTTATTAACTATTATAATATGCAATTTCTAGTTTTATATCGCAATAAAGATCATAAACAATCTTCAATTAACTTCACATCACCAAAATTTAATTAAAACATAGCAAATTCGAAAAAATAAAATTCGAAATATTATATCAACTCTCAAATAAATGCCTGGGAAAATCGACATCAATATTGTTTTTTTTTTTTTTTTTTTCTCTTATTTGCACTGAAATACCAAAATAAGAAAAGCAAAAAAACAAAAAAAAAAATATCATTTAGCCTATATACCCAAATACCGAAACTAACATATAAATAAATACATTATTATTATATCTACATAAGAGTTTTACATTTACCTACTTACACATAAATATGTAATTATATATTTATATGCACAATATGTATCTTAATTTACATTCCACTAACATACAAAAAAAAAAAAACCAACAAAGAAAATAAAACGTAAAAAAAAACAGTTTATACATGCGCTTCTAAAATTGGAACACTTCTATTTTCACTGGGATCTAAACCAGAGTAAATTGAGATAGGCGCTGTAAGCAAAAAATTTTTTATCATCTTTAAAATATCCTTAAAAATTATTATCCTTTCAGAATATTATTTTGATTATTCCGAAAAATAAAAAAACAAAATACTCTACAATAGTATAACGGCAACAAACAAAAAAAAAAAAAAATATATAAAAAACTAAAAGTATAACAAAAAAGATATTAATTCTGTATCAGAGAAATTTTGATGCTCAAATTATGGATTGAGATTCCATACATAAATAATGGAATAATAATAAAATGTTGTTGATGATTACAAAAAACTATATGTATAGAAAATGTAGGTTATCCAACCATGTGATTCAACATAACATTTCTTTACTCTTAAAATCCTCTCAACAAAAAAAAAAAAAAAACAAAGCAAAAAAAAAAGGAAAAGCTTTTCACATACAAATATAACATAATTTTATGTAACCTAGTCAAAGGAAAACAACATCTTATTTATGGACCTACCTAATATGGTATCAAAATAATTTCAATAAATTCCGTGACGGAAAATCTTTTTATTTTTATTTCTTTTTTATTTTCTAATATTTTTCAAAAACAGGATGTTGATGCTGCTGCTTTTTACTGCTATAACAGTTTTTATTATTTTATTTAAAGCTACCCAAATAAGTGTTATATTATGGTATAGAGAAGAATTTAAGCGCATGCTATCTAAAATTCGTATTTTAATTATTTGAAATTTTACAATATAGCAAGTTTCTTATTACGATATTACAGGATTCATTATCCTTTCTAAAAATATATTTGTTTTTATTAATTATATTAAGACCGTGTGACATTTATTATTTATATTTAAATTTTTGTTATCGTAAGATTAATCCGATACGATATTGTGAATAAAAGATGATTTTAAGAAATTATAAGAAAATTCATTTGTCTAGAGCAGTGGTGCCCACTAATTTTTCTAGGAGAACTACTTTGACATCCAAAATAAGTTTGTGATCTACTTTTTTAATGCTTACATAATATTTACTTCTAATGCAATAAATTCATCACAATATAGGTTTTTCACTTCTAATTCAAGTTTTTTTATTTCAAATACAATTTTATTTATTTCAAATTTAATTTTATTTTTTTCAAATTCAATATTTGTAAATTTTCTTATTTTTATTTTTAAATTTTTGAAAGAAAACAAACTAAGAATACAAACAAAAATAGATTTTTCAATAGAATTGCAGAAGTCTTGTTAATTTGCTGTCATTATCCAATGCAACTTTTGACACCATCTGGCACACCGGTCATCTACACCAAATTAATAACATTTCGTCCAGAGAATCTAGTACTTTGACCAGTTGCAATGGATGGAATTATCGATTAATAATATCCTCTGATGATAGCAGTATAGAAACTACATCTACTTTGGTTGTACGTTGTAGAGGATACCATAGGGAACCATACAGTAAAACTAGCTTGGACAAAAAGCAGATCCTAATAAAATGCTATGAAGAAGGCAAAACCATAATTGAGTCAAGTGAAATAGCGGGAATCAATAAAAGTACTGCAATATTTATAATAAATCGTTACAAAAAAAATGTAGTTGGGCAACCCTTACATTAGGAAGCCATACACCACAAATTCTTACTCGCGCGCAAACTTGTACGCGAAAGTGTGAGTTTTTCCTGCAATCTTGCGTAGCGCGTTGTTTACCTATACACTCTTGTCTGCACGACTACTGAAAGCTTTAAGTTTATGCACACAAATTGTTATTGTAATTAAAATTTTGGAGTGGCGCGTGGCGTGTGGTAAAATTTTAACACTCCAAATTCAAATCGAAAAGTTTTCTGGTTATTTTAATCATGAGTGCAAGCAAAGTACCTGTAGTTTTTGCTCTAATTTATTTAAAATATATAAAATTCAAAAATTCAAAAAAGAAACGTAAAATTTGGCAAAAACAGTAGTTAAAAAAAAAAATTATAGTGACGTGAAATTACTTAAGGAGTTAAGACCAAATATTTCAGAAGATTTATATAATTATTTAAGAATGGATGCTGAAATATTTGATACTCTTTTAAACTTGGTCAAACCGTACACCCAAAAACAAAATACGCAAATGACATACATAAAAAAAAACAAATTGCAAAAATTAACTGTAAAAACAAAAAATGTAAACTCCACACCTACGTGATTGAGCACGGTTAATCTTGCAAGTGAATGATAGTAAAATTGTACAGTTTTAAGTACAGAATAAGCGCACGCAATCGACTCCATATGTTTACTCATACACAAACGTTCTTTCGCGCACGCATTAGGAATGTACACGATTACTTTCGCGCAAGCATTTATGTGTATGGCTTGCTATTAATTGTTGCATTTAATACGAGTATACTTATTTAAAGTTTTTTTTGTTTAAAAATACTTAGCTAGTTTGCTTTAATTTAATAAAATTTAATTTAAAAATAAAAATAACTAAATTTACAGATATTAAATTTGAAATAAAAAAATTAGAATTAGAAAGAAATAAAATTGAATTTGAAATAAAAAAAATTTAATTTGAAATAAAAAAACTTGAATTAGAAGTGAAAAACCTATAAAACAAATATGGCGATATATCAAAATATTGAAAATTGAAGTATATAACTATTTATTATAAAAAAAATTGAAAAAACTTAAGAAACCAAGTTTAATGAAAATTATTTTTTCGAGTAATCAGCTATAGAACTTTTCGATGTTGATGATCTACTTTGAGTTGAATCCACTAGATTTTTGTAGTTTGGGATATAAGTGTTAAAACAACTTCTTAGACTGCATTATTCCAAATGATAGTTTGTTAATGTTGCTCGGTACTATTTTCATATTGAAAAAGTAGACTCACATAAATAAGTTGAACCAAAAAATACAACTAAATTTCCAAAGCATATTTTCAAGTTTGAATATTTATCCTCTCATAGATATTTCCATACATTTTGTTCGGAAGATCTGGATTTAATGAAGATATCATTTTGAAAAGTGATGATTTTTATCTTAAGTACAAGGATATCCATTTAAAACAAAGTTGATATTGAGTATGTGCAACAATTTCTGGTTCTATATTTGGATTAAACGGAAACGACATAGATTAGATTAAATTTAAAATTTTCCGGGAGGGAATCTGTTCACTATATCACTGCAGCCGCAATCGACATAATAGCAAGAGACGACATAAATGCAACCACAATTTAAAGTTTCTTGACGTTTTGAAAACGTCTCTCGAATTCTAACACCAAATTTTTTATCTGTTCCGCAGTTCTCGTAAAATTAAAGTTTCTGATTTCTTTAATTGTGATTTGGAAAATAAGTTAGATTTTTGTCCTCTAGCTTGTTAATAACTAGATGAATCTTCTGTGCAAATGCATTGATTGTACTTATCATATCGAATATTAATTTATCCTTACCTTGCAAGTTGAGCCTTAATTCACTTATCATTGCTGTGATATCTAATAAAAATTTCAAATCCAAGAGCCAAACATCATCTTCCAATTGCTTCAACTCATCACCTCTTCTGGCAAAAAACAACTTAATCTCAGAAAGTAAATCTCCAAGTTTTTGTAAGAATTTTCCCCGACTTAGCCATCTTATATCTGTATGCATCAGTAGTCCAGTATGTAGTCTCTTCGATATTACGTTCTTCAACTTGCGATTTGAAAAGTCGCCTCTGAAGACTTCTCGCACGAATCGAGTTGGCAATTTTTAATGTTATGTTCATATTATCTGTCATATTCAGAGTTTTAGCCCACAGGGCTTGTTGATGAATAATACAGTGATAGGATAGAAAATCTGGGAAGTCACAATAATTGCAATAAACCCGTTGTGATACTCTGTCATAGCTGGTGCATCATCTGTTGTTATTTAGACAAGCTTACAAATTTGGAGCTGAATTCTGTTGACAAAGGCTTAAAATTCTGAAATATATCGCCACCACGAGTGTTACTTTTCTTAAAGTGGTATAATTGTTAGAAATTCTTCCTTCGTAGAAAAGTCTTTAAAAACAATTCGAATAAAAATTATAAACCGCGAAACATCACCCTATAAATCTATCAATTTATAAGTCTATCATCTATAAGTTTTTTAATTTATAAGTCTATCCCCAAAGGTCTATCTATAAGTCTATCAATCTATAAGTCTATCTATAAGTCTATCAGCTCATAAGTCTATCTATAAGCCTATCAGCTCATAAGTCTATCAGTCCACAAGTCTAACAAATTATAAGTCTATCTATCTATAAGTCTATCAGCTTATAAATTTATCAATCTACCGCTCAATAGAGAAACAATGATAAAATATCGAAAGAATAATCATAATATTGGGAGAAATAAATTATGGAATTTTTGTATCTTGTGCCTATGCTCTAACAATTCGCCGATATATCAGCTAAATGAATGCGTATGAAATGGATTTGTTATTCTATGAGTACCTAAAATAAAATTCGTATATTAAAAAAAATTAAAATAAAAAAGTTTGCTGCAAATAAACGGTACATTTATAAAACTGTTCATAACTTGTGAAGCACTGACCGCCGTATAGCCTTTCAAAAAATTTAAACAAAAAATTATTGTAGGGCTTTCGCTATTGAATTATAAGTTTAAAAAGAAATAAAAAATAGTAGTATACAATTTAATTTCATTTCTTAAAAAATCCATTGGTTTGTGTAAATAGAACATGTAGATATATGAAAACTTTTCGATTTTTCCCCATATGACGGCCCTAAATCCTACCATTGTTGAAAATTTCAAATCTGCAAGTCAACTGGAGGTGAGAAATATACTTTCTGCATATAGATATAGAAAATCAAACAAAATTTCAAACAAAAATAATAGTCTTTTTAGTCAGTGCAACAAAAAGATTAATTTTTAAAAAAATCTAACAGTACAATGTGAAGTCTAGTTCAAAAAATGGTTCTGTAACATATGTCTAGGCATGGACATTGAAGTTATGCAGGATCTTTCTCGTGATGCTGAAAAATTTTGGCTTTACCAACCGTGTAAATTAAGGGCGTCAAAGTAGAAAATCAATAAGCACAACAACTAGTTCCACAGCGAAGGAGTGTGTTACGAGCATCCGTGGTAATGAAAACGAGGTTGTACAAATTAATAGAAAGCTAGAGCACATATTGGCCAGTCAAAAAATCCAAGGTAAGTAACCAATTTCAATTACTTCAAAGTGAAGTATGCAACTCAAAGAGTACATTAATACGCTTAGGTATAGAGGAAAATTTTAGTCTAAAAAAAAATTATATTATAGCATAGATAAAGATAATTTTGTAGAAAATTTTATGTGTATATGAATAGGAATCTGTCAATCCGACTTCCGGTCTAAAAATCAGCCAGAAATCAGTGATTCATCCTGAAGTAGTCACTGGAGTAGGTCTAAGACTTCAACTCAAATAAGAAAAATGTCCTCAAAATATCAGAAACGACAATATATAAAATTTAAAATGTGAAAAATCGGGTAATAATTTTCATTGGTCAAAATGAATAAAATATAGGTAATTGAGAATCAAATAAAAGTAAACAAGTAAATAATTAAATTTATCAACTTCTTCTTCTTAAAAAAAACGCTATTGCATTTGAAACTGCAATGCCAATCTTCACGGTTAAATTGAAAGATTTCTTTTAATTATAGGATGCAATATAGCTTATTACTTTGAAAAGCTTTAATCACCATGATAGGTAGAATACATTATAGATTGGATGATTTCAAAAGTGTATATAATAAAATGTCGTGGATTTTTATGAAAACATAAAATATGAACATGTTTTATGCAATATGAAAATTATTGTTTTGGATATATTTTTTTTTATCTGAATTCTGTTTCTTAGGCATAAGCAAAATTTGATAATTATCTTAAAGCTTTTTCGACATTAAAAGTTTTTTAAAAACTGTTATAACAATAACAATTATAATTTATTTTATTCCGGACATCGTAGAAAAATTATATGCAAATTGACTTCGCTTAATATCGCGTAAAGAGCTTTCTTTGTACAATGAGTAGAAAACGTAACCCTTTACCGTTGTAGGGGTTTTAATGGAATGTCTTTTATTATTAAATAATGGTTGCTTTCTAAAATTTTGAAACTAATATGTCAACAATACTGTTTGGATAAACTTTAGTGGAAGACCGTTTAAATATACTTAAACATTATTATTAAATAAGTTCCGCTAGTAGATCTACTATATTTATTATCTATAATTATATCTTCTATATTTATAAAAATCTATCTTCTATAATTACAAAAAAAACTCTTGCTTACAAAATCTTCGAAAAAAATAGTTAACATTTATTCTAATTTTAGTGGATTACATAATCTTTAAGCTCACTTGAATAATAAATAAAATAATAATAATAATTCATTATTTCCATCCAATCTTAAAACTAGTTAGATAGAATTTATTCAGATTTTTTTTAAATATTTCATAATTAGCACAACTGAAAATATTTAACAAAAATAGAAAACAATTTTGTATTAAATTACAGACTTAAATAAACTTAAACTTACTTATACTTAGAATTAAACTTAAAAATGATATTTACAATAGAATAAGTGATACATAAAATATGAAATATTATTTCCCAATATAACAAAATAAACAAATTTAATACAATACTTTAACCCTTAAAACTAAATTGTAATAAAAATAGTTAGGAACATTCCGCTATCCAAAGGACAAAAGATATAAATGCAACATCAAAAGAAAAAGAAAACTGTACTTAAATAAAATGGTAAAACAAAATCATCACATACAATTTTCTAAGTTTCAAAAAAGTGAAATTTACTTCAATTGAAATAAAATTAAAATTTTAATTGCAAGAAACATTTTTACTATAGTTTCATATTCCACATTTTCAATCTTAGTCAAGTCAACAATCATTTTCCAGATAACTTTCAAAATAGTTTCCAAAACATCTGAATATTTGAAATGCAACAAGACTCTATACACTCTTCAGCTTTTATTATTAGATATTACAAACCCATATTTATATGTATAGCAAATATTCTCACTAATAGATAAAAAAAAAGTCCTTTCATATTTCAGATAACCCTTAAGAAAAAAAATTAATACAGACAAAAAATAAATACAGTATCTATACTAGATTTCACTGTAATTACATTATATGGTAGATGTCTGTGTAATGTATTTATGTTTTGTAAAGTATTCTTAAGTTTTTTAATATTTTCAAATTTTCACCTATTTGAGGGATATTTTAGTAATTTCAAAAGAAAAAATGAAAAAGTTAAAGCATCCCTAAAATAACTTTTATCAATGGCAGTACTTTTTTTTTTGTTTTCATTGGAAATGATTTTAATACTTACCATGTTATGAATTTATATTTACAATATAAAATTTCCTTTAATTTTTAAAGTAGCTTTTTTAAAATAGCATTTTAAACAATTTTTTACCACATACCACAACTGACCTTTACTTCATTAAAAAATAAATCGAATTATTGTACTATAGATACCGTTGTACAGCATCCATATAAATATACCAATTTGAAAACTTAAAGCTTTTTCTCGAATTACAAGCTTTTTTACAAAAATAATAACAAAGAGTAAATTAAAAGAAAAAGTTCTACAATGGAATTAAAAATTTCCCAAAATTAAATTTCCCAGTTTTTCTGTTTTTCTGTTTATTTGTCTGTAAATTTACAGTTTTTTGAATTTTCATTGTTTTTATTATTTTTCAATTGAATTGACTGTGTTTGTTTGGATACATGAATTTTCCATTATTGTCAGCTGATTTTTGTCGTTATTGCGGTTTATTAATTTTGTTATTTTTTTGTTTGTAACCTTTTACCCTGTGTTATGTTTTTATCCTTTGTTATTTTATTTTTATTATTATTAAATTGTAAGAAAAGGACAAAGCGGAAAATAATAAAGTAAAGTAAGTAAGTATAATATAATGTTGTTGTTGTTACTATATTGTATTTTTCTTTTTCTAGTTTATTAAACCTTTACATTTAGCCATTTTGTTTGTCGACTAAAACAGGATATGCTAATATAAATGTTTTAATAGCATTCATTTTTTACATTTTCTTATTTTTTTTTATGGTTTTTCTTCTTATTCTATAACACTGTTACTTGGATATTATGTATACTATGTATATGTATTGCTGTATTGTATATAAATACTTTAATATTTGAGAATTGTTAAATGGCTTTAAGTCATTTAAAGTGATTTTTCCTATAAATCATATCAAAGAATTTTTTTTTTTTTTTTTTGTATTTTTCTTTTAAATACTTTTGCGCAATTTAAACAACTGATGCTGATATTTAAGGATAAAATGAAGAAATTGTTGATTTGTATATTCTACTTACTTGAAAAAAAGAATAAAATAAAAATAAAATAAATAGAAAATAAAAAATGTTGCCGTATATTATATAGAATATAATAAAATGGTTAATGAAGTGATATTAAAAGTTAATTATAGATATTGAGAAAAAAAAGTGTTCAAAGATAAGAAGTTAAGAAGAAAGTTATGCTTTGTGAGTATGAGTTTTAATTTTGTTTGAATAAAAATAATTAATATAATTATTAGCAATAAGAATAAATGCGATGTAATAACATATGATTAAAAACAAATTTTCAATAATTGAAAAAGTCAATACACTATTTTGGAAAATACCTATAAAAAATTTCTATACTAAATTACAAAAATAGAATTACATATTAAGAGTATATATATGAACTCTTGAAAATTGTTCACAAGTCGAACAAGTATGTGGATTATATTTTGATACATTATAAGTTTCTTTTTTCTGGTATTTCCGAAACTAGTAGATACTACTGTAAAGTGTCTGGTACAATGTAAGGTGTCCCCGACGGCCCAACTGAATAATATTTTTGCCTTACTAACAGAAATTGTTTAAATGTATAAATTGTTCGAGGAGAAGGGCAAGAGTATATACTTTAGAGCTTGAATGAGTTTTGGAACATTGAAGATTCTTTAACCCATATAGCCCGGACCTAGATCTAGTTAACCCAGAGTCATAAAAATTTATATATAAAGTATTTTTAACTTAATTATAGGAAAGGATATATTACATTTTGCGAAAACGAAACTTCAGGATCAAACGATATAATTTTTCCAATAAAGGATATTTTTTCAAAAATCTTTAAAATGAATAAATATCCTGACAAAAAGATACTAACAATTTATTTTATAAGAAAAAAAGAAGTTTTAATCTTAAAAAAATATTAGATCTTAGGCAAGCTATGATATGATAAACAACATCTCGGATGCAAATTAACGCCATATTTGGTGTTTCAAAAACAGTTTGATTTTTGCAATGCCGGCATCGAGATCATTTCTCACTATAGATGATATTATGATCCACACGGTCATATCTAATTGAAGTACCTGAGTTTTGTCCACTCTCCTTTTAGTGCTAGTTTTGTTCTTACAGGTATTTTCGCGGATTTCAGCAAGCACTCAACTCGGAATTCAAGTTGAGTTATAATGCTTTCTTTCAACTTTTCTTAGTAAACAATGAAGTTTCCATGCGTTAACCATAGCAGCATCTAAAGCATTAGTAAACAGAGGCCAATTTTTGGATCAAATTCGTATTCAATAATTATTTATAGCATTATCAAATATATCAACTCCACGCATTGTGCGGTTATATTCAAAAATCGGATTTGTCATTTTTATCTTAATAATTTTTTTTCTTTTGCGGTCGAACCGTTTAGCAGGTTGCATTGGCTAATGTTTCTAAAAAAATTTGACAAAACTGTTACAACAGAATTATCATTTCATCGCAAAGCACGAATCTGATTTGAAGGATCAAAACACATGTCACTGCTTCCACGTTCTTTTCTCTTCATTTATTTTGCATCATGAAGTTTTGTTATATTTGTACGGTTATCTCGAACAGTTCCTTTTAGAAATCACAAGAAAAAATTTTAGTATTTATAACTATTTTATGAAAACAAAAACCTTACCAGTTGCAAAATAACCAAGTGATGTAAAGAAATTGTCGAACGTAACGTTGTGTTGGTTTCGATTTTCTACATTTGCTAATAAGCATAAAACTACGTTTTCTCCTAGCCAATATAGGCTATCATTTTCTTCTGAAGCTCCTCCATAAGGTATATAAATGCGAACAAGTATCCTTCGGTCACAATCACCAGTATTTGAAGCCAAATGGAATAGGCTCAAATTTGATGAACATTTTGCAGAAATGGTTTCCAAAATAAGTAATCATTCATTTTATTTTAAATCTCTTTTATATTATGACTGATGACGATTGAACATCAGTTGTGATATTTATACTAATTTACTGACGTTGATTTTAGAGTGGCTTGCTATTGTGTTTCCAAGAATTCAAAACCCGGTATTGAATTCTTGCTTCTTATCATTAAGCTATTGACACCGATTTAGCATAACTTGTTATTTGATTTCCAAGTATTCAATAGCAGAATACGTGGGCCGTAATAAAAAAAGGCAGTATTTGTATAATTATAGCTTGGAAGAGGAAAAAAGAACAAAAAAGAATATAGAATTTTTCTTATCTGAAATTTTTTAGATATCGTTTAAACCTCATGTTTCGTTTTCGATACACTGCTTGAAAAATTCACCCTGTAGCTACAAATTTTGTTTGTTATTTTACATTGTGATTAAATTATTATTATGGCTTTGAATTAGTTTTTTTAAAACTTTTTTTGTATTTGTTTTTCTTATTTTAACAAGATTGAAACAAAAATTCGAAATTCGGACTTTTCACGCCATCGGCAAACATGCTTTTTGTCACATTTAAAAAAAAAAGATATTAGATATTTTTTTCAAATTCAATAATAAATTTTAATTTAATTTAAAATACACACCGGGTGACCACTCTGACGAAAAATGTCATATGTTTAGTTTTCGACCTCTGGGTTTATATGGGTTCAATTTGAAAATATATATTACATCCATAATACAAGTATTTAATTTTTGTTTTAAAAACAGCCAAAACCTTAAAATATTACCTATAGCAATAACACACTCCTTAGGGGACACTTATCAGATAGATTAGTATAAACAGCCATTAATTAATTGCCATTATTCTTAAGTTTCAACAAACTGTATATTGAATGTGGAAATATATTAGAAGTAATATGATTCCACATTCTTGAAGTTTTAACTAAGTATGTTGACTCTCCGTTTTATTTTAAAATATCCTGGATGCACCAAAGTATAAAAAGTTGGACTATGTATTAAATAACGAACGCATATACAATTTATATTTTAAAATATTTCGTCTGTACCAAAGTGTAAAATGAAAAATATTTGTAATATCCTGGAGGTATCAAGAATTTATATTTTTTTTAATTAACTTCTTAGTAGATCACAAGTCATGTAACGTTCTTATGAGTTCGAGGTAAGCTCTACCGATATTATATTTTATTTGTCCTCCATATGTTATTATAAAAACTATAGTGTACGTATTTATGTGTCTCCTTTGCGATAACTTTATTAAACCATTGATTTGCAAACAAAAGAGAGTGTATGGTAATTTTATGGTCCTTATATATTACATTTCTGATTAAGGGAGTGAATGAGTACATATTTTAAGTTATTTCTTTGTATTTGATTGAATTAATGAACACTGGTAGGTTGTTGGGCACTACAGTTTTAAGTCCGCTTCAAATTGTCATATAAAGGGGATAATGTTTTGCTTATACCCAGCGCCGTAACTAGGCAGGTGCAACAGATGCACAAGCACAGGACCCTGATAACTGAGGGCCCCTGAAATAAACTTTTCTAATTGTTTCTTGTAGATTGTAACCTCATAACACTATAAAAAATAATAAATAATTATATTATAAGGACAAATAAAAAATAGTGGTGTCAAAATAATATCATACCACCTAGTGATTAATGGGAAAATAACTAAAGTTATTTTTTTATTAATCACTAAACTAAATAAAGGCAATAATACAAAATTGCAATTTTAGTTCACGCGTACCTATACAAAAAAAATCAGCTTTAAGCGATAAGCACAATTGGAACTATCGACGAAAAATTAGGATACAAGGTAATCATCAAAAGCCAATGCAATGAAATTGTTAAATTTACATTTATTCAATGTAAAAACAAAATCGATAGCAAATGGCTCAACTGCATCAAATCCAGAAACTACATCAAATGAAAAAAGTTTGCTCTTACCAATCGATTATAAATTTATCTGCAATTTTTTTTTTTTTTTTTCTTTATTAATTCAAAAGTAAAAGTAATTGAGATTACAAATAAAAATTTAAATTTCGATGTTAGCCATAGGCCGTATGATCTTCAAAATATTTTTGAATAATAAATAATTAAAACTAAAATTAGCAATTAAAAAAATAAAAAAATATATACATAAAATAAAAAGAAAAACCTTCCCATTCGTACCAAAATTGAAAAAATTTAAATTTTAAGCTTAAAGTTAAATCACAGACTAAATTAACTTATTAAATATATGAAAGATGAGAAAGGAAAAAAAAAACGAATATAAAGAAAAATTTAAAAGAAAAAGATAATAAAATGAATCATTAACATTAACTTATAATTAAACTTAAGTATAGAAATTCAAAAATTTTAAAATTAAAAATTCATAAATTCATAACTAAATTAAATAAACAAAGAAAAAAACATATACGTTATTAATATTTTTTAATTCTGATGGTAATTCATTATATGTTTTCGGTAATTTCATCTTTCTGTATGAAATTAAATTCTGAGACTAAACACTGAGCGAACAAATAAGGCATTATAACGAGAAGGTGTACGATAGACCATGCAACAAGATTAATTGATGGACTACGTTTCACTTTACAGAGCCTACGAGAAACAGGTTTCGAACAAGATTTTGAAAAAGCAAATACATTGGCTAAAACTATGGATATACAAGTTGGATTTAGCAGTGAACGGAGAAGAATAAATAAAAAAAATGGAAATTGATGAAGTATCGGGTGAAGGAAGTACCATGACGTCCGAAAGTTTGTTTACAATTTGTATTTTGTACATTATGTACAATGTTTTTGACAAGTTGTTGTCTCAATTAGATTGGCGTTATTAGACTTAGAAATATATAACTTAGAAATATTTGTTAAGATTTTAGCTTCCTATGGTTCATTTTTAGATAAAGACAGCGTTGTAGATTTAAAAAAAGCGGCTGCTGATCTTGCCATCAAGTACAGCAAAGATTTAAATATGTACGAGCTCGCATGTAAAATTCTATACCACTATACCAATTTAAAAACTGCTATACAACTTGAAATTTTACAAGGATTATCCAAATATTAATATTGCTTGCGACTATTTCTTACTCCTACAGCACCAATTGCTTCAAATCAGAGAAGCTTTAGCAAATTAGAATGAATAAAAAATTACTTAAGATCAACTATCGGATAAGATAGGTTATCCAATCTTGCCATAATATCTATATTGAATACAATATAGTTAAAGATATATCATTTAATGACATAATTAATGAATTTGCTGAAACGAAGGCCAGAAAAGTTCAATTAAATAAATATAATTAAAATTTCGTATATAATGTGTGATGATATTTTTTCCCATGATAAATGTTTTTTAAAAAAATTATGTTACACATTTTTGTAACATAGTTTTACTATAATTTACTCTTTCCTGGGCACAGGGCATTGGAAAAGCGAGGTACGGCTCTGCTTATACTAAAAGTCCATAATTTCACTTTTATTATCTTGATTTCTAAAACATATCTTCTTTGCATCAAATTTCAAATGATTATAAAATAATAAAAATTTTTATCAAAAATATTGAAATTTTTGATCAAATTGAATATTTCAAGAAAATTGCTGGAAGAGTAATATTTATATCCTGCAATTAATCATAAAAAAATTATTGATAATGATCTTTAATGAAAAACATTATACTACCAAGAAAATTATTTTAAATTGGTACGATTTAAGAAAAGTTAAGATTTAAAAAAAAAATAGAGTACTTCACTATCCAAGCCAAGCAAGATATTAGCGTAGAATCCAAGAAGACATTGGTCGTATTTAGCCGTAATAAGCCAATCAAAACATTGGCTGTGACAACTTTCTTATTCAAGAAGCATCAGAAATTAGTTTAGTGATATGGTTGACGAATTCATTCAAATAACTTAAAGTATACAGTAAAATATAATCGGTAACATATTGTAATAAAATAAGTAGCAAGGCACATGCCAAAGTAAAAAAATGCTACTTGGGATATGCAATTCGATTACTAAGGTGGTGCAAAAAGAGAGAGGAAGAAAAACAAGTTTTTCTATTTATCACAGTACCGCATTTTTTAGTGTATTTTACTAAGCTTAATTTTTTTTTACCAAATTTCAATTTCCTAAAATTTTTTTGAATAATTTCACAGTTATTAACCCAAAAAATGAACAAATTATATCAACTTTTTCAAACCAAATAAATTTTCAATTCAAATAGAAATCATTAAAATCACTTAGTTTCACACTTTGTGTAAAGCTCTATAAAAAAAATCTTTTTCCAAAAGTAACAAATTATAGAAAAAAACAAAATATAATTTAGAAACAAACTCATAAAAACTACAGAACTCCTAGGGTTTGTTAAATTAATTTTCAATTTGTTCACACAAAAAATAAATAATATAACTTTACTTTATTTCTGTTTTCGTTTTACTTTATTTTTTATTTTATTTCCATAACTACCATACATTAATAAATTATATCTTATCCCACTTTATTATAAATAATAATAATGAGTTCATAAGGTTAAAACAGTTACAATCATTTCTCATATTTTTGTTTTCATATCTCTCTAGAAAATTAACTTCAAGACATTTTCCACAAAAACAAAAAAAAATCAAAAACAAAAACTGAGTATTTTTCCAGGATTAAGTTGTATAGAAAAGAAAATTATTTTTGTTTATTATTTTGTTTTTTTTTTATTGTTTCCTGATACTGTTTAGAAGAGTTTTTCGTAAAGAGGTGAATTATTTCATATTACTGTATGACAGCAAAAATGTATTGGGTACTGCTTTCAAAATAGAAAAAATATTCTATTTAAAATAACAGCGTAATTATCATGATCGTTAAACCTCAGTCATTGTGGCATTATTATGGTAGGTAAATAATTTTAAAATAATGATGGAGATCGTGAACAACCGATATTAGCAAAATTGTTATAATTGAATTACAAAACAATATTGTACATAGTGTCCTGAACTATAGCATGTTTAAACTATTAACATTAGTTTCAATTTATTTCTTTATATTTAGCTTCAATGTAAGTTTCATTAGATCTTGGATTAAATGTAATATTATGAATAATATTATCCATATCATCTTCAAACTATCATACATTATAATACAAAAGTCATATATATTTCAGTTTTGTTTCGAATACATAATCACATCGCATGTATTTAATCAAACAGGGACAGTTCGCTACTTCGGATCGGTTGCATCAAAGATGAACAATAGTGAATAATTTATTCCACAAATTTTTAACCAGCTTTTCTTTTTATCCCCATCTTTATCTAATCCAACCTGGTCTTAAATTTGACTAAGGTAGGTATATAGGTAGAAGTGATAACTGTATTTGCCTCTGGACACCTCATTTACAATCCCGAGTCTGACTCTAGCTAATGCTGAACAACTGCAAACGAACTATTCAAAAGTGTCTGTCTCATGTTCTTTTTTGCAAATGTGATACTGTGGTTTGAAGCTGGGTATTCCGTTTGAAAGCGTGGCTTCCTATCCACAAGTGCCCTGTGCTGACAGCTAATGCCTTTGATATATCAATAACGGAACCCGGTGAAAAGTTGCTTGATTTTGTTATACGAGGGTTATGTTTTACTAAAGGTAGTATTAATCTATAACACATTTCATCTGCTGTGGCCAGATAGCATGATAGCATTAAGTTGTTGACGGGTGGCCATGCAGAGTGAACGTCGTAAGAGCATTGAGTCAAAATTAAACAATAATAATCACAAAAGTAATAAAAATAATTGTAAAACCAATTAATATCGTAATTCTGTTTATTTAGTTTAGGTTTACCGATTATAGAGATTGTTGATATATTTTTTCACTGCTAAACACCTAACACTTCTAAACACCTAACACTTCTAAACACCTGTTACTGAAGAACAGTAACCGTTATTTTTAAATAATATCTATTTATTTTATTAATTATACCAATACTAGAGACCCCTATTTATTAATTATAATTCAAGTTAAAACCAAATTTAACGTTTTTAGCAGAACAGAGATTTAAATAGACTAATATCTTTCACTATCAACCAGTAAACTATAAGAAACTATGGTTTGGTATGGTTTGAAAAACACAAAATACTTCTTAATTACCATGCCTTTTCTACCTTTTCCCTATATTAAATCAAAATAATTTAGTTTTTTAGAAACTATTCTTCAACTGTGAAGTCCACCGCTAGCTTCTACTACTTACTAACTTTGTTTTTATTAACTTATATAAGAACACAGTGCCATTTAGATAAATAATATATATATATTTTTTTTTTTTTTAATATTGACAGTAACTTAGGTAGAATTACCTTTTCATGCTTAATTTAAGTACGATACTGTAATTTTTTACTAAAAATTTTTTCGCGTATTTTTATTTGGAAAATGTAAAGAAGGTGTACAAATAAATTAGTAAATGATTTTTAAAAACTGTTCAACGGAGATCTTTCTTTTTATAGAAATTTCCTTTAATTACATACCCATGTTTAAAAATAATAATAATGTTGCATTACGCAAAATGAAAAACTTTTGGAATTTATTGAAAAATTATTGGAATTCAATTCACACATTGACATTTTTTTTACATCAATGTTACATAAACTGCAAAAACTAAAATAAAATAATTTTTTTTGTTTTATCCGTCACAGACCAAAACTATGCCCAACAATGCGTTCTAACTCAACTTGTGACTAATACTTTTTTTTGTTTTTAGTTTTTTCTTTTTAATTTGTTTTTTTTCACCCGTTTTTACACCCACACTTGCATCAAATATCTTATAAGAAGCAAAAGAAACTGAACTAATTGTTTTTTTATTTAAAATTTTACTTAATATTTGGTAAAACAAAATTATTGAGAGAGAAAGAATATAAAATACAGAAAATAAATACAAAAAGGACACGAAAAATGTTTTTTGTTTTGCAAATGTTGTGTGGTAAATTGAAGTCCAATTTACTTTTAAGGAATTTTTATTTTTAATCTTTTATTTATTTTCTCTCATTTTTGGTGAATAGATTGAATAATTTTGAGGTGAAATGTTGACAACTAGCTCTATTATAATATATGATAATACAATTTACAATCTACCTCTTCTAAGGCTGCAGTTATAGCGATCAGTAAAATGAATACGTAAAATTTTTGTTTTCGATTTTACAACCACCGTAGACACAAAATTTTAGTAAAAGGTTATAACAGTGCTAAAGAATGTTTTCACAAACAAATTATGTTCAAAATTTTAACATTTTAAGTTAAAATTTTAATAAAAAAGCAGTTTTATCATTTTACAGATATGTATTTTTTTTTCTGAACAAAACAAAAAAAATAAACAAAATGAAGAAAAATTATTTCAATGAAGTACATTTCATTTTTTCACGGTTTCATTATTTCATTTGTATTTTATTGAAATTATGTTTCATTTTTTCACTGTTTCATTTCATCAGAAAAAAAAATTCTGATGCAATCTAACCTTAATTTACATTTATTAAGTTTTATTTGTTGTTTACATTTGCGTAGTTGGTTTTTGTTTTTGCATTTCAAAGTGCTTCAAAGTGTTAACTTGGCATATGCAATGGTAATAGTAATAATTAAATTTCAATTTTCCATTTTTAATTTTACTATGAAAACAACTACTACTGTATTCTTTATTATTTCAAATTCAAAACAAGAAAACGTTAAATCAAAATGACAACAAATTTTACGGAAACAATTTTTCTGATCGCTATAACCATCTCACCGTAAAAATAAAATATTTTTTCACTGTTTTATTTTTATGTATTCATTTTACTAATCGCTGTAATTGCAGCCTTAATTGTACTAACAAAAACTAAAATATGTATTTCTCATTTTTGGGAACAGTGAATATAATAACAGCTACAACTATTCTTTTAAGTAAAATTCGTGATTTTAAGATACAAACTGTTATTTATAATAACACTTTCTATGCTTTTAGAATCATAACCTGTTCTTTTTTCAAATAATTTGTTGTTTTTAATGTTGAGAAATGTAAAAATTTAGATATAATATTGAATTCAACATACTGAACACTTTTTTGGATATTTTTAATATCTATGAATTTATTTTTATTTTAATATATTAATTTTAAATAATCCTACATTTTTTACCCAATTATTAATCCTACTGAATTTTAGTTAATATGTAAATTTGTGATACTTAATAAAATATCAACTTCATTATTTAATGAATACAATAAGTCTTAGCTCAAATCAAGTTTTGGCATATTTAGAAGCAAAATCTACAAAAATCTTAAATTCATTTTATTATAGTTTTGTGTTATTATTCTTATTAATAAAACTAAATAAATATTCTTTATTTGTTCAGTTTCATGCAAAAATTTCAACTAGGTCTTAGCATGTGTTATACCAAATTATTGGGTATATGTACTAAAAAGTAGCAACTGTTATTTTAAGAACAGTGATTTTGTATTGTTATTTAAAAGTAACAGTAACATGTAAATAAAACAATTATTTTCTTAAACAATAATTCATTATTTTAATACACTAGCTCTATTATACAACCCAGATAATTATTTTACGATTCAGGAACAAGTTAAGATGTAAAGAAAATTAGTGAAGAAGAGAAAACAAGAAAAACTATTGTTCGTAAACAACTTTCTTATTCAAGAAACATAAAAAATTTAACGAGTGATATGCAAGATGAGATCGATGAGATCGTCATCAACTGGGACGAAGTGAATTCAGATAACTTATAATATAGAGTACAATTCGAATACTATGATGGTTTAAGAAGAGAGAGTAGGAACATTAATTTAAAAATGAACGTTTCTTGCATCTCTACTCACAATACCAACAGCTATGATTAAAAGTGGGCCACTAACAAAATTACAAAGCACTGCTGCTGCAGAGAAAATATATTTGTAAAAAAATTTTGAAGTTGTTACAACAAAAATATTCCATTCATAAAAATTATATAAGAGCAAAAAAAAAGGTATCGCTTTCTCAAAATAGTTTTAAATTTGAAATCCCACACCAAATTAACTTTTTGGTTACCTTTTAATCCTTAGAAAATTTTTAATACTATATAAATATAGTTGGGGCTTTACAAGCGGTATCCAATAGTTTTTATTTTTGTTTCTTTGTAAAAAGATCCTTTTTTTTGTAAAAAAAAAAAAAAAAATATGTTTGTACTTAGTAGACTCTAATAACAATAAGAAATTATGTTAAATAAAAACAAAAAAAAAAAAAAATTTAGGACCCTCTAAATTGCGTTTATTATACTTGGAAATGTTCTTAAAGTGTCAAATTAAAGAAATCTATTTTTGTTTTTTATTTTTTATATTTTTTTGTATTGTAGATATTTTTTTTTTTTTTGTTTTTCTATCTTGATAATAGTTTTTTTATTTTATTGTCTTTTTTTGTTTTTTGTCTTGATAAGATATCCAAAAGGGGATTCTATCATTTAATTTTATTCAAAAATGATGAAAATTGTTTGTTTTTCTTATTTTATTTATTTGTGTAAAAACAAATCCTTTAAATGTACATAATAACAGTATTAAAATGGTTGAATAGATTTAATTTAATGTGCTGAAAAGGATACAAAAATCTATAAAGTTTTAGAAAACTATATTAAGGCACCTGTCAAAAATTGTAATGAAAAGAAAGTTGAAAGGATTCCAATTATTTTTGCTTCTAATAAATTAAGAACAAAAAAAATAATATAATAAAAAAAGGAAAAAAACAAACTTAATTTAAGAAAATATTAATAATTTAAATTATGAAATGAATTTTCATAAAAATCATAAGGTTAGTTGATTATCATAATTGCCTTTAAAATAAATTCAGGCCCCAAATTATACATACATGTTGTGATATAACAATATTAAGAGAAAATAATTGGAAATATTATAAGTTATGAAACGATTTGTGATGAGTTAAGTATTTTAAGATTTTATTCTTCTTCTTCCTTTTCCTTTATTAAAGCAATTGTTAATGACTCGTTAATGGTTAATGGATTGACTTATAACAATTCTAAAAAGTTAAATTCACCTTGCGAATAAATGAAAAATGTTCAGTTACAAGAATATTCAAATCCAGAACTTAGGTAGCACTTCATGCTACCTAAGCCTCCTTATTGGACCTGCAAAAAACTGAAGAGAACCACATCGAATGAATCCGTTCATAACCGAAGTAAATATCTCATAAATAGCCTCAAAAGTAGCCATATTTCTTTATAGAGCTTAATAGGCAGACAGAAAATGCAATCTAATGAAATATAACAATAGATGTAGTCAGTGTTCAGAATTGATTTCATATCCATTGAACCATAATTTTCTATTCATTTAGCAGTCGTATACCCTAATATAAATTAACTAATTGACTCTCTACTTAACGGTAGTTGGCGCAGAAGGTAGAACGCCTGATTTTCAACCAAAATGTCCCAGGTTCGATTTCAAACGAAGACAAAAAAATTTGCTTTGTGGGTTATTCCACCAGGTCCATTTGTAATTGGGATAAAGTGAAATAGTTGAGAGTATAATTTGATTATAACTAAAAATGAAATGGATCTATCCTATTACAAAATCCAAGTAACTTTACAATAGATATATAATTTTTTACATTCAAATTCAACATTTTGACAATTTGTTATAAAAAATGATGAATTAAAAAAAAAAAAAAATGGTATTTGACAGTAAACACAATTGCGACTACGATTGATGAAAAATTAGTGACGAAAAAATTAAAATACATACGCTCTTATGTATATGCTCACAATTCCAACTGCAATCGCTCAACCACATTTTCGTTGTCGTCGAAATAAGGCTATTTTCTATTTTTTTCGGTGTCAGAGTACAATCAGAAAACAATTATTTTGAAATATTATATTAGAATATTATTGTTCTGTTTTTTTTTAAATTTTTATAATGTTCTACAATTTGTACTTTTTTTATTTTTTTATTATATACTATATGTAATTTTAGATTTATTAGCAATGTATTTGGATCTACATCTGGATGATGCTACAAATGAATTAATAAATTATTCAAAATATTTTTTTCATTTTGAAATTCCGCCATTTGCTTTTCTGTTTTGTTTGTTTATTTTTATTTTTCGGTTCCCTACAATTGTATTTCAGTTGACGAAAAATAGTTGAGCGATGCGAATTTCGTTGGTAGTTGGTGGTCGGTGGTCACAAATGTGTTTACCGCTTGACATATGACAGATGACAGACGACAGATGACATATATAAGAACTAATAAAAAAACGAAGACTCTGTTTATGACAATTAAATTATGTTACAATTTGTATATAAGTATATATTGGAATTTGCATATGTGTTGGAGCATTCCGTCGGACATCCATCCAGATAAATGCAGAAAACTAAATATATGTAAAATACATAAATTTAATTTTGTCGAACTTATTTCATTTTTAATTTCAATAAATTTTTCGAACTTGTTTAATAATGAAAAAGGTTCCATAAAATTAAAAATTAAATAAGTTCGATAAATTTATTAAAATTAAAAGTGAAATAACTTTGACAAAATATTATTTATTTGGCATATATCGATATTTCGGGAGCAACTTACTTTCTTCAACAGTACTTCCGACTTTCGATTGCAAAATAAATATAAATGATTAGTGAAAGGAAACCCGACTTTTATTCCATAAATTAAATTTAATATGACACTAACGGCATTAAGATTCTGGCAATGCCATACAAATAACTCATATTAATAATATATCGATAGTTTTTTTGTCAAATTTGGACGCTAAAGTTACGCTAGTTACATATGTATACATATTTGTACACACACGTTACCTATTTTCTCCTAATTACATAATATTAAATTAAATTAGTATTTGTAAATTAAATTAGTAATTGATATTATATTTCTCTTAAATTAACATTAACGTTAGATTCTGGTTCTCACATACTTTTACATTCTAAATTCTCTTAATTACAGTTTAAAGAACAATCAATACATTTGAATTTTCAATTACAAAACTAGTTTAAAATAGTAGATACACATACGTCGTAACAAATTCTAAAGAAAAAGCAATCATGGTTATATATTTAAGTGATACAAAAATTCAGATATTCTTGTTAATATCGCTTTAATAAAAACCGTGATATTTAGCTTTATGTTAAATATTTCAGAATTTGAATTAGAATTTCGAGAGTATCAAAATTAAAGTACTTATATTTAAAAGTTGAGTATCCACCTGCATAGGCCTGATATGTTAAATCTCCCTTCATATATACAAAGGATAACTTAAAAAAAAAACCGTTCCTAAAATCATTGTTGAAGGTCATGTCCTTATATGTAAAATATATATCTTAAAAATTAAAATAAAAAAAAACAACTTTTTAAATTATAATATGAACATTTAAGAATCATCATAATTACATAAAATAATGTTGTTTATTTTCAACTAAACAATTCTTCAAAAAAAAAAAACAACTTCCAAGCAATAAGGAAATTATTAAAAAAAGAACAACATTACTTTTATTATTCTTAATTTTATCATTTATATTTATATTTTCTCGAATTCCCAAAGCTCTCCAACCGCTTTCATTTTGTTTTTTTCTTTTTTTTAATAAAATATATATATATTCATACTTATATTTTATCTACATATTAAAAATTCAAACTTCATTATTTAGCTTCATAAGCTGTAAAATCCTTTTTTAACAAACAAACAAAATAAAAATTCATAACAACTTTTCTTTTTCCTCTCCTAACACAGTCTATTAATAAATAAAACAAAATAAATAAACAAAAACAACAATAATATTAATATTGCTTTCTCTTTCTATTAAAGTTTACCATTTTAAATTATTTCTTTGTCTCTTTTATTTTGAACCTCGATTCCAGAAGAATTTTATAACATTTTTTTTTTATTTTGGTTTTTCTTCTTTTGTTTTTCTTTTCATTTTCTTTATAATTTTAAATTCTCACGCTATTCACATTACTGCAGAAATTTCTTAAAGGAGAATTGTTTTACAAAGAAAAGAAAACGCAATGAAATTAAGTTGTTCCAGTCAACTTTAGGGAGTTATATTAAATTTATAATGAATTCGTTTAGAGTGTTTACGATTAGAGAATCGTAGGTCTCGTAAATGACATTAACAAAAGTGTTGCCGACCTTTCTTACTTTTAGCGACAATTTTGTTGTAGATATACCTTTACAAACGATTAAACATTTTAACTAAAATAAACCTTCAATAAATCAATATTAGGTATAGACTCAGTTGCATAAAAGTTGGCCCAGTCAAAAATTATTTAGTTTCAAAATATATTTATTAAAAACTACTCATTTTAAAAACTTTTTTTTATTTTAATTATGTTGCAAAAAAATAGCCTATTTTTTTTTTCTTTATTAAAAAAAAATAAAGTTTACATTATATACATATGTATTTGTATAAGAATATTTTATCATTGAATTATTCATTATTGGAGAAAATATTAATATATAGAAGGATTCAGACCTTAGCCTAAGCTGTATGGTCGTATAGTTAGTTACATTTAAAGAGTTATCAACAAAAAATAAAAAAAAATAAAAAAATTAAGTTTTGATTTAAGATAATAAAAAGTATATTTTCCTAAATATTCAATAATACTAAATTTATTAATACTAAATTTAATAACTACCAGCATCCTAACATTCCTTCCCTATTACATTACTTAGTCTAATTTAATTAAGTTTTAAAGTTTGTGTTCCCTATTAGTTTTTAGTTTTTTCCTATTCCTTTCACACTTAATTTATAATATTTATTCTTTAATTTTTAATTTTTATTCTTTATTTTTATTTTTTATTTTCATTTTTATTTTTATACCGCAAGTAAGTTTTCGATTTTCCTTTTAAATAAACTGTATGAATTTATATTTTTTAGGTCGTCCAGTAGAGTGTTAAAAATACTTAAACTGTTGTATACGCAGTTTGTTTTTTGTATATCTGATCTAAACAATGAAAGATAAAAATTTGAGCGATTCCTAGTGTTAGGGCTATATATGTCTATATTCCGATTGAGTAAAAATGTGTGTTTAATCATATTGTTTATAATTTTGTATGCAAGATAGTACAATCCACGTTTACATATGTTATTCAAACTTATGTATCGTTCACTATATAATAATTCCGTAGGATATCTTGGTGGAAAGAAATTAATAATTTTAATAGCTTTTTTATGTATGACATCCAACTGTTTGAGGTATGTTTGTGGAGCGTTACTCCAAATGAGATTTAGGTATATAATATTAGAGGATATGTATGAAGAGTATATTGTATAAAGGGTATTGGTATTAATATATTTCCTCAGCCTTCTTAAAATAAAAATGTAAGGAGTGATTTTTTTAATTACATAATCAATATGTTGTCGCCATTTCATTCTATTGTCAATAATTAATCCTAGGTAATTGAAAGTTTTTACTATTTCTATGGTTTCATTTTTGTGTGTTATATTTACGAAATTATAGTGTTTATTACTGAAATCAATATTTTTGTTTTCCTAACATTTAATCTCATCCTATTTTTTTGTAGCCATTCATCAATTAAATTTAAGTCATTTACGATCGAGTTTTTTAGATCTTCCTCGGTATTGCAGGAGTACTTAATAACAGCATCATCCGCATAAAGCTGGATGATTCCATTAAGGTTTAGCATGGTGATGTCATCGATATAAATTTTAAGAACATCAGGCCCCAAGATGGATCCCTGTGATACCCCTTGTTTTATAGTTTCTAAGCTACTATACACGTTGTTGCAATGAACCTGTTGTTTTCTATTGGTAAGGTAAGATTTAAAAAATTTTATTTGATTTTCATTGAACTTTAATAACGATAATTTAAACAGAAGTACATCATGATCAACACAGTCAAATGCCTTTTGTAGGTCGATAAATAAATATCCAGTATATTGTTTTTTATCTATGCTTTTAGAGATAAAATCAGTGAGCGCTAGGCAGCCGTCGTATTTGATCTTTCTTCAAAACCATATTGTTCTTTATTTAAGACACCATTGTTTTTAATAAAATCTATAAGTCTGTTTTTCACAACTTTTTCAAAGATTTTTGAAAAGGAGTTTGGTACAAAAATAGGTCTATAATTAGATAAATCTGTTGTATCACCTCCTTTATGTATTAGAATAACATTAGCCACTTTAAGTGAAGTTGGAAAAACTGAATTTTCCATAGAAGTATTTATTAATTTTACCAGAGTTGGCATCAATTGACTATTGAATTTTTTTATTAATTTTGCTGAAATACTATCATATCCCGTAGAAGCTCCTGGTTTTAAAGAATCAATTATTGTTTTAATTTCATCTGGATTCGTAGGAGTTAGTTGCAGTTTTTGATATATATTTTTGGTGAAACAACCCAAGTAATTTTTATCAATGTCGTTTGCGGTGGGAATGTTTAAATTTTTTGTAATATTAATAAAGTAAGTGTTAATAGTATTTGAAATATTTTGGGGGTTATTATATATTTTATTATTAAGATGTATTTCTGATAAATTATTTGAGCTTTCGTTACAGTTTTTATTATACATAATCCTTTTATATAGAGCCCATAATTTTTTGCTATTGCTAGGATCGCAAGAAATGGCTCGAGAGTAAGAGTTAAGTTTAGCTTGTCTGATTTCTTTGTCAACAATTTTTTATATTTTTCAAATTAGTTAGAAGTTTTAGTATCATTAGGATACTTTTTTTTGAATTTGAAGAAAGAATCACGAATCTTTATTTTTTGTAGAATTTCGCTGTTCATCCATTCTTGTTTTTTTTTATTTATTATAGGCTTAGATTTAGTATAAGATTTAATCTTCCGTGTTAAAATTCCGACTAAATCATCAAAAGAATCGTAATTTTCTAGATCATTCCAAAGTCTATCATCACCAAATTTTTCATAGCTCAGAATTGTTTTGGTGTTATTGTTTAACTCTTTGGTTATTTTTAAATTCGTACTTACAAAGAGCATTTGATGGTCAGATAGAGTTGTGTTTTTTGTTGTGAAAAAGTTGGCCCATTTAAATTTACCATTTATCAGCATAACCTTTTCTGACTAATATGGTTTCTAATAGTCGGGAAAGAGTATTTACAAGTTCCTTACACATTTCTGTACTGAAATTTTCTCATATACTAGCTAATTTCGTTTTCAAACTAGAATAATATTGTTCGGAGTATTTGTCTTATTGGAGAGCTATCAGGGCTGTTTTCTGGCCATTCTAACATGGGAATTTCGTTCCCTGAAAACCAATTCTTAATTTTTTTGGTTGTATAACATGTGGCTATATCCTGTTGAAAAATGAACTCCTTTTCTGGTGATTGCAGTTTGATGGAAATAACCCATTTTTCAAAATATATTCAAATTTGACTACATTAACTATACCATCAACAAACTGCAAATTCCAACTCCTTTGGAAGATATACATCCCCAAACCAAGCTTCTGTTACTTGGCTCTTCGTATTTCTTTTAAGGCAGTCTGGATGGAATGCTTCACCTTTGGTTCTTAAAGCACACGATCACGTATCAATAGGATCAATAGTTCAAAACGGGACACGTCACTTCATATAACACAATCCCATTGTCGAAGAGCTTAGTTTTTCTGATCTTTAGCCCATTTTAAATGCTTTTGCTTATGAAAAGACGTCAAAAAAGGTTTTCAATTGCTATGTAATACATAAAAATGTAAATACTCACTTTATAAAATTTATAGCCTAAATTTTTAAACTCTCTGATGCAAATAAATCTCGAAACTTCTTCTTTAATATCTTTTTTCCACTCATCATTAATTTTTGTCGTAGAAGCTCTGCAATTGGATTTGGCTATTTTCTTTAATACTCGAAGATCACGTGCATATGTGGCCGACCAGAATTTTTTTTTTGTTATATTTCCAGTAGTTTTATAAAATTTAATTATATTTTTAACTTGAAGATCTTGATTATCATTATGAAAATAAATTATTAAATTACTTAAATCTTCAGAGATCGCTTCACCACGAGGCATGATAACTGATTAAATGTAGAAACTGTACTGAATTGATTTAAAATTATTTATATTTAATTTCAAAAATGATAACGGTATAGTACCAAAATGTTTTGAGTGATTATTGATAAGCTGCAAGTGAATATTCCAGTGTAGGCCAACTTTTTTGCAACAAAATAAAAAGAGGCCATTTTTTTTGCAACATAATTCAAATAAAAAAAAATAGCTTTTATTTTTATTATAAATGAATTAATTACACATTAATGTCGGTTTTTATTAGATTAAGGAATATTAAACAATCTTCTGTTAAATGTTTTGCATTTTTGTTTTTTTAAAATGAATTGTTTTTAATGAATATAATTTGAAACTAAATAATTTTTGACTGAACCAACTTTTATACAACTGAGTCGTAATTTAATTGACTATATATTCGTTTAAAATTCACAAAATTCACTAACACTACTGAAACTCATTAGTAGGAATTTTAAACAACTTCTAGTTTGATTTTGAATAGTTCGATAAAAATTAGATAACTAAATTAGTGTCATCATTAGTTTATCACCTATTAGTCAAATTTTCTTCAACAAGAGTAAGGCACAGTTTTCAGAAATGATCACTGCTACAACCTACATGTCCGAACTAACTATATGTACAGTATACAAAATTGAACCAGAATAATAATTTTTTTTATAAAACATTAATTAGTCGCAAAGCACTGATGAAGAAAGTAAGCTGCTTCCGAAATATCGAAATTTGCAAAATAAATACAAATGATTAGTGAAAGGAAAGTCGACTTTTATTCCATAAAAATAATCATTTGTAAATTATCTGTCAATACAGTTAGAAGCCTAACCACTGCTACGATCTACGTTTCATAACTGCCAAGTTAAAAAATTTAACCGGAATAAGAATCATAGGGGAATTATCTCGTCGCTTGATTATTATTTTGGTTCATACGCCAATTGGTTAGTTTTGAGAAAATCTATTTTTAAGGTTTACGAGTTGTTTGAAAACTAGCCGAAAATGTTTAGTTTACACTTTTTTTTACATTGTTATATTTTTTAATTATATTAAAAATTTTAACGATTTTTATTAAAAATTAAAGAAGTTATTACATTTTTGTACCTCATTTCTATAATCGTACTTTATTCCATATCATACATAACATCACAAAAATATTTTGCCTTGGGATATAGAACAAATTTTAGTAAATTTTGTGTGAACAAATTTGTTTTTGGGAAAGTTGATTTTTAATATAAATAACAACATTTTTAATTAATTTTACTTGGATATGTACCGAAAGTTGGATAATTTTAGATATGGTACAAAATTCGATAAATTTAAAAAGAAAATATGAATATGGAACAAAATTGATGTTAAATAAAAGCTAAACCATGGTAGGTAGAGCTTCCGCATTTAATAAAGCCATCCCCAAACCACAAAACGTCATTATTAGTGTGAAAACATAAAAATTGTCTAATGGCACAAAATAATAAAGCGACGATACGTCAATACAGTCAGAAGCGTAATCACTGCTACAATCTATGTTTCATAACTGCCAAGGTAAAAATTTTAAATCAGAATAAGAATCATAAGTGAGTAATTATTGGTCAATACTGTCAGAAGTCGACAAGAATTTGCCACCATTATTGTAAAAATATCTAACCCAAAACTAGCATGGTAAAAGAAGAATAATTTTAGGACGACCGGATATATGCTCTGAAAAGTATAATCTCATCGCCAAAACAATAATTGCAATATGCTAGTTCGATGGAGCCAATTCAACTTTAAAGAGTGGTGAACTCATTCTACGAAATTAAGAGAGTGTTCTACACTGAAACATTCACATCAGGAATTGTATTATTTAGATACAGAAAAAGTTATAGTTAACTTGAAATAAATATCTGCATAATTATAGTATTAACACAAAAATTTGTTCTAAGGTGTACTTCTAATATACTTTTTCTATGGTTGGTATATCCAATTATATGATTTTTTGAATAACACTACCTAATTATAGTATTCAAAAAACTCAAATGTTTGCAGAAACAAATTGATATAGTTACTTTTTTTTTATACATAGCCAAAACACTAGGTGGGGACTTTTATACCGATTGGTACGTTTGGCTATGGTGGGAAAGGAAAATTAGGAAAGAAGGATGGTAAAAGGGAAGGAGGACAATTACGAACGAAGGTGTTAATGTTCGTCTTGAATTTATTTAGGTCATAAATATAGAATTCGTCATATTTTGGGAACACATAAGATGGAATTTTGTTCCACATTCGGGATGTTGAAGCTATAAACGAATTTCCATAAATTGTCTTATGCCATCTAGAGATTTCAATGGTGTAGGGATGACCACATGCTGTCCTTCGTGTTTCGCGGGGGAAACTCTTAAGGGGAGGTAATATAGATTTAATTTCCACTGAGCATGTGCAGATGCCTACGAGATGTATATAAAAAAGTGAGAGAGCTCCGACTATACGACGATGTCCAAGATGAGCTGTCACATTTGGTTCATTGATTAGACGAATAGCCCATTTTTGGACTTTATCCAAATGTTTTAACACAATACTAGAAGCGCCAGCCCATATGTGAGAATTGTAAGGCTAGTGGTAATAATTTATTTTGTCCTAAATATAATGATAACACTTTTTTGTTCGTCTGAGGAAGATGTTGTATTCGTGTAGGACGCAATGACTTTATTCCAAGGATACCTGGTGTTCGTAGCTTTCCAAAAATATATAGCTTTAATTGGCGCGTCTTATCCTTTAAGGACGAAAAGGACATATGAAAGTACCATTATCGTTTTGATGTTTTTGTATATAAACCGTTATATCTGTTGATCTATTAGATATATATATATATATTCAGCTTATTATCTATTAAGTAAGGTAACGGTCTGGAGCATATTCTAACATTTATTAAATGATGATTGGTGCTTCCGTTAAGGACATATTGTAGTTCAAAGTAGAAAATTTTTGAAAAAAAAACAATATTTATTATCTTTCTTTAAACATCAAATATCTCAAAATTTTACCATAAAACCCCTCAATATTTATACACTGTCCTATGCGACAAATAAAGATATATATTTTTGGAAAGCTCCGAATACCAGCTGTCTTTGGGATATAGTCATTAGGTCCTACGCGGGTACAACATTTCCTTCAGAATTCTCCACTTTTGTTATAGTTCTGCAAGTATCGCATCCATTTTATTGAATGCAAATATGTCATATCTATTTCAATTAATGATAATTATGTGAATTGATGATAGTATTAATGATAATACTTTTGATAAAACATTATAGAAGTGATGAAGTATTCCCCCCATGCCCCCCCTGTTAAAGTAGTTTATATTTGTAAAGGTTATTTGCTTGTATGAGAATATAAGATTACGAAAAACGAAGTTAAGAATATTTAGAAAACATTAGGAACGAAAGTGTTAATATTAATCGTCTTGAATACAAAGTCAGGAGTTAATGGTAAAACCAGAAGTGCTATTAGGCTCAATATTTTCGATGCACTGATGACAATAAACAAATTTTCATTTGTATTTTTTGTATCCGCCGCCCTATGCCTCACGAATGGGATAGGATATGATAGGATTGTAAATATTTAATTAATATAACCCTGTAACACACATCACCGGTATTTTCTTTTGCATTATATATAAATTGAAAACAGACTCCATAATAAGCTTAGGATATATAACCAGATATTTAATGTCCGTGTAAATACCCTCATTTCGTATACTTGGGATACATAATCGTCCCTGGAATTATTTATTTATCTCTGATTCAGGAATTCCTGTCCATTTCGAAAATTTTTTTTCATATATCTTTGAGTATTACAAACTGGAAAATAAATTTGAAATAATTAATAACTTGTTTTGGTTACAAGATATGAAGAAGAATAGACCACGCGCCATTTTTTTTATCATTAAATTGCAAATTCTTTAATGTTGTTGTTATTGTCTTGTTTCTATTATTGCTTTTGATCTAAAATAATTGTCGTCATTATTATTTTTTTGATGTTTTTTTTTTTTTTATGTTATTATTATTAAAATAATAATTTCATTTTCCTTTTTTTTTATATTTAATTTATGTTTTGAAAGAACATTTAAGATAAATGAAATATACTGCAAGTAAACATCACTCGCAACACTTTCAAAACATCAAAGAATAAAAAAAGGGTGAACAAAAAATTAATGTAAATCTAGTTCATACTTTCAAAGAAATTTTTTTACTTATAATCTGTTTTAAATTTAAATTTTATATTATATTCCTTGATAGTAGAAACAAGAACAGTGTAGGAGACATAATAGATATTGCCTAAGTAATGACGTTATTTATTAAAAACAATACTCAGTTTTGTGAAAGCAACTCCAAGACGATGTTACGAATTTCATACAAGAAAATTATAACGAGTACCAAAGACCTGCTCTGAGAAGGGTTATATATTGTTAAATTTCATTGAGACCAAACCTATCCTCAGGGTTAGTATCTTACATAAATTTTAGGAACACGCATATATATTTTACTACGCCTTTTTCAATTCCAAGTTGAATTATGGTTTAGCTTGCTGGGGTGGTTCTTACAATAACAGAATTCGCCCACTTCTCCTAGCCCAAAAACATTACTTAAGAACCATGCTTAATGTTAATCGTCTATTATCTAGTTTCCCACTTTTCAAAAGAGTCTGTATTTTGCCACTCAGACATCTCTATATCTACAAAACTATGAAAATTTTTTTCATTAGATCTGGTTACCTCGATGGCGTTAACCAACTTACAACCTACGTATTAATTATTTGAATTATGTTGCTGTTCCAATGGCCAGAACAACACAATTTGCGCATTGCTTTGTTAATATGGCACCACAAATTTTTAATAGACTACCAATTCACATCAGAAGTGAACGTAATTTTTACTCATTTCTTAGACAGTTGAAAATCTGGTTATTTCAGTTCGATCACTCTCAAATTGAATCACTATTTGATGGTGGAAATTTGTATTAAATAAGTGTTTTGTGTATGTATTATAATTAAATGTGGTTTTCTCTTCATACTTCAATTATATTATATTCTTTAATTTTGCTTGAACTTATAGTATACTTGTAAATCTTTTACTTCAATATTAAGCTTTTCATACATTTTTTATTTGTTATTTCTTTTTTCTTTACATTTTTTGATAGATTGTTTACACTATTTTTAATTTTATTTTTAATTCTATAATTTTATTTTTAATTCTATTTTTTTTTCTTAATTATTTTGTCTAATCTTAATTTGTAATTACTTATGATTTTAGTATCCCGCTAAAACATTTATATTTATATTTTTTTTTTCATTGATGTTTGTTTCATTCAACACGTATTCTTTGGACTATATTCGAATGATCCTACTTATTTTCTTACATATATAAAGTTTTCTTATTTTTACTAAATTAATTCTTATTGAATTTTATATTATTATTTTTGTTCCTATTAACTATTCTAATAAACTATAGTTTTTTTTTTTACTTTTATTAATTTTATTGTATTTATTATATTATTTTATTAGATTTAAGAGCTTTTGTAAAAAATTTTATATTTAAGAAAATAAATGAATTTTAAATCTTAAATCTTACATTGACAACTGAATTTTGCACTGAAAACTTACATAAACCCACATAATCCCTCATGAATCTATTAAGGCAAATTATTTAAAAAGGAAAAGTACACTGAACTAGAGCGTATATTATTTACTTATTTATTGTTTATTTGCCTTCCAGATTGTTTATTTGCCCTCTTCGTGACATTATTATTGAGGATGGCTGTGTGAACGTAGAATCTCACAACATTTCATGTAAATTGAAACTGCAATTCTTCATATTAAACGTTACATCAGTTCTTTTATGTGCATACGAAGCATGGAATAAATAACAGAAATAATTATTAATCATCCAGGTATTTGCCAAGGGAATTACGGAGTAGATGTAATTTAGTTCTAAAGAATTTCCAACAAGAAACTGGGTGCACCAACACGAATTGGGGCAATCAGTAATATTTTATAAATGACTATAAAAAATTAGAATTAGATCTGACATTCCAAACCTGCAGGAGACTTGAATGGAATACACAAGATTAAAGGAAATAGTTATGGCCTAAAATAAGTTAACGTTAAATAAATTGAGATATATCCAAGGCACTAACCCAAAATTGAGTTCGGTAGTAAGATTGCATTGAATTAATGTGAGTATTGTCCACAAAAAGCAATAGGATAAATGATACAAGACTAGATAGTAAAAAATTTAAATGGAAACAACATCGAATAATCATCAAGTTAATAATAATTGAAAATATTTTGTTAAGTCACAACCATTGAGTTAACGGTCAATTTAGTTGAATAAACCGATTATGTAGTGGAACATTTGAAATTCAATATTAAGTTATCATACTGAAAGCAGTTGATAATAACTGAGTCAGTGACTTAAAATATAGCATTTAAACTGGTAAATAGTTTCGTTAAAATAAAATTATTATTTATTTTTATTTTTACTATTTTAAATAATAACACTATTATTCCACAGCTATCCAATTATTGCAAATAATTGCATTGTATTTTAATATCGAAATAATTTCATACCACTGACATATTTAAAGACAGCTATATTCAATCATTTTTAAATTATATTCATAGATGACAATCTATCTATCTAAATATCTATCTATCTATATTATTATAAAAATGAACCTATGTTATGAGACAGTTTCTTTGTTACTCAACCGATTTTGATGAAATTTTTGGATTATGTTACTACAATCCAGGACTTAACCAACGGCTATATTAGAATGTAATACGTAGCATAGTTCTAGCGCTATTTCGAATTACGCAGTTACAAGAAACATACCAGGTTGCGGTATATTGATTTATTTTTAGATTTATTGTATACATTATCAAATCAAAACCATATATTAAATGCTTACTAGTCGCAAAATCAGTCATTGAGTGCAGCAGGATTACATTTAGAAAATCCTTGCTTTGCAGATGGTTAGTAATACTTTCAAAGAGTTTAAAATCCACATAATTTATACATTTTACCTCCAATTAATAAAACAAAAATTGTATAATAATTTGTGATATTTTATGGTCTTATACCCGCTTCAATATAATCTAAAAAGTCTATTTACAGGGTGACCGTTTATTACTCAACCGATTTTGATGAAATTTTCATAGTATGTTTAGTATGTTACTGAAATCATTTAAGGATTAAAAGTGATAGTGGTCGTTAAAACAAATAAAAAAAAGCGGGTTGAAGTTAGAACTATCTTTCATCGCTAAAGGGTTGTGGGATCTTATACATTTTCAATTTTAAAATTATATTTTTATTCATATCTGTTTATCTTTTAATTTATAAAATTTAATATTTCTATACTACCAGTTTTTTTTTCATCATGACTGACAGTAACTTAGGCGCAATAACTTCTTTGTGATTTAATTAAGTAGGGTACTGAAGGTTTATACTACAATATCAACAATGTTTTTACTAAATGTTACTATTTTATTAGAAACAATGTTGAAAACGAAGCATTAACATAAGGCATTTTTTTTTGGTTCATTGGGAATCGAGCCTGGAACCTTTCGGTTGAAAAACAGGTTCTCTACGTACTGCGCCACCGAATGGGTTAATCATTGTAAGCTCTTGAGTAAAAGTAATGACGAGTTAGAAGTAAAAATAACTCTAGATTTTTTACATGAAAAAGAAAATTAAGTAAAATATTGTTTTTAAAATTTAGTAGATTTCTTAATTGTGCGCATTACAAAAAAAAAGTTATTGAAACAAAAATCGATGAAATGATATAATAAAGATTTATATTTAAAGTTCATTGTAATCAAAAATTACAAAATCAAATTAAATTTGAATTTAAAGTTTAACTTTTATAAATCTGATTTCCACTAAGGCGGAACAACGTTCGACGGGTATGCTAGTTTGTTATATAGTTGGTGCATACATAGTGTGTTAAATTTCTATTCTACTATGTTATTTACAGTCAATCTGTTTACAAAGTAGTATTTTGACAGATAGCCAATAAATATTTTTCAAATCTTAAAAAATATGAGGTAAAACTATAAACATATAAAATTAACACCTTTCAACTTTCAAACTAACAATTGGAAATGTAGCGTGTGTTTAGACAAAACTATTATATATATTAAAAAATCATGTGAAAATGTGCAAATTATCTGTGAATTGGTATATACTCATAATAGTTGCGTTTTTTTTAGCTCGCAGACTTGCTCACAAGTACTTATGAGTAGTTAAATCTGTAAACAACTCCACAGCTTATACAAATGTGTAAATGCAATTGCAGACTTACGAAAAAATTTCCGCTAGAAATTTTTAAAACTTCTAGCGGATTTTTTTAAACTTATACGAGTATATTAATTTTATATCAAAAAAAGTAGTAAACTAAAAAATAAATAGATGGCCATTGAGGTTTGATAGTTATGTAGTATTATTATTTCTGTATAATATTTCGTTCATATTAATAAATAATATTTTTTACGTTAAATAGAAAAATTTTTAAATTTCTTTTTATTATATATCAATTTATTCTTTATTATTTTAAAATAAATCTTTAATTTTTCAAAGAAAAACATGAACTTTTCACATCAAAAATTAAATAGTAAAATACTGAGGTTATATTATTTTACTCCAAAATTTATTTATTTTTTCGTTTTGTTTACAAACTACTCATAAGTAGTTGTGAACTTTTGATAGAAGTAGTTGTGAACTGAAGATATTACTGAACATATAATTAAGAAGATTTGAAAATATTTTTTTCATAAATAGATAATTATTGAGTATTAGAGATATACCAAAGTTGATTAGTAATTGCTCAGTAAAATTTAGCATGCTCCTTTACAATTTCAAGTTTTGATTTACTGGTTGTACCCCAATACGATCAAATGAAACCTAACTTACTAGTGCTTCAATTTCAATAACTCCTCAAAAATCTTAAAAATTTTTTTATATATTAGAGAAGGCTCGGCAATATATAACATATATTAAACTGCATGGGTCGTAAATAGTAATCCAGCACGGAATTGCTTACACCTACCACCTACATTATCACTTTAAGACCCCTCCAGCACATTTATGTGGGTAATATTCAAACTACAATAAAAAGTTACCAGATGCACATAGAAATATAATTTTGATCTTGTTTTTTTTGTTACTCTTTTCTCTTTCATAGTAAGTAAAAATATTGTAGTTTAGTATGGTTTAATGCGTTTTGAAGTGCAGTAGGACATGAGTCATTAAAAGTAATAAAGTATTTGTTTATATATTTTATTTAAATAATATGTTTTTTAAATTTTGTGTAACTTTTAGGTAGAAAATAGTTTAAATTTAATTGTTTGCTATATTGCAAATTCCAAATTTGTACAAATAAGCAGAACTATGGCAGATAAAGGTAAGTAACACAATTGTGTGGTCTGGGACTTACATCAATATAAATACATATTTTTTGCATATTATGTAGTCACACGATTGTGTTAGTTGGGATTTTGCATATACTTTTAAATAGATATTAAAATGCGCAATTATATTAACTTCGTTCACGTTTAATTTTGAATTTTTTCTATATGGACTGTGTTTTTCTCTATATTTTTAACTGAAACATTTCAGTGTCTGATCCTAAAGATATGGAAAGCCTTTTCCGTTACATGAATGCAAATTTTATGGTGCTTATTTGTATTTTGGTTGTATTCCTCTTCCCAAAATGAGACTTTACCGGTAACATCGGTTTAGACAAGAGATTGATAGCTTTAGACATTTCCAGAAATCGTCTATTCGATTTGAGAAAGTACATACACTTTGTTGATCTCAATAATCCACCATCGGAAGACAGACAACAAATTGTGGGAAGACCAATAATAGACGATGTAAGAAATCGCTGCCTTGCCTTACCTTGACATCACACACATTATTCCATGGATGAACAGATGATATCATTTACAGAGCGATGTTCAACACCCTTGAGACAATATGCGAAAAACAAACCGTGTCCTGATGGTATCGTACTTAACTTTGAAATATACCAGGGAACATCAACGCCTCTGCCAGAAAAAGATTTGCGTTTGGAAGTGGTAGTAATATTAAATTAAGTAAAACTATTCCCGAAAATAGTTGTATTTATTTTGAAATATATTTCACCGGTTTACCGCTTCTGAAAAAACTTTGCGACATGAAGCTTTATGGAACCGGACAAGCCAATAGACTTAAAAATGGCCAATTTCCCAAAAACATGGATATGAAGTAAGGAGAATCTGTTCAGCTTGTAACAACCGACAATAAAATTAGTTCAGGGAAATGGAAAGACACAAATGCGTTGGGATGGCATTCTCAGTTTTTGGAAAACATACTGAGCAACAATTTGAACGATGTTCATGGGCGAAGTCGATATATGCGACCAGACGCTTGAGGATATAGTTGTACTTAACTTGAGTACTTTAGTTGTAAGTTGTATTATTAAGAAGTCCGATTTTTGTTTTCTATAGAGTAAGCTTTTTAAAATATTGACATTCTTTTATTTTTAAGGATTTTTTTAATTGTTTTTTTATTGTTCTTTCTTTATATTATAATTGTTTTCATTTCCGTTACATTATAATGAATTTTTTAAGTTTGGTAAGCTAGAGGAGTAATTTAGTTTAAAAAAACAATGTAATATATAGTATAAACTGAATAAACATTATACTGAATTTATTTTTCTTTTATTTGAATTAAGTACTAACCAACACGTTCGTGTGAGTCTATTTACTGCGACGGAACGGAACAGAACGGCTAACTGCAGGTCCGTAAAATTTTAGATTTAAGTTTTTTAGCACATATTCAAACAATGTCTAAAATTTTATCACAATCGGATAAAGGAAATATTTTTGGGACTTAAAGGGTTATCACATACATGATAATAATTACATAAATATAAATTAATATCAGATAAAAGATAAAAGATATTAAATTTTTATAATTTTTTTTAAACTTATAGTTGTAATGAACAAAGCTTTTTTTAAAATATTCGTTGCAGAAACATCTAAATAATTTATCATAATATTTTGTCCAGTTGGTAACCTTTTATTTTTATAAAATAATTTTGTTTATTTTAAAATATAAGTCTTAATGCTTTAAATATGATTGATTTTGAATTTACGAAATTTATTCTTAGAACATAAATAATTTTTCCAAATAAAGTTTAAAAAAATACCATCACCCACTCTCAATTATCCAATAACTCCATTAACATAATTAATCATAATTAATGAAGGAAATCCTATATGCTTATGATTATCCTAATGACATCAAAGGATATTAGAATATATTCCAGAGAAATTTAATACATACATTATATTATGACGTTTTTTTGTCGCCAAATAGGCGACAAGAAATTTAAAAAACGTTTCCAATTACAAAAATGATTTTTGAAATTAAAAAGAAAATAGAAAGTTTTTTCTCTAGAGAGTGAAATGGAGATAAAATCATAAATAAAGATTAAGTTAGTAGACTAAAGACAAATTATTTTATCATTAGATTATTTACTTTTTTATAGATCTGGTATTCCTAGAAATATATTTTTATTTTTATTTCAGCTAAGCTTGTTTTATTCATGATCCATATTCTATGTTATCTAACATTATGAAAATTGTATTCTTTAAAATATTATACAAGAATTTGTAGAATTACTTTTACCCAATAGCAAAATTTATTTTCAATTCATTTAAATTTTTATTTTACGGTCAATTAAACCATCTATATAGACAATAGAAAACCTGAATTGTAAATTGAGTTTTAATGTGTTTACTAAACAGATACATATTCTGGTTGAATTTGACCTTACGTATGAATAAACAATAATTTAATTCGTAGTTTTTAATTACTTTAGCATAATATAGAGACTTAGGACAAGAATGTGAACTCATTAGAATAATAAAATACCAGACAGGACTAGGACAAATAGGAAATGTTATTGATAATCAGTATAAATCAGTAAACAACAGTACTCGGATATTACTAAAAATAATAATCTAAGAAGAAAAAGGGTTAAAATTCTCTATTTTTATTTTTATTTTAAAATATCACCATCAGTTCAACGACGTGACATTAAATTTATATTTTGCGAAATTAATATAATATAAAATATAAAATTAATGAATATTACCGTCAACAGATTTGAGATTTTTTAGGAATATGTATATAATATAAAATAAAATAATAGGACTTAAGTCAATTTTAAATTTTTATAGTTTTCAGTTTTTTTTTTTTTTTAATTCATTTTTCATACTTTCATTTTATATAATTATGTTTAATTTTAGTTTTAGATGTATATTGTTTCCTTCTTATTAGTCTTAGTTAGAATTACATACTATAATTGCACTGAATTTTACACATATTTAATTTTGATTGTAAAACACTCTATAGAGCTTTAGCTCTTTTGGGTTCAAAAAAATGAAATAAATAAATAAATGAATAACTTCAAGTTAAGACTTGGTAGAAATTTACAGTACAGTTCTTTTACAAATTTTATATGTATAGAATTTTATGACAAAATGATTAAATTAAACGTTAGATAACAAATTCGATATTATGATACAATGACAAGACAAAGAAGGGTACTGGACCAGGCCGAAAAACCTTTACAGCATTTTCTTTAGACCTTTGGGTAGAAAAGCAGATGATCTACCTACTGTACCACCCAGCGTGTAATTACTTTATATGTTGTGGTGCATAAAATGGAAGTGTTGATAATAAGTTTCCCATAAGGCGGATAATAACGTGTTCAAATTTTCGTTATTTATTTTTGTTTGGCATTAATTTTTAAAGCTTAAATAGTTGATTAATTATAGTAATAAATTTCATTATTTTGCGTTTTTTGTTGGGTCGAGGGTACAATACGTTGATTTTGGTGCCATATTATTTTGACTAATATTACATTATAATTGATAATATTAATAACATATATATATTTAAAAATATCAAAGAATTCAAAAGTTCTAGTCTTCAAATTTTTTGTACAATATTTTTTTAAACAAAATTTTACATTTTCAACTTACAACTTGTAAGTAATACAAGTTTTAAATTACGCATTTCAAAATTTTTTTTTTCAATCATTTTCAAATTTCCAACCCAATTCTCTCCACTCTGAATACATTTTAAAGAGTCCATAAAAACTTTCAGACATAAGATTTCCTTCAAAAGTTTTTCTATTCCTTTCTTTTTATTTATTTTTCTTTGTTTTTTTTTCTAAAATGTCATCATAATATTTCCTCCTGAAAAATTTTTTGAGTCTAATAAATTCTTTTGTTCGAAAATATTGTTCAAAAAAAAAAATAAGCACAAAAACACAATACAAAAATAAAAAATATTTTTTTATTTCTAAACGTTATTATTTCTATGAGTTGAAAAATATCTTAAGAAAAACTTTTTTTTTTCTTGTTTTTTTATTTTATTACATATTTAAATTTTTAATTTAAATGCTGCCCTGAATTTTGAACTAAAGAAGAAAAAAAAAATAAAAATAATTTCATTTATGAAATCGGAGTGTACTGAAAAATGTCAGTATGCATGTATATTAAGAAGAAGAAAATTAATGTAAATTAAAGAATATATTCTCTATAGCAGGGATTGATAATTAAATATAATTTGCGAACCGTATTAACTTTTATTTTAAAAATTATATTTTTGGATTATTTTAAATTTAGTTGTCTGAGATGCCTTAGATGTCCTCAGATGCCTTAGATGTTTTTGATATAGCGTTATACCCGCAATTATATTGTCATACATCACAAAATGAAGAAAAATTAGTTAGAAATGAGGTCTTAAATAATTTTTCGAGCTCTATCGATTAGCCTAATCTACGGTATTCTAGTTCTTATAGATTCCAAGATAATCAGTATCATTTTTGCCGTATACGTCAAAAAAAACTCGTTGATTATTCTTATTTTGCCGTACATGTCAATTTTCTGGATATGTGGCAAAAAATCAATACTTAAACATAGAATAAAACATATTTTTAGTTATGTACGGCAGAATAATTAACATTAAAATAATACATATATTATTTTGCCGCACATGTTTGAAATTTCTAACTATACTTTCATTATCTTATATGCAAAAAGAAAATGAAATTCATCAAGTATATGTAGAAGGTTTTTTTTGAATATATTAAGTATTTCAGATAAAAGAATTTACTATCATTTCAACATCCTCGTAACGAAATGACCGGAATTGTTGAAGCCTTGAAAAGAGGCAAATATGTCAAGCTGCGTTTCTGAGGAATTAAATGAATATTTTTTAGATCACATTAAAAGCTTTCCTACTTTGGTTGACTCTCATTATTGCAGAGCCAGCTCTTCAAGGAAATATATCGAAGAGAGCCTATCGTTATCAAAAATGTTCAGTTTTTTTCAAGAAAATATCCTGACGATGCTATTATTATCTACGTCTTACACAAGAATTTTCAACAAATATTTAAAACGATAATCAGTTATGTGAACCTCATAGAAAACAAAAAATTTTACTTAAAATTGACCGTGTTACAGATAGAAACAATGCTAATCAAAATACTTTGATAATATGTTTTGATTTACAAAGGATTATTACACTATTTAATCCTCTTCCATATTTTATTATAAAAGAAAACTTACTGTTTTTATTATGGCTACTACTGTATGTTCACAAGCAAACCGGCACTAAAATTTAACATACTGTGCAATTTAGAGCGAAGTGCACAGTGGACGTACAGATAACGACATTGCTAGTTCCTTAATAAAAAATTTTTTAAATAGAAATATGATTGATCTTAAGGAGACTGTGGAGTGACTTTGATTTTTCAAAAAAATTTTATTTAGTAGAATCAAAACTGTTAAGGACAGCCAAGATGATCTTTTTACAATTAATTTTAAAACTTCTGCTAATGAAATTATTTACAAAACTTCTAATTTGCTTAAGAAACCTAAAAAGGTAACTTTACCAACACCGAAAAATATTTTTGAATTAATTTTGAAAATCTTAGATGTAAAAAAATTATGTGATGATAAAGAATATAATATCAAAAGTATATACAAATTTTTACCAAAATTTGACGTTCAATATTTCAAAACCTCACTCAAAAACGAAAATAGATTATAAGATAATAAAACGTAAAGGAAAATGAAAAAAAAAAAACAAAAATGTAAACGAAAAGAAACCAAAAAAAATTATGAAATAGTTCTGTTCAATACACATATGCACCATTTTTGTCCTTAAAAAAAATTGAAATACTTTTCATAATTTTTCTTTTAAAAGTTCACAATTCGAGTAATGCTGAATACTGAATTTACATTTAAATGGCTTTGCTTTAATATGCGTTATCATATTTTTAAATTTTTGCTGAACCAAATTCTAAGCACTAATGACTAAACCATAAAAAAATTATACTGACTAAGTCTGATATGACCATCATTCTTCTTCAACTCTATATAGAAATATTTCAAAACCTAATAGCTTTTTTTTATTAGTTTGAGTAATTCACGTTTTATGTTAAGTGTAATTATTTACTCTCTGATGAGTAGTTAAGACAAGTAAAACTTACTATCTTTTGAAGAATTAAATTCATAGCAGTATTGCTAATCTAAAAATTACTATAGAAAAAAAGTATAATTCTAATTGTTAGGTTTTAAGATATATATTTTCTTTTTGGTTACGAAATTTGATCAATAAATTAATATGCTATGTTTTGGTCAAGATACAAATTCAAGTAGGTAGGTAGGTAGTAGTGGCTTTCAGCATTACGCCGACACTTTTAGATAAGTAAGATCCATTCTGATGCCACAGGATAATTGGGTGATACCACAAATTGAAGTTACTATATAATTGTCGAAATTAGTTGAATATTTTCCTTTTCATTTTACTGATATGCTTATCATACAGATACGAGTATTTCGTTACTATATTTTGAAGGTAAAACTATTTCAGCTTCTTAAATAATTACACCGATACCGATTATACAAAAATGTGTGTACTTTTATTGCTACTACGAAACCTACGATTTAATTAAAAAAAATAGTAAGTGTAAATTACTATGTTTTACCATTGTTACTGTAGAGCAGATTCTGTGTAAAATAAACTGATATGATAATATGTAAAGGTAACCAGTCTTCTGATGGTACCAGATCTGAATACTGGTTTTTCGACACTGATAAAATCGAGATAAAAAATTAAAAAAAAATTATAAAATACAAAAAATTTCATATATGTATATAAACAGAAACATAAAAACTTGTAGCACAATAATTGTAATTTATGTCATTCTATACGAATTTACGAGCTATATTGCCCTTTTGAGATATTTTATATAAAATTTAATTTTTAATTTGGTTATATTAATAATGTTATTAATCAAATAATAGCCTTGGCTTTTAACATTTTTTCACAAAAAAAAAAACATTATTTCCAGGTTGGTATTAAAGTTTGACTACCCCTGCTCCATTATCCATAAAAAAATTCTATGTAAATACCAAAGTGTATATTATTTTATTTTGTATAAATATACAAAAATAAATTCAATTCATTATTCATTGTTTGTCCTGGACATTTATTTACTCTTATAAAATATTTAAATAGACATTCTGAATAATTGGTTAAGTTTATCCTTCATAAAATAATAGAAATGAAGTGAAGATTTGTTTTTTTTTATTTTTTTATTTTTGTGATTTACCTTCAAAATAGTATTCTGATAATTTTAAAGAAAATAAAAATTTCTTATAACATATAGGGAGTTGTTTAATTAAGGATATTTTTTCCTTACATATACATTTATTATTAATTTAATGTATTATCTTAAGGTTTAATAATTATTATTCTACCTATGGCCGAAATTTGATAATATAAGTAATTAATAAGTAAAATAATATTTTAATAAAAATAGTATCTTTAAAGCACAAAATTAAATGTGAATTTAATTAATCTGAGTGTCTGTATATAAAAATTAATTTGGAAAGGATATTAAAATATTTAGCATATAGATAAAAAGTGGTTCTTTTTGAACTTTTAGTATTTGCAAATGTTCTATTTTTGCATTTAAAAAATCCAAAAATTAATTAAGAAAAAACCTGATCGATGACCAATTTTATACTCGAAATTGCCAAATAAATTTTTTTTAAATTTCTTTATTTTATTTTGCTATAGGACTTTGTTTTTTTGGGACAGAAAATACAAAATTTATACTGTTAAAAATTTTTATTTTAATTTTTTTTTATTTTGTACGAAAATATTTAAAGGCTTAAGCATAACTTAAATTGTAAAATGATGATATACAATGCATATAACTGTAATAATGTTAATGTTATTGCAGGTCAATTACTCAATGACTGTAATAAAAATAATTCAATTTACGCTGAATTTGCAATTACAATCAGACTCTCAAAACTGGTGTAACATCTGCCGAAATTTGATTAAAAAAAATGTAGCAATAAAAATTCTGAGACGGTAATTGGGCAATAATGGTGACCAGTGAGTAGCTAAAAGGCCACAACATAAAGGATTAGCCTTTCAAGTTGATGGAATTTGAAAACTGGTTTTAATAAAGTAGCAAAGAAAGTCAATATTAGAGTTGATATACATAGTCTCATTTTTTGCTAGCAGTTGATTTACATTAATAGAAATAATAATATTATTATCTAACTATACGCTTTTATAAATATAATTAATATAAAACAATAAGTTTGTTTGAATTTATTTTTGTGAAGAAATAATCAACATTGCCCTTAATGTGTTCTCTATAATATTTTTATTCTGGTGTTTTTAGGATTTTAGCAAATTTATCGAATTTTTACAGCTGGCAACAACAGGAATATTTTTTTTTACCTGTTTGTCAATATTTTGCTTTACAAAATAAATATTCACTTGAACTTGAAGATGTGCCTGCATTGATCAATTAGAATCATTTCGAGCTCACTAATTCAAAGACACAATTTATTGGTAATTTTTTCTTTTTGCGGTAATATTTTGAAAAAGCTGCAATTTTTGGGTCACTGGTTTTTACTTTATTTCACCAACGTGAAATGTTTTACAGACATTATTAGCATATTAATACATTAAATACTTTTCTCTTCATAAACTCATTTATCGTCTTCCTTTATCGGCTTAAAATTTCTAATGGAAACCGGGCATTATCTATTAACTATTCTACTACAAAACAGAATGGTTTTGGACCTAGGTGTAACCGTTTTTCAGTCTCTTTTACTCTTATACCACCCTATTAATCTCTATTAACTATTTTACTGCAAAACAGAATGGTTTTGGACCTAGGCGTAACCGTTTTCAGTCTCTTTTACTCTTATACCACCCTATTATTCTCTATTAACTATTCTACTGCAAAACAGAATGGTTTTGGACCTAAGTGTAACCATCTTCAGCCTCTTTTACTCCTATGCCACTCCTATACCACCCTACAGTAGATCGACGATGTGGGAAGTAAAAAAGCAAGAATAGTTGAATAGTAAATTACACCACAAATATTTAAAATAGTTACACATTCCACAAACCAAAAACAAAAAGTACACAAAACGGTGGCAAATACTAGAAACATTTTAAATTAAATACCAGCAAACAAAAAATAAAAAATAAAAGTAATAACTAATATACAATTGTATATTTTACGGAATTGAATCATGCGGTTGCAAATATTTAAAAATGAATTCACGTTCATAGGTAATTTGTTGTGATTCATAGGTAATACAAAAATACAAATAAATTTGCTCACTAAAGAAGCTTAATACAAGCATATAAAAATGATCAGACTGTTTATTTTTATAATTTCAAGACTGAACGATTAACATCCTAACTGCTTCAACGGCTTGGTATTTACAATAATATCTACAAGACATGGCACCGAATATAATATTGTATATACTTATAAATTAGTTATAATTTAGTTATTGGTATAGCAGCCAATTTAAATAAGGAAAACTACATCTATTGTTCATAGTAGCAAAATTTGCCTTCATAGTAGCAAAGTTCCATTTTATTTTAAATGACAACGAACATATTGTATTCCAAGTTAATTTTTAAGAATAATTGAAGAACTTTGTTTGTACATACATTCATTCATGACATAAGCGGGATTCGAACTCGAAAATATTCTTTTTTTTAACCATTAACTACACTATCTTGTTTCGTCTCAATTGATGGCTGGCTGTCTTTAATATTGACGAATATTTTTTGATTATATAAGGGACCAAATCTGATGAATTAAGTGTTTAAATAGGCTTCAGAATTTATTCTACAATAAAATTCGAAGACCCACTTTATGCAAAAACACTAATTTACCGATCTACTACATTGAGAGGTATTTTATTGTGTTAAGTTATAGTGAAATTATTATTCATTTCGTTATAAAGTATAGACGTATAGGTATTATACTTTGATTTCATTATAAAATGTAATATCAAGCAATTCGGACAACAACAACAATTATTCCAAAACAAATATTTTTTCAATTAAAAAGAAAGAAAAATGCATAATTCCTTTTATTTTACTAAATTCTTTATTTGTCTATTTTACAAATATCGATATTTCGGCAATACTATGTTGCCTTCTTCAGTGTATTGGCGTAATTAAATTTGATTAAGAGCTACATTAGTTATATATACTTTATTACAAAATTAAATTAAATTTTAAATTTACTTAATTCTACCTGATAAAGAAAGGATTTATATTTTTATTTGCTTATGAATTTAAATAGCCACGTGTACCCATTACCGTGATCACTATTTAGAAGTGTACCTGACGGTTGTTTTATGATTTCCAGACTTTCGCAAACATCTAGTTTTCTGGTGTCGTTGATTTCTTTGATTACCTTTAGGTCATTTATGTTGATATAAAGTTCCTCGATTGCGATGTGTTCGGCTACAGTTGATTTGAAATTGGATAATTTACCTTTCTTAGCAATTTTTACATCGTTTAGATGTTCTTGAAATCTTACTGTTGCTAATCTTTTTGTCTGTCCAATATATATTTTCTCACATTTGTTGAATGATATTTTGTAGATTCCGCTTTTCTCTGTTTTTATTTTTTTATCTTTCGCAGAGCCTATATTAAAGGTTTCAATTGATGCCGCCTACTAGTACTTATGACGTCTATGTTGTGTTTTTTTTAATTTTTTCCCTAATGACTTCGTTATTTCAACGTCATATGTGATGGAAATTCTTTTGGTGTCTTCTTTTATCCATTCCTATCGGAACAATGTGGTCATATCATACCTTTTCATATACCTCCTTTTCTTGTTGATAAATCTTTTAATTGTTGTGCTCGAGTACCTATTTTTTGTAGCTGTGTCGATAATATAATTTTTTTCCTCATTATATTTATCCTTTTCCATTGGAACGGTCACTAGTCTATGGATCTTTGAATGAAATGGAGCCTTTTATTGGAAGCTATGATTTGATGTACTTGGGGTTACTCTTTGGGTGTTCGTCGGCTTCCTGTAGATTGCGAATTTTATTTCAGTATCTCTCTTAGATACTAAAATATCTAAGAAAGGTAGTTGATGATTCTCTTCAATTTCTGCTGCGAATTTTATGATCTCGTGAATATTGTTAAGGTTATTCAGGATCTTGTCTAATTCATTCCGGTTGATGATAGAGAACACGTCGTCTGCATACATTTTCCAATATTTTCGTAAGTTTCTTTCTTTGTGTAGTTTATCTTCTATTTTTTGCATGAATATTTCACTTATAAATGACAGACAGATTCACTTATAAAAGACAGTGGATTCCCCATTGCGACTCCGGTTTTGCCTTTATAAAACTTTCCTATGAAAGTGAAGTAATCCTCTGTCATGCATAATCTTGTTAGCTTCATATATTGTTTGACTTTTTGACTCCATTGTTGACTTGATTCTTGTTTAGATAGCCAAATTTCTAGGTCGATATGTGCCTCATCAACTGGAATACTGGGGAATAAGGCTTTGACGTCGAATCAGACTAATACATCTGTTTCTTTGAAGTTTTTGAAACTTTGTACTCTTTTATTGAATTCCATGGAATTTTTGACTGATCCAGTATTCTTGAATTCATTAAGAAGCCATTTAGCTAATTTATAGGTAAGGGAGGTGTTTGCAGCGACTATTTCGCGCATCTCGTTACCCGTTTAGTGCATTTAAGGTAAACATTTAATCCTTGGGATAGACACATTAGGCATGCGCAGCTCTTTAATTATTTTTCCCAACAACAAAGCACACTTCTTACATGTTTTTTCAACTCTTCGAATTGATTCTTGCAGAGGATCCTTGCTAAGCTCCTGATATTTGTCGCTGGTTATTTTCTTTAAAACTTGTGTGCCGTAGTCTGTTTTGTCCATTATATCAAACGAATTTCCTTTTTATGCTTTCATGTAGTACACTGGTTTCTATTTTAACTCTTTTAGGATTGACTCATTAGATTGGGTCTTATTGGGCATAATGTTTTTTACGTGTTGCGATGTCATCCTTCTTATTTCTTCTTTGTGCTGTTGCGGGAGATATTTTATTGATGCTTCTATGTCTATGATTATATCCTCTGTAGGAGAGTTTTTAGGTTTAATTGCATAGTTGAGTCATTTATTTAAAAGGTCTGGTTGTTCATGTAAACATGCTTGTCGATTTGTTATTTACGAAACCTTTGATATGTTTTATTTTTGGGTTTTGTACGGGTACAGTTCTGAATGGTGGCTTTGCTATTAGTTCTTATAAATTTTTATTTTATATAAAATCGTGTCTGAAACAACTACTTCTGTGCAATTGCACAAGGTATTCACTAGTTTAAATAGAATATACATAATAAACTTACTTATGAATATAATAACACAAAACAATCATTATATTCAGTAAATTCTTTCATATAAATAAAATAAAAAAAAATAAAAACCAATGTTGGTGTCTATGTGAAAATTTAAACGAATAATAATTAAATTATTTGTAAAATTCATGATATCAAATTTAAATTTTTCTCATTACAGTCAGTTTATTCGTGCAAAATAAATTTACATAAATTTTAATGTCTCGTATTCACTATAAAATAGTTACTTTCTCAAATATTGCTCTCCTCTATCTCCCAAAGACTTAAATTCGTTCTTATTATCATCATTACTCTATCTATATATTTTTTCTCACATTAAAGAGAATAAAACAATTTCACCATGCTTCTTCACATTGTGATTTTGTATAATATTGAAACTGTCGAAGTAAATATTACTTTTTTTTTTTTAAATACTTCATCCCAACTATTTTTAAGAATAAAAATATTTAACCTAAATCCCAGACAATTCAAAATTCTTCAAATCGCACAAAGCAAAAAAAAATTAACTAATTCAGACTTTTAATCAAATTGAATATTCATAAACTGATTTTATTATGCGCAACAAAGTTATTTTTCTTATTTAATATAATTTTTTTTGTAATCCTGATGAGATTTTCAATTTGAATTTTGTTCATATTTAAATTAAAAATTCATAAAAATTTAAAGAAGCGCATACGCAACTTTTCTTCATTTTATGAAAAAGATTTAATTTTTAAAATAAAATCGAAAAATTTGAAATCTTTTTATCTCATGGATAAAATATGAAGGTAAGTTAGAACTTTGATATAAAAAAAAAAAAATCTCGTGTCCAATAAAATAAATAAATTAAAAAATAAAAAAAAAAACTATCTTAAAATTTTCAACTTTAATTTTATATGAATTAAATTAAAAACTTTAATTTTATATATTTTTTATAAATTATAAATTTATAATTATAAATTCAATTTGAATAACTTTTATCAGCTTAACAGATAAAATATTTTAAATATTTGAAGTGAACTTGGAGGCCTTTTATTATTTTTTTTCTTTTTACTTTAATTCATTTTGTGAATTCTGAATATTAATAATTTAAAATTAGATATTTTTTATTTTTTTTATTTTTTATGGTCTAAAAATGTTTACATTTTTTATATAAAGAAATTAAATATTTTAATGAAATCATTTTGAAATCAAAGTGCATTAAATTCATGATTTATTTCCAAATAGATGACAAAAGAGAGATAGAATAAATACTAGCATCCTTAAAATAAAAAAAAAACTGTTGTTAATTATTCATACAGCTAAAAAATTAATGTTATGGAGTAGGAAAGCAGAAGTGATAGTTCTACTACTTTATTTCAATTGTATCTCGGACCCTTTTGTGATATGTCATATTTCGTAAAACTAGTTTCAGCAAACATTTATGTCGCCGTTTGTTGTATTTAACGTATGGCGTACTCTTGTATAGGTATTGTACTTGATATCTCTTATATATATCTTTTTTTATTATTACTTTTACTTTTACTTACAATCTACCTATCATAATATTTTAAAGATTTTAACAAAAACTTCTAATAAATATTCGGATTGGTTTGTGAGGGTACGTTTCAACTATAATATACTTCTAGGCTTTACATTTTATTTGACACCGTCTTAATCTTCTGTGTTACCTGGCTTTTTTTCTTTATATAATTCCATTTAACTGAATGAAGCAAAATCCACGCACATTAACTTTACAAATAAAAAAGTTGAGTCGCACATTCCAGTAAGACTAAACAATGTCATCATACCTTATCAGAATTCTGCAAAATATCTTGGTATGACGGTGGACATAGTATTGTGAAACGTTGTCAATGTCCCATGGTTTGTTCGCAATACTGATATTTTTATTTATTTATTTATTTCATAAAATCTCATGAGAGCTTAAAGCTCATATAGAGTGTAACATATATAAATGAAAACTTAAATATAGTCAAAATAATTAAACAAAACAATTATCAAGTTTAGTGCAAATATAAAAATAGCATCATATACATATATAAGCCAATATATTCAAAATATAATATATATTATAGGAATTAAAGAAAAAAAAAAGTGAAAATAGGGATCTTAGAGTTCCTCTCATAAAAAACGAAATAAAAAAATTTACTGTACTCCATAAAAGTCGTCTCTCTCAGCATGTCAATGTCGAAGTTTCACGTTTAGCTGACTGTGAAAACTTTGTTAGAAAACTTAAACGGGTGAAACTGTTCGAAGTGTATTAGAATAAAATCTTTTATCTTACCATAATTCCTAATGAAATTTTGTTTGATCAAAGATATCTGAAGTAATAGAGCCAAAATTGTAGTAGTTGTTAGTCTCAAAGATAAGTTTTAATTTGAACAAAAGGATGGGAATGCTTAGTGCGTTAAAGTCGGCACAGTCCTTCATTTCGTTCTTCCCCGGTACAAGAACAGAAATAGAAGACTCTTTTGATGATTTTCTTCTATCTGAAAAAAAAAAATATATATAATTCCAAGTCTATGGGATAAACACCCTAACTTTCTTTTACAGAGATTTGGCATACACAATTACATTATAATAGTTTGTAGTTTTCAGAATTGTTGTGATATCTACTATCTTAAATGTGGAAAACTGTATCTATATTAGATTATTTCGCCTTCATAATAGCATAGTTTCATTTTACTTTGGTGGTGGTTTCCTAACCAATGTCCTAACAAAAATGGTTGAATCAGTTATTTCCTATTTCACGAATCAGTCATTTCTTATGACTAAGTTTCGAACATACCAAGGCATTGACGTTTCTAAGTACCTTTGCTTGAAAACATTCAATAATTTCTATGTTAATCGTACTCCACAGCTCGATACCGGAAATCCATATTAGTTTCATTATGCTTCTGTAGACTCTAGGACTTTCATTTTCTCTATGAAAGATATAATTTTCTTGCTTTAAGATACAGAGCTTTTCTGAAGTAATTGTTATACTCGCATAGGACCATATTAGTTTATCTCGAGGATACCTCTTGTTTCCAGACTGTTCAATAATATATATCTTTAATGGCTATTTAAAGGATAATCTTATCTTTTAAGGATGAGAAGTACATTTGAAAGCATACCTACTTTTTGTTTTGTATATACGCGGTTATATCTGATGATCTATAAAAATATATATGTATATACATATGTTTTTTATCTACTAAGATAATAGTCTGAGAAATTAGTTTAACGTTCATTTGATAATTATAGATGCTCTCGTTGTGTATATATTGAGTGGTATGAATAAAAATTCAAACGGAGTGTATTCAGTTTGTATTCAGTGAAGAAAAAAAGAGTGTCGACAAACTTATCCCAACATTCTACTCAATATTTTTGACATTTTAAAGTATACTCAGTTTTGGAGTGAATAAAGTTTTTATTTATGAGTGAGTAGTTGTTAAAAGTTGATTGTGCTATAGAGCATCATAAACTTTTTGAAATAAAACAAAGTAAAAAGCAAAAATAAAAAAGAAGAAATGGATGAACATTTTATCCAAGAGTATGAGGAAATAAACTGATAAACCACAAAAAAAAAATATTAATAGGTATTCAAATCTGTACAATGATTTGAAATCGTTTGCATCGCCAAAACGCCTTTATATGTAGTATTTTCCTCTACTACTATAAATTTTTACAGACATATCTACTTAAAAAATTTTGTTCAAAATTATTAAAAAAAATATTATTATTATTTCTTATTCACACTTTCTATAGCACAAATTTACAATATGGTAACAATATTCCATTTGACATTTCTAAACACTAATTTCTAAATTTAGATTGAGTGAGAGAAACAACTTTGAGTAAAACCTTTATTCACACCAGATTGATTACTAACTCTGAAAAATAGTAAATAAAAGAAACTTTGCACAAAATTAGAAAGCAATAAAGCATAAATATTTCTGCACTAATTACACTCCAAGCCTATATACCTAAGCCTTATACAATTATCTACCAGATTTTAAGATTTCATACTAAATCCACAAATTTGAATTTATTAAAAACTAACTCAGCATTACAAACAATATCTTAACAGGAAACTCACTTGGAAAATGATAATATATGGCAAGCAGAAATTCGTCCTGAAATGTGATTTTTCAATTACAACTTCTGTTTACAATAACCTACGATTGATATACTGATAACCAAGAATATCAATTTCATGATTTTTATGTAAGCATTGTTCGACAGCTGATTACATCAAGCAAATTTGACTGTTTATGAAAACGTCCTTATAATATAACTGAATTCACTAATACTTAGTTGTAAACCAATAAACTTATTACCACCAATATGAAATAACCTTGAAATAGGTCAATTTTATAATTTAACCCAACCTGTTAGACAAAACCCATACCATCAAAACTCTTGCAATTTTTTGATTATTTACATTTAAAAATTTCGTATGTAAATATTTATAAAAATTCAAATTTAAAACTCATTCAATTATTATAAATTTTTATTATTTTATTTAAGTAAAGAATAATGTCAATAATTTTATCACGTTCTTATTGTTATTATTTCAGTGTTATATTTTTAAATTTTTAATTGATTTACACAAAACAAAATTAAAAAAAAAAGAAATACGATTTTTATGAAAATTTCATTAAATTTTTCGAATTTTTAAAAAATTACAAATTATCTCATTACAAAAATTTATGAATTATCCTTATTTATCCTTTGTATCATCATTAAATTAATTATTTATCAAAATATAGATAATATTTTTTTTTTTGTTTTTGTTTACGAATTTAATAAGTTTTTATTAAATTTCACTCAGTTATTCAAAGAATGTCTGCCAACATCCTTTTTTTTTTTTAAACAGTTATAATAAAATATTTTTAAATAACGTTAAGCGAAAATACCGTTATTTGAGTTACGTAAAGTGAATATTCATATTTTTTTTGTTGTTTTCAAAGTTTGTGTGAACATATTCTACTAACTGAATTGAAATTAAAAATATTTTTTGTTTAAATTTGAGCAAATAACGCCTGTTATTTGATTAGTTCATTACATAATTAGCCGATAATATCATGCCGATAAAGATCATGTCCTATGTCATGATCGGCCTGTTGAACTACAGTTCGGTGTGAGCTATGGGTTTCTCATTATATTTCTCAAAATTTGATCTTGCACAAATGCCTTCCAACTTCGTATTCTCTCCATTTCGTCTTCATCTATGTAATCAGGTTACTTTGGTTTTCCCCATGCTTTATTGTGATAGGATATCGCATTAAATATTTGGCGCTCAGGTCTATTTCCATCCAATTTAATTTAATAGCCTTACTAATTTTTTATTAGATTGCTCGTCGTTGCTTCTTTTCACAAACTCTCAATTATCAAGTCTTCTTGCACCAAATATTTTCTGCAAAGCTTTTCTCTCGAAAAATTTTAGTGTTGTCTAATTTGACTTAATCACTTTCCATCGCATCCGTATGTCAATGCCCGACGTACAAGGGTTTTGTATATTGCGATAGCAATTTAGATTTGATGAGGTACTTGTTTGCGAAGAAACAATGATTGCTGACTTGAACTGAGCACTCAGGTAGTTAAAGCAATTAAGTCCAAATAAACGTTGCCTTTTTTCTTCATTGTGTGACATTTTAAAATACTTGGGTTTCTGCAATTTATAGAAATAATTACTACGTCATTGTGAAAATGTTTCCCTTTCTATCTATTTTTAGCAATCGGATACTCTAGAATTAACTAACTATTAGAAAAGAATATTCTAGAGTCCTTAATTACATTATAAGTACACAAGTAAACAAAAAATCCAACTGAAAGCACTTTAGAATGCTTTCAGTTGGATTTTTTGTTTATTCTAAGGATTTCGGTTGGTTGGGGATGAATTTTAATTTTTAACCGCTTATCATTCGCCGGTAGGTAACTCTTTTACAACCTTATCTTCAATCGTTTCTCTTTCGGTTGGTTGGGGATGAGTTTTAATGTAAAGGTTGTAAAAGAGTAAAGTTCAAACCTATTTTTCCAGTGCATAGGTTCATGTAGTTGGAAAAAATAGAAAAGCTGATAACTGAAGGTAGGTCAAACGGAATAAGAGCAAGGGGGCGATCTTCCCTTCCGTTTAACATATTAACTACAGCTTCTAATGGGAAGAATTAACACATATGGCACAAGACAGGTCAACCTGGAAACAGAATGCTAAAGTCCTTGCGTGAAAAAAGAATATGTTGTTACTATGCCCCGAATAGGGTAAATGGAAAGAAAAAAAGATTTTTCATAATTTATTAAACTGAGTATTAAAAATGAGTAAAATGACTTGCAACGTGTTCAATTTTTGATCTACCGTTTTTATTAAAAGGCGGCGCAAAATTAAGTTCTATATATATATTTTTTTTTTTTTTAAATAATCGACAGGATGGTGTCAGGATGTTCTTCCGCATTAGAAAATTTTTAGTGATATACAGTGATATAATTCAGAATATCAAGTACACGTTCGTCCTTGATAAATAGTAAACCGTTATAGAAGTAATCGACTACAGTTTTATAAATTTTTCCAAACTGTTAAGATATTATAAATTTTTCGTATAAACCTACTAATCTGGTACGAAATATGCTTCCGTATATATTCTCGATTTGTTTATTTTGTATATTTAAATTAAACAAATATTCCAAAAAAATAGGAGGTAGATATAGAAATAAAGAGATTTCAAGGATATTTTTCGTTTCAGATTATTTAGGATGCTTCAAAAATTCCATTTATGATAATTATTTTATTTAATTAAATTATAAAAAAAAAAAATAATAATTAAATAATAAAAAAAAATTTAGTAAAGAAACCACATTAAATATTTTTTTTAAGTTTATTTATTTTTAAACATAACCACCTCAAAATCAAATCTAAATTCTTTTTCATGATCCGGGTCTTACCATATTATTATATACAATATCCGTACTATGTACATAACTATCATTTTATTTTTATGTTTGTATTTTTCTCACAATTTTTTATTTAATATTTTGATTAAATTTATTTAACCCGTACATAGCTACCTAAAACCATGCATGAATATTTCAATATAATTAACAATTTGCACACACGCACATACACATTAAAAAGTAAATATTTAATGTTCATGATACAAAATTCATTCCCTGAATTACATCAATGCGTACCTACCTAATGGGTTTCTCCAGATTTAGGTTTTTATATTTTTTATAATAGGTAAGAATAATATAAAAAAAAATTGTGTAAGTGTGGGTTTGGTATTTAATATAAAAAGAAGAAAAAAATATCCTGCATATTTCTAAATCGGTTTAAAAAAGTTTCCTTAGATGATTATTTGTAATGTAACAAAATATTATTTGTTTGTGTTGATGTGTGATTTCGGTAAAGTTGAAATTGTGGTTAAATTTTGTTAATTTAGAAAATAAAATAATCATAAATAATAATGTAATAAATAATTTTGTTGAATACGATGTGGGGTTTAGGTTAAACTTCTTCAGTGTTCTGATGATGATGTAAGGGTGTTTTTGAACTATATGCAAGTGAAGGCCAGATTAACTGTCCATACTTGAAATGTAACATTTAATCTGTACTAGTAAAATATTTGCAAATCAAGAATTTACTTGTAAGGACGTACAAAAAAATGTTTTTTTTTTTCAGATTAGGCCAGATAAAACTGATTTCGCAATATTGAATTTGTATCAGTAAATTTTTGATAGAGGGTATATGGGTATTTTTCACCCGAAGGTAACATTTTAATGTAATTGCAAAACACTTATCTAATATAATTGTTTTCCGAAAAAAAATTTGGTTTCTTAACCAAACATTTTTATGAATTAAAATGACTAATCTGTTAATTTATTGGAAAATAAGCTCTGAAAAATTCCAGATCTATCATATACATTAATCATTGAACAAATTAGTGGAACGAAAGCCACTGCCATGCCATGAATGCTGTTAATGTCCAGCAATATTATCATTTCACAACAATAATAAAAAATCTGACAATGTTGCATTTAAAAATAAGGGTATAATAATCAGGAATAAAATCCAGATCAAATTACTGACAAATTTACACTGAATCTTTATTTATACAAATCTATACTGACTTCACGACTCATCACTCCGTGAAGGATTTTCAGGTTGAGCTGGATCACTACATACTTACTTACTTGTTGGGCTCTACAGAGCTTGAAGGTCCTGGACCTGACGCAAAATTGTCCTCCACTGACTTCGGTCACGAGCGGAATCTCTCCAGTTGGTAATTTGAAGTTTTTTCATATCTGCCGAAACTTCATCTCTCCAACTAAGTTGTGACCTTCCTCGACGACGCGTTCGCTGGGCTTAGAATCGAAGAGTTTCCTAGCCGAAGCATTTTCATCCATACGCTCTACATGTCCTAGCCACTGAAGATATCTTATTCTGACTTTTTCTGGCTAGGTCCGTTGAACAACCCCCGTAGAGTTCGGCATTGTATCTTCTTCTTCAAACCCCTTCGTCAGACAGTAGACCATAAATACGACGAAGAATTTTTCTCAAAGATACCAAGTCCGTACTCGTTTGGTTTTGGTAATGTCAACGATTCAGAACCATATAGCAGCACCGGAAGGATGAGCGTTTTTTATATATGTGGCTTGGTATTTTGGGATCACTACATACAAAAATATATAAGGCTCAATTTTTTTGTATTTTGTATGGTATGGGCTTAGAGCTGTTCTCATAGTCAATCGACACCTTTTCTTTAATCACTTTTGCTGTGGTGGCTCATATAAGTTCCTTTTGTTCTGTTGTAATGGCAACGTTGAATTGTACGTGTTGATTCCTGCTTCTAAGTCTACAATAAATTTTTCGACATCAATTTCATTGGGTATCACGTAATTAAGTCCGTTGTTAAGTAGCACCATTTGATCTTCGAAGAAGGTGTGAGAGGACTGATTCCGTTTCAAAGTTCCGGTCCAAAGTAGCAGAACCCATCATCCAGGAGAATCATAGATTTCGAAAGAAGACATTGTAATGGTAAATTAAATTAGAAATTCTAGGAAACTAGATTCAGCTGAAAGCATCGAAATCTACAAAACTAAAAATGACTCACTCCTAAATAAAGGTCAAGGCAACGGATATTCTTCTTTATTTAAATTTTTAGTTAAATATAATAAAACGAATAACACCATGCCAACCTGTCACTCTAACGTCGGAAATATTATTTCAAATACAAACAATAAAATAAATAATAATATTATTACTCAACCTCTACCTGTACTATTTCATTTGATAATAAACAACCATCCAGCTGTAAAAAATGTCAAATTGCTGTCTGTGCAAAAAAAAATAAATAAGACGATTTTAGATTTCTTTCCTTAGTCGAGTACAAAACACTGAAGAAGTCTGCCAATAGGAGACGAAATACGCGTATCTGTATGGTAAGCGTATCAGTAAAATTAAAAGAAATTAAAATATTCGACTATTATAACTAGAAATGGATTAATGTCTTAAAACAAAAAAAAAACGGTTGTATTGGTATTCCACGTAACAAGTTGATTACTATAAGACTCTTGCGCACTCTTATAACACTATTATAAACACTTTTATAGAAGTATAAGCGTTAATTTGAATGCTCTGCAATTGTTGGGAAACGTTATAAGTTTCATAGAACTAAAATGGAGAATCCTATAAGTCACCGGAGCAATTGCTGTAATATTGTTATGTTTTTTATTTTGAAATGAAATTTTTTTGAAATAATTTATGTTATCCGAAAGTGAGATTGGTATTATTTTTCATTTTAAAATAATAATTTTATGCAGTTTATATTGGTTTCATGAAAAAGGTAGAATATTAATTACATATTTTTATATTATAAATGATTTATAATATAAAAAATTTCTACTAATAAATAATATGTTTTCCGATTAAGAATAATTGTTTTAATAAATTTATCATTATTGTGACCAAAAGGCAAAATTTGGCTGGGAAAGAAATATTATTGACATTTATTATAATAATAGCTACTTCGCAAAAATACATTGCCCTTCAAAAATAATCAATTTTTAAATAAATAAAGGAAAATAATATTTTTCAATTGCATCTTTAAAATGTTAAATAATGTACGTTAACTAATGCAGAAATTTTTTTATATTTAAATAATTATTCTTTTAAGTAAAAATTATATTTTTGCGAAAAGAATGCAAAATAAAGTTTTTCAGTTTTTATTAATCCCAAGAAGAATAATATTTACGTCGAAATGACATATAAAAATAAATATTTTGTCTCTTATTTATCGTTGCATTGCACTGGATGTTTTGTTTTCTCAAATGTTCTCAGTTGTTATTCTGCTCAAGCGTATGACGGTTTTTGTTTTGCAATAAGTTAAATAACAGCTGAGAACAGTGGACCTATACTACGTCTATACGCCGTATATGAATCTTTAATGATTTTTTTTTCATTTTATTGTTTTTTTTTATATTTTTATTGTTGTTTATTTTGCGATACTATAAATATTGATCATTTATTACTATAACACAATTTTATCGTAATGGCTTCATCAATCATCAACGAAGATATTTTACGTTTTTCGGAAGAAGATGAAGATTATATACCGTCAGATACTGGACTAAAACTGAAAATGAACATTGTGTTTGAAGATGACGTTCAAAACAACAAAGAACATCGACACATTCGATCAGATATGCCCATCCATGTCATGCAGTCGAAAAAGCAATAGATGACCTATGACAGTTTTTTAAAGCATACTTAACATGGCATTTGCCAATTCTTATATAATCTACTGCCATAATGTACTGGCCAAAAATCAAAAACCTTGAGCAGGAAAAACCTTATTGAAATATTAAGCATTTATTTTACTTTAATCTGGATTGAAAACAGATTAGCAGTTACATTAAGAGATTCACTTCGTGAAAATATAAAAACCGTTTTCTTTAAAATTGGTAATTTTCTTCAAAACCATCTGCAACAAATCTCGTTCACTGAAATTTCACCTACCGGAATATTATCCGGTGTACCATCAGCTGAAGATTTCCAGAACATCAGAAAAGAAAAAACATGGGAAGTATATTAAAATTGTCCTTCAAAAATTCGAAAAATTACAAAATAAAAACGTGATAAATGTGCAAAAGCAGTGCGCGGCGAACATAAATTTGAAGTTTGTGCCACTTGCATTATAGTAAATACTCTAGTATTTTATAAAATATTTTGAAAAATCCCAATGATTGTTATTTTTTGTTGATTTTTGAGTGATATGAGTTTCGAGCTTTTTTTTTTGTTAATTTTTTAATTAAATCTTAAAATTAATTAAAATACGTCGAATCGATTATCTTTTACAGAATATAAAAAAATATTATCTCTTTAAGGTTAAAAAAATTTCTTTGTGTCTTACCATGTTTACCATAGAAACGTTTACCACGTCTTACCATAAAAAATAATGGTCGTCGCAAAATATTTATTCTAAATATTTATTCAAAAACTGCAGTAAGCTTATTAGTAACACTATAGGGATACAGATACAGTAAAATAATAACACTGCTACTGCTAAGCAATTCTATTCTTATAACAACTTTTAGATTTATAAAAACATTGCTGTAGCACTTGCTGAAAATCCCATTATAACAACTCCCGCAATTGCAATAAGAACATTGTTCTAACAATATTAATCACATTATCCCAATACAAACTTCATTATAACCTTAAGTGCTTTTCGGGAGTCATATAGGAGTCTTATAGCACTACTTTTGTTTATATAACAATAAAATGTTACGTGTGATAACTAACCCACCTATTACCTCAATGATATTTTCTTCTAATTAATTGCAGTATTAGAAAAACAATATTATAGTCTATTAAAATACAAAATCTGAGCCAACTTAAGTTTTGAATATCGATTAAGTACACTTAATTTTGGAAATTAATTCATTGAACTCAAATTCCTACTGCCAATCAGATTTTTAATATGATATTAAAGTTTTTGAAAGAATTTATTCCCAATAGTAAAATTATTATATTTTATTCATTCTTTTTGTTTTTTGTTTTCTTCTTTGTTTTAAAATAATTTTACTTAAAAAGTTTTACATTATAAAAAAAACAAGAATTTTCAATTCATTTGCACTTTCAGATACCTTTAACTGTCATTTTCTTTTTTGTTTTACTGCAGTACATACTTAGATACATTTACATACTGTTATGCCACACGTTATTACAATACCACATGACCACATAACTCATATACACAAATAAATTTACCTTAACTAAATAGAATAAGTTGATAACTGTAATTTTAAAATTTAAAAGGACTTTCACGTTACTGTGGAGAGAGGGGAGAGGAACTTACAAATTTACAAAAATTTTCTATTTTAGAATTCTATACTTCACCCAGTAGCTGTCGGTCAGTAGTCGATCTAATGAAAGTTTTTAAGTTTTTTTTTATTGAAAATTTTTTTTCCGTAGTTAAATTGAAAGAATAATAATAAAAACAAAAATAAAGAAAAAAATATAAAAATAAATTACCGGAAAGAAAGGAAGGATATTATTTTTTTTTTGTTTTTTTACATTTTTATTGAAAACTTTAAATAGAAGAAGAGGAGTGTTGGGGGGTAAAAATATAAAGAAAAATGTTCATAAAGTAAAAACACTGATATAATAATTACATATGTAGTAAAATTTTAATGAATATTGCAAAAAGTGAGCATTCATTAGAGTTCCACTTGACCTGAAAGTTGAAAATAAAAAATAAAAACGAAAAAAGAAAGCAAAAACTCTTTGTTTTTTTTTTTTTTGAATTTATAAACGGGCCAATGGGATTTCCATAAATTTTGATACGGTACTATTGAAGTTTAAGAGGAAAATTTATTTTTGGTTATACCCAAAATTTTAATTTATTTTAACTACCCAAATATAAATGACTTGGAGTTTCGTTTTCGTAAATTCATATATACTTTTTCCAGCTATCTGAATGCTGAAAAATTGAAAAAATATTATCTAGAAATAAAAAAATTTGTGATTTCTGTTTATGTCAAATATCGTACTGTCGTACTTGATCCGAAGCCAAAGGAAATTTTTGACTAGCAGTCATAAAACTACAACGCTAAACCAATAGAAAATAGAATAGAAAATAAAACTAAATGAAAAAATAAGTCAAAGTGCCCAACTTCAGAAATAAAAAATTTAATTTAATGCGACTTATCTTAATAACTAGGGAGTACCGTACGGTGATACAGCAACACCACTTTGCTCTTATCCGGTTTGTTAGATTTCAAATAAGTAACCTGGCAACCAATTTTTTTTTGGCAAAAATTCAATAAAACTTATTAATTATGTATGTACAATATATCCTTTCGGTTTAACAAGCTGAATTTTGTATGTTAAAACTAAACCTACCTGCTCGATTTTTATTTGGGGACTCCTGCCATTGCCAACGACGTTGTTTGATAAGAGGATCTTCTGACGATGCTGTGCTACAGAGCAGATGTAATAAAAACAATAGAAACCAATATCGAATAATATTATGGCTATTGACATAATATGATTTCCAAATTTAGGGTCTATGAAATCACTAAAATCGAGGAATATAAAATCAACCTAAAAATTATTAAAATATTTCAAAAACAAGATGTCTAATGGGAGAAACTGTTTTTGCGCTCTAGTTCCAAAACAGTTATTTTCATTGAGATACCAAAATGAAACCTAATCATGAAATATAATCAATAAAAATGAATAAAATAAAAATAGTGAAACCAAGAGATAAAACAAATTGTTAAAAGTCAACAAACAACGACTTATGTAGCATAATACAGTCATTCCAGTTCATCGACAATCACAATATTAAACGAATTTAGAATACTCAAGGAAGTTTAAGATTTTGAGCTGATAGTTTTATAATATAGGTAAAGTAAAAAGGACTGCTATCATTAGATGATGTCTTGAAAAAGTCAAATAAGTAAAAGTCTAATTTTGATACACTCGATTGCAATTGCAGAAAGGTGAGTTTTAGCGACTAAAAGTATTGTATACAATTTGGAGTTTATTGTGTCTTGTAATGCTTATTTTTATCAGAGCAATAACTTTGCTAATAACTATTAAAAACATGCTCATCCTGTGCGTCAACATATTCTATTCAGTCAGAAGTCCCTAATTGCAAATCAGAGCAGTTATAGGATTAGTTTTAACAAATCAAATTCAGTTTCTTGAATCAAAATAAATCATTGTAATTGATTGAAATTTGATTAAATTAATGTCAACAAAACTGATTGCCAGATTACTCAATTGAAATGTGACTAACTATGACGAACCTTCTTCTTATTTTTCTCCTTTAAAATATATGCATTTAGTGCTTGTTTTTTTTTAATATACATATTTAATTTCTCTTTAATTTTGTGATAACGACGTCGTTCCAGCATTTTTAACCATTTTCTTGGAGGTATTCCTGGTGAACGTTTGACATTGATTTGACAATTTATTACTACCTTCGCCAGACATCCTTCTGTCATTCTATTTAAATGGCCTCTGCAGTTTCTTCGTTTATTTCAACTATATATTGAATGTTTAGCATGCGTCTATGATGTCGTTGCTATACGTTTCTTATATCTCAAAATGTATATCATCATATTTGGCTCAGAGTTCGCATCTCTGGTGTTCGCATATTCTGTTTTAAGTTAGATGTGTCCACGGTTGTCTCAATAGTGTACCTTAGTATGAGCCGAATACACAGTTTTTGTATATTCATGTTTCTTTTTCTGTTAGCATGTATTTGTTTCTCCATATTTTCTCAAAATCATTCTACATTTCGGAGATAACCTAAATCGGCTGCGGCGGTTACTGCTTGAGTTCTTTTTTCTATTTTTGTGTTGCGAGAAGTGGTAATTTTGCTAGCGGGGTTGGGGGTAATAAATTTTGAAGGCGGTAACCCTGACTTTAAAAATAAAATTATTTTTATTTTACTAAAACTGTGCCGTATGCGTTTACTTGCCGTCGGCAAAAACAGGGTTCCAATAAGTGATGAGCACGAAATCAGAGCTATACGCCCTTTTATAGAATATTTATATATATATGTGTATGCGACTTTTGAATTAGGAACATTTTAGAGTTGGAGTCAAAAATCAGGGTTGACCCTTTTTCCAGAATATTTATCTTAATTATGTTTATGAGTAGCCGCTGTTTAATGCAAAAAAGGGATGCATAAAACTTATTATTTTGTAACTTGAGATTTTGTAATATTGGAATTTTTAAAATTGGGATTTTTTTGTTGGGATTTTGGGTTTTGGATTTCGATTTTGGGATTTTGACTTTGGGATTTCGGACCCAACCCAAAATTCACGAACCGAACCAAGTATACTTTGAATGATTTTCCATTTATAATACGGGTGATTTATCCATTATGGGTGGTTTATCCATTACGGGTGGTATCCAACATTAAATTTTTCCAAAGTTTTACCACAAAACCAAATTGTAGATAATTTAGTTATCATATTTTTTTCACATTAAAAAAAAACTTATACTTTTTTATTCATCTTATTTCTACAAAATTTGAGTAGTCAAAAGTTTACTCTTATTTATAATTCAACTTTACAGAGTTACTTAAATGGGAAAACAAAAAAAGGTTGAGGTTTTTATACTGAATTTAAGTGCGTGATGTGAGATAAGTAATTATGAGAATATTTCATTTTCATTTTCTTTTTTTATTTTCTCTCATTTTTTTATAATTTCTAAAATTACAGAATTTTTAAAGATTCATAAATCTATTTAGAGAATTTTTATTTTGAATTATTTAAATTTTTAAATTAATTTTGGTTGGCACAAACCACACTCTATTTTTTGATAATTTTTAATTAGTTTTCAAAAATTAATTAATTTTTAATTAAAAATAAAAACCAATTGGATATTAAAATACTCGTGTTTATGTTTTTGATCTAGTATTGCTGATGAAATACAACATTATGTGTATTAAAATGGAAATATTAAGAGAAAGGCTGCAATATTTTTTATATATAGAGAGTTTAAATCCTCTTGTAAAAGATTAGAATTATAAGCTGAAATAATTGGCTATAGGGATTGTTATATCATCAGCGTAAATAGAAATCACAGAATGTTTGAATAGTAAACTATTTATCATAAATGGATATCAGAACGAGAAAAGGAAGAGGTTAGAAATTACCAAAAATTCTGTGGTAACTAATCTAGACTTTAATTTCTACCTGTTAAATTTGAAAAATATCATTTGATCTAGTCTTCAAATGGTATTGATTTACTCCTTAAATGATGAAGGCAACATTAGTTTTTGAAGTTAATAGGATGACATTATGAGGTAAAAAGGCTCAAGGCTAAAAGGTCAAAGGCTTTATATAGCCACTCTTGCTTGGTTTGAAAGCTATTTTCGATAGAATTAATTCGATCAGTAGCTGTTTCAATTAAGTTTGTAACTGTAAACGTTTTTCATAAAACCATTTTGATTAACGAAAACGACATAAATGACACAATTTTGGAGACGAAAATGACATAAACAATTTTACACCTATCGCAATATCCTCAATCCTCAGCAAAATTATTGAGACATTAAATGCACTATTCTTTGATTATTTAACTCAAAACAACATAATTAGTAGCAGGCAGCATAGGTTTAGAAAAAATTCAAATACGGAAGCAACATTATTTGATTTTGCTACATTAATTGAGCAAAACCTTATTAAAAAAAAAAGGTGGGAGTGCTCTGCTCTCTGAAAAGCTTTTGACTCTGTGGATCGAGGGATACTTTTAAGAGTACTGTTCAATATGGGCATCAGAAGCATTTCATATAATTGGTTAAAAAATTATATAAGTGATAGATAACAATACGCGGAGCTTCAAAAATTTAAAGTAAAAAAGAACATGTTAACTACGGTGTAATACAAGGAAGCTCGCTAGGTCCAACACTTCTTATGTGTTACGTAAACGAAATTTTTAACCTAGAACTGAATGGGAAAATATTTATGTACGCTGATGACTAAGAAATTGTGTATTCCGAGAATAACTATGAGGAATTGGAAAGTAAAATCAACCTAGATAATGAAATCTTATTTAAAGTAATCAAGAAAATACAAATTAACTGTTAACGCAAATAAAACAAAATACATGTTATTGAAAGCACCAAACGGGCAAAACTTAAAATTATTCTATAACAATAATATTATTCAGAAAGTTGATAACTTTATATATCTTCGTTTAAAAACTGACAACGATATCTCATGGAATGTACACGTCATTGAAGTTATAAACGCCCTTATTATGAACATCGTAGTCGGCCGATAAACGATAATATTTCGTAAAAATATTTGCTTTGTATTATAAACATCGTAAATTTTAAATTTTATCGTAATCGAAAAAAGCTTTTTTTTAATATTAGTAGTCGTTGAATCTGTATTATGAAAATGATAAATTGTCAGTTTTTTATAATTTTTTAATCGAATTCAATTTTGTTGACGATAAAAAAATAATTTAAAAAATGTAAGTAAATTTTAAATGAATTTTTTTAGGAATTTAAATGTTTATTACAAATATATATATGTAAATACAGGAATAAAGTAGTAAGCAATAAAAAACAAATTGCTCGAATGGTAGAGCTTCTCGAAGAAGATATGAATCTGGCCAAAAATATATATTCTAAGGTTATTAGTACCAAAAAATGGAAAACTTTAGCGATAGAATTAAATATTTTAGGACCACCTCAACGAGATTTTGACAAATGGCAAAGGGTAATTAATGTAAAAATTTATTTGTTCAGCCAAATCAAAGGAAAAAATATTGTACGATTGCAGGTTTGGAATGATCTAAAATATAAAATTAAAAAAAAAGTTCTTGAAAATAAAACTGAAGTTTTTGCAACTGGCGGTGGTCCCAATAAGTTCCACAACTTTACGGATGTAGAAGAAGCAGTTATAAAAATAATGAAATTGGATCCTCCAACTAATTCTTCTAGTTCTGCTTTTGGTCTTGAGGGATCTTATGTAGAAACAAATTTTGCAAAACTAGAAGAAGTTCCTATCGAAAGACATACTGATGTTGAAATGAATGAAAATATTAGTGACGAAAGCCAACAAAATAAGAGAACGCCACGAAAACGTATAGTAGTAGAAACAGAACGAACACAATTACTAAAAAGAGAAGTAGAAGCTAAAATCGAATTTTTTAGTAAAGTAAATAATGATTTGAAATATATAAGAAAAGGTGTAGAGAAAATTCAAGATTATACTAAGAAAATGTACATAATAAAAGATGAAGAGCTACAACTTAAAAAGGAAAAATTCAAATTTCTAAAGAATTATAAAAATAATAAGGAAGTACATAGAAAAAACAATTTTAATTTTTCGTAAATTCATATTTATTTATTCAATTCGTATAAAACTTATTAATTTTAATTTATTAAAAAATGGATTGAGATTTAGTTTACGTTTTGTTTTATCTTAGTAAAAAATGGATTCTGATTTTAATTTTTGTATCTTTTTTATTTTAAATAAAAATTTTGTTAAATGACTGAAAAGTTGTTACACATATTTACATAAACCTTAACAGGTTATCTCTTATTCTTCTTGCTTCATTTAATCTATTACCTTCATTTTCAACATTGTCATTGATTTCTTCATTTTCAGAAAAGGTATCATCTATTTCTTCATTCTGAATAGGAATATTGTATTTGATACATATATTATGTAGCGCCACACAGACATTTACTATTTGTGTAGCTTTTTGAGGACTGTAATGTAATTCTCTGGCACTGAGCAAGCAACGAAATCTGTTTTTTAAAAGCCCAATTGTTCTTTCGATTATATTTCGTCCTTGAGCATGCTTCTTATTAAAATGCGCTTGCAAAGACCCCTCTTCGGTATTTCTATACGGAGTCAATAAGTACATTGTTAAGGGATATCCTGAGTCTCCTAAAATTAAAGTATTTTCTTTAAAACTGAAATCGAGTACAAAACATTAAGCCTACCAAGAAATCGCAAATAAGTTTCTCTATTGCAATACTCATTTTCAAATTTTGCTTTTAGAGCTGATAAATTCCAAACATGTGAGTCATGATAGCTACCGGGATATTTGGCATTTACGTACCGTATATACATTCTATGATCACATACCTAAAAAAACGACTTTACTTTAATATGCTTAACTAAAATGTTTTAATACACTTACTATTAAGACATTTAAACTACAATACCCTTTCCTGTTGTAATACAAGTGTCTAATATCTTCTTTCGGCCTTATAATTTTAATATGGGTACCATCTAAACATCCTACAACGTTAGGGATCCCTGATTTTTCATAAAAATATATTTTAGCACTTCGTTCATCCTGTTCACTGTACTCAAAGTTTATCCATTTTGAACACACAAATCGCTCTATTACATTAAAAACTTCAGTAAATATAACTGAAACTGTTGGTTGCGATAAACCTAAATGGAAATCGTTTCCAACACTTAGTTGATAACTTCCCTGTGCACAAAATTTGAGAACAGCTGCAACTTTAATTATATTAGGAACAGCACGTTGAGTTTTCGTCACTTTTAATTTATCATCGATTTCTTCTAATAAATCACGAAATGCTTCTTTAGATAACCTAAAGTTTTGTGTGAATCTAAGAAAAATATGTCAAAATTGGAATGATTTCTTTTTTTTTTTAATTTACATTTTGTTTTCTAATTCTAAAGGATTAGAAGAATCTCTGATGCTCCTCCGTATATTAATTCCTTCATTTTGTTCATAATTTTCATCTTCATCATCCAAATAAAAAAAATACCTCGACATTTTGTTTATAATTTTATATAGAAAAATTTTTAAATTAAAAACAATTTGACATTTATTACAAATATTTTTTTTAAGAAAAAGCTATATAGCTTTTATTTCTATCGTACGTATTAATTTTATCGAATACCGTTTCGTAATATGAAAATAAACGATAGCCGATAAATATTTTTAGTCGTTTATCGGCCAACTACGATGTTCATAATAAGGGCGAAAAATATGTAGAAGAGCAGCAGGAATATTCTAAAAAATATCACGTAATATACCACATACTTTAAAAAGGTTATAAAACTATATTACAGTTTATGTCACTTAAATTTGTGTATGGATTAATAATATGGGGAACAAGTTCGTTGCAGAATTTAAAAAAAATCCAAACCTTGCAAAATAAGGCTATAAAAAACCTATACAATTTAAATATTAGAACGTCTACTAACAGTTTATATGAGAACTTTAAGATTTTAATGCTACAGGATGAAGTAAAATTAGTAAAAGTGAGTCATATAATATAAAATAGTACACCAACAAATAATCACCAACACAACATTTCAACAAGGTTCACAGGTTCAGCAACATAATACAAGAAATGCGTCTGATTTTCGAGCAAGAAGAGGTCTAAGCAACATTTATAGTACATTTAGTCAATGAATTTAATAAAATACCAACTACAATTAAAAATAAGGTTTAAAAAAGTTTTAAAAAATACATAAAAAAAATTGAATTAATAATCTTTACTACTGAATTAAATGTAAACTAATTAAATTTATATACATGATATAATTTCTCAATAATTGTTACATTTTTCTATTTAGTAAATATTGTATATATTTTCTTACTATATTTTCTCTTTTTTTGTAATATCATATTGCTATTTATACTTTCTACTTGTTGTTTACTATGATGTATATTTAACATTTAATTTAAAATTTAAGTACTAATATCACTCTGTATGAGCTATGACTGTTTTTGAGAATAAAACGAATAAATAAATAAATAGATAAAAAAAAAACAACTAATCTATGTGCAAAGTATAAATATTGATTTAAAATATAATATTGATGATAATGATGTTTTTTTATTTTCATTTAAGTTTATTTAGTTTTGAAATTTGATGAAGGTAGACATCAGAGTAGATCTATCTGTAAATTTTATAACTATCTGTACATTTTATGTATACTAATTCTTCTATTCTATTCTTTTTATTTTATAATTTTATTTATTATTTTTTTACTATCTTTATTTTCTTTAATCTTTTAAATGACTGAAATACTGCGAAGGCAGTTAGGGTACTTATCCCATTATTTTGTACTAAATTAAAAAAATAAAACAAGCTGGAGACGTGACTACTCCCCGTCTATATAAATCATCAGCGCATTTGTCATGGTTTGTGAAAATTCTGTTCGGTATTGACCATTGTTGACCAAGGAGATGAAAACTTTATATTACTTGGGTTTTCTATGGTTATTTTATCTACCTGTGAAGTATATGTCAAAAATTTGACTCATTCGTGAATAAAGTTAAAATCATTTTCAATTATTGGCTTTGGGAATTGGTGGGAATTGACTTGATATTAATTGTGAAATCTTTTGCTGCAGTATATTGATATTATTATCGATTGGTAATTCGTCATTTTGCATTATTTTATTGTATACTCTCTAATAAATACATTTTTATGACGTAAGTTGGGAAGGGTTATGTTTGGTGAGCCTGGGTAACCATCTCGTAATCTGTTTTGATCATATTGTACCTGTAATGAGTCACATTGTGCCGTTTTACCCTATATTAACATTCATAGTGTATTTACAGTAAAGCCAAACTGCTGCGCAGTGTTTTGTGACTCTGCATTTGCATCCCAAGAAATGAAATTTTACATTTCTAATATGTTGTAATACAAACATTTACCTGCTATGTTGTGTAAGTAATACGTTGTGCATGTAAGTTAAAGCTCTATTAAGAAGAGTGATACAAAAGTATTTTTTAAATCAATTATCTTTTAATGTTATACCATCGAACGATATATTTTCGAATTGTTAACTTGTTAGATGATTTAATAAATGATAACAGCTCACTTCTGCTTTTGTTGGGTTCGACCAAATTTCTCATTTCTGGGATTTATATTCTTGAAACAACTTCTTCATTCGATGTATTCGTCGAATATCAAAATTTCTTATTATTTTAGACATACAATTTAACGTTTTAATTGCACAGATATCAGATTCTATTGATTTCAAGGGAATACCTCTATATTAGGGAATATTATTTATCAGAGAAAAAATTTTCTTAATAAATTACGTGTTGGTTCATTTCATAATAATAAAAAAAAAATGTATAATTTTCATTTAAAATATTTTTTCGAAAATTAAAATAATTAATTGAATTTAATTTTTAATAAAATTAAATTTTCTACTTTGATAGCATTTGAATCTAAAACCATACCACCATTAACTTATTTGTTTTTGTTTTTTATTTACAAAACAAAATAAATCCTTTGAGTAATCAAAATAATTTCTTCAACATCAGATATTAAATAGAATTTACATCTGTCGTAAAACAAAAAACAAGAAGACTGTCACAATAATTTTTATATTATTGCGCCAAATGTTATGTTAAATGTTATATTTTTGTTTATGTTGTTTTTGCTTTTTTGTCTTTTTTTAATTACATTTTGCTTTATTTTCTTATAAAATTATTTTACTTACACATTTACAAAAATACTTGTATACCAATATACATATACCCAGGTTTCAATAAAATAAATATCCTTTCATGTTGAAAATAAAATTAAGAGAATGTGTTTTGATTGTGTTTGAGAATTTTTGGTGCATGGAATGTCAGCTCAATCACAGAATTTGAGACTGTTTCAAAATATAGGAAATATAAGAATTATGTTTGGCAATCTTCAATGTTTATTTTCTTTTAATCAGATTTGATTCAATTCTGTTTTGAGAAAACTATAATTAACGATACACTCTGTTTGAATGTTAACCCTTCTATTTCCGTAACAGAAAATTACACAGGTTAACTTCAGGTCATAAAATGACCCAGTCTTATTACTCAATTAATTTTATTAAATTTATTAACAAAAGCGAAAATTTAGATAAATTGTGCAATATGTTGTTTGTAATGGGTTGGGGTCTAAATCCACAAATAAAAATCCCCAAATAAAAATCCCCAAACTCATTTATTGGAATCCTTTATTTTCGACGGCAGGTAAACGCATACAGTTTTAATAAAAAATATTAAAAAATAGACTTATTTTATTTTAAAGGCCGGGGGCTGCTGCCTCCAAATCTCCGCTACTTATCTATTGCAACCCTGTTTTGCCGACGGAATGTAATTGCATACGGCACAATTTTAGTGAAAAAGGCTAATTTTATTTAACCCCCGCTTCTCATTTATTGGAACCCTGTTTTTGCTAACAGCAAGGAAACGCATACGGCGCAGTTTTAGTAAAAAATATAAAACAAAAATTATTTTATTTGTAATTTTGCCGATATAAATTAAAACTTTTTTTTTTGGGATTTTTTTGAATATTTTTTTGGGGATTTTATGGGAGTCACATATAATAGGTAGCGCATGTTGTGGTAATTGTTGTGATATCGCGATATGTTAGGCACACAATGTTGTTCCATAAAATATGGTAAACTATTTTTTAAATAAATATTACAGTGCTTGCATGCATTAGCTTAGAAATGAAGAAATGCCTTCTCAAACAAAACTTTCTACTAAATTTTGTAGAACTAAATGACATTAGTATTTTTTTTTTGTTTTATCAATTTGGATGATTTGCAGTACATAATATAAATGCCTTAGAAGCAGAGCTATCAATTAGGGTCTCAAATAACATCACTGACCAATATTTGGTTTAACGGTCGCAAGAATACGCTCACATGATTTGGTATAGCATATTTACGCCCCTTTTTGAACTTGATATAAAGTTATCTGCGAAAATTTTCTCGGATAATCTTTCAAATTTTTACTATCACGATGCAAAGTCGATCAATACTTCACCTGTTTGTTGTGATTAGTAGTTTGTAAGATATTATAGTTTTTATATGTAAGTAAGCAGATTCGGATCAAAAATCCAATGTTAAGTCATTCATGACGATCTAGATATACTTTGTTAGTATCTGTTGGGTAGTTGCAGAATGTTGTGATGCTTAAGTCGACCAGCACCATTTGATTTAACGTAAAAAAGTTGTTTGCTAGGCTATTTCGATGAGAAGGTAATTTTGTTTGATATTTAAAGCTTGCAATTCTAATATCCTCGATTGAAATCGATGCAATATTTCAATAATAGTACCGCTACAGCTAGATTCCGTAAGTCCATATCGTATTTATAACAGCTTTATAAGCTAACAATTTATTGTATAGTGTCATACGAGCATTTGTATTCAAGCATTCAATAAAATTTACTTCGCTTCAATTTTGATGGCAGCAGTCTTTTATGCCATCTAATATTCAAAAATATCGCTGTACAATATTTTTTTTCTTTAGGCTTAGATTGATCAAGTCAACTATTCTAAGAATTTGTTCGACTTGTGGCATATGCGTTTCTGAAGCCGAATTAATGTTGTGGGACAATGTTTTATTTTTCAGTATAGTCCTGCCATGTATATATTACCATATTTCTGCATCTTATATATTATTCAGTAGGAAACAGAGCTACTCTTATGTGGAATCCTGAGCATGAAGGAATACACGGCAATGAAGAAGCAGATGTTCATGCAAAAACAAGTCCGAAGAGTCAATTCTTAGGACCAGAGCCAAGTATTGCTCGTTCAAACGTCTACTTACAAAGAATTGTTTCCAAGTGCAGAAACCCAAAAAGTTGGATAGTTTCCAAGGACTTACGATGTCTAAAAACTTTTTCTAAGTATACAAATCTAAAATAAGTATAAAAAAGTAAATCAGGTAATCAGTCAGACTAGATCCAATGTCAGAACGTTGATATGGTTTATAACAGGTCATGGCCCAGTTAACAGATGGAGAAATACAGACAGATGTAGATTTTGCTTAGAAAAAGAGGAATCTTCCTCTCATATTTATTTGTTTGCGACGCCATAGCTCGCAAAGGACATAAATGTTTTCAGGAATATACATTGCATAATTCTTACACCAGTACATCATCCTATTTATACAAACTTCAAAAGAGTGCATAGCATAGGTATAGGTAGCATATAAGTTTTATTTTCATCATTAAATGTAGGTAGGTACTTAGGTATAGACAATGTATTTTGTATCGTAGTAAGTTGTAAACAAAATTATTATTGTTTTTTTTTTATCCATATTCATTGATAGTGAAAAATATCAGTATATTTAAGTCCCTGTTCTCTTAAAAACGTTAAATGTGGCTTTAACTTGAATTATAATTAATAAATAGGGGTCTCTAGTAAAATTATAACCAATATAATCTCCACCCACAATCAAAATTATTTCAATATTTTATTGCGTTAGAAATGTTAATCATATTATTATACAGAAACTCATAAAAATTTAATTATTTTTATTTAATATCCTAAAATATTTATATTTAACGGTTAAAACATATTTCAAAATTTACCCAATTCCCATATTAACCCCAATTATAAAGCATCCCAGAATAAATATTTTTTCTTAAATAATTTTCCACTGAAATTCCACTTGTTTCTTTGTTTTATTTTCTAAAAATTAAAATTTTGTAGCGAAATTCCTTGTTTTTTTTTTTTTGTTATTTTTAATTTTGAATTTCCATTTTAGGAAAATGCAAATCATAAGGAATTAAAATTTTCATCAGGATAATAGTAATTTTTAAAACCTCCGGAAATTAATTAATGTGAAACAGATGTATACTTAAGTTATGTGTGTATAATTATTGTAAATGTAGCCGTCTACGAGTACAACTCGTACAGCTAGATGAAATTGTCATTTTAATTTAAAAAAAAAAAAATTGAAATAAAAAATTTGAATAACAGTGGGAGTCTGTTACCCTACCTACAACAACAATAAATAAAATTACTTGATGTTATTTAATTTTTTATTTTTTTATTTTTATTTTTGTACTATATACACAAATGACACCCCTAAAAATAATTCATATCCTGTGTTATAGTCCTTGAATTATGTTTTGATGTGATATATTTTGAATTCTGGGTAACATTATGGTAATAAATTCAAATGACAAATAATTAAGGCGTTACTCTGTCTTTATTTTTATATTCAAGGAAACTACTACTTGTAGTATATATACTACGTAGGTAGGTGTACATTAGTAATAATAACATAGAAGATTAAAATTTGTATGAATGGTGATTTTTACATTTGAATACTTGAAGCAGATGAATTTTTTTTTAATAAAATTGAAATTATTTCTAATTTGAGACTTATAAAATTAATTTCAAATTTTTTTTTTTTAAAAATCGTCATCATCATTGTTCAGAAAGTTCAACAGTTGGGAAAAGGTTGAATTCTTGAAAAATATTATTATTAAATTGAAATGTAAAAAAATTGTTTCAATTCAAAGGCCTTTGAACTTTTGAAATAAATTATTGGTTTTGAAAGTGAAATAAATTCCGGTTGGAAAAATATTCACATTTAGGAAATGGGATATCGTGGGTATTTGAAAGTTCGATGGAGACTCACAACAATATGGTGGTGCAGGTTAAATATGTAAAAATAAAAAACATTTCGATTTAAACGTTTAATTTCGAAACAACAAAGTAAAGATGTAATCAGGATCAGGACCGAAAGGTTCCAGAATCGATTCCCGATGAAGTACAAAAAAAAAATGCTTTATGGATTTTCCGACCTGGTCCAGTTCCCTTTATCATTGAGATATAATAAATGGCAAAAAATAATTGAAAGTATATCTGGTAACAAATTAAATAAAAAATGAAACTATTCTATTTAAGAAGGCTTAGTTCCTGACAATAGCAGTAGTTTTCCACATTTAATGAGTTGAGAAGCCAGTAATTTGACAAATAAGTGCTCGAAAAACATTGTAGATATTGTAGTATAAACTTGCAGTACCGTAAATAGGTGATTCTACCTAAGTTACTGTAAAGTGTAAAAAAAAAAAAAAAAAGTTATTATTTTATATGAAAGCTCAATGCGTACGAAAAGAACAGAAAATATAATTTACCGTGGATATTTTCACATAAATTGGGGGTATTTTCAAAAAATTTGCCATATTATACTTTGATAAAGTATATTTTTAAAATTTCGGGGATAGTTTTTTTTATACCGGCAACACTTTTTTAACAATTTTTTGAGTAAATTTATAAGAAGAAGAGGATATGATGACAAACTGCATATGTAAACTGACATTGATCTACGAAAATTAAGAAATGACATTGACTCAATTACGAAAATTAATATTAAAAATCTCAAATCTTGTAAATTCAAATGTTCAAACGAGTCGACAGAATATAATAATACATAGAAAATATGATGGTAAAAAATTTGTAAAGAGACGAAATATCGGCACCTTTTTAATCAATTTCAAATCTTTGGTTGCAATGACGCCGCCTAAAATTATCAGAAACAACAGACGATGTTAACTCGAAAAAAAATTGAATGGTATGTATTACCGAAAAAGTAAATATACCAATAAACGTTATTAAACCTTTTACATTGGTATATTTGCAGATACAAGTATTAAAAATAATAACACGTTTCATAAATCAAATATATTTAAATATAATAAAGATAGATTTAGAACTAAAATATGTAGAAATGACATACTTATTATTTAAATTGCAATTTAAATTAATGAATTTGTAGTTAAAAAAAATGTTAATGATATAGAAGGTAACTAATGAACTTGCAGCATTAAAACAAGAAAAAAAAACACAATATTATGCTGCAGTATGGTCCAATAATAGTAAAGAATGGTGCAAATATCAAACGGTGAGAAATAAATTTAAAAATAAAATAAAATATGCAAAAAATAGTTTTATAAGACGTAAAATTTACAATTCCTACGATCAAAAATCTATATGGTGCAATATAAAAAAATATGTATTGAACAAGAAAAATTTTGAAATAACTAACATTAATTTTGATGGAGAAATTATTGAAGAAAAATTAGCAATTGCAAAAAAATTAAATACTTATTTTATAGATAGTATTAATAAGATTAATAATGAGATCCAAAAATTTGATTATAACACTATAATTCAACCAGTTAATAATACTTTTAAATTCAAAATAGTTACACTTGATGAATTCAAAAATGTCTTAATAAGTATGAATAATAAAAGAGACAATAATATGGTGAACACAAAAATATTTATTGATTCATTTGATCTTATTAGCTCTAATTTTTTGTCTATAATTAACAAATCTTTAGAAAGTGGAATCTTTCCAGAGATTTGGAAAGAAAGCATAATAATTCTAGCAGAAAAAGTAAGAGGTTCTTGTAAATATGAAAACTTTAGACCAATAAATAACATAAGTACTGAATCAAAAATTATGGAAAAAGTTGTTAATGTTCAATTAGAAGATTATTTAAAGAAATTCAACTTAATCACAGAAAATCAATCTGGTTTTAGAAAAAATCATAGTTGTGAATCTCTATTAAATTTGGTAGTTAGTAATTGGAAAATGGATGTGCATGATAGAAAAATTATATTAGCAGTTTTTATAGATCTTCAGAGAGCTTTTGAGATCGCCATATTCTGCTAGAAAATTTAAAATGCTATGGTGTCAGAGACATTGAACATAAATGGTTTCATTCGTAAGCAATAGAAGACAACGAACAAAAGTTGGTAATGCTATATCGGCCCCAATTGAAATAAAGTTAGGGGTGCCGCAAAGCAGTATTTTGGGTGTACTATTGTTCTTAATTTTTGTAAATGATATGTCTAAAATTTTTCAAAAGTCCAAGTTAGTTTTGTTTGCGGATGATGCTCTGTTATATGTATCTGGTAATAATATAAATAAATGTAGCAATGTAATAAATGATGAACTGGATAAACTTTGTTGTTGGTTAAAGCAAAACAAACTTAAATTAAATACCAAAAAAACTAAATTTATGAAAATTAATTGCAATGAAAGTGTTGAAATCAAAATGGATAATATAATGATTCAAGAAGTGAATGAAATGAAGTATTTAGGAATAATCTTGGATAATAAAATGAATTTTAAGAGCCACATAAACTATTTAGAAAAAAAATTGCCAAGAAGATTTACTTCTTTTCTAAAATCAGGTGTAGAATGTCGTATATGAATGCTATAAAAATTTTTAACGTCATAATAAAGCCACATTTTGAATATTGTTCAACTATTATATTTATGTCATCGCAAGAAGATATAAGCAGATTACAGAAACTACAGAAACGTGCAATGAGACAAATTTTAAAGCTAACAGATATACTGCAATAAGTTTTATGCATGAAACCCTGGTTTGGATGTCGGTGTACCAAAGAATTTGTATGAATGTACTAATTATTGTTTTCAAAATGAAGAATAACTTATATCTTGAATACCTGTGCAATAGATTGGTGTATAATGGGGACATTCATCATTATAATTTAAGAAACATATTTAGTTTTAGACTTAATCACTTTAGAAATGAAAAAACCAAGAATATGTTACCATATAAAGGATTAAATTTGTGTAATAATTTACCAAATGAATTAAAATTTGAAAACAATTTGAATATCTTTAAAAAAACTGTTATTAATTATGTTAAAAATAATTTTTAAAAAAACAATATAAAATTTTATAAATTAGTTGCTAAGTAAATAGTAAAATTATACTAAATAAAGAATCAATAATAATAATAATAATTTATTATAAAACAAATCAAAAATAATTAAAGTAAGTAATGGAAATTATAATGTGAAAATGAAATAATAAAGTAATAAAACTAAATGCAAGTAAAATATTATATTGTAACATTTGCGAGTCAAGTTGTTGTTTTTCTAAATATATTCAATTATTTGCTAAAAAAATTCAAATAATTTTAATTCAGATTTTTATAAAATAAATTCAGGTATTTTTTTTTTAAATTTAGAAATTTTTATTTTCATCAATATTAAGAAAAAAATAATATATTTTAATTAATAATAATAAAAATTATTCAAAGTCACAATTTTTTTTTTTCAAATTTATGTCTGTCTTTATGTTATTTATAGACTCATATGTTATTTATAGTATATTACTGGAATAGAGGGGAAGGTTATAAGCCTACCCGCTTTTTGAAATTCCGCAGCTGCCATACAACTCCCGACACCTATTATAAATATAATGAGCAAACATATGTTTTACTGTTTTCTGAATGGTAGCAGCCATACAACTTCCATCACCTATCAGGAATATTTAAAAATTAAAGTTTTTATATAACTGAAAATTGTATTTCAGGTACTCCCTCATAAATAAAATAATGACATACGTTTTCTAAAATTTTGAGTAAATTTAATATAGATTCATAAATAAATTCTGAGAGATTTTTCGTTTTGTTTTGACAGATTTTAATTTTAATTTTAATTTATATTAGCCAATTAATTATTTTTTATAACTTTGTACAAATATTTTAACACATTGTATTCAAATATTAGTTTAAATTTTTTCTTAAATTTATGTCTTTAAAAAATTATTTTAAATTAGGTATTTCTATTATAGGGACTTTGGGCCAGCAACGCGAACCGGGTACAGCTAGTAATATATAAAGTAGATAATAGGTACTTAATTAAAATGCACTTACGTTAAATATACGTACGTCATATCGTTTATATATTTATATTCACATATGGTCGCTCTAATATGTATTAGGAAACTAAAAATTTATTTATAATATCCAATTCGACCAGACAGCTTTAGTTAGGTCTCAAACCTATATTTTATATTTTAAATTAACTAGGATATAATTTATTTTAATTTTAATTACATTTTTTTATCTTTATTTTTATCTTTTTATTTAATCAATTTTAAATATTTTCCCTAAGTATATTTAATATCATATAACTTTGATTCAATAATAAATATGAGCTGAACTTTAACTTATAAATAATAAGCTAAGATTATAATTAAATTCATTTGAAATAAAGCAAACACGTTACAGCTGTTCAAAAATTTAAGCATTTTTCAAACACTAACAAAAATTTTTTTTTCATCTACCCAACCACCAAAACAGTGGAATAAAGAAAGATATTCAAGAAACAGTTTTAATTTGCCATATTCCAGATATATTTAGGTTCATCTAGAATGTACTAATTTGATTTAATTTGTCAATACGAAAATACAGAAAATGTACTGCTGCATTTGTGGGTTAAATAGACTTAAAAAAAAACCGCGCAAAACCGCTTTTATTTTTTTAATTTACAAAAAACGTTTTAAGAAATTCTATTGACAATATGTGCACTGAAAATGTAAAATTATAATAATACAGTTTAAAACTAGCCAAATTTTAAGTATATAAGGTAATATAAATTAATTCAAACAAACTTTGAAGACTAGTATAAATTAAATATACGTAGAAAATGCCCTATGAGCCAATGATGGAATTACATCACAATGATGATGATGAAAAACTGCTTTCTCGCTTTTGACTTAAAACGGCTTACACACATTTAGAAGAAATGAGTTACTACATACAATGATTAAATTCGAATTTCCACCAAAATTTTGCCAATTTATGTAACATAACTATACGTAGTTGAAGTTTACAAAAAAAAAAGTGATATAATTAGAATGACTTACAAAATTACACAAGAGCAATGAACTGTATATGAAATCTTTAAAGAAACATTAAACCGCAAAAAAGAAATGTGGTTTATACTTACATTCATCATTTAAACTTAAATAATTATTTTTCTTTACTAATCTATAATGTTTATTAAAGCTGTACATATCCCAAATAGTATAGTATTGACTGTAAAAGACATTGTCATGCATCATCCAATTACGACCATCAATTTTTTCTTTTCTTTTTTGTGTTACAGATTTTTATCATCAATCATAATCATCAGAATGTCAATTATTTCTATCTTTTAAATCTTGGCATGAATCGTAAATATGTTTAATATGTTTTTTGTTTTGTGTTACATAAGTAGTAATCATAACATTCGATTATTGTTAGTATTTCTCTACCACAAAATTCATAAACATAAAAAGAACAGATTGATAAATTAACATAAATTAAATAGATTTAAGAATTCTATAATTTAAATTTGGATAGATTTAAATAGAAAAATTAAAAAATGTTTAAAACACAATTGAAATAGCCAGTTATTTGTTTTTTTGTATATTGATATAAAAATTTAAGAGTTTAAAATAAACTGTCTGTATATTATTAATAATCTCTGTCAAAATTATAGCGTAATAGCGATCTTACTCTACTTAATTGTATTTAGTTAAACTCACAGATGCACAGACCTTATGCTTTCCAAATTTATCAGGGCTGATTCTTTTCGTTTTGGATCAGGGCAGATTGTATCCAATGTGTAGTTTTGGAAAATTTTGCATCTTTCACTAAAAATTAAATTGTTTAGTTATAACCAATGAGCTTGTGATTCTAATATGATGATATTATTTCATGAATTAATTAACTTATGATATTAAAAGCTGATAATAAAGTGTTTATGCCTGTAGCTGTAATTTACTCAGACTAATCTGAAGTTTATAAATATAAATTTTTTACGGTGACATGTCATAACTTGCCTTGTCGTAGACCGCTTTCGGATCCTTCCTAAAAGAAGTGTGTTATAATCCAAAATTTTCACAAAATACTCGTTATGATGAAAATAGCAGGATTTTTGACTATCTATTTAAACAAAAAACTAGATTTATCAATATAAGTCAAAAAACAGTTATAACTTTAATACATAGGTTTTATATGAGTCAAAAAACTTTTAGAGTTACCCCTTAGAACAAAAGACTCAATTATGAATCACTGCGATTAATTGCAAGCCACCATTTTTTATGCTTATTTTCTTATGCAAGTTGAAGAAAAAGATTGACATTTTCTTAACATTGCTCAAAATAGATAGATTGAGTGCAAGAGTAGACCTAAATAGTCCCAATTTGATCATATGAATACCACAAAACTATTTGAAGAGTACATAAGTTTTGTGATGTGAGGGCTTTTCAGCCAAATTGAAACATTCGGCTGTTGAAAGAACTTCTTTTAGTAATGCAGATTCAAATATGTTTGCAATTGCACTATAACAACTGTAGATACGTTATTTGTTACGAACGCAACAATTTTCAGTATTTTATTAATTAAAATCAATATATCGGAGTTGTTTGTTAAGTGTCAGAAGTTTAAAATTTTTCCGATGACCATTTTATTCATTTAACATTATAGAAAAATATAGAAAGCTCGGATATGGTACAAAATGATGAAAATAATTGAAATGTATTGATTTTATCAACAATAGTATTGTAATATATCATTTGAAAACAAATTAATTAACAAATATAATTAAAATTCGTCAGCTTCTGTTATTTCATTAAGAGTTTGATACTTGTTTTGATATAGGTAGGTAGGTAGTAGTGGCTGCCGACATTACATCGACACACTTAGACCGATGAGGTCCATTGTGATACCACGGAAACTTTCCTCGCGTAGTACCCTACTCGTTGAACCAATTGAGCTTTTAACGAAGCGACGGAGGTTTTTGATACCAGTGTTTTCAAGATCACCCAGCGAGTCCAGAAAGAAGGCTCCTAAATAGGTTTACCTTTAATGGTAGAGACCAGGGCGGGAACAGAGTAGAGTTGGACAGTTTCATCCTCCTCCACCTCTCTACAAGTTCTGCAGAAGTCGTTTGAGGAGAGTCCCAGTCTTCTGGCATGTTTACCAATCAGACAATGACCCGTAATGACCCCTACCATAGTGCTAATGTCACATCTTTTCATGATTAGTAGGTTAAGGGATCGCTTCAGGTTCAACATAGGCCAGACCTGCTTGGTGATATTGCAGTCTGGCCTAACTGACCATCTGAAGTTTGAAGCCTTTATTACATCATTTCGAAGCAATAAATTACGTGTAGCAAGAGGTGCACCCAGATTGCTCCTTTCCGGAAGGAGTTCTAATATAGTGCTCTCTCTAGCAAGTAGATCTGCCATGCAGTTACCCGGAATATCACTGTGTCCTTGCACCCATCGTAATAATATGTTGAACCTATCCGCTAGTTCGTCCAAAGAACTGCGACAGGCCAACACGGTTTTTGAGTTGATGGCTACCGACTCCAGTGCTTTAATTGCGGCCTGACTGTCTGTGAGTATACAGATATTTCTAACAGATAATACGCTGGATCTCAGCCAGTCTGAGGCTTCTTTTATTGCCATCACCTCCGCCTGAAACACACTACAATGTCTTGGTAGGCTGAAGGATAGACTAATATTTCAGGTTTTAGTAGACTCCACCCTCCACTCTGTCATTCAATTTTGAACCATCAGTGTAGAGGTGTACGTGTTCCTTGTTTAGAACCGTGCTACTCTTCCAACTTCCCCTAGACGGAATATCGATTTGATATGATCTCTCAAAGACTCCCTGTAAGAGTCAGATTTAGGTTGTCTGGAATAAATTTCTTGTATTCCATAATAGAAGAGTGGCCAATTAATTATGGTTTCCACTGGGAATTGATATAACCAAAAAATCTAATTCACTTGAATAAGCAACAATTTGCTTTATTTACCGTCTAGTCTCTTCCTATTCCTGAAAAACAATGAGTAGTAATAACTCATGCCTGCTAGTAATAATATTCTTATTTTTGTAAAATGCACCAGCAATAAATTGAAACATCCAAAAATTTAAATAAAATAAAAAAAGTACTTAAATAAATCCTATTCTACAACTAGCCACAAACTTAGGGCAGTTAGATTTAAATTATTTTTGAATATTGATTTGGATATAAAAAAATATAAACAAAAAAAATTATAATTTTATTCAGTTCTAGTTTGAACATACTATACCATATCCTGAAGTGGTTGTTGAATTTTTCTACAATAAATCTGTACCAATTTCCTTGCAAATCTAAACTGAATAATTTTCGGCTAAAATTAAATCTTTCCTAATCCTAATAAAGTAAACTAGTAAACTTAATCTATTTTATGGCTAATCCGGATATTTCTAATTTTATTAGTAAATATGATATAATTAAATAAAATAAAATAAAAAATCATACACACAATATGAAAATATAAAAGGCCAGTAAAAGTCAGAGAAAGCTAAAATAGAAATAGAAAATTCGACCGTTGTTTTCAATTGTGTGTCTGCACATACTTACTATTTAAATAATTATTTTCAAAATGTTTTTCGAAACATTTATCACTTAAATCTGTATGGTTCATTAAAAGTTATGATAATGGTGTATTTTGCTTTATTCAGTTCTAAGCTACAATATGGAGTTAGTTATATTTTAATAAAATTCAACCTCTTTTCATCGCTCAAAAACACTGTATAAGGATAATTTAAAAAAAATATAGACTAATGCCGAGCTTTCCTTTATTTAAAAAGTTGGATATTCTACCACGTAGACATTTATATTTGTTTAAAACGCTGAAATAAGCTGAAATGAATTTTTTAATAGGTCGGGATATCTCGCTCACTGATTTATAACTAGATATCATCTTAGAATTAATAATTTAGTAAATGTTCCAAGCGGCCGTACCTCTCATTTTTGCCACTTTAATGATTATATAGCTCATAAAAATTGTAATATGTTACCTTATTCTTTAAGATCGGACGGATCACCTATTTTATTTTGCAAAACTCTTCGATGTTGGCTTTTTGAACTGGATCACCTTCAAATTGAATTAGTTTTTAATACGATTTAGTTTTAACTTCAATTTAGTTTTTTTTCAAGTATAATTTTTTTAATTTGTTTTCAGTCTTCTAGTTATTTATTAACTTTTTATTCTTCCTATAATTTTGTACTTAATTTTGCTTACTCTCGTTTATTATTTAAATTTTGCTTTAAATTTTATTTTTTCATTATATAATTTTAATTTTAAGCTATTTTAATTTTTTTCCATATTTAGCTCTAATTTTCTACTTTACTATGTATATACCCAGCAATATTTTACATTTTTATGCCGGTATTTTTGTTTGCAGCTTAATTCATTACATATTCTAATGAATATCTGAATGATCCTATATTTATTCTTATTATTTTTTATTTAGTAAATGTATTTAAGTATTGTATTTTATTATAACATGAATAAATGAATTAAAAATATATTTATCTATTAGAAAGCGATTGATAATAAGCAAATTTCTATACAATTTTTTGATTTTTGAAGCTATTTCCAATTCTACCAAATTAAATATGGCTGTTTTGGGGTATTCAAACCAACCCTAAAATTTTAATTAAAAAATTTAAAAACAAATTGAGTCGAGTCAAGTTGATTCAAATTTTGATTTATTTTTAACCAAACAATTTAATACAATTGAAATTTATTGTAATACCACATAATATTTCAACTTAAAAAATTAGATTGTAATTTTAAAAAATGCATAATGAAGAGGTTTTTTCGACCATGACAATTATTATTTTTTAAAAAAAATTTTCTCGCTTAGATGATTACTAATATTTATAAAACATTTGGTACAGCAAGTTTTTAATTCTAATGTGTGGGATGATTCCTTGATAAATATTATTCTAAAAAATTAAATTTATAAAAATTTATTTAAGTAAAAACTTTCAAGGATACTCAAGAACAATGTCATTTTCTGTTTTAGAAATCAATAAAATGTTTGTTTTTGTTTTTGCTCTTTTTTTTATATCCTTGTAAATATTTTAATATGACATAATTTTTCCTAATTGAAAATAATTGTATAAAATTGCATCATAAAATTTTCAATATAAAAACTTTTTACATAGTTTTAGAAAATATTAAAATATTGAGAAAATGAGTAGTTGGGGGAAAACGATTTACTATAAGGGTATATTAAATATCCTTTTTAAATCAAATTAATCAATTGGAAAATTTATCGGTAGTTATAATAATGTTGGGATGTAAAAGTTAAACATTTAGAAAACATTTAATTAAATAAAAAATTTAAGCAAGGTTCATTATACATAGTTTGGAAGAGCGATTTGAGTAGCATATTAAATATATAAAGTTGCAATTTTAAAATCAGATGAAAAGTAAAACTAGGTAAAACTACTGTTTATAAAATATAATACAATAGAATAAGAGGAATTATCAAAACATTACGATTGGAGGACGTAATTTTATACGTTCTTCGAACTTTACATAATATATCGGTGAAATAATATACAATGATAATAAAACGACTTTTTCCATTCATGTTGTAATATAACAAAACTAAACTAGTCAGTTTATATTGTTAACCCAAATATTTTATTATTATTATCATTATTATTTTATTTATTGCTTTAATGTATTTGTACAATATGTTATTTCCATATATTTCAATTCTATATTTCAAGAGCTTAAATTACTAGAATATTTACACCTTTGATTTGCAATTATTTAGACTAACCTGACTTAAATATTTAGAATAAATTTATTTTTGCAAAGATAAAATGCCAAGTAAAAACCTTTAATTAATTGTTTTTATATATAATAAAACCTAATGTAATTCTAACCTAAATCCTAACAAACCTCTATTAACTAAAATGATCTTAATACTAAATATTATTCTACTATCGCTCTAACAAGCGGATTTTCGGAAATGTAACAGCTTTCAAAAAGGGCAGGTGCTGTTTTTTGAATTTTTTCTAAAATAGTATTAGTGTTTTGCTAATAAGTGCAATCTTCTTGTGGAGGAACAAAAAGCTTTGCTTAGAATTAATTTAAGTGCAACGTTTTGTTTTCTCTGCAACAAATTCAAATCAGTTTTGGCAACAGTCATCCTTACGGAGAACCCGTACAACAAATTGCTTCGAAAAATGGATTTAAATATTAATAATTTATTTTCAACAGTTAAATCAGATTTTTTATTTATGACTGGATATAATATTCTTATATAGAGGTCTATTTTATTGACGGTTATTTTATTAATGTATTTTGAAAAGTAGTTTTTTATCTAGGTGTATGCCCAGATATTTTATATTATCACTTTCCCAAATTATTTCGAATTTTCCACATTATAGGTTTCTGTTCGGCAAAAAAACAAGATTTACTTCTTCTTATTGGGTAGATCTGCTGTCAAGATGTTATATAATAAAAGAGAAAGCGTACAGCCTTACGGAACATTTTTTATTGTGAAAAATCGATCGCTCAGAAAACTTTGAATCAACTTGACAAAATAAACTGGGAATTCGTTAATCCTTTATGCCATACTGAGTCGAATGCTTTTTCGACATCAAGAGCTATTAATCCTGTAGACTTTTTGTTATTTAAATTTGCTTTAACGATATTTTTGATTCTGCAAGCTTGATGTGTGCTTGAGTGTTTCTTTCTGAATCCGAATTTTTCATTCGGTAGGATATTTTTCTCTAGCAAGCATTTTTCAAGACGATTTTTGATCATCTTTTCAAATAGTTTGCCCAAAGAATTGAATAAGCTAATTGGATGATAGCTCTCAATCTTTGTGGGATCTTTTCCTTGCTTTGGAATACAAGTAACTAAGACTACTTTTCATATTTTGGGAAAGTAGTTTAATTCCATGCATTTATCGAAAATTTTACTTAATATATTGTAACTTGTCTTTGACTAGTTTTTAAGTATAATATTTGGTATTTTGTCTTGACCTGGTGCTTTTTTTTTATTTTTAATTGATTAACTCAAATTAATCACATTAAACATACCAAACTTATGTAATATTATTTATAAAATGGCAAATATTTGCCACAAGCCATGACAAATTTATTCATGTGACCTACATGAATTTGCCATAACCTGTACCAAGTTTGTTTGTGACGTATTTTCACTTGACGTATTCTTCGTACACACGTACGCACATACAATTTCTACGTATAACAGCGGCCATATGTAAAACATATTTCCGTGTAAAATAATATTTTGATTGAATTGATTATTGATATAATGAGAACATTTTTTTTAGTCTGATTTAATAATTTATAACTCACACGTAGGTACACGTGATATTCTATTCAATTTGTGTCGATTAGGATTTTAGCCTATCATTGGTCTCAGCTATGAGCTTAAATTTAGTAGCGCAGTTTTTAAATGAAGCATTAATGGATACGCTTCGGACGATGCATCACATAATTACAATTTGCACCGACAGTAAGCCTATTAGATTAAGAACTATAAACTGTGAATACGTTTTCTTTCGGACAAGCAAACATCGTCCGTGTATCTATATCGGCTTATTAGCTGCTAAATATGTTCACTATAAATTGTTTATTTTTATTTGAGATTTGCATTAATTTTAGTTTCATTTATTTTTATTTTTATTTAAACTAAATGTTTACTTAATACTTCAGGTGGACGTGAAATTTTGTAGAAGACAAATAACAACCTAAATACTTTGCATAAAAACGTACACACAAAAATATTAAATTTATAAAATGTTTTAACACAGGTATAATTAGGCCAATGTAAGACCAATATAGTCACATATGGGTGAATGTAGACTCGATGAATTCCATATCTTCGAAAATAAGATGGTAAAAAAAATGTCGATTTCGGAAGAGCAAAAAGTTACGAATACAAAGTCCAAAGTCATCCCAAAAATATTGAATAATGAAAAAATGAAGATGTAGAACGTTTCTTCAAAGCAGAAAGACTACAGCGGACGTGGGCAAATTAAAAGAATGGAGTAAAACAAAGTGAAAGTTTGATTTGATTTATTTCGCTCCTCTATACACATAAATGTGCAGGCAAGCCAAAAGTACCCTTTTCCTTTAAGTGACAGTTAAAACAGAATGTTCCAAACCTGTTGCAAAAATATTAAACCACATAAAACACAATTATTTATAAAATAAATTCTACCTTATTCAGATCCATTTGTACCTATATGGTTAACTTCAAATTAAGCTTCGACTTACCTGTAAAATAAATTAAAAAATTAATTAGTATTTTTTGGTTATAACAAATTCATGAATTTATTGTAAAAACAAAATCGACATACAATTTGACATAATGGAGATATTTTGCAAGCATATTTAGCGAAAAATAATTAGTACTATAAAAATTTAAATATAACAAATCTGAGATATAAACTTGTGGTTATATGAAATAAAAATATGTTTCTTTCTTGGTTGTACATTTACTAATTATCGAGTGTACTTAAATTAAACTTATAACTACCTTTATCTTATAATTAACTATAAAAACTGTGTGTGTATATGTAAAATAGAATGTTTTAGAAAATTTTGTTATTTGTAGTAAAACACCGCTTTTACATTTTACTTCATCAATCTACTCAAGATACATACTTTCAAATTCTTCTGTCATCAATTTTTTTTTTAATAACAAATAATTAAATTTAATTTTACTTATTAGTAATTTTCATTTTTATTTAAATTTTATAATTTCCAACAACTTTCAATTCCACTACATATTTTTAATTATAAACTTAAGTGAAAAACTAAACTAAAAAAAAAACAAAAAAAAAACAAATTAAACTTAACGACAAATAATGGTGGCAAATAAACAAGAATAATAGCAAAAATGTAGCAAAAAAAGAAAAAATTAAAATAAACACAAAAAGAAGAAAAATTAATTTTTACTAACACATTAAAATATTTTTCATCAGAAAATTTGCCATAGCAATAAATTTTCCGTTTCTCTTACGATTTTTTATTTTTATTTTATTTTTATTATTCCACATTAATTAGCCTTTCATGAGGCGTAAATAAAATAAAAATATTTTCTAAATAATATGATTAGAATGGTTATAACAGTATATTCTATATACATACGCATATTTAATACATTTAGTATATACATATATATAATATATACCTGATAATTTGCCGTAAATTAATTATTTTTAGAGTAATTTGAGGATTAAATTAAGTATGCCAAAATATAGCTAGGCTTCTTTACAATAAAAATGAAATAAATAAATTTGTTTAAGAATTTCGTCTTTTGAAATAGATAGTATCTTTAGAGAATGAGATCTATGTAATTTGATTATAGAAAAATAATTGATACAATCTATTAATTATAGCGAATATAGCAGTGACATCTTCGATTTTCAACTATTGCGCTTGTGACATCCAATACATAAATTACTTTTAGTATTGGAAAAGGTGTGATGCAGCTTTAGGCGGTAACCTAACTGTTTTGTAAAAAAATTTATTGCATTGCCACAAAATTAGCATTGAAATTAGATTCGGAATTAATTTTGAAACTATAATCAAGTGTTCACATTGCTTTTCAAAACGAAATTAGATGTTTTAATTTTGGTCATTCTTTATAAAAAACAAAAAAAAAAAAAGACGAATAGTTTTGAGAAGAATTAAAAAAATTGTTTTATTTGATTTTGCTATCGATGCAAATATAGAAAAAAATTATTGAGTATTAAAAAACAAAATTAGTTTTGGAAGGAATACATAAAATAGTATATAAATATGGAATGAGCAATTGTACTTCACAATTGACATAATTGGTTGGAAGTCCAATTGGACTTCCAAATATTTTTTTCGAAATTGCACCACGTACCAATGAGTACACATTTTTGGAAAAGCTGAACGAAAATTAATTGGAATTCCAATGATTTTTCCTATGGAAGTGGTTACTTTTTTAAAATGTACCAATGTTGGAATTTTTATCTGAACATGTACCTCAAATGTACCTAATAAAATTAATGACATCATAGTTTTCTTACCATTTTCCGGTAATAAATTGCTATCATTTTTACTACAGCAATTTTAACATTTTTTCCAACAATGTTTTTACACTAGTATTATTTCTATAATTTTTAATTAAAGTTTTTCCTATAATTTTTCAGACGACTTTTCCCATAATTTTTCCTACGTTTATTCCAATACTATTTCACCCTGTTGTACCTTATATTATTTCTATAGTTTTTCCTTCGTTTTTTTCCAATACTATTTTACCCTGTTGTACCTTATATTGTTCCTACGTTTTTTCCAATAATATTTCACCGTGTACCTTGAATTATTCTTATAAATTTTCATATGGTTTTTCTTATAATTTTTCCCACATTTTTCCAATACTATTTCACCTTGTTGTACCTTAGATTATTCCAATAGTTTTACCTAAGTTTTTTCCAATACAATTACACCCTGTTGAACCTTCTATTACCTTTGTAATCTTTCATTCGGTTTTTCCTATAATTTTTCCCACGTTTTTTCAATATTATTTCCCCCTGTACCTTTAAATTAAAATAATAAAAAAAAAAAAAAAAAATTTGTGAAACTAGAAACAAGTTTTAGATATTTTATTTAAAATAAAGTGTTTATAAATATTTATTTGGCATTCTCATTGGCATGCATTTTTTCATTGTCACGAATTAATGTAATTTTCAATTTAAAACGTGGTTGTGTTATTGGCAGTGTTGACATTTTACGTATAAATTAACATTTTTTATGATTCTTTATATATTTAACGTAAAGAAGTGTTAAATACAAGTAAGCAACTGTAGTACAGTAAATATCTGTAAACAACGGTAAACAACTGTAAATTACTGTAAAATTATTTGTTTTTGACAGTTCGACAACAATTTTGAAAGTGTTTCGTTCTAATCTATTATGGAAAGTTCTAATGTATTACAAAAAGAAAATGGGGCTCAACGGTGGAGCTGATAACCTTTAATGTTATTATGACAATAAGAATAATTTATTAATTTATGAACCATCAATGTTTGATCATTCTATTCATTAAAACTATTAAATATGTTCATTATATTAAAGAATTAGTTTATTAGCTTATTAATATTTTTTTTAATATATATTAATAACTGCATTCATCAAATTAATAAACATTTAAATTAATTAACTTTATTATTCGTAAAGATAATATATAGTTTTACAAATCTTCATTATGATTACATAAATAATTTTATTAATAATATTGATTTAAAAGAGTAACTGATTTAAAACAATAACAATTAAAATTAACAAAACCTCAACTTCAAAAAAATATGTACATACTGATTTCATATAATCTAAGCTATACTAAACTGCCAATCTATATTTATTACATTTATGCCGGTCTATTGTATCTATGCGCCATACCAAAAATGTTATAAAAGCTTTGACAATTATAATTGATGTATATAGAATATAAATTGTAAGGTAGGTTCTTAGCAAATTGTCATTTTAATTATTTTTTGAACACAATCACTTCATATTCGTAAGTTTTCATTTATTTTAATACACAAATGTTGCACCTAAATTATCTGTTTTGAGTTGTTTACGTTATTTACATAATTGTTTACACACTTGCAACAAAAAAACATTCTAGTAAATTACTAAGTTATTTACATGTAAACAACTGTGTAAAAAACTAAACGTAATTTACTTTGCCAATACTGGTTTTGGGCTGCACAAAATATATCAGAATATATTAAAATTATTATAAAATAAAAACAGGGTGGAGAACATAGCTAATTATGTGAACATAAAAATATATATGAACACAAAAATATGAAATTAATTGAAAGAAATGACAATTGATTACAATTTCGTTTTTTAAATCTACCAAAATTTTAAATTTGAATAGAACAGAATTGCTCAAAAACAGTAAGTCTGATACAATTGAGTAAGTATCATTAGTTGAGTAAATAAATTTAAAATTATAAAAGCTAAACATATTCCACCATCTTGAACATTTTCAGGGCTGTAACGGATATTTTTTAAACACTATCTGTCTGATTCTTCTAGCCCACTGTAGTACCCCAGGGTGCATTTAAAAATATACTATAGAGCTATTTTTTATACTAAAATACTTTAAGTGATCCCCTTAAAAGATTTATACTTCATGGCTTACCACCTTGTATTGATATTCTCTTAGTCGTTGAATGCAACAGTTTTCAGATACATTATCGCTTACCAATTATAAATTTTCTTAACATTTTTTATTTTCCTATAAAACAATTCAAGCTGTCACATTCAATAATTTGTATGAAATTTTTTTTATATGTACGCAATATATGTAATGGCTAGCCGATGAAAAAACCCAATGGTTAACCATCCATGATGTTCACACTATATTGCATTTTATTGCTGGGACCCTTATCCCGTTACTATAATAGTCTATTGGGTAGCTGCAAAATTTTGTGACGCTTAAGATGATTCACATCACTTGCAACTAACATACTTTTTGCTAAGCTGTTTGGATGTGTAGCTAGTCTTGCTATTTAATGGTTCTTACCTGTAGATCACAATACATAATATATACCATTATTGACGAACCATTGTGCGCCACTCATTAATCGCAATATTTTTGATTGTAATCGCTGTAATATTTCAATATTTGAATTGCTCCCCACAGTTGAATTCCGTATGTCCGTATAGGTTGAAAAATAGCTTTATAAAACAGAAATTTGTATTCAAGCGTCATTGGTTAGTTGTGACTCATCATCCAATACAATTTATTTAATTTCAACTTCAGCCGTTTTCGTTTGCTTTGAATTTTCCATGTAAATATTCTATGCAAATTAATGGCAAGGTACTTTACGGTGTTTTTTTTGAGCAGCTAGAGTGTTCATAGACTTGGAATTATATTATAATGTTCTTAACAGTAATTTAGGTAGAATCACTTTATCGTGCTTAAACGTATTATCATCAGTGAAAGTAGCGGTGGTTGTCTAATTTGTTGTTAATGAGTCAGCAGTATAGATGAGGTTTAAAACAGGACCTAAGACGCTCCTATGTTGCTGCTGACATAATATTATTGGTCTAAGTACCTTGACGATTGACTAAAAAGTACCCCTGAATAAGGTATGGACCGCAGTAATAAACAATAGCTCTGTGGAAGAAATTGCTTTAATTTGTACAGCCGTCTTTCATGCCATAAACCTTATCAAATGCTTGGATAATATAAGAAATAACGATGAACAATATTTATGTTGCTCCGGGATTAACTTGATACATGAATTTTAAATATTTCGTTGTCTAAATACATTTCTTAAGGAAATTATAAATAAAATCCAAATCTAAACTTCCAATAGGTATTTAATAAGAAGTTTCAAACTCATTTCTTCAACTTTCATTTAACTTAATTTTGACTATTTAAACTATTAATCAATACTGACACTATGTGTAAATACTACAAAATATTAATCTCATAGATTTCTTGGAACTTTTTATTTATGTTAGCTTCGTTCAAACAAAAAATTTTTTTTTTGTTTTTAAATTATTGCAAATACTAAGAATGCTTTTTTGATGATTTCGAACAAAAAAAAAACAACCAAGAATAGACAATCAAATTAAACTTTCCTACCATCTTTAAAACCACATAAATCCAGATAAAAAAAAAACAAAACAAAAACAGAAAAACAAAACATTATCCTTTTTCAAGTTCACAATATAACGGTAATAACGGTATAAACATTGATGATTCACACTTTGGTGTAAAATTGATATGTTGAGAAAAGCTAATTTTCTTTAGCAATATTCTTATAAATACATAATATACCATCACTACAACCTACTAACATAAATAATATACACATACATTATAACACAAAAATGAAAATGTGTTTTATTCAAGTCAATGGTTCCCGGGTTAAAAACAAAAATAGAAACAAAAATAAAAAATAAAAACATAATTTTTTTTTTTTCTTAATTTTGTTTCATTTTTATTAAATGAACGGTAAATATTGATAAGGATATATACGTACATGAATATATGATGATTTTGTTTTTATATGTGTAAGAAAATATTACCGTTATTTTTAATTTATTCTTCTTATGTTTGCGTATATTAAAAAGAAAAACAAAATAAATAAAAAACGTACATGTGTAAATTGCGCAAAAAGCAAACATTTTCTTTTTGTATGCCAAAAGCGTAAAATAAATGAAAAAAATAAAATAAAAATGTCATAAAAAAATATTTCTTAAATTACTATGAACAATCTAAAGAATTTAAAGCAAGAGCTTGAATATGTTCAGATATAAATGTAAAGAAAGACCTTATATCATTGGATCATGTTTCCTATAGAAAATTTTAAACAATTAAGTACTTGAAAATACAATTTACAGTCTTTCTCTCTCTCTCTCTCTCACTACGTTTTACATTTTTTATATTTCTGAAACAAATAATCTGATAAGGCCGTTATGTGGCTAATTTCATTATTACGCTAAGTATGATATTAATCAGACATTAATTTTAATTTCAATTTAGTTTTCTAAATTGTTGAGCCTAAATTGAATCAAAATTAAATTAAAGGATACAATATAGAACAAAACAAGATTGTAATAATAGTATATACAATAGCAAAATATTAAAAAGAATATCTAATATCTAAAATTTTCATAGATATTTCATAACTTCAAGCTTCTTGTTTTGATATGCTCTAGACTGTGTCAAAATGTAATAAAAATTCTTTTAGCTAGTCTAACCATCATCTCCACCAAACATCAGTCATTGATTAAATTAATTTCGGAAGCGGATCTGGTCCGCAGCCACAAATGGACTTCGTTAGTTACACTTATGGAGTCTCATCTAAATTGACAAATAAAAATAAAAACTAAAACTATCTTAAGTTGAGTTGAATTGACTCAAGATACAAACAAAATAAAATTTTGAGTTGAATGACCGAAATTTTGAGTTGAAAATTTGAGTTGAGTTTAAGTCGAAATTTATTTCTTCAATACTGTTCTACTTACAATAAATGTCTACTGTTGTTCCTTATTTACAGCTCTAATAATACTTTTTTCATTCCAATAAATTAGTATATGATTTATTGGAATGAGTCTTAAAGAAAGACTTATTCGTTCATTTATTTATAAAAATATACTTCCACAATGATGTGAGGAAATTGTTTATAACCTATTCCTATCAAGATGTGAGGTGGAATGTGTTACAAGATACAGCTAGTTTTAATTTACCAATTAATATAATAATTTCACTAATTGGTCTTATTATAACAACTTAAGGTTAAGTCTCCACCACTCTACTTCTCATTTTCATTTATGGCCTTCTTAAATTTACTTTCAATTCAATTCATAGCTTTGCCGATGACAGCACTCTAGCGGCATCATAACTGCTTTTCTAAAAAAAACTAATGCTACATCAGCTTCCGCAGTCAACTCCAAAAGAATAATGGCTCAAGCAAAGCAAAACAAAAGTTGAGTTTAACACTTCAGAAACTCAAAGCTATGTTAGTAATAAGCTAACAGCGTACTAACAAGTTCTCCGGTTTCAAAATGAAAATATTTAGCGACTATGTGACTAATGACCTGAAAATTCCCGAAATACGAGTGAATCAAAATATCCACTAGAATAAACATATTTTCGATATTTCGAAAAGCGTTTCCAAATGTTTGGGGTTTTTGAATGGTTGCAAAGCTTATTTTCTATCTCACTGACTCTTAAAAATCTATAAAGCCTATATAGGACCCAAGCTCGAGCATAATTCACATTTATGCGCAGATGTGCCAAAAACCATTTTAAGTTTTTCGGACATAGTTCAAAACTTTATCTTATAAGTCTTTTAACTTGGCACTTGTTTCGAAGAACTAAAATAACTTCTTCCTCTTCTTAAGAAATTCCAACGCATAACCCGAGAGTCATAAAGTGCCCACTGTTTCACAAAAAAAATTTCGAGATGGCTTAAGTCTGGTTGTGGAAATTCTTTAATAGTTAAATGTGGATTTACGTTCCAATCAAAGCAGTCTCAATTAGAGAAGGATTTTTATTTATTTCTGACTTGCAGAGGCTTAACACGATTACTAACAATATAGTTCGATCTTTCCCACAGAACTTTTCTTCTTTCTGTTTCTTTCGTATCCTTTAAATTTCTTTTCCTTTTTCAAATGGCCAACGGTACGCAAATACTCAAAAGTTCATAAATTTTGACTACAATATAAAAAAATAAGCTTGCAATACTTATAATATAACAATCTTTTATAAAAGAATCAGTTCTAATCATTGAAAATGCAAAAAAATTCAGGCAACTGAAACAAGAATAGATTCAAAGGAACAATTTTCCGATGTATAGGGAATTCCATTTTTGAAGATATGGACTGGAAAGATTAAAATCCGAATTGTATCAATACTGTACTATAGCAGTATACAAGAATCAACAGAATTTGATTGGCGCATACCTGACAATTGAATTTCCATATAAGTTTTAATAGAAAATTTAATCGAGCTAGTGCAGCTGGACGAAAATTTTTAACAAGTATTCAAAATATACGCTGATTGGAGCAGTAGGTAGAACACTTGCCTTTCAGCCGAAAGGTCCCAGGTTTGTTTCCTAATGAAGTAAAAAAAATGCTTTATGGGTTTTTCGACCTGGTACTGTACCCTTTGTCATTGACATAAAATAAGTAACAAAAAATAATTGAGAGTATAATCTGGTAACCATTGTTACCAGTTGATAAGCCAGTAATTTGACAAATAAATGCTCGAAAAACATTGTAGATACTGTAGTATAAACTTGCAGTACCGTACTTAATTAAGCACGAAATGGTGATCCTACCTAAGTTACTGTCAAAGACATAAAAAAAACATGATTTGATACTGTAACATCTTATGCTTCATCTCTCTTTGTATTACGAAATACGAGGACATAGAAAAACTGCAATGAAAATGTAGTACCCACCATCAAAGTAAGAATAATCATTTTATATGCGGGACAGGACATCAATTTAAAACTGACTACGCATTACCACGAAATTACAATTTTCTATGACCAGTTTTTATTTTTAAAAAATTCGCACCACACTCTAACATTTTTTTTTTCTTTGTGTCAATTTATTTTATTAAAATTAGGATCGCCCTATTTGACTGTGATAACATTTTTTCTTTTTTTATAAATAAAAGTAAATGACAGATAGAGGTATGAAAAGGCAAGTGATAATATTTTCTTAAATTCAATTTTGTTGTTGTTGTGGTTATTATTGTGTTTTTGTTGAATGTCACTTCTCTGCGATCTTTTGTAAATATTTACAGTCTGCTCCCGGAAAAGTTTTAATAATATTGACAAACCACAAAGGTGAAATATCCCTTTTGTTTTTTATGTTTTTTTTTGCGTTTATTTTTGCGTTTATTTTTTGATGTATAATTTTCATTTTATCTATATTTTACATTATTAAAGTATATAATGTTTAGTGTATATAATGTAATAATATAACATGATAAGAAATTTTTCTTATTTATGAATATAAGCTAAATTTTAGAATGTTTTATTCTAAATTAGTCGTAACAATTTTTTCGAAATCATTGTGGATCATTGATTTTAACTGTTGCTCATCATCAAATTTATATGTTTGTATGTACACAAGAATATTTAAATTAGTTTGTTGTTTAAATTTCGTTTGAAAGGATCAGTTCATTTAATTTGAAAGGATACAAAATATAATAACAAATTTAGGTGGTTAAAAATATTTAAACTGTTTTTAATTCCGCTACTTACATTTTTTTTTAAATTACTTTTTATTAACATATATAGAGTTTGTTTGTTGGATATCATTAGTTTTTTTAGAGGTGAATATGGTATATGAGGTCGCCATGAAAAATGTTCGTTTTAGCGTATTGTTCATAGCGTAATGTTCAATTAGTTTAACTCAACAATTTCAAGATTAAAATTTTATAATTATTGTAATGAATTAAGTTTAAGGCAATTAAGATTTTCCAAAAATTTGTCCCACTAACAAAGCTATAAATATCTTACACTGTCAAATTAACTCAAAATGTTGTTTGGTATGAAATGAAAATCAAATATAGCTAATACCAAGTGCACAAATATCCTGCGTATTTAAAAAACTATTCAAAAGCAAGAATTTTCATAGATGAAATTTCACAAATTAAATAAAATTAAAAACTTAAGATACTTTTTAATCAATTTAATTAGTATCTTGTGGATTTCGATTTTACGTCATCATTGAATATCGCTCGTTATTGAAATACTGTAATTTTTTCCATTGCAATGAAAAGTCTTCCGTTTTCTAAATTCCAGAATAATTATTTTTCTATTATGAAAGGAGTGACTGTTTCATTCACCAACACTACTGGAACCTATCAGTAGGTATATCAGTCTTAGACTACCTATGTAAGTCCTGGTTTGAGCTTGAATAATTTCAAAACATACATATTTATTCTCATGTGATTGTCAACATACAAATGTTTATTCCCTGTGTTCACATTGTAGTGCAATTGCGTTCTACAAATATTCTTTCTCTTTCGCACTTATGCGTTTTTTCAAGAAAAAGCTTTAAAAACAAAAAAAAAAACAAAAAAAACGACAAAAAACCTGGTTCAAAATTTTAGACTATGTTGAACCAAAATTTAGCTGCCTCACCAATTGTAATTTAACAACACAAGTAAAACAGAAATAAAAATTTTTAGGAGGTCAGAAATCTTTTTATGTATACATACATACATGAAATCATTCTCATATTAAAAATTGAAGAAAAAATATCAAATCGACTGGAACAAAGCGGAATTAACAAAATCATTCATAATTTTATTCAATATATATTTTAACTATGTTATGTATATTATTTTATATTAAATAATATGAAAATTAAATTATTATTACTACATTATTATTATAATATATTATATTAAAATAAATATTGGCTTTTATTTCAATATAGCTATGTATGTATAGCCATTCATACCATTCTAAATTATATTTTTGCCTGATAAGTATGTAGACTTTTTTAATTTATATTAAAAAAATAATACCTATTACTATTTTTGTATTTTATTATTTTTAAATGTTTTGATAGTAAAAAATGATCAGTACTACCAACAAATAAAATGTTCTATCGCGCCGCTTACAGTGTCTAACAGAAAGGCATATTCAGCGAGACGAGACGAGATGAATTTTTTCTTCTCGTCAACGATGGGTCTAACAGAATATGGGTGTATATGTTTAAAAAAATTAATTTAGTTACAAACTATTAATGATAGACTTTTTTTTTTTTTTTTTCAATAGTTAGTTATTATAATAAAATATTTTGGTACTTGTTAAAATAATTTGGATATTTTAATACGGTAATGGGAACAGAAGAAAAGTGTATCATATTTTGGCATATCAAATAATAAAAATCGTACATCAACTTAATAACAAAAATATCAAAATTTTATTTAAAAAAACTAAAGTTTTCAATAGGAACATTTTTTAAATTCTTAATTTACATTATTTAAATTTTTCATTCAGCTTATAAATTAAAGCAAAGTAATATTAAGTGTAATCAGCAACAGAGCTTTCATCGGATAAATAATTATCTCTTGCATTATTCTTATCTTTCAAATCTTTATAAAAATTATGACAGTCTTTGTCTATTAAGTGAAATAATGAAAGTAAATCTTTTTTCTTTTGTGGATTAATGAAATTTGCATCTTGATAAACGTTTGGAACGTCAAAAGTATCTAAGCTTAACCTTCTTGTTTTTTTAGTAAAATTTATTACACTAAATTCTGTATTTTCTTTAAGGTATTTGAAATATATTTTTCCAAAATCTTTTGTGATTCGGATCCATCTTATTTTAAGCCTGTTCATGCCAGGCTCATTATTTAAATCTCTTTTTCTTTTTGTAAGAAAAGTTTTATAAAAATGTGAAAATCTTTTGAAATCATTAATTTTTTATCATTAAGGTATTATCTCAAAAACACCAAAAAAGCGGTTATCATGTTTTGGCAAATTTCTACAGGAATATAAACATTTACGCACACATATAAAGATGCGCTCGCAATTGAGGCATAATGTAAACGCTGGGAGAGCTTTTCAATCAAATTTTGAGCTTTGAATCCAAGTTTGTAGAACGTAATTGCACTACAATGGGAACACTGCCAATCGATCACACAACAACATTTTCATTTCCATGTCTTATCGACAAATCTACTTCAGTGGTTCAACAATCTATATTTCGGCTGCAGTTAATAACGTTTGTCGCGAACGTATGAAGGACAGGAAGATGATTGATCTCATATATCATCGGTATTGAAATATATTTATTAAAATACATTTTATAGGGGATTCTGTGAAGCAAATTTCGTATAGATGTACATAACTATATCGTCGCTATAAGATTTGGTAAATTGACGATTTTAAGCTAAAAATTCGTTTATATGTTTTAGGGGCCGGTAATTTCAATCCTGTTATCAGTATTAGAGTATAGAGATAAATAGCTTCACTTTTGCCACATGTCCAAAATTTATTAAATCAATTGGAATTGGTTTACCGCACTTCATCTATTTGTAAAACTTTCGTGCATATTCAGCAAAATATTCACATCAATTTCGTGCAAATTTTGGGTTTGTGTTATTTTCCTGTAAGTTAAATACATAGCGAAATGCGGCAATTATATTTCGTTTTTATTTCGATGTTTTTGTGCCGCATTTTTTTGTATTTTGGTATTGTTTTCCCGTACGTGTATGTATTTATGTATTGAATAGTTGTATATTGTATAGAATTGGATTTTTGTAGGTTGATTGTTTATAAAGGGAAATAATTTATTATGCATTGGAAAAAAATTGTAAGTAGAAAATTAGTGAAGAACGGTTACATGAAGTTGTCAACACATATAATCTTTTCCGACAAAAGATACAAATTAATGTAGATCTACTTCTCAACTGAAAAATTTATATCCCAATATTTACAGTGTCAGAAAAATGGTTGGAAACCTATATAAGCCAACAACAACTAATGCAGAATCTGAAAATTATTATCGAAATGTTTTTAACTTTCAATATACTTTTTACAAGTCTAAGAAAAATCAATGTGATCGGTATGTCAAATTCAAAAACACAAAATATCCTTCTCAGATTGAAGTTATAGATTATGAAGTTTAAGAATATTGTTAAAATATAAAGCATTATTGATCGTAATCAGTATTCCCTTTGCTTGCATCGAGAAAACTTCTAAAGTTATTAAAAGAAATTATTTTGTTCATACAACATATTATAGAAAAATAATTGTAATTTACAACATTAAAATTAATTATTTGAATTCCAAATCTCAAAATTATTCGAAAAAGGAAAAGAATTTCAAATGAAATTAATGTGGCTTTTTTGCAAAAAGACACAAACATGGCGAACAGTTTTAAAATAAATAATAACAGTGATTTTGACAATTCACAAAAAAAAAAGAAAACTTCTGAGAGTAATTACTACTTACCTCTACAAACTATTGATGATGACAATGAAAGCACGTGTATGGAGGACGCATGCGAAAATAATATTGAAAACACTGATTCTAAGAAAAATGGTCCACCACCAATAACTATAATAAAACAAAAAATTTCAACAATTCACGAATTTATGAAAAAAATTGGTGTAAATGATTATTATGTCAGATCCATTTCAATTGGTATAAAACTGTATTGTAACACAAATGAATCTTACACAAAAGCACTCGACGAACTAAAAATAAACAATCTAGAGTTTTTTACATATGAATCGAAAAGCACTAAGCCACTAAAATTTGTATTATCTGGATTGGACAACTACAATTGCACTGATTTGAAGAATAACTTATTGGAAAAAGGTTTAAAATGTTTGGATATCAAATCAATAAATAAAAACACTAATTTATATAATGATTTACAACTATATATTGTATATTTAGAAAAAAATTCAATTAAGTTAAACGAATTACGTAATAAGTTTACTTATATATTCAACACTAAAGTTAGATGGGAACGTAAAACCACCAATAAAAAAATCACACAATGTTACAATTGCCAGATTTTTGGCCACGGATCACGTAACTGTAGCGTAAATACAAAATGTGCTTTCTGCGCCGGCAGTCATTCAACTACTGACTGTACAAACAAAGAAATTAAAAAATGTGCTAATTGTCACGGTGAACATCATTCCACTGATAATATTTGTGATAATAAGAAAACATATATCTCTCTTTTGGGTCGCAACAATAAAGTAAGACAAAATACCTCAGTGTCAAACAACAACAACAATGCAACTATGAGTAAAAGTAATTACAATGTACTTTTTCCAAACACTCTTTACTACAAGACAAACAGCAATAGTAACAGCAATAGTAACAACAACAACAACAATAATAGAAGCACATATTCATTACCTTACAATGTTGTATGTAGATCAAACTCTTTTTGGGAGAACAACAATAGTAACACTGCTGCAAGTATAAGCTGTCATAACAATAAAATTCCAGCAGGTAGTATTAGTAGTAATAGTAATAATAATTTCAATAGTAATAGTAGTAATAATATAAGAAATAATTCAGATCTTTTTTCTGTTGATGAAATATTAAATTTAACTAATGAATTATTAAATAAATTAAGTAATTGCAAAAATAAGGCTGAACAATTTTCGGTTATAACTGAACTTTCGGTTAAATACTTATATTCAAAATGAATGTTAGTAATAAACTAAATATTTTAACATGGAATGCTAGATCTATTCAGAACAAAAACCATGAATTGTTCAATTTTATGTTACAAAATGGTATTCATGTTGGCTTGATATGTGAAACATGGCTTAACAATAATATTATCCTAAAAAACTCGAACTTTAATATATATAGGAAAGATCGTCTTACAACAAGTGGTGGGGGTGTAGCAATAATTATTAGAAAAGATATTAAGCATAAACTAATTGAACCTTTAAAGTTGGATTTAATAGAAAATATTGGTATAGAGGTAACATTAAATGATAACAAGAAAATTAAACTTTTTTCTGTCTATTTTTCCGGCACTAAAAATTACATAAGTAGCCTGAACGTAAGAAATCTAAATAAAAATGACTTCAAAAAAGATCTACTAAAAATTTCAAGAACTACAGGTGACTTCATTATAGGAGGCGATATAAATTGCAGGCACAGAATGTGGAGATGTGCCCGGGCTAATAGTTGGGGAAATATTTTATATCAGTTATTACTAAGTGATAGGTTCACATTATTATATCCTTTTGACCATACCTATATTCCTTATAATAGTAATTCACTACCTTCTACACTAGATATATTTTTAACTAACATACCAGAATATTGCTCCCAACCTATTACAATTAGTGATCTGTCATCTGACCACTTGCCGGTTACTTTAAACGCTAGCAAACAAACTATATCACATGATCGTACTTATTTGGATTTTAACAATGCAAATTGGTATCTGTATCAGAAGTTTCTTAAAATGGAACTAAATACCAATAATAATGATTCTGTTGACTATTGTTACCAAATAGACAATATGATATCTAATTTAAACAACAAAATTAAAAGAGCAACTGAATTGGCTGTACCCATGAAAATAGTCAAGCAATACACCGAAAAATTACCTGACTATATAATAAATATAATCAGGCATAGAAACACTGTTAGGAGAAAGTGGATGCGTAGTCGTAATGTAATTTTTTATGCTCAATTACAACACTTCAACAATTTTTTAAAACATAAAATAAGTGAGTTTCGAAATATGAAATGGTCTAATACTCTTAAGCACTTGAAAAAATCGTCAAAACCTTTTTGGAAAATTTCAAAAGTTTTAAAAAATAAAAATAAATTTATAGGTACTCTAAAGGATGACAGTAACACATTTTACACGAATATTGATAAAGCAAATGCATTAGCTAAAAATTTTTATAACAAACACGCCGTGAACAACAACACAAGCGACCATGATACAAATCTTATGGTGGAGGAATCTGTAAGCAAAATTGATCAAGCTGAAATAGAATCCTTTGAACAAATTGAACTGAAATCTGTCAATGAAATATTTGCCCAATTAAAGACTAAAAAATCTGCAGGTTCAGATCACATATCTAATCTATGTATCAAAAAATTACCATTAAACGCAAAAAGATATCTAATTTTGATTTACAATTCTTGTTTAAAACTAGGTTATTTCCCGAATATATGGCAAGAAGCTCATATTATTCCGATTCTTAAGCCTGGAAAACCGATGGAGGAATTAAGTAGTTTTCGGCCTATCAGCTTACTATGCAGTTTCTCAAAAATATTTGAAAAACTCATAAAAATTAGACTGGAAAAGTTTATTTCAGCTAAAAAAATTCTTCCAAACGAACAGTTTTGATTTAGGGTAAAGCATAGTACCATTCACCCTCTTCTACGTGTCAAAAATTACATTAAATCCAACTTAGAAGAACGCAAATCTATTGGTCTAGTAGCGCTTGACATAAATTCCGCCTTTGACACTGTGTGGCACTCTGGCTTGCTTCATAAATTAGAAGTGTATAAATTTCCTATATATTTAATTAAAATCATACAAAACTTTCTTCATCAAAGAGTATTTCGTGTGATATTGAATAATACATGCTCCAATTTGTATGAAATTAAAGCAGGAGTTCCACAAGGCTCGGTACTTGGCCCAATTTTGTACAACACTTACACTGCAGATATCCCTAGGCTAGAGTTTACAAAAATATCAGTATTTGCTGATGACACTGCAATTTAATCTGCTGGCACTAATCCCAATCACATATTAACAAACCTACAAAATTCGCTCAATAAGCTCTCTAGTTATTATGCAAAATGGAGAGTAAAAATTAATGCTTCCAAAACAGTATCAATTTATTTTACGAAAAAAAGGAAAGCCTCTCTTTTACCTTCTATACCATTAAAACTGCAAAATGACGAAATTAACTGGGCCGATACTATTAAATACCTAGGCATTACCTTAGATAAAAGGCTAACCTTTCAAAAGCAAACTTCTAACACTATTGATAAAATTAACAAATGTACTCGCATGTTGTATCCCCTTATTAACCGAAAATCAATCTTATCCACAGAAAACAAATTGATACTTATTAAGGTAATTTTTCAACCAATAATGTTATATGCGGCACCAGTCTGGGGAGATTGTGCAGCTAGTCATACCAAAAAATTGCAAATTGCGCAAAATAAACTTTTGAAACTTGTATTCAATCTTCCCAGATGGTATTCAACCAAAAAGCTGCATGATAAAGCCAGCATGAATACAATTTTAGAAAAAATAAGTTATTTAACTGTAAAGTTCCACTCGGAACTGTTCATGTCAGAAAATCCTCTGATCAGAAATTTAAATTAAGTTAAAAAAAAAAATTAGGCTAGTTTAGTTCGTACGTATAGATTTTACTATAGATAGGTTTTACTGTTTAAGTTAGCGTTAAGTTTTACAAAACAAAAATTCAAAAAGGTTTTTCATCTCCAATTTTCCTTTAAATTTATAGTATTAAACTCGAAAACTTCTAAATAAAAATAAAAAAATACAAATCAACTGTAGTAAAGATAATTATATATCTGTATCTAAGTAAATAGTTTTAAAAGAATTAATTGTACAATATATGGAGCATAATAAATAAATAAATAAATAAATAAATTGATCGTAATAATTCAGATTCTACACATGTCGTTATTTCCCATGATTTTTAGTCATTATTTTCCTAATCATAAGGATTTCCGTCCATATTTTATTAAAAAAAAAAAATTATATATATACTATTTGACAGCAAGTGCATTCTCCTCGAATAGTATCGAGTAGATTTACTGCATGTAATGGGATCAAACACGAAGCGGTTGATTAGAAAACGATTTGGCTAGATGTTTAAAAAAATTATCGATAATCATAATGAAATTACAAGAACAACCCAAGAACAAGTTCATGTGTACTCCAACTGAAAAAATAATTTTTAAATCAGTATTCTTGAATTAATTGAATTATTCAAAATATCTCTGAGTCCGACGATTCGCTTATTTGATTGTATATATACACCATAATTGACAGATACATAAAAAATGTGGAAATAATTATAATTTTTCTTGTCAATCACAATTTAATTTGTAACAGACAAGAAGCACTCTTTATTTTGTAATACATAAGAAGCTTTAACATTAATTTCATATTTTCATAGTTACCAGCATTTTGATAGTGAAGAAGACAAATTACATTGTGAGAGCCTAGGTTTTTTTTTTTGTGTTTAGTTCAAAATATTGGTAAAATACAAATTTAATCAACAACAAGTAGTTCTTACAAAATTTGAAGTTTGTAAATTATCATCCAAAATATGGACAAAGTAAAAATCAAACTATCTTGTAGCAAAGAATACTTTATGTTTGTTGCATGTAGGAAATAAAAATATATTATTAAAATATTAAATATATTTTTTTATAAAATCATTTTTATTTAGTTTACTATTGTTAAAACTTACCTTCATCTGGTTCATAAACTTCCATTTCAATTTCTTCATTTTCATTTTGTGTTACTTTAATATTTTTCATTTTGCTAATTTATTTATTTAATTTCTATTTGTTATTATTAATATTATTATTATTTTTTTTTATATATTTTTATTAAATTATTTTATTTAATTTTCTCTAGAATACTGATTTTATTTTTTTAATATTATTATTGATTACATACAATATATATATATATATATAGGTAGGTACATATGTAATTTAACTATAATTAATGTAATAACCAGTAGAGTGTTACATTAAATTTGAGGTTATCAGATAATAATAATGATATATTGTAGATATTTCATTGTATAATTATTTAATATATATATATATATAGATATAAATAATCCTATTAAGTTAATTTAATTACCAAGATAATATTATTATCACTAAAAATGCATTGTAATTCATTTTTTAAATTATTATTTGAATTTGAAATTAATTTATTTTTTAAAATACTAATAATTACTATAATTTAATAATTATTGAACACATATAGAGGGTATTTAAAATCAAAAATTATTTATATCTACATGTAAACGATATAATTAAATTTTTATTTCATATCCTTTTTTTCAATTTATTTAACTAATGCGAGATATAATTAACTTCATATTAATATTAATTTTTAGATATAATCAATTTTTTAATACTAAATATCCTTTTTCCCAATATTAAACCATAATGTTAGTAAGTCTGGAACTAAAACATTTCTGTCTTCAGTATAGTAACAATTGGCTATATTTTAAATAGAATATTTCAAAAATTAAATTTTTAAGGACGATGCCGAAAACAAAATTATCACTTTTCTATTAAATAAATATTTTTGTTGTTATATATTTACACTATGTCATGTCCTTTTCAATGATTTTGTCTAATTTTAAAAAAAATAATCTGTAATCTGTAAAAATTTAAAGAAATTTGTTGTTGTTTATAATTTTAATACTATAATTTTAAATAAAATCCTGGGAAAACAGTTATTTTGTAATCTGTCGAATTTTAAAACTTCTATAATAATAAATTCGGAATCTGGGACTAATTATTTTTTGTTTCTGTTATGTTTTTTTTAGAAAAATTAATTTTTTAGCGTTAGAGTGTAATGTGTATAATTTTTGCAAATACTCAAATTTAATTTTAATTTTATTACCATACACGTATTTCGTCTACTAGTTGCAGACTTCTTCATTAAAAAAAATGGGATATTTTAATATGATTCAGGGTCAAAAATACGAACTGCAACAAACTAATCGTGAAATAAAAAATCAATTGGAGAAGAGGAGTTGACAGAAGAAAAATATCATGGTTACGTGACAGGTGTTTCAGGTAACGATTATTGAATGAATGAGTACAAAATAATTTGAGAGGACATATCACCGCTGACATTGTACTAGTGATAGTAGTGTATATAGTGTTGGTACCGCAGAGAGAGAAAGACCTTTATTTTAAATTATATTAACGTTTTTATTTACAATAGTCCGTTAATTTTATTACGTATACATGAACTTATTGTATAACTTCCATATACATATCCTTTTGTGATGTGATGACAAAATGGCACTATAAAAATTTATAATTAGTAATTTTATCTGACAATCACATATATATCTATCGGTACTAGAACACTATAACAGATATCAGCTCATAGTGATCATTTACAACGCAAAGTGAACCATTAGATGAAATTAATATTGATAAGAAATATTCTGAAGTTTCCGTTAGTCAGTACTTAAAGAGTATTAAGATTTACCGGTAGCCGAAGCACGAAAGTTGAAGAGACTGTTGTGACTCGTACTACTAAAGCTAAAGGATGAAAATGCTTTGTGGCAGACTAAGCCTTATTTAGAGAGATGCAAAACAATGTTTGGTCTGCATCAAAGCATTTTCATGCATCTCTCTAAATAAGGTTTGGTCTGCCACAAAGCATTTTCAACCATTAGCTTTAGTACCGCGAGTCACTGCAGTCTTTTTAATTTTAGTTTTCGTGCTTCAGCTACCGGTATTGACAAATATGAACCAATATCTTCAAAATCTTCAGCTAAAGACGTTGATAAGTTAGGCCCAGGACCCAACTAGTCTGATTGTCACATATAAGTACGAGGCATGAAAATGTTCTAGAACTGGGATTTAAATATATAAATTTTACAAAATTTTGTTCTTTCTTTGTCCACCATAATGAACACAGAAATAAAATCAGAGTGCAAAACGACAATAATACCAATGCAATTCGAACTATAGAAATTACAAATTGAGTGTCTAAAACTTTTAAAAATTAATATATGAATAATTTTTGTTCTTCTCAACACCAATCATAAAAAACAGCTCTTCGTTACTTATTACATTTTAAATTATTATAAAATTTTTACTTATTTTTATATTTTTTTATATAATTTAACAAAATTTTTCAAAATTCATTAAAGATTCTTAAAATTTCTTTTAGTCAACAAAAAAATTATTATTTCAAAATTTGCGATGTACAAAATTTTGAATTTCTAGATATAATAAAAAAAATAAAATAGATACAATTAACTTCATGTTTTTAAACGGGTAAATTCAAGTAAGATCCTTTACTAGAGCAACAGGTTAGAGCAATTTTCTTTTGTCTCCACACAAAATTATTATATCGAAATTCTTTCAATATGCTCATTATGAGGTACATGATAAAATAATGTTTAATTTCATTGACTGCAAAACACATACCACCAAAGTAATATTACTTCATGGCACTTCATTTCAATAAAAAAGTTGATTAGAGAAAACCACATTTTTTAGTAAAACAATATTAATAGAGAACATAAATAAGGAAAGAGATAAACAAGTTAGAATAGAACCCAAACTATATTTTTATTCACTATCAACGATCCTGCTATAAATATCCGCTTGTCGCAACTATCGTAACTCAAACGTATATTTTTTACTTATATGATAGACAAACTTTAATTTAATTATTTTTAATTTCAACTTTTTTCTAATTCAACAAAAAGAAATTGTAGCACACTTTAATTATTATTCTCAGAAATCCATTCTGAAATTAAAATTACTAAAAGTGTTTGATTTTCTAGATATAACCATGACCATAGGTTACAACACATATTATAATATGGATATGTAAAAAACAAAATTTAATTTAGATATCATTCATCAGTAAAATCTACACTGAAACTATAAATTATTGTTTACCTACAGATAAGATAGTTCAATAAAACTTCAATAATTTTATTCTCATGTAACCAGTTTAAATATAATTATAAATCTATGAGATTGCATTGGTTTTGAATGTCTGAATGTCCTTTGTACCACAAATAAATTTCCATTTCTATTTAATTCTATTTTGATATAATCAGATTAACGTTTTGATTTATTCATGATGATTATAGGATATTTGGTAGAAAATTTTTTTTTTTTTGTTGATATTTTGTTGTTTATATAGGTAGGTAGATGGAACGAGCTATTTGAGTTGGTTCTGGAAAAACAATTAACACTTCATTGCGTCTTGGTGATGCCACAACTTGAGGGTTTCGTTTGTTATTATTTACTCGAAAATTTAATACTAGAACCACCCTGTGCAATTTCACGGAGTATAAAATAATTTGAAATAAAATGAATTTTATTAAATTTTTTATTCAACAGGTATCAAAGTATATCAATAATTATCAAAGAAATGGTTTTGTTCATCTAACAAGTTTTGAATTCATCAGTCTATTTATAATGATCTATTTATTTGATTGATTTTATAGCTTATTGCAATATGTTAGAATTATAAAAATCAACCAAAAATTGCAACGTAAAACCTTTTATAGCTTTCTAACTGTAAATTTCAATTTCAAGGAGCAACATTTTTTTTTCAACAAAAGTACGTGAACGCTTTTCTGTATAAAAATTATATAGTTTGACACTTTGTCATTTTTATTGATTACTAATAAAACAAGGTTAGTTTATTATTCTTTGGTAAGTATATGCGGTTTACGAAATAAAACAAGTTATTTTTATCAAGTTTAAGTATTTATAGTATAAAAATAAATTTATTTTAGTAAAATTAAAAATGGCACAAGAGAAATATTGATCGCTATTATTTTGATTCTTCTTATATTAATGTTTAAAATCAGAATAGGGAAAATGTATCACGTGAAATATATATACATTTTTATTTCCTCTGTACATGGACGCTTTTCGGTGAAAAAATTAACAAACTTTATTACATTGTACCAGTGAATCCCCTGTGCAATTGCACAGAAATTTTTCTTTTATATAAAAAACAACATTTGTTTTTGTATATTTGTTGTTGTTTTCTGAATCAATTGATTCCTGAATATTTATACTTTACAATGAAATTAAAGTATAATACTTAATCCTTTATGACGAAATTAATACTAATTTCAATATAACTTAACACAATAAAATCCCATTACTCTCAATGTAGTAGATCGATGTACTTTAATTCGTTTATAGTCACAATTCTGTTATAACAATAGTCAACAATTTGGTTGAAAGAAAGTAATAAACTTCATAAGTTCATACAATCGATGTCGTTTATAGTCACATTAAAATATAACGCCAATTTTTTCAATAACACAAAAAAATAAGTCAAAAGTGAATTATTTTATTAAAAATCTGACTTATATATTGTCTTTTTCTGTTCTTTATTACAAATATGTATATTTTGTTATTACATAACAGAATTGCTACTTATGAATAAATAAAGTTTAAAATTGTTATACGAAAGATATTTTATTGAATTTGATTTTGTTTATAAAGATGAAATTTTTTTTGGCTACGCCTATAGTCATAACGGATATAGTCAGAAATATTACTGAAATTTAGCGAATGACTATAACCGTGTTTTACTGTATATATATATTTTTTTTAATAATAGCAGAATGAATTAACATTTATTATATTATTTTTGAAGAGTATGATCTGATATGATTTTTGTTTGTGTTTTTGTTTTTTTGTACTTTTTTCTATAAGTTTCTGTGTCTATGTATTTAAAATGACAGAATTTTATGAAGCCTTTTTAAAAATTGTCCGTGATTGAAATTTATTTTATAGTATAGATGTCGCTCAACTTCGAAATAACCGTCATTTATTTGGTGTAACTATTTGAAATGTTTTAAGTATTCAGCACCATGTACTTTGCTAAAATTTTAATATTTTTGTGGTGTAATTTACTATTCAATTATTCTAGCTTTTTTACTCACCACGTCGTTCATCTTGTGTATTATATGTAAGACTAGGGGCCCCTGTTGAGTAATTATATTTCAAGTTGAAGTCAAATTTAAAGTTTTTAAAAAAACAGTAATTTACGTACTGACATAGACTTCGCATTCCAGAAACTACTCGTGTTTAATAAAAAGAACTTACTACACTCGTGGTCCTTAATACACGTCCCTCAAATACTGCTTCGTTTCCGATATATTACCTATAGTAAGTGGCATTTAGTGGATAAAATTACTAAAAATAAAAAATTTTGTCATTATAGAGGTATGTATTTATATACCTACATAATACATAATTTTAATAAAAACTATATGTGGTGTCGCGCAAATCAATTCAATTCATTTGATTTGATATTTTTCAAATCAACTAAAAAAATTCACGGTGTCGGAAGAATCTATTTTCAACTATTTGAATTAAGTTCAACTAGTTGATTCAATTTCTTTCAATTTTGAATTTTTGACATTTCAAATCAAAAATTTTAAGATACCTAAAATATTTTGGAGTTTCTAGTTGTGTTTTATTAGTATTTATATTTAAAAAAGTTATAAGTTTATAAGTAAGTGTTTAGTAAATTTTAGGTTTTTTTTATATTTTTTATTTTTTGTTATACTTTTCAATTTGTGGGCTATTTTTATTATTGAAATGGTTATATCAACCTAATATTTACTTTTTAGCTCGTTCTAGTTTGTATTTGCCTGGCCAAAATTTTCTTTTTTTAGTTTTTTCTTAAATTATATTAACTTGCCTTATGCAAATCCATTATGTGTTTTGTGTCTTTTAAAAGTTAATTTTATTTCAATAATATAATTACTGTTTCGTTTAGTAATAATAGACGCTATAGCTATATATATTATGTAATATAAATACTAGTACTAGTAATAAAAGTAGCTATATTTCGTTCTATTCGTAGAATTTGTTTTTTTACTAAGAAAAGGAATCAAATATTTTGTTATTTTCTATTTTTCCACTTTTTTTTTTTTAAATAATGTTTTTATTTAGACAAGAAATAAAGTGAAAATTTAATGTAATTCAGGATTTTACATCAAATTGCATCAAAAAAACTATTTCGGTCGAAAGTGGAAATAACGTCTTTTTAAATTCAACTCCTCATTTATAAATTTTCCATTATTACAATAAATTTATCACAACAAATAAAAAAAAATTCAAATTTCAACTAAAAAAATTTAGTTGAATTTCAAAATCAAAAAGTTGAAAAAATTCACAAAAATTGATATACGCGACAGCAGCAATTGAAATATTTCGATTTTAGTTGAAAATCAAATCAAAATTGAATGTTGCGACACCACCTTATATTATTACTACAAATAACCAAAATTTAGAAACAGTTACTTAAAAAGATAAAAATGAAGAATTCAAGTGATTTGTTTTTTTGTTGTTTTCATATTTTTTATTTTAGATGAATTTGTTTTTTTTTGGCATATGTACATAGATTCATTTGGAAGCACATAATGTAAATTATAATAACTGATTTGTTTGCTTTTGTTTATTATTTTAATAAGTTCTCCCATATGCCGAATGTATTTGCTGAATAATAAAATCATATGAGTACAAAATTTTCAACTGTGTGCGCATTTTTGTTTTATATATACATGTTATATATTATATCAGAAGTTCATTAAGGAGTAGGAGAATCGAAATAAAATGAAAAGGTGTCTACTGCGCAGGACCTTAAATGCTTGTCAATTATAATTATAGATATAGCTTTATACTATATAGCTTGTACGTGGACAGTCATAATATAATAGATATAACAGCTATAAAATCTTACAAAGTAACTCCTACAAAATTAGCAAAAACAACAATACAAAAATAGATATAGATATATGAAAATAGGGAAAAAAACAAAGTACCTATCTACTTAAAACTATTCAAAAATATAAGTAGTAATACATGTAACACAAAATCTTTAAATTGAATCGTAGCTAGAAAAATATTTACCATAGCGGATTTTTTTGAAATTTAATTTCTATCATAATTTCATAACTAGCTCTATCATATTGAGTATGAAACAAATTTTTTGGTCTCAGTACCCTCGAAGTATGGTTAAAGCTTAGTATGCATAAATCGAAACATTGAATTGAATGAATCAATATGTGATGTATCGCTAACAAATATAACACAAAGTACAAATAACTAGCTATTAGACAAATTTGCTAAACCTAACAACTTAAGTCTTGCATTCTTAGGTCGAATTGAATAAATTATTTTGATTACCAGAACACTGTAATGAGCATTGCAAATAATTACATCACCAAACTGTGGCATCTCTTCAATTGTCGAATAGATGTTTCACCTTTTACAAATTACACCATCATTTGAAATTGATCTTACAAGAGATACACATTTAACGTATATGCTCTCTTGATTTGAATAAATAAATAAATAAAATGAATAAATCCGATACAGTTACGCTACATCAAACCCAACATTTTACTAGCCCTTACAATTATGTAATCTACATGTAATCATTGAAACGCCCAGATTTATAATTTATAGTACATATTATAGTCAAATGTTTTTGCTGACAAAATTCTAGAATAGGACTTTTTATAAAATTAGCATTGTTCAATTCTAAACAATATTTTGAAAACCATCAATAGAATATATTGAAGTCGTCTTCCATTGCTGTAAAATTATGCAAATATGATGTTTCAGAAAATTTTAGCATTATCTGCAAACAATGAGATATGATGAGGAAATTTTAATGATATATTACTTATAAAAATAATAAGTAAGGTGAAAACCAAATGAAATTTCTAAGGTACTCAAGACTCCGGAACAGCAAAATTGTACGAACAAAAATTACGAATCTCTACAAATTGCACTCTGTTCCATAAGTATGATTCAATTTAATTCGCCAATTTTAAAATCATGAGGGAATGGTTTAATCTGGTCAAAGAATTTTACAAAATCAGTATTAACCCCATTAACCTGATTACTCAATATCATGTGGTTTAATGAAAAGCTTGTAAATAAAGTAAAATTTTTGGTAGTAGTAGTATGAATAGTTAGTAGTTTGTGTATTAAAATCGTGTTGATTATTCTGAATTTTGTCTTTAAAGAAAAATTTTAATATGTCATTGAGATTTAGTTCAGACCTCAGTCTATATATCTACATATCTACATATTTGTCAGCAAGTTAGTTTAGATCTTAGTCTACATATTCTTCTATGTTATAATATGTGCCATTAAACACATACAAACTCTGCAAAGTACCTAGGTATACATTTGGATAGGCATAATTTGGGGAGAGCATATTTTCTAAATTGGAGAGAACATTCTGTCAACAAAAATGAGCAACTTAGATTGAAGTTTAACAGTCTGCATTGGTTAATAAAATGTTATTCGCAGTTATCAATGGAATGTAAGATTATCTGCTATATTTCGAGCGTCCTGAAAAGCATCTGGTATGGAAATACTGGACAGGTTTCAATCGAAAGTGACGCAATCAATAGTAAATGCATCATGGTTCATCAGAAATGAGGAAATTAGAAAGGGTTTAAAAGTAGAGTCGGTCAAACCCATATAAATAAGAAACTCAAATTCCTTTGCAATATTGGACTCCATATTTGGTCCTGCATCACAACTACAGTATACATACTAACATGCTCCTAGGTTAAAAATGTTTCATCCGACAGACCTAAGAAGGAGATTTATGAATAGTCTAACGACAAATGTTCACTAGCTTGATCAGAATATACAAACTTCAGAGATATGAGTCAATGGACTCACTCATTACTTGTAAAAAAATAAAGTCAAAACAAATTACTTCATATACTATTGTTAGATTTAATATAGAAATAAAATCTATTTTATAAAGTTAAATTAATGAATAAAAAAAAAAATTATAAGGCCAGATTTGTGAATTGATATAATGCTGGATATTTTACAGAAGTCGAGAAATTCCGCACTATTGAGAGAGTCGTTAAAAATTATTGTTAACGAGACGGCTAAATGCAAAACAATTTTCCTCATATTTCTTCATATTTATTTCAAGTATGTTTTTTGTAAAGTGTAACAAACTAATATTCATAGCACCATTAAATTCATAATACCATTGAAATAAAAAAATTCAAATATATAATACATAAATGCTTAACCTCATACAGAGTAAACCAATAAACTGAATTTTGCCATGCATAAAAATAAAAAGAATAACAAAAATCAAAATAATCCTTGTATATGATAAAAATGGTACAAAATCATGCCTTCATTCCTATGGGAAATATCAAAAGTGGGATTTAACAAAATATATGTTGAACAGAAATGCTTTCATTGACAAATTACACAATAATATTTACAACCACATGTAAGTATATAACATAATATATATAATAATATTAGGTACATATCAAAGAAAGAAATAATATTATTAAATTACAGAATGTTGCTGAAACAATTTTCAATGTTTCTACACAATATGTTTTTGATTATTGCAAATTTATAAACAAAATTAAATAATATCCTCACATGTTGCTCTCTTTCTCTGAATTGATTTAAATAAAAAGATACAAGGGACTTATTTACATATGCTGTCACTGAGATTTTTTAGATTAGGTATTCATTCAATTTTTTTTTTCTTTTATATCGTTTGTTTTTTTTTTTTTTTTTGCGAAAATAACTTTCCATTGCTTTGGTATATTATAAAGTTAGAAATAATGAAATTCTGCAATATAAAAACATAAAAACAAATAAAACAAATCAAAAAGGTTTCAAAAAAACATTTTTTGTTTAAGGTAATAAAGTTATTTTCTGAATTATCATAACTTAATAAGGAAATAAGAAAGAATAATAATTTTAAGTTACAATTTCTAATAAAAATTTAAATAAGTTTATTTTAATTTTATATAGTTTTATTTTAAGCATTATAAATTATGCAAACTGTGGAAGTAATTTAAAATTTTAAACCGCAACAACTTTTTTACAGATTTTATTATTTTAAACTCAGTACTTTGATATTTGAAAGTAGTTTTCAACACAAACGCAAATACTTCCGGTCTATTAATATTTAGCAATTAATCATCAATGTACTCATGCTAACAGTGAAGGAGAATATGACAATCTCTAGGAGACTCAGCGGTAACTCAACAGCCACTATGAACTTACATGGAAGTTGTACAGACAACCTACATACAGTTATTGGAGTTTTTAATAAAACCGTAGAAGACGTATTGTTAAGCTGTTAAAATAATGGATGAAGGTACTATACCTACAAATACGGGTATGGGAGATCTATACTACGAAGAAATAAAACCCACGCTTTAATTATATTCCACTATATTAACACGTCAGATTAACTTCTACGCCAGCCATTGCATACTGTGCAAAATGGATATAGCAAATCGATTTGTACTACATCTTTATTTTATTTACTTTAATTAATGTTGTATTCGTATGTATGTATGTTTGTGTCAGAACTCCTCTGAGCCGCATTAACCAATTTTAACCAAATTTTACAGGAGGCATTTTATTAATTGGAATCGAACCCGTGATATGCTGTTTTCAAAATTCTGACTGGTTCCGGTAACTGTCATACAAGTCATAACACCGATCAAAAATATTTTTAAAACCAAAGGTGCTACAGAACTGAAAATTTATACACAGATTCTCTCTCAAAACTGAACAAATATGCAATGTTATCTCTTTTAAAAATTTTAAGCGGTTCGGGTAACTGTCATACAACTACTAACACCCGCCAAAAATATATCAAAAACCAAAAGTGTTACAGAGCTGAAAATTTGTACACAGAGCATCAGGTACTCCCTCAAAAACAAACAAGATGTCTTTTACAGTTTTTAAAACTTTTTCTAGTTTGGGTATCTGTGATACAATTCCTAGTCCATTTCATATATTTGAAATGTAAGTAAATACGGATATTTATCCTGAACTAATTTATTGATATGACTAACTTTACCAAAAAAGAGCTTTGATGGGATACAAATTTTCTAATAAGAAAAAGAGTTTTCATTGGAACACAGCATGTGTCTTAAATCTGAACCCAATTGGGACAGTAGTTTCTCAGGTATGAATTTTCGTCCAAATAAAAGCTCAGAAAATGAATTGAGAGTAGTTGATCAACCTTGATTAGTAAAACATTACTGCAACTCGGCCTACTTGCACCAGTAAGAATTACATACGAAAGCAGAACTACAACGTCGAAGACCTGCGCACATACATCATACATCGCGAATAAAAAGCCACTTCTAAGCCAACATAAAAAAAAGCATTCCAAATTATTATGTCTCAAGTAACGAAACAACAAGGTGGTGTCATTTTTCTTGATGCTTCTGATGACATCAAACTATAATCAAATGACATCAAATAATATTTGCCTTCCCAAATTAAAAGCAAAGAAAGCTTTTTCTAGGGTTTAATCGCCACTTATCGTTTGGACAACAGATTGAACCTACCTATTTCATTAAAATACTAGGCTAAGAAATCTGAATTAATTTGTTATATAATTTTGTAAATTTAGTATGTAAGTTAGCTTAAGTTGTTAATGAAATAAAGAATTATTATTATTATTATTATTATATTAGCTCCTAAGAATGTCTCATTTTCTCGGAGAACGCCGGGTGAACCTCTGCTAATTTTAATTATATAATACAAAACTAATTTTGTTTAATACCATCAAATTGGAATTGAAAGTGATTCGTTTTGTTGTTGGATCTATGTAAGTATCAAGTCTTACTACTTATGTGCAACGGTGTTACAATATACATTTTTTGGTGCGCGTATCATTTAGGGATCAGTGTATTTTTTAACATATGGATCATCAGACTACATGCCGGCCAATTTCGTTCGCAGGTATACCGTTTACTTACCTTACAATAATATTATTATTAATGTAAGGTATACATTGTAAGGTATTAATTAATATATAATTTAAGTATAGTAATATAGTTTAAGTTTTTGTATTTCGATACAAACTTTTACTTAAGAGAAGTAAAATTCCGGTATAACTAACGTAAATGCGAATGTTCACTGACAATATATTGATAGCCAATGTGTTATTTTTTTTTTATTTTTTTCTTTAACATTTCGTTCAAATACAAATTTTTCACAGCATTTTCAACTGATATTTTAAACTGAAATTAAAATATGACTTATTCATCAATATGGTTGCATTCCAGATTATTTAAGTTTAGAGTATTCAATAGAAATAATAATTTGGTAAAATCAGATAAATAGAAAACGATTACCGACATTTTATTGAAGATGATAAATATATTATTTTCAAATGTAAAAGAATGATAGGAATCTGAGGCAAATATTTCTTATAAAATAACCAGCAATCAATCCAAAATGTTTCCAAATTATTCCATCAGAAATAAATACCTGTACAGTTCTGTGATTATTGAATGTTCAAACTTTGTATAGAAGAATTTTAAATTTTTTGACTTAAATTCTATACTCGTGAATTTTTCACTAATATTTTTTTAATTTATCGAAAATGTATTTTTATTTTTGGAATTCGAAAATATTACTCACTCTTTAGAATTTTTTTCCATAAAATAATTTTTATATTGCACAGCTCAAAGAGTTTCAATAAGATACTAAATTTGTAAATCAAGTTTCTAATTTAAATTTCATAATATCGTGAAGTATTTAAAAATCTGGTCCGAGTAATATATTAAAGTCAATAATTTCAATATCTTTTAAACTCTTCCAAAGACAAAATATATTAATTTTTAGAAGAAGCATAGATAAATATAGCCTCATTTTGTATCTCACTTACTCTCACTTTCACATAAAATTTTTCTCTCAGCCTTGTAAGTCCTTTTCTTTAGGGGTAAGATACAGAATACATATATTTTTCACTAGGTGACGGGAAATTTAAAAAATCGTCACCGGATGGTCAAAGCGAGATACATAACATAAAAACTGTTTCTTCACCTTTTTCTTCACTAAATGAGTTAAAGTGACATAAATAATGTGGCTATAAATATTAGAATCGGCAAAACTTTTTTAGATGAAATTTAATTTTATTTGATATTTAAAATTATTTAATTAATGAAATTTTTAGGAGTTATGTAAAATAACAGACTAGATTAAGTTGACAAATTCATATCAATATACACTAGAGAATCAACGAAGCTCGTTAAATGGAACTTTATTTTGATATAAAAATCAAATACCAAGTGAAACGAAGTTCAAAGTGTATTGTGTTCTTGGCCATTTTCAACTATCATATTGCAATGCCCGCCCCAATTCATATACATGGCCATAGATTTAACACAAGATAGATACGTGAATATTTCAAAAAATTACAGTACGAAATCTATGGTTTAATAGCTTGTACAGAAAATAATTATATTTTTAAATTACTTTGTTTTACGCGAAAACACACGACAGTTCCCTATTTATAAATTTAAAACAAAAATGCAAATAAATAACGATACAAACTAAGTTTAAAGCAACCAGCATATCAAAGAAATACATAGAAGAGTTGTCAAGGAGTTTTTAACAGAAAAAAAACTTTCTTCCAAAAATAAACATTTAAAACAAAAAAAAACGGTAGTTAAACCATAAAGTCTCATTGTGCTTAATTATCGTTGCTTTTCCATAAGAAAAGTTTAAGAATATTTTTTTTTTTTTACTTTCATTTAATTTCATCAAATACTTTTGATATTTAACTTAAAAAAATTTTTTATTTTTTTTAAAAATTGTTTCAAACTTTTCAAAAATGTCCTCCAAAATTTATACGGCTGGTTCTATACCATGTTGCTATAGGAAAAGTAGAACCTAGCAATAGGGAATAAAATCATATTATTTAAAAAAATAGAAATTTCAATTAAATTTGGATAAAAAGTCTAAATTGATAGTTGCTGAAAATAATAAAAAAAATTGTTTTTATTTTTTTTTGCCATTCCACTCAATTTATATACCTTGCCTTCAATTCAATATGATAATATCTAATTCAATTGATATTGCAAATTTCCATATTATTTATCTTAAATTAACTTTAGGCTTTTAAAAATTAATGCAGTGAAAATAATCATTTATACAAAATAACAATAAGCTATCAAAACATTTAAGTATATAAAGTTATTTAAATAAATAACAAAAAAATGAAATAACTAGGTACATAATAATATATTCTAAAAATATTTAAAATAAAAATAGAAATATTATATTTTTAACATAATAAAACAAAAAAAAAATAACATATCGATTTTAAGAATATTTAAACTTTTTTTATTTAATTAAAAACATTTAAAAAAAAATTAAACTAAAATACGGAAATTTTCAAATATCCACAGGATGTCTCGAGAACAATTCTGTTAGTGAACAAAATTTACAACTAAGTTAAAATTTTAAAATGTGCCATTTTGAAGACCTAAATGTCGATAAAACTATTGAAGAGATGAATAGTTGCAAACAAAAATAAATATTTTTTTAATTTAGTAATCGGATTTTTATTTCTAGTGATGACTTAAATTAAATAATATTTGGATCAGCAAAATATAAAAAGAAAATGGAAGTTAACGGTAGTTAACGGCATATATAAAATATCATGCCAAAATTGTTAAAAATTATATATATGGCAATCAAAAAGACTAATTACAGTGTGATTACAATCAAATTTCGGAGAAGCCGAATCCGTAAGAATAAGAGGTAGGTACTACCAATTTTAGGTCTGCAATTGCTAAGCATGTTATATTATGAAGAACTTCATAAAATTAATAAAACCTTGTTAAAAAGTTATCATCAATAAAGAAATATAACATCAAGGAGGAGAGAACTCCTAAAATCCATGTTAACTATCAACCTACAGCATTTATCAACAGGGCAACCAACGTATTGGTCAACGGATAAGAAAAAAGTTCCCGTTATTATTGATTTTTGCGTCACTAAAGGCATTGCAAACAATTACATAAAAGCTGAGTCGCTTAGACTTGTCATCTGACCACTCGCCTATTATTGTAACAATAGGAACAAAAATAGTCATCAATGTGTGGCGATCAACATTATACAACAACAAAACGGACTGGTCGTTATTTAGGTTACAACTGGCACATTTCTCTGAAAACTAATGAAGAAAGCGATGAGGCAGGTGAAAATTCCAATAAATCTATACAGAATATCTATACAGCGGCTTGGGAACTACACCTACAAAAAATATTGGAAAACTTGAAATATGTATAGCTTTTATCAAAACCAAAGGGAATGAAAAGAGGCGTCTACGACAAATATGGCAAGCAACTAGGTTGGCCAGTGATAAAAGGAAACTTAACAAAGCCACAAAACAATTAAAAAAACTACACAACAATGCTAAAAATGAAGCTATTTAAGAACATCTCCTCAACTTAACACCAGCAGAGGTTATGGATTATTCATTGTGGAAAGCCACCAAAAAACAGCTGTTCAATCCACCATTACGAACTAATAATCAGCATTGGGCACGTATTAATGAAGAAAAGGCAGAAGCTTTCGCAGAGCACCTTAAGCAAGTATTTAAACCATTTCCATCAGAAAGCACAAACGTGGATTCAGAAATATATAATTTCCTCACCATTCCACTTCAAATGGATTTACCAATCAAGAATTTTACTATATGGGCGAAATAACCTCAATGATAAAAAATAATATCAAAACAAAAAAAGCACCAGGTTATGATCTAATTAGTGGTAAAATATTGAAAGAATTGCCGGAAAATGTTGATGTATATTATGAATGCTGTTCTAAGATGTGGCTACTTTCCATCCCAGTGGAAAATTACTGAAATAATACTTATACCACAACCAGGCAAGCAAAGTGACGAAATTACATCCTACAGACCGATTAGCCTACTACCGTGCTTATCAAACCTATTTGAAAGACTATTCTTGAAAAGATTAAAACCGATTAAAACTGATTTCCGACAGAACAATATTTCATCAACCAAGCTCAAGCCATAACTCATAACATGTAATTTTTGTACAGTTCTCTAAGGTAAGGTTTAAATCATCTAAAGCGACTTAAACGAATTAACTGACGAGAAAATATGTAAGCTATTTTAAGGATTTTTTTGTTGAACGCCAGGACTTGTTTTTATAATGTTTTGCTGACAAAATTAGAAAAAACACGATTTTTGAGTTACCGTACTTTAGACACGAGGGTTCGATATTACAATCATATCAATGATCTACTACTCTTTTTGTTATTACATTTAGCTTATATTTATTACTGTAGTCCTATAGATAATCAGACATCTTGCTTATTACTATTAGTAGTTCTGCTAAATAGTCCTATTGTTCTCAAAATAGTCTAATTTTTTTGGTTATTACTATCAGACTATCTATATAGTCCAATAGTCCTATTCATAATTTTATTATATTGGTTATTATTTCCTGAATATGGAATTAATATTTTAGTTATTTTTTTTTGTTTTTTTTTTATACGCAAATATTTAAGTTATTGAACACCCGTTAGTGATAAACAAACAATTTATTCGAAAAGTTTTAATTTGTGTTAATGGGCATGACCTAGAAAATTTTTAATTTATTCAAAAATAATATTTTGCTTAATTAACAATTTTGGGTTTATTTTTTTTTTGTTTTTGATTATTGTTTTTATTTTCCAACTTAATTAAAGAAAATAATATATAGATTTAACGAATAAAATGTAGGTATCGTTTACAAATTATAGTACAAATTATAGTTTAAAATTATAGTTTGTTCCTAGATTTTGTCTAATAAAAAACAATTAATTCGAGTTAACATAAAAATTAGTTAAAAAAGTTGGAATAAGCAGAATCCACAAACTGTTCTAATATTAATTGTATAATGTGAATTTTATCTAATTACTTTAAGTAAATAACTAAATTCAATTCATTAAATAAATATAACTACATTTTGAAAATAATTGGATATTTTTCTTTTACTAAATATCATACAGATAAGCGTATTCCGCCTATTACTCGCAAACTTCTTCAGTGTTTTGTACTCGAGTCCAAATTATAACCAGTTTTCTAAAAATACCAAAAAGTACTAATACAAACCATTCTATTTCTAAATATTTATAAACCATTCTATTTCTAAGATAATTATCGAGTTTTGACAATGGTCTTTACTAATCTGTTATACTTGTTTAGACGTGAACGTTAAATAAACCATTTTAGTATAAATTAAGTAACTCTTGAAAAAACACTAGTATGAAAACTAAATTCGGAGTTTTCATATCATGTTTAATCATCAGATAATATTTCTAAAAACAACTGTTTCTGTTCCTGTAAATAAATTATGTTTTTTTTGCAGGGTGGAACTTATTTCGATAATAATTAAGAAAGTACAACTAACAATTTAAATTTTGCCAACCAGAACTGACAAGCAAAATAGTTAAGAGACATAGAATATAGACATAGTGTATATAGGACTATACAGGACAATACTGTTTAGACATAGTATATAGGACATAGGGCTGAAGATATTATACTCTTTAACTTTACAATGAAATAAGCATCAAAAATAAATTAAAAAGTACATAAAAAAATAATAATTATTAAACAATTACAAATTATTATCAAGCTAAATTGTGACACTTTTTTAGTTTAGTTAAGAATACAACCAATTTTTATTCAGGTTCATACACTGAACAAAATTTTACTGTTTTTATAAAAATTGTACCTTCAATAATATTAATAACAAAAATTGTTCAAATAACAGTTTTGGTTATTAAGATTATAACATAATTGTGAATTTAACAATTTTTGTTGTTACAGAATCGTTGTTAATATAATAACAGAAATTGTTAAAATTTGTAATTAAAAAGAAAACTATTGTTATTAATTCAATAATTAAAATCATTAAAATAAGAACAAATTGTATTTTGACAGTCGAAATTATTAAAAAAACAAGACTTGTTATTAAAATAATAGTAAGTTGTGTTTTTAATAACTTTTACCTATAATTTAACAAACATTTCTTAAAATGAGAAAAAATGTTTTCAAATTTATAAATTCGTATTCAGTTCAAAAGTTAATCGCAGGATAAAAAGAACGTTTTGCTAAAGTCAATTTAAAAGTGAATAAAAATGTGTAAAAAAGAATAAATAAATATTGAATAAAAAATATTTATTTAATAACTTTCTTAATAATTATTGAATTAACACATAATTGGAATAAAATTTAAGGAAATTTCTAGAGGTAAGTTTAATTTTATATTAATTAGGTGAAATAGTGCAATGATTAATATTTAAATTCTATAGTATTTTCTTTTTTTGAGAAATAGTTATTAGAATCACATGTATATTGTGTAGAAGGAAAAATACAGTTTGTATTTCAATGGCAAACCGAGCTAAACTTAATAAGTACAAAGTATTTTTTGTTATTACATTAATTATATATAGGTACGCTGAGAAATTAACTTAACGAAATTTTGTTGTTGTTTTAGATTAATTGACTTATAATCATCATTCATCAATATATAAAGACAAAATGAAAGAATCTTCCATTAAATCCATGATTGATTTTACTGCAGCAGATAAAGTAACACATAGTAAGTTTTTTTTATGAATATAAAAGTGTTTAACAAAGTAAGATTGATTTCATAAAAAATATAATTTATATAAATATAATAATAGGTACATCTATTAAAATTAGTCTTCTTGTTTTGTATAATATAAAATAAATTTACTGTATTTCTTTTTATTTAATTACAGATGGGAAATTATTTTACTTATTGCACCACATACTAGTACCCACAGCAAGAATTGTTCTTATTGTGGCAAATAAAGAAAAACTAAACATAAAAAAATTTGGATTTGCGATTCACAAAATTCTTTTGTAATTATTGGTAACACAGTTCAACAGCTGAAAGAATTGTTAGAGAAACGAATTAAAGAAAATCTGCCAGTTCAAGCGTTACTACGTCTTCTAAAAAAAAATGTGACCATAAAGAAATGTGTTTTAAAAAAAGTGCTTTATGTATATAAAAATTATTCGAAAATAAAAAAAAATTATTTTGAATAAAATATAATGCATTATGTTTCATTTAACACATCCCAAACAAAAACTGTTATAAAAAACAGTTATAAGTTTAATAATTATTATTCAATTTTCTTTATTGTTGTAGATGATTAGGTCCGTTTATGAATCAGAGTTGATTGAATATTGTGTTAGGACAACTTATTTTTAAAATAACAACTTGTATTGTAAAAATAATAATGCGGTTTGTAAAATTAATAGCAGAATATTGTCATTGCTATTCAAATAACAGCTCAAGTTGCTAAACCAACAGATTCATTATTACATTTACAATTCTAGCTATAAATAGAGTCCACAATTTTAGCTATTAAATAGATAACCCTTCTTGTTAAATTTACAACTTCTACTGTTAAATTAAAAACTTTTGCCTATTAAAATAACAATTTTGTTATTATATTATACAGTAATGATTATTAAAGTCTTAGTTATTAAAGAGATAATGCTTTTTGTTATATTAACTACTTCTACTGTTAAATTAAAAACTCAGGTTGTTAAATCAAAAATTTTGTTGTTAAATTCATAACCATGTTATTTCTCTAAATTGTTATTAATTTAACAAAACTGGTGATTAATTTAATAACGATTTGTTATTGGACGTATTTTAATAACATTTTTGTTAATTTAATAACGATTTTATTAATTTAACAGTAAAAATTTTTTCAGTATGGGTTTTATTTTCTGTTACGGATACAACAGGATATATATAATATATAAACTATTATTTTCAATAAATCACAAAAAAACAATATGGTATTTCAGAACCATTACTTATATTTTGAAAAAAACAATTAATGAAATATTAGAAATTACTTAAAAAGCTTAAAGCCCATGAGTAAGAAACAAGTATTTATTCATTTATTTATTTATTTTTTTTTTTTTTATGTTTAGCTCAAGCACATTACAATAAGTTCTTATTCTAAGTTTAAATTTACATTTTGGTTTTAATAATTTTACAATTAAAATTACATTAAAAATATAATATTATAAAAGTAAAAAGAAAGAAAATAAGAATAACTAAAACTACAAACTACTAAGTGTTAAAAATTAGAAAGATCGCAAAAGCTATGCAATTGGGATACAAGAGTATTCCTGACCTGGTGAACGGTCAGGGAAAAATCAATAAAGTTTTTGTATTTATTGATGGTAGCGAACATTCTGGTTAATGGTTCTGATTTACCGTAATTGGATCTATGGAAAGATGGGATAAAAATATTATTTGAACGAAAACGGGTACTGGAATTAAAGTGCAAATTGACTTTTGTTTTGATATTGTTGGAATCAATTAGATTATGAAAAACTTGAAAAATAAAAAGGATATCAGCAGTAATTCTTCTCGTTTCTAAGGTATTTAATTGTAGAAGCTTAAGGCGATGAGTGTATACGGTGGTAGTACAAGCGGTTTCGACCAATGTAAGGGGCGGAGAGCGTAACGTAGAAATTTCTTTTGAATTGCCTCAATTCTATTTTTATGAGTAGTATAATAAGGACACCAGACGGGACTAGCATATTCCAGATTGGGTCTTACGAGGGACATGTAAAGGGATTTAAAAATGTATGGATCATTAAATTCTTTGCGTTGCACCACCTCTTAATAAACCCCAACATATAGTATAACAGAGGGTTTAGATATTTTTATGTTATTATTCTGTATATAATATAAAATTGTTAAGATATTAAATATTTATATTTCTACTTTTAAATATTATAACTCTACTCGTAATTGTGGTCGATTGCCTACTTCGGGACATATTCACTTATTACATAAACATTATTCTTAATTTTCTAGAATCACAAAATTGTAAAATTTATTGTAGATAATTTAAAATTGTATAATTAATAATAATTTAGTGCTACCTTGTTCTCCGCAACAGAATAATTAGTGAACATTGCAGTTTTTCATTAAAATCTGTATAAATAAGACTTATTGGTAGTTATACTGTCCAGTAACAAGACAAATCAGTCTATATGTATAAAATAATACACGAATAAAATAATTATCGGTCAGTGTTGCCAGTATTTTTGCATTAAACGTATTTACTAATTCCATTACTAAAATTTTGGATAATCGGATAAGAAGTAGAGATCATTTCAGTTGCTTCTAAAAATCCAATTTTCCAAAAGAAAAAAAATTTTCATTACCCAAATGCACCAGAACCACCGTTAAAAACTGTTTTTTTTAGAATTAATTTAGGTTTGTTTTGACTTTAAATTTTTTTATCTTTTATAACTTATAAGATCTTACACTCAAAACAATTTTATTTCTAAAACAATTCAGAAGTTTAGCTTTTCGAATTGTAAGTAATAGTAGATTTTTTTTACAGTTAAATATTTCAGGATAATACCTTGCAGCCAGAAATATCGACATTGTAGTGTTACCAATTTTTAGTCCTTAATGGTTGAGATAGGAGTATATGAATATCGACATGTATTTTACAACCGTATTAACAAAATAGTGATTGCAACAAGTCAATGGAAATTTGAAACACCTGGTTGGTATATCATAGTGAAAATGTTATTTAAAAGATTTCACTTAAAACAAATGGGTAATAGTACTTATGGACATAATAATCAAATATCAACAACTTTATCGAAAACAAAAATAATTTAAATAATTGTTAATAAAATAATCAATAAAACACCAAATTCAAACAGCAAAAAAACCACTAAACAGTTAAATATAAAATACTTTAACCTGTTGAAATTTTACATTTCCGATTGGTACTGTTATAGTTTTTTTCTTCTAACATAAGAAAATGTTGTAGAAAAAGCAATGAACTTTATAAATTTCAAATCAAATAAATCTAATTATATATTTTAATATTTACACATATAGCTAGACGTATAATTTTGAATTTTTTATACGTAGACACCATACCTATATACATACTTAAAATACCAACCATATTGACTCATAATAGTATAAAGTCCTTTTTCTAATTTGTGTAAATTTTTTTTCTTTTTTTTTCTATTATTTTTTTTTTTTTTAATTTTTCCGGTTTTTATTCAATACACGTAAAGTACAATCAACTCTTTGATTGAAATTACAAAAATAAAAAACAAAAGAAAAAAATTAAAAAACAAAAAAAAAAGTTTTAAATCCGGAAAATACGGAAAATACCTAATAAACAGAATTTTCCTGGAAAAAACAATTTAAATGTAATGTCGACTACACTATATAACTACGAGAACTAAATTAAAACGATGACGGATCATTTTAAAGTAAAAATAACAAAAACAAAAAAAAAACAAACAATAAACAAAAAAGTAAGCATGACATAAAAAATTTAAAAAGGATATTGCAGGCATGATGATTTTTCTTTGGTATATAAATAAAATTAAATTTTGCATGTGCTACTCATAAATAACCTAATGACTATTGTATTATATGTTGTAGATATTTATACGGATGTATAATAGATATGTGTAGGTATACTAGGCCAATATGTTGAATTTTATAATAACACGTAAAAATAACAAAATTGGATTAAAATACTATGGATATCTATATGAGTTAAAATTGTTTTAAGTCCTCTAACGATTTCTATTTTGAATTTTTAATTCATTTTTGAAAAGTAAAAGTTAATATCGAGTAAAATTTCGAAATTTTAGAAAAAATTTAATAATCTACAATATATAAAGGCAAAAATTTAAACTTGATTAAAGGTATATGTAGTTTGCAATTTGAATATGAATGTCATAGAAAAGATAAAATTAATAGAAGTTAAATTTAAACTAAAAATCATGGAAAACAGTGATTTACAAAGGCTACAGCACTTTTGGTAGCAATTAATTAAGTATGATAACTATTTATTAGAAAATAATATGGTAAAAGTTAACAGATCAATCCAAGCCGCTGAAACACTTTATGAGAACACCATTTACAGATAGCCTTAGTTCAATAAAATCAATCAAAAACCTTTACAATAGTGAGTATATGTCATCCTACATCAGAAACTCTCTATCACATAACAATGGCAAGTTACGGTTGTCATCGATTCCACGCCACACGTATAGATGGAAACACTAGAGCTGCCCTTGAAGCAATACATGTGGCACACATCCGTCAATCAGCCTGGAATTCTTCCAATCGCTTTGCTAGATTATACAACCCATACGCAAACATTCCTGGCCCAATCCCAATTTTCCCATTTCCAACACTCCTACCCAACCATTTACATTCATTAATACTATTGTTAACTTACTATTTGCTGGAATAATAATTATTATTATTCTATAGCGAATTGTAAGTTTATCTATATATACTTCATTTTTATACTATTTAAGACTAAGGACTCAAATACAAAAATACAAAATTTTTTATACTATTATATTGTAAATTAATTTAAAAGTGTATTTTTGAATTACAAGTCAACCAATGGGGCACAGACCAGGAGGTGTAAATGCTATTTTTGAACTTCCTGGTGATCGCTGATATTGTCCCGTACTTAATTAGACACGAAAAGGTGATTCTACCTAAGTTACTGTCAAGAGCATTATAGAATTCTGTTGCGCCTAAATACAATGATTACGGGTTAAAATTACAAAAAATACATTGTTGTAAGCAAGATACATTACATTCAATGCACTCTTGCTAGCAGACGTAACAAATCTATACATATTTGAAAAAATATCATATTTAGGTTGTCAGTTAAATGAGCAATGGAAGAGAGATTAAAGTTAGGATCGAGAAGACTACAGCGGGGGTCACTCACTCACTCACAATTGCAAAAAAATATACACTTAAAATTACGAACCAGTGTTTTAGATTGCTACTTATTCTTAACATGTTTATATCAGATTTATATATGACAAGCGTTATTAGATTACGTAAATTTGCACCTTACATACGTAACTGTAATAATACATTTTTAAATTTAAGTAAAGTGATTTAAGTATGGTAGTTTTAGAAATTGTCCAGTCTGTCATAATTTGCAATCTGAAATAAACGAAAGTATACAGCACAGTTTGAACATTTCCGGAAGCTTCTCTCAAAAAACAAGTAAGTAATATACAACTATTGTTGCGGATAGTGAAAAAACGAAGTAATCATATACATTATCAAAACCAGAGAACTTGTATGTTCCAGGCATATACTTCAGCATTCAGATAAATACTAATTAAAATTATTCTCGAAAGTAAAATTGAAGGAATCCGAGGTATCGGAGGAAGAAAGATCTCGGGATTAAAAAATCTACTTCAGTGGTTCAATAAGAGAAACAAATTCTTGTTTAAATGTTCAATGTTCAATGTACGTTGGTTAATAAGCCAAAAGTGTTCCAGACCTGAAAACTAACTTATAATAAGTAAAGCCTCAAAAATAAACACAACTCTCTCTTTTACCGATTTTTTATAATTCAGACTATTTCGAGTAGCTTCTATACAAGTTTTTTCACCCATCACGAATATTTCGAAAAACCAAAGGTGTTACACTTTCCTAGTTTTCTATAAAATTTGAGTTTTAATTAATTTTCTTTACGATAATTTACGGCAACATACCTTAGCTATTTTTTATGACAAATTTTATCTCAGCCATTCACTCATTCGATTTTGTTCATTTTTTTTTTAAATTTTTAAAAGTCATCTGCCATATGGCAACCATAAGAATTTTAATTTAATTTGTTAATAAAAAATGTTTCATAATATAATCTTTAGAACATACATTCACTATTGCTTCATATATTCATACCACTTGAAAACAATTCATTCATTAAATCATAATGCAATGCAATACAATATAAAATATTTTGTATGAATTACTTGGATTTGTTTCATACAGAACAACAATTCACACTTAGATTTATAAAAAATCAATACATACTTAATATGAATTGAATATGATTCACATATTGAGTAAGTTAAATTTATAGTGAATATATTGACGATTTTACAATATATTCAATATATCGATTGGAATTATAATGTATAGTGTAAACAACAGTGTCACAAAATTTTTTTAGCATGAACTTTAAAACGCTACATTGGGATTGATTTTTACAATTTTTTTTTTAACTTGTCGTTAGTTCGATGGTTCTTAAACACGATGCAAGCAAGAGGTCCGGCATCCCAAGTGGCGGGACCGAAGACCTTGAAATTTTTTTTTTCATCAGTACAATGGCCCTTAAATGTGATGCAGGCAATAGTTTCGGGGTCCCAGGATTTGGGGCCGGAACTCTATATCACGTGCTTAAATTGTACTTTTGTGTTTTTTTAATGTTATTAATAATTATTATAAATAATTTTTAAAAACTTTTTGGATAGGTTCGACGGTCCACAAGTCGGGACCTATTTTTGCTGGAGGCTGTTCAATTTCTTGAATTTGGCACTTTCCACCAGTCACCACCTAGAACATATAAATAATGTGTGGAAGCAAAACAAACTAAATTATTAGTTCAAAAACACAACAAATAATAATAAATATTCAATACACTCAATACACTCAATATACTCAATACATTTTCCCTATTCACTATATTTGAAAATATTATTATTCATTTTAGCAAAGAATACAATATTACAATAGAATATAAATATAGATACAGAATGAGTATAATATTGATATTCTCACTTATTTTTTATTTAAATTTTATTGTTTGTACATTGTCAAGTGTAAGTATATTCATAAGTATTCACAATATGAATGGATTCATGCAGTACACTGATTCATATTACGCTCCATTTAATTTTTTATTCCTTAGTATTTAATGAAATACCTACTAAGGAACATAATTAATGAAGTAACATACATTCTTTAAAGCCAAATATAATTCTAAGTCACAAAGTTTAATATCATAACATTTAATACAACATCCGATTAGTGTACATCATAATATGAACAGAAGAGCAAGTGAGCATCAACACGGAAATTTCAAAAATATTATTTACTATCTGATCAACAGAATCAGAATTACATCAACAAGTATAAACTAAGTGCTACTCATTATTTTAATCAAAAACGAATAATCAAGTAAATAAAGTCCTTTAAAATTTTCCCTAATAAAGAGTTTTTTTTTTTCAAAAAATTAATGAATGCATGGCACGTATCCATCCTTAAAATTATTATAAAATTTAATTTAAAAATTTAAAGGAAAACGATATCGAAGCAAATTTTATTATTTCAATGTATTGGAATATTAAATTTTATTTTCTCCAACCAAAGCAAAAAAAAAAATTACAAAAAGTATGTTAAGAAAGGTCTAAATTCGGATACGGAAGTCACTTATATATACATATTATATATAAAAAAAAGGACAAAATTTAATTTAAAGGACATGTTCACCATATCTACCTAGCCTACAGTTTTTATTTGTTTTTTTGTTTTTTAAGAGTATCTCTCTCTCTTCCTCTATATAATAATAGTGTGAATTTAATTGGCACATTTGGTTATGGTTTTTGATTTTAATACATTATTTTGTAGCCTTGTAAGATTTTATATACATATTTTATATGTTAAAACAGCAGATGGCGTGTGTGTACCTTTAAAAGAGTTTTTTTCTTTACAAAATTAATGTAAAAAAAAATTTAAAAAAAAGACATTAACAACTTTATTTTAAAATATCTTTACTGAAATTTTACTTTTCTTGACCTTTTTTTGAAATTTCTCTGTCCTAATTTCATTTATGTGAGTGCGTTGATTATAATATAGTTAAACTTTTCTGTTAAGTGATTTTTGTTAGAAAATATGTTTAAAATAAAATAAAAATTATTAGGATTAAAAATATTTAAAGTAAATAAGTGGAAGTTCGAAGGAGCTAGAGAAGTTACTAAATAAATTGAAATTTTCTACATCACAGATGGATTGCAATTATTTTAGATTTAGTAGGTTCAACTCTGCTATGTTAAAATAGATATTTAACTCAAATTATTTTAAGAAGTTTAAACTAGACATTCTTAAGCCTGATTCCAATACGGTACTGTTCACATTATACAAAGTAGTTTTTCATGATTTGATTCGATTCACCAATTTGCTTTTGAGAACCATCATAGTTAAACAATAAAGTTGAATTAACTGGGTCTGCCCCAAATGTCGGCTTTTCCAAATCCCTCTTTTTCAAGAACTCGTTTTTTAAAATCCCCCTTTTAAAGTTGTTTTTATTTCACTTTTTTGGGTCCGAAAGCGGCTTCAAATACAATAAATTAAAATAAATACTCTGGAAGAGGCAGATATTCAATTTTTTGGGTCCAATATAGCGCTGTACATACAATAAATTAAAATAAATATTATTGGTAAAAATACAAATATTTAAAGCGGGATTTTTTTTAAGAAAAAGCGGGATTTTTAATAAGAGCGAGATTTAAAAAGTCAGACTTTTGAAAAGGCAGGATTTGGAAAAGTCAGTATTCGGCCCGCACCGGAAATAACTTTGTAATTAACTTGATAATGTGAGCTCTCCTCCTTAGGACAAACTACTAAGAAAAACCAGCTTTAATTTGATTTATTGCCCCAAGAATTATAATTTTAGTTTGATCAACGATGTATTTAACAAAGAACACTCAATCAACTCGAATTTAATAACAAAATTAATCAGTTATTAAAAATAAAGTTATAGTACGTTTTATAACAACCAGAAAAATTAATATGGATTTTACAAGTGAGTTCTACTCTTTATGGCAATATTTAATTTCTTAATTCTATTTTTAATTGTTATATATTTAAATTTTTCACATTTAATTAAGTGATGTGCAATAAATTTAATAAATACCTGCAAAATCATTAGACGTAAGACGTAATATAAATTGCAGTACCATACTTAACAAGCACAAGACGGTAATCGGAAATAATACTCATACATAAAGTTGGCAAAAAGCCAGAGAAAACTGCGTCTTACCGATTAGACTATTACCAGTACTTTAAAAAAATTTAAAACTGCTAAAGACACGTTTAGTACCAATTATATAGGATGTAAACCTTTTCCGGAACATCAATTTGTTATCTGCTTTCCGGAACATCAATTTGTTCTGCCGGAACATAAATTTGTGATCTGCTTGCAATCATCAATTTCCTTTTCGAAACCAGCATAGCATGCAACGATACAACAAGTACATCGTATTGTAAAAGAGATAAATGTAGCTTTTAAAAACAAAGAGCTTTGCATTGATTTTCTTGAAATCAGTCAAGTTTTTGATATCTTGACATGTCCAAATTGAAACAAAATATACCATGTGATCTATATGAAGTTCTGAAAAGCTACATTTGAAACAGAATGTTTTATGTAAAGCAAGCTGATGTATACACAGTGGACTCTGTAAAATACAATCTGACGCTCTCCAATGTACTATGTTAGGGTCTATACAATATCTGCTGTTTACAGCTGATAATCCAAAAATACCAGAGGTAAAAATCGCAAATTTTGCGAATGACACCGCTTTTATGGTTTGAAAACAGGACGCAAATATAGCAATATTTAAACTATAAGCAAATTTAAAAAATATTCAACTATGGCTACAAAAATGGAATGTAAAAGTAAATGAATCGAAGTCAAAATATATCACTTTTATTTTAAAGAAAGGTGCCGCTGTCCTCAAATCATTTTAAATCACAAAATCAACGGTGCTAAAAGTCAAAATAAATAAATTATATCATAAATATTTGTTTATTATATTTATACTTAAAAAATATAAATTTTAAATAAATTTTGGGAAAGACTATTTGCATATTGTCTAATTATTGATATTATTTTGTTATATTTTTTAATAATTTTTAATTGATTTTCTTTTTGAATGCACTTATCGATAATAAACAGTTTTAAATTAATCTTAACTTAAATACATTATTAATATTTAATCATAAATAAATAGTTAAGAATTAACCCATTAGTTTGTTATAAGGAACACCAACAAATTGACTATATACAAAGATCCCGTTACCATTATGTATATTGTTTTTGCACTCACACATGGATAACTGATCTTTTTTAAATATTTATTGAGTATTGCTCAATTGTTCGGTTGAATTTGATTTGAAAACTTGGATTTTGTGCGGAATTAATTAAAAACAAAAATGTCGTAGAAGTAAGTGAATATATATTATTAAATTTTTGTACAAAAAAAAAAAAAAACACAAAACCCAACCCAACTTTATTAAAAATTATTTTGGATTTTAAATATATTTTTTATATTTTCCTTGAAAAAATTCAAAATTTTAATTTTTCAATAAAAAAATTGGCTGAAAACAAAATGTTTTTTATACGAAACAGTTTACAAAAAGAACAGTAAAAAATTTAACGTATATTTTTTTTATATATAATATTTTTCGTCCAAACAAAATATTTATACTTATGTATACAAGTTTTAGATACGATTAATAAAATATATGCTTTTGTTTTCAATTAGATTAACAATAGGTCAAATCGCAGATCTCTTAGAGGACTTTGATACAGAAGAACATGAGACTTATATACAATTTATACAATACCGCCGATTGAGTTATATGGAATGGATACAGACTGTGATTCAAATGCGAGTGATGATGAGCATGAAGTTGCCATAGACCATTTAGAAAAGCGCATGTTCCAGTCTCAAGCATTTTTTGAAATAAATTGTGAAAATGAAGAAATTTGGGAGCCTGATGATGACATTCCGCTTGCTACTTTATCAAAAATGACACCTAATATGAGTGAATAACAATAATATGAATACCTTATGTGATGTAATACCAATGTCAGAAGAGGCAAAACAATGTGAAACACCATTAGGTTTCTTCAAACTGTTAAAGACGAAATTTTCAAGATAATGCCGGCACACAAATCTTTATGCGTCACAAAAGAATAAACAATTACACTGAAATTGCTAATTCTTTATTACAGTGGTATGGAGTTGATTCAAAACAAATACGATTGCCAATAGCGATTTGGGATGTACGTTTTAATAAAATTGGTCACATCATAAGATACAAACCCAATCAAGGACAATGTGAAGTTTGCCATAAAAATGCCAACGTTATTTGCTTTAAATGTGTGTGTGTGTGTTATTTGCACCCCAAAAATTGTTTTGAAAGATTTCGTGCAGATTCATTCAATTAGCTTTTATAAAATTAAATTTTAATATTTTTTAGTTAGATCTTGATGTTTTTTTTTATAATTATATTGAAGACTGAATTATTGTTATTTTAAATTAATATTTTGTTACAATTTTCTTTTTTAAAATGAATAAAAATTTATGTTGAGTTTTGATGAAAAAAATTTTTTAGTGGTCGTTATGTACACTGTTCTTTTTAAGGACTACATCCTAAAAGGCCAATTTGACCAAAGGTGAATATTTCCATACTTTGGGTCCCAAAACAATGGGCCCTATCGTGTCAAACGTAAAAGTAAGTAAAACGGTAAACGTTTAAATTTGGTATCGTGATTACAGCAAGTCATAAAAACTGTAAACGTTAAATGTCAACTTTTCGAAATTAATTTTTTTCATATCGTAGTTCCTGTTACCGTTTGTAGAACAAAGTTTAACCGCGAAAATTAGTTTACGTTTGAAAAATTATATTTCTTAAAATATAAATATTTGTTATGTATTTTAATTCATTTATTTATTAATTATACATTTGGAAAAAAAAAGATAGAAGAAATGCAACGGCATAATTTAGAAACAGACTACTTTAGAAAAAATAAAATTAAAAAAAAAAATAGTTGAACTGCAACTGTTACAAATACAACAAGAATTTAGCAGATTCTCATGATGAAGATTTGTGATAAAAATATTTTTAATTAGTTGATTAGCCATGAAGGCATTTAAGATTTTCTTTTTTTTTTTTTAATCATGAAGACTTTCTTTATTTATGTTTAAGTATCTTATTTTTTTATTAAAAGAACATTAAATTATTAAGTTTTACCATAGAGTAATCATAAAAGTAGAGTATTCACGTAGAACAATATTTGTTAATCATTTCCTTCTAAAAATCCCGTCCCATTTTTACTCAAAACACGAAAATGCCGTCCCATTTTCACCCAATATCCCAAAACACTCAAATCTAATTTTCGAAACTCAATTATTTTTACTCAAAATTTTTTATTTATTGAGGAGAATATTTCATACAATGCTTCTATACTTCTAGCCTATTCACAGAATGATTTTTCCGGAATTTTATCGAATCACGATTTCGTTTTAAGTTTTGTTTTAGTTTTGTGTATAAAGTTTTGCTCTCCCAGTGACTAGGCTAGAAGTATAGAGGCATTGTTTGATAATTTGAAGAGCACACACATACGTATGTACTTTTGATTTATATGAAGAGTGTATATCGTACATGTGTTCACCATGTAAAAAATATATATAGAAAAATGTAAAAAAAAACAATTAATCGCAAAGATAATGAATGAAATTTTATACATACAATAATAGGTCAATGATAGAATCACATAACCCAGAAAAAATTTTTTAAAATAATGGTAATAAAAGAATAAAATTTATTAATTATGCATTACAAATCGTGAACTTTGTACGGAATACCGAATATTGTTTTCTTTTCTCAGAACTTGGTTAAAAATCGTATTTCTATTTCAGATGAAATAATTTTTGAAGAAATAAAAACAGCAAACAATCCATATAAAGAATAAAATGTCCAGTTTTACTTTTTTTACTTACTTTTTTAAATTTTGACAGATTGTTTGTTTGCTTGTATTCATAATTATATTATATATTCATATATATATACTATTCATATTATTATCTACGGTAAGATACAGACAAAATTAACAAAATCAAAATTTCTGAAAATTTAAAAATACATGTAGCTACCTTCTTTTCAGTATACTTTTCAGTAGAAATCAATTTGAATTATTTTTAATTTTAGAAAACCAACATTAATTTTTTTGTCCCTTTCTTCTATAAAGTTTGAAATCACAAATTTCATAAATCACATTGACCAAGTCCAAATAAAAATACTAATTCTTCAAATTTTGAAAATTAAAACAAAATAACAACAAATACAGCAATAATCTTGAATTCTTTCAATTTCTAAAAAAAAATTCAATACTTTGATTTGTAATCTTATTTGTGGTCTATTGAACGGACTTTAAATGCATGTATAGTTTTTTAAACACATATTGTGTAATTTTTAATTTTATCACGTCATAAGTAAAGTAGAAATTCGAGCAGCGAAATAAACAAGTATGTATATATTGCATGCGCATTCTAATATATACATTTTTGAGTACCTATACATACAACTTTTATATTATTGCCACTAGTGGCAGCATATTAACAAATAAATATGGTCATAGGTAGTAGGTACACAACATTTTTTTATTTATGAGTACAAAATACATTGCGCTCAACTTATAAGCAGTTAAAAATTGCGTAATATTATTTTGAGTGAACACAGAATTTTGATATTTGAAAAAGTGACTAGCAAATTTTGTTCTACGTGAATACTCTACTTATATGATTACTCTATGGTTTTACTTAAATATTCTATTTTTGGAACAAAAAAATAATATGCAAATTTTAAATTTCATTTAAAGTAGCTGCAATTCGCCTTCTAATTTCTACAACTTCACTATTATAAGATGATATATCGGTATTTTAATTTATATCTAATGCCTAATGCCTAGTCCGTCTTTCACCAGGATTTTCATCCAATAAAAAGCATTTTTTTCTTTTTTTTCAAATTTTAAATTGTATACATTTTAAGAAATTTCAATTCAATATTTTGTAACTTTAAACATTTTAATTATTTTTTTTACTTGTATCTTGCTTTTATTATTATTATCAATATTCTTTATATTCTTCAATAATTTGTTATTTTGCCTTAATTTACTTTAAAGTTGTAAACCATCATGTAATAATACACTCTATATAAGCGATTAGGCTCCATTTGAGAAATGAGATCCTGTCAATTCAAAATGGTATATGAATTAATTTTGCAGTTAAGTATTTGGATTTGCTTTTTACATTTTTAGGTTGGAAAGCTTTACTTGGATGCGCATCTTAATTAAGTGTTTTGAAGGTCACAGAAATATTGATAAGGTTAGTTACAATTTTTATCATCAAATGTTTTATTCTTTATTTTTAAGTTCATACTGAAGTCACCACTGAACAGATATAAAAAGAAATATTTAGCTCAAGATATATAGTTCTTACTTCCAGGTCAATAACATAAAAGAAAAGTTCTTAATTATATCCACTTAATTCGATAAAAATTTTTCAAAGCCTATACCCACTTAAATAAAATTTATAACTTTATTACAGTATAGTTGTCATTAACAGTGAGTGTATTTAAATAATTTTCACCATTTAATTTTTTATTCCCCCAATTGAAATTACAAAAATATTTTTTAATCTTTAGAATAATTTTATACTCGTATTAAATTTCCATTTAAAGAAATTTGACCAAGATTGTTTTTTTTTTTTTGTAATGATCATTAAAAGGTTGACCAACCAAAGTAAAACCGAATTAAGATGTACCTAAATAAGTAAAAAAAAAACACCTTCTCTTCATTCACAGAATTATTTATTTATATAAAAATTTCCTTAGATATTATTTTTACTTGTTTAATTTTTTAAGAGTCCGCAACTTAGGATATTAAATAACAGTAAAAAAAAATCCTTTTTCAGTTGAATTAAAAATAAACTAATTTTATTCCCTCAAGTATTCTCCACTCAAATTTTACACCTACAATTATTGCAAAACAAAAAAAAAATATAATCACAAAAATAATAACAACAAAATTTTTTTCTTAAAATTTTCTGATTTGAAAATCTCTCTAAGGATCTAAATTTTTTTAAAATAAGCCAAACAAAAACCAACCAACCAACATTCAATTTAGTGACCTTGTTAGAGATGTTATATAAAATATAATGCTTTTTTTTCCTTTTTTTATTATTATTATTATATATTTTTTTTTTTTTTGGTTTATTGAAATGGCAATTTGGGCATTATAATAAGAATCCGACAAAATATTGAAAATGGCAAGCAGGAATAAAAAAAAAAATATTGCTTTAAAGCAAAGAAAAACAAAATCAAATAAAAAAAAAACACTAAAAATACGACACTAAAAAATTCTGCGAATAAAACAGAAAAAGTAGAATCGATAATGGAAAAAACAATGTTTATCAAAAACAAAAAAAAACATAAAAACTAAAAGAAAATATTTGAAAATTTCAAATGATAACTGTAGTTTGTTGCTGAAATATACAAGCAAAATGTTCACTTGGAAAATTTAATACATTCCATTTTTTGTTTTCTTGTTTGTTGAGATTTAGTTGAATAAATAAATAACCAACTTGTTCTTTGGTCACTCTTTACAGAACCAACAAAAGAAAAAAAAAACAAGTAAAATAAAAAATTGATGGAATCTGTTAGAATATTGCTGGTAGCTAATTTAGGATGAAGTCGCTCAAAGATTAAAATAGAACAAGAAATGAAAATCCTTAAAAACGATTGACGATATGTACTTTGGAAATGATAAGAAGAGTAGAAATAAAAAAATCGATTTAAAGTTTACTCTTTCTTTCTCTCTCTCTCTCTTTCTCTCTATCTCTCTCTCTCTCTCTCTCTCTTATAGAAACTCCAAAATTTCTTTAATCTGACTTAAAGTTGTTTATTTACATGGCATTTTTGAGAAAATAAAAATATTTCAATTTAAAGGCCATCAGCATTTTTAATTTTTTGTTATATTATAGAGCGAAACATTTAATAATAATAAAGCGATTTTTGAATGTAGGCTGTTAAATATTAGTTATAGCCCTTAAAGTGATTCAAAGAAATTGGAATTATGGAAAATATAAATAACATCGTTATGCAAATTGCTTAATTATTTATAAACTTATAGAGTAATGGGTAAAGAAATAGAGGATTAATTAAATTTTGCACGAATAAATAAAACGAAGTAGAGGGCGTAAAATAAAAAGTTAAGATAATACACGCGTATTATAATGAAGACTTAAATTACTTTTAAATTAAAAATGTGTGGAATATTCTGGTTTTCATATCGCCAGGAGGTTACACTACAAAAAAGAAAAATGAAAAAAGTGAAAGAGTCAAGTACGAGGTGCTGTAGTGAAAAATGGGGAAACCTGGTACGTAATACTCGGCAATACCTCAGATAACCAATATCTATTTCGCCAAAGTTATCGCAAAATTCAAAATGCAGAAACAAATAGTAAGTTTATAACTTAGTAGGCGGATTAGATAGGTCTATATTTTCTGATTCAAACCTTTTCGTTCCGACACAAAACCGTGAATATAGCGTGTAGCGAGTATATGATTAAATTATTAATACGTATAGGTAATGTAAGGTAACTATAGACCACTATTTATTATTTATAATTCAAGTTAAAGCCAAATTTAACGTTTTTAACAGAACAGGGACTTAAATATACTGTTGTTCACTATCAATCAATAATAATTTTGTTTACACCTTACTACGATACTCATTACATTGTCTATACATAAGTACCTACTTACATTTAATGATGCAAATAAAACTCATATGCTACCTTCGCTCTTTGAAATTTGAATTTTGCATAAATAGGATGGTGTACTGGTGTAGTAGAGTAGGTATGGTCGTGGTATGGTGATTTATTTTCTCTCATTTTTGGTGAATAGATTGAATAATTTTGAGGTGAAATGTTGACAACTAACTCTATTTTAATATATGGTAAGCAGTTGAATGTTTTAAATTACTAACATAAAATAAGGTAGTGAAACTAATATTATACTGCCACACGTAAAGGTTAGAAATCCTTAACTTATGGTTAGACTTAATGGTTAGATATTATTAGAATTAGTTTGTGTAATATATCATGATACAGTAGAATTACTAAAACCCTATTAATCAATCATATTGTAATAATAATTATATATCGACACTATTAATTGAAAAGCGTTAATAAATAAAGCTTAATACATACTATTATTAGAGTAATTATAAAATATTGCTAGCAATAATTACAAAATATTTTATACTTTAAAAAGCTATGTTAAGCTAAGTACTAGTTAGGTGAAAAATTTAAAAAAATGTGATTTTGTTAATTAGTCTCATTATTACGTAATCTACTTTTGTAAAAAATTAAAGATAACAGTGTTAGATCGGATATATGACAACGAACTAATATAAAAACTAAATCCTGCCGATAAATGTGATAAGAATTGAATTAACATATGGTATAAATTCTTCAACATTCTTTCCTCAATTTTATACAACAACATTTTCAGCGATGATTAATCTTCTAAGGTACATCAGGATTTCTAATGCGCATAAATTATGACGTGTAAGGTAATCATTATGCCATTTGCTGTATCACGGATTTTGGGAATTGAAATTATTTAAAAGAAAATGTGTTATTTTTAACTTTTGAAGGAAAGGGAAGCATTAGAGGATAGAGTGAGTGAGTATTAATTGGGAATATTTGAAACCAATAATTAGCTGATCTGTGTCTATTCCCAACCCATTAGAATTAATGCGGTTATAGAGGCTTGTTTGCCATGTCTTTCAAATACCTTAATTCATATACAATCATTCCTTTGTATAAACGTAATATAAGCATTCATAGAGTTTGCAGTCAATTGCGATTCATCTATTTTAGCATGTCAATATTGAAGCATTACCCTAAGTTTAGTGAATAATAAAAATTTTGTTAGACGACCGAAAAAATGAAATCGTTCGAATTGTTTATTATTCTTAAATTGTCAATCTATTAAAAGTACTTAATACAACACAACGTTCACCTGGATAGTTCTATGGTACTATTACGTGTGTACCATATATGTATATTGTTTTACATTTTTAACTTAAAGATTAGCTTGGTATTAGAAAACGGTTATGAATTTAGTTCAAATTCTGAATGACAGATATATAGAAATTTTTATTAAATAACAACATGTTCCACATTTTAGCGGTTCTCCAAATAAATGAGTTTCTGAAATTAATTTTAGACCATCTGGAGACTTCCGCAGTGCAGAAAGGAGCACGTTGGGCCTTTCTAGCGTTACTCTGGAATTTTTGATAGGAATCATAATTGAGTTCAATAAAATAAGTGCCATTCCAACAAAATATCTATAAAAGTAAGACAGAGCTTCACCGTCATGTTACATGCAAACATAGAAGTTAAGATTATCTAGGTGGTAGGTGGAGTCGTATAATGAGCTATTTTTAATGTTATTGAGGTTTTTGTGAAATTTGGGATATGCTCTAGTTCATATACATGAGAATTATACCCAATCCTAGGTTATATATGCTTTATAGACATATTTTTTGAAGAAAAGTGTTTACGCTTTACATCATGAAAGTAAGTTATTGTCATTACTTGACAAGTTTTTGAACTACCACAGAATAGTGATCTTAAACAGATAGATTTACCAATTGTGCCCGCAGTGTTAATACAATAAATAGTTATATACAATATATGACTTTCAACCTCTATATCGGACTCCTCCTGAATTCCCAAAATACTCAAGGGGAAGCATGAAACCCGCCCCAACTGATTTTTACCGAAACGGACAAGCTCAGTTCGTAACAGGTGTAATTCCCCATCTTCAGTTAAGAAAACGCCTATATTTCCACTAACAATCGAGAATCGGAATTAATTAATTACCTCTACGCTTACGTACGGTATTGTGTCTAGTTTTAGAAATTTCAATCCACCACTCGTTAATATCCGAGTAAACCCAAATATGTCAACTCCAACTCTCCGTGTAAAACCCTCACGTAGCACAATTTCTACTGTCACTACTATGCCACCGCATGCTACCAATCTTTTAAGTGATTTCTGCAATACCCCTAGCTTAGTATTGAGCCACCATTGATCTATCATTCGATAGCATGGAACTTAACGGCCTCATGTACCGCACAAGGGTTGAATGTAAAATCGTTCATTTATCGCTTGGAAACATTATGTGACATTTATTATTTATAGATAAGGCCAGCGAATGGTTTAGGAGATTTCATGAACAAAATCGAACCTTTCATAGAGAGAGTATTGTTACGCTTTACAATGACGGTATCAGTATCGTCAGACGGATGACGAAATTATGGAAGCGATTCGAAGACGAAACAAAAATTTACTGAATACTTCGATCAATTCGTAAAAAAAGACAAAAACAAAATTAAATCTGAATACTAAATAGTTTTAAAATCAAATAAACGAATCAGACGACAAACAGACGAACAAAAAATGATATATCTAACTCATAATATTACGATAATTTCTGCTTAATAAGAAAATCAGTTGAGTTTTATGAGACCCATTTCTAGGAATTATTTAATTGAGCTTAATAAAAATATATTAGAAGATTTTCTTTACGTCTTCAAATTTAAATTTTTTTCTATTATTCAAAATTTTAATTATAAGCTCCCCCTTAATGGAATTAAATTTTTTCTTTGTATCCTTCAAGATTTTTCTGCTGTGAAATCAATCAAATAAAATTCTGTTTTTTTTTGTATTATTTCTTTTTTCTTTTTGTGTTTCATATAAAATGGTAATTCTTTATTAAACGTATATGATTCTATAAGATCCTGTATTATATCCACATTTGTATACATATTATTATATCCTCTCATATTTAATAATTTATTCATCTCTCTTTATTGTTACTCATACATATACATACATATACTGTTATATATGTATATATATATTTCATTGTAATATTTTTCTTATCAAAATACAAAGAGCACTTTAACCTTACCTTAACCGCAATATTATATTAAAATATTTTTTTTTGCTTTTCTTTGAATTTAAGAACTCTAAGACATAGGCGACATTCTAGACATTTTAGAGTAAATTGGAAAAGTGGAAGAAGTGGAAAAATATGCATATAGAAAATAGAATTTTCAACACACAAAAAAAAAAAAAATATTAAACTCAATGACAAGAAAAGATAAATAGTTATTTAGGAACAAAAAGTGAATATATTATATAAAATATTTGATATCAATGATCCTAATCCCAAGTTGAATTATTTAGATCGATCCGATTTATAACCTTGGTGAGAAATTAAGCATGAATTAATTTTTTTTTTTTTTTGGAGTTCGGATAATGTTTTTAATACTACAGCATCTATTCATTTGATATTAATTGATTAGTGGAAAATTGTATGTTGCAAGTAAAAAATTCTATATTTATTAGACTAGGTGACCTACATGATTATCACTTAGAATAGGTATATACCCATTTCTTTAATCAGAATACATTTATTGAAAAATAAAATAATTGAGGTCTATATGAATTATTTATATATGATTTTTATTATATTTTTATTCTGATTGAAGTATTTTTCCTTTTGGGTTATATTTATTACATATTATACAAACAAATTCCGGTTAGTGAACTATTACTCTGTAATATAGCTTAAATAATAAGATAAATAAATATACAATCTAACGAAGTGGTGAGAACGGATTAAAACTCTATCGTAGATAATTTTGTCTTTTCTACTACATGATAGTTTTCGTTAGCAAGACTAAGTTGAGTTAACAGAGTATATGAAGCCTCTGCTATGTCAAAATTTAATAATTAAAAAAAACCCGTATTCTATCTGGAGTAGTCGAAAAAAAATTATAAAACTTTACTTATTCCAATCTGTTGTTTTCTTATAAAAATGTTTATAAATGGTTGTTGTTTCTTAGAAAATTCTTCTTTAATTAAATTTAACATGTTATAATGGTGCTTTTATGATAAAAAGTAATCAACCTAGAATGAAGTTGTTAACTGCGCTCCCTTATACACTAAATGAATAACGTTGACAGTTATATTGTGTTTTTGCTAGTAAGAATTTAATCACAATAAATTCATTAGTCTTCAAGGAGGCTTAGTTTTCAAAATTCCAAAACTATTCACATCACTTTTTTCATTAACTTTGATTGTGCGTACACAGAAAATTCGTCTAACCGCTGTCGGATTTCTTTTCAATTTTAAACGATTTTTTTATTCCTTGGAGTATTTTAAGAAAAGAATTGTTTTAGACGTCTATCTTTAAATTTAACCTGGGCTCTAGATGGTTAACGAAAATCGGGTTAGAAAAATTATGTGTAAACAATATCCACTACAGCTCTGAAGGATTTGAAACTGAAATGAAATTTTACTTTTAACAACTAAAAATTTTGTAAAAAACGTTGAAACGTCATCCCCTACAATTTTTTCATACACAACTTGCATAACAGACTTGCCATTTTTCACGTAAAGTCATACAAAATTTCAGTAATTTTGACTAAAAGATAAAATTTTTACAATATTCAACTCTCAGTTATTATTTTTCTTACTAAAACACGGGTTTCCCAAATATTATGAGTAACATTTTAAGTTAAAAGTAAAATTTTAAGTTTGTGCAGCTATGATTCAAAAACGGTAAGTCTGATACTCATCCAACACATACCGTTAATTAGGTGTATTAATTTTTAAAAGAAGTTAAGAAAAAAATATTGCTCTGGTTTCAATTCTTTCGGAGCTGTAGCGAATATTGTTTAGGCATAATTTTTCTAATCCGATTTTCTTTAACACTCTGTATTCCAGGTTAAATTTAAAGATAGACCCCTCGTCCAACGTGAATCCATAAAATCACCTGTTAAAATGTATAGCAGTAAGTTCTAAAAAACTAGGGCTGATTAAAATACATTTGAAAGCTTATGATACCTTAAGACCCCCTAAATTTCTATCTTTATCATATTATTAAGAGTAATCTTACACACAAATCATTATTTTGTTCATGCGAACCAGCTCGCAAAAGAAAACGAAACACTTTCCATGTTTTAATAAAAATCAGCTGCGTGTGATGTGAGACAAAATAATTAATCACTACTCAATCAAAAGCTTTTACATACCTAGTTAAAACTAAGATATATATCTACGCATGTTTAGTTTGTTTTAGTGCAAACTCATATATTATAAAACTCATATAGTAAACAATATGATTTTTATAATATAAGAGTTTTGAACCATTAATGAATATTCGGAGCCTAATGAATAAATCAGACGTTCTTAAGGATTCAAATGGATCATGTTGTATCCTATCCCAATCAAGCGTCACGTAAGTGATAAAGGTATTTTCATACCTCAAATTTTGGCTATTTATAAAAAAAAATAAATCACAATGAGTACATTTGTGGCTAAATTCCAATGGAGCTAGAACCCAAAACTTAACTGAAAATAAATTTAAATTTAACTAATTTACTTTGAAGACAAAAATTACGGTATTATTTGATCTATCAAAATTCAATAATGTTTTAAGGGGTTTTTCTCGTTTTAATTATTGAACAAAGTATGGATTGTCAAGTAAAGTAGAAGCTACCGATATTAAGGTGATAATTAAGTTATATGAGTCTAATATGCCTTTCAGCACATTTCATCTATTATAATTGAGATCTTCAGATAGCGATCAAAAATAGCCATACAAACATTCTTTGGAGTATATAAACAACTATGTAGAATATGAAATTGTTCAGAACATCATCTTATTTGGATACTCTATGCTTAGAGTGGCTTGATATTTGATTATATTCTATTAAAATGTTACTATACGTTTAACCTTTATTCAGCTGGCATTTCAAAACACTGGAAAGGTACACATGTAACTTCAAACAATTTGTATGGATTTTACTATGATTTTTACTATTTTTGTTATATTATTGTGATTATTTTTGTATTTGCTTCACTTTTACTCTGTATTAGTTTACTCTGTTTTATTACTTGTGGGAATCTATTCTCTAAAATATTTTTTTTGAAGTAATGCTATTTTAGGAAAAAGAAGGTCTATTAAACATTTCTGCTTGTGACGAAGTATTTAGTATGAAGCTCGGACTTGAAATAGCAAAAGAACTATTTTTTTTTAAATTTTATATTATCTTTTTCTAAATATTATTTAATTTCTTCAAATTTAAACAAAAGTGTGCAAAATGCATTGAATTACAAAAAAAGTGCCGGTTTTTTCATTAATATTTTTTTTTTCATAGAAATTTTCTAAAAGTTTAGAGAAAGAACGATACAAAGTATACATTTTTATAATATTTTAATATGCATCATTGGGTACCGAACTATGTTTGGTTGATAAGGCATGCTCTGGGTAACCAACTACCGTTAGAATTTTTATTTTTTTCATGTACCTACTGAAGATGATGTACGTTTCATGTCCAGAAAAATTTCATTTCATTTCTATAACAAAATTAACATTAGGTACCGAACTGTTCTTATTTCATATTTTGATGATGAACTGTTCTTTGGATACCCAAGTACCGTTATTTATTATATAAACTGTATGTATAAATTATTTCTGTGATATAAAATATAAAATATTCTTATTTTAACACAAAAATTCATATAAAATACATTAAAGGTACAGGTGTACCTTTCCAGCTGACCATGTAGACAAAAAAAAATGGCTGGTTTACCCACCCCCAATTATTTTATTTACTTCAAAAAAGCTGCTAGATATAAACTTTGATGATTTCTCAGGAAGATTCAAATCTCTAAGTCAATTTGCATCGAAAATATTCACACAGTAAAATGTAAAAGGTACAGGTGTACCTGTCCAGCTGAAGTAAGGTTAAACCGTAGATTTCCGTACAACTAACCAATTGAAATTTCTGATAAGTTTGCACTCGAGTTCTTGTTTTCTGGCTTGGGATTTCCTCAATATAAATTTATCATAGCAAAATAATTAACATTATTTTCGAACGTAATTGATTTTAACTAAGTGAGGAGTTGTTTTTAATAAATACTAAACTTTACTTAATTTAATTCCATGTTCCATTTTTTGAACTAGCAGGAAATTTTGTAATTGGCTAAATGAAGTTGAATTAATTTTATGAATGAGTACCACAACCTCTTCTCCAGAAGCAAAAATCACCAGAATAACTGGTCTTTGCTGGCCAGTTGGTCATCTTTGAAAGATCATATTGTTATTTTTTCTACCAGTTGATGAATACTAAGTTTCGTAGCAAATATAAAATTGGGCCCATTACATATCGTTTCCGTACTTCAACTTTTATATTTCTTAAAGAAAACTGTTCATTATCAATATTAGTCGGAAAATATATATTTGTGGGGTAGATAATATGATGAAGTAATTTAAACATAATCTTATAAAGTAAGCAATCTGACTTCTGAGTGAGTAATTTATTGCAAAATTTCTTCCCCTTTCCAGATAACAAAACAACAGATTGAAAAGATTAGTATTACTTAAACTCTATTAAAATTATAAAAATTATGCATACCCGAACTTTAAAGAGCCAAAAACATTATTTGAAAAAAAAAAAAAATAAAAATTTATTAAACCTCAAAACTTAGGTTCTTTTTATCCTCCATACCTATTTTGTTCGGTCTTATCAAATGACTTGTATTTACGTTTCAAATTTTTGGAATAATTTGCGCATTAAAAACATTTTCTTTTTTAACGAAAAACTAAAATATTGATTTTGTGGTACACCATTTTTAAATGAAACAGCTGTGAAAAATTAATTTATAAAATATAAAAATAAAAATGAAAATGTTTAGATCTTCTCTCGCGTCTCAAGAGTCATTGAATTGATTGAAATACTTATGAAAAAAAAAAAATGAAAATTCTCTTAAAGAAAATATAATACGTAGCTAGCTAGTCCTTTACTATAACCACAATAAATAATATCAACAACAAAAAAATAAAAATAGAAATATTCAAGGATAACCAACCATATTGTTAGAAAATATTTTGCCAACATTTATTTTTTTTTTTTTTTAATTTTATTCTTTTTGTTTTAAAAGTTAAGATTTTGCTTCACTTTTTATGTTTTGCTTTGGTTTTGTTAAAATAAATTGCATAACATTTTAGTGCAAGAAAATATTTTATTACTCTAAAATAATTTACTTTGAAAAAAATATTGATAAATTTAATATTTGACGTAACATTTTAATTTTCTCTTTATTAACTATAAATAATGACATTAGATAATACAGTTAAGGGACCTATTACTTACATATTATATGATCGCGGGATTATGAAATCACTTTTTTCCAGAAGTTTTCTGCTATTTTCAAAATCACTGCCACAATTTTTTTTTTATTTATTTCTATGATTGTATCACAATATGCAAAAGGCACAACAAAGTCCTTCATTCCACACCTTATCTAACACTTGTGTTATGCCGAGAAATGCAGCTGAGCAATATTTTCCTCGAAGTCTTTATTGATTTTATCCACTATGCAATGAACTTGTCTTATTAAAGCATGATTGTGCCTCAAACCAAATTGGTGGGACGGGATCAACTTTTTTGATAACAGAAGTGCTTTGAGTCTATATTCATTAAGAGTTTCTCGAAGAGTTTAAATGTGATTGGCAGTAGAATTAATTGGTCTATATGATTGTGCCATGTTTGGATCGTTCTCTGTTTTTGAGATTACAATAATTTGGGCCATTTTTCATTGGTCGGGACAAGAATAGATACAATCCTTAGAGGAAGGAATTTACATTAATAGACGCAGTTAATACAGAAGGAATCGTATACTACAAAAAAATTAGTGATTGCCCATGTAATTTAAATAAATTTTGCACATTTTTAAGAGAAGCTCGAAGTATGTAATAACATTTGTGGAGCATGGTTAATAATGAAAAATGAAGGAATTCACTAAGCTCGGCAAGTTAAAGTCCTTTATAAGGCGTAACACCCTTCATTTTAAAATTTTTGAAGCCATATTTCAAAATTTCAAATCCAATAGAAAATGTTTTTTATTGTAAGTCTAATAAATTAATCTATTATGAATATCAAATATCAAAGAAGGAGCTAGAAGTACTAATTGATGGACACAAAATTGTAAAATTTATTGAGGCATAAGGATTAGAATGGCCAGGACACGTGCTGAGTCAGAATAATCAAATGATGGCAAAATAACTCTTGCGATGCAATACTTTCCAATACTAGAGCAAGAGGTGGAGCTAGATTAAGTTGACTAGACAAAATCTAGGACAAATATCGAAATATTGGAGTTAACGGTTTTAGACAGTTGTACAAGATAGAGTGGAACGAAGGAAGGAAAGCCTTAAACATAGTTAAGACTCACTCTCAGCCGTAGAACTAATAGATGCTGGGCCCCAAGAAGAAAAAAATATTAGAACTATCTTTTCGAATATTCATTGAACATAGTAAAACAATATTAAAAAAAAAACATTGATTTCGGTCCAAAAGTAAAGATCTTAGAGTAATTTTGAAAATTTTTGGCGAGATCAAGATGGCTAGACAAAATCTAGTACCACAAAAAAATACGAAAATTTTCAAATTTTAAATTTTTTCAAAATGGTTCTATTTTGTTACTATCTTTTAGAATATTCATTAAAATATCAATTGAAAAAACATTGAAATCGGTCCAAAAGTGAAGATTTTATAGTATTTTTTTATTTTGTTAATTTTGAAAATTTTTAACGATTCTATCATCACAAAAAAATATAATTACAAAAATAAATTTTCGCGTTTAAGAAATTTTAAATAACTTTTCAATTAAATTTATTGTCTGAATTTGTGGTGGCAAATTCAATAATGGAATATTTTACGAGTTATATCAAAATAAATATCATCATGACCACTTTAAAGATAATTTTTAAAATTCTGCTCATTATAATAAAAAATAATACATTTCGAAATTTAAAGATATTATTATCTAAAGAATAAATATATATATATATATATATATATATATATAATAATTTAAATATTTCGCCACCAAATCAAATTAATTTATTATTAATGAAAATTGGAATTTCATAATCAAATATTGGTAAAACACCAAAATTGAAATTTTGCAAACAAATATTTTATTTTAATTACATTATAATTCAATGGCAATTTTAGATTTGAGGTTGTTCAGAATTAAATTTCCAATTAAAATTGGTATTTAAAGTCAACAGTACGAAAAAATAATTTATTTCCATTTCGAATTCTAAAATATTTACTGAGAATTAAATTTTTAAATCGATTTAATCATTACTCTATATTACAATTATGGTACTTAAGTGGAATATTAATTGCAATTATGAGTGATTTAATTGTAATTAGTTTAAATTAAAAATACAAGAAAATCCTATGACATAGGATACAGAATAATTTTTTTTTTTTTTACACTCTACAGTGACTTAGGTAGAATCACCTTTTCGTGCTTAATAAGGTACGGTACTGCAATTTTACACTACAATCTACAATATTTCGAGTATTTATTTAACAAATTACTGGCTTATCAACTCATTAAATGTGGAAAGCTACTGCTATTGTCAGGAACTAAGCCTACTTAAATAGAATAGTTTCATTTTTATTTAATTTCTTACCACATTATACTCTCATTTATTTTTTGCCATTTATTGTATCCCAATGACAAAGCGTACTAGACCAGGTCGAAAAATCCATAAAGCATTTTTATTTTTTTGCTTCATCGGGAATCGAACCTGGGACCTTTCGGAGGCAGGCGGTCTACCTACTGCGCCACCCAGCGTGTAAATTAAATTAGAAAAAAAAAAAAGTTAAAAATAAAACAGATTTCCAAAACAAATTCAAGTGAATAACCGCCAGATTAAATTGTGACTGACCTACACAAGATGAGCAGAACTACATGTTCGTACCATCATCATACAAATAAAAGCAATATCATTCGATTTTTATTCTTGAATAAAGAAATTAAAGATAGAGTGCTGCAAAGGAGTGTTCGTTATGTATACTGGAAGGTCATCGGTTACAATTATTATACGATACAATTGGAATTGGAACAATCTTCACATAATCTCAGCAGATATTAAAATCACATAAAACAAAAATTGCACACCTTCGCAGACTGCTATTTACTGTATTTACGATACTGTAGTAAGAGTAAAATAACTTGTGGTTTATTGGCTTGCTATATACACTGCTGTGAAAAAAAAATGGGACAGTTACGTATATACAGTATATAGAGCAAGCGGAACCACACTTCATCCAGTTTGGTACGATATATATACTATTAAACGAAGGATTAAATGCACATCGTCCCAGTAAGGAAGCCCGAGTTGAAGCCAATACATAGGTAAAAAAGGTTTACATGTGTAAAAGAACACGTTTCATGGATACGGATTTCATGGATAGCATTTTGGAAAACGAATTAGAGCCTTCTGTTCATATGTTCTTTAGCAACACTTGTGACTTCATTTGTCAACAAGACAACGCTCCTTGCTACACTGCAAGAAAGGTAAAAATAAGTTTTTAATTCTCATCTCTGAATATTTTTTTTGGTAGAATACAGTTCATTTCTTTTTAATTTCATTTTCAGGTTCAAGATCACATAAAAAGCAGACAAATCACATTAATATTATTAAAAATTAAAAATATCCAAGACCTTAATCCAATTGAAAATATTTGGTCAATACTTAAGCCACAGCTTGCAAAGAATCGCCCAGGAACAATGGACGAACTCAACACTTTAATTAGAACTACAAGGAGCTCAATACCATCTTCAACATTAAAAAACTTGTCCGACTCCATGAAAAAAAGATGTGAAGCAGTAATTGCCACTAACGAAGGACCTATAAACTATTAATTATTTTATAAATATTTGAAATATTTCTTTTTATAATATAAGAGAATGAAAAAAAATGTATAATTTAATTTTTGTAATAATAATTTATAAGTTAACAGAATATGTCTTTTAATTAATATTTTTTTCAGTTATACCCAATTTTTAATCGTCACGTAAATCGGAGCGAAAATTTCCAGTATTTTCTAACAACACAAAAATTACTCAAAAAATTAATCGAAAATTAAAATGTGTTTCATAATTGTTAAGGTTTTTTTAGATATGGAAATAAATAATTAAAAATTAATAGTATAAATAAAATATTTCTAAAAACTTACAACTGTCCCATTTTTTTCACAACAGTGTATAATATAAAGTACTTTTTGAAGTAAAGATTTCACTTCAATTTTTAAAAAAAAGATTTTATAAAAAAATTGCTGGTTGGTTAAACATATTTGTAATTATTAAAAATATGCTATGTCATTATCATCAGCTCGTGGATGGTGCTTTTAATAAAAAGAATAGTTTAATAATAACAGGATCCTAATGTTGATCTAGTTAAGTTTCATCTAAGCCTCTTATAACAAATTACAAAAATGTAACATTATAAATCAAAATTCTGTATCAATTCTCTCAAAAACTTTGTAACTGGTAGTTGTACAGTTATCTTGGGAAATTATTTCTAATGAAAAATTATTCGTTGTATATTATAATAGAGTTAGTTGGCAACAATTCACCTCAAAATTATACAATAAAAATTTTATTCACCAAAGTTGAAAGAAAATAAAAAAATTAACCATCACACCATCCCTATTTACAAATATCAAGAGAGTGCAATGCAAGTGCATATGAGTTCTATTTTCTACGTTCAATCACAGAGAACTTATATAATCATCATTTGAATTCTATTTAAAACAAGCACACAATTTGCAAAAACTTTGATATCGTTCAAAAAATTTTCAATTTCAATTTCAATTTCAATTTCATTTATTATAACTAACCAATTAAATTACATCAAATTTCTTATTACAATAATATGTTAAAATGCACTTATATGTATGTAATTTAATTATTGTCTGTTCCAGTGACTAAAGTCCTTGAAGGAACTCGACTAAACTAACCTATACTAACCTAAAAACCTGAGGAGTAGTAATTAAAATAAGTAGGATTATAAGAAAATTTTAACAAATAATAAAATAAAATTTTAACAAATAATAAAAAATTCTAACAAATAATAATATAAAATAAAACAAAATAAAACAAAATAAAAACAAAATATGGAGGATGGAGCGAAAACTTAATATATAAAATAAAATAAAAAATAAAATAAAAAAACTAGCTAGATGAGTTAAAAGAATTAAAAGCGAGAGCAGAAAAAAAAAAATTTCTAGATGTTTAAAAAGGAAAATATAACAATTAACTTAAAAAAGAAAGGATTTCAATTTGTTTGTCTGTAAAAATGATCTTTTTATATTTTGTTTGAAAGAATTCATAGACTGAATATTTTTTATCGATCTTTCAATTGAATTATATATAATAGAACCAATATAGGTAATTTTTCGTTTTCCGAATTCAGTATTCAACACTTGTGTACTTAGATTTCCTCTATTCCTCAAAACATGCTGATGAGATGGGTAATTAAAGTCAAGAGTATGATGTATCTGGTTTGTGATTACTTGATGTACATAACAAGCGATCGAGAGTTGGTAAATTCCTTTTACTGGTAACACATGTTTAACTATGTCTAAAAACAAAGATTCTGTGGCATATCTCATTGGAAGATTAAAGACCAATTTCAATGCGCGGTTTTGCAAAACTTGAATCGGTTTTAGAATGGAGTCATAGGTTGATCCCCAAGCAGAAATTAAATAAGTCATATGACTATGAATCAAGCTATAATAAATTAATAATCGAACATTAATTGGCAAAAAGTTCGCGTTCGGAAAAGAATTCCGATAGCCGATGAAATTTTGGAACATACATTGTCGACATGAATACGCCAACTCAAGTTAGCGTCAAGAAAAACTCCTAGATATTTTATATTATAAGTCCTTTCTATCTCTATGTTTCGTATTACTATAGGTATATTATCATTGACAATTTTTTGAGGTGAATGAAAATGTATATATTTTGTCTTGGCGGCATTTAGAGTTAGTTTGTTACATGAAAAATAATTATGTAATTTTTGCAGATCATGGTTCATGTTAATTGCGTTAAGTTGGGAGTCGGCAGAATTATAAAAGAGTGCACTATCATCAGCATATAAGAACAGCTTCCCTGCGAGATCAAGTTCATCGATGTCATTTATATAGACCAAAAAAAGCAAGGGGCCTAAAACGCTACCATGTGGAACCCCAATACTAATATCCTCCAACAAGCTTTGGGTTTTATTAACATAGACATATTGATTTTTACCATTAAGATAGTTAGCAAGAAGTTTTAAGGCTACTCCTCTTATACCAGCCTTATCAAGTTTGTTTAGTAGAATTGAATGATTTACACAGTCAAAACCTTTAGTTAGATCCAGAAAGAGGCTTGAAACAATATTACTAGATTGATTATCAAGTTTTCTGTAAATGAAATCTAACAATTCGGTGACAGTTACAGTAGTATTCGAGCCACTGCGAAAACCATACTGACAAGAAGATAAGATCTTAAGAAACACAATTTTTCTTAAGAAAGGTAAAGAGTCGTGAGTAAATTATCTTTTCAAAAATTTTGTTTAGGACGGGAAGTATAGAAATTGGTCGATAATTATTATATAACTCTTTACTCCGTCCTTTATGGATCGGTAGTACTTTGGCTGTTTTTAGCTGTTCAGGGTATAAAACACTTTTGAGACATAGGTTGACGCAGAAAGCCAATACATGACATAACACTGCAGAGCATAAAGTTCTTATTGATATTTTGTTTAATTTTGAATTTTTTTACACAAAAAAATTAAAAATATTTCAAATTTATAAATTTTTCAAATTAATGTACGTCAAAATCAAATTGTATTTAAATAACTGTTCACAGCTTTACGTAGCCAATTTTGATACCAACTGCACTCCTTTACCAATCTGAAATCTGGAGAGTCAACTGGTAGATCCTGTCTCATAAATAAAAAGAATAGTAGAAAATAGAGTCAAAGAGAACATATTTCGTCGCAGGATAAAAAAAATAGGGAATGTTCAAGGATAAAAAACAGCAAAGAAACTCTTAAAACGATTATTAGAAGACTTTATTTCCGAAAGCAATAAATTTAATGAAGCTGAAAACTAGTGAATAGTTTTATTTCCTGTATTTTAATTTAATTTGTGTTTTCTTTCATATTTTTTTTTATTCACTAGATATACATAAATATTTATTTTATTAATGCATAACAAAATATTATAATACATTATTTATATTGAGTGAGCATTTAAAAAAAATATCTTGTTGCTATATAACTACTGTTAAGGGTAATTATTGAATTGGTGAAAATTACATAAATAAAAAAATTTTAATTAGAAATAATTATTCATATTTTCAATATAACCACTTGTTAATATTTACGAAATTAATTATTTGTGTTTTTGTTTACATAGCAATACTTAAGTTAGGATTTATTTATAAATTATATAATAATTAAACTGTTAGATGGTATTTAACAGATTTATTCGATTATTATTTATAATCAAAACTGATAATCACACGTTTTTCAATTATTGTTAAATTTTTTAAATTTTCCAATTGAAATCAATACGATTGAATGAAATAAAAAAGTGTATACATGTGTGTCACAAAATTGATTCAGCTGGGGTTCTGGCAACAAGTATTATCAGTTAGAAATACAAATACTATGTAAAAAATATTGTCAATCTTTTAAATCGGAAGTTGTTATACATTAACATTAATATATAAAAACGTTAAAAAATTATACCCAAAATTTTATCAAACATTTGAAGTATTCATCATCGTCAGAGTATTTTAGCTTCAATGAAAATTTGAAAAAAAAAACTATCTAATCAGTTTTAGTTCTAGTACCTTATTATTTTTATATAATGTACAATTCTAGTATGTATTCGGAATACACCTAGATGTGCAAATTTGTTGCTGAAAGTTCAAACATATTTGAATTATTTTACTAACACATACATTTTTTCTCAACTATCAATATTCTACTGGCATGTTTCAAGCCATTAAACTTAATTGCAAGTAAATTGACATGTTTTGAAAAGCAAATATGAATGAAAATTAAAAATGAAATAGCTAATTTTTTTCTGTCTTGTTTTTTTTTGTGATTTCTTTTAAAAAATATAATTAATCTTTTTTCTTGAATTTATTAATCAGATTGTTTTAAATATAAATTAATATTTGTATTTTATAATGCCTAAATGTCCCTATTTAAACATTTACATTTTTTTGGAAATTATTATACGTCACAGTAAAGTTTTCAGCATGAATGTTAGTAGGTTATATGGCAAACACCTACACAACATTTGAATCTCGGCCTAAATTCATCGGTGCATACTTCTCCATTTCGAGCCATTGGTATATCATACCAAAACTGGTGGATGTAAGACTCGTATTAATTATTAAGCATTAATTTAGATAATAATTCAATTTTCAGCAATTTTATAAATTTCCTTTATTTACAATACAAGTTCACAATTTTCTTTATCGACAAGTATTTAACCATCTGGTCAGCTGATTAAATACTTGTCATATGTTGTGGGGTCACTTTTGGGAAAATGGAAATTAAAGTGCAAATTGCATAAAACTCTTGTGTCTTACGGTAGACTTCCTCGAAACTAAAATAAAAAAAAATCTAATCAATACTATTTTAATTACCTTCAACTCGGTTTTTACGATATCTACGTTTACGTATTTTATAAATTAGTGAATAAGCATTATCGGCTTAATCCAAATATCATGCTTTTCAAATCGTTTTTGTTTTCTCATTATAAGGTTTTGGCAGCTATAACTGTTTATTGAGCCTTAAAAGAATCTTTTATGAATCGACTGGGTTTTTGAAAATTACCGGTTTTAAAATTTATTTCCTGCGCTGAAGTTTTGCATTTAATTTCATACAAGTTTTTTGACTATAACCAATTAATAGCGTTGTGGGCCCAATGGAAATTTTACTCTAATTTTTCTCAACTTCTTTTTAATAAAATCTCTCTCGAATTTTGAGTACCTTCATTCAGTCGTCACACGAATCCAGATTGATAAAGACGTATTTCTATTATCAATAAAAAGTAATGTTTTTTAATTTATAAATTTAATGTGGGTCCAACGAACGCAGAACGCTGTTACCGTAAATTATTTTATTTTTTTAAATTATTTGTTTTTTAGAAGTATAGTAAAAATAAATATGAATAAAGCTGGACAAAGTACAGTAAATGTATATGATGATGACGCGGAAGATATAATTAATGAACGGCTTCAGGAAAATGTGAAATACACAACGAAATTGAAAGTTTTAGAAATTCTAATTCAAGTACGGAACAAGATCAGCTTACTCAGTCAGATAAGGATAATTCTGGTTATGAAGACAGTGATTTCATATTATCTGATCATGACACCGATTCCGAAATGTCTATGGATTTGGATGAGGAGGGTGATGAAAATGATTTAGAAGATACCAGAAATTATTTTTATGGCAAAGATAAATTTAAGTGGTCCAAAAAAAGAGTCTGTTTCATAACTTGCAGAGAATACCTACTATAACACGAGAAGGAAGAGATTTGGATCATAGTCCACTTAATATTTTTAGAAGTATTTTTACTGCGGAAATGAAAGAAATCATATTGAAATGCGCCAATAAAAAACTTGACTGTCTACGCTTAACAAACAAAGCAAAAAGAAGAACTGAATTCCGAAAATTAACATCACAGGAATTAATATGTTTTTTCGGTTTACTCATTTACACGTCCGTGTTCAAGTCAAGCCATGAATCAGTTTTATCTTTATTTTCCACTGATGGTACGGGTGGAGATATTTTTCGGCTTGGTATGTCAACAAAGAGATTTTATATGCTATTATTAGCTTTACGTTTCGATAATTTTTTGGATCGAGAAGAGGAAAAAACGAACGAATTTAACAACGCCGAAAAAAATGTGATTGGGTTAGTTCCTTTGAAAATATTGAAATAATTTAAGTTGAAATATTGTTTTTACAAATTTTTGTTTTTAATTTTAATTGAATTTGGACTGAAATTTTTTGAATGTATACTATAAGTGTTAATTTTTGTGTTTTTTAATTAAAAATTGTTTAAAAATATGTTAAATAAAATGTATAATATGTTAAAATAAATTTAATAAATGGATTATAAAATAAAAACTTTATAAAACATATTTCAATAGTGTTTTTTATGAAAATTAAAAATAGGGGTTCTATGGACCCACAAAGCTATTATATGTAAGCCACCGCAGCAATATTCCGCCACGCTATTAAAGTGATAATTCAAAAACTACACTTTCGAAAATGAAAATTGATTGAATTTTAATTCTTCTGCTCTTTTCCATATGATTTAAAATTTTGCGGTAACTCAACTTTTCTAAATTTCTTATCAACGACAACGGACTCCCAATTTCAACATTCTGTACTCTACATACGATCAAAACGGATTATCGGCAATTTATATGGGAAATTATGTTTGTTTGTTATGACAAATGACAAAAATTTAGTTTTAATGTGGACATCCTACAAAATATATTCTCAATATGTCAAGAACTAAAAGAATTTTTCAAAACTTATTAGCCCATTTTAAAGAGCATATCGAAAAAGAGCATGACAAAAACTAACATACGACAAGTATTTGACCAGCTGACAATTTTTTCTTAAATGCTTATGAAGAATTATCATAATTATGATTTTAGACATAAAATATCGCAACAACGAAAGACCTTATGAAAGAAAGACATTATGATTAATTTCTATTGCTATCAAAACCAAAAAGCCCCATTTATTAAAATAATCGATCAACAGGAAAGAAAAATTTATAATGTACACCTTTTAAAAGATAATAACTAAGTACAATTTATTTCTTCAACAATAATGAGTTACGCCATTGATGAAGCCTTCTCTATACCTTTTCTTTTAAATTTCTTTTGTTTTTTTTTTTCTTAAAATTTTTATTAAACTTACATTAATTATTGGCATAACCTTTGACATTATTTCCAAAAAAAAATCTACAAAAAAAAAATGTTAAAATAAAAGTTTTATTGGTATTTTGAAGCTTTTAACTATAAACAATTGAAATTATTCATAACAAAAAACAAAAAAAAAAAAAACAAAAAAAGAAGAAACTCTATCCCCAAAAAAAATAATAATAAAAAATATAAGAGGGAAAAAAAACTAATTAAGAGTTCATTTTTTGAATTATAATTTCAACATAAAATTAAAGAAAAACTAAAACAAAAATAGCAAAATAAAAACATGAAAGAGAAGAAAATGTTTTCCCTTTTGTTACAGTTAACAAAAATTTTCTTTATGCAAAAAATTGAAATACAAAAATGGCAAATTGACTTCCAGATTTTGAAATTTGTTTAGAATTATAAAACAGAAAATTGAGTCACGATTCGTGCTCAAAATTTAACTGCGGATCGATTTAGTTACTAGAAGCAAGCACAGTCAAAATTAGCATACAAAATTTCAAGCTAAAATAGTCAATCATCAAGAAAACTAAACTCATCATTAACAGGAAACAGTTACTAATCATAATAAGGATAATAACTAGCCCCAGCCTAGTAAAACAGCAACTTTGTGAAATGGGCTTAGCTGAAAACAACTTGTGGAGAATATTTGAAGTAGATGAAGAATATATTGAACATCCTCAAGTACTCATATACATAATTGTATTAATAAGGGTAATCATAACAATATTATTTACAACTAAACCTTCCACCACATTGTATATAATTTATTCGAAGCCACCAGAGAAAATGTACACAATTTGATACTCTTCCTTATGTCTATAGTTTCTGCTACAGTCACTTAAAGGAAACAAAAATCTTCTGACATATTTGCCAATAACAAAATGCTCCATTACAATCTCTATGTATGTTTACCTATCACGTTTTTTCAGCGCGAATAGAATAAAATAGAGCTTCAGATTGCGACGGTCCATGGGTTAGCAATAACCGACTCTAGTGATTTAGTTTAATTTGAACTATGTTGTATACCGCATACCGGTATGATTCAAATGATGATATCCACAGAGATCTGAAAGTAAAAAAAATCAATGAAGTCATTAGGAACCATGTTCTGAAGCACAAACACATCAATTCAAAGGCGATTGAAATATTAAATATAACAGAAGATATAGGAAGGCTGGCAAGGCTGAAACCCCACGATTTAGTGGGATAAAATAAAAACAGAGGGGAGCAGAAATATTGATTCCTGTAAACCCACGCGGGTCTTGCTTTTTAAGTACTGATTAAATGTAGTAATAATAACTATAATAACCTAAAGGTTGTCAAAAAAAAATAAAATGTTGTAAGCAGATATTACTGGACGACGTATTTGAGCCATTTTAGAGCCTCTTTAAGGTAATCACTTACATACTGCAGTGTTCTGGTAGGGTAAAATCACTGTTTTTGAGTTGACACTAACCAATGTAAGTGATTTAATTGTTATCCGTAAGAACTCAAATACTATTAACAGATAATTTGTTGTATTTCAGTCGGTTTAAAGCTTATTTTATGGCCATTAATTCTGCACTTTAGTGTTTTGGTAGGTTGAAATACACTAGACTATTTTGGCATGATAAAAGTCCAGCTAAGAAGACTATCTGCCTCACTTATTAAAAAAATATATTTTAAACAATGTAAAATTGTGAATGAGTTTTTGATTAAAAAAAATCAAATCTAAAACCTACTTTCATGCATACATATAGCTACACACATATACATTCCTTTACACAATTTTATATTTTATCATTTTTATTTTATGGCATAACCGAAATCATCCTAGGATTAATCAGACCAACGAAATAATTTCAAAAGCCTATTTATTGATACCTTGACTTAATATGCTGTTCACTAAAATACAATAGATGACTGTTTCATAAATGTACGTATACCCATACACACACATACACACAATAATATGCTCTTTTAAATGAAGAAAAAAGCCCTCTATAAAAGTACAAAAGAAAAATATTAAAATACAAAAAAAAAACAAGGAAAAAAAAACAAACACAAAAATCCTTTTCAACATAATCGCATATCTTCCGGTCCACGGGTAATAAGCTTTATTTTCCAATTTTATTTTTGTTCTTTTTTCATTTTTATTTTTTTATAATTATTGTTTTTGTTTGTTTTTTTTTGTTGCTTAATTCACAAGGATGGAAATTTATAGAATTTTATACGTTGGTTTTTTTGTTTTTTTTTTTGTTTCTTTGATTATTATTATTGTTTTTTTTTTTTTGAATATACAATGAAATAAAATTACAATAAAGGATATTCAAAGACGAGTACATGTTTTATATGGTTGAAAAGGATGTGTTTTTGTTTTTTTTTTGTTTTTTTTTTGTGGAACAAAAAATCTTAGACAATGTCTTCCTTATTCTAAGGACATTTATGAATATTTTTAAAGTAATTTTTCATTATTAATAAATGGTTGTCATTCAATAATAAAAAAAAAAACAAAAAAAAAAATTTTTTAGAAGAATTTAAAAATAAAAACAAAACAAAAAAATGCAATATCCTGATTCCATAATATGGTATGTGTATTTAATATATTAAATGTAGAATAGAAGAGATTTGTCATATTCATTATTCATTTGTACTATGAGCATTTTGTTACACTTTGGGGGCTTTTGTTCATTAAAAAAATTAAATAAAGATAAAAAGTGTGTCGGTTTTTTTTTATTTTTATTAATGTAAAGCTAATGTAAAATACATTCGTCTTCACCTAATTTTTATGAAGTTTGCTGAAAAATCACCTAATTTTTCCATACAAAAATTTTTTACGGCGAATCCCACAATTTTTTTCTAATACATTTTATATGTATGTGCAACGCAGCTAAATTAAAAAAATAATGCATTGAAGTTCACTCACAACAAAATTTTTAATTCATCTAATAGAAGCAATAAATTTTAACAAACAAAATATGTTTAGGAAATTGTTTCGTTCATCATAACACTATTAGAACTCATCAGTAGGTATTTTTACATAGTGTTAAATACATTTTTAGTATTTTTAGTTTTAGACTACCTATATACAACTTCTATTTTCATTTTGATTGATTTTATAACTTATTAGGTTTTAAAAAATTTATATTTATATAAATTTATTTTTCAAAATATACATTTTACAATGAAATTTTGGTCGATTTTTATAACTCACAGATGTTCTATTGACATCTTCTAATAAGTTATAAAATCAATGAAAATAGGAGTTGTATAGGTAGTCTAACTCTAAAAATACCTACTGATGAGTTCTAATAGTGTTATGATGAACGAAGCAATTTCCTAAACATATTTTGTTTGTTAATTCAAATTATAATAATAATATTTATAGATACAATGGTGACATAAAACGTCTATGTATCAATATAATAAATCGAACTTGTTCTTTTTATTAAAAGTAAAATGATGTAAATAAAGGTTTTAAAAAATTTATATTTATATAAATTTATTTTTCAATAAATTTTGTTCCTATCTAAAATATATGTTAATTTTGCGGGAATTCCCGAAATTTATTTTTGAAAAGCATATAGAATCATTATCATACATTACCTAGGAATTTTACCACAATCAAAAATTCGTTATTTTTTTAAATTGTGTCATATATTTTAGTACTTTTGAATTAAATTATTAAAAATCATTGCTCAATATAAAAGAAAACTTATTGTTTAGTACTTTTGTAGAACTCGGTGACTACTAAATTAAATTTTGAAAAACTGCGGGAATCGCCGTCATTATGTTACATTTAAAGAGTTATCAACAAAAAATAAAAAAAAATAAAAAAATTAAGTTTTGATTTAAGATAATAAACACAATATTATATGAATGTTTGCATTTCCTCCGCAAAACCCCGCTTTCAATTTCTGATGAAGGGAAAACCCCATATGGGGTCCCAATCGAAATTGGCCATAAAACTTACCTTCATATTAACATGCGATTTTAATTATACGAGACAGCTACTACTGACAACTAATGAAATAAAGATGTGAATCCTATATTTTGAGCTGAAAACTGTTCAAAAAATCATACAATATTCTAGGCGAGCGTCCGTAGGGCTTAGTTCTCAGTTCCATTCTTTATAACACATACCCACATTATATTGAACATCATGACGCAAAGTCTACTTTTCTCAAAGAGATATGTCCAATATTTGTGAAACTTATATACGATCTAAGGTCGCATATAATTTTTACATGTTGACAAAATCCGAAATCGAGCCCTACACCTAATTTATGACTCCACCAACTAGATAATCCTTATTCATCTTAACATATTTCGAAACGTTACAGCTCTTAATCCCATTAATAATATCCCTCCTTAATGGGAAATTACACTTGTTATATTCTAAAGTCAACCTAAATTATAGCGTAACACCAGATAGACTTTAAATACACATTTCCACACCGTTGAAATACCCAGGTGATCCAAAAAAATTCTGTTTTGTTATACTGTTTTGAAAATGCATTTATTGTAAGATATTTGCTACAATGTGGAACAAGTTCCATCTCATATTTTCCCCTCCGATATAGAAATGAGCCATTTTAAAATTAACATTTTTTCAAAATCTCCCCTATCATTTTGTTTGCCTTCTAATTCTTTTCTCCTTACCCGTAACAACAATTGCTTTTCTAGTGTTTGGATTGTGGTGGAAAAAACAAAAACAAAAAAAAAGTCTTAGAAGTACGGAGACTTATGAGATTAAGAGATAAATCAAAACCTTTATAGATAGTTATTGTCTATGTATGTTTATACTGTAAAACTCTCTTCAACTTTCACTTATTTTATTAAATATATATAACCGAAATCGATTAAGAAAGATATTTAATAAAATTAGTGAAACATACCTAACATTTTTAATCATAATTTTTAAATAATAATTATCCTTGCTCTATTGAATTAATGTTATACAAGCATTAGAATTATTCTAATTATATACAAGCATTAGAATTATTCTAATAGCTTCATCAAAATATTAGCTAGAATAATCAATTTGAATTCTGCAATGTCTAAGATTATAAATTATTTTTATTTACATTGTATTAACTTGCAATGTCATCAAATTTCACACTATACAACTTTAAATCCCATTCGATTGAACCATAAAACAATAACCAACAAAAATCATTATTATCGGTTTATGTCTCTTCATAGCAGACACAATAAAATCATGGTTATTAGTCTTAAGGTTTTATAACACTCCACCTATTTCACACACTAGATGATATATAATGAACGAATGAAAGTTATAATAGGTGATTAGGAACATGTTGAATTAATCCTTTGTTTTCAATGGTAATTAATTTTTTTTCTTTTTTTTTGTAATTATCTGCTAAGTCTGTATATTTTTTTTATATATTTGTTCAGTTTTTTAAAGCAATAAAAATAAGTTATGCCCATAATAGAAAACATTTTTTAGAATTTGTTTTCACAGATTTCAAAGACTTTATACATTATGTGAAAACAAAAACTGTAAAAATAATATTCATATACGAGTATAAAAATGTGTTCCTCAAGATTTGCTTAACCCATTAATGTTAAATTTAATTTTTCTTACTCTTAAAATAGTAAAATTTTATAAAATTTGTTGAGGGTGTAATTTGTTATTAACTTAGAAATATCCTATTTAAGAAGGTTTAGTTCCTGATGATAGTAGTAGTTTCCCAGATTTTGTGTTTTTGTTTTTTTTTTTATTAACAAAAAATCATGTTTACGTTATATATATATGTATTTGTATAACAAAATTTTATCCATTGAATTATTCATTATTGGAGAAAAAATTTATATATAGAAAGATTCAAACCTTAGCCTAAGCTGTATGGTGGTATAGTTAGTTACATTTTAAGAGTTATCCACAAAATAAAAAAAAATAAAATTAAGTTTTAATTTAAAATAATAAAAAGTAGATTTTCCTAAATATACTATTAATACTAAATTTCATAACTACCAGCATTCCAACATTTTTCCTTATTACCTACATTATTTAGTTTATTTGAATTAAGTTTTAAAGTTTGTGTTCTGATTAGTTTTTATTTTTTTCCTTTCTTTTCACACTTTATTTATAATATTTATTCTTTAATTTTTAATTTTTAATTTTTATTCTTTATTTTTATACCGCAAGTAAGTTTTCGATTTATTCTTTTAAATAAACCATATGGATTTATATTTTCTAGGTCGTTCGGTAGAGTTTTAAAAATTAGTTAACACAAAAACATAAATGTATCCTTCTGATATTGTTATTTTTGATATAAACAAAGCTGTTGATGGACCCGATCTATTCTTTCAACTCTTTTTATAATTCTTCTTATTACCTAGTTACTTCTCTTCTTTTCATTATCAACAAATCAGTGTCGAATGGTATTTTACCATATGTTTGAAAATCTTCCCATTTAAAATTCATATACAAAAAAGCGGAGAGAGCATTAATAAAAAACGATTGATCTATAACCATCTTATCGAACATAACAACACTTTTCGAAAACAATTTTTGTTGATAGATTTATTCCTGTGATAAATGCGAGACTTAATGAACAACAACATATTTTCAGAAAATGTTGTTCCATAACAATTCACTTTATGATATACATATCTGAAATCCTGAATAAAATGGAGAATGGTTATCAAATTTATTCAATTTATATTAATGTTAGCAAGCCCGTTGATCGTATAGATCTCTACACTTTGATTAAACAAACTTTTCTATTTCAAGTTCATTCATTGTTTAGCACAACTCTTATCTTTTAAAAAATTCAAATTTCAACGTATGTTGTCCAATACAATTGAGATTACCTCTGCTCTACCATCAATGTAGCCATTTAAAACTATACTTTTGTTTAGTATATTTATTTTTGATCTTTCAGAATATTTAATTAAGTACTGTACCTCATATTGCGTTTGCCAATGAAATTAAAATATATTAAGTTGTAAAAAATGGTTCAGATGCAAATTTACTTAAATTCAACTTATCAACTTTACAAGATTATTGTACTGTTGTACAACTAAAAAATTAGAGCTTAACAAGTTGGCTATCGCTGTATCACCAATGAACACCAAAAATTTCTTCTTTCACAGGCCAATGAGCCACCGGTGATACACATTACTTTTTTCCTGTACAACACTGTTTGTATCATTTAGAGTTGTTGTACTGCAACAATAATATTAACATATGTCTTTCTGCACATTGAGTAAAAGATTTTCAGATTATAATAACTGCATGTTCATCCGTGAGTCATTGCTAATAATTTTAAGATATTTTAATATTTGTTTTGTTTGAGCAGTGCACCAGTGATGAATAAACGAGAATGCTCAAAAGCATATTTTGGTTAAAAGGGAAGAAAGGCAAAAGATAGTCGAATTAACGAGTTCGATAACGAGTTCGATACAATGAATAAAGATTTATTAAGTCAATTTAGATATAGTGTAACTCGTACTTCTTCCTTTTCTTTTTTTCTCAGGACGAGAGCCAAGTATATCTCGTTCAAACTCCTACCTACAAAGAATTGCTTCCAAGTGAGAAACCCTAGAAATCCAAAACATACGGGATAGTTGTCAAAGGCTTACGCAGTCTAAGTTCTTTTTCAAACTAAGTATTCGTAGATTGAATCAGATAATTAGGTAGACTAGATCCAATGTTAGAATGCTGACATGGTTTATCACAGGTCATGGCCCATTTCAGAAGCATCTGTTCAAGATTGGTGGATTGAGACAGGCAGATACAAATACTGCTTAGAAGAGGAGAAATCTATTTAGTTGCGACGCTATAGCTCGCAAAAGATATAAATATTTCCAGGAATACAAATCGCCTGATTCTGAATTTTGATCAAATAAATTATAGCGTTTATCAAAGACATAGACCTACACTTCGAAGATAAACGGCGAAGTACAATAGATCTTAAGAGATCACGGGAGCATAGAACTCCCCAATTTAAAAAGAAAAAAAATCGTGATGAAATCGAAATGATCTAGACTACTTGTCAGTACGTATTGTGGATAATGCGACACAAAATATTTATTTGCTTGAAACATTTAAAAAATAATTAAAATATTTAAAAAAATAAATGCTTAATTTTGAAATATGTAATTAATTTTTTTTATAACTTGCCTTTAATAACTTTGAAATTTGGGTTAGAAATGTATCACCAGTGACTCATCGGGCCTTGGGGATGAAAAAATAAAATATTCAATATTGATACATTGGGCTGTGAGGAAGAAATTTTGGCGACATATATCACCGGTGACTCATTGGTAGTCAACGTATTAATATACCCAGAAATGTTGGGTTATTAGTTTTACTCGAAGGTGATCTTCTTTCGTATATATGACTACTAAATAAAGCAGTTTTTGTATTACTGATCTCGAAATCGTGATAAAAAACTTTAATCTCCGCTGTAACAAGTTATAACACTTTATTTCAATAGCAAATAAAGTATTAGGTTTCGTTAAGAGGAAACTTAAAAGGCTTTAGTAATTTAACTGAGACAAAAACGATTTATTGTTATTTAGTTTGATTTATTTTAGAATATCGTACCATTATATGAGATTCAAATGGGATGGAATTTGAATCAATTCAAAATTAGTTTCTTATCTATTTGCATATTTGCACAGATTAACCAATAAAACTCTTCAGACTTTTTAAATATTCCTATCTACAGAAAAGACATAAATTTTTCCATAATTTCTATAATCTGTTTTCGCAGCAGATTCTTCTACTATACAAATGCAGCCATTCTCACATTTCTATGTAACATTTCAATACCTTTTTACAATATATTTTTAGGATGAAATTTGTTTTTTAGTCATATTCCTTTTACATCTACGACTAACAAAATTAGGACCGATATTCATTTGAAATCAGACGTTTTATCTTTGAATGTTTTTTCGCATTCATGGCATTGATTTGCTAAAATGTTAAAGAAAAATTCTAATTATTAAATGAATAGAATTTTTTTTTGATTATTCCAATAATTCAATTTTCAATTTATCAACCAAACACCATTAAAATTTTCTAATTAATTTGCTTCTAAATACCCAAAAGACTTGTTTTCCAATTTTCAAATAAAAATTAATTTTGCCATCAAAATTCATTTCAATTTTCCGTTCTTATTTTTCTGATAAAATCATCATTGAAAATTGCTATGATAGCCAAAGTGATGAAAATTTCATATCCGGTACACTAAGTAAATTTTTATGTAACTTTTTCTGTTACGGAACGTCGCAGTCATTGTTAGTTATTTATTTTTGGTTTAGGTTCTATTTTGTTTTTTTTTTTTTTAAATAGATATAACAGAGACAGACAATCTATTTGAATATACATTTAAAAATAAATTTTGGAAAGTGAATTTCGTATTTCGTTTATAACAACGTTTTAAAATTATTTTTCACCTTATGGATTAAATCGGACAGTTTTATTTATTTATTTGTATATCAGCTTATCTGCATATGAATATGTAGCCCTTTCACACCCCTTTCACTTTCAAGATTTATTTTATGTCAACAGGGCACATGACCGTATCTAAAGATCCATAAATAATTTTGATTACATCGTAAATCGAGCCTGGGACTCTCTGTTTAAAGGCAGGCGAGGCGGTATAACTACTGCGTCACCAAAAAAATTCTGAATTATTGAAATGCATACTGTTGCATATATGCAACATCAATTTAAAAGTCGTGTAACTTTTGCTTCGACATCATTATTATTTAGGTTTAGTAAAAAAGGATTTTATATTAGATTATGTTAAAATTTCCTAAGATATGGGGGGGTATTTTATGGTAAAATATTTAAATTTATGTAATGTGGAATGAAAATAAAATAATCGTTATTTTGAAGATTTTTATTTAAAATTGTAGGGGAAATCCCCTAATCAAATGTACATGAAAAACAAAAGAATTTTATAAAATAAGTATTCAACATCAAATTTCTATTAACAAATAAAACTTAGTTTAACTAGTTTCTGTAAAATACAAATTTTAAAGTACGTTGCATATGTGCAACATTGAGTAAATACGATAAAAAATAATTTTAAAGTTCGTTGCCGATCATTTGCAACATTGTTGTGAATAGTTAAAAATAATTAAAATATATAGATGAAAATGTTTGTGCAATGAAAATTCATCACAGTCTCAAACTTTGCAATCTAAACAAACCTCATGAATGGGGAAATAAAATTTATAATATTTGTGGCGTATCGGGATTCTGCTATAATTTCGAAATGTGTATTGGCATGGAAAACGATTCAGAATTTAGATTAAAAACTGACTTGGGGGCAAGCTTAAATGTTGTGATAAGACTTATGAGACATTTGTCTTTAAATCAAAAAAACAAATTGCATTTTGATAATTACTATACATTTCCCCCTCTAATGGCGTTCTTAAAGCAAAAATAAATATTCGCTTTAGGAACAGCAAGGAGAAATCGAATACCGAATTGCAAATTCCCTTCTGATAAAGAATTGAAAAAGGACGCGGGACATCAATGGAATACTTATATCAGATTGATAATGTCGATATAATATCAGCAATTTGGAAAGATACTAAAAATATCCTACTGCTTTCAACCGTATCAGTCGTTAATCCTATTTCTACGATAAAAAGATATGATAGGAAGAAAAACAAATATATTGAAGTATCTTGTTCAAATATAATACATATGTATAATAAACACATATGGGGGAGCTAACCTATTAGATTATATTTAACTATGGAGGTTTCGATAATATGTGTATATAACTTATATACGTATGAAATTGTGAATAAAAGTGTTTCGTCCTTTCAACACTACTAGAACCATCAAAATACTGTAGTATTGAAAATTGTCTATAGACAGACAGCTCCTAGCTAACCTTGAAGCGACATTAAACTTCACTGAAATCTAAGAAATGGTATTTTAGAGTTTTTTACCACTTACTCGATTTGTGTCTTACAAATGCTTGAATTCTCCACAAAAACTGCAACGAGACTACTCAGAAGCTTACACAAAAGGATTTCCGTATTGAAGTTGCTAAAACGCTATGTATCCTTGAACAACAAAAAGAAATCAGAATCAGAAACTGAAATGAGAGTCGAAGCGAAAAAGAAAATATCCAAAGTCCGTTGGACCCTCGCAGGACATTAGCGCAGATCACATTGATCAATGGCCTCAGTGGAATGAAAAACGTACGCGGTGTAAACTTCCTAATTGTAATGATTACACTTTTGTATCCTGTTCCAAATGTAAAATGTGTCTTTGCTTCAACAAAATGAAAAATTGATTTGTTAATTATCAGAATTAAATACAAATAATATTAATCTTTCGATGCATTAAATGCAACACGTTGTTGCATATATGCAACATAGTAAAAAATGTCCACCGGAGCCACCAGAAACCTAAAATCAAAATTTTAAGTTTATTTTGGTGTTTTGTGTACCAAATACAAATCAAAAATTATTTTTTGGACCAGAAATAAGAAATCACGCATTTAAGGGTTAATAATGTTATTTTGAACTTATTTAATTATACTTTTAGTGTGTACTAGCAAACTACCAGAATATTAGTGTAAACTAGAAATTATTATAGAATTAGTGTAGACTAGAAACTACCAGGATATTAGTGTAGACCATGATATTAGTAGTAGACCAGGATATTAGTAGTAGACTAGAAAACTACCAAGATATTACATTGCAAATCGAATCGAAATCTTTTATATGGGATGATCTGGTTTCAGGTACACGTGTAATAGAATTTAATCAGTAAATGATATTTTTGTGACAATTGCAAAAAAACTGTTATAAAATACTAGTACTAAAGGTAAGCGAATCAAAGCCCAAATGGTTAAAAAAAAATTATTGTCCTAATTCACCAAATTGATCATATTGATTTAAATTGATCACAGTGTACGAATTTATTTATAGGATAGGATGTGTGTCTAATAAGAAAACTAATTCTAATTATGAAATATATTCATATTTAAATTGGAATTTGAATTAGAATTGACTAAAATGAAATTTTTTTGGTTTGTGTCTTGAAATTAGTCAGCTACAAATGTTTTTAATTGAATGACAAATTAATTCTAATAGAAAACTTATAAATGAAAGATAGAGTTATTTTGATTTTTTTTTGGTTTGTGTCTTGGAATTAATCAACTCCAAATGTTTTTAATTGAATGGCAAATCAATTCTAATTGAAACCTTATAAATCAAAGATAGAATTAATTTGATTGTTTTTTGGTTTGTGTCTTGAAATTAGTCAGCTACAAATGTTTTTAATTGAATGACAAATTAATTCTAATAGAAAACTTATAAATCATAGATAGAGTTAATTTGATTTTTTTTTTGGTTTGTGTCTTGGAATTAATCAACTCCAAATGTTTTTAATTGAATGGCAAATCAATTCTAATTGAAACCTTATAAATCAAAGATAGAATTAATTTGATTTTTTTTTGGTTTGTGTCTTGAAATTAGTCAGCTACAAATGTTTTTAATTGAATGACAAATTAATTCTAATAGAAAACTTATAAATCATAGATAGAATTAATTTGATTTTTTTTTGGTTTGTGTCTTGGAATTAGTCAACTCCAAATGTTTTTAATTAAATGGCAAATCAATTCTAATTGAAACCTTGTAAATCAAAGATAGAATTAATTTATATGTATTTAAAAATTAATTTATATATTTTTAATTGATAATTTTAAATTTTGTAGAGTTTATTGGCAAATTACATAATCAAAGAATTTTGCACTTGTTGTCCAGTGAATTACTATTAAAAATTACTGTTTTATTAACCACCCTTAAATTGGTGAAAATTTGCATGCACATCGGTTCTAAGTTTAACAAAAGAGATATAAACACAAACAAGGAAACTAATCGTAGAATTGTAGTAGTTTATCGATATTACTAGACGAGTAATTTAGTTAACCATATAAATTTTAGAAAAAATATCCAAATTTCGTGCAGTTATGGATGAAGTTTTTAATAGTACGTTAATGTTACACCTTGGTTTGGCTACCTATTATAAATAAAAAATATAGTTGGGTTTTAACGTTCTGAATAACTTTATAACTAATTTCTTATTTATTAAGTGATTTTCAGTACGAGACTGTTTGTTATAATCAATATTTTATATAAATTAGAAAATTAGGCAGTTGCCAAACTGTGTTATTAATATTTTATAAATGTACTTTATAGAGTATACAACAGTTAAATATCTGCTCACTGAATGTCTTTTGGTTTTGAAAACAAATTAGCGAACATTATAGCCATTTTCAATGTCACAGAACCAATGAACGAATCAAATTGAAGGAACGAATCATTTTATTACTGTATCTTGACTATTTGGAGTAAGTTGTCATCAAATATTCAAATACTATCACGCAGAGAATGAAATACAATTTATGTATAACTAGAGACTCCTATTTATTAATTATAATTCAAGTTAAAGCCAAATTTAACGCTTTTAACAGAACAGGGAACAGAATATTTATATATATACTGATATTTTTCACTATCAATGAATAGGTATAAAAAAAAACAACAATAGTAGTTTAGCAACGTACTACGGTACAAATAACACATTACATTGTCTATACCTAAGTACCTACCTACATTTAATTAATTAATGATGAAAATAAAACTCATATGCTACCTGTGCTATGCAATCTCTTGAAATTTGTATAAATGGGATGGTGTACTGGTGTCGGTGTGGCCGTGGTGTGGGGATTTATTTTCTCTCATTTTTGGTGAATAGATTGAATAATTTTGAAATGAAATGTTGACAACTAACTCTATTATAATATATTATGATGTTATAAAAATTAGGCAGTTGCCAAATTGATACAACAAGTCGAATGATTATACAGTGATTGTGATTTTTACATTTATTTTATTCACAAAATTATTGAATTTTTACTACTGACTATTTAGAGTAAGTTGTCATAAAATACTATCTTGCAGATGATAAGATTTTATGTATGATAAGTAGCGTGAATCAGTTCAAGAGACGGAAGAGGGCCTACAGATTTTTTCTAGAGACTTTTGTGTTTTAATATTAAAGCTTATCAAACTATTTGTCCAATTTATCATTATGCAATGCTTTAACAAAATTATAAAAATGCACATAAATTGTTCTCCCTAACAATAATAAGAGCAAGAAAAATAATTTAATTTATCTATACGCATCCTATAGTTCCTATAAAATTTAATTCTTTTTAACTTTTCATTAAATTTGTTTCCATTTCCCATTTGGAAAATTGAAAAACGTGTTGAATGGAAAAACTTCTAATTAGCTTAGTTTTATTTTTATTTTTTATTTATTTTCTTTTGTTCTTTTTCATGTGTTTATGTAGCGTATGTGTGTATGTGTATATGTCTTTTTTTTTGTTTTTTTCATTTTTTTTGTTTTTATAAGTTGAAAATTTATTTTTAAGTCATTTAAGCTTTTCAATCAATAAAATCGAGGTGAAATTGTTTTTTCATTTTTAATTTTTTGTTTCGTTTTTTTGTTTTTTTTTTTTGGTTTTTGTGCAGTATTGATAATATTTGGAAATTATCCAGAACAAAAATGTTAAATAAAAGTGAAAACATAAGTTATTCAGACTAGGTTTATTTGGCTTGCATTTGAAAGAATTGAAAGAGTAAAAATCGTTTAATGTAAATATAATTAGCAAAAAAAACAAGAAAAACAAAATAAAATTGTAATTAAAACTATTTTTGATAAAAAAAAAATCAAATGAGTAGAGTAGATTCTTACAAATAAAAAGTGTATTTAGAAAACATATTAATCAAAATATAGTCATTGATATTTTTGTACAAATTCAAAAATTTAAATTGCAAAATAGAAAAATAATCTTCAGTTAAAAAGTTCCTATATTTCTGATTTTGAATTTCACTGTGTTCAAACATTGTTTTTCTTCAATGATTGGCTGAATGTTAATTAATTTTCTTTTAGTTTTAATTTAGGGTTCTCTTTCAGTAAAAAATGTTATTTCTCTCTCATCTTGATATTATTTTCAAATATAAATGCTATCTTGCTTTAATATCATAAACGTCATATGTTTTAGCCACCATACATATTCTTAAGTAGTTTTAGAGACTGTTTAAAAAAACATAAACTACTGTAAATCAAAACTTGATTAAAAAAATGAATAGTCGGGCCGAAATATTACAGAGCAGTTAATTTGACTTTGAGAGCGGTAAATTATCCTACAATAATAATTGAAGTTGTACGAATTTCACAAAACAATAAAGTCAAGTATATGGGCCTTTACTTGGATCAATAGTTTATAGGACAAAAGTATTTACATTACAACAGCTAAAAATTCCTCTTAATTTGTATTAAACTTTCATTCTTCAACTTCAGTCGTTATTCTAGATATCCTAGCCGATAATAACCTAAGTATGATAACCTAAGTATGAAAGATGTTCTTGTATCCTATCCAACACATTTTTCAGGACAGCAGAAGACTATTACAGTTTGAAGATACTTCCGGTTTTCATATTATACACATAATACTGCATAATAGTCTTACCATTTTTTTCAAAAGTTTGTTGGATAGTAGTTAAATCTAGCGAAGACAATAAAAGCTATCCAAAGATAGATCTACATTGCCCCTAGAAGCCAATGTTTGTTAAATTTTGTGTTTTATCGTCAATCAGAGGTCATGAATAAATGTTCTGTTTTGTTTCATATAAACTTTTTTTTTTATTTTTTTTTTTATGATCTTGTCAGTAACTAAGGTAGAGTCACCTTTTCGTGCTTATTTAAGTACGGTACTGCAATTTTACACTACAATATCTATAATAATTGGAGTATTTATTTTAACAAATTACTGGCTCATCTACTCATTAAATGTGGAAAACTACTACTATTGTCAGGAACTAAGCCTTCTTAAATAGAATAGTTTCATTTTATTTAATTTGTTACCAGATTAACTCTCAATTATCTTTTTGTCATTTATTATATCCCAATGACAAAGGGTACTAGACCAGCTCGAAAAAGCAATGAAGCATTTTTTTTTTTTTTGCTTCATCGGGAATCGAACCCGGGACCTTTCGGTTGAAATCTACCTCTACCTACTGCGCCACCCAGCGTGTAATTCAATTCAAAACTGCAGTCAATTCAAGTTTTTTAACATCGAAAGCGATAGATATTAAAATGTCATTATTAAAATTATTGATATTAAAATTTCAATATTAAAATTTAATATTAATTTTCCTTAATTATTGTTGCACTTAACAATATTTAACTGGTCAAATAATTTGAAATTACAAGTTTGAAATTTCAGAATAAGCAAAAATAAAATAAATCAGATATAATTTTTGGATAATTTCCATTTACATGAAAATTGTTTATAGGACAAACTATGCCTTATTAAATTGGAAATAAGCCAAAAAAAATAAATCATCTGTAATTTTCAATTTCAGTTCCAATTTAAATAAAATAATGGTATAGATTTTTTTTGTATTCTATGCAACAGCTGTTTGTATAATATAGTTTACCAATTTTTTTTTTTATTATTATTTACCAATATTGATGTTAAATATGTACCTAACTTAAAATGAAATTTACAACTTGTTACAATAAACTTAAATAAATTATAATTTCAGTAAGATCGCGTAATATATTATGTTAAAGGTCATTTTGATATATTAACAATGTCCGAACTCTTAATTCACATATAGGTAATGAATAAATCCAACCAAAGTCTAACAAACCTAACCGTTTGTGGAATACCAAAAGTCAACAACCTAACAATACCTAAACCGTAAATGTAATATACCTAAAGTAAACAACCTGATAAACCGTAAATGTCTACCGAAAGTTAACAACCTAAAAAATCCACTTACAGTGACATGCATGAATTACAGGCAAGAATTGTCAATATTATAGTAGCTATTTTGATAAATTGACAATGTTCCAACTCCAACGATCACACACTGGTAACGAATACAAAGAACAACAATCTGACAAAGCCTAACCGTACATGTTTGGAGACTACCCAAATACAACAATATCCTTATATAACCTTTAAGTATCTTATAATAAATAGTAAAATTAGTAAAATTATAGTTCTTAGAGTCCAATATCTACAACTTTAAATATTGTTAAGACAATTTTTTTTACTTCCTTTTTTTTTCAGACAAAGACCTAAAACTAAAGTAAAGAAAAAAACAACGATTTCGCTTAAAGAGAAAGCTTTTACTCAGAAAAAGACTGGTTGTCAAAACAGTTTTCGACTTTTTGACACACAAGTTTGAGACTGAACCTACAAGACAAATTTCATTGCATTCCATGAAATAAAAAACTGTTATTTCGCCATTTTAAGTGAATGAGTTTAAAGTTTAAATTGAATTTTCTCCTGCGTTTGTTAAAATATACCAACAAAACATTTGGGGTCAACAAACTCATAGACATTTTTTATAAAAATTTCTATTGCTTTATAAATCCATTTTTTTTTGAAGAGTTTAATATTCTCCCGCTCCACGAAATTCAAGGAAGTTTGATAGAAAAAATCGTACTCAATTTAATTATCAATTGTTTTCCATCAATTCAATTTATTCTTGGTATTATATTTTATTTTTTTATTGATTTATCATAGATAAGAACTGCAAACGTAATAATTTTATTTAACAAAACAAATTAAATTTAAATTAAATTTTGGCCATGGGCGAGTTGCAGCAATTTGATAAATTAATATTTTTGTATGATATTCTGACTGATACATGGGGTGAAATTTTAAATTGAAATTTCTAATTGAAAAATAACAAAATTTAAAATAATATATTTAATATTGCTACGTCTCCTTTTCTTTTAAATATCTATTATTTAAAAGAATAATAATGGAAATCGGTGTGAAATTGTTCAGATAATTTTAAATAAAAATTACAAAACAAAAACTCCTAAAGTAACAACTAAAATTTCATATAAAAAGAATCTAAGTCAATCTAAGTCAAACATTTTCCTATACATCTATACTTTATTACATTTTATTTAAAAATCAATCAAATTAAAACTGCTGATGTATTAATTTTCTAACCTATAAAATTAAAATTATCGAATAAATTCGAAAGAAAATAAAACATAAACTTTTCAATTTTGTACATGTAATTCTCTGATTACCCTTTTTCAATATTATTATACAACTACAAACAATGTGTATATATATATATATATACATAGAATACATATTATATTGGATTTGTGTTAATTTAAAATCAGTCGGATGCGTTTTTGGCCGGGTATTTATGTCAGTTACAAACAATTCAAGTATCACAAGACATACAAACAACAAAAAATGAAATCGTAAAAAAACAAAAAAAAAATAATAATAAAAATGTATCATGAAATCAAGGTATTACCTGAAACAAATAAGAGAAAAACTTTTCGAATTATTATCGATAAGTAAAGGAAACTCGTAAGCAAACAAAAAAAAAAAAAGAATGAAAAGTAAACATCCGAAAAATTAAAAAGGTATTTGAAGTTAGGAATTATGGGTTGGTGAATTTAAAATCTTTTCTAACTGATTATGGTGCAGTGCATTGAGACATAAATTGTTATTAAAGTACAACAGAATAAAAAACATCACTCCCAAAGACAATAGAAACATGTTTTCCGAAATAAACAAATTAAAAATATTTTATCGTATCATAAAACACTTATACATCGACCAAAGCAATTCAAACATATTGATAAATGACAACATATACCATATACAAAGATCAACAGACCGAATACGAACCAGTACACGAAAAAATACAACAGTTTAGACTTAAAGACCAAGAATAAAAACGAAATAACATTATGCAATCTAGATCGACACCACAAATACTTTCATATTTTTAATCCAATAATTGCTGGTACCAAAAAGTTAGTATTTATATACCGGATGTTTCAGAGCATGTGTATCTGATTTCCAAGAGGGGAAGGACCCGTTATTTTACAAATGAAAAAAAAATTATTAACCAAATCGAGGAAACTCTATCGATTGGTGATATTTTCAAGTTCCGGCAAAGACACCAAATCGGTTTTTTAAGACCAAAAATCGCCGCAATTGGCTGAAATCGAGATTTTCAAATGCGAAGGGGTACTTTTTTATGCAAATTCTTATAGAGCACCCTCGATAATTAATAATTTTTTTTTCATATTAAAATAATGGCTCCTGCTTCTCTTAAAAAGCTGATACGCATGTTCTGAAACATCCTGTATATAGTTTCGTGCATTTATCTGGATGTTTGACGGAACACTCCACTACATATTAATACAAATTGCAATATATATGTATTCCAATTGTTTTGGTTTGCTTTTTTTAATATAAAACAAATATAATCAGTACCTAAAGTGAAGCGCGTGAAATATTAAATATAATAAAAATTTTAAAAAAAATAAAAAAAAAACTTGCGGGCCTCAAAAGTACCTTCATCGTGAAATGAAATTAACTATTTCAGACTATTTTGTCTATGAACATAAAACAAAAATATATATGTACCTCTGTAGTATGTATTATGGTATTCTTTAGCTTTTGGTTCTACTGATTTACACATGTTTTTATGTATTATAATTGTTAATAACATACCAATACAAATTTTTTTTTAAAAATTAAATCAAATCTTGTAGTATAACTTTTTATTTATTTTTAAATTTATAATTCAATAGCGAAAGCCCTAAAATAATTTTCTTTTACATAATCAAAGAAAATTTAATTTCCTTCAAAAAATCTTCGAAAGAATATACGCCGATCAATGACTTACAAGTTATGAACACTTTTGGAAATACACTTCCTTTTTATTTGCAGTAAAAAAAATTTATTTTAATTTCTTTTCCAACACTATTTTTTATTTGATTCATCAAAAAAATATTATGTGTATTTATTTAATTATTTAATTAAATGTACAGAAAAGGCTTGGCCTTATAAAGTTGTACAAATTATTGAAAAATTAATTAAATCTATTAATATGAACAATTATATTGTTGTATGAACACGTGTATTGCTTTTTTTTGTATTTTCAATTGTTTTTGTTTTTTTCTATTGCACGTCCAAAATTGAAACTCAATTACTAAAATTGTTTAAAGTTGTGACTCATTGTCACATAAAATTTGTTCAATTATCAATCATTAGTTAATAAATATTATAAGGTTTAAAAATTTATATAAATAAACCAATCAAAGAAATAAATTGATAAAAGCAAATTTAATATTACACTAACGACATTGAAATTCTGTCAATGTCATACAAACCAATGACCCCATATTAATAAGATGTAGATCGTTTTTTTTTTCAAATTTTGACACTGAGCTTACGCAGCTATACAATGTTAACACGATTAACTTGACTTTAATTCTACGATAAATTTTCAATGATGACAAATAAGATGTCGCTAAAATTATCGAGTAAATGATCCTTACACCTAGAACAGTATAAGCGCAGCCATCAATTGTAATGAGTGAATTTAATTGTTACTATTTTGAAATTTTTAACTGTATTTGACTAACTTTCAATACGTAATTATTAATAAACTATGCGACCGTACAGCTCAGGCTAAGGTCTTATTCATTCAATGAAACAATGCCAAATATCTTAATTTTCTTATACAACAAATATTATTTTACATTTTCTGTGTATGAAAAAGTTGTAGGGGATGATGTAGCGCATCAACACAATAAAAAAAAAAAATAGCGAATTTTTTCGAAATAATTTCGTTTTTTACAAAATTTTCAGTTTTTAAAAACAAAATTTTAAGTTTATGCAGTTATTATTCAAAAACGGTAAGTCTGATACTCATTTAACATATACCGTTAATTAGGTGTATTAATTTTAAAAAAAAAGCTATGAAGAAGATGTTGCTCTAGTTTCAATTTCTTCTGAGCTGTATGTGTTTCTGATATTCGGATATTCTTTAGACATAATTTTTCTAATCCGATTTTCTTTAACCCTATGTAGCTCAGGTAAATTTAAAGATAGACCCCTCTTCTAGAACAATTTTTTTCCTAAAATACTCCAAGGAATCATCTCTTAAAAGCTATAAACCGGACCATCCTGTATATATATAAAAAACATTTTTGAATAAAGAATAAAGAAAAAAAAATGACGTGAAATAAAAAATTAAATAAAAAACATAAGCAGCAGCTAAAATATAGTCTATAATTATAATTAAAGCATTTAAGGAGCTGCGCAGTAACTTACGTAAATTACTGTTTTTTTGAAAACTTTAAATTTGGCTTCAACTTGAATTATAATACTCAACAGGGGCCCCTAGTGTAATTATGTTATATAATCTTATATATTAATACGCTTAAACGTCTGTTAAACTTTTCACAAAGCTAGATTAGACAGCTTTATTAGAACTATTACGAATTACGGTAGTATGAAAATTTTTTTTTAAAGACATAAACCACAAAACGGTAAAACCAAATAAAACCAAAAACAAATCAAAATTAAACTAACACAAATTCACCTATTGAGCAATAGCATTGACTATATCTGATTATGTGAATTAATTTTTAAAAAAAAAACCAAGTAGCAAAGACAAAAACCGAATTATCAGAATATAATTATTATATCGATTTATAAAAATAGCTTTGTTAAAATATTACGATATTACGATATTACAGCAAAATGACCATTGTAGATCGTAGTTAACTCATGAATGATCTTTAACTCATGAAAAGAGACATCTATTAGAAAAAAAAAGTTCGAAATATCGTAATTCAAAAAAAAAAATCAAAATTTGACGTTTTCACATCAGCAATATTTTCGATTTTAAAAAATGTTGTTGTTATATTGTAAATATACGATTATTTTAAGTTTTGGTAATAAATATTTTGATGTCATTGTAGAATCGTTTGAGATTGAAAATATTATTAATGATTGTGAAAAATAAGTTATAATTATTGTAAGTAAATTGATATAAAAAGAATATAATATTATAATACAAGACAAGACCAAAAATTTAATTGTAATTTGAGTGAAATATTTTTTTTAGGAATCAACTACTGCAAGTGCGTCAGAACGAACTACCTCCTCAACTGCACCAACAACTTCAATAATAACTCATCATGCCGATCTAACAAAAAAATAATACTAAAATAATATTAGTACAAGCTAGAAAAAACAAAAAACTACAATGAAATTATTAAGCAGAGTTTTGTATTCGTAAAAACGCAATGGATTACTTAAAGCCATGCCAAAACTAGAAAATAAGAAGTTAGAATTATAGCAAATATTAGCTGAATATTTTAAAAGAGAAGGGTGTATATAAAATTAAAATATATATATATATATATATACAAAAAATATATTATACCAAATAATTAATATAATTTAATAAAAAAGACCCACATTTCGAAAGGGAAAAGGAACTTTAAAGCTAACCTGCAAATTTATATGTAGGATCAACTGTTAAAATAAATTAATAAATAAGACTTTATTTCATCAGTTGTTTTCTTCATAAAACCGGAACACATAACATTAAAAATATTTTATATAAACTACTTATGTTTTATATTAATATAATATACTTTATATTAAACATAATATAAATTTATTTCAGCAACAAATCACAATATTTCAATTTACAAGTCACTGTTTCATAATTTGTCGTTTGATTTGAGTTCATTACTTCTATTATAAATTTATTACCACATTTTATTTCATTGTAAAATTCTTTGCAGTTTGTATATTTATATATAATTGCATGTGACGACTAACACTGTCTATATTTAGACGTTTTCTCTCATAAAATCCTACATTTTTGCCTTTGAAATATTAAATCCATTTCAGATTTAAAGGTTTTTTCTTAAATTCATGGGAGGAAATATTTTTTTCAATGAAGATTTTTGACATTTTTGCTCTTTTTCTTTATAAAAATAAGATAAGTTCAGTTTAAGAGAAAAAGAGAGCGAAATGAGATACGAAAGATCCGAACGAAGAAAGAGAGTGAACAAAACGATCGTGTTGAAAAAAGAGTACATGTGCTCTTTAAAAGAAGTATTCTGGCAACCCTATTTTAAACTGTATTGTATTTTTACTATGACTATTATGAGACTGAAATATAAAGTGATATGAAATATTTTTTTGATTTTTAATTGTTTTAATAATTCTGAATTTATGTGATGTATTTACTTCTTAATATATAAAAATATATGGTTAAATAATGTGCTAATATTTTATACAATTATAATATAATATTTCACTAAAAACACAATTCTCTATTTCACAGTTATATGTTGCTTTGCATAGAGTACGATCTTTTGATAGTGTTAGTGTAGTATAAAATATTATGAAATGTTTGAATAAATTATAGTTTTAAGTTTTTCAATTTAACTAATTTATTATGTAATAAAAAAATATGTATACAACATTGATTTTTTTTAAGAAAATAAAGAAAATAAACAAATAAAATAAATTGTTTCATTTATAATGCTAATGCTAGACCGGCGAATGTTACGCCGGGAATAGCTAGTAATTTATTGTTATTTAATGTTTATTTTTAACTATTTTAATTAAACTATATTTTTTTTATATTGAAAATTCAATTGCTACGTTTTTGACATTTAACAACTTTAATGGCAATTTTAAAAATCTTTTCAAGAGGTTAGGTTTAATTGTGCACCTTATTACAAATATTTGGTTTATATGGCAATTAAAAGCGTTCTAATACAAAAAATGGTGTTATAAATTCGAAAATCAATACGTATTTTCTTAAATTTGAAATGATAACTCTAATGAAGAAAAGAAAAAGATAGAATTTAGTTTGCTTCCGTCATTTATGGCAGGTTACAAAGCTAGTTTTAAATAAAAACCATTCGTAATCATTGCAATAGATATTTTAACGCAACGCAATTTATATTACCATAATAAAAAGTACATTAAAAACCGCCTGAAAACGAGACTTATAATCACGAATATTTTGTTGTTCCTATAATAGACGGGCCACATGCAACTGCCATTGCAACATAATCCCCACATTGTAGATGCAAATTCACTGATATATGACATGTCTTTCCCAGAAAAGGATAAAAAATTATCAACACTCATCTTTGGTGGCTCAACCAATGGCATAAATAGATTATATCTAACTTAAAAACAGGCTTAGGGAATGTTAGTTGTTTAGATTCGGAGTTATTTAAGCTAATTGTAAGTTTTTAATAAAACAAATTCAAACAAGTTTTGGTTTATTTCCATGTTTTCCAAAATTAAAACCTTAACAAAATATTTGTAAAAAATTATGTAAACTAAATAAATCAAACATAATTTTAAGGCTTAGTCATTGCCCAACTACAGAGGAATATATAACAGAGGAATATATAACAGAGCAATTATAAGCGACTATGAAATTTTCACTGACGGTTACTCTTATACCAAAGTTAATAATCTTCGTTTTATTACTAATAACTAAAATATGTACATAAAACCATTTCCGTTTTATAATTTATATCCCAAAAAAACTTATACCATATCCTAGATGTTTAAATGTATGTAAACATATTTAAATATCTAAGATTCCACAGAGACAACGTTCAAAAACTCAACGATGTGCTAAGAAAAATGAATTCTTTTACAAAAATCGGAAACTTTTTTTTTGCATCGAATATTTTTGGAAAATAGGGTTTGTATTCTATAACGGCCAGTAATACCCTGGGAATAAGCGAAGCTAGTTACTTCAAATTCTGCATAAAAATTATTTTTTTGTTGCATGAACCAAAATCTATTAAATAAAAATTGTACAAAAAAACTGAATTTATTCCAATGTATATTCTTAAATTATTTAACACCAATTCCGAATTCCTACTTTATTATTAACACTGAAAATCATCCATTTTTTATTTAAACAAAAACAAAATACCGCCACCTACCCTAAGAGATTTTACAACAACTGAATTTTTATAAGCATTAAATTTGATCCATCAATGAAAAAGTTTATTTTTTGTTTCATTCAACATTTCAACCAACTTTTCAACGTAACCCTTTTTCTCTGTTTTATCGCTTTTTTACTTCTTTTGATTCTCTTTTGATATAATAAAGAACTTTTGTTTTTTTTTCTTCTTGTTTTCTTTACCAATTTAATAATAACCCCGTTATGTAGTTGTGTGTTGTTAAATACTACAAAAAAAAAATTACAATAAAATGTATATCCATGCACACACATACACACATACGTTGATACAAAATAATAACATTAAGGATCATAAAGGATGTATTGAAGAGAAGAACTTCTTCGGAAATAATTTAATGTGGCTTTATTCAAGTTTGCAAAAAAAATAAAAAATAAAAGCAAAAAAGAAAAATTGGTAACTGGTAACCGATAAAAATTTTATTGTTATTATTTATTTTTTTCCTTTTTTTGTTTTTATTCTTTGTATATCTGTACATTAGAGTGTCCTTTATGGAATTATTTCAATCTATCTGAAAAATAATACAAGGTCGAGAAACAAAAAGCAAAACCTATATTCTATCTATAAGAATACAAATAGTACTGGAAATTTAGGTAAATTACGATTGATATAAACACAAGAACAGGTGAAGAGAAGAGGTACTCAATATTGTCAAGCCGAAATTAGAATAAAGAAAATTATTAAAAACATATAGTGACACACTTGGATAACCCAACGAAAATACAGTAATAAAACTTAAAATAGATTAGAATGTTTTGCGGATGCGACGTGTCCCATTAATTTATGGGGCACATTCTTTTAATGCTGATCAGCAATATTGAGTACAGCTAATAAAAAAAATGTAAGTATAATGGATTAATGAAACAAATGCACTTGTTCATTTTACAATATAAGATAGCGGTGCAAATATTTTTTTAAAATGATTTTTTAACCAAATAAATTAAATGTTCAATAGTTGACTTGACGTTTCAATTGTTTCTAGTTTCTGGTTGAGTGCGAAAATTATTACAAAATAGCTAACAAGCGCGAATAATCAGTTGAAATAATAAGTGCAATTGTAACAGAGATTACCTGCGGATTCTGTTCAATAACTGTCACGAACATATCATGTTCATAGAAATAATATTAGACATCAAGTCATGAAACAAAAGTATAGTGGACCTATTCCAAATATTAAAGGCCGAAAACGTAAGACAACAAAGAAATCAAATGCATAAATAGTAAAATCTGTTAAAGTGAATTCTATTAGCACAACTATAAAGCAAGTCCTAAACAACTTTAATAAAAGTAAACATAGCAAAATAAATGCATAACAACCGTACTAAATAGATTGAAATAAGTACACAAAAAACCATACATTTCTGCAAAAAATAAGTGCCTTAAAATATTCTTTGGGCAGATGAATGCATATTTTTACTAGGCGGTACATACGGAAGAACATTTTACATCATTACACCAGTATTGGGAAGAAAAAAAGAGAGTTTATATAATTGTACTAAACACGCGAAATCCTGGGGCTTGTTTTAGCTACCGAAAAAAATTACATGAAGTACTTACTTTCATATCTTGTGTTACAGTGTTCCATTTGATAAACTCAAAATTTTGGGCTACAACACCGATACACAAGTCTGCTATTATTACATGTCGTATTTCAAGGTTCAATGATCGCAACAAACTTTTTGGCAAAAAAACAAATGTCTTCAACGGATAATACACCCTTTTTAGCCATTTTGTAATCACTAAGAAACATCAAGCAATGGAATGTGATTCAGAAATGTAATCGCAGACATCCAATGTAACATCTAATGTAATTGTGAAATGTTGGCATTATATAGAAAAAAGTACCACAAGGAATTCCAAGATCAGAAACAGTGACTTGGAATCTCATTGAAAGTATTGGGAATCAATGAAAATTTCAATTGTGAAAAATTTAATCTATTCACTGCCTAGAAGGCTCTAGTAAGTTACTGAACCGAAAAGAAGAAATACTTGAAAGAAAAATACAAAATAAATTACATTTGCAGACCGTAATACCAAAATCCGTTAGGTTAAAACCTTTTATACGGATTGGTATATAGTTCAGACTGGTGAGAGAAATACAATCAAAAGTATTCATAAATTCATTTTGTCCTTTCTTTGGCCCCAAAAAATAAATTATATCACACTCTAATATACACAAACACACAAACATATTAAATTTCAAAAAAATTAGATAACATAATTTTCCACAAGACATACTTATACACTTACTTACATATATAATATTAACACTATTATACACAATATTGGGAATCAACGATAATTCAGTAGATTATGGTTTTGCTGGTTTTATATATTTTCATAGTTTAGAGTTATTTAGTTTTGCAATTAATGTCCTAAATGGTTATAATAAAGAAAAAGAAGAACATAAACAAAAAAATTGGAAAACGGAAGCAAAAATAAAACAAAAAAAAAGGAAAACTTTATTAATAACTACACCTACATAAATTTTAGTTACATTATTTGTGTAATAGTATATATTATATATGAGTATGTATATGGATATATATTATATAAAGATGGTAGTAAAGCCTTTAACATTGTATATATTGGAACAGGAAAATTCCTATAAAATATTGATTAATTTTAAATTATACTGTATTGATTTGTTATTAAGAACTTATACTTATTAAAGATTGTGTTAAGAACTTAAGATAATATTTTTTTTTCGATTTTTAATTTGTTTTTTTATTTATTTTACTGTTTTTACCATTTATGTTTATTTTGGGATTGCATAATATTTCTAAGAATTAAATTGAAATAATCAAATACTTGTATTGATGATAAAAATATAAGTAAAAAAAACCAAGCTGCTTTAATTATATTTTGTTACTTTTTTTTTAATAAATTTAGTGAACGGGTATAGATTATTGCAGCCTATACCGAGCTCATCTGATTTTTTTATTGAATTTTATTGAATGGATTTATCATTTAATTTAATACATAATTACAGTATACATACCAATATAGTATATATATATATATTAATATATGTTGGAAATTGTTAATAATTATAAATATTAAGCTTAATATATTATTACAGTATCAATAATAGTTCAAAAATCAGATTCAAAATTCAAATCTAGTGCTTATGAAAGACTTCAATTTAATATAAACAAAATATAGAGCCGAAAACGTCGTAGTAGAATATCAAGGTATATTTAAACCAAATAGATCTACTATTGATTAAATATTCCTACTAAGGCATAGTATAGATACAAGAATTATTGTCTTCCGTTTTGCTAAGCTATGCGTTCAATAAAAAAATATATAGGAGTTATATACTTAATAAAATTGAATGCAAAAAAAATTAACAATTTTAATTTATTCTTACATTCAAACATATCAAATGCAAGTTAGAACTGCAAATTAAAATAATGAACGAATTTAAAATAAAAATTGTAATCAGACAAGTTCAAGATACTCTGTCAACAACAATTTTGTCATTGTTATCAAAATGTCATAAAAAATAAGCGAACATACTAACCACATTGCAATTTTGGATTAAATTAAAAATGTATCAAAATATAATACACACACGGTCTTAAAGTATAGAAAAATGATATTTAGTGACGAAAATAAATTCAAATTATTCGATCGAACCAAATTAGATCTAATGGCATGCTAAAAGCACTATAGTTACGTACACAATATTGTAAAATTTATTAAAGCGCAAAAAATAAGATGGGTAGGTCAATCGCGCGAGGATAAATAAATTTATATTTATATGGAAAATGAGATAATACTTCCAATTTATTTAGAATTATTGATAAAATATTAAGATTCTTATAAAAGATTAAGAAATCTAATATTTTTCTTTCTTATACTATAGTAGAAGATAGTAAGACACATAAAAATCTAAGTCTTTAGGTTTAATAACTGACTCATTCATAATCCAGTAGTATTTTTTGTTAAATTTAATTTTTCTGTTTCACATTTAGATTTTAATTTTTTATCATTTATACCAGTTGTATACTCTTTGAGAGCATAATAGTGCTTTAGAATAGCTCGAATAGATCGTATACATCAGCAAAACCACATTTAATTCTATTGAATGGTAGAAGGACCAAATTTTATCTTCAATGGGATTTGAACTCATATTTGTCATTATATTTTATGCGCAATCATCAGTTAAGCTATAGAGAGATATAAAGAGCTATTAAAACCTACAGATCTTTCCACTGGAATAGTACATGAAATTTAAATATAATATTTATTTTAATTATCTATTTTTGTGCCATGTTTCTTTCGATGACAATATCTTAAATGAAATTTTCACTTTTTATGATTTATAATAATTACTATGGGATAAAATCATCCCAGCTAAATTTCAGGTGTTTTATTGTTGTGTCACGGACATCACCACCAACTAATTCCTCAATTATTTCATAGAAACAATCACCATTTAGCGTACCATATCATATATCATAAATTCCATTTATGATTCATAAAACTGGTTTGATTAAGTAACACAAGTTCTTATGTTAATTAATTTATTTAAACAACCAACTGTAGAAAGAATAATTGTTATGTAAACAAATACTTGCAAACTCAAGTTGCAACCCAAATGTAAAATTGATGATTCAGTTTATAATATTAAATGAAACATATGTGAACACTAATCTAAATGAATGTGATAAAGCAAACTGAACAATTCAGTTCGGTAAAGTAAATATCAAATAATACAAAAAAAATTAACAAAACAATTGTGTTGAGTTGTGACCTCGGTAGATAGGTAGGTATATTAATGTAACGACCGATGAGCACAGGTTCAAATCCCATGAGAACAAATCCCCGTGAGAACCAAATGTTCTAATATAATAGAATAATTAAATAAAATTATGGTACGAATGTCATAAAAACATTAAAAAATAAAAAAGTACCATTTACATCCGAAATATTATGTGAAGGTGGGGAACATTTATATAAGAAGAGAGATAGAACTAACTGTAGTAATTATCGATGGATTATGCTACTAAAATGAATTATGCTAAAAAACGTTAAGTGATGCACTCGTGCCTCTGGAATGAATGAATGCAGGAAATAGAAGTTATTATATTATTAATAAAAAATTACTATAACCCAAAATTCTTACTGGACAAACTAAACTTATAATATATAGGTAAGACAATAAAAAAGCCAATATTAACATATGGATGTGAATGGTGGACATTAAGAGACGAAGAATATTTACGTATATTATATTCGAAAGAAAAATAATTTGGCCCAAAAATTATAGAAAACGAAGAATAGCAAAAAAGGAATAATGAGAAATCAAAAACATAATACACCATGTAATGGCACAACGACTAAAGTGGGCAAAGCATATGATATGAGTGAACAAAAATCGCCCTCAATATAGAATTTTTAAAATAAGACCAATCCTATATTATAGAACAAAAGGCAGACTAAGAATCAGATAAAAAGATAATATCGAAAATATCGAGTAATATCGAGTTTTCCAGGAGATCGACATTCCTGATAGGCGCATGGAATTGTATAGCACCAATCCAAATCAGTCAAAATTTTTTTTGAAATCGGTAAGACTCGTTTTTTAAAATCAAAGTGTAAATTTTCTTGTTTGTAACACAGTTGGTTTTAGAAATAATTGTGGTAGGTGCTGGGAGTTGTCCGGTAACTAATCGAACCAGTCCGAATTTTGACACACTGTAAAATACATATTTGCTTATTGTTGATAGAGTCTCTATGTACAAATTTTAATGTCTGTAATATAATTGGTTTCTGAAATATTCCTAATAGGTGCTAGGAGTAGTACGGCAGCAACTTAAACCAGTTTAAATTTTCAAAATCCGAAGAAGCCGTAGTTTTTTATTTTTGAAAGAGTATATAAAGGTAAACTTTCACGCCTGTAACACAATTGGTTTTAGAAATATTCCTGAGAACTTCTAGGAGTTGTATGACATCGACCCGAACCAGTCCAAATTTTCGAAATCGGTAACAATCGTATTTCTTTATTTGTGAAACAGTATCCAAGTGCAAATTTTCAGATCTGTAACAACTTTCCGAACATTCCTGATAGGTGATAGGAGTTGTATGGTAGCTACCCAAACCTATCACCTGATACCTTTTTAAAGTACCGCGTCCGGTTTCTTTTTTGATCATGAATAACTATGCAAAATTTCAAAACTCTCCCTTTAAAACTGTGGTCGTGTATACAACAAACAAACAAATAAACCTTCCCTTTAATAATTAACTATAGATTTATCTTCTATTTGTGAAAATTGCTAACAAGTAAGTGGTGGGTTGATGAAGATTGCCGCCAACCAATATACCAAAGATCAAATTATAATTTTTTCCATTAAGCCAGTTTCGCAATATTTTTTATAAATAAATTATATCAAATTATCATAAGACATACACCAACTGAAAATTTCGACCTTAGAATTCTAAAAGTTAAACCAATTTCAATAATTATTTTGCCATTTATACCAATTCAATAAAAATATATTAAAAATAAGTAATAACAACAACTTAATGAACCAAATTTATACAAAATGAATGTCATACACACGCCTATACAGACTATGAACCAAGTGGAATACACTAACAAATTCTACATTTGGTTATGCAAAACGTTACAAATTTACATAAAATATTAAATTAACATAGATAAGAGAGTTATACGATAAATAAATAGATAGAATATCTTACATTCTTATTATGAAAATATACTTCGGTTGCTGCTGGGCTGCGTTATTCCCCAGCTTTCTTTTAACAAATTAAAAATCATATAATTACATACATAAATGACATGATCTAGTTCTATATTTTTTTTTTCCATTTCATTCTTCAACACCTACACACAAAACAATAATAATAAGAACAAAAAATCTTTAGAAATAAATTTCAATTTTAAAACAAGAGGAAATAAGGAAACAAAATTAAAAATTAAGAAATTTTTCTTCCATTTTTAAAACACGTTGAAATATTTTCTCGTATGTTAACAAAACAAAATACAAAAAATACAAAAATTTAATAGCTCAGTGAAAAAATGCGTTAAAAATATATGATAATAATCTATGAAGGGGCTGGCACTGCTTTTTATGATCTCCTTCAGGGATGGCAACAACAACAACAACAACAAACAAACAATCCTACATTTCATATGCTAAGTATCGCGCCAACACAAATGGAAATTATACAGTTGTCGAGTGCTCTTAATGAGAACAGCTATACACAATAATAATGTGGTATGTGAAAATAAAAAGAAAAAGTTAATCACAACAACTCTAAGGCCATTGTGAAATTTAGAGTGTCATAATCTTATTTCTCATTAGTTATGAAACATTTTTTTTTTTTTTCATTTATTAAAATTTAATTTCTTTAAATGATTTTTAAAAAAACGCCTACAAAAGAAAAATATTTGAATAGAATTTCTATGTTCGGATTTCTATAATGAAGACAAAAACTTGAGGTTACTTACAATATCTGGGTTACATTTTGAATTACATCATAAAAATAAGTAATGTTCAGTTTTAACCATAATTTCATCGCAACTAAGAATCTTATGTCCTAACACAATTGAATTTTAATATTAACCGAAATTAGTCAGAAAAGAAATACGTACGTAAGTCTTATTAAATTAAAAAATAAAGACCAAACAACAGTATACTCGGCTGAAGAGTATGCTATATTAAAAGCAGTTTATTATGTGAGCCGAACCGGAACAACAAAAAGAGGAAGTTATCTTATGTATTGCCTCCCTAAGTAGCTTACATGCTCTCTCATCCCATAATACCAAACATCCCACAATAATATTAACTCAGAATCTACTGTATCAAAATCAAAGTGTAGAAGACTTTCTTTGGCTACCTGAACACGTGCATATTGCCGAAAATGAACTGGATCACGTATTGGCGAAACAAGGTACAATGGAAGAACCACTTGATATTGAAAACAAATTATATTATAAGGGTTGTAGAGTACTGCCATACATTAATATGGCAAAATGAACTTTCTGTAAATAAGCTTAAGACTTACACAACGAATGTATTCAAATGGAGAAACCTCCTAAAATTTAACCGTAAAAACTCCGTCATAATAACTAGACATAGGGTGCATAGGGTGCACAGTAGACTAATACATAGTTACCTCTTTGATGATCCACTAACAAACCATGCTGGGTGGCGCAAGCCATTTACATGCTGGGTGACGCAGTAAGTAGAGCGCCTGCCTTTCAACCGAAATGTCCCGGGCTCGATTCCCGATGAAGCAAAAAAAAAAAAAAGCTTCATTGTTTTTTTGAGCTGGTCTAGTACCCTTTGTCATTGGGATATAATAAATAACAAAAAATAATTGAGAGTATATATAATCTGGTAACAAATTAAATAAAATGGAGCTATTCTATTTAAGAAGGCTTAGTTCCTGACAATAGTAGTAGTTTTCCACATTTAATGAGTAGTTAAGCCAGTAATTTGTTAAAATAAATACTCAAATTATTGTAGATATTGTAGTGTAAAATTGCAGTACCGTACTTAATTAAGCACGAAAAGGCGATTCTACCTAAGTTACTGTCAAGATAATAAAAAAAAAAAAAAAAAAAACCAACCTACATCTAGTTGTTCCATTGGATCCACCATCACAGTACACCATATTCTTGAGACTTGTCCTTTGTACAACAGTGTTAGAATTGAACTGGTATAACAAGGTTGGAAATTCTGAAACAACTGAGGCTGCAGGAAAAGTCACTGAATTCTTGGGCAGAATTAAAAGCATCGATCAAATATAACATCGGGGAGCGTTTTAATCAAATCCTCCAAAGCATGAAGAAATGTTATAAACACGACATTGATGTTCACATACTTTTCATAGATTCCAAGCAAACATTTGACAGTATAAACAGAGACATAATTTGAACAGCTCTTAGAAATTTGGGAATACATCAGAAATTGTCAAACCTAGTCTGATAATGACAATGCCGAATCAAAAGCTAAAATTGTAATACAAAACCAAATAACCAGTGAATTTAAAATAGAAACGGGAGTACGACAAGGAGATGCCGCATTATTATACAACTTAATACTACACTGCGCCATAGGAAAATTAGAAAAGAAAGGTAGTATATTCAATACGTCAATCCAAATAGTAGCATATGCGGATGACATAGTCATAATCATGGTAAAAAATTACAGATATATGGCAGAAGTATTTGCCCAACTAGAAACCGGAACAAAAAAATAGACTTAAAAATCAACGAAGACAAAACAAAATATCTAAAAATGTCAAGAAATGAACAAATAAGAAATATACAGAATATAGCAGTAGGAGAGTATAATTTTCAAGAGCAACAAGCTTTAAATACGTGGGAGCATCAACCACTTCATAACAGAATTCAGACTGGAAATATATGTTACTATGCAAACAGAAAATTGCTTCAATCAAAACTATTATCAAGAAAGGCCAAAATGTAGATACAGTAAACTGTCAAACAATCCATAGTGACATAGGGGTGCGAAGTATGAATTGTAAACGTGACCTAAGAGAATAGCCTGCGCATACTTAAAAGAAAAATTCTCTGAAAAATACTCGGTCCAAACAGATTACAGAATGTAGAATATGTAATCAGAAGCAACAGCGAGCTCAATAGTATAATCGATAGTGGGGATATTGCACGGTTTGAAAAGGCCCAAAAGATAAAATGGGCTGGCCCAAAAGCTAAAAGTTGAATGTACAAAAGTCAAAAGCAAGCAGTGGTGCTAAATAGAAAGACCGATAGTAGTCGTAGTAGAGGAAGACCAAGAAGCAGATGGGTAGACAACGTGAAAAACGATTCTCAAACCTTACAAATTTCAAATTGGAGACAAACGGACATCTCTGTGGGAGCATAGTGATGAAGGGTCACCAGAGCTGTAGCGCTATAATATGATGATGCTGATGATGATATTATGTATTTGAGATATGATTTAATAACAGGCTCAAAAAAAGTTAATGTTTAGCGTTAAAGTTTTTTTTTTTTTTTATTTCCCAATGAAACATCTGCCTCCAAAGAAGACATTCAGTAGTTTGTATAACATTTTTTTGTGCAGGTAAATTGCACTGACTAGCGCATGAGGTAGCCTAGTGGTCAACCATCCATGATGCCAACATTATACTCCATTTTATTTCTAGGCTCCCATTTGCTCTTTCCTATTGTCTACTTGGTAACTGCAGAATGCTAGGATACTTGAGGCGACTTACAGCACTTGCAACCAACAAGCGTTTTGCCATCTGTTTGGATGTGCAACTAATCTTATCTTGTACTTTCCGCTTATCCTGCTAATCTCCTCCTTAACGGTTCTCACCTGCAAAGCACGATGTATGACATTCTTAATAGCTTTGACTGGAACCGCTGTAATATTGCAATATTTGAGTTTCTGGCTCTTCCCCATTGTTGAATTCCGTAGGTCCATATCTGTTTCAAGACAGATTTATAAATTAGCAGTGTGTTTTCCAGTGACAACGGCGAGTTGCGGCCAATCATCCAATGCAATTTGCTTAACTTCAAGCCCAGTTGCTTTGTTATGCATATGGATTTTCCATGTGAAGACTGTTCAAGTACATGCCCAAATACTTTACAGCCTCTTTTTGAGGTACTATTTCGTTATTAGGTACAACCAACGGACAAGTTTTTTTCTTTTGTGTAAAAAGCGAAGGTTATTTCATTTGTTGTTGTTAAGTCTGCAGTGTAAACGAGATATAAGACAGGACTTAAGACACTGCCCTGTGTTGTATTTGACCTAATTTCGTTAGTTGGTGTATAGGCACCTTGATGCTTCACCAAAAAGTATCTTTCGATAAGATATGACCGCAACAATAGTTCTGTGCTAAAATTTTTTTAAGTTAGTACAGCAATCCTTTCGTGCCAGACTTTATCAAATGCTTGACTAATAACTAGAAATATTAACAGTACTTTTTTTCCTCTAGGCTTAACTTGATTACATCTGCTATTCTATGTATTTACTAAATAGTTGTATGTTCGTTTCTGAACCCGAATTGATGCTCTGGAACAATTTTGCTTTTTTCCAAAATCTGTCTTAATCTTTCCAAGAATAGTCTTTCAATAGCGTTGAAGTAAAATTTGTTTACTTTTGTTGAATATAGTAGAATATTTTCTTTTGAATTTTACTAAAAATATTTATCATGCAGATACTCGTATTTAGTCAACTACTAACTACATCTTCAATGTATTATAGTCGACTGCTAAAAATATTAATTTAAATAAATAGCATTCACGAACATAAATTAACAATATGCGATATTTAGTTTCAATTTCAATATCAAAAACCACAGTATCAAATTTATTATACCACCTACTGTACTAGTTATTATGATGGTAGTATATTGTATAAGTACAATAAGAAAGTCAAAATGAGACAAAAAATTATTTACATTTTTGTTCAGAACCCTTTAGAAAAGATTTGCTTTTACTTAATTGTGATTTTCAAAATGAAACTTTTTCTCTACAGTATAGTCTTCTATATATGCACCCTACGCTAAACAAAATTTCTTATATAACGCAGCAGAATACCCAATTCATATATAACTATCCCAATACCTAAGAGAATTTTTACTTATCTCTATAATATATGTACAATTATTATACCTAAATTATATACCTTAGAAAGAGAGGAAATTATAACGAATGAAAATTAAAATAAAAATCAACACTGAGATGCCGTTTTGACCTAAATTTCGTACATAGCAAAGAAAATCCTTTTTCTGAAATTTCATTTCACACTTTAACAATGGCATGAATAAACGTTGAGATTCCTTTCTTTTGGTTTATTTTTATTTTTTTTTATGTTTAATTTTTTATTCCTTTTTTTTTCTGTTAAAAGCACACAAAAAAAAAACGAAATGGTAATAATAAGGAATAAAAAAAAAGAAAAAAAAATACATTCTATACAGGTACCTACACTTGAATGTGCTTTTCCATCTTTTATAAATTTATATAAATGTCTATAGGATATTGTAATGTATATCTACTTGTTTATATGATTTAACCTGTATGTATAAAACAAGTCCTTGCAAAGATTATAAATTTAGATGAAAAAGATATATATATATACTTTTTTTAACATTAGGTACCTAATCAGAGATTGTAAATCATAAATTGAATGAATATTGAATTTGGCACGTAAAATATTTTCAATGTCATTCTAAAATAATTCAAATATTAAGTTACACTAACAGGAAACTTAGATAATACTCTAACGAACTTCTTCTTTGGGAGGGAAATTCTAGAGAAACGCAGAAAAACAACTAGGTACTGATGGAAGACTATCTACAGCTTTACAATGACGGATTTAAAATAGATGAGAGGTTATGGGTGGTATTTTCTATTAAAATCTAAATTTTGGAATAGCTTTCAAATTTCCAAAACATTGAAGTGTTTATCAGGCTGAAGTTATGAACATAAAACAAGCCTTAAACTAACTGGAATTTAATGTGATATTAGAAATATTTGTATATTCGCAGATATAGACAACAACTCGATCACCGGAGTCAATAAGCTTCAAGTCATAGACTGTAATTGACTAAAATATTTCTCCCAATCAAAAATGTTGGGTGCGAAATTGTAGTGTGATATTCCAGAAAACCGCAAAGCAAATAAATTTAATAGATCATAATCCTCAGAGAAGGGAAATTCAAAGGAGTATAGAAAAATAGTTGTATATTGATGGAAAATACTATCTATGCCTCTAAAATGACTGATGCTAAATGACTGAAAGTATGTTGGGTTGTATCTTCTCCAAAAATATAAAAGTCGGTTTATTTACAGTTTTCTAAAGTGTTGCATTGGTTTTTGGTAGGTAGTGATATCCAAAAAAAAAAAACCTTAAACTGACTGAGATTTAGTTTGATATCTGGCAACAATATCTGTACCTGAGGGAAAAATCGAATAACAATTAGATCACTAGAAATGGCAGAAATCCACTGAAAGGAAGGAGTCAACTCACAGAATCGCCGTATCGGGTCCATAGTCCATATTGGGTGAAAAATTACAGTAATTCACTCCATTAAATCACAAAGCAGATAAACTTGCTGAAGTTGATACAGCTTTGGAGATTCTTCCAGAAGTAATCAATCTGGACCAGCTTTCAGCTAAGTGTAACATATTGCTTCACAATAATATTTACCAATCGTAAATCATCCATTAAACCTAACTGTAATGTAATCAAATTTATTTATTTTTTACAGAGCACTACCTTATATAAGAACATGGCAGATGAGATTAAATTACATTCAAACTTTTCCAGGAGGGGATCTGTCCCTTATATTACCGCAGCCGCAAATGGGTTTATTGTGATAGCCCGTGCTTATTAGTTATTGTAACTAGTGTCAGATGAAAACACAAGGAGACTAAAAAGAAGAATGCCAAGCGACTTAATATAAAACAAATAATTAACTAAATTAACTGTAAAATAAACTAGAGATTAGATTTTGTAAATTAGTGTAGCTTATCACTGGATAGGCTACTTCAAGTCATATTTTCATCATAAATATTTGCTTTTTGTATAAAAATGAAAATACAGATTGTAAATAATAAACGAAGTAAAAAGAAAAAAAAAACAAAATATCAATGTTATAATTTGAAAGTGTAACTTGATAATGTCTGATGTAAAATTTGAGTTAATTAAAAAATGAGTCGTAAATAATTCGTAAAATAATGCATCTTCATTGCAAACATGTATTTTCAATTAGAATAAATTCTCACTTGCTACCGTTATATTTCCAAAATTAACTTTAAAACTACCAAGGATGAACAACAAGAGTTGGAATTGATAAAAACCACAGGTACTGAGCGAAACTTGATTTTCGTCTTTTCAAGTCTGACAACGCTATCTCCAATTTTGCATTGCCAATAATTAAGCAAACACTTTCGAAACACATTTTTCAAAGTAACAATCTCTGCTCAGAAGGAACCTGTAGTTCAACAAAGTAGTTTTAAACATGCAATTTATGAGGCTCAATAATTCAAATCAAGCCATTTAAAGAACAGTTAATGTTAATAGTGAACGACGATCGTTCAATTTAAACACGTTATAGCTAACTGTCACAGCTCGTAAAACTTAATTCTAAATATTTCTTGCTTGCATCTGAAATCTGGTTGTAGATCTATAATTTATTCTCTTTTACCAATTTAAATCGCTTCAATATCCAACATCTACGTCTGTATTAAAAAAAACTACAAACGAATCGATACTGGCAAAATATGCAAATAAATTGTATAGTCAAAACGCTTACTTTAATATTTTTATTGGCTTTTAAATCATGTTTACTATGCCTGTTTTATGCTAATACATTTACACTCTTATAGAATTTTAAAATACCGTTACTTTCTTATCCTACTTGAACTTCATTATTATTTGCTTCTTATTTGTTAGTTTTTTGTTTTTTTTTTTTTCTGTCAAGGACATCATATCAACAATATGAAATTTTATTGCTCCAGCTGGTATTCGTATATGTACGTATAGAAATGTATATGTATAGATTTTTGTAAATATGCTGCATGAAATGGAAAATCAATTTTTGTAATATGATTCGATAAGGATGTGTTTTGAAACATAACAAAAATAAAAACAAATAAGCAAAACAAAAACCAAGTATGGAATTGTAATGTTGTAATGGTAAATCAATGATGATGTACGGCGCGTGAATATTTCATTTCATTGTATTTTGTTTTTGTTGTAGTTGTTTTTTTTTTATAATTTAATTTTTCATGGTAATTTTTTTTGTTGTTTTTGTTGATACTTTTATTAGCCGTTTTGAAATATTATTTTATCAATTCAATAATAATTGAAATTATTCCTTTTCAATATTAACTTTTGATCCTTTGAATTTCTCTTCATTAAATTGTATACTTTGTTCGTCTGGAATATTTTTGTTAGGAATTATTGAAATATGTTTTTTATAGTTTTAATTAATAGAAAATAATTGCAAAACAATAAAAAAATGTAGTTCTATGAAATCATTTAAAATGACTTGAACGATTCATAGGTTTTTGAAAACAATGTATTATATCAGTACGAGCTGTAAGCTTTAAGTATAAAATTCAAACTGTACTATTCTGATAAATTATAATATTGCGAGCTCTATATGATGGCCAACTAGTGCAAAGTACAATTTTGACAGAACGAAATTCCCGGTTCATTAGTTTGATTCGTCTATTAAGAAAACATAAAATTGTGTTATGCAAAAAGCATAATAATCTTAAATTAACGGTATTTTAAAATTGTATTTTTTTTTATTTTATTGCAATTATATATTTTTGATTTTTTTTTGTGAAGGACAGTGTCGCCTTAAACTAGTTTTTTAGACTAACCATTAATACAGTTTTGGCTCTATTACTTCAGATATCTTTGACCAATCAAAATCCCCTTAGGAATTATTGTAAGATAAAAGATTTTTTCCTAACACAGTTCGTACGGTTTCGTCCTGTGATTGGTGATTGTCAACTAAGCGTAAAACTTCAATATTAATATGTTGAGAAAGACGAATTTTGTGGCGTACTGTCAGTTTTTTTTATTTCGTCTTTTATTTCGTATCTTAAGATCTCTATGAATATCAGCATTACGAACATACCAGGGAGCATTGACAATCTTTCGCAACACTTTATTTTGAAACGTTTGGATAGTTTGAATATGAAGTTGTTTAGCACAACCCCCTATTTGAGTACCGTATGCCAAGACTGGCTTTAATATTTGATTGTAAATCAAAACTTTGTTATATGTTGAAAGCGAAGATGTCTGCCCAATTAGCCAATAAAACTGGTTGTATTTCAGTTCTAACTCTTGTTTTTTTTCTTAACAAGTTCTTTCCATCTGAGCTGAGATACTTGATGCAATGTCATACCAAGATATTTTGCTGAATTTTGATATGGTATGACGACATTGTTTATTGTGATCGCTATTAGCGACTCTATTATTTTGTTTGTAAAATTAATATGTGTGGATTTTGATTCGTTTAATTTAATTCTCCATTGCAATTATTCGGGATGAACACCTTACACAATCACATTCAATAGTTTTTGCTTTAGAATTTATTATATATCCTACGAATTTTCAGTGTAGAAGACTAGATCGATTGCAAGTTAACTTCATAACTTCATAATAGTATGGTTGAATTTTTGTTTCATTTTATTCTAGTCGGTAAGGCTGCTCGGGAATATCCTGAGAAATTCTTTTTTATTTCATATGCCTCAAATTTGAATACAACTAGTACAACATTATTACCAATTCGCTCCCAATAGGCAAGTGTAGCATGCTAGTATAGAATTGTAGAATATACAAAATGAAGCGCTGCTGGATTTCTAGACATTTTAAGACACACTCTAATTAAGTGTTAAACAGACTCCTTAAAGAAGAAATGTTAATCAATCTTAGCTCAGTGGGTGGAAGCATCCATATATCCATAAGAGACTTATACAGTAGTATTGACACAAAACAGGTAAATCGGATTGATGGAAACAGGTGAATTCGATTCTGACTGACTAAAGTTGACAAAGCGTAAACTAGAATATTACTTCAGCTTAATAAAAGCAACATTAGAACAATAACAGGTATGTTGATGATTTACGTTTTACTTAATAATTTTCTAATATTCTAACTGAATGTGCGGGTAATGCTGTTTTTGAGTTTTTCTTTTTGTTACTAAGTATTGGATAGGATTCTTCAATAAACTAGAACAATTTTAACAAAAATTAGGAAAAAAATAAAGTGAGAGAGCTCATCATCATCGATGTCCTGGAATCCCATCTATGGGGCATAGGGCGGAAAATCTAAGTTCCGAAAATTGTTCGTGACCTATAATCGAAAGTATTTCGATAATTTATTTCCGATTCTGTTATCTCGGTGTTCCGCTCGACACAACCATATGAAATATGCCGCACCCCCAAATCCGATGTGCGGTTAATTACAACTGAGGCTGTAGGAGGATTCATCGTGATTTCATCATTGACCCTTTGGCATTTTCTGAGATATGGGTTATAAAACCATAACCTCAAACCTGACAGGCACGCCCGCCCGTTGGATGGTCAGATACATCTTCTTAAAGGCCACTCATTGTGAGTACAGACGTCTTTTGCAGCCGCTGCATACATGGTTACGGAAAAGACCCTTAAATTCAAAATGTGAAAGTGGCTCAATTCCGCACATGCATCTTCAGCCTTTGGTTGCTACATCCGCCGTTGTCCGAGAGTGAGAGGGTTGGATGAATATTATGAATGAAGATTTAAATTTTTCGGATAATCAATTATTTTTAATATTCTTTGTTTTTTGCCATCTACATAAATTTAAAAGTGTAGGTATGAATATATGTCAGTGCACATGTTTCTAAGGTTGAATGCTTCAGGGGAGAAACATGAGTATTTATTCTTAACTGTACATGTACATGCACTTATTTTTCTAATAAGAAAAACAATAGAAACTTCACATTATAGTTAACCATGATTAGCAGTTGTACATAAACTATCCTCCTTCCTAAAGGTATTATTCTCCATATTCCGCATTTCGTGATCACAAGAGATATTTACAATGTAATTATTGTAATTTGTATCTGCGAGAAGAATTTATTATATTCGGTATAACGGCACCTAAGAACTAAAATGTGTAATCACTAGTGATACATTGTTTGTGACTCATATTATTGTATTTGTAGGTGTACCCAAATAAATACTTCCCAGAAGGATATTCAAAGTTGTATCACATCTTGAAAGTTAATCAGCCTTGACTTGAAGTTTTGCGAAATATCAAAAATGCAAAAAAATTTAAACGATTTTTGAATTAACTGTTTTTGAATTAACATTTACTAGTTTTAGTAATCAAATCGTTGACTATCTGTAAAAATGCTAGTACTATATTATACATATTATAATAATTATTTATAAATTTTTATGATGGGCCCATCAACCACTTCGGGTCCAACATATCATAATATATTTAGCCAGTTCAAGTATTCTGGTATGACCATAAAAACATCACTGAAACACACTGTTGTAGAAGACATCATATTCCATACTATCATTTCTTTGGAAACTATCATACTCTTTCTACATTATTCTGCCACCTATCTATAGCCAATGTTTTAAACCTTGCAGATTATATTTTGTTTTATCAAGGATTCACACTAATAAATTTACAGAACAATTTTTTTTTTAGCAAAAACAGAATCATTGAAAGCAAGTTGTTCTTGTATCATATTATATTTAGACTACATACCCCTTCGTATTTATATATTTTGTTTACTGTTGCATTAATTTAGTACGGTTTGCATATTTCATTTCATGCGATAATATTTCCAATAATATTTTGTATACATTTTATACCAGTTTTTCGTTCTTACCTAGATAAACACATGAATAAATAATAGAAAAAGGAAAGATAATAGAATTTCAGAAAAATGGGAATATTGGATTAAACTCATTAATTATTTATAATATAAGTTTCCTTTGATTAACATAATTTTTTGTTGCCTGATGTACTTCTCTTGGGTTCATATATAGCATTGTTTCTTTTTCTAAATCATTAAATGTTTACAATTTAGATAATTTTTTTACCGTTATTATTCTACTTAATGACGTTTGGTACAATACAATCGCCTGTAGTATGATAAATTAATTTTATTAAATTTACCTTGCAGCACAATATTGGAATATCAATATTTTGCACTGCTTCCGATTGGGAGAGAGATTATTGTGGTAATTAACTTCTTCAGTCCAAAAAGCAGGTTCTGCTGGTATACAATTTTCACATTTAACAAATATTATAATACTTATTTTACCTATAATTAATCAGTTTTATTGCGAAGTCTACTGACGCTGTCCGTGTTCAAAACCAAATGCAATAAATTTACTTTAATAGAGTTTTATTAATCATTCGAATTTGAAAAAATTATTTCTGAAAAATATTTTTAGAAGCTGCATAACAGATATTTATAGACATGGGTAGGCCTAATTCAAAATCTGTAGTAAGTTTGAATTTGTTATTCAACATAACATTAAGGGTCCAACATTTTTATATTTATACTTTTATTATTAATTTGTTGTTGTACAGTTTTGATTGATTGAAATTTCGTAAACTACTTCAAGTTCTGACTGGTGATGAAGAAATGTCGAAAATCATTTTAAGTTCAACAAATATCAATATTTAGGCCTGTAACACCTTTGTTTTTTTAATACTTTAGTGTGTGCTAGTGATTTAGGATTTCTTTAATAACCAAATCAAATTTTAGGAAATGGTAAAAAATGTATTTATTTTTATTTTTAAGACCTTAGCTAAGTATCAATTTTCATGTCTGTTACATAATTGAGTTTTGATATATTTGTGCTAGTAGTTGACTTGTCTATAAATTATAACTACTAAACTTGACCCTTCATAGCTTTGTAAGTTATCGTATTGGCTCCCTTTGTCATTATCAATACTGCGCCAACAATCAAACCCGTCTTTTCGAAGGTGTAGAACGGTTTAGGAAACAAACAAACTTTCATTTTATAATAGTGTAAATTATTGAACCTATACACATTATAAAATAATATTGTCAGAGGCCGGTCACTACAAGAGGGAGGTTAGAATACATACACAATACATTTTAGAAATTGATATGAAACGATTAAATAGATTTAAAAACTTAGATAAAATAATAAAAAATAAATTGAAAATGTCATATCATTTAATTTATTTTTAATATTATCAGACAAAATTACATGACATTTTTATTACACTGTCACCTAGTAACAAGAAAGAGCAACATTCAAATGAAATTTTTTTCCTTAGAGAATATTATTTTCCTATTTTTTTCGTTGTTCTTATTTTGAATTAAAAACAGGAAAATTAAAATCATGCATCCGACCAAATTTATGAAAATTATTCACACATTTTTCATGTTTTTTGTTGTTGTTTTTTTTTTTTTTTTGCTGAATTTTCATTATTTTGTTGAGCTGCTCATGTGAAAAAATACTCCCAAAAGGGAAATGACTATCAAAAAATGTGAAATCAGACAATAAAACAAAGAATTAAAAAAAAAAAAAATAGCAATTCACTTGTCGTTAACGGGCTTTAAATAAATTTGTTTTTGAGAATTACGAGTAGACTGAATTTTCATACATATCCAACACATAAAAAATTAACACATTTTGTTTGTTTTAACCATCATAATGCGAGATATTGTTGTTAATAGTAAATAAGTCTCGTTATCCATAGACTACGTTTTGAATTCAATCTTAGGTTTTAAATTGCAAAAAAATGGGAGCTGTGAAGTAATTCATTGGACTTTGATTGTTGAGATTGAAAATTTTGTTTTGCTTAAATAGGTAGACATATAGGTATTCCATGAACCAATTTGAGGTTTTTTCAAAGCGGTGGAGGTCTTGAGTTTTAGCGTCTTCAAGGACACCCAGTGAGTCTAGAAAGAAGGCTTGTAGATGGGTTTTCCTTTTTTGGTAATGACCAAGGCCAGTTCATAGAAAGTGTTGGACAATTGCATCCCTTCCTCTTCTCTACAGGTTCTGAAAACTTCGTTTGAAGGGAGCCTAAGTCTCCTGGTTTGTTTGCCAAAAAGACAATGATCCCTTGCATTATAAGATTCCTCAACGATAGTAAATTAAAATTATTTAGTTTACCAAAATAATATATAGAAATTATTAGACAGCGAATATCATTTAATCAGAATCAAAACGATTTTCTTTACCAACAGAAGGAAATTCAGGTTCTTGTAAAACAAAATATTTCGATATATCGATTGCTATTTGCTAGATCCATCCTTCGATATAGAAAAAATGAGATTGTGCCACGAAAGTGTGCCGTTTATTTTTATTTGAATTACTCTTAGTGTATCAAAGTTTTTGATATTCACATTTTCGAATAGAATATTTGGTATTGATGAGTTTTGATTTGTTGATGTAAGGCAACTTTGGGTTTTTGAAGCATTACATTTACGCTTTCCCAGTCTTGTTGTTTTTAAAGGCCGCCGCTTAAAAAACAATATATGTTATTTTGTTATCTATGAACTTACAGCCAGACATTGCAGTAGCTTTTCAAAGAAATACAAGAAATTAACAGCACTGGCACATCAACAAAGGTGTGAATCTGATGCTTTCAGCACCTTTCTGATGCACATAGAAGATCATTTATAAATATTATAAATAATTTTGAATAAAGCCTTGAGGGGTACCAGCATTAATATTGAATTGTCGGTATATAAAACCATTCAATACAACTTGTATTGAACGGTGTGAATGGAAATTTTCAATCCACGTGTTGAATCCACAGTCCACAATCCAATTGCTTCAAGTTATTTTTTAGTAATGTAGCATGCCAGATGCGATCAAACCTTTAGATATATATCTAAGACTATAGTTTTGGCTTGACCGTATTTTTTTATACATCCGTCCAAAAATGTTAGAAAATATCCAGTTGAACAAAAATACATCGCAAAACTGTGCTGCCATTAAAAATATTTAAAATTGGCATTTTCACATTTGTTTTTTAAACATTTGTTTCTAAAATTTTTAAAATCGACATTAAGACATTTGTTGTCGTTTGTAAAATCTTAAATAATTGAAATTAAATTTTAATTTAAAATTAATAATAAATTAAAATAAAATAAAACATAATTTCTAATACAAAATTTGCTAACATAGATATCAATATTACATTACTAAAATATATATGTAAATATTACTGCTAGTGTTTTTTGCATATTTATAATAAGAAAGAATTCTGGGAAGGTATCATAACCTCCAAAAGGCCTACCCAAATTTTACGGCTGCTGAAGCCTCAAACTTTGATGTTATGGGAAGATTTTCAAGTAGAAATTAAGGCATCCATTTGTTTAAAACAGCCTCTTAGAGACAGTTATCGTAACCAGCTTTGACTCTACTGTAACCTTTAGTTGAAAGCAACCACATCTTAAAGAAGATAACCATGACCACATTTAAATTTTTGGTAACCTCATCTTGGAGCTCATAACTCCAGTAGAATGGGTATAATACCTTCGCAGTTTGTGTACCTTTCTGTCAGACATATCAACCGCATTAACAAGTGATGAAAAACATTTCGGAGGTCATTGTAACTTCTATATGTAGTTTTGATCAAACCTTTAGTAGGGCTATCAGACCCACTTTTACAGGTAAGAGAATATCTATTAACATATAGCATTAAATTTATCAACTATATATGCAAAATAATGCTCATCAAAATATAATGTTTTAATTGATTGTATAGACATAAAACATATTTATTTTTAAACACAAGAATATCTTTAATTAAGCAATAACCTTAGCAATAAATTAATGATGCAATTGAATCGACGATATACGTGCGACTGAATAAAAATGAAATATAACTGAACTGCAACAACTGATGAAACAGTTATGACGAAATACCGATTCATTCAGAGTCATAACTACTGGCATTCTATTGTCATGACCAGCAGACATCAAAACCGGATATTTGTATCAGTCGATTATTACAACCGAATGTTTGTTATTGTAACTGAAATTATTTCGTTTGAGTTTATATTAGCTTATTCGAAGATATAAAAGCCATAAGCGATGGTTATCATAGACAGTTGCCCGAAGCTATCACAACCGAACTTTTTTAGAGATTGCAGCAGCAAAATTATCGGTTATCGCAGCCATATTTTCAACTGTGTGTCATTGGCACATTAAAGTTATCTCACTTAACGATTGGTAATAAAAACAGCTTTGAGGCTGCACGTACCCCAAGAAAGTTTTTAGAGCTGAAATTTCACAGTCATAGCCTCATTTTGGGACTGGTACTATGGTACCACTGTTGCTACTTACAAATGCGCAAATTTACTATATCCGCTTTACATGGTGATAATTTTTCTCATGCTACTTACGTTTAGCGTAAATAGAAACAGATAGTAACCTACTTGAGCTAGCTTGGACCTGAATATTTTATGATCACTAAAAAACTTATCAATTTAATAAATCAAACAATTTCATCAACAATTCCACAACAATATCGAAATACACAATGTCGATCTTGCAATTAGACATTCAACCCATTTCATCGATATCGTTATAGAAATACATACGAGACACCTAACTTATAATTTGTTTTATTATCATTCTATCAAAAAATAATTCAATTTAATCCTTGTTTATTTTATTTTATTATATTATATCCTTTCTGCAAAAAATAATCTGAGATATAAACCTATAAAATATACAGTTAAATATAATTCTCAGCTTCAAAGATAAAAAATATTTAATTAAATACATCAAATTGCTAGAAATTCAATTCGAAACATTATTAACTATAATCTGATATTAACTTCCTAAGTAAATTACAATTTTTTACAAAGTCCTTTTTATCAAATCAAAAAAAATAAAATATCCTTTTTGTTTTGATATCCTATCTATGTCATTCCAAACTTTTAAAATATCTCAAATTATTGTTGCAGCTGACTGAGCATTTTTTTTTTGACTCTCTTTTGTTTTTATTTCTTTTAAATCCATTTTTTATTTCTTCTCACTTTTTTTATAGCTTTTTTTTTATTTAAAAAAAAAAACAACGAAAATAAAAACCGAAATACCTAAAAAAAAAAACTCACACTAGAGCCACAATAAAGGATGAAAGCCAACCACAGAGGATACGTTTGTATAATACAGTTGTACTCGTACAGTAGGTATACTGCTCTATTTGGTGTTTTTATTTTTATTTGTTTTCTTGTTTTCTTATTTTTATGTTTTTGGATCTTTGAATAATTACAAGCCCATTCAAGGTTACTTTATTTTAAATGGAATTTTTTAGGACTTTAAAAATGAAAAATAACAAAAAAAAAAAACAGATTGTAGAATACGAAATAATATTGGGTTAAAAGAAATTTCATTACATTACCATCAGGTCCGAAAAAAGTGTCTATGAATTATTTTCTTTTTAAAAATTTAAATTTAATGAATAAGAGAGTATAGAAGTATTTAAGAGTAGTTATGGTGTGTTATTTAGAAAATAACAAACAAAAATATTTAGAATATTTAAAAACAAAAAATTGACTAATGAGTTGGTAAGTTTTGTTTTTATTCTACTCAAAAATTAGAATTTATTTAATTATTTAAAAAAAATTGTTGGAAATTACTAAAACGAGCCAACAAAAATATTCTTAAATTTAAATTCATGAGTTTTATACTTGATATGGTCATGTATCAAGAATGTTTCGATAAAGAAATGTTTTTAAATAAAATATAGGCTTTGATCTGTACGTTTTTAATGAAAAGCTAGTCTATTATGCATTAGGAAAATTTACGATTCCAAGTGCAATCGAATTATAATATTATTGAATTATTCAAATTGAATTCGCATATAGCATTCATAAGGCCCAAAGTGCGTATATGTCTAGTAAACAAACATGGTACTTCAAAATAAACAAATGTAAAAAATAAACTCACTGATACAATCAATAACTGGGTAGCAACACAAACTCCAAAATTGTAGACCATATTGTGTCTAATTGTGTATGCCAAATCTTTATGTAAAAGAAGTTACGATGTTTCATCCCATAGACTTGGAATTATATACAAAAAAAAATTTAGACAACCTATAATCATGATGCCACCAGATGTCGCATTGAGGCAGATCCTGGAGAAGACCGTCGAATTTCAAATCGATACGCACCATCTTTTTATCGATTTTAAATCTACCTAGGACAGCATACATCGATCAGTGCTTTACGAATCAATGTCGGAATTTGATTGCCCAGCTAAACTTATCCGTTTATTGAATAATTACCCTAGCAAACCGTTGCTACTTCGGTTTGTCCAAACAATGGGTTCAAAGCTCCTATTCCAAAATACCAAGGCACAATTATGCAAAACGTTTATTCTTCCGGTGCTGCTATATGGTTCTGAATCGTGCGAATTACCAAAAGCAAGCGAGCATGCACTTGGTATCTTTGAGAGAAAAATTCTTCGTCGCATTTATGGTCCTGTGTCTGACAAAGGGATTTGAAGAAGGATATGCCAAACTATACCGGCTGTTCAACGACATGAACCTAGCTATAAAAGTCACAATTAAACGTCTTTATTGGCTAGGACATGTAGAGCGTATGGATGAAAATGTTCCGGCTAGGAAACTCTTCCAATTCAAGCACCTGGGAATGCGTCGTCGAAAGAGGCCGCACTTTCGTTGGAGAGATGAAGTATCGGCAGATATGAAAAATACTTCAAATCACTAACTGAAGAGATCCCGCTCGTGAACGAAGTCAGAGGAGGACAATTTTACGTTTTTTTATTTTACGTTTTATATTAGTTTAACTTAATAGCAGATGTGATCAAGTTAAGCCTAGAGGAAAAAAAGTACTGTTCAGCGATATTTCTAGATATTAGTAAAAAAAAAAGCATTTGATAAAGTCTGGCATGGAGGATTGCTGTACAAACTAAAAAAAATTTTACCACAGAGCTATTGTTGCGGTCATATCTTATCGAAAGGCACGTTTTGGTGAATCATCAAGGTGCCTATACACCAACTAATGAAATTATGTCAGGTGTACCACAGGGCAGCGTCTTAAGTCTTCTCTTATATCTCATTTACACTGCAGACTTACCAACAACAAATGAAACAATCACCTCCATTTTCGCTGATGGTACGGCCATAGTGACCTCCCATAGTAACCCAGTGCATGCCTTAGAGATTCAGCAATACAGCATCAACAAAGTTCAGCAATTGCTAAAAAAGTTGAGAATCAGGGTGAATGGATCAAAAGCAACACTTATCATTTTTACTAAAGAGAAAACCTTGCAAGCACTTGGACAAGAGACTCACATGGAAAATCCATATCCATAACAGAAGAAAGCAACTGTGTTTGAAGCTAAGCAAATTGCATTGGCCGCAACTCGACGTTGTCACTGGAAAACAAGTTCCTGATTTATAAAACTGTCTTTAAAACGATATGGACCTACGGAATCCAACTGTGAGGAATAGCCTGCAATTCAAAGATTGCAATTTAACAGCGTTTTCGGTCACAGCTATTAAGATTGATAGTTGGCGCGCCTTGGTTTGTCAATAAAGATGTCCTACATCGGGATTTGCAGGTGCGAATCAAGGAGGAGATTAGAAGCATGAGCGGAAAATACCAGAGAAGATTAGCTGCACATCCAAATAGACTGGCAAGAAAAGTTGGTCGCCTTAAGCGTCCTAGAATCCTGCAGCTACCCAATAGACAATAGGAACAATCAAATGAGTGTGAAGAGATATAATGGAGTATAATTTTGGCATCATGGATGGTTCGTCACTGGGTTATCTCATCTGCTAGTCAGTGCAATTTTCTCTTTCAGAGACAGATTGTAATGTTTCATTGGGAAATAAATTTAATTGTTGTAAATAGTAGTTATAATTATACTGGTGTATTACATTATCTGTAGCCATATTTTTATAATAATTATAAACAGTTATAAAATAAAAATATTTAATAATTAGTTGAAATATAGGCATATCCAGCATCGTATTAAAAAATGATTTCAACATTTTATATTACAGCATATCCAGAGTAGAGCTGAGCTCGGCTTTCTACTGATTTGTTTAAAATTTCGAATATGTTTAAAATACATTTTCGGACTTATTTTCATTCTTTAACATAAAATTTATAAATGCATTTCTGTATATATAATAAACAAATACCATAATAAGCTAACACTAAAATAAGATTGATTAAAATTATTGAAAAAAAAATTAATTCACGTTTATTTACATAAAAATTCCTAAAATACTTAATCTCTCCCGTTAAAATATTATTATTTCCCAAAAAAATTAAAAAAATTCCACAATATTCTATATAGCTATATAAAAATAACAAAAAAATTCATTCAAAAACAAACATTTTTAAAAATAATATAAAATATTTTTTTTATATAAAATTTCAAAACCAAATACACACATTTTCGTAGCGCATATATAATTCAAAACAAAAATAAATTAAAAATAAAAACAAAAATAACAACGAAACTTTAAATGTCTATTACAGGATATCATCAATAATCCAGTTTTCAAATCAAAAATTATACACATAGCTCATCTCAACAACAATCCCTTGCAACTGTCAGATATAAAAATTAAATAAATAGAAAAAAAAGTATGAAGAAAGAAAAATATGCGATATAGATAGAGAGAAGAGAAAACAAAATACCTATATTAAAAAAAAAATGGAGAAAAGCAAAAAAATATTTTCTGATTTAAAAAGTAGAAAATCAGCACCAGTATTATACAAAATAAAAAAAAAAATATTTAAACCTGCTGTCAAATATTTTGATAAGGGCTATCCTTTTCAAATATTAAAACCAAAAATAATAGTACAATTTTTTGTTACATTTTATCTTCTTGATTGTAGATAAAATTTCGGGTAAAACACCTTAATTACAAAAATATATTTAAAAATAAATTTTCTATTTTATCTTTTGTCTCCCATATTCATAACCTATTCTTTATTTTTTTTTTTTTTTTCAGAAATCAACTGATAAAGGTATAACAAATTTTCAACAGAATAAATTCATAAATCACAACAGAAATTACTGTAAACACTTTATTTTAAACACTTTTAATAAATTTAAAACACATGTAATTGAACCACATTTATAGTGTTTTTCTTGGTAGATTATCGCCTAAGGCTTGTTAAAATAATAATCAAAACAAATAGACAAAAATATCCAAGATTAAATTTTTATTTAGATAGAAAATTGTACATTAAAAAAAAAAAATACACGTGATCAGTAATTAACAAATTAACATCCCGAAGTGTTATTTAAGATTAATTTGCTTTAGATTAATTTCTAATCAATCCTGAAGCAGTCGTAATTTCCACAAATTTATTGTAAATTGTAATACAAGCAAATATAAAATCAATTACGGCATAGCATGGTTGTATTGATGCTTTTCCGAGTTTATCAAGGAGCATCAAATGATAATATAATATTGGGAGATCAGGAACGAGTATAAACTTATTAATCCCACGTAATAATGATAGGCTCAGGCATTTGTATTACTTTGTCAAGACTATAGTACTTTGGGGTACGTGGCCAAAAGACATAAATCCCCAAAATTTACTAAGCTGCAACAACATTTCAGGCAAAAATCCTTCTTATTATAATAATTAATTACATATTTTTTGAATATTGATTTTTAATTTATTTGCTTTTGTTTTTATAAATTTTATTTTTTTACACAAACATAATAATAGTTTTCGAAGAAGACCATTATTTTGAATTCTAATGTAAAGTGGCTTGTAACTTTAATTTTAAATGTTGCTGAATTTTGTTAATTCTCAAACTTTGAGTTAATTTTCTTTTAAATATTAGAACAAATTATGTCTAAAATAGTTGCTCATATACAATTGTAGAAACACCAATATTTAATGTATATTGAAATTTGAATAAATTGAAATATTGTTGGCATCTGCTTCAAGTTTTAATTAAAATTTTCCTTTATATTCATCAGTGATGAGAAATTACGATGAAGAACAATTTAAGTAGGTAAGGTAGATGGGTACTAGTTCCTACTGAAAATACGTCGACACACTTAGACCAGACAAGTATGAGTTACTCTATTTTAAAAGTAAATTAATATCTATCCCACGTAACAATTTTATTGCTATATGACTCTTGTGCACTCTTATAGCAGTATTATTGTTAATTTGATTGCTCCACAATTATTTCGAAACATTATAAATACTTTATAACACTAAAATGGACAATTCTATCAGGTACCGGAGTAATTGATGTAATATTGTTATAACATTTTAGTATGCATATGTATTAGTGTATTATGTTTTAATTTTGAAATGAAATTCATTTGGAATAATTTATGTTGTGCAAGAATGAAATAATTTGTATTGTGTGAGACCAATTTTTAAATAAATAAAAGAAAATGTTTTTTTAAATTGCATCTTTAAAATGTTAAATAATGTACTTTAATTAATGCATAACATTAAATTTAATATTTAAATAATTATTATTTTAAGTAAAAATGATACTTTTGCGAAAATAATGCAAAAAAAAGCTTTTCGGTTTTTGTTTATTTAAAAACCATTTTTTAACCATCTTTGTAGAAAATAATGGGCGTTGTTAAATATTTGTTCTAAATATTTATTCACAAGTTACAGTAAATTTATTGTAACATTATAGAAATACGCTAAAGTAATAACACTAATACTGCTATCCTAGCAATTCTATCCTTATAACAACACTTTAACTTTTGATATATGATTACGCGCTTTTGAATTTATAAAAACATTGCTGTATCACTTGCGGAAAATCCCATTATAACAACTCCTGCAATTGCTATAAGAACATTCTTATAGCAATACTAATCACATTATTCCCATAAAAACATCATTATAACACCTTTAGTGCGGGAGTCATATAGGAATCTTATAGCACTAATTTTGTTTTTATAATAATAAAATGTTACGTGGGGTAGTATATCTAATATACAGCTAAAAATAGATCCGTTAGTTCATTGTGAAGGCCGAGGTCCATTGTTATACCACGAAGAATAATAGATATTTTAATCAATATATTATGAAAAGCTTTCAAATAATATTTAACCGACTGACTGTAGAAGGTGAAAGGGAAGAAAATCAAAATAGATAAGGGTATTTATTTATTCTCTATTTACAATAAAGTCAAGCTATAAAGTTAAAGCAACATTGAAAACTATCACTGCAGTGACATTGTTTTTTGGCAAAGAAAATATCCCTACAGTCAGTGGAGATATTTTCATAACTGTTTATATTTTTTCTAGAATATCTAAAGATAATATGTGGATTAATAGATTTTTGGAACACATTTTCAGTAATGTAATTCCACAAATAAATTTAAATACGCAATTAATTTATCAAATAAGTCTAAAGATTGGAAAACTAAAAATACTAAAGCCGAAAATGTTTCTAGGTTTTGGTAATCAATTTCATTTTTAATATTATGGTTATAATATATGGGTATGGTTATATAATAATCGGAAATGCTAGTGTAGATTTTATATTTACATCCAGCACAAAAAATTTACGTAGCTACACCATAAAATAAATAAGAATAAAATTGAAGAATTAAAAAGGTTATGTAGAGTTCGATACGAATGTAAAATTAAAATTTGGAAGGATCAGTATTCCTGTTCAGTTTAATTTTATGTTTTGTGACATTAAAATTTAAATTGCAACAGGTAGATGAAATAGAATAGACACTTATTCTATTGAATGTGAGCCTAATCAAAAAAATAATAAATTAAGACGCTTTCAATTACTAAAGCACTCAGACCAAGTGGAAAAAATGTTCTAGCTAAGAAAATCTTTGAATTCAAAGAGCCCAGAACTCACCATCGATGGAGATATAGAGCTTTCATAGAAATAGAATATTGATGGAACCAAAATCATTGGAGAGTAATATTGCACTAGCTACTAAACATTCAAAACCTGTAGTACAAATCACAGAAACAAATTTCGTTTTATTCAAATAAATAAAAATCAAAATGAAAAATAATAGATAATTTACGAATCAACTGTATTATATTCGTAAGCATTTTGATATAGAGCAATTAACACTCCCGAAAATAGTTTATTATCCCATATATTATACCATAACAGGGAGTATATAAAAAGAGCATTAAAATCGGGATCTATAACACCCGAAAATTTTATCAATCTAGATGCAAAAGTTTTATTCAAAATTAAAGCAATGTCTCACTACTATTCCATTATAGTAGACGGGCTAGATGCACTAAAATAGAGTATGATCCTATAATTCCATGGACATTAGCAGCTTAAAATATGGTTCAAATATCTCTTTTAGGGATATATGTTAGATTACAGATATTACTGGTGGCTAAATATCAATTAATTTAAATATAGTATATAATTTATTAAGTTGTAATTAAAAAAAAAATTAATTTGTTTGTTAACAAACCTTTTTACAATTAAATCAAATTAAAGTAGAAACTTAACTATAAAAATTATAATTTTCACTGTTATAAAAATTGACAGCCACGTTAACAAAAAAAAAATAATTAATAATTGTTTAATTTGTTTTGTAAACTTGATTAATCTATACTTATAAAAGGGAAAGTTTGTTTGTTTGTTTGTTTGTACGCTATACACGCCCACAGTTTTAAAGATAGAGTTCTGAAATTTTGCAATTATTCATGGTACCGGTATGCAAATAACGCGGTACTTTACAAAGCCATCAGATGAGAGGTTCGGGTTGCTGCCGTACAACTCTTACCAAGACTCAGGAATATTTTAAAAACCATGTGTGTGACAGATATGAAAATTTACATTTAGATTCTCTTTCACAAATACAGAAATTCGACTGTTACCGATTTCGACAATTTGGACTGGTTCGGGTTGCTGCCGTACAACTCCTAGCACGTACGCTTCAGGAATATTTCAAAAACCAAGTGTGTTACAGCATAAAAACTTACCCTTAGATACTCTTGCACAAATACAGAAATTCGACTGTTACCGATTTCAAAAATTTGGACTGGTTCGGGTTGCTGCCGTACAACTCTTAGCGTGTATGTCTCAGGAATAAAAACCAATAGTGTTACAGGCATGAAAATTTACACTTACATACTGTATCAGAAATGTTTAAAAAAAAAAATTGTGTTACAGACTTGAAAATTTATTCATAGGTATTCTATGAAAAATAAAAAAACATGTATTGTCCTGAAAAAGTATTTTCGAATTTAGGAATCAGTATAAAATTTTTACATGACTATGTGAAGTGGCTATGTAAATTAGCCACAAAAATGTAACGATTCGTTTTATTAATCAGAAAATACTGCAGAGTGTTTCAGGGGGTCCATGTGTACAAATCAATAGATACAGTTATCGATGAAAATGAAGTTGTTATTCCTCATCAATTGGAATTAAAAGTAGTAGCTTCAATATTGCTTCTACGAAACTTGAAGAAGCCAAAACTACGGTACTAGATTAAGAATAAGAACTTGGCATCCTAATTTATTTCAAGAATACCTCAACAGCAAGGAACGTATTTGCTTATACTTCATCAGAAAAGATCACCAGAATATTGTTTACAAAGAAATAATTTTAATATAAGTATAGCTTAAGTTGGAGTATTGTTGATATTTTTTTATCGTAGTGAAAAGAAATATTAGAATATTTTTGATAAACCAATTTCATAAATCAAACTTCATTGAAATCAATTCGATTTATTTTGTGATCGACCCGGACAACGTCGGGTAACTTTGCTAGTTAATAATATAAATAAAAGCTAAAAAAAACGTTCAATAATTGCAGGGTCCACTGAATACAGTACCGGGCTTAATCCAAGAAAGCAAATTATTCTTAGAAAGTGTCAGAAATTCAATTAATCATTTAAGACCATAAAATTAATTTTAGTTTCGCAACACACTTCTATCACATTTAACATTAAGTACCTTGAATCAAATTGAGTTTCAAAATAAAATTTAATAATTCTAATCTAAAATAAGAACACTTTTTTAAATGTCGAATAATTTTTACTAAAATTTCGGATTATCCATCAAAGTTAAAACAAAACTCAAACTCAAATCGATAACCGTTAATATAATAACATTCATTTTGTTTTTTTTGCAATAATATACGATACGAGTGTAGTGAATTATTTCAACTCATTTTTTCATAATAAAAAATAAATTATTTTAAAAAAAAAATTCAGCAGGAAAAAAAGGATATTTTTAATATTTACGTACCTACATTGAGTAAGTATATAAAAACTACAGACAGCTATATTCCAATAATATATAGGTGTATTCAATATAATACTTCTCTAAACAATACAAAAGAAGACAATATCTTCATCTACATTCTAAAATGTACGAACATAAAATAAATATTTCCTTATGGGCAATCTCATTAAAAATAATTAATTATTTGGTATTTATTTGTCCTAAATTTTGATTTTGAATTTTGTGAAGTTTGAAATTTATTGGTAATTTTTTATCTCTTCTGAATAGTTGATTACTAAATTAATTAAATAATTGATAAAATCTATCATTCATTTTTTTTTTATTTCCGCCCTATGCCGTATGTAACTATTTTACACTTCCTTCGAATACATGGTTTAGTTATAGAGTGATCTGAAATTAAACGCGTGATGTTTTCACGACTTTTGTCAAAAAGTAATACAGTATGGGGTCTGAATGAGGCTGAAATTTTTATAAAAATAAAATCAGCTGTCCATTGGATTTTTCTAATAGTGCACCAGTATAACAGTACAATATAATTAAACAATAAGGGCTTCACCATTAAGTTTACATTGAAATATCAATTTAGAATTGTACAATGATACATCAACTCGTATATTCGTCTAATATTTTGTCCTAAGCATTTAAAATTAATTAATTTTTTATGTAAATTAATTACTGTGGATACATTTACGATTTCAAAAATGATATTTTTTTAAATAAATTAATTAAAAAGGCTTCCCAAGCCAAGTGATGAAGATGGCAACCAACGGAGTGCACATTCAAATCCCAGATTCATTTTAATCTTTTAAGGAAAAAAATTCCGTGTGCGGTTTTCTGTGATCGGATGCCTCCCCAGGTGGCGGATAGAGGGACATATGTCAGATATGAAAAATACCGGATTTTCCGGCGACCAAAAAATCACAACAAAACATGCAATGAACAAAACAAATATTTGTACCCCAGTACCACTTGCCAGTTAATCTGACAGATCCACCCTCTACAGAGGCAGGTTCTACGGCTTCTGGGGAGAGCCAATAATTGCATACCCTGTGGCAACACAGGTCTTCATAGCCTCACCCCGGGGGACATTTGGTAAATCAGATGCCATGGCAAATGGTGCTTCTGTGGATAACCTTCTTCTTGAGGACATTGAATCAATGACTGGCGTGTCTGTTGAAATACAGACTACTGTGATTCAACCATTCAGGAAGAAGGTAAGAAATAAAAAAAGACCATCTGCTGTTCTGTAAAGAAAAGGCGGAAAATGGCTAAGTGTAAGGCGGCTATGAATCCTCCCCCGCAAAGCTCTAAAGAAGGTGATCTTTCAAACGGGCTAACTTTGGAAGAGAAAAGTGATGTACCGAAGGCTGTCGTCTAAGACGGTCTCGGAAAGGCTAACCAAAAGGTTGGTCTCCATGCTGCGATATCATCAACTTCAAATCCTGGAGGTAGAAGGGTCCCAAAAAACGGTACCCAGAAAATTACCCATTCACATTAACTACAGTTAATCTTTAACCGCCATAAAGAGAAATAATTTTTGCTGCAGATGCGAAAGCTTTTGACTATTGGTAATTAATTATTTATATTATTCAAAAAACTTTGAAATGAATAAAAAAAGCTTTATTGAAAAAATATGGAAAATGCAGCCAGTTAAAATAAAAATAAATTATTCTATTAGAAAAATTTTTTTTGATGCAAAATATCAAAATAAAAAAATTTTTTGCACCATTTTTTGTATTAATTCCAGCTAGGTACTCAATAAAAATTTGTAATCACTAATTATTATTAAGAAATAATTTATTTTAAAATAATGTTTTTTTGAAAATTCTGCATCTATCTTTAAAAACAGCACAATTGCTTTTTTATTAGATAAACCGATTTACAAATGACATTTTCTCTCAGATCATTATTTTCATCTTCATCGGTTAGCTGACAAAAGCAGTCGCCATCTGTTTGCAATAAAAGTTAAATGATTTTAGGCTGTTGCATTTGAGGTGCAAAGTCATTTGATGTGCAGCTGATATTTTCGATTACATCTGTAAATTATAAAGTACATATACTCGGCTTCATAAAGCCATAATTCCATTTTATTTTAATAATAAGTTCGCTACACCCAATGATATATCAGTGCAGAACTTAGGTAGAAAGGTGTTTACCCTATTAATTTCAAAGACGAATTGAAATTTGTTTTTCTTAAAATATTCATACTGTGCGGAAGGGTTCAAGTCTAGAACCATCAGATTTTTAGTTGCATGATAACTAGTATAGCATATCGGTCGAACCATACAAAAAATTGTTTACAAAATCTTCAAAGTAGTAAATTAAAAATTCATTTAGACATAACTTATCAATTTTATAAAATAAGATAACCCCAACACAAAATTATTTAAATAAAAATGTTTCGTTGTCAATTTATCATTCTATTTACAAGTATATACATACCATAAATATAATATATAAACAGATTTATAGCTATAATTATATTTTTGTTATTGTTTAAGGACAACAATATTGTAAGGACATCGGTTTCAATATTTATTTTTTGTTATATTGATAAATCTCAATGAAAATAAAATAGTTTATTTTTTTTTTATTTTTTTGCTCTTATATTTTTTAAAAGCACTTCCGTTCTTTTAGTTTTTGTTTTTTTTTTATTTGCAATAAGTAAATCAAATCGATATCCTTTTATAGTTATCATCGTTCACAACAACTACTGTCCTATTTTACTAAACCATAAACACCTCTAAAATTTTCAACCTCTGTAAAATATTTTGAATGATGCCTACATCAACTTTATATATATGTATATCCAATTACATTATAAAAAGTAACAGCGATGATATAGAAATGTGGTTATCCTGTTTGTCCTCGAAAAATATTTCAATCATTTTTTCAAAAATAAAAACAAAAACAAACAAAAAATAATAATAAAAAATATTTTGGTTTCTGGAGTTGTTTTTCAATTTAAAAGGGTTTAAAGGCTTTTAGTTTATATATATCAAAGGTTTAAAATGACTTAATAAATAAATGTTGAATAAAGTTTAAAATAAATTTGGAAATTAGTATTGTCCATCAGGACAAGATCAAAAGGAAAATAATAATTTTTTTATTTTTAATTTTCTCTTTTTTTTTATATAATAAAATATTTGTAGTTTAGAGTTTAGATTGCGTTAATAGGGAGATATAAATAGATAGATATACGTATACATATATTTACGTATAGATATACGTATATAAACCATGAATTGGTTTATTATGATTACCTCTCTGAATGTTTAAAAAGGCCGGTTCTTATAATTACACTAAGGGTATTCTTTAGGTTAAATATTATGTATGAACGTTGTTAGAAAATGGCAAAGTTCACAACGAGTGAGATACTCGTAGTCCCAGAGCAGATTTTCAATAGGTTCTTTCTCTACTTCACATATTCTGAGCAAGTTGTTTTCAATTATGCCGATTCAATGTAGATTCTACTTTTACTGAACAATAACTAATTGCTACCCATGCATCTGTGTCCTGTAAGCTTTAACTTTTTAAAGCGAGGGGCTTATAAGTATCAACATTTTTTCATAGATCACCTGGTATGTTATCCCAGAAAACGTCAAATCAAATTTTGATCTGAATTTTGTCCTTTCTTGGCCCGCATAATCTTAACCGATAGGTATAATTTGCGCCTCCTTTCCTTCAATTCCAGAATGCCCTAATACTCGCATTATTGTGACTTTATTATTATTTTCGCAAATGTTTTTAGCAACCCTAGTTACAACTAGCTTTTACATAATTCCACACTAGTTTTGATAGTTACAACAGAAATGTAATTATGTAAAAAAAAGTATCTACATGCCCAAAGAAATTAAAATACAGACTAATTTTATAAAAATATACCGTCGAACGAGGTTAGAACGAAAATATCCTAAACAAAACAAAAATTTGGTATGAAAATACAAATTTTAAACAAATGCTAAATATCAGGTGACAAGTTGGTCGATAAAAAATCTTTGTAATAAAGAAGGCCGTTTGCCATTCACTTCAATAGTTAGAATATTTTGTAAATACTAATCTTTTATTAATGGAGTGACATAATATCCTCAATCATTTCGAAGTTAATAATATAACATACTATCAGGGTCAAAATTATGGTCAAATATACTGCGACCATAATTTTGACCATGATAGTAATAGTGGAATCATATGTAACAAACAGAATATTATAGTTCGATCCACACTTATGGAAAAACTTGAGATACATTTTAAGTATAATGAATAACGTTTAGCAAAAATAACAATGATTACAAACCAAGTTCAAAACGACTATACACAATAAAAAGATCATGAATACTTGATGTTAGTATCACTTAGGAGTATTTAGACCAAGATTCAGATTTAGCCTGGTACTTGGCACATATCCCACTGTCTTTTAAGATATAACCTATGCCATCGAGGTATTGGCATTACAGTGCAGTAAGACCGGGCCCAAAGGTGCCAACACATATATAATTTCAGATAATCAACCTGATTTAAAAGCTCTGGCTTCATCAATTTTTAAATCAAGCTTATCTATAGCTGTTACAGAAGCTCAATAAAGCTAGCCGAAAGAAACAGAGTTACTCTTATATGGACTCCTGGACATTAAGAAATGCAAGGTAAAGAAGAGGCAGATGTCCTTGCAAAAACAGGTGCGAAGAGTCCATTCTTAGGACCAGAGCCAAGTATTGTTCGTTCAAACGCCTGCATACAAAGAATTGTTTTCAAGTAGGAAACCACAGAAACCCAAAACATAAAAGATAGTTGACAAGGACTTACGCAGTCTAAATTCTTTTCCAAACTAAGTATTCAGATAATCAGGGGGACTATATCCAATGTCAGAATGTTGACATGGTTTATCACAGGTCATGGCCCATTCAAGAAGCAATTCTTCAAAATTAGTAGATCAAACACAGACAGATGCAGATTCTGCTTAGAAGAGGAGGAATCCTCCTCCCATATTGCATTTGATTGCTATAGCGTCGCAAAAGATAGCTCGCAAAAGATACAAACATTTCCACGGATACAAATTGCCTGATTCTGAATTTGATATCAAAGCAATAATAGCGTTTATCAAGGACATATACCTGCACTTCTGAGATGGCCGGGGAAGTTCAACAGATCTTAAGAGGTCGCAAGATTACAAAAATAACGTAAAAAATGCTATTACAAGGATTTTCCATAACTTATTTTTTTTTCCTGTTACTACTCGTGGGAGAATAAGGCATTAACTTGCTTCCTCCACTTTTCACTGCTTTGTGCAGTTATCTTAATTTCCCCCCAAATTCCTTAATTTTTGACGGTAGGTGTTTTTCGGTCCTCATCTACTTCTACTGCCTCGGGGGTTCCGTTCTATGTCCATTCTGGTTATATTTATTGGTGGTTCTCTCAAAGTATCCTCATCTATTTTAATTTTTTGTGCTTAATTTGACTCATTGAGGTCTATACACCTGTTATAAGTCCTTATTAATAATTTTACTGGGCCAAAATATTTCTGCAAATTCTTCTTTGATACTTGTTCGCGAATACTAGAAGTTTTTAATACCATCGCTGATATAATAACTACCAAAATAATGAAATAAATAAACATTAATCACTTTCCATTTAAACAGTTTAATCATAGTAAATTTTAAAAATGGTGCCAAGGATCTTATCATCATCAATATTAGTATATCTGCAGAATATATAAAATGAAAATCTCAAATATATAAGCATTCACTGATGATATTGTAAAAGTTTATTTATTTTTACGAGGATTTTAAATTTGATACGTATCAGATTAATGTAAAATCAAATCCTTGACAGTTCAATGAACAGATACTCTGAATTCTTAATATGAATTATGGTCATTTAATACTCATATTAGTGGTTTCTTGTGTGTTTGCTAGAAAATGTCAAACTTTAATTTAAGTTTATTTTTATTTTTTTTGGTTTTCACACTTGATGAGTTCCGAGAATACTATCTACATTAAAACAAAAATATTTTGTTCATAAGTTCACATGATACGTGATTTCTTTATGGTTAAGTATATTATATGTTCATTTAATGTCTCTCAGGTTTTTATCTAATCTACAATAATTTTCATTAATTTTTCATTTCTTGTAAATGATTGAAACATTCATTCACCACCACCAATTCATTCATTTTTCTTTCCATTTTTTTGTTTTTTCGTTTTTGTTTTTATCTATTCTATAAGTTTTCATATAATTTTCTATGGGATTTCTAGAATTTAATCTTATTGAAAAGAAAAATTATTTATTTGCGAAACGTTTTAATTAAAGTGAAAACTTTAACGAAAAAAAAAAATAAAAAAATTAAGAAGAAAAAAGTTTTTAATTAAAAAAGAAAATAGAATTCTATTGAAATAAAGTAAAAAAAAAAAAAAAAAATTAAGAAAAATCATGTTTTATTTTATTTCTAGATCTTGTTAAATTCTAGAATTTTTTAATTGCAAATTTGTTTATTAATTTTTCGATATTCGTTTTAATTTATTTAGAAAATTATAATCCATTTAGAAATGCCACATCAGGAACTCTTCAATAACAATTAAAATTTTATGAAAATTTAATCCTTAGTATTTGTTTACTGAATACCACTTGTCAAAATGAATCTAAATAAACTGAATTATATTGCATCGTCCCATTATTATGGCTAATTTTTTGCTCGTACGAAAACGAAAATGGTTTACTTAGTCACTTTCTGGGCTCTAACAGGCATTGAAGGTCCTGGACATGGCACAATCCTTCCCTGACTGCGATTATGAGAATATTCCAACTAATTGGAAAATTATTTGCTGAAAATATCGACAATAATATCAAACTGACTTCCAATATGGATTTGAGGATAATAATTGTAATTCATTTCTGATGTTAACTCAACATAAAGGTATTTCTGATCAATATTTGGTAAATAGCTTGTTGAATGGGTGGTTAATAGTGTTCGTGCAATGCTAACTAATTTTGACTTTATAAACTACATGCATTCAATTAAACGTTGGAATAGAGAAACATGTAAAAATCAGTACCAATACAACAGCCCAACCTTTTTGCAAATTATAATGCTCATATTGGTTGTGATAACATTGATCAAAATATTAATAAGTACAGAATTGTGCCTAAAAGAAGAATGGGTGATTCTTACTTATCTAATTGATCTGACATGCTTGGATATATATTGAATTATACTTGATATCATCAAATAAATCATTTAACTACACATCGCAGCTAGAATTTCAACGTTATAAAGTTCGTAAATATATATGAAATCCTTCATCAACAGTATGCCGCAGAATAACAAACCACGTTTCTGCCAAAGTGAAAGAATAGCTTTAGTGTATTATTTTTTATATGAGACTATGTAGAATTGCATCACGTGCATAAAGATTTTATGCAACAGTCGTAAGTTAAAGATAAACAAAATAAATAATTATTCTTGCATTTAATTCTACATCCAATACTTTGTCCAAATCTAGTTCAATAGAATAATACTAGGGGTCCCTGTTGAGTAATTATAATTACAGTTGAAGCCAAATTTAAAGTTTTTTAAAAAAACAGTAATTTACGTACTGACATAGACTTCTCACGATAAAGCACAATCCACTCATGTTTAATAAAAAGCTTGGAGGTTAGTAAGTTTTATTTTGGACACATAAATACACCTCCCTCATATACTAATTCGTTTTCGATATATTCCCTATAGCCAGTGGCATTTAACGGATAAAATTACTAAAAATAAAATATTTTTTTAATTTAACACATTTTTAACCAAAACCATATGATTACTACAAATGACCAAAATATATAAAACAATAATATCAAAACAGTTACTTAAAAAAATTAATAGAATAAATTTCCTTTAGTTATGTATAAAAATAATAAGGTATTGAATGACACAAAATGGCTATATTTTATTTAAAAGTTTGAATATTACAAAACCAAATAGAAATCTTTTTAACCCGTATGCGCATTTCGGTCGTATATATAACTTATTTACATATTAAGAGTTCATTTAGAAGAAGCGAGATAAAATTAGAAGGTGCTTACTGCGCATGTCCTTAAATTCTTGGATATTATAATTATAGATTATTTGTTATTGTATGTGATCAGTATTGGATGTGGATGAAGAAGGATTGTATTGTTGTGGATGTGGGATGTGGACAGGAATCTACATTGAATGTGGAATTGATAATAATTGAAGATTTTGTATGAAAATATTTTGTTATATCAATATTTCGATGAAGTTTACCCGACTATTCAAGCATGAAAGAGATAAATTAATAAACATGGTATGTTAATTCAAAATGGAGATAAAGTAAAACAATTTTTTTACGCGTAATTTAATACAAAATAGTTTAAATTTTAAAATGAGCGCCAGTCCAAAAAATTTTATGTCAGCGTGATCATTATAGGCTTTTTAAAATATTATTCTATATTTGCAAAAAAATTTATTAATACAAGACCCACATCCCGAAAGGGAGAATCTGACAGGTAAACTGATAAGGAGCTAAATCTATTATGTAAAATATTAGTTAAAAAGCTTCCAGTTCAAGCTATTTGAATTTAAAGTGCTGATGTTCTAAGTTCCAGGATTATCTATGGCAACAAGTCATAACCGCTTATGTCTGAAATTGATGTTTCGGGTAAAATCAATTTTAAAGTTTTAATAATAGTTTCTATTTTGTCTGTTTATGTAAGCATATGCAGTCCAAAAATTTTATTTTGTAAAAAGTCCTTACGTTGTTGTAAGTTGTTTCTTACTTTTCAACTAGTAATAATTGCATCTCGGTAAAACCTCATTGGTAACGATATCGTCTTTGCACAAAGCTATGCGCTCTAGTAAAGCAATCTTAATATTAATAAATATGAATTACTTTGTTCGGCGCTTTAACAAAGCAATGCTGATATTAATAAATATAATTTGTAAAAATCGCTTAAGAAAAAAATGGACGGCCTTTTAACTCAGGATATTTTCACAATTTGAAATAAAACTCCAAATTTTTTAAAAGCCACTTATCAATTTCTAAGTTATTATGGATGATTGTATGAATATATTTGAAATATTTTACTTTAAATAAACAATGAAGACAAAACCATTTTTAGGTCATATTGACATAAGCGAATATGTACCCTAGCAAAATGTGAATTATACTTGTCAGAATCAAACCAAATTTTGGTAGTAAATATTTTTGAAAATTATGAACATTGAACATCATTGAACATCATGAACATATTTGACTTCGAATTTTTTTTATGTTGACATAAGCGGTTTTGTTGGCTCAGACATATATCCTGAAATCGTTCAAAGATTTCTTACAAATTCGAAATCAATTTGAACGTAAATAAATAAATTTTTATTCAACAATCATTCTTCATTCCAACATTTTCAAGAAAATTAATCATTTATAGAGGGCTTAAGCTCATAAGGAAGTAGGATATTTGGGCACGAGGAAAAATTACGTAAGATAAGCCCTGCAAGTTTTGGTTGAAGTGACACACCATCGTAAGGTCGACATAAAATACGATAATCATTCTCTTTAACCATAAATTATTAACAATTGAATGTTTTTGATGACTTTTGCTTTAATAGTTTAAAACGTTTTTGAAAATACAAACCAAAAAACACAGAATTTGTTTACAACTACAAATAATTGATCATCCTTGAACAGAATCAAAAACGTACCTGTCCTGGTAAACTTGGTCAATTTTAATTATAACATAAATATTAACAATAGAAAATAAAAATCTAAAGTTTCCTTTCCATATTTTTAGTTAGACAAATAATTTAACAATAAAAACAATATTTCAATTAAATTCTTTAAAAACAAAAATACCTATAAAGCGATAAAATCAATTTCTTCCAAGGATATCCTTACATAATATAATATTTTTTTACCTGTATATTGTATACTACACTCGTCACAACCATAATCAAAGTATATATAAAATACCTGATAATTTAATCAAACAATTTTTATTTTGTTTTATTTATTTTTCATGTTCAATTTTTTTTTTATTTATTTTTTTTCTTCTTCTTTTGTTTTGTCTGATATCCTTTTTATGAGATTTTCAATTTCCCTGAAATTCACTTTATCAGAATAAACAACAAAATAACAGTGAGAAAGGGAGGCATAATAAAAAACGAAAGAAAGAAACAATTAAATTAAATAATATATAAATTAAATGGGAGAGAGGGTGGGTTAGGCGGTGGTTGTGTGAACTAAGTATGTTAAGATACAAAACTCAATTTACTTCAAGATGGGTAATATTCAACTTGAAGCAGAGAATTCTTTAGAGATTGAAATTTACAATTTTAATTCAGTAGTGTACTTGACATAATATTTCTTCTCTTATTTATTTTTTAACTTAATTTCTCTAAAATTCTTGTTTTTCTTTTTTTTTTTTTTTAAATCATTAATTGGGTAATCACTTGTACTAATATTTGGACGTATTTATTATTTTTTTTGTATCAGTTGGGTTTTGAAGGTTGTACTATCAATATATGTGCTCAAAATTATGTATCAAAAAAGAAAATATCAATGCAGAAAAAGAAGAGAATCTAAATGTATTCGACCAAAACCTTGTATAGGTTTGAAGAATACCAAATAATTGGCAGGAAAATCATATTCTCCAATCATACAATCATATTATTGCATCAGTTTAATCCAACCCTCAACAAAGTATCACTGAAAATACTAGAATGGTCATTACCCAAAATAATAAAACTACTCGGTATCACTTTCAAATTTATTTTTTTTTGCCCATGACAGTGCGATGTTCTATGTAGGCGCATCCTCTTCAAATTTATTCTTCTTTTTTATTGTTCAAAATAACAAACAACAGGTCGTTGACAAACGCGGTCACAGAAATAATGTTTGTCTCAAAATCTTGCAGATCTTATGAAACGTAGATTGAAATACCAACTATCTGCTTTTCTCTCATATATAGCTTATAAGTATTTGATTAGTCTATGTTGTTCTGGCAACTCTAATTTTAAATTGTTGTCCTGGCAACTCTAATTTTTGAAGTTTTAGTTTTTAATATTTGTAGTTGTAGCATTTATAATATTTGTAGCTATACCTTATATAGTTATTAATTATCTGTAATGTAAATTATATTGAAATAAACACATTATTTTAACAGTCTAGAACCAGAAACCACTCAATAGTCTCTACCAGAATATATTACAAAACATTAGAGCGATAAAAAACTTTCATATGCATGAAACATTGGAAATGAATAGCAATTAGACCAAATGACGTGCATGATGTATGGCAAAAGATTGGGAGGATTACATCAGGCGTTCCAACATTGGTTCTAACACTGAGTGAAAAAAAATCGCTGATATCTAACATTGCATTACCAAATTTATAGGGAAGAAAATAATATCTATGTTCAGTTTTTTTATTTATATTTAAATTTTCGATTACCAATATTAGAAAATAGACACAATTAGATCAATAATTGATGAGCTAGGACAAATACAGAAATATCTAATATATTAGTACGCTAATAATGTCCGAAATTCAATTCCAAAACCACTAAAACGATAAAACCAAATAATATATTCAATACAAGAACCAAATAAAATAATAAAATAATAAAATAACCAAATTTCTAGTTTTAGTACAGTTAGTACTAATTTTCAAATAAATTATCGACAAAACTTATCCCCAAGTTCTAAACCCACATATTTATTATAAAATAAAAAAAAATTTTAAATAAATTATCGACAAAACTTATCCAAGTTCTAAACGCATATATTTATTATAAAATCAAGATTTTTTTCGACACTTTAATACTAAAACGATACTAAAACGTGAATTGATACTAAAACGATAAAACCAACCAATATATTTAAAAATTAAAATTACCGATTAAAACACTTTAAATTTGAAAAAAAATGTTTATACGTTCACAGCCAACAATAATGTTGAAATTTAATTTAATTTACAAGCAAAACTAAAATATCCATGCAAATTACATTTTTATTTACTAAATAAAAATTACTTTTTATGGCGCCAACAGTTAACGGATAATTTTGGAAATTTAATATTAAGAAATTTCAAAAAGTAAAATGTCAAATAATAGCTATGTTTTTAGGCAGCGTTTATAAATCAGAGTTTGTTTAATCAAAAGTCTAATGTTTACATTAATTTTATTTCATTTATAAGTTTTATTACAAATACATCAAGTTTTGTTTCAAAACTTTTAATTACATTATGTCAAAGGTGTAAAAAATTAAGTAAAAAAAATATTGACATTGCGTCAAAATATGCGCATCCGAGAAAATGAACAGGAGTTTGCGAAATGGCTACTGGATATTGGTAATGAAATAACCGGCAACACGATAATATTACATCTATAATGCTTTCCAGAAAATCAGAACCCAGTTGCACAACTATACGATGACATAAATTTAGCTACAATAGATCCGGAAAGTATTAAGGACAGAGCAACAGAGCAGAGAGTAACAGTAACCAATGAAATGACGACTCATTGGAAATAAATAATAAAGTATTACAACGTTTAGATGGCACAGAAATAGTTTTTAAAAATGTCGATACAGTGGTCAGTGATGATTTGAATAATCAACTATCATGCAATTTAACATAAGAATTTTTGAATAGCATCACTCCAATTGGAATGGCTCCACACATTTTGAAATTAAAAATAGGAGATGTCATTATGGTTCTCAAAAACCTTATACTAATGTATTTACACCTATGACTATTTTTAATTTCTACTTAGGCTAGAGTTGACTAATTTATTTATTAATCAATTTATTATTTAAAGGAAAAATGGCGACTAAAAACCTTTTTGAATATTTATGATTTTTCATAAAACTTTTACCACTACTTACATACTAAGAGATAAACCTAAATTAAAACCTATTCTAAAATTGCTCTGATGAGCGGATTATTTGAGTTGTAGCAACTTTCCAGGAAAGCAGGTGTCAGATTTTCAACTTGTTACAACATGATGTTTATATTAGCTAATTTATGCAATTTCTTGGTTGAAAAATGTCTATAGGTATTGCAAGAATTAATTTCAATATTGCATTTTGTTTTCTTTGCAAAACTTGCATATGTGTTTTGGCAGTGTCTTTCCATACGATAAATCCATATAGAATTACACTATGGAAAATTGTTTTATATATTAGGAGCTTGTTTTCCGAATTTAAAAATAACTTACGATTTATTACAGGATACAAGAGTTTAACAAAGAAATTACATTTTTCAATAGCTTTATTAATGTGAGTCTTAAACAATAGTTTTTTTATCGAGGTGAATTCCAAGATAAGTGATGTATTCTCTCTTCCAAACAATCTTTATATTATTAACCCAAATGTTTCTGTTTGGCAATAAACTGGATTTCCTTCATCTGGTAAAGAAAAACGCTTTGGTTTTTTTTGCCATTAATTTTTATTTTCCATTTGTAGTAATAATCTTGAATATCTTTAAATGCATTTTCTAGATTGTTTGTAATTTCAATTGGGCAGTTTGACGTTGTTAAGATAACCGTAACATCTGCGTATAACCCAAGAGTGCTGTTGTTGGACGTAGGCAAGTCTGCTATGAAAACATAATAACATGGATGATAATATTGAGCCTTGTGGGACTCCTTAGGTAAGTGCCACAGAATGCGATACATCTGATCCTATTTTAACCAGAAATGATCTTTTTTTTAAGAATTTTTGTATAATTTTTATGATATTGGTAGGACATTGAGAAATAATTAATTTATGAACTAAGCCATTGTGCTAGACAGAATCGAAAGATGTTTCAATGTCTAATGTCATCATCCCTACAGATTTGTTATTTTTTAATTTATTTTTGATGATATTTGTTATCCTACGCGCTTGGTGAGAAGTTAAGTGTTTACTTCTGAATCCGAATTGCTCATTAGGAAGTACATTTTTATCTTGTATAAAGTTGTCAAGCCTTTTTTTAATTAATTTCTCAAAAAGTTTTCCAATAGTGTTTAAAAGACTAATTGGACGGTAACTGTCCACGTTTATAGGTTTTTTTCCTTGTTTTGAAATGCGAGTTACTAAGGCTATTTTCCATTTTTCGGGAAAGTAACTAATAGTCGCAAACATTTATTAAAAGTTGTACTTAAGGTTTGATAACTTGTCTTCGACAAGTTTTTCAGCACTATATCAAAAACAAAAATCATTTCTAATTTTAATATTTACCAGTCAAATCATACAAAAAAAAAACAATACAAAACACCATTTTCTTATTATTAAAATAAGATAGCTCCTCTTATTTCCTTGTGAAAATATTTTTCTTATGCCCTTTTAAAATGAAATTTAAAATAAACACGCGAACAATACAATAAAAGAATTTCAAGAGATGCAAGAAACAACAAAACATCGTCATTAGTTGAGCTGACGTGTGTTCACCCCCAAAAACAAAAAAAAACAAAAAAACAAAAAACTAAATTTGTAGGTTATGCAAAAATAAAAGCAAAAGAATAATAAACTGAATAAAAAAACACTGTTAATAAAACAACGGTAAGTAATCGAATTTTGTTTCCTTTTCCTCTTTCAAAAATAAACAATGGTTTACATGAAAAAAAAAATGCTAATTCAACAATAATGCGCTCGCATTTTCTTTTTTATTCTTGTAATTTGTGCTTTTTCTTGTTCGTAATCTTATTGGAACTTAATTCACCTTGAATATGTTACGCGATTTATTTTAAATCTATACGCAATTCAATATTGAAGAAAAAAATGTGTTTAAATTCCATACCCTAAGTTAATAAATTTTCAGAACTTTATAATTTGAATTTGAAAAGAAAATATTTTCAAAACCAGCTACAAGATAATATCATGTCAATATCAATGAACTGAAATTCTATAACATTAATCTGACATTAGAATGAAGCCTTTTATTGTGAATTCATTTCAATTACTAGATTCTCTTTATAGATTTTCGTGAGAGAGTAAAAAATATGTATTTTTTTATTCTCACAAAATATGTATGTATTTACAATATATTATGTACATGTATTAAAATATTACAAACAAATGAAAAAAATGTAAGGCATCAAAAGAATGTATATTTCTTTAACATTTATACTTAATTTCAATCTGCAAAGTTTGTTCAAAGTAATAATATTTACAGTAAATTTTGAGCTTTCTCAAAGTAACAGTACACAAATACATCACTGTTAATCAAATTCGGACTTCCATTCATAAAAATAACTTTTATTTGACTAACTAAAGATGAAAGCACTGATAGCACTCAGACACATACCGTAAACCTAACGATATAGTGCAAAATCCAATGTTTTTTATATTAAGGTCTATATTCATCTCTTTTCACCATATTCACCACTATGAAGGTTCACTTTTTCACCACCTTGAGTTAATGAATAGGTGTTTAGTTTGAAATTAAGCAATATTATGTTACAAAAATATTGAATTATATCTTTATAAAATTTATATAGGTATAATTATTGATTCGATGTCATAAATAAGATCTCAAAATAAGATTTTGAGGTACAGAATCAATTTTCGATGAAAATTTGCATAGCTAACATATCTCTTTAAAAAGCATGATCAAAACATTCCTAATTTCAATAATATACGATCCAGGATGAAAAGAAGCTTGACTTTGTATGTTTGTTCTATTAATTAATAACTTATTATAAAATCTATGACTTATAAGAAGAATTAAAAACATTTTCACTGCTTGAGAACATAAACAAAAATATCCACGATAATAACAATGTTTGAAGACAAGAAATTCATTTCTATCAAATTAAAATTATTAGTGGAAAAAAACGCTAATTGAATTCAAAATCCAAATATTAGTTTAAACAATTCCGACCCAAATAAACAAAAGCAAATATAATTAAAATTCAAAAAGATTTCAAACCTTAAATTCAGAGACAAATTTTTGTTTTCAATCTTCTTCATTACACTTGGTAGTAAAGGGGTTTCTACCTCAACCTAGCTCAGATATTGTGGTTCTGAGACTGTGCTTTCAGTTTTCAATCATCGAAATTAGTCAATTATTGTCTAATGTTGGTATTCTACTTAGTGTCGCTTATGCCATCTCTAATCTAGTATAAAAGACGAATTTTATTTTTCAGGGGATTTTAATTTATGCTTATGCCAAATTGTTAAATAGTATTTTTCTGCTATCCTACCGACTACGCTACAGAAAGAAATAATTGAGCATAGAGTTCAAAATTTGTACAAAACAGGATTGTGTTATGTTCTAAAATCTAAGAACAATTAAAAAAATATTTTTGGTTCAGTGCGCAAATATTTATTAATTATTTTTTTTATTACATTTTGATTTGGTATTAAAAACATAAAGTAAAAATTATAATAATCTGCAAGCATTTTTTTTCCTCACGTAGAAAATATAATTTGAAATTTGAGTCTATTAGAACTCAATTTCATGGGTAGCCATGAAATTGAATTTATAATACTGTTATTTCCACTTTTTAGTTTTGCTTTCTGTTTTTGGCTATTTCCCCTCCTTTTCTCCTTTTTTATATTTTGTGTTTAATTAGCTTTTACATTAAACTACTTTTAATTGCGGCGATTTATTTGTTTTTGCAGCATAATAATAATTGCTAAAATACGAATATAATATAACGGTTTCATATCTACAGCTATTTTTTGACTTTAAATAATGTTATTAGATTATTATAATTATTACTGAATAAGGTTGATAATATCTACTTAATTCCTACTCAAGTACATTGTCCAATTTGATACTTAAGCAAGTCTATTGAAATAAATTGAAGAAATCATATCTGAGTAATAAAATTCACCGAAATAGAGATAAAGAATAAGATATGATTTACCCAAGGTTGAAATATTATTCAGGATTGAATTGTTCCGTTATCTCTGTAATTTTTGACATAATATAAGTTGAGACATGAGATAACGAAAAAAATTATTGAATTGTAAAATTATTAAATATAATTATCCAATAAGATAAGATATGAGCAGGTTGAACACAATTAACAGGTTGACCGTATGGGCATTTTTAACATATTTAAGATAAGAGCAGGTTTTTCAGATAGCATAAAAAAATGTATTTAAACATTTGAAATAAAAAATTGCAGAATAATAAAGTGAAAGAGAAAGAATTATTGAAGAAGATGTTGAATATTAAACATCGAAGGAACTATTGTTGGAAAAAGCCCACATCAGCTTCTGATCCATTTACAAGCTGAAAATCACGTCACTGATGTAAATGTAATTGCATAAGCATTATTAGAGTTTTAATAAGATGTGCACATCAATGTCTTAATAATTCAATCTAAACACTCGAGTGGTTACAATTACCCTTTCCTACACCGTGAAAATGATGAGACGAACTTTTTACGAAAATCAGAAGTTCTTTTGCAATTAGAATATTTAAAATGTAAAATCACATTGATTAACTGGGGTATTCCCAAATAAATTAATTATAGTTGTTATTATGTGTTAGCTTTACAAAAAAATTGAAGTGAACATGAACACATATTGTTTAAGGTTCTAAGAAAAACGTTTTGGAGACGTATCATAATCCTATTATTGGTAATAGTACGTTTAATCGATCTGATGGGGCATAATCGTAAAATTAGTGTGGGATTAAAACCTCTTTAAGATCACCTGCAGCGGTGTGATACAACATGGTGGCTAACCATCTCAAAATTTAGTTGGAGGATTATTTCTCACTACCTGTGTATCACATCCTACAGTTAGTGGTATATAATTCCAAATATATTATGACTCAATATAATTGACGGTGTTATCATTTAGGTTATTATGACCCAATTAAAAGCCTAATTAAATAAAAACATAATATGTATTAGAAATATACTACTTCCTCAAAAAAAGGATATATATTACCTTTATCCATAAGATTTTAATGAAGCACATTGTTGTTGTTAAACCACAATATTTTAAGGTTGACTTACTGGATGAAGGGATATAATATTCCCGTTATCCCAAATGTTGTCTGATCATAACTAAGGCAACAAATTACCTGGAATATAATCCCCCAATCCCCCACTATTGATGAACCACAAATCCCTTGCTATCACATATGAGGCATAATTTCTAAACTAAACTCGGTGATTATAACCTATTATATTGATGAAACTAACACCCCAAAGGAGATAATGGATCGAGGGGCTATGACACGTCGCCAAATTTTCTTCCATTTCATCTTTCCCTTCCTTTTCCAAAACCATTTTATTTTATTTCCCTCATATGAAAAAAATTTCGGTTTTATAGAATTTTTTTTCTTCAGTACATGCAAATCAATTTGATTTACAAGACCTATGAAACTGATGTACTTACATGGTCATAAATTAATTAGCCTTACATTGAATTTCCAAAAAAAAAATTATTTCTTCACTGTTATAAAAAAAATTATATATAAAATAAAGAAAAATATCTTTTCTAAATGTAATTTAAATTTAATGAAAACAAATTAAATTAAAAGTAAACAAAAAGTCTAAAAGTCAAAACAACAACAAAATAACAATGATTCACATCGAAATTTTTTAACTAAAATAAATTTTGACATTGAAAGTTCGTATATCAAATAAAAAAAGACCATACATTTAGGGTCACACCTAATAAATCACAATAAATGACCAACTACATTTTCCAATATATAAACACATAATATATATACAATAACATATACGCATATGTACTAATGGATATAAAAGAAAAAAGAAAAATTGCTATCATATAAAATATTAATTTGTAGTCCAAGGATCTTCCTTTGAAATTATTTTTTCTCTTTTTTTTTTTTTTGGGTGAACAAAAAACTCATGAAAATATAAACATATATGAAATTGCCTACAAACTTGGATATCAAAAAATAAATAAATAGATAGTATACATAATTTGTATGTCTTGAAATGAATTTACACAATATTCAATGGCCATTAAAATCTTACTGAGCTCACATCAGGAATAACACTAGAAATTGAAATGGACTCAAGGTTATCTTAGTCTAGTGATTGTTTTTACTCCCTTCTGCATGCTGTAAAAGAACTTAAAGAATTTCATTCATATTTGAATAATTAAATTACTTTGATTAATTTTGTACTGTTAGTGAATGCATCATAGTACTTCCGAAATCATAAAATAAAAAAAAAAGTAAATTTAAAAATCAGAAAAAATAAAAATAGATACAGTAAGAAATGTTTTTAATAAAATCATTGGCTGAAATAGATCAAATATTTTAATGAAAAGGTAAAAATATTTCTTTAATGCTACATCGCCGAATGCTCTGCTGGTAATATCTAAAACTAACGATGGTCGCTATTGCGCTACGCTCGATGTAGTATAGTGTCATCTAAGCACTAATCAAAAGGTTCCGAGTCTTAAAAAGTTTCTTATTTTTTGACGGAGAATTCGATTTTGCATTAAAAAGTACCCCTTCCCATTTGAAAATTTCGATTTCGGCCAATTTCGGCGATTTGTCGTCTTAAATTTTTAACGGTATTTATTTATTAAGTTAATAAAAACGGTAAAATACATGTTTGTTTATTTTTAACGTCTTTGGTTTTTGAAATATTCTTGAAAAGTTCTAATAGGTATATGGCAGCTTTCCGCATCAGGAGAGCCAAACAAAACAAAGTCACAGGATATAACGGATAAAGCATTTAAAACAACTGATTTTGGGAAGGTGTAGCAACAAGAACCGCTCGACAAGGATTTCGACAATGCGTTGTCAGGTACTTTCTTTAATCTAGTGTTGGAGCATATAGTGTGACGTTCCGGTGTAAAGGCACAGGGCATTATATTTTACAAATCGGGACAACTACTAGGTTTCACTGATGCCGTCTATATTATCAGAACATCACGCCTATCACTCATCGAAGTCTTTACTCAGATTGAAGAGGAAGCAGGTAAAACGGGCCTTCTTATAAATGAGAATAAAACAAAATATATGCTGTCGACAAATAAAATTTCTCCTCACAACACCATATAGGACATAACATCACTGTCGGCTCATATAATTTTGAGGTAGTTCAGAAGTTTATTTACCTTGGAACTTCAAGTTCACCAATAACATCAATGTTGAAATAAAGCGAAGAATTACCCTAGCAAACCGTTACTACTGCGGTTTGTACAAACAACTGGGTTCACGTTCCTATCCTAAAATACCAAGGCATAATTATACAAAACGCTCAACCTTCCGGTGCTGCTTTATGGTTCTGAATCGTGGACATTACCAAAAGCAAGCAAGTATGCACTTGGTATCCTGAGCGAAAAATCCTTCTTGGCATTTATGGTTCTGTATTTGACGAAAAGGTTTGGGGAAGAAGCTATAATACCGAACTATATTAGCTGTTCAAGGACATGGACCTAGCCAATAAAGTCAGAATTTGGGGCTAGGCCATGTGGAGCGTATGAGTGAAAATGCTTCAGCTAAAAATCTCTTTGAATACAAACTCCGAGGAACGCGTCGTCGAGGGCACCACACCTTCGTTGGAGAGATGAAATATCGGCAGATATGAAAAACTTTCAAATCACCAATTGGAGAGATTTCGCTCGTCACCAAAGTCAGTGGACGACAATTTTACGTCAGGCTCAGGACCTTCAAGGTTTGTAGTGTCCAACAAGTAAGTAAGTAAGTAATATTTCACTGCGATCTAATTATGACATTTGTTTAATGGCGCCAACATAGGAATAGACTTTTTTTGCTATTTTTCTTATTACTTTTTATTTTTTACAATCAAATTACTAAAGAATAGGCATATTTTGACAAAAAGTATAGAATAGACACATTTTGCTACACTCATAAGCATTGAATAGAAACATTTTGCGCCTTAGTATGAATTTTGATTATATATGGGAATTAACATGATTTGTTGTAATATTAGGAAGTAAATCAATTTTAATTTAGAATATAAACAAAACCTCATCTTTAGATTTTGTAGTAGTAGTAGTGGAAAAGCCCTCGGTTTGATTCTAAGCTACACAATTCATTGTTGTCAATTTTTTGTTTAATGGTATTATAATTATTGAAATATTATTTTTAACATGTGAGTTGTATCTATTAATATTTTTAAATTAGCTTGGTAACCCGCCATAAATGACGGAAGCAAAATAAATTCTAGCATTTCTTTCCTTCATTAGAGTTTTCATTTCAAGTTTAAGAAAAATATACGTATTTGCTTACTAATTTATCGTACCTTTATTTTTGTATTATAACGCTTTTAATTACCATATAAACAGAATATTTGTAGTAAGGTGCAAAATTTTCTATTCCCTAAGGGTCATTAACTCGACCATTTTAGCGACATCTTTTTTGCCAACATTGAAAATTTATCGTATAATTCAGAATTAAGTTAATCCTGTTAACATTCAATAAAATTCGATGCGTAAGCTTAGCGTCAAAGTTTATAGCGAACATATAATATTTTATAATGAGCCACAACTTTGAACGAAAACAATTTTAAAAACAAAAATAAATAAAATTGTTAATATAAAAAAAACAATAATATTGTAGATACACATAATATTTATTTTGATGAATAAAATAAAAACTCGTGTTGGAGAAAAAATGAAAATAAAAAAATTTACTGCAAATAAATAAGTATTTACAAAACTGTTCATAACTTGTCAACTATTGATCGGTTATTTAAAATTTAATTTCATTTCAAAAAATTCATTATCGAACTGTTCATGTTAAAATTTATAACATACATTAAAAAGAAGAACAACAATCAATAAGTTTTAACCGATACCTATATATATACCTACTTACTATATATTAAAAAAAATCATCACTCTCTAAGTTCCTACAACAAACATTTCTACACACTTGAAGAAAACAAATATACCTAAAAATTATAAATTTACAAAGATAAGAAATAAAAAATAATAGTAAAAAATTTCATTTAATTTCTTTAAAAATGTATAGGTTGTTATTGTTTTTATGTGTAAATCAGCAGAACTAAAACCTAACCCCATAATATATACTAAATATTATATAATACGATCATAAATTGATATATCATATAGATATATATATATATATATATATATATATATATATATATATTAAAAAAAAAACAATAAACAAAAAAAATAAAAATAAATAACAATTTTAACACACCCTCGCATCACATTTCTGGCTAGAGTATATATATATACCTATAGTACTATACAGGCTATGCATACGGTAGCAAAACTATGATGCTATGATCATTAACGCAACAACAAAAAACAAAAAAAAAATTTGTAGACACATATGCATAATGTGTATAATTTTAAGTAATAAGAATAACCTTTGAGTGCATTATGTTTTTTTTTGTGTTAAATGCTGTTTGCCTTTTGGTTATTATACCATATTAAACTATTGATAAAATTTCTATTAGTCCTTCTTATTATAAATCAAAAAAATTGTTTGTTTTATTTATATTATTATTATTTTATATTTTTCCTTATTATTTCCGAAGAAGACTAACATTAAATTAAAAAAATATATTTCATGCAGTGGTATTTTTTCCTGCAAAGGTTCAGCATGGTAGACAGGGGTTAAAAAAAGAGTACCAAAGTAATTTGTATACATATTTCAATTTGTATATGTGTTGGAGTATTCCGTCGAACTTACAAACATCCAGATAAATGCAGAATAATATATATATAATATGATGTAGTTGATGCTTTTTTTTTATTTTTGACTCCAGAACAAAGAATATATATATAATAATAATAAGCAATCGGCGTATTCCTGGTCGGTATATTCGCGGGTTCAGTATTAATATGGTTTTCTTATATGGGTTAAGAGCTTGGATATATTTTTCTATAAATATAAATGATTTTGATTCGATAGATAAACACAAAAATTATTACTTTTTAATTTTGTTATGTCTTAATCCGTAATTTTTGCGACAATATTTTGAAAGAGCATTACATTTAATTTTTTTGATTCCTGTCACTGTGCTTTTTTGTTTTTATTCACTGAGGTGGAAAGTTTTACAAACATTATTATAGTATTAACATATTAGATAGTTAATATGTTCATCTCCTAGTTTTGTAATTACTAAAAAAAATAATTATTATTTTTTTGTATAATTATTTTTCAAAAAAATATCCTATATTTCTCCATTCCAATTCGGCAAATTTAATACGAGCTGCAGGATGTATCAAAAACCCTATAAGTCTGAAACTATTACTTATTATTATTACAAAAAATGTTAAAAAACGCACATACTATATGCCTACCCATCTATACATATTATATATATTTCCATAACTTCTGCCTACAATAACCCTCAATTATTAAGTAAATATTTTTCTTTTCCCAAAAAGCTGTATAATAAATTTAAATCCTGAATTTCAAAAATTTTTGTACAAAAAATACAAAATAAATGTATTAAATAAACTTAAATTGTTAAAATTCTTCGAAATATTGGAAAATTCTTCAACATGAAAATTTTCATTTAATTTATTTAATTAAGTTTCGAATTTCTAATATTTTTTTTTTAAATTTAAAATTTTCTTGAATTATTTCGGTATATACAAGTGGACTGATTTTAATTGTAACTCTGATCATTTTATTGTTATTTTAAAAATTTTATGAATTTTGAATTTATATGAAAATGAAATGGGGGGGTTTCAATTCCATAACTTCCAATATCATAGTTTATTTTTATTTTGTTTTTATTTTTTATTAAAATTCCTATCACTAAATTATACAAGAGAACATGATAGAAATGTAAATAAAATAAATTTTGCAAAAAAAAAATTACCATATTCAAATTTAATTCAATTAATTTACTCCTTACGAAAGGATTTTAAATTGGGGTTGAGAAAAAGAAAAAACGATCTGTAATAGAAAATAAAATATTAATTTATTGGTTTCGTTAATCTTTTAAAGTAAAAATATTGTTTTTGGTAAGATTATGAATATTCTATAATTAAAATGTAAATTCGCTTAGTAAAGAAAAATAGAACAAATTTTATTCTATTAAAAAAATATTGAAAATTTGATAAAATCATAAATTTACGAAATTTTACAATTTAATTTGTAAATTATTATGATTACAAATAGTACAATTAAATTTTGTTATTATTCATATCTATAGAATAAATGTTTAAATGGCACCGTTAAGAAAAAGAAGGTGTGCTCTGAGATTTGAGTTCAAAATTTGTTAACTGCTCATTAGTCCTGCAATTAGACAAGATGGACATTTAAAAGAAAAGTGTTGTCCAAAATCACACACACAATATTATGAGGCTCTCATTGTGTTTTTACTAACAGATGTCGTTATTCATCTCTAAAGAATAAATAAATAGTTCTAATCGTAGTTTTTATGAAATCAAGGTTAAATCATAGGTCAGAAATTTAGTGTGAAATTTATTAATTGATCCTGTAAATAAACGAAATTGCAATATAGAGAAAAAAGGTGTTGTTCAGTACTTAGGAATTCCCTAAGACACACACAATCGTAAATTATAAAGTTTATTCTGCCTTTTGATGATTTCCATTAAACAGAGAGAAAACATTATTTTTTTGTATTAAATGAAATGCACAGAATACTATATAGGAATTAAAATATGTAAATATTTAAATATACAATGAAACTGAAATAAAAATGAAACTATTCTATTTAAGAAGGCTTAGTTCCTGACAATAGCAGTAGTTTTCCACATTTAATGAGTTGATAAGCCAGTAATTTGTGAAAATAAATACTCGAAATATTGTAGATTGTAGCGTAAAATTGCAGTACCGTACTTAATTAAGCACGAAAAGGTGATTCTACCTAAGTTACTGTAGAGTGTAAAAAAAAAAAAAAAAAAAATACATAATGTAAATCGAATTCTCTTCGGAATTTTCGTATTAATTTCAAAGTATGTACTGTACATCTACTTTCTAGCAACTAAATTAAGGCGAATTAAACGATCAAATAAAATTTACTTAAAATATTAAAAACAGCCATACTTGCATCTCAGAAGGAAATGAATGTGGCTTCTGGGCTCGTGCAAGAGAGCTTAAATAATACCGAAGAATTATGGTTGAACAAATGGAAGATTAAGGTCAATGAAGCTAAATCTAATCACGTTACGTTCACATTAAGGAGCGATACATGTCTTACAGTATTTTCAAATAGTAATGCTGTTCCTCAAACAGAAAGTTTCAAGTGTATCGTAATGCATTTGGATCGCCATTTGCCCTGGAAAAAGTACTCCACGACATACAAGATTACAACGAAATACATCAGGAGGTCTTTAGAAATTTCTTCATATTATTATTAATATATTTATATTTTTTATTATAAATTAGGAAATTACTTTTATTGGATTGTAATTTCACATGTCTATTATTAATTGAGTCAGTCAAAAACATATTAACTTATTGTATTGTTTTTAACTAACATACAGATTGTGACTAAAAAAAATAAACTAAAAAAAAAGTATTAAAATTCAAAATATTAATAAAAGTTTGAATTTAAATAATTGTCCTTTTTATATTATTTATCTTTTTATCTTATTCAACTTTTATATTATTATTTACATTTAAAATTGAATTCATAATGTTTAAAATTGGGTAAAAAAACTAATAAAATAAATAGAATCCGATTTCAAAATAAAAAACAAAAATGTTCAAGTACGGCTTTGGTATGGCTTTTGAAACGCACAAAAAACATGAAAAACATTGTACTGCGGAAATGTTAAAAAAAAAAGTACAAGTACTTCGTGAGACAGTTTCGCTGAAGTCTGCTAAATTTTTTTAACTTGGACCATTCCACCAATCACATTCAGTCACCCGAAGATTAAGTTCTGATTATTTTTTTAAAAAAATTGTTCCATAAAATTTTTATAATATATTATTATTACATCAAATAGTTTAAAAACACTCTCAAATCCAAAGTAAACAAAAGAAAATTACTTTGTGGTTTTTCGAAATAATGTTCCAAAAAAAAAAACGATGCTTAATTAAACGATGCAAAAACCCAATTTGAATTATCGTTCTGAAACAATATTTTTAGTTTGAAGGAAAATGTTTTTGATTATCTTATTTTGGTTCGTTCCAGAATCCTAAATAAAAGTGCTATTTTTCATGCATGATATCTCAACACTATTAACTAGTTACTAGAAGTCACTGTTGGTTAATTGAAATCAAAATTGATCCATTATTTAAAATATTTAAAAGAAGACTGATATTGAAACCTCTCACTATAGTATTCAAAAGACATTCGGGCTTTAATGAAAAGCTTTGAAATTTTAATTTTGTTTAGTTAAATAACATCTTTACTTCTTATACACCGTTTGGTTTCTATATGTAGCAAGTTGCCGAAAATTTGTTTAATGAACAAAAAATAATGTTGTAATTTTAATATGACTAAAATAACTAATATGGATAATATGTAGAATATTTTTATAAGTCATTATACATAATATAATACATTATATATACTCAAGACTGACACTAATTAACAGGCTGAGACACTCGGAGAGGAAAGCTCAATAGAAGGCCTGTTTTTTTTTAAAAAAATACACGCAGTCTTTTGGAAAAAATAGTGGACCACTTACAAATCGCATTATAACTCAAAAACTATTAATTTTTTTAAACTCCGTCCAAAGGATTGGTTAAAATTTCATCTTTTTCACATATTTTGGATTATTCAGATTTTAAAAAATTAAATATTTTAATTAGTAAATATGTGTTTAAAACAAGGTCTTTCATCAATTTTCATACTAAAATTCCACTATAAAAAGCATATAAAATGTACTGCACTAACACAGTGAAGAAATTTTGTGTCTCGACCTATTAAATTAGTGTTAGTTTGATATACTATACTATTTATCTAAACTCTCAATATCTTAACGCCAATACAAAGATAGTGATGAAAATTTGTATAATATTATTGACATAGTAATTTATATATTTACTGATTTTTTTGTTGTTTTGTTTTTTTTTTTTTTTTTTTGTAAGAACTTATTTATGCAAATGGAATTAATAATTATTTATATTGATAAAACAGTAAATAACTAAATAAATAGTAATAAAATAATTAATAATAGGATTTTATGGTGGAAAGGCTTTTCCTGAAATTTGTTTATTTTACAACAATGAAAATACAGCAAAAATAATAAAAAAGGAATTAAAATATTAGTTTAACATGAAGGATTTGAAATTACACGGAATTTAAATAGAGGAATTATTTGTTTAGACCAAAGTTATTAAGCTCCGATGATGAAAATAAGGTTATGAAAAACATATCATATCAAGAAGCAGTAGGCAATCTTTCATATTTGGCTCAAGGAACAAGGCCTAAAATTTGTTATACGGTAAATTCAGAAAGTCGATTTAACAATAAACCTCAGCTTCGACATTGGCTGTGGGTGTAACGTATAATAAGATATCTCAATTAACTTTTTCTAAAGATATAAAAAATAATATTACTGGTTACTGGGATGCAGATTAGACTTCCAACTTAGACAGAAAATCTAACAATGCCTATGTATTTTTACTTCAGCAATTCAAGAAGGATTATGATTAAAACAACTTGAAGAAGAATGCTTCCCAAAATTAAAAAATTTTGAACCCTATGATTTTGTTTTGCGGCAATCAAAATGCCATCAAATAATCATTTAAATAATGATGCATACCATGCTCGCAGCAAACACATTGGCGCACGTTACCATTTCATTCGTGAAAAAATTTCATCAAATAAATTTCAAATTGAATAAAAAAATACGAAAGAATAATGGTAGCAGATATCCTGACAATAGGTAGCTCAAAACAAACAAATTACTGCGTCGCTAAAATGGGACTAAGAGAAAATTTTGAATAATGAAGGATGTTGGTTTGTATATCAAAATTACATATTACATTACATATGTAAGTGCGAGCACTGTTTTTGGACGAACACTCTTTTGATATGTCTGTTTGGCATATCTGTCATACAATATATAATATAAAAAGATATGAATATACTGTTGTTTGTGTTTTTGTAGTTTTTAATAAAGAATTGAAATATAGTAGGTGTACACGTTTTTTTAATCCAAGTTCATAAAAATATAAATCAACTTTTATAATCAATAAAATATATTTCAAACGCGGTATTAATACTGCTATGACTTTTTTTTCGAGCTGCGCTCAAACAGATTTTTAAACTAAAAAAAAAAACAAAATAGATCATTGTCAATACATTTACAGAAAATTTGGTTTTCATGACAGTAGTTCATGACAAGAGTAATAATTTTCCACATTTAATTAGTTGATATGACTGAAAAATTACTCGAATAACCCTTTTCCCCCATGTATGTAATAAAAAAAAATACAGTAGGTACGGAACTTAATTTATGAAAAGGTAATTAGGTATATCTAAGGGACATTGAAAATTTTATCATTAGAAAAAATCACTTTTTTAATATAATATAATTTTATTATAATTTTTGATGCTCTCATAGTCAGATTAACAAAAGAATTTTGTTGTTGGCAAACAATTTTTATTCAAACAACAATTTTTTTTCTATTTTAGTTGAAAATATAGAAGTAAAGGTGCGCGGTTTTATGTGAAGTTGCGTTTTTGAATTTGCTTATTAGAGAGTTAAATTAAAAAAAAAGTGAAGAATTAAATAAAAAAAGACAGTTGAAAAATTAAATTAAAAAAAGATATTAGAATTAAGTTAAAAAACTAAATAATATGAAAAATGTAAAGCTGAAATTTATTTACTTATGTATTTTAATAGAACTAGTGAATTATTTAATTTGCGTTGTTAATATATTTGTTTAGATTTATTTGAATCTTGCAACTACAACATTTATTAAAAATAGTAAATAATTTGAAGAAGGACAAAAAATAAATTTTACTATTTTATTAAATAAATAATTTGAAGAAACAGTATGAACCAAAGAGCTGGAAAAATCAAAAGCTGAAATCTGAACATTTTTAAAATATTTTGAACTTTATTTGTATAATTTTGAAAAATATGATGTAATAAAACATTTTTTTATTTTTTTAACTTTATTTTAAATTTTTTAAATGTAATAATAAATTTAATTTTTTTTTGTGTTCAATGCTATAAAATAAATTAGTTGTTGATTATCCAGACTATTTATGTTTTATTTCTAACTGTAATAATATCATGCATTTATTTTTCAGACGCACACATATTATATAGTGCTTATAAGGGCTGCCGTGTTTTGCTAATATAAGATATGTTTCCACATTTAACTTGTAGGGTACTGTATGCATATACAAATAAATAACTTACAGATTAATTTATCATCAAAAAATGTTAAAACAAAAATAGTAGGTAGTCCGTATAACCCTTTTTTGAAATGTAGTTTTAAGTTACAACTGCATTTTTGCAAATACAATAGCTATAATTTGTTAGCAGTAACAAATATTATAATAAAATAAGTTATTTTTAAGTTAGAATGCTCTATGGAGTAGCTCCTATTTTGGTTTAAACATTTTTTGATGATATATTAATATGTAAGTTATTTATTTGTATATGCATACAATATCCTATTAACAAAGTAATTCTGTTAATCCGACAAAAAACTAGATATTATTTTGACAACAAAATATTGTTGATCTGATACTAGCCACATATCCTATTGAAATGATTCTGTTAATTCGACAACTGAATAGAGGTAATTTTGACAAAACAAAATTGTTGATTTAATAAAACCTTCATTTAAATTGACATCTTTTTTCTCTAATCAACAAAATATTATTTTCATTTCAACATATTATTTTATTACATTGACAAACATTTTTAGCAAAATGAAAATTCATTTTGTCATATTGAGAAATTTAGTTTTGTCATTTCTACAGATTTAAATTGTAATAAAGACAACTGTTTGTCATATTTATAGCATGAAAAAATAAAATTGTATTTTTTTGTCATATTGATTCATCATTTTTGTTGACGCTATATTTACCTAGTTTTTGTCATTTTAACCCAGATTTTTGTCAATATTACCCAGTGTTTTTTTTCAGTGTATGCCACCAACTCTATTTTCGAAACATGATTCAAAACATATTTTTTGTTCACTATTTTTTTTGCAAGTTGTTTAGTTTCATCCAGTTGTTTATAATAAAAAAAAATACAATAAACATATAAATAGGTACACACTGAAAAAATACTCACACTGCAAATTGCCCACAAGTACACTGCCCACAGAAGTTAAAATATAATTGATAACGGTTTTATATCGTTTTACACCCGCGTATACATTTCAAACTATTTTTCGGAATGATATTTTCGTACATGCACATCTAAAATAGCCACAACAAGCTTGCCATATAGAAAAATTTTGCACACGATAAAATGTGCAGATGGAAAATTGTCTCCGAGGAAAAATTGAACACACTTATTTAGCAAGAAAAAAAATTGTATGTGACTGAAGAATTTATATTGGAATTACGCAAAATTTTAAATTAATAATTGATGATCAATTTTAAATTTAAATAGATTCAGATGAATATGTATTATATATAAAATATATGTATCATATATAAGGTGCGGTATCAGCAAAATAACTAATTTGAAAAAAATATAAATTTACTTTAAAATAGCAAATAAGATACAAAAATAACGTAGAATAATTTTGATCTGATTATCAAAATTAAATCTATATAAAGCCGATGGCACTGCTATAGCTAGTGCTTACTTTTATTATAATTTTAATTATTTTATATATAAAAGAAATAATAATAATAATAATAATAATAATAAACCTATATATTCAAAATCTTTTTCAGCATATGCAATTATACGATACAACATATATACTTGTATCGTATTAAATAATATTATTAAAGGCTTTGTCAATAATTTATTCTTATCAAAAAACGAATTTCTATCAAAAAATATTTGTAGAATTAAAAATATGGTACTGCAGTTAATAAATTCTTAAAACGTTAGCCATTTCTAATATTTACCTAAAATTATCTAATATAAAATACAAAGGTTTTAGCATACATAATTAGTTAGAGATGTTAAGCCTAGATATATATTTTTAAATTTTTACCTAAAACTATGATTTCATCTATTTAAATGTAAATTTTTGACTTGTATTAGGTAGGTATATCTACCATATCTAAAAAAATTTCATTTTAGATATGGTAGAATTTCACTTCCAACAACTGTAAATTGATTTCCAAAGACTAACGATTTCATTTTGCCTACATTAATAAAAATAACAGTAAATTTTACAGATTTTTCGAACATTGAGTTGGTATTATATATATATATAATATATACTTTTAACTTTTATTAGAAAATTTTTACTCTTATTTTAAGCAACAACAACAACAAAAAATTCTTAACCTTAACCTACTTTAAGGAACCTAAATTAAAATATTCTCAAATTAAAAGAACATTTTTTTTTACTGCATTTAATTTTTAGCTAAAATAACAAAAATTATTTTTGCTTTAAATAAAAAAAAAATATTTAAAAAGGAATCAAATATTTTAATATCCTTTTTAAATAATTTATTCAAGTCCTTTCAATATAAAATTATTGTATAAAGTAATATTTTTTTTTTGTTTTTTATAAAATTACAAGAAATTTTCTTTTATATAATTTAATACCAAAACTCAAGTTTAGTTTAATTAATTTTTAAAATATTTTCTTTTAAATACTAATTTTACTAACAAATCGTGCAGATAAGTCTTCGAAGATAATGCTAGAATTTAAATTAATGATCAATTCAAAATTAAAAAATAATTATTATTATTTCATTGAAAAAAGGCTCTGTTCAATATTATAAGTTGTTGACTAAGTTGTATATATAGTTAAGAACATTGTAGTAGAACATCAAAGTTGATATTATACCTATACTAACAAAGTGGATACAAAATAAATCTACTGTCGATCAAATATTTTTCTGAGGCCAGTGAGGCATAGCATGGAAGAGCTTCGTACCTACTCAACAAAAAATCCCCACCCATCAATGATTGACTTCAGCCAGGCTGTTAACTCAATAAAAATTAACACAAAATATAAAACTAGTTTCTAAAATGAAAATCTTTGACCTGTCGTATTTTCAAACTAATTATTAAATAAATTCAATAAATTATCATAAATAACAAAAATTGTTTGACTTGAATAACTAAATATATAACAAAAAAAGTTTTAATCTCGTATTAAGAATCTTATATTATTTATTCTATCTATGTCTATTCTATGTCTATTCTATGTCCCTAATACAAGAGAAACTAATCAGGCAAACCTTCTAATTATATGTAATCATATCGTTTGTTCTCTAATTATATGTAATCGTATCGTAAGCTTTGAGTTATTAATGTAGAAAAATTTTTTATTTGATTCTCTATTATATAGCAAAGCAACAAAGTTGTAGCTTTCAAATTGAAATCGTGAGAGACAAATTATCGTTTTGGCATTATCGTATTCGATTCTCTCGGAAATTTTAGTGCAACATTGATTTATTTTTAGTTGCGCTAGTAAAATTGTTAAATATTTAAGTAAAAAGTGGTACATTTCAGGTTAATTCTTCATTGCTTGTACTATAATTTTATGTACGTATAACGTACTTTTTTGAGTTATGACGCTGTTCATTTCAAAACTTTGCTGTTATTAGTAATATTATTTATTTGGGTATTATTTGGGATAGTGCGTTATTGCAATTAACAGTTTGATAAATTTTAATATTGAGAGTTGGCATATTTCTTAATGTGACGATATTGTAGTAAAAATTAGAATTTAGTGATGATTTTTTTTGCCTTGTGTCAATATTACCTTAAATGTTATGATAAAATTTATCATTATTTTTGGATTTACGTATTTATTTTAAAATAAATAAGCACATTTCAAACAAATAATACAAGTAAAGTAAATTTTTCAATACAAAATTTTAATATATATCAAATTTTTTTAAAAAATTTGGGAATAAAGAAATGGTTGAAAAACAACGACAACTTATAAACAATAGTATCAATCCAATTAAACCAAAATATCGTTACGTTCTTGTTGATCGAAAACAACCAGAAAGAAATTTAATTAATGCATTCTTTTTCCAACTAAACGGTGAGACAATTCGAGTATGCAAACTATTCTTCAAAAATACAATTAACCACAGCGATCGTTCAATCCAAACTGTTCTAAAAAAAAAAACAAAGTTGCAGAGGCTTACAGATTGATTGTAAAGATAAAAATATTGAATTGGCAAACTATGATGTTTTCTATAAAATATTTACCATTGAATTTAATATTTCATTTTTTACCCTCAAAAAGGATAAGTCCAACATGTACCACTTACGATAATGAAGTCTTAGAAGAAACAGAGAAATTACAAGATGTATATGATCAACATTTAATAGAAAAAAAGTTGTCAAGAGAGGAAAAAAAACTGATAAGGAAAATTCCAAAGAATTAGTTGCAGTATATGATTTACAGGCCGTGTTTCGAATACCTAAAGGAAATGTTTCAACTATTTACGGTTTGAAATCAAATGAATGCTATTTTTATGTTTGGGATGAATCTCATGAAAACAGAGGTGTCAATGTGCTTGAAAGCTGTATTTTAAATTTCATAAACCAAAAAACTAAAGCTGGTGATGAAGAGGTAGTGTTTTACTCAGATAACTGTGCCGGACAGCAAAAAAATAAATTCATGATCGCTCTTTATCTTTATGCTGTTAGTCACCGAAATATAAGAAGTATTATTCATAAATATCTTATGAAGTATCATACTCAAAATGAGAGTGACTCTGCACGTTCTTTAATAGAGAGACAAGTAAATGATCAATTAAAAGGAGGTCCCATGCATACACCTGAATGATTTGTTTCTTCTATCCGAGCGGCAAAAAACACTGGAAAACCATTTAACGTGGAATTCTCTTATGAAGATTTTTTGAATATAAAATTACTAGCAAACGAAATTGAACCTTTAAATATGTCCAGTATAAAACTCAATGATGTAAAAGTACTACGAACTGAACGTCAATCACCAACGTCGCTTTTTTGTTCCTGGAATTTCTGAGAAAAAGAAAAAAGATCTTCTCGAACTGCTTGAAAAAAAACCATATTCCAAAGATTCCATTCTTTAAAAATTGATAGATAACCTGATTTTTTTTACGTATGTGTATACGTAGGTGTTGTGACGTCACAACTTTATTTAAGTCGTCGTACAAAACAGATTCTGCTGCAACAACGACATACATTGGAACCCAGATCCTTTTAAGAACTCTAAGTATTTTAAATAGCTACCAATCGAGTTGTTCGTTTTACCTTTACTTTCTAGTTTAATGTTCTTAGAATACAAGGTTTTAATTTGAAGGAGAAATATTATGTATTAGCCAGGATATAATAGTTTAAAACCTTAAAATGCGTCTAGCAAAAAACTATGTTTTTTGAGTTGCCGTTGTTGTTTTAAACAAGCGTAGATTTAGTTGTCAATATTTCACCTCAAAATTGTTCAGTCTATTCACCAAAAATGAGAGGAAATAAAAAGATTAACAAAAAAAATCACCCCACCCACATCTTCCTACTTTATACCTAATGTAATTTTTTATATATGCCACAACAAAATTATACTAGTTAAAACAAGTAAAACTACTATACTTTCTTTGCTATATATGAAAATTAAAATGAGAAAGAAAGAGAACACAGCATATGTTTTCCTAAATCCTATTTCCAAGTTTTGTAATTTGTATCATTATCAGAAATATTATTGTTTCGTTACATTGCATTAAAATACTCATTCATTTCTAATAGTATGTAATATTATTGGCATTACGCAAAATATAAAAAAAAGTCAATTTCAAAGTTTGAATAATTTTCAAACAAAATAGAAGAGATTCAAATCTATAAAGTATAAGTTAGTAGTAACGCATTTCTATTGTACATTACTATAATTTTTATCAGCTTAAAAAAAGTACACCATATACATAAAGCAAACTTCTAGATTCATATATACTTAAAAAAAAAACTTCTCTGTAAGATTTCTAAATTAATGGAACACACATTTTCTACTGTTCATTAATATTTTCTGTATTGTATTCTGTATTCTGTATTCACTAATCACTATTCACCTGTTAGCCTGATTTTTACTCAGGCAAGTAGCCTAAATTTTAAACAAAAGTAACCCAAAGTAGCCGATATTAAAAAATATTGAAAATAAATAAAAACAAACAAATTTTTTTTATAACAATCATTTTAACAAAAATAAATTAAAAATAAGAAATCCATTTATAATACATCACAAATTCATATAAAAATTCACATGAAAAAACAAACAAATAAAAAACAAATATAAACTTAAAGAGATATTGCATTATTATCATTAAATTCTATAATTAAATTTGTTAAGTTTTCTGTATCAGTCTCTGCAGTATTTTCATAAATTTTCGAATTGAACATACTTAGCATTTTTTGTGAAGGTGAAAAATTACTACAGCAATCATTTTTGTCTATTGTTTTATTTATTCGAATTCTCATTAGAGCATTCAAACATTGAATTTGCATTTTATTCTGGGGTTTAGTTTTTATTGCATTCATAAAAAAAATGCTCTTTCTACAATAGCGTTACTTACTGGTAGCGAAAGTAAATTTAGTGCACACTTTGATAATTCATGGAATCTAGGCTCGCCTATTGCATTTGTCACTTGCGATACATGAATCCAAAACTCTGTAGAATTTGTTGGTATTTCGTTAGTGGAAAACACTGTAGTCCAATCGAACCATAAAAGTTTATTCCGCTGATCTTCAAGTATCAAAATATCTTTAGAAGTCGACCTGCTATGCAATACAAATGGTACATTTTCAAATTTAGGACGAATTTGGTTTAAACAAATTGCTGGTGCAAAGTAATTTATTTTGTTTTTAAATATTATTAATCAATAATATTAAATATATTATCAGAAAGTCGTTTATTTATTTCTTTTAGTAGTTCTACAATAAATTTTAATATTTTTTTTTTTTTTTATGTTCAAAAGGCAAGATTTTTCTAGTTCAATTTCCTCTAATTTGTTTTGAAATTCAAATCCAAGATCGATTTCTTCAGGAAATTTTAAGTTATCGTCGTCATAAATACTTTCCAAACTTACATTAATATCATTATTTATACTATTATTTGAATCAGTTTTAATGATTTTTATTAACAAACATTTAATTAAAATTTCAATTTCGTTCTTTCACACATTTCACACATTTCAAAATTCTGGAAGATTCTCCCATTCTTTTCTGTATTTTTTTTCATACTTTCCCCACTTTCCCATATTTTTAATTCTCAAATAAATATTCCTTGTATATCTATTGTTTTATTACGTAATAATAATTAAATTTAAATTATGAATTCTTACTTCACCGTTGACAATTTGACATATTAAGTTATGACATATTAAGTTTTAGTGCTGGTAGGTACATAGTATTAATCAAATAGAGCTGGAACTTGAGTATGTACTCGATAAAAATTTTGAAATATTTATTCATTGACTTTTGAAATATTCATTTATATCATTTATGTAATAAATTTTAAAGACAAATGAAAACTTAAAATTTTTAAACAAATGTAGCCCAATCTAGCCCAAAATTAAGAAGTAGCCAATTTAAGAATTCTGGTAGCCAAATCAAGAAAAATGTAGCCCATCTGGCAACCCTGTTCACTAATCAGTAATCACTATTCACTAATCACTATTCATTATTCACTATTCTATATTGATTCTCATCAATCCACAATACTGACAACACCACTCTAAATGTAACAATGATTCAATCCATATTTACTCTTTCAATAGTCAATTAAAATTACATTAAAACAATGCACCAATCACATAAACAAGTTCTAATAAACTTAAAAAAAAAATTCAAAGGCACAGCCTTTTTTTTGTGCCATCCATATGATCGCTATTCGCTGATCACTATGCCACTGCCTTGCCACTCCCATGCCATATCAATATTAAACAAAGAGAATAAGAGATAAACAAACAAAAAATATTTTTCTATAAGATAAAATTTTAAAATTTAAGGAACAGTAATTTTATTTTGTGCCATCCTTCAAATTCCAATTAAATACAATAAGATCTATCTTTAAGAGAAGAGAAGTGATTAAGAGAAAAGTGTGGAAATTGTTTTGTGGTGAATTGCTTTTTTAAAATTGATATATGTTTATTGTATATATGATATATGTATATGCTTTCTTAATAGTTTACATTATAGTGTTGAATCAGAATTAGTTGAATATAAAGAATGGTGTGGTGAAAAAAAAAAATAAAATAATGAAATTAAACTTAACTCAAACCGCTTTGCAAAATCAGATGGGAAAGTGGACATACTACTTTAAAATATTTTACTTGATTTTACTTTCAACTAAAGAATTTTTAAGAAGCTTGAGAACAGATGAAAGTTTTGAAGTTTTTATTGATGAAGCTAAGGAAATTGCTTTAAAGTTAGATATTTTTTTTCATACGATGTCGGTTTTGTTATTAAAGTTAAATGAATTTTATATAGCTATATTTTAAATTAAATTTAAAATATAAATATTGCATTATTGTTATATTCGTCTTAAATTTTTAAATTTGTTGCTGAGGATTATACCTCCCTGGGACACCAAATAAAAAAAAAATGCATCAAAAGTCCTATTTCAAAGGTGATGTGGAAACGAAATTATCTAGGACGGCTATCTGAAAAAGTGCAATGGGGTCTATTAAAAACGTTAAATTTGGCTTTAACTTGAATTATAATTAATACATAAGGGTCTCTAGTAAAATTTATAACAATTAAAAACAATTATAATAAAAGCGGAGCTCTTAGTAGTTATAAATCATAATTCATATCGTGGCCAATTTCCAAAATCATAAATATTATCGTCTCCAATTAGTAGATATCCTGGATTGTCCAACTCTATTCGGATAATAATTTTAGAAGACGTTTTGACTATTCTAGGTCAGCATACAAAAAGAAAATAAAAGGTTCCAATATATCTATGGTTAGTAGAAAATAATTATTTTTTTGTTTTTTTTTTACACTCTTGACAGTAAATTAGGTATAATCACCTTTTCGTGCTTAAATAAGTATGTTACTGCAATTTTACACTATACAGTGCCTACAATATTATTTCAGTGTTTATTTAACAAACTTCTAGCTTATCTACTCATCATTAAAAGTGGAAGGCTACTGCTATTGTCAGAAACTGCACAAACAATTGCAAATACTTAGATTTGCTGGATCCGATGATTATTGTTGCGATTAAATGCTAGGTAGGTATACTATACCCTGATAACTAATTTAAATTCTTAACACCGTAATGTTAACTTCTTTCATTTGCAATTCACCAAATAACATTTTTAATTCTATAATTAATTATTCTATTTAATTAATAAAAAATTTAATTTAATTATAGTTCTAAAAATTTTACTACAAATTTCTGTAGTACAAATTAAAATATTGGTTTCATAAATTGCGACCGCAAACAGAATAAATATCAAGCATTCAAAACAAAGCTTATTGAGAACAGCTAATTAAAAATAATACCTACAAGCAATTGGCTCAATGAAATCATCTTCTACAAGTGAATATAAAATATGTTAGGTAAGAAAATGTTTCACTATTTTTTAACATTCAGTATTTTTGTATTGTAGGTAGATACCTATGTTTAATTTAATTTAATTTAAATCTTATTATACGGAATAAATCCTGCCGTGAATATCTGTTTCTATAACATATAGGACAGGTGTAATTAAACAAATAAGTAAACAAAAATTAAATAAAAATTTACCTTAACATTTTCTTTTTTAAATTCATAATCTGATTGTCCACGCAAAAACTGCAACGATTATAAATCCTGATTTACAGCAGTAATTTGCTGGTCAGTTAATATTATGGAAGATTGATAACACGAAGTGAAGCCAGATTGAACAGCAAACCTTCGAACAACAAACTAAAATAAATCAACAAATATCAACCGTAAATTACAAACTTATTGATAAGCAGAAAAAACTAATTACAAGTCTGAGGATAAGACATTCGCAACTTATGCATTAATACTATTGTTTAACGAAACGGTCAGAAATGTGCCTATATTTTCCTGTGATAATCAGGCGCCAATCACTGTTAAATACATTTCTGAGGCCTTCCCCCCACTACAAAAATATAAGAAGAATACATACTATCTGGAATATTATCAAAATATCTTAAATATTATCAGGAAAGATACTGAAGAGGCACTGAGGGTAACATACCCCAAGTAACAATTTTAGTTCTATAAAAACTCTTGTTCTACACTAGAGCTAAATTTAGAGCTACTAGCTCCCAATTTTAGCTCTATATCCTTTTTGAGAGCTTTTATATAGCTCTTGTAGTAACAAAAGTATCGCTAATAGAGCTAATTCAATTTTTAGTTTTAGTTCTAAAAAAGTATTTTGTGCTCCTCTTTTAGAGCACTCTCTCTCTCTCTTTAAACATTTAAATAAATTAGTTATAAGAGCATGTATAAGCATGTTTGTATTATTTTTATTACATTATTAATTTTTTTATTATAGTATTGATGCTTTGTAGATTAACATACCTACTCACACTTTTATCACAATAAAATAATATGGACATGTGATATTGCAAGTTAGTTTAAAATGTGAATATTTTGTAATTAAATAGTAAATTTCTTTGCCATTTCAAATTTATCGTAAATATAGGCCTTCTGTAAACTATAAACTATATTTAAAAAAAATAATAATTTTAAAAAAATTTTGTTAAAATTTTTAATTTTTTTTAAAATTATTTTTAAATATTTTTAGTCAAATGTTTCCAAAAACTAGGACGAACCTAAAAAATTTTTAGGATTTCCAAAATTTTTATTTTAATTTATTTGGGTCACCCCCGATATCTTGAAAAGAAAAATCTCGAACTAACAAAAATTTCGAAAAAAATAAATCTCGAAAAAAAAAATCTCGAATGAAGAAAATCTTGAATAAAAAAATTTCGAATAAAAAATATTGGGTAGTTATAAATTGGGTATTTAAATATTGGGTTTACCTACATAGGGTAAAACATAGGGTAAAACATACGAAAAACTATCTTATTCGAATTTTTTGAAATTTTGCAAAAAGGCACGTCATGACGTCGCATTAAGTTCTGCAAAGTATCGGTTAGCGATTATGGCATTAAGGATTCATTACGCCACTTTGACAATTTGGCGTCTAAATTCACTTAAGTAAATAAAATCAATTTTTAATATTGAAAAACAAAATGTTGAAGAAAAAAATGTCGAATAAGGTAAAATATACTCGTATGTTAATTTAAAATAATTTTTGTTTTGTTTCAAAAATTATACAAAGCTACTTTCCGTTATTACTGACAGAAATTATGAAATTTCTAGATCTGTATGAAAAGCCAAATTTTATAATGCAACTTTCAAAATCCAAATATTAAAATCCAAATTTTCAATTTCCAAACTTCCAAAATAATTATGGTAGATATTCTGGAAAAAGGGATATATATATCCCCTTTTTCGCATCCAACAGCGGCTACGCATAAAAATAATTAAGATAAATATTTTGGAAATAGAGAATAGGTATCCTTATTTTGAGTCCTACTCTAAAGTCTTTTCTAGTTCAGGATCTAGCATATACACTTGCATAAATATTCTAGTGAAAGAAATACCCTGTAATATTTTGATAGGCTTATTTTGAATCCTACCCTTTAATTCCCTCTAATTATTTTTATATTTAACTTTTAAATAATTACTTTTTCCAATATATTTATTTGGATTTTCTTTTCAATTTGCTTATATTATAATTGGAAAACGATTTTATTATGTAAATAAATGTTATTAAAAAATCTCGAATTCGAAATTTGAAATTCATGATTTTTTTTTCAATATATTCTTTTTCAAGATTTTTGCTTTCCAGATTTTTTTTTTCCAAATTTTTTTTGTTCGAGAATTTTCTTTCGAGATTTTTTTTTCCAGATAATGGGGTAATCCCAATTTATTTATTTCCAAGTTTTTCAATGTTTACATTCCTCTAATTCAATGTTAGTTCCAATAAAAAATGGCGATTGGGTATAGAAGTTTTATTCGCTGATATAAAACAATTGTAGAGCACCAAAATATATTATAAACTTAATCAGTTTTTTAGAGGGAGACAACATGAAATGACTTTAATTTTTATGAGAATTCAATGTATTAACAAGAGCTGTAAAAATATTGAATCAGAAAGCAAAAATAGCCTTTTATCAATCAAAATATATTGTTTTAGCTCTAAAAGAGCATAACAAATTAATTAATAGAGCAGTGAATGGTAACTGCTCCATTTCAGAACACTATGACGCTATCAGCTGTGAAACAGCATATAATTACACTCCTAACCCTAATATTTTGCGCTGGAATACATTTGCCGCAATTGCACGCCTTCTTCAAAATCAAATAACCAAAGTTATCGAGGGCTTTAGGAACCTATGGTTCAATTATATTCAAAGTTATACTATAGACGTAAACCGCTTTGACAAAATTTTACGTTTTATTAGATTTGATGAAAAAACGACAAGTCGTAATCAACATAGATTTGACAAATTAGCACCAATTAGAGACGTGTTTGAAGCAAAAAATAAGAATTTGGGAAAATATTACATATACCCTCAGAAAATCTTATCGTAGACGAACAATTAATGCCAACATATGCAATTAAAGCCTGACAAGTATGATATTAAAATCTGGTGCCTTTGTAACTCTCAAACGGCATACCTACTCAAAGGAATTCCATATACTGTGAACAAAGGTAATAACAGAGCAACAGGACTTGCTCAAAATGTAGTGGAGAATTTGTGTACATCATATTTTGGAACTGGATGGAATATTACAATGGATAACTATTTCACAACGCTAGAACTTGCAAAAAGTTTATTGTCTAATGGATTGACGATTGTAGGAACTTTACGTCGAAATAAAACTTATATTCCAATTTCTTCCAAGTAAATAAAATAATAATGTAAAAATAAAAATTTTTAAAATATACTTTTATCGAAACCAAACTAGCCCCCTAAAAAGTAGAAAATAAAACTAGTGGTGGATGTTGAGCATCTAGAACTACTATAAGATAAAACACAAAAGTATATAATGAATCTTGCTGGGATATTGTTAATGGAAATTTTTAATATTTGCCGCTTGAAAAAAATCACAAATATTAAAAGAACATCACAAAGGGTTTCCAAATGTCCATTAACAATATTCCAGCAAGATTCATTATATACTTTTGTATACTAAAAAGCTGTAATTACCACCATCTCGTACTGCAATTTCAAAAACGGTAGCGTTTATTTTGTTAATTTTGTTATTTTTAAACAAATAAAAATTAATTATATGAAATAAAAAATTTAAAATTTATTAAAAATAATTTTTTTCTATTACATTATAAGGTGAGCCTGCCAAGCTCATGTTATGAATTTAAGTGACAAAATATGTTATGAGGTTTAGGGTTAAGAAGCTTTATAAAAGAATATAATTATTCCAACAGCTCTAAAGCAACATAATATTATACATTACTGCAGCAAAATGTTTTATATAAAGAATAAAATTGTTATTTTAGCTCTAAAGCTGAATAGATATATTCTACGCACTTATAGAGATAATTATTCTATTGTAGAGCTTACAGTGTATTTTTATACCGCTTTAAAAATCATTTAGAGCTAATTATGCTAAGAGCTCTAAAAATTGTTACTTGGAACGCTATCAACATCCGATATAAATTCATCACCAGCAATTTTATTTTTTCTCTCTCTTTATTTTCTATTTCTATTTGTTTAACTTCGTAATTTAAAACTTTTTATTTATTACTTTATGCCGTCATTTTAAGTTTAGCTATAGGGTATATTTAAATTCTTTATTTTTAATTTTTAGCATTATGTTTAGAAACTGTACATGGATTTGAATTTGCGGAATATCATATCCAAAATGCGTCCCAAAAGCCCACCAAATTCATTGGCCAAATAAAAGACTAATCGAATATAATCATTCAAATTTAATTTAATAAGGCACTACTTAGTCGAAAATGTATGAGAACAGTTTAAAAAACATTTGAAATAAAATTTTAACAATTTTCTTAAAATTCTAACCAAAATTAACAACTCTTCTATTGTGACATAATTCTTCTAATGTACAATCACTAACCCGTACAAAATTGTACTGCCATTTCTTACTACATAATTTAAATTTAATATACCTACATGCATAGTGTATTTAACAATGCCCACACGCACATAACACTGAATAATCCTATATCACTTAAAACTTATTTCACTTTTCCTATTTCGTATTCTTCACTACATTACATAGGTCATGCATAATGTAATAATTTTTATTTATTTTTTCAATATAAATAATACAAAACACATGTACAAATTATTTTTACTTCCCGTTCTTTCCCTTACAAATTATGATGCAATGAGAAAATTTTTTTTAAGTACGTTACTTTTTTCACTTTTTTATTTTTGTCTTCTTATTTTATTATTGTCTTTAGTTTTAGGTAAGTTCTTACTATTTATTATACTTCTCTACTAAAAATAATAAAAACCATTTCGTAGCTTTAGTACAAGTATGGCAGAAACTATTACATTAAGTAAAACAAATTGTACCTTATTACTTGTATTTATTTATTTATCAATTTTTTGCTACATAATTAAATGAGGAAAACTATACATACTATCATCTGGAACTGGGTCTACCTAAACAGCATAGTTCTTTTTATTGTAATTTTTGCCACATTTATATATTTAAATATTCTTCAAAAGTGTTTAGTTTTTTATATACCATACCGTAAGTAGGATTCAATTTTGATTAGAAGTCAGATGACTTGAAGCGACGTTCAACTTTTAAGAAATCATATGAAATAACAACTACACTATGCCGCTGACACTACCGACAATATATTGAATAAAGACTCTATCCAGTATTATAAATTGTTGACTAAGTCGTATATATAGTTAAAAACATTGTAGTAGAATATCAAGGTGGATATATCTACTAGCAATGTGGATCAAAAATATATAAAACAGAATAAACTTCTGTCAAACGTTCTTCACTTGTTATTATCGCAGATAGTAAAAAGGTTAATACTAGATAATTCTGATAGATTCAATGATCTTCCATAAAATTTTAATAACAAAATAAATCATTTTAAATAATCAACTTTTTAAGCTGTCGTTTCACTTTTTCTAAAAATTCAAAAAATAAAAGATGTTCAACCAATGCAATTATGAACATACCTCGAAGGCTAAAACTCCATACATTAATGCATCTTTAAGCTCATATCTAAAATATTAATTTAAAAACTAAGCTTATATTTACAACTGTTTTAGTTAGAGCCAAGAGAACAATATTGGGCTACATGATAAAATATGACTTTTCCAAAACATTTTCCTGCAAAAAAGCAATTTTCCTGCAAAAAAGATGTTTAGTTAAGCAAAAAATGTACACTATTCGAATATATTCTTAAGTATCAAGATAACCTTTTTAACGACACGAAATCTTAAACATTGTCGGAATAAAAATAAATCAAAATATATCCTGGAATATGGATATTCTATAACTTCGATATTGCGATCAAAAATTTTGGGTTTTTTAAGACAGTGTGAAGCATTTTTTTAATCCAAAAATCTGTTCTAGTTAAAATGCTATTAGAGTAAAATTATATCGTCTATAGAAGGGACGCTTCAAAAACTGCTCTAACATATTAATTTATAAATCATAGAAACAGTAAAAAAAAAACAATCATAGCACCAAATGAGCAACCCATTAGTGTATAGTCATTGTTATTACAAACACCATCAAATTGATTATGTACATTTTTTCATGTTATTTTCCAGAAACATGCCTTAAAATTATCTGGGGAAGACTAATTTGAAAAAAGGTTAATTTTTTCTTATTTTAGAACCCAAAATAAAACGCTTTTTTATAAAAGTTATAATTTTTACCCTTTTTTTGCTTTGTACCTGCATCATTAAGTTAAGACAATCTACACATTAAAATTTCAACTAGATACAAAATAAAAAAGTTCTTCTAGTATTAATAACTAATATTACCAGTCCCTGACAACTTGTTTCATAATATTCTAAAAATATTGAATATATTATTTACCTTAAATTTTCAATAATTTTTACATTTACGAGTATATTTTCTAGTACATTAATCAGATATTATCAATTTGCAACTGTATATTCTGCTTATTCTAAATTTTATCAAGACTGTACAAAAAAAAATATTTTAACCCTCTCTTAAACTCATTCATTATCTTGCTGAAATTTAAATATTACTCAAACGGAAATTGAAATTTAAATTCTTTTTCTCTTTTCTAAAAATTAATTTTTCTTTTTTTAAATTCTACTTATTACGTTTTTTTTTTTTTTAAAAAGTTTTCCCAGGATAAATATTTTCTAACTAGTATGTATATAAATATGTATATAACTTAATAGTATAATTCCCATATTTATACATATTATATAGATATATTTTGATTTAATATTTCAATTCCTATATTTTTAATTAAAAATTTACCAGTTAAATTTTTAATATTTATTATTCATAATTAAGTTGTTTAATTTTAGCTAGATGTTATATCCAACAATACTTAGTATATCCAACTTAATAAATTATTTTTAGTTTTTATTTATTTGTACTCCTTTTCTATTTTGATTTACTCTTAATAAAATTTTAATTTTCTTTTTTTTTTATATTTATCAATTTTTACCGAATGAAGTGTTTTTTTAATTTTATTTTGGTATTCAATTTTTTTTTTTGCTATGTATATATATCTATATATTATATTATATTTTTTTGCACTCGAAATTATTTAAAAATTAAATGCACTTTTTTTGTTGAACTATTTTTAACAAAAAAAAAACACTTCTTTTAATTTATATTTTTCACTTTTCACTTTTCACTTTGCAAAATTATTTTTAAAAATTTTTTCTACTTATTTGATTTAAAAAAAATTTTTTTTTATATATATTATTTTTTCTCACTCTTAATTATTACTTTCCGCTATTATATTTTTTTTATTTAAATACCACTTATTTATATTCACTTGAAATAACAAAAATTATAAATTTAATTATATTTATTATTTCATATTTATAATTAATTTTTATTTCAACTTAAATAAACTTTTTCATTACCACTTTATTATAATTATATTTTTATTATTATTTTCTTTTTTATGTATACAACAATTATTATTATTTAACTTTATAAAATTTCATTCAATAAATTTTTATATTAATTTCCCCAATAATTATTATTAATTGTAAATAAAACAAAAAATAAAGAAAAATCAAAATGTAAAAATGAAATAGATATATAATTGTATATATATATCTTTCAAATTCAATTTCTTTTTAATCAACAATATTATATATTTTATTTTCTTTTTAGATATATTTTAATATATAACTATGTATAGGTAGGAATGTATATATTTTTTTTACAAGAACATTAATTTTATTAAATATATTTTATCTGTATAATATTATCAATATCATAATAAATATATAAAAATTATATTTTAATATTTAATTATTATAATATATTATTATGTTACTTTATTTATAATTACACATGTATATAACACCATATAGCATAATTATTATTAGTGTATTTTCGATTATAACTTGTTTAATTTTCTCATTAAATTTTATTTATATTTCTTGAACTTTTTTTCTTTTTTGCTTATTTATTTATTTATTTATTCCTTTTTATTTAGTTACATTTATTTTGTATTTTTTTTTTTTTTTGTATTCGCAGTTTTTATTCATCCGCTCTACTCTATTAAACTATTTATAATATTTTATTCATATTTTATTCAGTTACATATATTTTTTTTATATAGATTTTCGTTTCTTTCTCGTATTACTATTTCTATTTCAGATGTTTCAACATCAACAATTAATCGATTTCACTAAAATGGAATGTTGTTTTTATATTGCTGCTCACCCTTTCTATAGATTTTACTTTTTGTTTTTATGTTTTCTTTTTTTGCTTTGTTTGTTTTTATTTTATAAAATCTCCGTTATTTTTTATATTCTTTTTTTTTATTTTCCTTATGGTAATACATGTATAAAATAACGGTATATATTCTATAAGAGAAAAGAAAAAAAAATAACGGAAGAATGAAAAACTATATAAGTAGCTAGCTTGTTGCGCTCTTACTCAATAAAAACAAAAAAACGCAAACATTAAAACTTATGCCAGTATTTAATTCCACGTGCCTTTTGAAACCCAAAATTACATAAATTTCTATATCATCAGACGACAGTTTAAAAAATTAAAATTAAAGAAACAAAGAAAAGCAAAATAATAAAATCAAAAAGCAAAATTAAAACAAAAAATGAAAAACTAAAATTGTATACACATATAAATATTAAAAATGAAACATCTAAACTTAAAATGACAGTTGATATTATAAAAGTAAAGTAAATCAAGTGGTATGTAGAATAAGGATCTATTATAAAATGGAAATTTTTAGTTTAAAAAATGAAAATAAGAAAAAATTAATAAGATAAAGAATGAAGAATTATTACTGTTATTTTTACTGTTCCAAGTAAATACTTTAATTTATTTGATATACTTTTGAAAGAATTTAAATGGTAAAAAATTAAAGGAACAAAAAAATATCATAAATATCTTCTTAATAAAATATTTGTACAACACTTGTAATTTACTTAGAAAATGATAAACAATAAAAAATACAAAATAACAACAACAACAAAAAAGTTAATAACGGAATTTAAATAAACAACATGAAAATGGAGGAATATTTTATTTAATGCACGATGTAAATTAACTGAGAGTTATAAAAGAATTTAAGATTTTAACATTTTTAACGGGTGGATCTAAATAATGTTTATTTTTATTTTTTTTTTATTTTATTTAAGACGGCGTAAATTAAAAATAAAAATAACAAAATTTAATAATTAAAAATGTCTGTAAGATGTTATCTAATTTTTCTATATAAACCGCCTTGACTGTTTAGTCTCGTAATTAACTAATAAATAAATATTTCAATATCTCTTGAGAAAAATAACCAGTATTTTTATGACAAAATCTATTTATATATTTAAAAGTATATAAAATTAAATATTATACACTTTTTTACTTTATTATTTATTTCATTAATTGCATTAAATTTTTATTTTTTACATTATTTTCTATATATACATACATACTCTTTTAATTATTCGACAAATTATAACCATAATATATTATTTGACAGACAACAGATGGATTAAATTTTATTTTTATTTTATCAATTTTTCTCTTTTATTTTCATTTTTTATTAATTTCACTATTATTATTAATATTGAATTTTTAATTCGGTTCATTAAAATAATAAACTTTTCTCTTTGATAGTTTCATATAAGTATTGTAGGTAAGTAAAAATATTTACCGTACGCAAAATTTTAACAAAAAAAAATAATAAACAAAAAAAAAAGTTATAATAAAAGGAAAAGAAAAACAACAAAATAAAGTGAAATAAAAAAAAAATAATATTTTAACCGTTATTTTATTTATATTTTCTTTACCTAGGTTATGTACGTTGTTTTGTTTTTCTGCACACCCGGATTTTATTTTGTCTTTTTTATTTTTTTTATATTATATTTAACGGTAATAATAACTTTTGTTGACGTTATTGTCTTCTTTTTCGTGTCGTATTTTATTATTGAATTTTATTGTATTATTTTGTATTTATTTACCTTTATATTTTCATTAAATATATATAATAATGTGTATAGTCGTTGTTGTCAATTTCGATATTGCAAAAAAAAACATTAAAATAAAAAAATAATAAAAAAAATCATTGAATATTTAAAAATAACATTCTCGATTTTGCTTCCTTTAAAATAATTATGATTTTTGCTTTTTAATTTTTATTTATTTTATATATTATTGTATTCACGACAACACGAGAGCAAAATAAAGGACTCTACACTCTAGACGAATAGATTTGAACCGAAAAATATAAAATCAAAAAAAATCCGACCGTATACGTACGTTATCATGAGAAAATCGTAACTAACTGATGAGGATGAAGTTCTACACGATAGAACCATGTTGTTCATTTTCGGTTTTCTTTTTTTTTCTTTTTCTTCTTTTTTTTCTGTTTTGTTGCGTTTTCTTGTTGATTTTCCTTTGCTGATTTCGATTTTTTTTTTTTATTTTTTCTTCTTCTAACTGTTTATTTTGGTTGTTGTTATTATTCTTATTTTTCTTTCTGTATAATTCTGCTATATGACATGCCTATACATTATATTTTGTTGTTTTTGTTTTTATTTTTGTTTTTGTTTTTACTTATTCTAAACACGAGACAATATTATTGTGAACATTTTCTATATTGAAAATTGAATTTTCAGAAAAATAGAGAAAGATGAAGGTTAAGTTAGGCTAGGTAAACTAACTTTGTATATATATATATATATATATATATATATATGTATATATATATCTGTTGTGTACGTATATTATGTGTATATTACTCGCATTAACATTTATATATATATTATGATATTGTATATAGATAGATGGCATGCATTAAGAATTAATGAAATAAATGTGATATCGCCACTGACTGTAATATAAGAGTATTAGTGTGAAAGAGATAGAAAATAATATTGTAGTATTGGAGTTGAAAGAATTTTTTTTATTAAACAAATTTTTGAACTTTGACTCCTATTATAAAGAATATTTTATTTTTTGCTTGTTTTGTGGTTTGTGTGTCCTCTGTTTTTTGTTTTGTTTTTGTGAATTAAAATTATTTTTCAATTAAAGTTATAAAATTGAAATTTTTATCTAACGAGCAAAGATCTTTTTGTTTGAAGCAGTGATGTTTTTTATAAGAAAATGGTTAGATTGCAGTCTATATTGTATAATCTAATCAGTACGAAAGCAGAAAAATGTAATCCAAGAAAAGATATTTTTGTTTGGTACGATGTTTTTTTTTGCAAGAATATTATTCAAGCGACTCATTATAGTCTAATCAGTAAGAATGCAGAAAAATGCATTTCAAGAAAAAATGCAAATTCAAATCATTTTTTATACATATATACTATTTATATATATTTATACTTTATATATTATCATTTTATAAACATTATAGGAAGCACTATACAGGATTAAATCTCGGGAAGTATAAAACTCGTTATAGAAGTTAGAATAACAAAAGTAGATTCATTATTTACTAGCTGTACCAGACTTGCGTTGCTTGCCCAAAGTCCAAACCAAATCTCTTAATGAAATCATACCAAGACTTCATAGAATTTCGGTTATTTTGTTTTTTCCGTAATAATCTTCACTTACTTTGAAAACCTTATAAAACGGCGATTCTAAAGTTTATTTTTGTAGTCTTAGTACGCTTAAATTAAAGGCAAATATTTCTAAAAAAAAAATGATTTTCCTTATTTTATTTTAAGTATTAATTGATATTAATTATTTTTTATTATATATAACTTTAAAACAATTATAAGAAGTTAAATAATAATTGGAAAAAATATTATTTGGGTGGCAGAATGTTTAATTAGGGTGTTACATTCACTTATATTTTGTTACATTAATATTACAATTTAGGTATAAATATGTAACTCACATGCCGATTGTCTTTAAGCTAACGTAAATACGTCTACCTGTTCGAACTTTGCAAACGGATTCTACAAAAACAATATTCGAATAATAAAACTAATTGACTTCCGTTTCACCAAATGTAGGTATATATAATAATTTTTTGAAAAAACAACAAATTTTTTTCAAATTTGAAAAACGGTAATAGACGTATTTAATTCTTTTTGAGGCAGTACCTGAGTACGAATTTTCGACTCTGTAACACTTTTGGTTCTTAATATATTTGTGTTAGATGCTGGGAGTTATATGGCAGCTGCCCGAACCACTCAAAATTATGAGAAACGGTAAAAGACGTATTTTTTATTTTTGAGGCAGTGCCTGAGCACAAATTTTCAGCTCTGTAATACTATTAGTTCTTAATATACATATTTGTGTTAGATGCTGGGAGTTGTATGGCAGCTGCCCGAACCACTCAAAATTTTGAGAAACAGTAAAAGACGTATTTTTTATTTTTGAGGCAGTTCCTGCGTACAAATTTTCAGCTCTGTACCACTTTTGGTTCTTAATATATTTGTGTTAGATGCTAGGAGTTGTATGGCGGCTGCTCGAACCCGTCGAAATTTTAAAAAGCGGGTAGGTCTATAACCTTCCCCTCAGTAATATACTCTGAAAATTTCATTCAAATCGATTTAGTAGTTTTCGAGTCTATAAATAACATAAAGACAGACATAAAAAATTTCATTTTCATATAATATATATATAGATAGATATGCTTTGAGAAAATTCAAGAAAAATCCTGTATTTCCAACAATAATCTGCTTATTACGTTACCAAAAATCGCTTAAATACTTGGCTGCAAATAATATTAAAATAAAAATTTAAGTGATCACGTACAGCAAAGAATAATTTGCATAAATAAAATTTATTTAATAAATAAATCACACTGAAATCTAATACAATTTCGCATATACCTAATATTTTTACGCAAAAGATGGTTTAAAGGTTGCAGTAAGTTACATATAGCTAAGATTATGTACTAAACCAAGTACAAAAAAACATTATATTACAGCTTTTATACTTTAATTCACTGCTACTTTTGCAATACGATTTTGAAGCTTCAAAATCTCATTCTTTCCTATGTAAATGTAGCATCAGAGATTTGATGAATGTTATTTGAGTGTAACGCACTTTGGCAACACCGTATTACTATTTGCAAATCATTTTTTACATATTTTGTTCTGCATTAAAGGATCAAAAATCCGTAAACGAAATGCAATGCTAATTTTTAGTGCTTTCAGACCTAAATAGATTCAGGTCAACATCAAAATAGTAGTCAGGTAATCATATATGAAATTTTTTAAATTTGTAATTTTTAATTTGTAATTTTAACTTTGTAAAGGATATTTTATGAAATAAATTATTATATATATTATATTATATATTATAATAATAATAATAATAAAAAAAGGTATAGCCTCAAAATACAGATCATTTCGCAATCGAACGATTGAAAAAATATTTAAGGTTTAACTAACCGGTAAACATTGTTAAAAATAGATTACGTAATAATGTACGTAATGCTAAATGACTAAATGTTTTTTTTCATTTTCTTGCCCATACGTTATTTAAATGTTTTTAATTTTTTTTTTTTAATTTTTATAATTCGTATTAACTTAATATTTTAATATATCTTAAAGCTTTGTAATCTAATAACAGTATGTTTTATTTACTCTACTAACAGCATGTATTTTATTTTTTTTTTATCTAACTGTTCTACTAACCTCACTGAATGAAGATAAATATTGCACAAAAATATAGTAACGTTTAGCCTCTAATAGACATTTGATAAATTTTATCTAAGCATTAATCCTGACATTATTACGAATAACTTAAGTATATTTGCAAAATAAAATTTTCATCAAAACACTTTTTACTTCAATCTCTCAGTCCCCAATAATAAAAGAGAGTAAAAACAAAATATCAAATGAAAAATTGAAAACATCTGTACAGAACAGAAAATTGAAAATCTACGTACATATATAAATATTATAACAGAAATAAACAGCATCAGCATGGTAGAAACTCAACAATAATATCCTTCTTTTCTTTTCTTCTTTTATTCAATTATTTCTGTATAAGATCAACAAAACCTAATGTACCAAAGGTTTTCTAGTTTGCAATTTTCTGCTAAAAACTTTGTAACTACATATATTATATAAAACAACATAACCTAGCATAATATCTATAACCTAACTTAACATAACATAACAGAAAATCTGAAATACACTCAAAGAAGAAAATTATTACAAAAAATAAAATACCGATAGAAAGAGAGATGAACTCTTAATTAGTATTGGTATGGTACTCACTTAAACATAGATATACTAAAATGAAAAAAAAGGATATTTTATTTTTCTCATTTACTACATTTACTTATATTATATTTTATATTCTGCAGCTGTTATAGGCTCCTATACAGCTTATCATGTTTGTATGTGTTGGTGAAATGATGATGTGTAGAGAAAACTTTTTTAGAAACAACTGTTTATGAAATTTATTCAGTCGGTCAGTTTTTTTGCCTGCTGACTGATTGCATTACGTTGTTGTTGTACATAGAAAATATTTTATAAAGTACACAGAATATAATCATATCTTTATATATATACATATATATATGCAAAACCTGATGTAAAAATGAGATTACATGCATTTTGTTTATGTAAAAATATATATTGATAAGAAAAGAAAGATGAGATGAAATTACGTTGTTTCTGACTAATAAATTTTATTTTCAAATTTTATTTTGATAATTTAACAGAGGCATTTTTAGAAATAAATAATAAAAATAAATTTTTATTATTTATTTCTAAAAATTTAATATCTATTATATTTTCTATAATAGATAAGTATATAGAAAAAATGTACGAAAATAACAACAATCAATGAATATAATATTTTGATTGTATTGAAAAGTGAAATTAGGTCTGGTCATCTATCCAAGGGTGTTTTGGTTGAAAAGAAAAAAATGTAACTTGCCCAAAAGAAATACAAATATAAATTGAGTTAATATATTTTTGAATGGAAGCTTTCATTATATTCAGGTATTTTATAGATTAACAAACAATGTGTCACTAAAACATATCTAAATAGCACTCTGTAATTGAATCAATTTCGTTTATTGGAATTTTTCTTTTGCACCTAAAATTGTCAGTGTATATAATATCAAGAAATACCCCATTCAAATACTGCCAAATATCTTGGGGGATGTTACCTAGAAGGTTCGCTAGAAAGCTGACATCAAAAACAAGAAAAAAGAATTACAAATCTGGCACTGAAAAATCTATAGGTAAGCAATCTATCTTGACTTCTGTTCTATGAAGAAATACTATAAAACGAATATGGTCAAATGATGGCATCCAGTTATGAGGATGCAGAGAGAGATATTATAGTTCAGAGGTTGCAGAATAAAGTCCTAAGAAACATTATGACCACGAAATGGTTCTTAGAGATTTGCAAATATCTGTTGATTAAGAAATCCAGAATTTTGCAAGACGTCACGAAAAAAGTCTCCAACACCATGTAAATGGCCAAATAGTCCTGTACTCAAAATAGTAAAACCTTTTGAGTTAATACAGTAATAATATGTAAAAGGAAAGTTAGATAAAAATCGCTGCACATAGTTGAACAATAAAATAAAATCAGAAATAACATTAGATCGCAATATAGTAAAGATGTGATTGAGCAGATAAGAATACCACACGCAATGATCTTTATGTTTTCTGAAGACTCCCACCAATCTACTTATAAAAAAACTCTAAAATCATCATTTTCAACCTCACAAATCGGGATTAATTTCGGTTGGTATTCTGCTGTTCTTCTCTAAATTATGCTGATATCATTTTCAGCTGATATAGTCATGCAATTAGTGTAGTACCACGTTGTTGATCGTTGTTGATGTCTTACATATATTAACTACAACTCCGAAGATATAAGTATATGGAAACTAAAACAATTATTCTTCAAAACTTTATCATGCAGATATTAGGCTCAGAATTTGCAAGTAATAACTGCCGAAACTTGAAATTTTGGTATAACAAATTAACAAAAAGTTTTGAAAAAAACATTGATTCTTTGGTTATTCAAATTTCTTTTTTTATTAATCGTTATAATGCATTTAATCCATTGAAGTCGGCTCATAGATCCCGTCGTACAATCATTATGAAATTTTCTGAAGGATGATCATAGAAGTTTCCTGGAAAATTTTTAGACCTCTAGCTTTTGCCACGCCTGAGATTTGGAATGGGTATTTAAATTTACATTTTATATAAATTTTTTAGTTTTTTTTTGCAAAAAAAATGAAATATTCATAGATCTATTATTTCATGCTCTATCTGATATCTATTGATGGATAGTGGATTATATAACAAAATATATAATTGTTCTGGATTATAAGATTTAAAATGCATTTTAACTTTTTCACATTATCTCATGGTTTGAAGTTTGACCGTTGTGTTTTCAGGTTTTAGAAATTCAAAAGTGAATTGATAAAGTTATACAGTTTCAAATGTAGTGTAATGTAAAATTAATTAGTAGGCTAAGATTTATATAATTCTATTTAAATTACTATGATGTCTCACTTTTGAGACAAGCTTAATGTTCCATACAAAGCGGTACGACCGAAAAGTCGCAATGATACCAATTGACCAGCCACTGCTCATTCATGAGTATAATAAACGGATGGGTGGTGTTGATCTATTTGATAATGCTATATAAACAACTATCGAATCAAATTTCGTGTTAAAAAATGGTATTGGCCATTGCTCACAAATGTATTTGATGCTGCAATGATGTATGCATGGAAGTTGTATGTTTTCTATATTTGATTTCAGAGTAAATGTGGTGGAAGCACTAGTAACACTACCCCAAGTAGTCAGTCGTCCATGTGGGCGTGTACTTGTTAATGTCCAAAAAATGGCAAAACACACGATCGTGTCGATCGTATAGTGGAAAAAATGCCTAAAAGCAGTCTTTGTAGATGATGCGGTATTAAAAAATAATTTGATTGCAAAAAGTGTTCGATTACTTAGCATTCCAAATGCTTTTTTGACTATCATAATGATGTACCACAAAACAAAATTAAAATTAAGAAAACGAAATAAATTACAAAATAGTTTTTAAAATTTAATTTTACAATATTATTACTTAAATACTTTACTTTTTTAGATTTATTCAATAAAACACTGTGAATTACACTGAATTACACTGTGCCTTACTTTCACAAGAAAATAAATTGTTTTTTCACTAATTTTATAAATAAGAATTTTTCATGCTTTAGTTAGACGGTTGATGGGTATAATACCTAAAAAGGGTTAATACATCTCTAGAGACGAGGTAAGTACTCCAATCGAAAGAAATGTATTAGATTGAGAAAGTTTGAGGCTAAGTTATCTTTGGAAAACCACTTTTTATGATAATTTTCGGAGTTTGAAAATCCTTAGTTTTTGACTCCCACTAACAAAGACAATTCTTGAGAATTTTTATTAGCTCACTGAGAACGTATTATGGTCGCGCCTCTCTAATAAAATCAAAACTAGCTCAATATCTATTACCTAAGGGCATAGCTAACACTAAGGTTTTTGGGTATTCAAAATAATAATCACAAAAGACAGTAATCGGTTAATCCTACTCGACATTTTTTCCGTACACAACTCTCATGTCAGACTTCCTGTTTCCCAGATAAAGTGTAGAACAATTTTTTCTTCCTAAAATACTACAAGAAATCACTCATTAAAAAATGTTCAGTGATGCAGTTGAACAATCTATGAACAGTCTTTATTTGGTAAAAATGTACACTCACGGTAATTATTTAAAATTATATTTAAATCATGTTTTTAAAGCGAGTTTTTAAAATTGAAATAATTTTTTTATAAATTTCTACATTTTGGTCGAATTGCATAATACTTTCGTTAAACAAAAAAGAAAATAAAAATTATATGTATAGTTCAAACCAAGTTGGTAGCATTCATATATATTCAGTTTTTCTTGCTATCTATCAGATTGCAGATACTGATTTAAAATTTAAAAATCGTATTATAACTGATAAAATTAAAAAAAAAAATAGTCACAAAAATTTAATTTAAAATGCAAGAACTCACAAAATTATTTAATCCGGTAACTACCTAACTGATAATTAACCTCCTTAAAATAACCTGATTTTATTTTTTTGTTCCATATACTTTTTTTTTAGTTTAATTTTAAGCCTTTTAAGTTTTTTAGAATCTTAATTTTTTAAAATTTCAGTGGATTTCGGATAAACAGTTTAATTCTCACTGTTGCTATTATAACAACAAAACACCTTCCATATAGAAAAATTTTTTCAAAGTTTTATTTTAAAAATGTAAATTCTAGATTATTATTTTGGTAATCCTTATATTTCCCATTTCTACGCCAAGTATTCACCGATAGAAAATGTACTGTAGTATACCAAAAAAAAAAAATAGTTTATATAAAAAAAAAACTTATAAAATTTTACACAACACACGAAACCGTGTTAATTTAACCAACTGGTTTCATTACTTAACTATTTAAATGATTCAATTAACCAAGTAGTTGTTATGCTAACAATTTGTACAAATATTAAGAGAAAACCTGTAAAGTTAACAAAGCTAAGAACTGTTAATTACAACAAAAATAATAAGTTCAAAAAATTAACAATTCCCCTTTCATCGTTACATATTAAAATTTTGTTCCTAATATTAGATTTATTAAAATAAAGGACAAAATCCGTTATTTTAATCGAAACACTACTAATTTATGTTATTAACAGCGACGGACTTTTTTTTTATCTAACGTATTTGTATTATACTAAATTTCATGAATGTTCTTTTAACGAAACTTGACTGAGGAAATTTATTTTTATTGCCAATATTGATTAGAAGTAAAAAAATCATTTATAAATATTTAAAATATTCATTTTTGTTTTTGTTTATTTGGTTTTGTGCACTTACTATTCAGCTACAGCTACCCTTACATTAATATAGTTCACAACATCACATAACATCGAATTACTTGGTCGCGGACATTGAATCGTAATAGAAGAATTAAAGTACAACTAATATTATTATAGAGGGTGGTCCGGGTTAGAGCAACAATTTTAAATTTGGAATATTATAGGAAAAAACTTGTTCTCGATGAGGGGTCTATCTTTAAATTTAACCTACAGAGGGTTAAACAAAATCGGATTATGTCTAAACTAAATAGGAACCTTATAGGAAAATTATGAATTTTCTAGATTAATAAAATTATTTTAATAAATAAAATAAAACACTTATCAATATTTCAAGTATGAATTTTCCTATAACTATAGGAGAATAGGAAAATTATGTCTAAACTAAATCCACTACAGCTCCGAAGGAATTGAAACTAGAGCAACATCATCTTCATAACTTTTTTTTTCAAATTAATACACCTAATTAACGGTATATATTGGATGAGTAACAGACTTACGGTTTTTGAATAATAGCTGGCACAAACTTAAAATTTTGCTTTTAACAACTGACACTTTTTTTTATTGTGGTGGAGCGTTACATCATCCCCTACAACTTTTTCAAACACAACTTTCATATCAGACTTACCCTTTTTTCAGATAAAGTATGATATAACTACATCCTAAGTGGAAAAGGGCTATACATTTTATTCATATTTTGTAATGCATGAAGACAAAAAATTATATTACCGTAAAACAGGGATTGACTTAGACTGTTTGGTATACTTTGACAAAAAAAAAAAAAATAGAATAACCGTTCAATTTTGAAAAATAGAAATGTCGATTATGTGTTCCTGATACGTGATAAATTCTATATTTATGATCTTAGTAAATTCAAGATGAAAATTAACACCTTCGTTCGTAATTGTCCTCCTTCCCTCGTACCTTCCTCTTTCCCTAATTTTCCTTTCCCACCCTAGCCAAACGTACCAATCAGTATAAAATGTTCCCATCTAGTGTTTTGACTATATAAAAATTATGATTTAGATCTGATTAGGAAATGATTTTTTTGTCAAAGCTAGTTGTTAGTCACAAAACTAAGTACATCTTATTCAACCTAATTGGTAATATTCCTCATGATTACAAATTATTCTATCACTTTCACAGTTACTCAAAAAAATTTTCTTAACTGATATGATAATAGTATTTGTTCTTATAATGACACATTGGCTGGTGACAAACAATGTTTTGAGCTTGAACTTGTTGAATCCTTTAAATATCTGGGTATTGTTCATGACAATAGATTAAACTGGTCTAATCATTCACATAATTTGAAGAATTATTGTACTAAAGTTACAAGATGTATCTACTGTCTAAGTCTGTTTTGTTCAACTAAAGTTTTGAGAATGGCTTACTATCCTATCTGTATGACAAGGCTTGAGTATGGTATTATCTGCTGGGGAGGAGCTTATTTGAAAAAAATGTTCCCACTTCTTGTTTCATAAAGCACACAGTAAGGATTATACCCAAGAAAAATTGACTTACTCCTAGCTTTCCTTTATTTTATAACCTTGGAATATTACCTCTTCCTCATTTATATTTTTATAAGTTTTAGAAAGTATTTTTTATTAGGTCCGGCTATTTAAATCAGCAAATTGTGTTAAAATTTAATCTTAGAATTTATAACAGGAATTTAGTATTGTTACCAAGAGTTCATACCGCTCATTTTCAACATTTCTATACTTCTTTAGTTTCCAAAATTTTTAACAACCTTCCCGAAAGTTTAAGGTTAGAACGTTTCCTTTCATCCTTTCTAAAAAACACTTAAAAATTTGTTTTTTTAATTTGACAATTTTCGAATTGAATTATTTAATAACAAATTTTATTCTTTATTATATTTCCGTGTTAATTTATTCTAATACAAAATTAGAATCTGTGAAATTTATGTTGGTTCTAAAAAGAAATTTAAAAAAGAAAAAAAAATTGTGAAATTTGAATATATTTACGTTTTAAATTATCATAAATATCATTGTGAAACTATATATTTGGTCATTTAACTCTTACTTATATGTTACAACTGAACGATCTCAACTCTTACAACTGAATGATCTCAACTTATTTCTAATACTATGCATACTTAATTCTTCTATTTAATAAAATTAAAAATCTTTAGTTGAATGTAAATAAATAAATCGTTTAAATAATTAAATTTATTAATATATATATTATATTAGTATAATAGTATATTTTCAATAATTTGTTAGAACCTAATTATTTGTTTAATTTGTTTAATTATAATTATTACATTTAGTGTAAATGCTATTTGAAATAAATGAATTATTTTAATAATAATAATTTAATAATAAAATGAATAAGTAAGAGGCCTTATTTTCGAGTTAATTCAATTGTTTTAAAAATTTGTTTTAATGTGATAAATCCGGTAATTATTTATACTAAACGGTAATTATTTATACTAAACGGTAATTATTAATAATAACCGCGTATTTTGGTAAATGTGATAAATGAGTAGGATTTATTTATTACATTTACCGGTATTTACCGGTATAAATTAAATAAATTCTATCCAAATTAATCATTTTAACCTTTCTATTTGATGGTAATTATTAATATAGAACAGTTATTATTAATAGCTACCAATTTATTACTTTAACCGCAACATATCCATTATTTATATCGACAAAAATTACATCTAAAATATCTCCATTAAGTTCCTGCACTATTCTCAAATTAAAATGTAAAAGAGGGGTTATGGTATGTTCGCATTTACCAAGTTAACCATTAGTAACCATAGTAGAAACATATGTCACTAACCATTAACTATAGGCTTAGTCTTTAGCCATACTAACCATAGTATCTAAATTATTCACAAACATTCCGAAATATCGATATTTGCAGTCAAATATTAAAAATTATAATGGCAATAATTAAACCTGGCAATAAATAAATTTTTTAATATAGTCTAAACATAATTAAAATGTAATTTATTTAATTTTTTCATATGAAATTGATCATACCTGTAACCCTAGTTAAAAATAAATTACACTTAAATTATATTAAATTTACATTCACAACCTTGCTTTTATGTTATATCGCATTTTCTATCATATTTTTTTTATTTCTGTACAATCCTGACAATGATATTTTTGAAGTTTCAAATAAATAAAAATGTAAACAAAAGTTATTAAAATATATTCGTATACCTGTCGAAAAAAAATATCGATAACATTTATTATCAAAAATGTTTCTAAGTTTTTTTTTAATTCAAAAACGCTTCAACAAAAATTCTAAATTTATTAATCTTTGAATTCATATAGTTTTTTTCGTCTCAAAAATATTATCTCCAATTTTTTTGTTGTGACAGCGAAAACGAATTAAAAACAAAACGTCAAAATTAACTATGATTAAAGTATAATGCGAACACTATGTTTTAACCATAATTAAGAAACGTAATTTAAACACAATGCGAACATACTATTAGTTTTATATCGTACTAAATTTACGGAAGCCAGAAAACATTTATCAATTAATTTAAATTTTCATTACTTTAACTCAATTTAATATTAAGATCAAAATATATATAATAATAATTATTCTTAACATGTCCCATCTCTACTACTTTCTTTTTAAGATTTTCTATTTCGAAATTATTACTCTCTATTCTCTAATAATAATATAATCGCACCGGAATATATATCAGAAAATTACTCAAAATCAATGTTTATTTTTGTCGACACATAATTCTAAATATATACCTATAAAGGATAAGATAACAACAATAATGATTATGATAATGATAATTATTATAAAAAGGATCAAAGAAAATGACTTAAAATATAAATTAAAATGAAGTATACAATATAAGTAGTTAAGAGAAAAATAATTTAAAATTTAAAAATTTCAATATGAAAAAAAAAGAGAAAAGTATATACAAATTGTAGTTCAACTCGAATATACAAATAAATATAATAATATATATTCACAAAATAGTAATGGATACTTAGTATAGTTAGTCCTTTATTTTTCATATTATTTTATATATGATGAACGTACTCGATAATAATTTTTAATATAATAGAATTCGTTAAGGTTTTCAACACAATGTTATAATAAAAATAAAAAATAATAATGGTACATTATAACATGAATGTTTTATTTTCCCATTTTCCATTTTCCTTTTTTTTAATTTTATTTTCTATTTATTGTCTATAAAAAATATAAAAAAGTGTTTTGAAATCAAAGCAAAAAAATGAAATAAAAAAATTCAAAAACATGAAAATAAAATAAAATAAAAAACAAATATAAATGTTTAAAGCTACAAAATCGGAATAACATGAGATTTTCTCATTTTATTGCTGTTTTTCTTTTATCATATTAAAATGACATTGAGTGGAAAAAAATATATACATAATATTATAATATAAAACGATATATAGAATAATTCCAGTTTGGTTGGTCAACTCAAAGATCTCAGAACTCAGGTAGAATATCCTTTAGTCTATTAAGTTCGGTAATGCAATTTTTAGATCATAAAGTGTATTGTTCCCGACAAGTTATTATCAATTTTCTTGTATGTCAACTGATTAAGTAATTAATTATCCATTTTGTTTAAGTTGTTATCAAATTAAACCATCAAAATTTTTTTTTAAAATAATATTTCAGTTAGATTTTATTTGACTTGTAAGTCATCATCCACCACTGTCCTGCACCCTAATCAAAGTAGAGCTTAAGAGGGAAATAAAATCTTTCTAATCGTTTCCTATTTATCTCTTTAGTTGTGACCCCGTTCTTTGTTAAGTGATTTTTTTGTCTGAGTTACTAATTTTCTTCATATATTTGGTCTTGCAGAGCAAATTATGCCCTACAAAATAGATTCGAAGCCTTTTTTGCCGAAATATTGTTGTGAGGTTTCCTCAGAGTGTACCCTATTCAACGCAATTTCTTCTGTCGCATTTCCTCCACATTTATTTCTTTGTGATTTTTTTCCCCACATCATTCTTTTGGAAATGGTTTGTGGCCGATGAATATTTACGATGTTCCACAGAAACTTATTGATATATGCTTCATATTTCGTAGTGATGTTAATTGAAACTCTCCATTATGTTTTGCACGTATACAAGAGTACAAATTTTATATTTGGATTGTACAGTCTTATTTTAATGCACAATGATATGATGTTTGACTGATTTTTTTTTAAAGCATCTCGAAAGCGAAGCAGGCTTTAATACAGTTCAATACCTAGCTTGCCACTTCTATCTGATAATACAATACAGAGTTAGCAGCAGGAAAGCTTGTTACAAACTTGTTACAAAGAACAAGCTACAAAATTTGTAGCTTGTATTTTGAAACGCTAAATTGGGACTGATAATAAAAAAAAATCAAACAAAAAAAAAGCGAAACAAAATTTACGTGCTGCCATTTCATGTATAATTGAACTTACTCATCTCCACGATTTTCACTTTGTCAAAAAGGATGGAATCTTGTAATGTTGTACCAATGATTTTGGCTTTTGGGTATATATTGACTTTTAAACACTCACTTTCGCAGTGTTATACAGTTTTTGGCATGTATCATTTAAAACTTAATTTGTATGTGACAATAACCAGACATCATCGTTGGTATAACCTATATGACTAATATTATCGGAAAGATGTAGATTACCTTTGCTCTCATTTATATCCACAGTTATAGTCATTTTGTCACCCATTATTATTAAAAACGATATCGGTGATAGTGTCAACTCCCCTGACTTACTCCACGATATAACACCACTAAATTTATCGGCTCGCCTCGACGTAAGATGTATCTTGCATTTTTGTAGGATTCGTTAATTATGGTTATTAATTATGTCATTATCATCATCACACTGATGAAGTACTGTCAAACTACAATGCTTATTCCACTACTTGGTAAGTAAATAAAATATTCGTCAAATCAAAAACAAAACTAATGCTTAATTTTAATCCTGCGTCACGCAATTGATAATTAGAAACTATTGAAACTATATTTCACAATAAGTACTAATCGTATTTCTGAACTATACAATGTACAATACAATACGTAATACTAAACGAAAAATTTAATTTTTTATACCAATTAATACCAAAAATTACTATAAGAAAAACAGGAATTACTATTACATAGCTGACAGCAAATTTACTATCATACTGTCATCAGAATTTACATTTATCGTATACTCACTTCTGTATACATATATAATGATTGTATATGAAGAAAAAAATTTGTAAATGGGTTGTTGTTTTTTTATTTTTTTTCTTTTTTCTAATGATGTGATATAGTTTGTGTAACTAACAACATTTGCAACAAGCGTTAGGATAATCATAATGATTTTTTTTTTTTTTTTTTGCCAAGGATATTCAAATAGAATGATTATTTTTTATTTTATGTTTTGGATTTTTTAATTTTTATTTTTTAATTTTATGTATTTGAATTGCAATGAATGCATTGATAAATAGTTTTCTGTTAATTCTAAATTTCAAAATTATTGAGTTGAAGTTGAATGATGTATGTATTAGCTTTGTTTGCTATTTTGAAAATGATTTAAAATGGTTTAAATAATTCTTTTTAGTGGAGACTATATTATAATAGAGTAAATAGTTAGAAATTCGAAGAGTTAGATGTGGTTTATGGAACTCTTCAGTTAATAGCGTATTTGAATTTATAATTCATATTTTTAATATAAGTTGGAAAGAACCGAACTGAACAAAATAAATTATTTTTCAACAAAGCCGTATCTACATTTATGATCTCCACTTGTGACTACATTTTGGTTAATAACATTATAAAAAAATAATATTCAGTACCTCGTTCAGTACTTCAGTACCTTTATTATTTGCGATAATATTGCAATATATTAATATTGTCATTATAACGTACCAAATTTCTACTCGAACTAGTCGCGTGCCGTGCCGTTATAGAGTACAAGGTGTGCACTGCACAACCTACAAATAATAAACTTATACTGTAAATAATTATATTTTATCAATAGTAATTTAAAAAAAATTAAATCATAACTTAAAATCATCTTCCTCACTGAAAGTTATTTAATTGAAATTTGAATGTTTTCTACACCACTTTTATTGCATATATTACGGCGAAGGTGCAATAAAAATTAAAACAAAAGATATGGTGGAGTTAATGACTATGCGCAGAATGTTCTTATTCACGTGTAGTAATTTTGTTTTAGAACCACAGCCACTTTTATGCATATTTTCAGACGGAAGAAAATTGTACAATCCTATAATTACTTATCCTAGATAAAGTTTACAAAAAATAACGTTTGTGATATTATTATTAACATGTAAAGTAATAGTGTGCTTTTTATGTTAATTTATGTTATACAAATATTATTGTTATTGTTATTATTTAATTTTAATATACTTGAGTTCTTATATAAATCTATTAAAAAAAATCTGGGGTGTAAAAACGAATATGTTCTCGAATGACTTAAGATAAAACTTAACCTAATCATACCGAACTAAAACTGCTTAAACCGAGAAATAAATATGTATTTGTAATACTTAGTGCTAATTATACGTATTTTATAATGATCAATCACTTCACTATCAACTTTTTATACATTTATCTTTGTCCATTATGGACATGTCATATCTCACATTTTCTCCATTAATGTTACCCGGGATATACTGTATAGCTTTACATGTAGCCTGCCTACTATAGTGATATATACCCCTATTCTGTTAGACCCATCTCGCGAGATCACGTGAAAATATCTCTGACGAGATAGTTTTGTATTCTGTTAGACACCACAGACGCGACAACAAATGTCAAAACAATCTCGTAAGTAATTTCTGTTAGACCTTTGACGAGAGGCGATAGCCATTTTTTATCTTGTCAAAAATTGTAAACGATAGAGTATCGCGACAAGGTATTTTGTGTTTTTTATCAAAAAATTTAATTAAATAAATAAATTGAATATATAAAATAGTTAAGTAAAGATTAATAAACAATAAAAATATTTAAAACAAATATATTTATATTTACTTTTTATTTAAAAAATATTTTAAAACTAAACCCCACTAATACTTTCCAAAAATTTTATAAACCATGTTTTGTTTATATACCAATAATTTTTTTTGACAGTAAAAAATTATAACTACTACAACAAAAAAAATTTCTATCGCGCCGCAAATAGTGTCTAACAAAAATGCATATTCAACGAGACGAGACGAAATAAATTTTTTTGTTCTCGTCAACGATGGGTTCAAGAGAATATGGGTGAAAGTGTAGGGATATGATTTTGGTTTTGAATATAACCATTTTTATCCAAGAACATAAAGTGCTCAGGGGCTATAAAGCCTGTGAGCATAGTCTTTTTAATGTACTTACTCCTCGTTGTGGTAGAATATATGTGATATTAAATCATTTTCTGGAGTTTTTTGTGCTCTGTTATAATGTTTTCGAATGAATTTTATTAGAAAATTGTCGGTTCTAATTTGAATAGTAATACTTGTAGTCGGAATCAGGCTTTCTATAAATATTGGTATACACTTTACTCTTTACACTTTCATTCAAATTTTCGTAGTTTTTCTATTAAGCCTTGCACTCACGTTGTACCATATGGGTACACCATTATGCAAGTGTTGGCCTTATTAATGTTTGATTAATATGACAACGTACAGCATGTTGTTGTGCTCGTTGATTCATATATTTAGCTATCAAGTTCAAAAATATATATATCTAGGATGTGTATGCCTCGAAAATTGCACATGGTGAAATCGAATTAACGAGTGATATGCAAAATAAAACAAAAAACTAAAAAAAAATTTGACAAGTAGAGAAATAAGTCTAAGACTATAGAAAATAAAGTAAAAAATAATAAATTACTATTCTGAAATTGTTAAAATAATTAATTTGCTGTTTTTTGTTACACATCGCTTTATTTTCGATTAAAAACAAGTGCCTATTAACTTTTAAGCTAGACATTTTGATTAATATTAGCAGTTTATGGTAAGTTGGTTTTTTTTATATTCTGGCTTTTGTATGAGGTTTTGTGGATACAGAATGTCAAAAATTACATGCATTTGCATACAAAAGTAGTTTCATTTCATATTTAATAAACTGTTTTCATTAATTTTAATTAAAAAAGAGAAATGGAAAGAAAATCTATTATTAAAGATTTAATGAAAAATTAATTTTCGAACCGGGATATTGAATTTGAAAATAAAATAATGCAATCAAAACCTATACCAGATTTAAGTACAACGCAAGCTATAAAAATAAGAAAATTTTAAAATCAATTTCTTCTGGCTAGATTTAGTAAAATGCTATAACTAAATCTTATATAAAATACACAAGATGAACGACGTGGTGAGTAAAAAAGCAAGAATAATTAAATAGCAAATTATTTACACAACAAAAATATTAAAATCATAGTTGTTGCTGAGTACTTAAAACATTTCAAATAGCTACACCAAATAAATGACGGTTATTTTCAAGTTAAGCATCTATACTCTAAAATAAATTTCAATCATGGACAATTTTTAAAAAGGCTTCATAAAAATTCTGTCATTTTAAATAGACACACAAACTTATAGAAAAAAGTACAAAAACATAAACAAAAATTTAAAAAAAAAAAAAAAATTAGATTAGATCATACTCTGTAAAAATGATATAATAAAATAAGGGAAAAAAAAATTTTTTTTTTAGAAATATTTGCCTTCAATTTAAGCGTACTAAAACTACAAAAATAAACTTTAGAACCGCAGCTTGATATAATGTTTTCATATCAAGTTATGATTGTAATTACGGAAAAAGCAAATTAGCCGAAATTCTAGGAAGTCTTGAGATGAGATTAAGAGATTTGGTAAAAAGTTCGGCAAATTTGCTTTTTCCGTAATTACAATCATAACTTGATATGAAAACATTATATCAAGCTGCGGTTCTAAAGTTTATTTTTGTAGTTTTAGTACGCTTAAATTAAAGGCAAATATTTTTAAAAAAAAATTTTTTTTTTTCTTATTTTATTTTCGACTTTTTAGTGAAAATATTTAATGAAAAATAATATATTTTCAAAGAACAACACATATAATCAAATGGCACTAAAATTCACTCTAACGCAATTTGGTTATTATTGCTCATACTTCAAATGTGTAATTATATTTTATATTACTGTAACAAAGTTTATAAAAAGATGTATATTTTTAAAAATTTTTTGGAGATTTTTGATTAGATACCTTTGAATTTTTTAATTTACTTATTAAAAAATTTTCACCAATAAAAAATTACGCGCTTTATAAAAAGAAACCCTGTTAAATAAAAAAAATATTTGACGTAAAATCGTAGATTAAACCTGAGAAAAAGTCTGAAATGTAAACACTCATCCGACTTTATCTACGATAAAATTAGATTTTGTCCGACGTTTAAACGCTGCCTAAGCATAAATTGGCATATAAAAGTATAATATATACATGCATAAATCGAAAATAAACTTTTTTTACATTCGAGAAGAGTAATTTCTAACTGAGTGCTAAATAACTGATAGGTTCAAATTTTGTTTTCTTCCATAAATAATGTTTGCATTTTATTTTCAATTAAACTAAGCCATATGATTATGTATGTAACAAATGCAACCCCTATATGACACATGTACGTAGATTTGCATATACTTAGTGAGAGAAAGAGAAATAATAAAAGAAAGAGATTAATAAAAGAAACAAAATTAAAAACACAAAAAAAAATATAGTAATAATAATGATTGAAAATAATTGAAAATGATTGAAATATAATGATAATGATTTGTATTGCACACATTTTTATTATATTTTTTATATTTTTTTTGTTTTTTTTTCTTACCCATAGAAATGTTAATAAATACAGTGAATTTTTAGAGAAACCAAATTTTAACTTTATCAAATACCCAAATTCCATTATTAGTACACATACATATTTAAATTTCACCTTTGTTGAATGGAATCTATAATCTATATTAACAAATACACTCCCATTTTACGTAAACCTAATTTTTAAGAAATACCGAACCGAGCAAAATATCATTAGTTAAAAGAGGTAAAATTTACATTTACTTATCGTATACCAAATTTATTATGAGAGAGAAAAGGTAGAAAATAGATGTTTGCTGTTTGCTTTATACTGTAAAATAATTTTGGGCTCTCATTATTCTCCTTTGGATTTGTTTACGTTCCCTCCCATTATTTATATGAGGCAAAGTGGCAAAAAATGTTAGTTCTAATTTAGTTTGTTCCCTTATACGAGGATTAATTCTGATCTTTTATTATTTTAATATTTTCGTTTTAAAGATTATTATTTTCGTATATACCTATTAAAAATATTAAATTATAATTACATTACAATAATATAAAATATTATTAATATTTTTGTCAGTAATAATTTGGAGTTACAAACATTATTATTTTTTATTAATTATATTAGTAAACCTAAATATTTATTATATTGGTATACGATTATAAAATAATACTGAGGACAACATCTATTTACAAATCACAGAATTTAAAGAATATGATAACGCTGTTTTAGTTAGGTCTCCTAAAAATCTTATGCATAGTTGATACATTTTAGAAAATAATATTGGTAAATATTTTAACGAAATTTTTGTCGAAAATTTTTTTCAAAATTATTAACTTTTTTTTATTTAATTTCATTTGTTACTCTCTTTTGTTTACTATATTTTTTCTTTTTCTTACACGTAAAATTCTTATTATCGCCTATTTCTTACAATGTTTATCAAATTTGCATATGAATTTGTGTGCAAACAAATGAATACATACATGAGTTCATTTCATACTCTTTTTATTGATATACTTTGGTTGAATAGTTATTGAAATGGGTATTTTGTTGAATTGAAGCAAATTCAAACAAACATAATAGTCCAAGGCAAGTTAATTAAGGCAAATATAAAAAATAATGTTTGTTCATTTGCTTCTGCTATTATTAAAAAACATATATACAGTAAAACACGATTATAGTCATTTGCGAAATTTCAGTAATATTTCTTACTATAAACGTTTTGTGACTTTGGCGTCAATAAAATATCTTTCGTATAACAATTTTAAGCTTTATTTTATTCATAAATAGCAATTCTGTTATATAATCGCAAATTATACATATATTTGTAATATAGAACAGAAACTAATATATAAATCAGTTTTTTAATAAAATAATTCACTCTTGACTTATTTTTTTGTGTTATTGAAAAAATTGGCGTTATATGAAAATGAATGAAAATGAGTGAAAATTATGAAAAATATTTTGATTAATTCAGTATATGAAATATCATGAGCTGACTGAAGTATTGAGTGAAGTTAATTAATTTGGCCCATTTCAATTTCTTTTCTAACAGCAACAGCATCAGTTGAAAGATATTATTCTGCTTTGAACAGAATAAAATCATTATTCTCGTAACACAATGGGCAAAATGGATTAAGTAATTTTTCTTTGTGATTTTTCTTAATTTTTTCAACTGCAAAGAACTGCTAATTTATTTGCAGTTAAAGATTATAGATTTTTATGAAAATGTAATTGATGATTATTTAATTAAGGCAGATAGACGGGTGGATTTTAGTTATAAGTAATTAAGTATATTATATTATATTATTTAATTATAATATATATATATATCTATGTGGATTAAATTATATATATATATATATATTTGTTTTCCGAATACATATTGTCATAATTTTGTTGCACACCTTATGACAAAACCCACCGCACGCTACTGTCTTGAACGTTATTTTAGAGATATTTAAAATAATTGCGAATTTCTAAAATCTGTGCTAGTTACATCCGAAAGAAAAAGCACTGCAACCTACCAACATTAATTAATTGATTTTTGTATAAACAAAATAAATTACAAAAATATTTCTAGATCACAATGTTAAATACACAATAATAAACCTCAATATATTTGATTGAATTCAATATATTTGAGTAGATTCAAATTCGATGTGGACTGTTTTAACTATACCACCATAAAATAAAATGCTAAACTAAAGTTAAGTAGATATTACATTTTTTTTTCAACACTTCTACTTTGTTATTATGCAATTTAAATTTTAATGTAATTTAAAATGAATTTAGATGCAAGTTTAAATGATTCAATTGACACACAAATTATTTAAAAATTAATTAAGAGTTTTTAATTATAAATCGATAAATAAATTTTATTATTTACTTTTTAAAGCAAAATTAAAAAAAAAAAATTTAATGGAACTTTGTTTTCAATTTATTAAATTAAAATATAGAAATTGGATTTTCTTTTGTTTAAACATTTTTTTGTTATTGTTTCGAATTTACCATTATTTAATCCGATTATATACACCTTAATTAGAATTAGCAGAAACAGATTATGTTGCGGTTATTGCAATTTTCTTTTGTTTTAATTGAAAATTGGCAACTTTAACTGCATTCATTTACTTTTTTTTACAATAATTATTGTGTTTTACATTTTTCATATAGAAGTGATGCTTAACCAATATGCCCCAAATTGTTTGAAATTGAATGTAGAACAATTCAAAACTCCGTTAGAATGTATTTTGTGTAGAAAGTAGCAAAAAAACACTGGATAATCACCGTGGGAGATAAAATTAAATTATAATTAAAATTAATCGATAGATGGTGGCACAACATGTCACTGGGTAGAATACAGATTTGTCTTTGTCTAAAACATAATCCAATGTATTCCCAACAAAAAAATAGTTGTGATTTTTGTTAATTAAAATCTCTTTTGAAATTTTTTACCTTCTTGGAATTTTAAATACGTTAGGACTTATGTAGGGTCACCTTTTGTAAAATATTCAGAGTTCTGGAACATTTAGTTTGAATATTTAATAATTTAGCATCAGTTAGAGAGCACATAACCGAAGTATTATAAGATGATACTTCCAAGCTAGACCAATGCAGTATTGTATTATCTCTTTTTTGTGCCCTTGACAGTAATTTAGGTAAAATCACCTTTTCGTGCTTAATTAAGTACGATACTGCAAATTTACACTACAATATCTAAATTATTTCGAGAATTTATTTGTTAAATTACTGGCTTATCAACTCATTAAATGTGAAAAACTATTGCTATTGTCAGGAAATAAATAGAATATCTCCATTTTATTTAATTTGTTACCAGCTTACACTCTCAATTATTTTTTGTCATTTATTTTATCCCAAAAACAAAAAGTAAGAGACCAGGTGGAAAAATTCAAAAAAAATTTTTTTTTGCTTCATCGGGAATTGAACCTGGGCTCTAATCTATTAATTTACGCTTATAATGTCTGTAAAACTTTTTACACCGCTAAATTAAACAAGAAGCAGTGACAGGAACCCAAAAATTTAATGTGAAAATTTTCAAAATATTATCGCGAAAAATGGCCGATAAATAAAATTAAAAAGTATCAATTTTTGTGCCCATCTTCCAAATAAATCATTCATAGAAAAGATATATCCCAGTTATAAATCCATATAGCAAAACTATATATTTAATAGAAGAACCAAATAAGATCATCTGAATAATAGCAAAAAATTATAAAATCAATACAATATAATAAATAAAATAAAAATAAAAAATAATAAAAATAGCCTTCCGTTTTTTGGTGTGAGCTTCATCATTATCTAAAACTTCAATGTGAGAAGGACGCTTTGTGTTTTTGAATTTAACACATCGATCGTATTGATCCTTTCTACTATTGTAAAATGATAAATTAAATTGAAAGTTCGATAGCATTTCGATAACAATCGCTAGATACTGCTGAAGTTGTAGTTGACTTATATAGCTCAAACATTTGCGACAAAACAACACCAAAACAAAAACAAACTTTATTTGCTTCACATTGTAAACAATATTAACTATGCGGTAAAACAATATCGAAATAAAAACTGAAATTGTTTGCCACACTTTGCTAAGTATTTAAGTTGCAGCAAAACAACACAAACTTCAAACTTGTTGAAATGAAAATTTTGCAAATGTACGAAGTTGCCGCACTTCTACTAAATTTTAAAAAATTGTGGATATGCAGCTAAGGTGACACTATTTATCTTTGAAAGTAGTTGAGATAGTCTAATTCTGACGGTAGCATTGTAATCTCAGGAGCTTAACACCTAAGAAGCAAATTATAACTCAAAAATGTCAATTTTGCGTATGCGGCCAACCAATTCTATAGCAACGATATGTTACGACGAATTTTTTTTCCAATGTTTTTTTTACATAGCCGTTGAAGTTTTCAAAATTTTTTATAAACTTCATTCTTTGATCGATTCCAATAATTTTTGATCTATATTTTGCCTTTAAACTTTTATTTTATTAATTCCTAAAACTAAAGCTTATATAATTTACCTTTTATATCCACAGCTAAATCTTTCAGGCCTTATAAAACAAATAGTCTGTCCTGTTCAACGGTTGACAAAATGTTTATCATTAATAGTCAACGCCGACTGATGCAGATATGGCAAATCATAGGGCGTCATGATTAATGGTCGGCAAATTGACCGACATTTTTTAAATAATTTTAAAAAGTATTAAATATTACAAAATGTTGTAATTTATATTAATGATTTGACTGATTTTAATATGAATTTGTATACAAAATATACATAAGGCTAGATATCTGTAATAATAATAAATATTTTACATATCTTTAGCTGTTTCCAAGTTTTTCCTTCGATGTTTGAAATAAAACGGTAATTAATTATCATTGTAGTTGACTGCTTTCCTAATTGCAACAATATCGTTAGTGTTTTAGTTTATATTTAAACATCATAATATCTTTATTTTTGTTTATGTTGTGTGAGTATTTTTCAAGCATTTGCAATAGCAATATATTTAATTATTATTTTACATAATTGATATCAATCGACATTTGCGTTAGGTAAGTACAAATTTATATTTAATATTCAAGCATTACATTTTCACTTTTTTAATTGAATTTAATTTAAAAAAAAATAAAAAGTTCTTTAATTATGGATAAGAGAAAAAAAACTATCTGGTACTGAATATCATAAGCGAAAAGGTCAAAAAGAGTTGTCCATGAGAAAGAAAAAAAGTATAGTTTGACAAAATTTCTAAGCACTGCATTTGAAGTCGAAACATCAAGAATAGCTTCTGATAGTTTGACTATGGGCACCGACGTAAGTAATGAAAATGGTAATATTGAAATTGAAAATATATATATATATATATTCAATAAGTAAAACTATTTTCAAATTAAAAAGTCAAACTATTAAATAAAAGTAATGCACTCTTAAAAATTAAATAAATACATTTTTTCATACATTTTTCCCAGTATTTTTATTATTAAAAAGTTTAAGAAATAATATGGGGGCGGGAAAATTTATATATGCACTGGGCCACAACTGTTGAGCCGGCGCTGTTAATATTTTTATATCCAATTTCCATATTTGAGTTTAGGTTATATTAATTCCTAATTAAGTAACGATGATTGATAATACGTTAGCAGAGGGCATTCATCAGTTATAAGTAATCATATTTATTTATCATCTCTTTTCTTTATTATTGGTTATAATCTAAGTCAAAATATTTTGATAATGAACAAATCTTTAAGATTCCGAATAAATTCACGCTTCTCTCCTTAATTCGTTTTATTTTAGCTATACCATCATCTTGATAACTGCTGAGACTATAGCAAGTTAATTCCGAAATACGATGTATGTATACAGAAACAATATAATAACATAAAATACAATAAAATATTCAAGTAGGTTAACAACAATATGTCATGTAGATTGTCATCTAAATAATGTTATTTTAATTTTTTTTTCCTATTCTTTTGTCTTCATATTTGATTTTCAATTCCTTTTCCAAATATATACGATTTTCAAACAAATTTTACTTCAAAAATCTTATTATTGCAAAAAAATAATACAGAATTATTTTACTTTATTATTTACACACGTAGCCACATCTACAACAGAATTGACTAACCTAATTTTCTTATATTTTATGAAGTTGAACTGAATTCAGTAAAACCGCACAAATTTGAAATTGTAATAAAATAAATAAAAAAAAAAAACCATTTCTTTCCTTCTTGTTCATAGATGATTTCTCATATAGGGAATAACAATTTCTATATATATGTACATATATTATTATTATCATGTACATGTTCATAAGTAGCTGAGAAAACGAGAACAACCTAATCCACACTTAACAAATTGTAGAAAAAAAAAAAATTACAAAAACAATTTGAGTAAAATTGAATAAAAAAAATACATTCAAAATTCCTATCTAAGTTTTACGTACACATAACTGTGTATACGTAGATAATATTTGGAAAGAAATTATTTTATAAGGATATTCAGAAAAGAAATAAAAATATATCCTTACAAGAATCCAACAATAAAAGAAATTGCATTTCTTGTTTAATTTTTTTTTGTTTTTTTTTTTTTGTTTTTAAGAAAGGATCAAAACTTAAATTTAAAACAAAATTATTTTCCATTGTATTTTGAAAGACTCTTGTTATTTATTTATAAATTCACAGTGATGTATACTGTTATACGCCACCATCGAATACAATCAATATTTTGTATAAATATATTTATATATGGATGGGCTAAAAATTTTTTAACATTCAATTCTGTAGAAGTTTCTTAAGTGTGAAAAACTTATATTAAAACACTTTTAAAACTGTCAAGCAATCAATAGTTTTCTTCTGAGATCCTGGTTGTTTGTTATATCCTCTTCTACCACCATCACCACCACCATTATAATATTTTTCTTTTAAATCAGAATTGAACGTGCAAGACTATATAGTAAATACCATGCATTTACACACATCCATATTTTTTTATTTTATATATATTACAATAAAATATTATATTCTTGATTTTTGTATTCTCTATAGCCATACCAGAACGAAGACCACCAACAAAGCTTTAATATTCTATGTTCTATCTGATGAGTTTTGTGCAATATGCAATAAATTTAAAATGAAGGTCAAACAATTGTTGAAAATATTATTTAGAAAAGAAGCAAAAAAATGCAATTCATTACATTTTCGGGATAATAACTTCAATATAGAAGGAAAACAATAACATTATAAGAAAACAAAGAAATTCAATATAAATAAAAAAATGTTTCCGTTATATTCATCTTTTATAATATTGTAAGCTGTATTTAAAACATTCATTCTCTGCTGCAACAAGCTATAACATGAAGGTTATTTTTTGTTGTTGATTGTGAATATGACCAGTAAGTAGATCCATGCTTTTATGTACACGTTATAGCAAAGAATATTCAGAAAAAAGGAAATATTTGTTGGAGCTTCTTCCCTGTTCTGAATGTCAGTCGACTCAAGAGAATGAACCCACATATACTCTTACTACCTAAAATGTGAGAATATCTATGGGTTCGTTTGAAAAATATTAATATATTTAAATAATCTCCTTCCCACGCAGAAAACAATTGTATGACTATTACCTTGACGGGGAATATCACAGTGATAAGGATTAAACACAAGAAAAAATTAAAATAGAAAAATTTATTTATTTTTTATAATAATTTGAAAAATAGTGGATTAGATTATCTAACTTAGATAGATGGGGTTCATTGGATTCGATTTGCACACTAGCAAGATTCACGCGACTTATATATTTATAGTTGAATAGAATATATTTTTATTTATATATTAAAACACAATTTATTTCATTTTAAAACACTTAATTTTTGTTAATTAAACTTTTATTAAATTTAAGTTGTCTTTTTTACATCTATCCTGTTTGATTTGTTAAACTCTACTCTCTCAGATATTTTACTCAGATTGATATTTACAATCGTTTACTTTATACAAATTCATTATATTATTATATTGCGATGGTAAACCGTTATTTGCCAGTCGTTAAATAGCATCTATAGCAACAGATTATCTATAAGAATAAATACATATACATATCTATACACATATACTATACATATATCATATATTACTCGCGCGAATAAGCTCTTGATGTTCTGCGTGGATTAACTCCAATCTGAATGTACTTGTGTACTAGCCTCCTATCTGATAGCTATTAAATCGATTGGAATAAACCTCTTTGGACAATTATTTGTGTTCTACAACATTCTCAATTACCACTTAAAAAAAGATATAGTAAGATATTATAAACGAAATAGTATAATCGGTGAACTTGTTTTAAAATGCTAATAATTTGAACCAAAGAACATTTTATTGAATTTTTTAAAACTTACCTAGCCAAATTTTAAAATTTGATTTCCTATTAAGAATTTTCATCATTGTTACATCAAAGCACTTACCTAAAAAGAGAAAGAGAAAAAAAATAATATTTATTTATTTTTTAATAAGCAAAAATTAAATAATTAAATATATTTCAATTCTCTATAATTAAATTTTAAGTTAAAGTTAATAAAATATGTTCACAACGGGAAGTACTCGAGGCTTTTACCTGCATTGAAGAAAAATCGGAACGAATAGGTATCGAGAAGGAGGAAAAGAAAAAATACATTTTGAGTTTTTCTACCTTGAAACCATTGTTAATCCCACAAACAACATCAATGTGGAGGTACAGCAAAGAATAACCCTTATAAACCGTTGTTGCTTCGGATTGTTAAAACATCTACAAAACAGTCATACAATCTACAAAACAGTCATACTACCGCTCTTGCTTTCCGCATGAAAAGCATGAGCATAGTCCAAGGGAAGTGAGCATGCAATTGGTGTCTTCGAAAAAAATTTTCACCGGAGTTATGGTCCGGAAAATGACAATGAAATCTGGAGGAGAAGATATAATGTCGAGCTCTATGTGCTGTGCATGTACTACAGTGATTCATACAGCTACAGCGGATGAAGGGCAATCAGAGAATCAGACAAGAAAATCAGCTACAGTTGTACATTAGTTCGTCAAGAGTATAGCAATTTGGTATCCCGATATTTTAGTGAAAATACTACAAATATTTTGATTGGAAAGCATCATTTTTTAAAAAATTTTAACAATCATCAAAATTCAGTTACTAATTATATCTTTATTAGTTAATCTTAATATAATTATGATATTAATTTGCGATAGACGGAATATAACAATTAAATTTTAACGACTACCCAAAATTCGCGCTCAGATCTCTACATAATTAAATTAATTTCCCAAAACTGTAAGATTCTCTCGAATAATAAACCAATTATTAAAACTTGAAAACTGAACATAACAAAACATCTCTTTCTCATCACAACATCAAGGATACTTTCAAATGTCCTTCTCGTCCTTAAAGAATAAGATGAACATTAAAGATATATATTTTTGGAAAGCTAGCAATTCCAGCTACCCTTGGAATATAGCCATTAGGTCCCACGCCGATACAATATCTCCCTCAGAATCCCCCTTTTTTCTTAGGGCATTGTAGGGTACCTTGAGTTCATAAAATTATTTTTCTTACTATAATGATTATCAAAATAAAATTTTCCAATAAAAATGCTGACTTAACTTTTTATGAATTACCCGATAAGTAGTTCATATGAATATTTTCATATCTGTCAGAGTATTAACTGGTTAAACCGTACCTAACGGTAAAAAACGGCAATTAATTTTGTCATATTGAAAGACCTGCCAAAGCTGTATAAACAAGTTGGTCATCTATACTAACTCACACTCATCTAAGTATAGAATCTATAGTTAGATGAGTGTGAGTTAGGCAAGTTATTCTTAGAGGTAGTACAATGTATGTATCTTGACTAGATGTCCTTGGGACATAGTCATTAAGTCCTACGTCGATACAACATATCGATGAACATATGGTTGATTTGACGCTGAAACAGCATCAAACATACTTTGAAAAGTAAGATAAACTTTAATAGGTTACAAGGTTTCATCCAAACGTAGTCCTAAAAGAATTAACTTCGTTTCGTATTCAAATATGTAATAAAACTCTCCATTTGTATCGACCCAAGCTGTAAATCAATTTTATGATTAATTCTTAAAATAATATTTCCCTGCATGAGTGCATAACTAAATATTATCCTTATTCAAAAAGTATTTTTTTATAAAATATTTTAACCTTCAAGTACAGATTTCTGGAATTATTAATCAAATTGAAATCAATTTATTTTTTTTTTTGTTTCCGAAAAACAAAAGAAAAAAAATTGGCGCAAGCAAAAATAAAAATAAAAATATTTTGAATGGCAACCATTACTCTCAATAGAAAATCAAATCATTTGAAATATGCCGATATTTGTTAAGGATATAAAGAAAGTATATGGGTATAAATAAAACTAAGGGATTTGCAGGAAATTTTTAGATTGACCATATGAAGCCATAGGAAAACTGAAATAATTTTCTTACTGTAATTTGTGAAAGAGTTTTGCTTATTAATTCAGTTTCCATTATTATTTCTCTCAAGTGAACATAAAAATTTTCATTTCTTATCAAAATTTCATCATAGAAAAAATAGAGAAATTAAATTTGAATTTTTTATTTAATATTTTTGTTTTGTTTTCTGATACTGATATTGATTGATTATAACTGATTCATATCTGAACATTAAAAACAATTTGAGAAAGATACACAGCATTGTTAATGTGGTATAACATTGTTAATAGTATAATTAATAGTGCTGTATGAATCGACTACAGCCTACAGCATTCTTCTAATCACTTTTCCAGATCCCATAACAATAGTGTCAATATTTCGTGGCCAATCAAAATAGTATTTCGTGTCGTATAGTCATCAAATCCACCAGAATAAGCACACATTATCCACTTACATTTATCTATACACCTACCAGAACTTTACCATGTTTCTATTATCCCGAAATCCTACCAATAAAATACATCCGCACATAATGCTAATCTAACAACTATATCATCTCACAATATAATTTCACAATATTTTAAGGCTTACAACTTGAAAAGCACATTTTCGAAAACCCTGCAAAAAATATTCACTTTCCTTATACGTACCACAGAATCTGGGATGACATTTAGCAACCTAAAACATAAACACCGTGGTCAAGACAAAGACGGTAACTAGAATCTTATACATATCGAAAAATAGGTCAATAAATTATTTTATCATTATTTAATCAATATTTAATTTAATTCATTATGATTTATATTAATTAATAAAATGTTAATATACCACCATATATGGTACCCGTTATCTGATATTATCATTGCTCATTATTTCTTCAATGCTCGCGTTACGGTCAACAGAGATCATAACCGCACCATGATTTAAGATTTTTTGTTTGAAAACATGGATGACATTGATTACCCAAGACCGTGCGATTGACACCTGTCGAACATGAAGCGCTATCACTGGTTCATGCTGATGGAAGACTTCTTCGTGTCATGACATACGGCTAACAATGCTCAAAAAATTGTAATCAAGAATAGCCGCGGCTACCGCAATCATTATCTAATGCTAATGCGTATTGATCTTTCAATCTTTTGTTTTATTTTTCCCAATTTCAAGTTCTTGTGGGCTTAAAATACAGAATTTGATAACCTAAAGAATAATTAGAAAGTACAAACATCGTTGACCATAACCCATCAAGAATTGTTGAATTGAGCAGTTTTCAAGCAATTTATTTCACAAATCATTTACAACTCATTGATATTAGTTTAGATATTAGATGTTAGTATTTTTTTTTTTTTAAATCATGATTCTATTAAAAATTTCTTATTTTGTGTACTTTATAAATTGTTCCCCCAAGAAATCGATTCTTTTATTTCGAATGATTCATAAATATATGATGATGAAAATTTTTTAGTATACAATAAGAATTTTTTTAGATAAAACTGACAATTTCATGCTTTGGAATCTAGAATTGATGAATAATTAGAATATTTTGAATGAATCGATGAATTAAAAAAAAAATATATAACTTTCATGAATATGCAATTTTCGTTTTTTTTTTTTGAAAGGATTAAATAAAGAGTGAAGATATTTTGATGTATCTATTGTTTTTTTCTTTTTTTTGTAAGATATTTTCGTTGTAAGATTCTGTTTTGCACTAGATATTTAATTTCATTCCATGTTGTGTTGTTTTCTATTTTTATGGACTAACCTGCTATATGTTTTCCACGGTTTACCCACTCCTCTTTTATCCAGCGAATATAAATCCAATGCTTGCCTTACAGTATTGTTTGTAGGTCTTCTAAAGTTGTGGCCTTCCACCTCCATTTTCTCTTCATTATTTGAAGGTTTATTACTTCTTGTTTGGTTCAATTTTCCAGAGCTTATTATTTTTAATTGTTCTGAGCTAGAATATTTTCCATATCATTCGCAGACATTTGTTAATGAAGACCTGCATTTTCCCTATATTTATCTTGTATTTTAGCCGCCATGCTGGTATAGCGTTGGTTTCACGCAGGCATTATATAATCTAAGTTTAGTCACTCTAACAATTTAAGGCGAAAGGCATTCTGACTAATTTTAACCGATTGTTCATGTCTGTTTTAGTGCCTTCATTTGCAGTAATTATAAATACCAAGTTAACGGAATTCGGTGATATCTTCTATGATGTTGCTGATTGTACTGACGGTGGTACTATATCTCGCGTTAATTTTTAGGCATTTTGTTTTGTTGCATTTTAACGCATTATAATGCATTTTTTTCTAGGCTTCTTATTTTCTCCTGCATATTTTCTTCTGACTATAGCCAAGAAGGGTAATGTCATCCGCGTATATTGAGAATTATACCTACGTAACAATTTTATTGCTATTATTAAGGCTCTTACCCATTCTTATAATACTATTATAAACACTCTTATAGCAGTAATAGTGTTAATTTGAGTGCTCCGCAATTGTTACGAAACGTTTATAAATACGTTATAGCACTAAAATAGAGTATCCTATAAGGCAGAGGAGCACTTGCTGGTAATATGGTTACAGGATTAGTGTATATGATACATATGTATTAGTGTATATGTTTTTATTTTGAAATGAAATTCATTTGAAATAATTTATGTTGTTGCGAGAGTGAGAAAGGTATTATTTTTTATTTTATATAATAATAATTTAATGGAGTTTATATTTACTTCATGAGAAAGGGAAATAGATATTAATTATATATTTTTAATTTGTATGTAGATGATTTATAATATAATGATAAAAAATGTCAATAAATAATATATTTTCCGGTTAAGAATAATTTTTTTCGAAAAAATATATTGCCCTTCAAAAATAACCAATTTTTAAATAAACAAAAGAAAATATATTTTTAAATTGTATCTTCAAAAAGTTAAATAATGTACGTTAATTAACGCATAATATCAAATTTGATATTTAAATAATTATTATTTTAAGTAAAAATTATATTTTTGCGAAAAGAATACAAAATAAAAAAAAAATTTATTTAATTTTTGTTATGATTTTTATGATGTTGTGTTTATGTTATGTTACGAAAAAAAATGTAATGAAATAATGGCGGTCGCAAAATATTTGTTACTAGGTAAGTAACTTTATAGCTAGGAATACAGTAAAATAATAACACTTTTGTTGCAATTCCAGCAATTCTATTATAATAACAACAATTTAACTCTTGATATAGGATTACGCACTTTCAGACTAATAACAACATTGATGTAACACTTGCTGAAAATCCCATTATAACAACTCCTGCCATATTGTTATAAGAACACTCATATAGCAATAATAATCTCATTATTCCCATTCAAGCTTCATTATAACACTTTTTATAATGCATAAAGTGCTTATTAATAATTTATTTATTTATTTATTTCAAGCTTAAATCAAGTAGTTACAAATAATATTTACTTAAGTGTACGTTACAAATTTAACAAATTTACAAATTTTAAAAAGTTACAAAAAAAAAAATAAAAAGGTACATAATTCTAAATAAACTTTATTTTTAAAATCTTAACATAAGTTCTTAAATACTAAATGACGGTTTAAGGTGTAGGAGTGAGAGCTGTTCAGTTTTTGTATTGGTGCAGTTGTTTTTTTAATACAGCCTTTGAATGAGAAAAGTCAATTACGGCCTTGTATTTATTTCCCATTATTAACATTCTATTAATGGGTTCAAATCTACCATAATTAGTTCTATGATGAACGAGGGTGAAAAGATTAATGGATCTAAGTCGAGAATTATTGTTAATGAAAATGTTATTGAAAATAGGTGGAAAAATAATGTTATCTTTAACAATTTCAACAACAAAGGTTACATCAGCAATTTCCCTTCTTTTTTGCAGGGTGGTCAGGTGAATTAAATTTAGACGATGTTCCACAGGTGTTTAGCTTTCGGGCACAATCTGGATAAATGTAAAACTTCGGAAATAGTTTGCATAAAATGTGGGGAAAATCACCATTCAAAAGACTGCGCAAATAAAGAATTGAAATGCATAAATTGTTGTAGAGCAAATGCAAATCTAAATTTAGAAATAGATATTAAACATAGTGTTTTTGATAAAACTTGTCCATCTCTATTAAGGAAAATCAAAGTTGAAAAAAGGAAAATGTTTGTATAGCAACCAAAAAATAAAATTAGCAATGTCTTAAATGGAATATACCTTAATATTCAAGGCTTATCTAGTCATTTTGCAGCTTTAGAAGAAGTGGTGAAGAAATATAAATTTGATTTCGTTATTCTATGTGAGACTCATATCACAGATGATATTGAACAACACGAATATTACATTAAGGGATATAAAACTTTTACATGTTTATCAGATTCAAGGCACACAGGAGGTGTAATAATATATGTAAGAAATTGTTTCAAAGCAATAGAAATAAACTCGTTAAGTATAAGTAAACATTTATGGATTTTAAATATAAAGATTAAATTAGATACAACATTTTGGAATATATTAGGTTTGTACAGATCAAATAAATTAGGAATAAATGAATTTTGTATTAAATTAAGGGAATATTTAGAAATTAATGCAAATTTGGCTGAAAATTGTTTTATTGCTGGTGATTTCAATATAGATTTTAAAAATGAAAATAGTGAAAAGAGGCAAATACAGCAACTATTCCAAGATTTTGGTATCCAGCAAATTATTAATGACTACACTAGGATAACTAATACAAGTCAAACTCTCATTGATTATGTACTAACGGATTATGTTTCTAACATTGAAGCACTAGTAAATAAAAACTTTTCTATTTCTGATCATGAGGCTATTAATATTAAATTAATGAATAATAACTACGTGAGAAAAGAAAGCATAATTAAATACGTCAAATTTGATAAAGCAAAATTTTTGACTGAACTAAATAATTGTGGGTTCACTAGCTTAATAAACTGGAGTAACTTAGATTTAACTGCTGAAAAATTTAGCAAGGATATAATAAATTCGATTGAGAAATTAACAACATCATTTATAGCGAGAAGTAATACAGCAGAGTGGTATTGCAGGGAGTTAGAAGAAATGAAAAGAGTTAAGATTAGGTTGTACAACAGATACTCATTACTAAGAACAAGCGAGAGTTGGGAAGAATATAGGCTCGCAAGAAATATTTATAAAAGGAAATGTGTAGAAATTAGAAATAACTTTATAGAAAAGAAAATTAGTGCTAAAGCAGGAGATCAGAAAGCTATGTGGAAGCAAATAAAGAAATATGCGTTAGGAAAGAAAGAAAATTGCATAAATGAAATAGAAATAAATAATGAAATTATTAATAATAACAAAGATTTAGTGGATAAATTAAATGAAAATTTTGTTGATAGCGTTAATAAGCTAAATAGGAACATTCCAGATATAAATTATAGTGATAGTATACAAGAAATAAATGAAATATTTAAGTTTAAGGAAATAGATGAATCTGAATTAGATAAAATTATGAAAAGTATGAATAGTAAAAATGATTTTAATGGAGTGAATATAAATATCATGCTAGAATCTAAGGAATTAATGTATCCTATCTTAATGAAAATTATTAATACCTCATTGACACAAGGAATGTTTCCGAGATCATGGAAGGAGTCCATAGTAGTGCCCGTAGTAGTGCCCGTAGAAAAAATTAAAAATGCAAAGATGGCATGTGATTTAAGACCTGTAAATATGTTACCAATGTATGAAAAAATTCTCGAAAAAGTTGTGTGCTTTCAGATGGAAGAATTTCTAACTACAAAAAATATTACCTGTGAAGAACAATCTGGTTTCAGAAAAGGATTCAGCACCAATTTAGTTTTTATAACAATAAAAGAAAGAAGAATAAAAGACGTGAGTAATCGTCTTGTGAGAGTTCATTGTATTCAAAAGACCCATCCATAACACTAAGGGAATCCGAACCCAGGAATCCAAACTCTTTCTCATTTACTTGTCAAATAACATAACCATTACACCATACCGGTAAGCAAAAAAAACCATAATCACGCCAGGGGTATTCTGGCAGGTAAAACATCATTATAGATTTTTTTTCGAAAACCCACGAGAATGTACTGAAGTAATATTTTGTCATGATGAAAATTTAAATATTAAATCTACTCTAAATTCAACATTAAAGTCATCTTAATCCGAATTGGTTTTTTTTTGTTATTTCAATTTTTATGATTTTCTTTTAACATTTTAATATTGTCTTTTTCTTTTCTTCTTTTAGAAAAAAAGATATTAAATAAATAAAATAAACTTTAGGGGATCATCAGAATCCAATTCAATCGTAAAATAACTTCATTCCTGGCGTTATTTACGCATTTCTTAAATGTTCCTTCAAATTTAAGTTTGCCCTCATCATATTGTTGACATTTTTGACTAAAAAAATGACACGTACATATCCTTTTCTTATTTTTTTTTTAAATGAAAAAAAAAAAGAAACAATTTCTTTTAATTCGAAGTATAACAAGAATCCTTTAGAAAAATTTTTCACTTCATTAAGAGAATTTTCGTTTAAAATTTGTTCATTTTTGGTTACCACAATTTGACTGATTATTAGTTTTTTTTTTTGTAATTAAATAGGAAACTAAATAGGATCAAAAATTAAAGAAAAATGGGCTGGGTAGTCCAGTGGTAAAACAAAAAAAAAAAGCAACCAACAACTTTTCACAGAAAACTTTTTTAAGCCAAGACACAAATCAGAAAATTTACAACTCATCAGAAATTATTATCAAAATAGCTCAAACTCTAATAACATTAAACAAGAACAGGTTTAGAGTACTAGCACGATTCGTTATTGAAATTTTCTAACTTTAAAGACTTTATCTAAACAAATTCTGAAAAAGCTTATTCAAATTCCGCTAAACTTTAAATCATGCTCTGTAGCTTGACTCAAATATTTGAGTTAACTCAGGGTTTGCTTCAGATTACTACGATTTCTCTTCAATTCAGATAAACCTCTGAAAAAAATATTAGTCATAAAAAAATTTAACTCAAAGATAAATCTAACTAATCTCACTAATTTATAGATAGTAGATTCATCTCACACATTTGAATTTCCTAACTATTTAAATTTTGAAATTTGGAAACGCTTTGTGATGTTCTTTTGATATGCGTGATTTTTTCAAGCGGCAAATATTAAAAATTTCCATTAACAATATCCCAGTAAGATTCATTATATACTTTTGTGTTTTGTCTTATAGTAGTTCTAGATGCTCAACATCCAACACTAGTTTTATTTTCTACTTTTTAGGGAGCTAGTTTGGCTTCGATAAAAGTATATTTTAAAAATTTTTATTTTTACATTATTATTTTATTTTATACTTTTTAGTTTTAAGTGAAACCTATAGGTATTATAATTTTAGAAAGAGTATATAAGTGTAAGCTCTTCTGTCTATAACACAATTGGTTTTTGAAATATGCCTGAGACGTGCTAGGCGTTGTTCAGCAGCAACCCGAACCATTCCAAATTTTTTAAATCGGTAGGAGTCGTATTTCTTTATTTGTGAAAAAATATCTAAGTGTAAATTTTCATACCGTAACACAATGGTTTTTGAAATATGTCTGAGACATACTAAGATCTGTACGGCAGAAACCCGAACCTGTCATTTGATAGTTTTGTAAAGTACGGTGTCTGCGTGGTTTTTTTATCATGCGTGACTGTGCAAAATTTCAGAACTCTGTCTTTAAATTTTTTAAACAAAATATTTTTTTTTCTTTTTGCGTTTGGTTTTAATATTAACAAAAAAATTCCAACCTACCATATATATAAACATATATACATATATACATACATACAGACACTGGCAAGTTAATAAAAAAGTATATAAAATATGTAAGTATTTAATGGGATTATCAAATCCCTATATTCAAAACTACATACGAATAGTAAACTAACAAGCCTTTAAAATTAAAAACCATAATTACCACCTGTTATAATATATAAATTTAAATTTAACCAAAAATTAAAATTTTAAAATCAACAAATACAATCTTAAAGTTATCAGCGTCAACTGTCGAAAAACTTTTCAAAGTTATTTCACTGATGAACTTATCAAATTTTAAAAATCTCTATAAATTTAACGCTCGCCTCTCTTTATGTCTAAAAATATATATTTATGACTTGGCATTGAATATTTTCTTTTGTTTTTTCTTATTTTTATTATTTTGTTTTTTTTTTTTATTTTTTATTAAGTTCCAATTATTGTATTCAATTCAAGGACCCAATTTAGTCATTTGTGATTTGTCTTTTTTCAATCGTGTAGAAGAAAAATTTTATTTACTACCACAAAACAAAAATAAATAAAAAAAAAAAAAACATAAAAAAGATTATTTTTCATCCATTAGGCTTTTTGATACTCTTACTACAAGAACTTGAAAAGAGGTTTCATATTTTGGCAATATCCCTCAATATGATTGTTTGAATGTGTACAAGTGCGACTGTATTATTATTCTTTTAGTTTTTTGTTTTGTTTTTTTTTTTTGCGGTAAAGTATTGTGGTTTTGTAGTTTTGTAGTTTCAAATGTACATTTCCAGGTAGGGAAACAATAATTTTATATATAAATTTTCAGGTATACATTCTGGATGTACTCAAGTGGGTTTCCCAGCTGATCTTTCAGATCAAATGTTTCTCTATATTGTTTGTCTATATCAAATGCTCACTTAGTGGCATTTAGTTAAGTTATGGGATAACTGAAAACCAAAATATAATTTGGATCAAAATTTAGAGAATAACGGTGAATGAAGTCAATGTCAAGAAGAGAATGGTTCAGTTCATCTTTACTACCAGAAACCAGAAAAATTAAAATTATATGACCTGATTGGTAGCCTTCTGACTTTCGACAATTAATTCAAAATAGAATACTGAGAATATAATAAGAATACCGAAGAACCGAGATTATCTCAAATTATTCGTAACAAACCGGATAAGGACAAATAACAATGAACTGAATTAGTGGTGTGAAATTAAAAATATTAAATTTCTAGATGATTGCAAGAGAAAGAGAATATTAGAATTTCACAGGGATAGAAGACTAAGACCCACCAAAGATTGTGAGCTACATGTTAATGATGATAACCATACCAAATTAAAATTATAGAATTTCAAAACTAAATAGCTAACCACTGATATCTTATAATATGCACCTAAAATATTTAAAAAAAATAGTTAGGGCTTGGAGTTAATCAATTATAGTGACTGTTAGAACGCTATCATTAGAGTAAAGATATATAAAAGTCATGATTCAAAATAAAAGCTCGATATGTCCCTTTATTCGAACGAAACAGGATTTCAGAAGGTCTTTAGATCTACTGTATAAAATACACAACTCTAAAGACGTATAAAAGATAATTTAATTGTTTTCAGGTTTGCCTTGTAGAACCTGCTGAAAACCAGACCGAACATTTTGCCTGAAATCGAATAATTGATTTTAAAACTAAAATTTTTAACATGTTTATTTTTAAATATGTTAAATAAAATTTTATGTTCAAGTTTTCATGAACTCAACCTAGATGAATATGCTTTGGAATTTTAAGTGTCTGGGAATTAAAAATTATTTAATTGGATTCGTGTATTTATGGGCAGGTTAACTTTTGTAAAAGACTTCGTGCAAAAATTTTTAGCATTTCAATTTTCTACAAAAATTGTATTTTCTAATTTTTTTTTTTTTAAAATTTCGTTTGAAAAAGTATAACAAAAAATCCTGAGAAAAATAAAAAATTTATTTCTTAACAAGGACTCTATTGGTTGGTTATATTGAAATTTGAGATTTTAAGAATACAAAATATATCATACTCAAAAGAAAAATTTGTTTTGCGCTGTTGACTGCTTTTTAGTAAATATAAATATATATATATATATATATTTTTACAATAAATAAAAAAAAAAATAAAATGAAAATCTAGATATAGAAGAATGAAAGAATTTCAATTTTTTATTGACTCCAGACAATTTTTAAAACAGGGTAATAATATGCGTACTTGAAATTTATAAAAAAATGTAAATTGAAATACTTTTTTATGCTTCTACTACTTGAAGTTATCACTTTAAGTTTCTTCAACATGTCATTGGAGATTTTTTTTAGCCCTATTCAATATGGGATGTTTTAAGGTCAGGATATCTGTTGTCTGCTGATATTTCGCTTGTCTTAGATTTCGCCTTGAATAAAAAATTTAAGTGAATTCTTCTTCTGATTTCGTATTATATAGCCAAAATAGATTATCATTATGTAATTTGTGGCTTAGAGCAAGTAGGTATAGTTTGCTACGAAAGACCCTCAACAATTTTTGGTGCATTAAGACCAAAGATGACCATTTTGGTACTACAGAATGAATATTGTATCTTTGCGAAGGTCCATAATGGTAAAAAAACATTGAATTAGTATCTGCAAAACTACTCAGTGAGTTTAGAAAGTAAACTGCTGTAAATATAATTTTTTTTTATAAATTAATCCGGGTCTGGTGTAAACAAGATACAGGATTGTTTTAACCACTTTTTCATCTTCACCGGCTCTGCAGAAATGACTTAAATTAGCTGACCATAATTTTCCATTATTCCGAGAGCCTCAATTTGTGTCATTCTAAATACGTAAGACCTTCTCAACAAACGATAGCATCATATTTAAAATGCTTTTTCAGCATTTTTATTCTTAGAGCAACAACTTCGATACACCATGCAAAAGCACAGACCAAAATAATGCAATTAGAATTTGTAATTTATGTCACGATAACAAAGTACTTCTTGCATTTCATAAAATGAATAATTAGTATATTCAAGCCTTTATCTAATGTCTTTGTTTGCATTCCAATGGAAACAACAATCCAATTAATTTAAAATAAGTATTCTTTCGATTGCGATGTTATCGATGAAATCGATGAGACATAAAAATACTTTTAATTACTTCGTTCTAGTACTTGTATGTTACACAATGAAGAATATTTTTCTTCCATTTCTCTGAAGAGGGGATGACCATTATAGCTTCATAATATTTGTGCAATGGCTTACTATAAATACAAAGCTGAAATACCTTACCTTCTAAACTTCAAATTTCAACCATCACAATGCTTTTTTTCTATAGCTTAGGTGATATCGTGAGTGATTTTCGGGAGTGCTCCTAAATCCCAAGAAAAAAATCCCAAATAAAACAAAATCTCGAAAAAAACAAAATCTCAAAAACAAAAATTACAAGTTACAAAATTTAGAAAAAAAATATAAATGATACAAAATCCAAAGGAATAAATAATATTTATATAATATAGCTGAGATTTTTAATTAGGAGAGATTTTAGTGTTGGATTCAAAATCTGAGTCTAATACGAACAGAATATTTATGAATACGTCTTTTACAGAATATTTATTTTATTTAAGATTCTGAATCAGATTTATTTTTTAAATATTTAAGAAAAAATTGGTTTTAAAACGCGAGATTTTAATACACGAGATTCAGTCAGTCATTTGGTGACTCCTAGAACCCCAAGAATTTTATTCAAGCCCAAAAGAAAATGAGTACAATCATTTAATAATTAAAATGTTGCTTTATATTATTCTGAAATACCTAAAACAAAAATCTTTTTCTATATAACAATAAACATAGAAAGTAATAGATAGAACAATACTGTAGCTAGGTGGTGTTTAATTTTATTGATAACAAACCTTATTTTAAATTTTAAGTTAATTTTTAATTTTTAAATGCATAAAACTTATTATTTTGTAGTTTGGGATTTTGTTACATTGGGATTTTGTAATGTTTGTTTGTTAATGTTTATTTCTAGAAAAAGCGGCTATCGATTTTAAAATTCCAAATTCCCAAATTATGTGTTCGTTTTTGGTTTTAGGGAGTCTCTTACTCTTACGTCATTTATTGATTCTCAGTACGAGTACAAGAATTTTATTCAAACTTAAAATAAAATGAGTACATTTAATAAATATTGCTTTATATTTCTTATATACCTAAAACAAAAAGCTTTTTTTAGATAACAGTAACATAGACAGCAATAGAAATGACAATATTTTTTAATTGACTTTGGGATTTTAGACCCAACCCTCCCGTTTCGTAGCCAGCAAATTTTCAAATGCGTCATGGTAGTTATGGTCATTTTGACATTTAATCTATACGATTACTTAGCTCTCTTACGAGATGAATTAATTAACTAAGTAAATAAGATAAGCCTAGAACTGACTTAATCAAAGCACGATTTAACATTTGTTATGTTTACAAATAGTAAAGCACCGATTAAATATCATTACAATCGGTAACGGTGAACTAAATGACTGTAATGGATAGCCATATTCGCTCAAAAATATAACAGAATCGAAACGAAATCAACGAAACTCAATTGGAAATCCAATTATTTTTTCCTATGAAAATGATCACTTGTTTAAAATGTACCAATGTACCTTAAATATAAACATGTACCTTAAATGTATCTAATAAAAATTAATGACGTCATATTTTTCTTAATATTTTCCCGTAATAAATTCCTATCATTATTCGCACAGGAATTCCAACCTTTTTTCCAACAATGTCTCCACACTTTGTACCAAGTATTATTCCTATAATTTTTCATATGGTTTTTCCAATAATTTTTCCTACGTTTTTGCCAATATTATTCCACTCTCTTTTCCTTGTATTATTCCTATACTTTTTCATATGGTTTTTCCTATAATTTTTCACACTATTTTTATTCAATTCTATTTCGTTCTGTTGTACCTTGTGTTATTCCTATAGTTTTTCTTAAGTTTTTTCCAATACTATTTCTCCCTGCTATATCTTAAAATAAAATAACCATAAAAAAAAGAAAATTGTAGAACTTAAACAATAGTGTTGTTTTATTGAAATAACTAAAACAAAGAGATTAATGAGCCCAATGGAAAGAGTCCTAATTTGGAATCGAAACCATCCACATGACTTTAACTCCCATCACACTATTTCGAAAAAAAAAACTTTAGATTATTAGTAATTAGTTATATTAGATAAAAAAAAGTTCGTCCCTATACATATTTCGTTTATCCTGATCTACATTACAAAAGATAAACACATGGATTAGCCACCTTCACGACTCAGTAGGTTATCGTTGTGGTACCAACATTTTTTTCATTTATTTTTTTATATATCTATCGCTTTATAAAAACCTTGACGTATTTCAGCAAGTTGACTGAACTATGTGGGGAAAGTTATTTTAATACTTGTTTTGACCATGTACTTCTTTTGTGTACAAATTTTCTGGAAACCTCTGTTATCTACCTATCTCTCAGATTATAGGAGGGAATACTTTAAGTATTTTTACAAGTTTTTAAATATTTCAATACTAAAATATGTTTTCCTAAATTTCTTTATTTATAATTAATTAAAGTAGATAATAATCAAGGTTGACTTCAAAAAAAAAACAAGATTTTAACAACCCCAAGATCAATTTCAAATCTCTGTTATGCTTTGCTTTTTTTTTGTTTTGAAAATTATGATTAAAAAAAATATAAAACATAAAATTTAATTACAATAAAAATAATTAAAAAAAAATTCTCAGATTTGATTCTGCTTGTTTCCAGATCATTGAAATTTTGGGATGCGACTAATTAAAAATAACAACAACAACAACCAGTTTTCATAATCCCAAAATATTCATAATTATATCCAATTTCCTACCATTTGCTCCATATATCATTTTTTTTTATGCTTTAATTTTCTCTCAAATTACTACCATATATTTGAGTTAGGACCGCTCTTCAGTAATATTATTGTAAAGGACTAATTTTTTTTAGATAAAATAAAGTAAAATTGATTTAAAGACTATATATACGGCCTGGTTTAAGACCTTTAAAATATTATTTCAATTTTTAAAATTTTCCACAATATAATAATCGTACTTAAGAATAATGAAACTTAAAGAATACTGAAACCAAAATTAATTACTGAGAGTGAGAAGGAAAACAAAGATCATAGAAATAATAAAAGTAAGAAAACAAAAGGATATAATAATATCCTTTAAAATATCCTTATACCCTTCAAGGTTTTTTTTTCCATTAAATTTCCTTTTTTTCTGTAATAATTTTTAAACTGATGAATGGCAGCAAAACAAAAATAAAAAATAAAAAAAAAGTAATAAAGTTAATGAAAAATCTTTGCTTTTTACAAATCTTGCCAACTCTCAACCCTTGAAAATTTTTTGTATATTCAATTCTAAGACAATTTTACTGCTGTTGTGAAATTCCAAAGGAATATTAGTGAGAACAAGGAGGTTGCAGCTAAGCGTGAATACAGCTAATCGTACTTCAAGATTGACATGTTGAGAGAGACAACTTTTATGGCGTACTACCGATTTTTTTTATTCGTCTTTTATGATAAGAGCCCTGAGATCCGTATGAATATCAGCATTTTGCGAACGTACGCAATACTTTCTTTTGGAACGTTTGGATAGTTTGGATATGTAGTTGTTTAGTCCCATATTTCAATACCGTATGCCTAGACCGGCTTTAATATTTTATTGTAAATCAAAACTTTGCTATACGTCGAAAGCGTAGATGTTCGCCCAAATTAGCCAATACAAATGTTTGTATTTTAGATCCAGTTCTAGTTTTTTTTTCTAAGAATGTCTCAACGTGTTCTTTCCATCTAAGCTTTGCGTCAAGCGTCGTACCAAGATATTTTACAGAATTTTTATATGGTATGATGACATTGTTTAATCTTACTGGAATGTGCAACTCAATTTTTTTTATTTGTAAAGTTAATGTGCGTGGGTTTGCTTCATTCAGTTTAATTCTCTACCTTTTGCACCAAATGTAAATTTTGTTATTGGCTTGTTGTTAATTATTTGTAACTTAATTTATATTTTTACCGACTGCTAATATAGCCGTGTTATACGTGTTATCTGGAAAAGTAGCTACCGTCCCATTTTCTATCTGTGGAATATCACTAGTGTATAGTAAATATAGTAGTGGGACCTTGTGGTACGCCTGCGTTAATATTTTGTAGAGCAGAGTAAACTTCTCCTTGTTTAATTTGAAATAATCGATTCGATAAATATGACGAGAACAGTTCGACATATATTTCGGAGAGCAAGCGACGTAGCTTGTAGATAAACCCTTCATGTCATACTTTGTCAAAGGCAACATCAAAAGTAGATGCATTTTCCTTCCAATGTTTTTTCGATATCGTCAGTTACTCTATGGACTTTTTCGACAGTCAGAAAAATGTTGTTTTCTAAACCAAAATTGATGATTTGGTATAATGTTTCCGGTCTTATACAGAGTTTGCATTTTTTTAAGGAGTAGTTTCGCAAACAACTGAGAGATTATTGATAACAATGAAATTGATCTGTAGGACTTGTCGTTATTTGGGGGTTTTCCTGGCTTAGGAATTATGATAATTTTACCAATTTTCCATATATTTGGGACACATTTTTGTTTGACTACTACATTAATTATTTCAGTTGGAACTATTAAATCGTTTGGTGGTAGTTTCTTTAGGATAACAGCTGTGATCAAATCGAATTCTGGAGCCTTGTTTGATTTTATGCTTTTAATTTTTTTTATTATTTCCTTGCTTTTAAAAAGGTTATTTGCCCCTCTACTTGGGTATTTTCTACCAGATTTACGTCTATATCAGATGCTATATTATTTAAGTTGAATGTTGAATATAGGTGATCAGCGAAAGTATCAGACTTTCCTTTAACGCTACGCGTCACTTTTTCTAAGTGGAGCAGAATGCATGATCGGTTTTTTCATTACTGGTTGCTTTTCAGACGAGTTATATGCTTTGCAGCATATATTTTTATTTCATTTTCTATGCAAGGAATTTTTAGATCTTTGTGCCAGTCACTGTTGCGAACATAGCAAGGGGCATTTACAATGTTGCGCAAGACTTTATTTTGGAATTTTTGTATACAAAGTACATGTGCCATCCCCATATTTGTATGCCGTACAACCATATCGTTTTCATTATCTGATTACATAACAAAAATTTGTTATATATAGGTAATTTAGAGTTTCGACCTAAGAACCAGTACATTTCTCTATATTTATCATCAAGCTCAATTTTTTTCTTTTTGACGTGCTCTTTCCATCTAAGTTTGACATCTAATGTTACTCATAGGTATTTAGCGTCGTTTTCTTTGGGTAAATTTACCCCATTCAGATTTACTGATGGTCGATTTTTTAATTTTTTATTTGTAAAATTTACATGTATCGATTTTAACTCATTGAGTTTAATTTTTTATTTCTTTGTCCAGAGGTACCTTGTCGCTGGCTCTTTGCAATTTATTTGTAGCCTCGTCAATATTTGATCCTACTGCCGTCAACACAGTATCGTCAGCAAATGTAGCTGCAATTATATTTTCCATTTGTGGTAAATCATTGGTGTAGAGAAAATACGGTATTGGACCCAGAATACTACCTTGAATATCTCTGATAGTAGAATACTCTTCGTCTTGTTTTATTCTGAATAGTCTGTTTTCTAGAATATTTCGAATGATTTCGAATACTGAACATTTTGATTAAAGACAAATTTAATTTTACAAGTCTACACTACACTATATAAACTCTATATCACAATTCATTATCATGATCGATTGGAAGAACTGGTGGCAAATATTAATAGCAGCTTAGTACCCTTAATACTCTTTAATAATACTATTCTTAATTAAATTAACATTTTTTTTCATTACTATTATTATTATTATTTATTTTTTTACTTGGGAGTATAAGGGTTCAGTATAGATGAGATAATTTGGTTCTAAGGCTGTGCTTCCGTTCTCAGTCATTACTATTTTCAACAAAGTGTACTTGATTAGTCTATTCAGAGTCTATATAATAGACTTGCCACTCTAATAGAAGAAATTGATTTGATTTAGCAGGAGCTTTCAATTGGTTCTTCATATGTCCTTTGATTAAAATTTTTCTACCATTCTACCGATTAGGCTTCAGAGAGATTGTATAATAAATATCATAATTCTAATAATAAATATAATCTTCCTCAATGTTTGTCAAAACAACCTTATCATATTCATGAGTATTTTAAAAATTTTAAAATGAAAATGTGTACACACGATTTCAAACACTTTTTTTCAATTTGCTCTAATGTCCAAAGCCAAAACTGAATCATATTATAATATTTATACATATTTAAAATCTTAAAGCATTGACTGGGATTGTTTTATAAATCATTTGAATTGTCTATATCAAAGTTATATCGAATCGGAAATAAATTCTCGATTACACCCAATACCCCACAGATGGGGTTGCAGGACTATGATAATAATACCGTTTCTAATGTTATAAAATATTTTAAAATATTCGGAATATTTGAACTAACAACTAAGCTACTTTTTTACTCTAAAGAAATTACGTGGAGAAGTTTATTTTAAACAAACTCTTCAAAAACGATAGTAGGATTGAAAAGTTTGCTAAAAATAAAAACTACATCACAAATGGAAAAACAATTTAATGTGACCCAATTAAATTTCCAACTCATATTTTTCATTTACATTGGTGTAAATATTCCAAAATAAAACTAATAATCTCAAAGGATCCTATCTAGTATATTCATTGTGTTCAAATATATACTTTAATCGCTTCATTTATTTTAGAATATCCGACTGGACATTAATAAACCAGGAAAGAAGGAAAATTAAATTTTTATTTTCTTTGTTTGTTTTTTTTTCTGTTTCCATAGCGTAATTTTTATTTTTAATAAAAGAATAAATTTTCATTGTTCTTTTCAGCAGCACAAACACATAGATAAATCTTATATCTATAAAAAAAAAAAAAAATCAAAAAAAAAATTATTTTCTGTTCAACGCCAGAGCATATGGGTGAAAATTTATAGCATTTACAGTTAGTTATATAGTCCTTGTGTCTTCATTTTTGTTTTTCGGATTATTTTTATTGTTTTGTTCGTTTTTTTTTTTTTTTTTTGGGAAATGTTCACATGTTGTAATGGCAAAGATTTAATGTACAAAATAATGAATGACTTTCTAAATAGAACCTATCCGATAAAACGTCACAGAAGGCAATTATGATTATCGTACCTTGCTTGTAAACATTTTGTTTCAAATTTTTTTTATTAAGAAAAGATCTTTAATATTGGATGGTTACAAAATAGAAAAAATTGCAAAACTGGTGTGACTTAAGATGAAACAAATTACATTTTGTATAATGTGAAACTGCTAGAGCTAAGCACTGTTCTGCGCTGCTAAATTACTTTAATAACGATTAATATTACAAAAAAAATTATAAATAAAATCGAAATAGCTTTGTCAATTATTATCATGTCCTGGACCGACAATTATTACCTAAATAATTGTGAAACCAATTGTATGGATTTATGAAACTGTGATGTATGCGTGCGTTACAACCAAATATCTCAGTCTTTTTAAAAATCTTTTCATTCACAACCTTGTATTTATAACAATCTTCAACTAATAATCATTGAACATTGAACCGGCCAACTACAACTTTTAACAAGAAAGGCTAGCATGTAAAAAGCCTGACATTATAGAAAAATTTTTACTGCCTGACCCTGAATAGGGAAAATGAAGCGAGAAGGATATTTACTAATATTATATATACAACCAAATTGATAATTCATAAGTCATTGTTGGTTAGAAAAACGACGTATACGAGATAGCTTTTACTTTTTCCGAAACCAACTTAAAACAAATAAATCCTTTGTGGTTATAAATGTTTTGTTTGCTTCAAGGCATGTGATCAGATATATTTGGGTATACAATTTGGTAATTTGAAATTTTAGAAAATATCCAAATTTATAAAAGCAAATTTAATCTACAATAAATCTAGTTTTTCATTTTTACAAATGAAATTGATAGCATGCAGTTTCATCTCAATTTCTCAGTTTCATCTCACTCTGATGACCAGAGTAATCGGAACGAGAATCAAAATACATATTTTAGCCTCATGACAAAATTCGAAAAATTTCAAAAACTACGTAATGTGAGCATTAGAATTGCTCAAATGAATTTTCTGTGAATTAATAATAAAGAAAAATAAATTTTCAAATTATTTTTTTTACAACTCTGAAGTCTGTAACACTAACTTAAAATTTATACCACACATATGAAAAGAAAACCGAAATTTTATCCATTAAAACTTTGCTTAAATATTATAAAAGAACAAAAGCAATTTTCAGTTCAACCAGGTGAATAAGAAAATTATTTTTGTGTTGACATTTTCTGGTTTGATATTCAAAGTAAGAAGAAAATATCCTTTGAAGTTCAAAAATACTAAATCCAAAAATAAAACAAAAAGAAAATTAAGGTTGAGTTCATTTTCATTTTTGTAAACGGATATTTAAATAATTTTTGACTATTATTATTTTATTTTTTTTTTTGACATAAAGCACAAAAGAAAAAAAAGGATCGAATTTAGTAGAATTTTTTTTTAAAGTGAAATAGGTCTCTATTTAAATTAATATTGTCAGCAAAGAATTTGTATAATCTTTTTAAAAAAATATAATAATTAGTTTTGATATTCCAAAATTTTCTAGTTGAATAAAACAAAAATGAGTAATTTTGCATCAAAATTGTCAGCAAACAAAAGGTTTAATTAACTTAGCTGAGTCAAAAGTTGAAGCTAGAAGATAAAAATAATATTTCAAAATATAGCAACACCAACTTGTCAATTTAGAAAATGGCATTTAAATTATATTATATTTAAATATATTTGTTTAAGCATTAGCCAAGCTAAGGTAAGTATTAAATATTGGATTTTAGTTGAAAATATTATTTATTTAAAATATAGAAGCATAACATCATAAATGACAACAAACATGACGCAAACAAAATAAATTCTGGCTTTTTCTTTCTTTCACATTTACTTTTTTATCATATTTTACCTAATGTTTTTTTCTTTTGGATTAAAAGTTGAAGTGAATGTACGTACCTGTGTCAGGTTTTTACTGAATCGACGACAAACATCAACAAAACAACACAATATCAAATATTCTATTTTTTCTAAAATTTTGATTTAAAAATATGGGTTAACCAAAATAATTTTATGTGAGTGAGATATGAAAGTAAAATGTATATCACGTATTTTTTAGCGTATATTTCATACATATCATCAAGTTGGAACACATTTAAAATAAAATTTATAATATCTAATGTTAAACTAGGGTTACGGGGATAAATGCAGCAACCTACCATATATTATAATAGAGTTAGTTCAACTTAGTTGTCAACAATTCACCTCAAAACTATACGATTATACAATAAAAATTATATTCACCAAAATTGAGAGAAAATAAAAAGATTAAAAAAAACAAACTATCCACCTTCCCAGTAGGAAATCCGACTAGTTACGCACTAATTCCAAAACTAATTACCGGTAATCAGATAACGCATTACACTTTAGGTTACCTCAATGTAAATCCAGCATTAAAATTTGCACACGATGTCCTACGAGTCAAGCAGTAACTTCCTCCTGCATTACTAAGAACTAGTTACTGAACTAGTGAACGGGAACTAGTTATGAAACTCATTACTGAGAAGTAGTTACTGAACTAGTGAAAAGTGTTGAAAAGGAACTAATTACCAAACTCATTACTACGAACTAGTTACCAAACTCATTACTGCACTAAGAGAAATAATATGTTTATCCAATGGTTACGAGAAATATATTATGGTTACGAGAAATATATTATAGTTACTTTAAACTTATTATGTTAGATATAGTTGAAACAAACATTTGATATGTTAATGAGGAATATAACCAGGGTTGATAGAAACATATTATATTTGTGTTAAAAATATTATAGTTAATCGAAATATACACCTACGTTGTAATAAATTATAGTTGCTACAACTATATTTAAAAATATGTAAATCAACTATAAATTATATTGCTTACAAAAATATTATGGTTGTGGATATCATAATATGGTTAAGAAGCTCATAATCCAGTAGTTGTAACAAACATATTTTGGTTAAAGAAATAATATTATAGTTGTTTTACAACTATTTGTAGTAATACTAATCATATTATGATCGAAGCAATCATGTTATAGCTGCCTTATGATTGAAGTAATCATCTCATATGTTTGAAATAATCATATTATGGTTGAAGTAATCATATTATAGTTGGCGTTAAAATAAAATGCTTCAAAAATAATAAAATACTTGAATATTCAGTCTTCTGTTGTTGTTTGCCAAGTTAAAACGTGTTTTAAAATATAAGCGTACCTAAACTCTTAGCTGATGGATATAAATTGGTAAGTGTTTGCATACATTTCATCACAACATTTTATAAACTATTCACTAATTTTTTATCTAGATGTTGATAGACAATGAAGCGTACTTTATGAAAAACTGGATAAAATGTTGTGAGAGGAAATATTTCAATATAAGTTGAAATAATTTATTAAAATAATAACAAAACAGAATAAATAATCTAAATTAAGACGAATTATTGAAAAATTAATAAAAGGAAACTATACAGGCTAGTTAAATTTTAATTATTTAATAATCTGTTCAATCAAACAGTTTCTTATTTTTATTGCAATATATTACGAAAGTTGAAGCTTTCTTTAGAATCTCTTGTCAGATGCTATAATATAAGTACTTTTTAATTTGCAGGTAATATTAACTATTACAATATACTTATGTTTTTATTTTTTATTTTTTACAGTCATCAGCAGCTGAAGATGACAAATTTAAAAGTTATGTAGCTGATGTAGACAGCACCAATTTAACAAAATTTGATATTTATTGGACATTTATTTATTATACCTAATTGACAGAAAAATATAATCCTCTCGAAATTAACTATACTGTGCTTTTATTTCAAATATAATATATTTACTTCAATCATGTTTATTTTTGTTTCAATTAAAACTAATGTTGTTGCAACCATAATTCAAGTTTGTGAGACTAATATTATTATTGAACCTACTATAAATTATGTTTGGTGTAAACATAAATATTTTTCATTCAACCATATTCTATTTATTTTAAACATAATATGTTAGTGAATCATATTTAAAACAACAAAATTATAGTTGAGAACAAAATATCGTCTTGTAGAAAGTAACTATAAAATAATATAATATAACTCCAAACATAATGGTTTTTGTTTCAATTATAAATAATATTGCTGCAAACATAATTATGTTTGTGAAGATAATAATATTGTTGTGTGAACTATGAACTATTTTTGTTCATTTAAACATATAAAAAACTTTTTAGCTTTATATAAAACCCATAGTTACATGAAGTAATGTGGTTAATGTAACAGTAACTATATTTTCCAACCATATTATCGTTCTTTAATTTTATAGTTGAGCCAAACATATTTTTTTGCTCAGTGTGGGAACTAGTTACTGAACTAGTGAAAAGTGTTGAAAAGGAACTAGTTACCAAACTCATTGCGGGTAATGAGTTATAGAACTGGTTCAAAAAAGGAATTTTTAATTTAAAAACAAAAAAAAACAATTCATTCTAGTTTAAGGAAAATATAATTTTTATATTATCAAAATCAATATAGCTAAATACAATAAATTTTACAGTATTATTAACTTAGTAAAATTATAATTTTACAGTACAAACAAACATTTTGTTAAATTCAGTTTCTTAAAATTTTACTTCCATTTTTTTTGTAAACAAACTTTGAAATTTCAAAAACAGAGAAACTTTGAACGGCTACTGAGATTTTGAGCATTTTGGATTGTTTTTGATTGTGATTGATTGCAATCACATGGTATTGAGTGAACTTAATTATTTCAACAATTCATTCAATATCAAATTGTCAAAACGTAACCATCAAAAAATAGATTACATAATATTATTAAATAAAAATTTAACTAAATAATCACAATTAATACTGGTAAAGTTAAAAGTAAAAAATAAACTTAAAATAATGCAGAATTCATTAAACAAAAATTAAAAGAAAACGTACTAAGTGAATTAAAAATAAAGCAGAATCATCTAGTAGTTTTTTTTGTACACATTTATTTTTAAAGTAGTTGTTCTTTCACTTTTTGAAAGCTTTTCGAATTATAACTTCGTAATCCTTTAGGAAAAGAAAACACTTGAAAAAAAATAAATAAATATTTCACTTTTAGAATTTAAGTTTAAAATTTAATAAAATAATATAAATAAAAAATTTATATTTTTTTCATTCTTACCTTAAAATTTCCTTTTTTAAACAAAAAATTAAAATATATTAATTTATAATATAATTTTTTTTTTTACCAATATTTTTTTAATGTTCTACACTTTATGATTACGACACAAAATAAAAATATAATTATAATTTATAATATAATTTTTTTTTTCACTAATATTTAATAATGTTCTACAATCTACTTTATGATTACGACTGAAAAATTATTTAAATTATTATTGAAAGATTATCACGATTCGGGAAATTCCCAAATTTTTCTCAGACACATATTTCTGGCGCCGAAAGTAAATAAACAGCATTACCTTCAGCATTACTTTAGCAAAAGTGTAATCGTGGAGGGAACTAGTTCTTAATAGACAAAATATACAACTTCTAATAATTTGTTCATTAGTTCTGTAACTAATTACCTTGGAAGTAGTTCGAGAACTAATTTTGGGTAACCAATGACTTCTCGATTTTCAAATAAAATAATTTTCAAAAGATTCATAAATTATAATTTAGTAGTAACGCATTTCTATTGTACGTTACTATAATTTTTATCAGCTTAATAAAAGTGCACCATACATTAAGTAAACTTCTAGATTCATATGTACTTAAAAAAATAAACTTCTCTGTAAGATTTCTAAATTAATGGAACACACATTTTCTACTGTTCCTTACTATTTTCTGTATTGTATACTATTCACTATTCTATATTGATTCTCATCAAAAAACAATACTGACAATACACTCTAAATGTAAAGAGTAAAAAAAATTATTCAATCTATATTTACTCTTTCATTAGCCATTTAAAATTACATTCCAATTGTGACTATTTAAGGCACACCTTTATCAACTTCAAAAAACTGCACAAAATACATAAGCAACTTCTATATTATGTAGGTACTTAAAAAAAAAAATGGCCGTATGATTTCAAAATTTAAGGAACAGCCTTTTTTTGTGCCATATACATATGATCGCTATTCGCTGATCACAGTACCACTGCCATGCCACTTCCATGCCATATCAATATTAAACAAAGAGAATAAGAGATAAACAAACAAACAATATTTTTCTATAAGATAAGATTTTGAAATTTAAGGAACAGTAATTTTATTTTGTTGCATTGCATTGGAATATGAAGGATGGAGTATTCCAATACAATACAACTTTGCTTTGCTTTTTTAAAATGGATATATGTTTATTGTATATATTATGTTATATATGTATATGCCTTCTTAATTGATCATTATAATGTTGAATCAGAATTAGTTGAATATAAAGAATGTTGTGGTGAAAAAAAAAAAATAATTAAATTAAATGTAACTAAATTAACTCTCAAAGTCTCAACTTAAACCGCTGTGCACAACTAGATGGGAAAGTCGTCATACTACTTTAACTAGACATACTGCAGAAGCTGTAGGTAATAATATTTTAAAATTTGAATTTATTTCTTCTAAAGTAATTTGGGTTAAAATCTTGGAAAAGATTAATATTGCTGCCTAAATATTTACAAAGCCCAGGAATCTGTTTATTGACAGCTGCTAATATTTTACTTTCACCTAAAGAATTTTTAGGAAGCTTGTGAACAGATGAAAGTTTTGAAGTTTTTATTGATGAAGCTAAGGAAATTGCTTTAAAGTTAGATATTAGTCCATAGTACCTATTAAGCAGAGCCGGGAGTATGAGCGTTTTATTGATTTGAGCTTTGGGACTTCGGTAAATTAGCTTCGCCAAGAGATGTTTTGACAAACCAAAGCAGCAATGATTTCTGGTACACATCTGGTACACGTCTGACAGAAATGAGTGTAACTTTTGACAATCGGATGAACTTGGCTATAGTACACCGAATTCCGACATAGCAGCGTACAGCTCGCTTCGATATATGCGATTGTATGCCAAGTTGATAATTACTTAATATTTATCAGATATTGCCAATGATTTGGTGCATGTAGTTAACCAAGACATCAACTTCAGCTTTGAATACTACTTTGATATATGGTTTAGGAAAATCAGTTTCATTTCAATTTATTGTAAACACTATATAATTGTTTTTATTGATTTATCTTAAACAACAACCTCATATGGAATAACTTTTTTAAAAAAATAAAAATTAAATTTAAATCGATGGTGTTGTTGCGGTAATTTGATAAATTAAAATTTTTGTATGTTAAAACGACTTAAACCTAAATGGGGTGAAATTTTAAAGTAAAATTTCTAGTTAAAAATTAAAAACATTTGAAAAAATATTTGAATCCGCCACGTCTCCTTTTAAACATGTATCATGTAAAAGAATAAAAATGAAAATCGTTTTTGAATGGTTCAGATATTTAAATTAAAACATTGTTAGAATTAAAACATTGTTTGAATTCCAAAAATACATCACAAATTTACATTATCCATTAGTACGTTATTACATAATTTCAAGATAAAATATCTACATTAAAATACCAATTAAAAAGTAATTTTTAGATTACATGATAAAATTATCGAAATTCATATCCATTTTCAACGAAGTTATAATATTTCTTAAAATAAAATTTTACTTCTGCAAAATCGTTTTTACAGCTATAAAAAAACCTTTCATATTAAAAAATTTCTTTTTTTTTTTGCATATCTTAATTATTAAAATGTAAAAATAGCAATAACCTACTTTCGTATCCATATTTTTTATATATATACCACATAATAACATTTTCCATTTCTTAAAGAAATTATAATTTTTATCAAACTTTCGCCTCCCCTCAATATTTCGGTAAACACTGTGATAGTCCACTCTTATATTACAAAACTATTAAGTTTTCAGTTTTCACAGTAAATTTCTTTATTTTTTATAATAATTTCATAATGCAGTAAACCCATGTGAACTTAACATGATGACCTAGTGACTGTTTTTTATTTTTTTTTATTTTAGATAAAACTACTTCATTCCTAGATTCCAACAATTAAAACATCAGCAATACATTAAAAAAAAAAAACAAAAAAAAAAAACAATAAGAACAAAAAAAGTTTTCCTAAAACATGAAATCATTTTCATTTATTTCATTTATTTTTTCTTTTTTAATAATTCCTGTGGGAAAATATGAAAAAAAGTCCTTGTATGTTAAACGAACCAAAAAACTTCGATTTAATTTTTGGTATTTTAAAAGTTATAAATGAATATAAGGTTTCCAAAATAAAGTAACAAAGTCATAAAATTCTTTTGAATTTCAAAAGAAGAAAAAACTTTTTAACTTTTTTTGCAGGTTTAAATTAGGAAAAAATTGTTACACACACAGAGAAGAAAATAATAATATTTTGTTTATGTATTTTATTTTTCTTTGATTTCAGTTGTATTGTTTTTTATTCTTAAAAAAATGTATTGAAGCGTGTTTCACGATATTCAACGGGTATTAAATATGAAGTTATACATTAGGCTTAGTTAATGTTAGTCAGTTTAGAGAAAATATTGAAACCAGACCTAAGTAAATTTTGTTAGTTATTAACGCTCTGTTGAAATTGTGCAGTGAACTTTACAGTGCCATAAACGAGTCAAATATATACCAGCTGCTTTATTTATAGACATCACTAAAGCATTTGATATGGTGAACCATGTTGTTTTATTAAATAAATTTGATAATGCGGGGTTCAGAGGGTTTATACACAATTGGATCGCATCTTATTTAAAAACTCGAAGGCAAAAAGTCCGCATTAAAAACCATACAAGGTCAGAAAATGTTATTAATATCGGTTATCCACAAGGCTCTTTTTTACGTCCTATATTTTATTTCTGATTTTTGTTAACTCTTTGTTTCTTTAACCATTTAATGGTAAAGTTTCAACTTTTGCCGTTGATATTGCCGCCCTGACTTATGCAAACAAGAATTATTTTAACACTTTTACTGATATTAATTATGATTTGGAAATTCTAAGAAGGTGGTTTAAAAGGTACAAATTGGTTGTAAGTGGCAAAACCATATATATTTTGTTTAACCTTTCTGGAACAGTTTGTGAGGATTTGTCTTTTCCGATTGTCTTTTGTATATCATTCGTCTTCGTCTTGCTTTAGAATGCGTCTTTTAAATTTGTGTGAACACGATTTGTCTTTTTCTATTTATGATAGTAAGTTGAGCTGTACTGTTAATGCTTTATTATTGAACGTTTTGACTGTTTTAAGTATTTGGGTGTTACTTTGGATGTTAGGTTAAGTTGGAGAGAGCCCACCAAATGCTTGAGTTATTATTTAAATAATGTGGCTAGCCAGCTTTATCACCTCAGTCGGTACTGTAATTGTTCAATTATAAAATTAGTTTATAATGGTTTGTTTAAGTCTAAATTAAATTACGGTATCTGTTGTTGTTGGGGTGGTACCTATTTCAATAAAATTGAACCATTGCTTCTCAAGCAAAAACATGTTATTTGTGAATCGTAGAACTCAAAATTTTATTTTGTTTAGCTTAACAGTTTTTTCTGTTTTTAATGTTTTAATACTTTTAAATTTCGAATATTTCAAAATTTTATATTTTTTTTAAATATTTTGTTACTTTTTTGAACTTTTTATTTTTCATTTGTTTATATAATTTCTCTTAGAATTTTGTTCTGATTTTTAGTTTTTAATAACATAAGCATAATAATTATTTTATTATATTAATATTTTATTCTATTTTATACTCAATTTCCCCATTAATAAATTGATTTCATTAAAATACAAGGCTAAGTAATCTGAATTAATTTGTTATATAATTTTGTAAATTTAGTAGGTATGTAAGTTAGCTTAAGTTGTTAATAAAATAAATAATAATTATTATTATTATTATTTATTACTCTAACCCTAATCCTAACAAGTCATTCTTTTAAGTAATTGACAAGACCTGAAATTGAGGCATAATTGATCAATTAAAGCAACCAAGATGATGTTTTATCCAATATCAGCTAGGCTTATGAAACTATAATTAACAAAAAAAATAATAAAGTTAGTAAACGATATCTAGCTAATACTTGAAAATCAATTTCGCTTCAGACATAAGCACCATACTCGATATAGAAATAGATTTAAATTTAACTAATTCCGAGAGGTATCCAGTCACTACATCTCCGCAACCGCAAATGTGCTTATTGTGATAACCCGGTTTCTTATTAAGTCTCTGAGTCCTTAAAGATACCTGATTTTGTGATTACAACGCTGTTCCCAAGTGGCGAAGTCTGCTACGCGGGAGCCCTTTGCATTCACAGAGCAGATGTTCAAAAAATTCTTCTTCTATTTCACATATTCTGTATAGGTTAATATCGGTTAGACTCGATACTCGATATAAACAAACTAACTTTCGACTGGTACATTAATAAAAGGGAAGGAGTAGGCTGGTGCCTTATATATTTAGAGATAGAATTTAATAGTATTTGAATTCATGGTTTGATATATAAATTCTTAAATTACCAATTTCCAAAACATTTAACTAATAATGGTGGATATGATATTGGACAACGACTTTAGAATAGCCTACTTGAAAAGTTTAAGGATTCCAATTATTCTATAGCTATAATATAATTTTATAGATCTAATTATTTATACCGCTGGCAATAGACACGCGTAAATAACAACACACGTTCAGAAGCAGTTCAATCTGACCATTGATTATTACATTGAAATGAGCGTAGATAAATGTGAAGCAATTCTTTTTCGAAAAACTGTTGATAAAATCAATAGTAATATTAAACGATTTTGAAAGAACTTTCAAATGCAAAAGGTTTAACGACATCATAATTGACAGGAAAAAGACAGTCAAATACTTAGATGTTGTTTTTAATTAACATTTAAATTGCATTGATAGTATTAAAATTTGGAAAAGAGGGCAAAAGCGTTTATGACAGCCAAAAACTTTTCTATAATAAAACTATCGAAGAGAGAGTAAAAAATAGAGTTTTGAACCTATTTGGTTCAACAAAATTTGTACAATAATGCATAAAAGTTTGCGTTAATCCGAAACGGACTACAAGCATTGTTATTTAAATTCACATTCTTGTACGGAAAAACTAATATCATAAGATTCCATAATTTTTTGATAAAAGCTATTCGTAATAATTATTTCAATAGATCTATGACGACAATGGAAAATGGTTAAATATTTCATATACATTACCATAACGAGGAGTTATATTAAAAACAACCTAAAAAGGAAATTTATAGCACCAGAACATTTAATTTATTCTGATGCTAAAGAAGGGTATATTCAAAACCATGAGTGGGAGTGATCCCATCAGTCTGTAATATATGACATACAAAACCATAAACACATATATGGCATGGCGTGGAACCAAATTCTATCTTATGTGTTCCCAAAACATAAAACAAATTCTATATTTATGGCCTAAATAAATTCAAGACGAACATTAACACCTTCGTTGGTAATTGTCCTCCTTTCCTTTTCCCATCCTCCTTTCCTAATTTTCTTTTCCCACCATAGGCAAACGTACCGATCGATATAAAAGGTCCCCTAGTGTTTTGGTTATGTAAAAAAAAAAAAAAAAAAAAAAAATGGAATACAGGTAAAAAAGTAAGCTTCGTGAATAACACTACAGGATGCAACTAATAAAAAAATTGACTTCTTTGTTAACGCAACAGTTTAAAAAAATTTAGCTGTCTGATATATCTATATTTGTCGGTCCCAAATCAATCAATTATACTTGAAATTATTCATTTGTTCAAAATTAACTGTATTAAAACGTATATAGTATTTCGAAGCTCTGCAAAATAACTCTGAATGAAATTAATTCAAATATTTTAATGGAAAACTTCACTAGATTTTTCCATGCAAAGTTGGGTATTATTTTAAATAAATCTAAAAATTTTGTACTTATTTTTATTCATTTAACACTTAAAATTTATATTTTATATTGAAATTAAATTTCTTGTGCTGCCCTTCGTATTTCATAATGGAAGCTCTTAAGGGCCTCCATTTAATACAGATTTAACTTGCACTAAGCATCTGCCCATAAGATAGCTACAAAAAATGGAGATAGCTCCAACTATAAGATGATGAATAACTTAGGTTATTATTAAGACAAATCACTCGTTTTTTAACTTTATTCCAATTCTTTAACGCATGCCTATATGTGAGAATTATACTCCATTTTGGGTCGTATGACAGTTTTATAGTTTTTCTAATCTCTTGAGAGGAGGAGAAGTAGTCTTTCTACATCAAATATCATAAAATATATGATAATTTCAGATCAATTTTCCGATTTAAGTGCACACCTAATATGTTTAAATTTTCTAACCGGTAAAGTTTATCTCCCAGAAACGGAGGATAAAAAATATAAATTTTTCTGGAGATAATATAGCTCTAAGTGAGTTTTTCAAGTATTAAACTCGGCTCTGTTTTTAAGTCCTATTTAGGTATTTTGACCAAATCTTGACGAGGGGGTTGGCAATTATGTTTCTTTTGGTTGATACAGTTGTAGCTTCAGACTTTTTATGAAAATCGTAGGATGTCACTAGAATTGGGTTGAAAGTGGTTCAGAGTAAGTCATTTATAAATATACCGAATAGCGTATATAGGTAATATATATGTAATATATACTATACAAAAGGCTTCAATTAATTCTGTGTAAGCAACTAGGGTCATTATCCCATTATTTTATGCATATAAAACAAAAATAATATTTTTTGTAGAAGAAACCATTTTTAATGAAACTAATAAGAACCTAATTATAAGTATTACCAACTACATAATTGTCACCAACCACATGTAGTTGTAGTTGTAGTGCAGAACTATTAATAAAATACAGTGTTAATATAGAATTCAACAATACATGTGTTTTAATTTTCAATAATACAAAAGGCATTCTAAACACTAATTTTCTATTCAATAATAAAACAAAATAAATTCAAATAAACCAACACGTACTTGAAGGAGTATCTATTTCTTTAAATGAACAACTTTTTGTCACTGCAGACTCTTTTATGTTAGATATGTTTATTACCTGTAAAATATGTTTTTTTCACCTTTTTTTATTAATTCAAAAGCTTATAATAAAGTAAAATATAGAACAAATATAACAAAAATAACAAAAAACCATATAAGAAAAACTTCTGCATACTTTTACAGTATTATTATAATCTTGTGAAGAATATTTGTTCTCTCTTTCTTTTTATTTTTTTTTTTTTTTTTTTTGTATTTTTTAACTTTATTTATTAACTCTGAAATTTAACACCAAAAATATCCTCCTGAAGAAATAAAATAAAAACAAAAATAAAAACAATAAAATTTTCTTTCACTGATGGCACAGAGTATATAAAAAAGCGTTAAAACTTGAAGCCAAGGACATCAAAATTATACATGAAAAGTTATAAAAAAGGAAATTATTTACTTTGAAAAATCTTTATTTTTATTTTCCCACATTTTTTTTTTTTTTTTTTATTTTTCATCTTTTGTATTTGATAATTTAGAAATTAAATTTAAAAAATAAATTAAAAATACCTTAAAAAATTATAGCCCCATCCACAAAATAATTTTGACATTTTTATTTTTTAATATGAATTTAATTTAATGAGTAATTAAATTAATCTTATTATTTAATTGAAAAAATATGACGTCTACAAAATGAAATAATTAAATTTGTTTTTGTTCTTGGAATTATTAAAGACAGACTAGAGATAGACCTCATTCATCATCATCATATTATTAAGGATAAGTTGATTTTGTAATAATAATTATAAAAATTATTTGATCCAATTAGCATGGGTAAAAATATGCAATACCTTTTTTGATAATAAATTAATTAGAATTAAAGTTAATTAATAATAAAGATCGTGTTTGGAAGTTATGAAATTGAGATTTAACCGGTAAGCAAAATATTATAATACTTACAAGATAAAAGTATTTGAGCTCAAGTATTTGACTTGCTATGAAACATTAAAAAATTAAAATTAACTTGGGGCAATGATATCGAACCAGTGAAGCTTCGTCGATGACAAAAAAAGAAGATTGAAAGTAGCAAAAGTGCAAACAAACAAACGAACAATAAATATGGTAAAAATATAAATTTAAGGTTGCTCTTATATTTATACAGTTACCAATAGCTACCTATGATACACAAATATGTAAAACAAAGCAAGCTGATATGACAAAAATAGAACGTTTCGAACTAAATGAGTATAGTGAAGATCAATAACAGTTTCGTGTAGTCAATACCGTACTAACATTTCAATATTAAACGATCTTAATGTGAAATGCAGATTTCGAAGAAAAATTATCAAGTCCTATTTGACGTATTTTGGAAACTAAAAATGGAAAGCTGATAACCAAAACAACGAAAAAAGAGAAGAAAGTCAAGGGGCCGAGTCTCCCACGTATTAGATAGACCGTAGACCACCGTAGACCAACGTAGGCAACAAGACAAATAAACATAGTTCTTAAAATTTACTGTAGGCTCTAGGTGAAACATTATTAAAATTAAATAAAGATTAAAACTTACAAATTTTATTAAATATCTGATCAGTATGAACCAAAAAAAAAAACAAATTTTAATAAATATCCGATAAGTCTTCTGATAATGGTGTAACACCGAAATCGATTAAGATATTTAGAGTTTTAATCTTTATTTAAGACAAATCATGTAAAAAGTCTGACGTAAAAAAAATACATTTTAATGTCACTACGCTTTAATGTCACTATAAATGGAAGAAGAAAAGGATTTGACTACAATTTTTGATGTAAAAGGATTTTTGTTTTTGTCTAAACCATGAAATGCTGCTAGAGCACTATACCATACTTAATTACAAGCATTTGAAATATTTAAGAAGGTTACAACCGCACAAGAGCCTCACGATATTCATATTTTTTTTTATTTTTATTTATTTTCTCAAAAAGAGCAAATTTGCTCATATAGAGTATATATTTGTTCTTAGTTGTAATTTACAATTCAGTGTTTTGTTTTAAGATTAATAAGTGAGTTTAAAGAATAAAAAGAATAAAGAGCTAAGTTTACAGAAAATAGGTTCAGTAGAAGAGAGAGAAAATAATATAGTTACAATATAATATATATATATATATTTTTTTTTTTTATTAATTCAATAAAATATTTGTTTAATTCCATTTTAAATTGACTGTTGTTCATGTTTTTCAAATACATCGGCAGCTTGTTGTATTCTTTGACAGCATTAATCTAAATCGAATCATTTCTGATACCACTGGCAACTCTATTTACTGGAAGCAGATGCTATGTTCTGGTATTGCGTTGGTGTACTTCGTTTACTGTTCTTAGAATTGTATTTGTATTGATGATCCCAGTAAGCATTTTATGTATTTGTGTGCATAGTATTTTTTGTATATACAGCTGCAGCAGCAATATTTTGTATGTTTTATGTATTTGTTGTCTTGATGTTCTTTGTTTTAGTCAACATATGTTTGTATTGCTTTGTTTTGAATTATTTGCAATTCTTGTAATTTGGTTTTGTTCTTTTCCATTCAAATGGTATCCTGCGTGCTATTCTTCTGAATATACCTTCTATTTTTCTACCGTTTTCAATTTGAATATTTATTTGTGTTTTCCAGCTCAATTCGACATCTATTACAACTCCTAAATACTTATATTCGACAGTTTTTTGAATTTTCATGTTGTTATATACCGGGTGGTCCAGAGCATGCGTATCAGCTTTTTAAGAAAGGAAGGAGCGGTTATTTTAAAATTTAAAACAAAATTTACTTAACAAAAATTACTTGTTTTTTGACGTAGAATCCGAATTTGCATAAAGAAAAGTACCTCTTCCCATTTGAAAATCTCGATTTCGACCAATTTCGTCGATTTTTGGTCTTAGAAAACCGATTTCCCTTCCTTCCCGAAATTTGAAAATATCACCAATCGATAGAGCACTCTTGATTTAGTTAATAAAATTTTAATTCAATTTTAAAATAACGGTTCCTTCCCCTCTTAAAAAGCTGATACGTATGGTCTGGGACACTCGGTATAGCAGATTTAAGGACTCAAAATGCTTAGACTTAAAATATATATACTTTGTTTTTTAATGTTTATAGTCAATTTGTGTTTGCACATCCATTTATATATTGTAATTAAGTCATAATTCATGTTTATCTCTTAATTCGTATTAATATTAGTGTCATATATGACTACAAGATCATCCGCATATAGAAACAGTTACCCCTGTAGACTTAGTTCAGCAAAACCGTTTACGTAGCATTTAACAAGTGTAGGACCTAGCGAACTACTCTGTATTATGCCACAGTCCGTTTTTTCGATTGTACTTATGATGTGTTCTGTACATGCATATTGTGTCCTTTTAGTTAGATAGCTCCTAAACCATTTTTGCTCAAAACCTCTTGTTCCATAATAATATAATTTGCGTAAGAGAATTTTCCTATCTACCATATCGAACGCTTTCGTTCGATCAAAAAACATCACTGCCACCTTTTTATTATTCCCTAATATATTTTGAATATTGGTTAGGACATCAAAAATAGCTGCATTTGTGTTGACGTTTAACTTTTCGCTGCATATAGGTTGATGTTTAACTTTTCGCGAGCTTGAAATTTATATTTACGTGAATTTATTAGTCTTATTTAAATGCTTTTAATAATAATCGTCATCATAATTTTATTGGTTGTATCTGGCTACCCATCTTTCATTTCTTTATTTTCCCTCAATATTGCATTTGTTGTTTATTTGTATCGTCATTTTTCAGAAATGTATTTTAGATTTGACTAGAATTGTGTGTTTGACAAAGTTTCTCTATTTATCACAGTTACAGTTACTACCATACAAATCATAGCGAATTAATCATTTTAAATCATTTTAAGGTATGATATGGCATTTCTACTTTATACGACATTCTGGGTACATGCCTAGATAGTTAGCTATTATCAGTTTATTCTCGATAGTAAATTTACAATAAATTGAGCTTTTTTGATACCACGACTCGAATACGGTGTCAAATATATTATTTTATTTTACTACAATTACATAATTTTATGTTTTTTTCTTTATACACTTAAAAACTAGAGCGATACAAACACCTATGCATCAAAACTGTTGTATCTTGTCACCAAACAAGTAGTAACGGACGTCAGCTTTATCACAAGAAACCTATGAAAACATGTTAAAGCTTTGATATCACATTTGTCTTACCATGAAAAAAAAACTCTATTCACTTTAAAAAGCTTGTCTAAATAGCCAGGACAAGTACCAAAATTTTGGGTTAGCCAACCAACACCATTAAAAAAAAAATAAAGCAATCTTGAGTAAAAAAATAAGGTGCCACCTCTCAAGAGTATGGATCAAAACTTTTAATTCCTTGCTTAAATTGAAAATTAACTAAAAAAATTTAAAAATATTTTATACTAGAGGTACGATGAAATACAGCTTTGTCAACAAAAATAGTTTAACAATTTTTGTTCCTCCTTACGTGTAATTACAAAATTTCATAGAAAAATTTTCCCATTTGATTATTTCAGTTTTTAATAATTTTTTAAATCTTTAGAACACAATTTACCCCTCACAGTCACCTGTTTATATTTTTATCTACCATTTATATATATATTATATATATATATATATAATATATATTATATTTATTTTTTATATGTTTTGTCTACCATTTCTACCTTCTTAGTCCTATCAATTTTATTATATCTATTATATTTTTTCTATTCCCTAAGTATAAAGTTTTAAAAATCTATCAAATCTCTTGAGAGCCAAAAAGTTTTCTTCTAATAAAACTTAAAAACTTTATTAAAATCAATTTATTTCAAAATCTTTTAAACATATCACTAAAATAATTCATCAAATTTAAAAAAAAACAAAAATTACAAAAATTACAAATAAATTTGTAAAATTTTCCCATCTTATTGAAAAAGATCAGTAAAAGAAATTTTTAAGTTTTTTAAAATTTTATTATTTATGAACATTATCAACTATTATACTCATCCTCTGAATCTGGACCAAAAAAACTTTTTTATTACTATTACAAAAAACTTGAAAAATTTATTCAATTTCACTTTTGATTCAAGAAATCACTTTAGGTACGGTGGCGTATAGTTTGTCAGTTCGATTAACCCTGCATTACTGTTGCTTTTGTTTTTTACATAGTTACTGTCGATGGGTCTAATCCACCCACAACTTTTAAATTAGTGCACAAGGGGAACCATAAAAGTCTAAGTCAAAAGATATGAATTTTTATTACGCGCATTATAATGTACACAACTATTTATTATTTTATTAAATTTTTGATACTAAATTAAAAAAATAAAAAACTTATATAAATTCCATTTTGCCACCTAGAACTCTGAACTGTCTGAACTGATGTTTTCAAACACTGAATTCATAAAGAAAAAAATATTTATCTTTTTTTTCACTTTAGAACATTTTTTTGAACAAACTCGATAAACTTAGCCTGTTATTAGTTATGGTTTATATGGTAGGTCTTTGGTCCCGACTGTCGGACCGTTGGACCAAACCGCAATTTTTTTAAAAATTATGTATAATAATTATTAATAACCTTCATCAATCATCACAAAAAGATAATTTAAAAACGTAATATAGAGCTTGGGCTTCAATTACTTGGACATCGAACCTATTGTCTTCATCACATTTAAGACCTAGTAGTTGTACTGATGGCAAAAAAAACTTCTAGGTTTTCAGTCCCGACACCTGGGACGCCAGACCTCTTGTTTTTATAGTTTGGGCCGCTGACCCCAAACCCCCGCTGTCCATTTATTGGAACACTGTTTTTGCAGACGGCAGGTAAACGTACGGGATTGAAGGTCATTTGTTTAAATATGAAATTTTGTCCATTTGTGATTTTGTCCCTATGTAATTTTGTCTTGTGAAATTTTGTCCATATGTAATTTTGTCCCTATGTAATTTTGTCCTATGTAATTTTGTCTTATGTAATTTTGTCATGTAATTGTTTTGTATATCAAAATAGCTTTACATCCTCACATCATCACCCCAACCTCATAATTGTTGCTTGACACAGTTAAATTTGATAATTGATAACAAGTGAAATTGAAAGATCTCCACAAATATATATTATGTTGCTGTTGTATAACACTTTGGTTTCGACTATCTTGTATTTTTATAGTGGCACACAATTCGCATCAACTTTGCTCTTCTGCGGTTTTTCTTTTTTCTAAAAAGCTTCTTTTTCTTTTGTAAATTTATCCAAACTAAATTCCAAGTTAGAATGCAAAGTATTATTATTTACTTCGTCTGTCTATTTGTGGCTTGCATAGGCTAAGGTCCTTTATAAATTTTAAATATTTCTTATACAATCTTGGAGGTTTTTCTGTAAAAAAAATTTCCAACTTCAGTATGACATTGTTACGTATTTAGAATTTTCGGTTAATTTTGGAATAGGGTTAAATATACTTTCAGCACGTATACTTTTTTCCAATTAAAGTCTTGCGTTATAAAGACCAATCATTTTACAATAAAATTATTTTCAGCATCATCTCCTTCCGTTTCATAATTAATGTTACCTTCTTGTTCTGTTTCTGATTCATAATCACTCACTAATTCAGTATCTTCGTTATTACTATCATTTAATATGTTACCATCAATAAACTCTTCACAATCACATAATATCATCTATTAAAGCTGTCAATTTTACTTGCTCTCTTTCAAAATCACACATTATTAAATTTGATTATTATCCCAATATTTATTCACTTATAACTTGTATTAATTAAATTATTCCACCTACCATTTACTTTTGATTATTGAGAAAACTTATATAGTGAAAATTATGAAATAATTATATCTGTGAATTATTAGATATAGTGAAAATAATGAAATATATATGTGAATTATATAATTGAAATTGAATTCTATGAAGATTATGTAGTAAACCCAGTAGCATTAACTGTTATTTTTTTTATGTTTTCAGTTTGTGAACCAATATAACTGTATCACTGTTACTGACATGAAATATATTATAACACCATTGTTGTTTTGGATGCAATCCACCAAGACCTTTTTTCAAAAATACTTTGGCTTAAAAATGTTTACTTTAAATTATTGTTGATTAAAGATAAAATATCTAAAATTAGATTATATTAAATCTTAAGTCGATTGCATAACATTTAAATAATTATTTTGTTAATGTTATTTCAAAATGGGTGGAATTAACCCATCGACAGCTAATGCAGGGTTAATATTACATTTGTGGTTATTTGGGTATGTAGAGTATTAAAATTCTGAGAAACACGAACTATGTAAATTTCAAATTCAAATTGTTTAAACAGTAAACGATTAAGATAATAAATGATGAAGTAAAGATTTTGAAATGTAAATACTATTATGATTCACACTTGTTAAAGGTAAGTTATGTACTAAACACAACAATCCAATGACAACATAATCATATTTTACTATTATGAAACTTTAATTTAACAACTTATTATAGTTTTGGTTGTCTCTCAAAACATTTATGTCTTCTATTTTCAATTATTGTCTTTAAAGTGTCAAATTTTAACTGAATGTAAAACTTTTCAATAGAAAATTTCCGGTGTTAGTCACAAATTAATGAAACTATATAGTCCAAAAATATTTTTAATAGATATAATGGCAACTAGTGTTAAACAGTTCTTACGTTTTAGTTGTCTCACACAATATAAACAGAAAATGTTTACAATAATAATGGCAATATATCCAGCAACACATCAACTTATACAAATCATAAATTATGTACTAACAAAAAACAAACTTCCCCTTTTATAAGTATTGAAAATGGTTGTACATATACCGGGTGTACCAAAGCATACATATCAGCTTTTAAGAAGCGAATGAGCCGTTATCTTAAAATTTAAAAGAAATGATAAGCTAAATCGAGAATTGCTTTATCGATTGGTGATATTTTCAACTTTCGGGAAGGACTTAAAAAGGATTTTTTAAGCTCAAAATTCGCCGAAATCGAGATTTTTAAATGGGAAGATGAACTTTTTTATGCAAATTCGGATTCTACAACAAAAAATAAGAAACTTATGTCAAGTGATTTTTTTTTTATTTTCTCATTATTTTTCTTTAAAATTATTAAAAATACTAGCTTTGTAACCCGTCATAAATGACGGAAGCAAAATAAATCCTAGTTTCTTTTTTGCTTTCATTAGATTCTTTATTCCGAAATTACAGTACTTATGTTTATGTCACTTTTTATTTATTTTTATTTATGCTTATATTGGCCTAACACTAATCTTTTTTTTTTTATATAACAGAAAAAGAAGTACCATACCAACAAATTTGTATAAAATGTTTGTATTTTTGTATGGTATACTCGTACTCACTTCCATTTAGTTATAATTCGTTAGTTGGGTTCCATTTAATATTAGCGTTATTGTGGCCTCTGGGAGAGCAAATTTAAAAATGGGATCTTATTTTGATATAAATTTTGTCTTTTGTATAATGTATAGGGATCTTATTTTGCTATATGAATAAACTGATATTATGGTATTGTGTTATTTTTAAAAAAATATTCAAAATTTTGTATCTAAATTGGTAAAATTTACAAAAAATACAAAAAATTTTCATCAATAATTTTCAATTTAAAAAAAACAATGTTTTATTATCCGGCGTAGAAGTAGAGTTAATTATCCTACTCTACTTCTATCAAGTTCTATTGATTGAACAGTGAACCTGAACAGTGAAGTGAAATGTGAACACTTAACACTGAAAATAAAATAATATTTTTGGAATGGAGCATATAGAACATACAGAATACAGATACAGCAAATAATAAAAAAAAACAAAAAAAAACAAAAAAAAAACAAAAATAATTTTTTTTGAGTAAAGTGAATTACGCACACAATAATGACAAAAATAAAAGGTAGAAGCAATAAAGTAGTATAATGTATAATATTATACAATACAAATATGCTGATACACATGTATATTATTGTGTATAATTTTAAGTAATAAGAATAACCTTTGAGTGAATTATGTTTTTTTTTGTGTTAAATGCTGTTTGCCTTTTGGTTATTATACCATATTAAACTATTGATTAAATTTCTATTAGTCCTTATTATTATAAATCAAAAAATTGTTTGTTTTATTTATATTATTATTATTTATTATTTTTCCTTATTATTTGCGAAGAAGACTAACATTAAATTAAAAAAATATAGTTCATGCAATCAATTTTTCCTGCAAAGGTTCAGCATGGTAGACAGGGGTTAAGAAAAAGCACCAAAGCAATTTGTATATATATGCATTTGTATGCATATGCAATTTGTATATGTGTTGGAGCGTTCCGTCGAACTTAAAAACATCCAGATAAATGCAGAATAATATATATATAATAACAAAAAATAAAACAAAAAGTTGTATTAAGTAAAAATAATTTTAGTAAAATTAATTATAATAATTTTTATAAACAAATTTGTTTTTCATATTATCTTATTTTTTTATCTCAGTTTTAGGTCCCTACAAAGTTTAAACTGAAAAAATCAAATAAAAAAAAATAAAAATTTACTTTACAAAATTTTCTTTTTTTTTTACTTAAAATCCGAATTTTCATAAAAAAATACCCCTTGCTATTTGAAAATCTCTGTTTTCGCCAATTTCGGCAGTTTTTGATCATAAAAAACCGACATGCGGCCCTTTCCTGAAGTTGAAAATATCCCCAATCGACAGACCAACATCGATTAAGTTTATAATTTTTTTAAAAATTTTAACATAATTGTTCCTTTCCTTCTTAAAAAGCTGGTACTGATGCTCTTGAACACCCGGTATATAATATGCACATATATAAATATTATGTAAATATATGATGTATAATTAAATACTTATTAATTTCTTATTAAAAACAACCAAACTTTATAATTCTTAATTTATTCTATTAGTTGTATTCTGCGACACATCAACTCGTGATCACTAACCTCTTCCAATATCCGTTAGTGACTCCTGAATATTAATTCATTCTTACATGACATTAATAATCATTTTGTACAGTACATTTTATTTATAATTCAAAACTCATGGCATACTAAGTAATAGAATTTATTCTATTCTCTAACACAGCCATTTTGAAAAATTCATCGCTCTCGATGAATGACTTTAGAGGATATAGTTCAAACTCAATTGAATACAGCCCAGAGGCAATCTTAAGCTTGTCTGTACAATATTTTTGTTTTTTTTTTTTAATACAGCTAAGAGGAAATCTTAAGCTTGTCTGTAACATTAAAAACAATATTCCTTTTGGATACAGCTCAGAGGCAATCTTAAGCTTGTCTGAAACATTCAAAACAATATTTTAAAATTAAATATTTCAAATTACCTTAATCTCATTTTTGTATATAGGTTAATATTACATAATAGATACGGTCTAGAATTTGGGTTCATCTCTATTTCATTTATCTTGCTCAATCCTTAAATCAATATCCTTGCACGATTTATCTACGATTATCCAAGATTTCCATTTTGATTAATTATCGACCTGAAAGCTTTTTGAATTGCATCAGCCATACCACTATTATTTTCCATAATTTTGGTTTCAATTGATGCACTTAACTCATTCAATGTACTTTCATTCCATATTAGTGGATTATTATTTATTACTTCTTCACTCATTTTAAATAATTTTATTTGTAATATAATTATATTAATTTGTTTGTTTCTTATTAGTTATTTTTCTTTTACGCTTTTACCACTTCTAATATTAAAACAACCACAATTTACAATTCTGTTTTTCTAATAGTTATATTCTGTGTCACATCAACTCGTGACCACTAACCTCTTTCATTCCAATATCCGTTAGTGACTCCTGAATATTAATTCATTCTTACATGACATTAATAATCATTTTGTACAGAACATTTTTTTTATAATTCAAAACTCCATGGCATACTAAGTAATAAAATTTATTATATTCTCTAACAAATATATATATGATGTATAATTATAAATACCTATTAATTTCTTATTTTTTATTCTGATTTCCAGATTATCCAAATACATTAATTTCCCTATATTCGATATCCGAATACTCCTTAATATCGGATAATTGAAATTAAATATTTCAGAGTTCGAATTTGGCTAAAATTGAGAGTATTTCTAATCCCTATACTGAATACAAACAGCCAGACATGAATGTCTTAACTTTTCATAAAGTTATAAAATAACCAGATTAAACTTTGGATCTTCGATGTTGTTATTCCTTCAATTATAACGAGTTATAAGGATTTCTGACTTTATTTTTTAGATAATTCGCTTCTCATTACAGTGTTGTCAGTTATTGTTACATTACAAAATTTAAATATAAAAATTTATTTCATAATCATCATCATTGCCCTGCAATCCCATCCGTGGGACATAGGGCGGCGGTAAAAAATGTCTTTAATACTTTAAATTCTAATATATTTTATATAAAAATTGAAGGAGATAAAGTTCATAGGTACCTAATTTTAAACATATATATATTTTATTGATTTTCTACTTAAAGAATCTTTCAATATTAAACCTTTTATCATAGACACATGTATAATGTCCTTTATTTTGATAAACAAAAAAAAAATTAAATAAATAAAAACAAAAATTTTACAGGCATATGTAAACATATAATACATCGAAAAAATATCAGATAATATAGTACGAATGAATGAACATCCTTAATCAGGATATCAATTCAATTATTTTATAATTTATAATTTTTATCCTAAATAAATAAATACCACATAGCAAATAATAATAAAAAAAAAAAAATTTAAATTTTATTTTCGAAAATAATATAGTCCTTAAAAATACGAACCTAAGAAATACGTAAAATCTACTAATATCCTTTTAAGAACATATTTTTTTACTAACTTAAATAATATCATTTTTTATTTGAATAGGAGTAAATTTTGTGATTTGTAAATTCTATCAACAAAATCTAAAACTATCAAATAATACGATTGACAACACAATTTTTTGTTGTTGTACAATTTGATTGACAGACAATGTACTTTGTCAGCTGATTAGTTTAAAATGGGTAATGGCAGGGATTATCTATATATCTTATAAAACATAAACTGAACCGTTAACTCCCATATATAGAATAAGTATTCACATAGCCATGACAGATATCTGAATTTGGTATTTTTTGAGGCAGGTCTTTGGTTATCAAACATATATGCATGCAGGAATGTATACATAAGTATGACGCAGTACTGTCATTTTAACTGAATTACATTTATTTAACCACTGAAAAAATTATAAGAATAGTAGCTGTAGTTAAATAGTACAGCTTTCTCAACTAAAATTTTTTATATAAAAAGTTAGGAAGTGTTATGAGCAAACTTAATTTGCAATAACAAATTATCTTAAAAAATATCACCAAACAGAGCTAAAGCTTCAAAAAATATACAAATATTTAATAGTATTGTATCATGTAATTCAGTATATTCACCTAATTCTGTTTATACACCTTAGCTACTAGGTACGTACCATATTTATTAATCAACAATAATATTTTTGGTTTTTTTTTTAATCATTTAATTCTTTTTACCAATATTTCGCAAATATAGGGTTTTCCAATAAGAGTGATATGATTTCTTATTAAAAAAAACACACTAACTGTTAAGGAAATTCAAATGTTTTCTATTTAATGTGAAGTACAATCGATACAATTAAAATCTGAATAAAACGTCATTTAAATGGCTTCCACGGCTCTTCTGCATAAACGAATTCGATGAACTTAATTTTCGTGCATTTTTTCCACTAAATCCAGTCGTATGTCATGAATAGCACGTTCAATATTGATTTGCAAAGCTTGAGAAGAGTCTGGTTTATTGCTAAAGACCAATGACTTCAAATAACCCCAACAAGAAATAATCTAATGGTGTTCAATCACAACTTCTTGAAGGTCATTAAATATCACAATTTCTTGATATAATCGAATCTCGAAACTTTTCTAGCAATAATTCAATTGTTGCACTTGCTGTGTGGCACGTAGCCCCGTTTTGTTGGAACCAAATGTTGTCAAGATCAACTTCTTCCAATTTCGGCCATAAAAAGTTGGATATCGTCGATCTATACCGCTTTCCATTGACAGTAACGGTGTTACTAGCTTCATTTCTAAAGAAGTACGGACCGATGATTCCACCAGACCAAAAAAAAACCATACCAAATTGTCAATTTAGGTGAATGTAATGGTTTTTCATGAATAATTTGTAGATTTTCTTCGCACCAGAATCGACAGTTTTGTTTAATTACCGCACCACTCAGATGAAAGTAAGCCTCATCGGAGAAGATGATTTTCTTAAAAAAATCGTTATCGTTTTCAAGTTGTTCCAATGCAAAATCAGCAAATTCACGACGTTTACGGTGAAATTGTAAACATTACTGAATTCAATTAAAAAAAAATTACAGATCATTAAATATTACAAATATCCGAAGCGTCACTTTAAAATCATATAACTACCCTATTGGAAAACCCTTTATCTTCTTTAAATTTAATAATTTGTCTAATCAAACAGTAATTTTAATTCTACTAGGTACCGAAATCACAGTTGTTTAACAACTTAAATTGGCAATAAACAATACAAAATTTTTAATCTGTATACATTTTCTTAAGTTATTTTAATTAATTTGCTTTGATTACCTCAAAAAATACTTCCAATTAGTTTGCCAATATTCAAATGATCTTATTCGGTTTTTGTATTAAATATAATGGCTTCCCGCACATGGACTTAGGAACTTGGACATGGTTTTGAAAATAATTAATTATTGTATTTGAACATTCGCAATAGCTGCTGTCACACAAAAGTAAGTTCTATTTTATCAAAATAAAAAATCAATAAATTTTGGTTCTTGTCTTTACTACTTGCTGCCGAGGTGTACAATTTTACAGGCATTATTTTCGTATTAATATATTAGATTCCTTTTAATCCTTTGATTTAATTTATATTATTATTAAATAAGTAGATATAAAATTTGTAATAGAGAGATGACATCCAGCAAGGAAAATGGTCTTATATTTTGGCTGTACTTTCATTTATGTGCAGTTGTAATAATAAAATAAAATTAAATTAAATATTTTGATTACTTCATGATTTTATTATCTTAATTTAGGCAATATCAATATCAAACTATTGATTTTAATTTTTGAAAACTAATGTTCTAGAAATATTGTTTTTCTTATAAAATTTATAGAACTACCAGGAAATATTGTTCCTATTCAATTGGACTGTAACTGTCTTTCTATAAATAGTAAATACCTTTTCCATTACATTAAATGATAAATAAATAGTATTTGAATTTGATTTTTGCTTTTTAAACATTTTAATAATAATTTGTTGTACTGGACGTATTCTTTTTACGGTAGCAAAGTATATCACTATTTATGATTAATTATATAAATTTTAGCCGGCTTTTTACCAACTCCAAAACTTGCACCACAAGTTCAAATTATGGAAATTATTTTCGTCCTTAACAATTCCACAATAATCCTATATTGTTTTCTCATTTTATTCAAAAATCATAATACAAAAATTTTTGGCATATAAATTTTTTTTAAGTGGTTTCATGTCGTGCTGAATCGCTTACATATTAATTGCTTTTTGTTTAAATTAAACAAAATGTACAATGTATCTACGAAATACATTGTAATTTACTAACGAAATAATAATTATTATTTTTTTGTAATAACCTGGCGGTTATTTGCAAAATTAAAATTTCTATTTGATATAATTTACTTTTCATACGAATTTATAACAGTTCTTGAGGCAGCAAAAGAAAATATTATATAACCAAAAAAATGTACAGTTTAATTTGAAAATGAAATGTACAGTATGAAAACACCTAAAGCCATTTTCAAGTAAGAGGCCACCTGCTTCATATTTTAAAACATTGTAACAAGGAAATATTCTCAAAATAATATTCTTTTATGTGAAACAACAATAATAGAATATTTTTTTAAAGTGATTTAACTTTTGTAAAACGAATGCCGTTATTGTAAAAAAAAAAATTTAATATATTTTGCAATTTGATCTGTTTTATTTTATTTTTTATTTATTTTGTTGTTATAAATTTATGTACAAACCTTTGTATCAGATAAGTTTTGATTTAGATTCTGTGATAGCTATAAGGAAATACTTGGTGTATTGTTATCAGTTACTATATAGAATGTAAGCCCCGGGTAATTCGTTGAAGCCATGAATCAACTGAGAAACAATAATTCTGTGTTTTTTCAATTAGTTCGGAGCCCAATTTAATAAGTTTGTAGAAAATTAATTTTGGTTTTTATTATATTCAAAAATGATTAATTGAAAAAATAATTTAAAATGTTACAGATGATAAGAATATAATTCTAGTATGTAAAAACTCATATTAAAAAAAAGTGAATAAAAAAAATAAAAAAAATTAAAAATCTAAGGCATCGTTTTACACATCAATATTCTTCAATATTTATTGACGATTTTAGATTGAAGAGAGAGACATATGTGTTTACACATGAGTAGTTCTTCAATACTCTATCTCATCAATAAATATTGTCAATATATATTAAAGTGAAAAGGCTGCCTAAAGTTCTACATTTGGTTTTTAATATTTTTAAAAAAACTTATTTTTATATGAAAAATTTATTTTTTTAAATATTGCAGACTCTAATTCTCAAATCATAACCGCTTATGTCAATAAAAGGCAAAACATAAATATACCGATATTAATAAATATTAATATAAAACAACCGCCATATTCAAAATTTTCGAAAATATTTCCGTTCAAAATTTGGTTTCATTCTGACAACTATAAGTTACATTTTTGCTAAGGTCAAAATAGCTTATAGCAAATAGCTTATGCTATTATGAAAATATTTTTGGCATTGCTTATTTACCTTAAAATATTTTAAATATATTCCTACAATTAGGCATATAAAATTATAAATTGTTCAGCGATTTTTACAAAATTTCATTTATTAATTTTAGCATCTTACAACAATGTAAGGGTGATTTTTATAAAATAAAGTTTTTGGATTTAAAATACTTGTATAATTTAAGCAAATGATTTTCAAAAACCAAAAATTGCTAGAGTCCTTACTATATTCATAAACTTTAAAATTTATTTTATTCGAAACATCAATTTCAGACATAAGCCATTTTGACTTATTGCCACAGAATTATTAATTTAAAATTTTCAATTACTTTATAAAATACATTATTATGTATTTAGATATAATTTTATATCACATTCATGTGATCTCTTTACAAAAACATGCCAGTTAAAAAATATAATTGAAAAATATCTATACAATATGTTAGTAAAGTATTTGTGTTGCAACAAGCAAACAAGCAATTATTAAGCTAATATTTCTCACTTGAAGCCTCTGAGTTTCATAATAAGATATTAATTAATTAAAAATTTTATTTAAATAAAAATTTAATTTATTTATCTTGTATATTTGTTTGAAATAAACTTGTAGTAGAACACCTTCTTTTCTTATATAAAAACATAATACAACAACACTCTCACATATCAAATTTATTTTTCAAATGATTGTTATTTATTTTTAACTTACCTTATTTCAATTGTTTACTTGTTATTTTCTTTGAATTATCTACTTAGTAATAATTCTATATTTTTTTAGAAATTCGATTTTTCCAAATAATTAAGTCTTCTGTTCTAACTCTTTATTTTATTTATCAAAATAAAATTCCTGTTTACAACACACACACACAAATTATATACACCAGTTTTTTTTTTATTTATCAATAATTTTGAACAGTGTTAAATAAAAATTGGCCTTATTTCTAGTATTATAATTATGTATATCAACCATTATATTCAAAATGAAATGATGTTTTATTAAATTATTCACAATTCTAAAAGCAGTGGTGTATAATTCCCGCTTACAGATACAAATTCCCGCTATAATACAAGGACCTGGTTGGATATAGTCTTGGAAAATATTGTATAGTTTCAATAATCTTTTCGTGTAGTTATAAGTATAGTCTAGACGGTAGTTATTAAGCCATTTATAAATTATATAGTGAAATCATATTGAATGTAATTTTTCAGATCTTCCTCACTACTTTCCGAATATTTCAGCACCGCGTCGTCAGCAAATAGCTGTATTGACCCTTTAAGAGGTAATTGTGAAATCGTGTTTGTTATTAATTCGAACTTTTTGTTTACGGTTCGACAAATAGGATTTGAAAAAGATAACCTGGTTCTCACTAAAACTCAGTGAGACTAGCTTATTGATTAAAATTTCATGGTTCACACAATCAAAAGCTTTTTGAAGATTGATAAACACACAACCTTCATATTTTCAACTGTTTGTTGATTTAGTAACAAAATCTGTTAGACATGCAGGGATGGTATTGGAGTTCCTTTCAAAACCATACTGTTCATCATGTAAGATCTGATTATTTTTAATAAATATGTCTAATCTATTTTTCATAACTATTTAAAAAATTTTAGAGAACGCACTTAAAATTGAAATCGGGTGGTAGGTTGATCTCTCTACAGCAGACCCATTTTTAAATATAGGTATAACGATAGCAGTTGTGAAAATATAGAAAAATAAATATTTATAAATTTAACTAAGAGTGGAAGTAATCGTTCTGAATATTTTTTTAAAAATTTAATAGATATATTATCGTATCCAGTGGCAGCCGTAGATTTTAAGTTTATATTTTTAGAAATATTGAGTTCCTCTGTAATATTGGTGAAAAAGTTAGTCATTGTATCAGCTATGTCGTCTTCATTAGTAATAATAAGGTTGTTACATTCCAGCATCTTAATATGAAAAGAAGTATGATTCAGAGTACGTTTGTTAAACATGTCGTTTTTGTAGACGTCCTACAGCTTTTTACTGTTATATTGATCTCGAGAAATTTCATTTGAATAAAAAATTTTTTTGGTTAGCATAATAAAATTTCTTATTTCTTCTCCGGGTACTTTTTAGTATATTTGAAGTACGATTCACGAATCTTAATTTTTCTGATTATTTCTTTTGTGATCCACTGATAGTGTTTTTTGCTACTTATTTTAATAGTTTGTGTGTTTTCTTCTATTAAAAGTTTAAGGTCAGATACGAAGTTATTAAAGTTGTTATATGAGTCAAGTTTTTACCAAAAGCAATTTCTTTCTATATTTTCATAGTTTAAGGGAGTTTTAAATTCTCTGGGTTTTTCCTCATTGGTTTTTGAGCAATGCTTATAAAAACTGTTGGTGGTCTGATAAAGAAGTTCAACAAGAACATTGCAAAATAAAATCAAAAATCTATATTTAGATAACTCTCTAACTAATATTAATAATTTAAATTTATTTTGTTAAATAATTACACTAAATTTCTAAATTCTGATAAATTATTGTTTTGAATCTTTCTTATTTTTATAAAATTTAATTAAATACAAATATAATTATTTTCCTTTTCTTCCAAATCACTTGAAATGAATATTGTATTATATTATGCATAAATATTACTAAATTTGTTAATTGTTTAAAATCTTTATGTTAAATTTCATAATTTACAAAACTCTACATGAGCTAGAAAGCTCTTTTTGAGGTAATTTAAATAAATATATAAAATAAAATAAAATTCAAGATGTCTGTTAGTAATACAGCCAAAAATATATTCTTCGATTAGTTTAAAAAACTATTTTATTTTTAACAAAAGACTACGGGATTACATTAAAATTCGACACAGTCCTTCATTTCGTTCTGCCCCGGAAAATAGAACCATAGATGAAAGCTCTTTTCAAATTTGTTTTTTATTTGTCAAAATGCTCTTTTCAAATTTATTTTTCCTTCTTATTTTTCATAAATTTCACTCAAAATTAAAATTCCATTAATTTCAAAATAAATTCAATTTTTTGCCTAATTTGCTATTTTTTTTTTTTTAAATTTTAATAAAATTATAATTTTAAGTTAAAATCACTCACACGAACTTACAAAATTATTAAATAGGCATTTTTAGCAAAAAAAAAAAAATTATTCAAAACCATTATACTTAGTAACTCTTTTCTATTAATTACATGCATCGACATTTTTTAATTGAATTCAAAATTTTTTTTACATTTTCAGCTTTTATTATTTTTTTTTCTCATTTTTGTTTGTTAAAACTGTAGCCCCATTAAACGATTCACTTAATTTTAAACTCTTATAACTAAAAACTATATTCATGCATCCTAATTAGATAAAATTAATTTTAATTAACATAATCCAACAGTATGCCAGCATTTTGAGTGTAAATTCATTATAAGGATAACTTTTGGTTATATACAGTTTTTGGTATAAAAAAATTTAAATCTCATTTGTGAATACAAAGATGCTAAGTATATAGCTTTGAAGAGGAAGCGTAGTTTAAAATACAATTTCTCTTAAAAATTTCGGGTAGCTTTTCTTCTGGTGGGGAAAAACGATACCCAAAAATGATTATCGAAACTGAACAATTAACATTGTTTTTTTATAATATTGAATGCAGAAATCGAGAAAAAACATTTAATTAATATTTTATTGAGATTAAAATCGATACTCATTAGTTCGTGGAGAGATTAATTGGTATACGTATACTATTTGGTTTCTTATTGATTCTCAATTTAGTTTTTCAATTTAGCAATTTTATTTTTACTTTCCTACCTTTATTAGTGATCTATTCACTACCTTTTAGTGATATCGCAAGCTTCTATTTGACCATTATATTTTTTGAATTCGACATAGGAAAAACAGTGTTGATCAAAAATTTAGAAGTAATTTATATACAATTCCTACATAGTAATATGCACTTAAAGTTTTTTGATCTGTTTTGAGCTTAGTTGCATAAGCGGCTTAAGCTAAACTGTTCAAAATAATTTTGATAAAAAATTAATAAAATTCTGGTTAATATGATATCATAAATAAAATATCTACTTTTATTTTGACATTATTCCGTTAATTTCGGCAATTATGGATAGTATCGTCTTTTAATGGGTAAAAATTTGAGTTTAGTCGAATTACGTTGTTTAGAATTATTGTCGAAGAAATTTTTGTATAAAAATAAATTTTAATAAACTTTGAATAAACCGAATAAGTGCCAGAAACGAAAGCTAGAAAAAGTTTAATTATATAAAAAAAAAATGTTTAGCTTTCTAAAACCATTTTTAACAATCTGGCATACGTCGTTAAGAAGATACTAACTATTCCCGGCATAACATTTACATACAACAGAGACACCATGTGGAGATAAAGAAGATGGTAGATTTGTAATTTCAGCACCAAATGAAGAATATTGTTCTTGATATGTTCTCTTTTTTATGCTGCTTCTGGTGTTTTTCCTATAACAAGAATTTTTAGCAAATGTAGTTAATTTTAAAAGAAAGATTTACCACTATGGCAACAATACGAATATTTTGCTTAACAAAATAAATATTCATTTGAATTTGTAGACGTATCTGCATTGCTCAATGAGAAACATTTTGAAATGGCTAATTCAAAGACACAAACCAGGGAAATTTAAAATTTTTTAATAGTTTACCTTATTTTTTGAGTAATTTTAATTGTGTTGATGACATTAAAAAATACTTTTATTTGAAAAAACTTAATATTTTATTTCTTTAATCTGAAAATTTTATCGGAACATTCCGACGAGCAACCTTTAGACAGATTAAAGAGGAAGCAGGTAAAGCGGGTCTTCTCAGAAATGATAATAAAACAAAATATATGCTGTCGACAAATAAAATGCCTTCACAACACCATAATATAGGACATCACTGTCGGCTCATATAATTTTGAGGTAGTTCAGGAGTTTATCTGGCTTGGAACCAATATCAACTTCACCAATAACATCGATTTTGAAGTAAGGCGAAGTATTACTCTTGCAAACCGTTGCTACTTCGGTTTGTCTAAAAAACTGGGTTCAAAGCTCCAAAATACCAAGGCACAGTTATACAAAACGCTCATTTTTCCGGTGCGGCTATGTGGCTCTTAATCGTGGACATTACAAAAAGCAAAAAATTCTTCGTCGCATTTATGGTTCTATGTCTGAAGGGGTTTGGAGGAGAAGATACAATGCCGAACTATACCAGCAGTTCAACGATATGGACCTAGCCAAAAAAGTCTTCATTTGCTAGGACATATAGAGCGTATGGATAAAAATGCTCCAACTAGGGACACGACCGAAGTCAGTGGATGACAATTTTGCGTTAGGCCCAGGATCTTCAAGGTCAGTAGCGCCCAACAAGTAAGTAAGTAAGTAATATTTTATTGATATTATAATGTTTTGCCATTGGTTCTTGTATCAAATATATAGTTTTCGTATATATGAGCTTAAACCTTGGATATGTTTGTCATTATTAGCGTATTTATATATTAGACGATTAGAAATATATCTCTATGTTCAAAAATAGAAACTAGCCTCGCTGAAAATATAATTTGTTGTTCCCGAAAATCTTATAAAACGTAGTTTTTAAGAAAATCTATTTTACCTACCTTACAAACAAGAATACCAATCAGCACAGTTTTATTCAAAAATATTTTTATATCATTGCATAACATAGAATTAAAAAATTAACTAAATCAGCAAAATTAACTATAAACTTCCTTCTCTCATATATAATACATAAGTAGTAAAAGGGTTAAAACAATCAATCAATCAGAACAAATAGGCTTCAAAATATTTCTACACGTCTATTCAATACCATACCCTCATCAACATTGTGTTGATGTAACTTCAGATAAATAATTATAAAATTAAAATGTCTACATCTGGCAACAACATTTGAATTTAATCGTATTTTTGTTTTCTGTTTTTTTTTTTATGTAAAAAACCTTAATATTAGAAAATTTTTAACAACAAGAGTCTTTAATTTGTTTCATTCTAGAATATTAACGATGCAGAGAATTAACGTTTGTATGGGGAAGTAAAGTAAAAAAAAATGTATGTTAAATTTTTAAATGTCATTCCATATTATACAAATTCATGCATGTGTGTGTTGGTATGGAATATAATATGTATGTTATATATGAATATATTATGTCCTGCACTGTATTGACATGAGGTTAAGGTTAACATTTTATTTTTTATAATCCTTAGAAAAAAAAACACACAGTACATACATACATACACAAAGACAATATTTCATCATTATTTTTTTTGTTTTTGTTATTTTTTTTTTATTTTTTTTTATTCATATTCAATGTAAATGGATTCACATTCACACAGTTATACAACAAAAAAAAAAAATACTAAATATAAAAACCTAAGGATATAAATGGAAAGTAACAAAAAGCAAATAAAAACAAAATATATAAAAATGTAAGTATATTATAGGTACCTTAACTTTGGTATATGGAAATTTCAAATATAAAAATTTCCATACTCGAAGAAACCAAAAAATGTATGCTTACTCGTCGAACAATAAAGAAGAAAGTTTATTTGAAAAGCCAGAGGGCGCAATTCATTTCAGCAACAATTTACATTTTCTTTTGTTTTCATTTTCATACATATTATATGTGTGTGTGTATGTGTGTATAAGATAAATTCATTTTTTATAGTTTAAAATGTGATAAAGGGGGTTTTCTTTTTTAACCTTTTATTCATTTTGTTCATTTTTAATTTGGTAATTTAAATTAAATAAAACATTTCTAAATTGGATGAGAATAGGAACAAAATTCTAAATGGCGATTAATTTCGGCAGAATGAAATTGAGACAAAATTTGTGTTTTTCGTATTTAATATGAACCATTATGTTATAGACAATGTATTTTATGTTAAGTAAAGTTCGATATTTCGCTTTATTCCAAATTTTGCTTTTTGAATCATCGTTTTTCAAACCTAAAAATCTTACTTTTTTTTAAATTTTATAAAAATTCTGGAAGGAGGAGGATAACCAATTTTTGAACCCCACAACGGTTAAGCATAAAATTAGTTATAGTAAATGCAATTCTGCAATTACAACGAATTTGAGCAGGCAAAATTTGAAATTGAAATCGAGATGCTGAAAGGAGAGATTTTAAGATATACGAGATTTCATTAATTTATAGCAAAACTGGAAAATTTGTTGAAAAACTAAGAATGTGTCCTATAAATTTGTTCCACTCGAATCAAAATTGAACTGATATCAATAAGAATTCTAAACAATTACAGCCCAAAACTAGGAAAACTTTAAAATGCTGATTTTTTCAGCGTTAATCTAAAACTGGTTTCGAAAGCTGATTTATTATGAAAATGGTTAAAATGTGGAACATGATGCTTCATATCTAATGTATTTCCATCCGGCAGAAATGCTCCATTCTACAATTTTAAACAATAAGGACGTTAAGCCCATCCATTGTGATAAGCGTTAAAATGTGGATCATACTTCCATTTAATGTCATGCTTCCACCCGATAGAAATGTTTCATTTTACAATTTTCAACTTCTCAAAATGAACCTGTTCAGATTTGTCTCTAACTAACCACCGGATTTTCCTCTAACATCCTAACATCCTCTCTCTAACATCCTTCGTATTCTATCATTCTCCATTCCCCTTCACCATTCTCCCTTCACCAAAATATCACTTCAATTCAAATCTACAATAATTTTGTATAACGAAAATTTTTAACTGTTGTGTTTGGGTAGAGCGTGAATACAAAAAAGAAAAACACCAAGTAGACATATTTTTAATTTTATTTGTACTACCTTGTTATTAATCAATTAAACTTGTATACTCTATCCCCAAGTTTAATATAACTGACAAAGTCTTGCTCAAAAAGTAAGACTATAGGTAACTATGTATATATATGATGGCCTATATACTATAAATATGTTTATAAGATTGGGATGTAGTGTCATGTCCAATTTTATATACATACCTATTTTTATAGATCTAACACCAGTGCTATACATACTATTGCAACAGCAATCAATCAATAACAATCAATCAGTTTAATCTCATAAGAGAATAAAACTAACTTAAAAATGTGGGCTCTAAAATATTTGCTTTTACATTTGCGGTAGGTGATCAAATTCAAAAGCAATATTAGGTCCAATAAAATAAATAATTAATTAACAATTTTATTGTATTAAAAGAAAATTCAGAAGATAAAAAAATGTTCAATGCTCCAAAATATGTCGTCAAGGATGATTACATCTTCGTGAAAAAAAAATAAGTATTAGAGAATATTTCATATAATAAACTGGGGAGAATCCCAATAATAAGAGCAAATGAGTATTACTTATATTGTTCTTTATTTTGTTTAAGTTTACGACAATGCTGGGATTATATCGGGTTCAATGCAATCAATGTATTTAGAGCCCAACAAATAAGTAAATAATTAAGTAGGACATCTTCCAGAAGTTGTTCTTACTTAAATATTTACTTGTATTATAAAAATTAGTTAGTACGGTACTTTTATTAAATATTATCTTTGCTTTTGTTTCCAATGAGTCAATTATCTGGGACAGAAAGACGAAAATTCCTACTCTTGATAATTATTATTAAAACATTAAGCCAAACATTATTTTTTATTGCTTCTTCTAGGATTATATCCAAACTGTTTCAATATTTTAAAAATTTCATAAAAACTTCCAATAGAAATTTAATAAATTGTTGGACAGTCCATATAGATTATATTATTGTGTATTGGATTGTTAGGTTATATATCCAAGAAACAGATATATTTGGGTTGATGATGTTCTTAATGGTAAGATATACATGATAATGTATTTAATATTTAGTATGTCTAATGATCTACGTATTATTTCTATTTACTCCAAACATACCAAAGGTCAAGAAGTATTGCTCTGAGTACCTCTGCTTAAAATTAACAGCAGTCTGCATAAAAAAACACTTTAATAAAAAAAATAAAAAAATTTTTAATATAACAAGTAGATCTAAATTTGAACAATATATCGATGGCAATTATTGTATTGTTCCAAAATCAGTAAATAATATATATTGTAGGGCACTTGGATTCAAAACAAAAATAGTGAGTACGAGACCATATATACGAGACCAAATTGTATTAGATAAAAGGTTTTGTTGAAGTGTTATGTAGCTTAATGGGTAATAATCTCAAACACAATGTCAAATTCATGAGTTACGAAGCTCATTGTATTTTTTGGAAGATTTCGACCTACAAATAAAAAATTTATTTGTTCCAGGATGTCCAAGTTAATACCAAGCTCAGCTCACGCTCAACTTAAATTTTGAGCTTATACTAACAATTAGGCTAAGCATTAGCTCGTCAACTGAGGTTGTTTAACTAAACTGTGAGCTATCTTAAAATTTGAGTTGAAATTTGAGTTGAATTCTAATTTGAGTTACCAGTAAACAATACCAGTTTTCTGATTGAGCGTTTTTAACACAACTATAAGCTAGTTTAAAATTTTAATTGAGTTGTAATTTAAGCTAAATTACAACACAGATTCGTTCAAACGTTATCCGAAAATGAATATTGAAAATTCAAATTAAATAAATTTCCTGATAGTAGCATTCTATATCTTGAAACAAACATGTTGTCATAATTTTTTGCAAAAATAAAAAATTAAACTCAAAATTGTTAATTTCATGTTATAGAAAGTTAACCCTGAATTTATTTGTATCCTAGACAATACTCCTAACCTGCTTTTAGTTTTCATTGTCATTATCGAATTATTACAGAATAGTATTTTTCAAATTTGGCGCAGAAAATAGTTTATAACCCCATAATGGGTTAACAACATAACTATATATTCTATATATTTACTTCCGAGTATGTATATATAGTATTATATTACAACCAAGTAAATACATAAAGGATATAAAAATATTTATGATAGCCATAACAACAATCTTAAAATGCAAATAAAAACTGTTGGTTTGTTTATTTTAGGTTGAACCAAATAAAAAATTCACTTTTTCAGGAATTCAGAAAGCATTTTAATTGTATCACCTAAGAGTGCTCTCAGAGTAGCGACAAAATAAATATTATTATAATACAAGAAAATAAATAAAAATGTCATAACAGAAACACTATAGAATATAAAAAAAAATTGAATAATCTGAGATATAGGAAGAATAGCGATTGCGATACTAGTAAAAACACTTTCTTCGTTGAAAAAAAGGACAACAAAAAATAGAAAACAACAAAATTATAAACTATTTACTATTGAATTTCGTTAATATCTATAATTAAATCTAAAACAAATAGAAAACAAATATTTTTTATGATTAATATTAAAAACAAGAAAACAAAAACAAATTTAAATACTCGATTAGAAGTTCTGTGAGTGTTTCTACATTATATAACTAGTCTGAAACTACTTCAACTATTTTTATTTTATAGTATTAACCGTTTGAAAGACAGCAGAGAATGAGTATAGAGAACTTTTTACCAAATATTAATCATTATCACTGTCTTGTAATCGTGGGGCATAGGGTTGACAAAGTTGATAATGTTAAAACATTGATAAGTCATTCTAAAATAGTGAAACAATGTTCAATTCCGAACACAACTGTACAATATTAAGGTATCCATGGTAATGAACATGGAACCTAACTGTTTTGGCTGGCTGGCTGTTTTGGCATTCCAATGTAAATGGAACTGTTAAGATTGTTACAGCAAAATGTTGAAATTAATTTCTAAAAAGATCTTTATTCCCAATTAAATATTTTTGTCTCTATTTTGTGATATACATATTATTCATTACTCATTTTATTTCATTTGTTGTCGTGATACAATTGTAGTACTGGTCCGTAAAATGATAAAATTGATTTTTTATGAAAAATTAAGATAAAAATGTTAAGAGCTGAATTTATCTTTTTGAACATTTTTTTACAAATTTTGTAAGTTTTACTGCAGTAAAATTAAAATCAAAAATTATAATAACCCACCACAGCTTAAAATTCGTAATGTAAAAAAAAAATGTCTACTGACAGGCCTTAAAAAAATTTAAATCTAAAAAACTGTTAGATTTAGGTAATAGTCCAATGATTTTTTTTCCGAGGAGTTCTATGTAACCGCGACCTCTTAAGGTCTATTGTACTTCCCCGTTTATATCAGAATTGTAGGTCTATGTCCTTGATGAACACTATTATTGCTTTGATGTCAATTTCAGAATCAGGCGATGTGTATTACTGAAAATATTTATATCGTTTTCGAGCTATAGCGATGCAAACAATCAAAGTCCAATGAATGCGACACTTTCATTTTCATTTTTAAACAAAAAGTCTAAAACAACAAAATAAACACTTTTATTTTAATGGTTTAGAACTGTCAAAAAGAAATGTCGTAGTGTAACATCGACAAATTTTGAATTTTGATCAAATTATTATCACCGACATTGTCGTGTCATACTATTTGCTTCCATTTTAACACATTTCTTCGAAACATAATTTGACATATTTTGTCGACATGTCGTGTCGTTTTCATTGGACTTCAGACTATACAAACTATTTTCATATATTTCATAGTCATAACCTTACTATTTCGACTACATAAATTTGGGGACGAGTTAATTGAAGTGTACATACAAAACAATATGGAAGTTGGAAAATATGAATAATGGAACAATAATGTTGTTATCCCTTTCGTGTCTAATCACTTCCGTGGCCTAATACCTAATCGGTTAGAGCACAGAAATGTGTTTGAATTACGATGTGGTAGTCACGGGTTCGATTCCCGTGGGGAGTATAACTAAAAAAAATAGTAAAATATTATATATAAAATTAATAATCAATAAAAATAATTAATTATACATAAAATTAATAATCAATAAAAATAATTAATTATATATAAAATTAATAATCAATAAAAATAATTAATTAATTAAATAAAGTATTAATAACTAAAAATATTACCTATATCAATATCTATATCAATACTCATATATATCATAAAACACAATAACCAAATAACACAATAAATAATATTGGACAAACACTAATAATAATTACACAATTGTCAACAACTGACAAAAGTATGTGACATGACGTACCCAGTAAGCATAGTAACGTCAGGCATCTTAACGTCAAAGATGGATAAAATCGCATCGAAAACTTGCAGAAAAATATGGCGTCGTCTTACCACGTAGGCGCAGATAAAATTATCAAAGTGGTCTTCTACAGTAAGCCAATCCCCTACTTAGACAGTACAAACAGCTTAAAAATGAAATTAGACATTGCCTCGGAAATACAAATGAAAGTAGCATATAGAAATCGAGTACGATGGAAATGTCAAGTGGAATACCTATGCTCGGAGAAAAAAAAAATGTTATGTGAAATTTGTTTCATTCAACGTGAATATTTAACACATACATGGATTTTAATATTAAATTTTCACATCATGTTTAATTTTCTTCGTGTTACATCAAATAAATTACAAACCGTAAATTTGGAGATTAGAAGAATTTTATTTCCAGAGTTAACTCGCTAGAATCTTTCTAGACATGACATGACAGTGAATTAATTTTTTTTAACCTCTCTCACAAATTACATAGTCATATTAATAATATTTAATTTTACAAAATTAAAGGACTGTTCACCAACATTATTTGAACTAATCATTAGTAGGCATGGTAATGTTTGACTACATATACAGCTCCTAATTTTAATTTGAAAAGTTTTAAAGTTCAAACATTGCTTTGTATACTGTCAGAGTCAGGCTTCCATATTAAGTTTTTTTTTCGGAACATTACATTTCGTATTATTTTCGTCTAAAATTACAGGGGTGGCATTGTGTAATTTGAAACGTCGTTTTGTTTCGACTATTTTCAAAAAGTGGCATTGCATAATTTTATTTCGACCATTTTTATTTTGTTTCAATCTTTTCAAAATTTGTACAACATATTTTGGTATTACGTAAGGTTGAAACGCTACTTTTTTTACATTTGATACGACCAAATTTTGGCGATTCAAAAATAGTTGACGCTTTTATGTAAATTTTAAAAAAAATAATAAATTAATACATAATTTTTATTTGAATATTTATTTTGGAAACGCACAGAAATAAAAATTCCAATAAAATGAAAAATTAAGTAAATTTATAATAATTTTCTGTAAAGAAAAAAAAATTTCAGAATAATAAAAAAAAAAATGTTGGTATTTTTCTTTTAGCTCCATTTTTTTTATTTCAATATTATTTTCTAGCAGTAATTGTTGAAATTTTAACGAAACAAATCAAAAATGGAATTATGTAAAGTGTTTCACTGTTTTTTCGAGCGTTTCAAAATAAATTAACGTTTCAAATTACGTAATGTCGTCCAAATTTTGTTTCGACAACATTTTGTTTCGACCGAAATGTTTGAAACAAAGTTACATAATGCCACCCCAGTAACAATTGAACGTTAATTTTTTCCGATTTATTTTTTGTTCTTATATTTTCTCATATAATTTTTTGCCTTCTGTGTTCAATAAGTTTAATGTGTAATGTGTATTGTGTTTGTTTTGTCAAATTAAACTTAATCGAACACAGCAAGCAAGCCTTGTTGTGTGTGAGATGTTTTGAACGGAATTTAAAAAAAGAGAGATTTTTTTTAGTCTTCTGAATCTTCTGATAGAAGTTGAAGTGAAAGCTTGTATGTGAATAATTTTGCTTATGATTTTTTTTTTATTTGTAAAATGATGAATGAAAGCATTAACATTTTTTAATGCGGCTCTAGATATTAACAGTTTAAACACTCCCCTTCCATATTGGTAAATTAAATTTAGTCCAAACTTTACCAGAAGTAATATTTTTTGAAAAGAAAAATGTCCATTTGATTTACACATAAGCTAGAAATTATTTTTACTCAAATTTTTTAATCTACCAGCCTGTTAAACAATATACAAGGCAATGGTTCATATAGATTTCATAGAGTTATAAAAACCGATTCAAATTGTCATTTGGTAAAACCAAAACTGAATCTTAAAACTATAGTAAAAACTATATCTTAATTTGTGATATAAGGAATTATTTTCTAAATTAAATTAAATTTTTACTATAATTTTAACATCTATTTTATATTAGACATAAGCACTGATTTCTTAAACAAACATTTTATGAAACAACCAGACTATTATAATCATTATAATTTTGACACGAAAACATTTAATAATTTTTTTTTTCAATAAATGAACACCTTGTAAAACTTTTACATACCTATCTGCATATTAAATATAGCACATTTATAAAAAAAAAAATTAAAAAATAAAAATTATATTTTTCTAACTGTAAATAATTTATATCCTTTGTTGTCCTTATAAATTGAAAATAAAGACTAATTTAATTTGACACGACACTCTTGTATTCCAACACATTTTTGTATGTACAACCATACAACAATAGATTTATTTTAATTTTCTAACATTGTCAAATTGAAATTATCCTTGAATAATATTCAAGCAATATTATTATAAAAAAAAATATTAATAAAAAAATAGTAAATAAATAAATAATAAAAGAAAGAGAAAATAAAATATAAAAGAAGAAAAGAAAAAGATGAGCGATAGAAATTTTTGATGTCTTTGTTTCTATACCATTTAAATTAATTTGTGGTAAGGTTTTAAGGCAGTGGTTCTTAACCGGTATTCCGTAACCTTACAATATATATGTACTTATTCCCAATTTATTTAAAATAACGGTACTCAAAACTTTTTCAGCGAAAAAGTAATGCGGAGAAAATGTTAATGATGGAGCAAGTACGAGTCGAACTAGTATTAATAGTGGCAATACAGCAAATGTCATATCTAATAAAATATACTAATAGGCAGTAATCTGACGAAAGCGTCAGGTTTGGTTCAAGATACGCCCAAGCGCGTATTTTTAAACAATTTTGTATATCTATGGAAGCTAAATATGAAAATTAGCTTTTACAAACTGAAATAAGATGGTTATCCCTCGGTAAAGTTCTATGCCGTTTATTGGAACTCAAAGATGAAATACTGTGTTTTTTTTTTCAAAAGTTAGATATAGACTAATTTGTTATACGTCTTGATGATATTTGGTGTGCTAATTTGACATATTTAGCTGATATTTTTAAATTCTTATACAAATAAAAATATTTTATTATCAACGGTCAGAATGCTAGCATTCAATAAAAAAATATTGTATTGGAAAAATCGAATTACAAAAACAAACACGCTTGATACCTTCAATTACAATGGAAAATGTCGCGCAAATGTTATTCCTGCTATTGTAGAACATCTAACAATATTGGATGAAAAAGTCGCATGTTATATACTTTCCATCTCTTAAACTAGAATCCTATGACAGGATACGAAATCCATTTGGCACATTTGAATCATCAAATACACAATTATCTGTACAAGAAGTACAAGAAGAAGAAGAAATTGTTTCATTATCAACAGATCGCTCTATGAAAATGGAATTCATAAAAATGTCAAATGAACATTTGTGGATTTTCGTTCACGAAGAATACACAGCTCTATCAAAAGATGCAATCAATATTTTATTACAATTTGCTACCTCATATCTTTGTGAATTATAGGATTCTCAACATTAACAAATATAAAAAACAGAAAACGAAAAAGACTTATAGTACTAGAAGAGGAAATGGGGGTGGCAATATTTCATATTAGGCCTGATATTGAAAAAATATGTGATCAGGCTCAAATATCACATTGATATTTTTTATATTAATTTTATAATTTGTATTTTATTTTTGTATTTGTAGGTTATTATTTTAATTTTAATAAATGAAAAATTTTAATATTTCCGTATATAATCCAAATTACTTAAATCAATATTAATTGGTTCTGATATTCCAGGAAAGTTCCATGTAATTAACTGTTTTAAGGTGTTTGTAATGTAAATAAATTAAAATTGCAAATAGAAAAAGGATTCAGTTGTGTAATTGTGGAAAAGAAAGAATGTAATTTGTACTCATTAGTTCGGGTTTAAGCGAAATTCATCGTGAAGCCGATATTGCAGAAAAAGTTGTCAAATTGAAAAACCCCCACACTCAAAAATGTACACAAGAATATTCACCACTGAAGAAGATAAAAAAAAACAGTCTATAAAGAAAACTGCACACAAGACTAAATGCCAACATTGAGTCAACTACCCACGCTTATTTAACATAATTGCCCGCACTTGTAAAATGTAAATGTAAATTATATATCTTTGTTTGTAGTAGTTGTTATTAATAATATTTCACTGACAAATTAAACGTTTCAGACCGCTGCATTTATCAACTAGATTTACTTTACCTGAGACTCCATAAATATAAATTTGAATATTAAGTCAAAAATCAATGGATTCTTGACTTAGATTACATGTCAATTTTAATTCCAGCATTATACTCAATATCTTTCTATATTTTATGTAGATAGTTGTATAGAAAGAAAAAAAAAGATTAAACGTATTGTCTACGGTCTACCTAAAACAGGATTTCAATAAATAGGTAGCGATGATTTGGGGGTATATTTGTTATACAATATCTTATCGCCTGCGTTTACCAGTAGCCAGTAAACTATAGGGTTTAGAAGACACCAACAACAACAAAAATTTGTTTATAAGCAAAAAAGAAATGGCCACCGACTATAAAAACAAAATTTTTAGTATACTACTTCAAAATCTTATCGTTTTCATTTACCTGGCGCATCTACAAAAGCAAAATTGCAATAAATAAGAAGCAGAGTTTTGGGGACGGAAGTTTCGGCTATAACAGGTATTGTATGTGGCTTACAATTTTTCACTTCATTACGATTTTTCAAAAAGCATGGACAAAATTTCAAAGCTTCAATAATAATCAAAACCCAGATGCAATTTTGTAAAATTACCCAGCTTCTTGAAAGCGATGTAGTCCTAACTTAACGTTAAATGTTCGATATGATTGTACTTATATGATATAATAAAATGATAATCAATGCTTAAACTATAATTATCATACCTAACCATATCGAAACATCAATCAAAACCAAAAATGAATTAAATTAAATTTTATAGTTTATAAGAAACAAACACGTAAGTTTCTTTTTAGTATACTTAATTATTTTTTTTTATTCATAATGATATCAAAATTACTTGTGATTGCTTATAATTTGTACGCTTCTTCAACTACACTTATGACTTAACGAATGGTTTTGCTGAGACAACGAATGATGGCTTATGACTATTATAGTTGGTTAAATTAAAGTTATTGTTGGCGTACATAACCATATGATATCACATCCTAATTGAACAAATTGGTTGGAATTCTAATTGCATTTCCAAATATTTTTTCCGAAATTGTACTACGTACCAATTGTACAGAATGGTACATATTTTCGGAAAAGCTGAATGAAAATTAATTGGAATTCCAATGTTTTTTCTGATAAAAGTTGTCACTTTTTTAAAATGTACCAATGTCGGAATTTTTATCTGAACATGTACCTTAAATGTACCTAATAAAAATTAAAGACGTCATAGTTTTCTTACCATTTTTTCGTAATAAATTCCTATCCTAACGGAATTCTAACCTTTTTTCCAACAATGTTTCCACACTTTGTACCAAGTATTATTCCTATAATTTTCATATGGTTTTTCCCAATAATTTTTCCTACGTTAAGTCGTTGTACCAATATTTTTTCCATTCTGTTTTCCTGTTTTCCAAATCCATTGGAAATATTATTTGATACTAATTCAGTATTCTTTTCAGTACAAGGAATAATTGTTGAAAACATTCCTGGTATAATTAATGTGAAAACATTTTTTTTGGATAGAACATAATAGAAGATTTCTTATAGGAAAAGAATACGGTACTTTTAAAATAAAATATTTTTATGACGTCAAACAGAATTTTAAAGGGTAGAAAATAATTAACAAAAATCATCAAATCATGTTCATTCCATTTATTAATATTTAACATTTGTTTTTCCACTACTTTTCTGTCATTTCCACTACTTTTCTGTATTCGTAAGGAACAATTATTGGCACTATGTGGGAAAAATTCCTTGTGGTACAAATTCCGAAAAAATCCATGTAAAATTCCTAATTTGAATATGGAAATTTATGTGGTACATTTGGTACTGGTACAAGTTCGGAAAAATTCCATCTAAAAACCCTTAATTTGAGTTAGGAACTATACGTGGTTACAATTTGGTACTGGTACAAAAATTCTAAGTTTGGTCAACTGGGATGTTATGACTATTATAGTTAGGGATTATGAATCGTTTTTATCAATTGCTTAGTATTATAAAAATTATGACTAAAACCACAAATTTAAGCCTTGAAAATCTGTTGTAAGCATGAATGGTGGTAGGTGAATGAGCTTATTTAGATCAAGTAAAATTTCCAAAAAAAAATTATATAAGAAAACATAAACAAATTTTTAACATCTCAAAATTTTTATATAATATAATTAATTCGGGAAATTTCCTATAAATGAAATATTTTTTTTTAAATCATTTCAGATATCGAGACGAAATTTTATAAAAATTCTGAAAATTCCCTAAAAATAACGAAATTTGTTTTAAGTAGGTCGCGTCAAAATAAATAAAAATTGATAAAAATATAACAAAAATATTTTCATATGTTGATTAGCGTGATCTGAAATAGGGTAAAATCAAAATTGCGAACAAAAAGAGGTTTGAGTATATTTATCGAGTTTTACTAATTAAATGTGAAACACTAAAATTCTTATCACGAACTAGGCCAATTTAGATAACATTATAATAATAACTATTATGGTAAAAACTTTAATAGAGTAGAACTATTCAACTTTTTACCATATTGCAATCTTAACAGTTATTATAAAATTTCATTAATAATTGAGGAATAATGAAAAAAAGAAAAATGAATTAAATATCTATATACATATACAGGAGCAGGATTTCATGCCAGAACTTCTGATGGTTAGTAGCATACTATAGGTATATTCTGTCTATAGGTATATTGTTTGATAGACTTTATTATACTGACTGATTTGTTATATTATAATTACAATATGCTATATAGTGTTAGTCTGCATTCCACATTATATTAGAATAACATTATAGTGTTAGTGATACTTTATATTCCACAGTGTATTGAATAATTATCGTAGACCTTAATTAATAAATTACACGTTGTATGATCTTATTTGTTTGCACGTTGTACTGCTTTGGTATATTAAAGAACTATCGTAAAAATGCGATTATTCTTCATACATTTAAGTTTAATGCCTTTAACTTAATCGTGAAGTTTTTGTTATATTTGAAACACTGGGAACAGAAAAGCTCATAATGGAACCCCACCAGTTCAAATTAATTTTGATTAATTTTGGAATTATTTTGCAAATGGGCAACTAAATCGAATCAATATACAAGTGTTAGGTAAAACAACAAGATTCAATTATCTTCGTTTAATTTCTATATGTTTTGTTCTACATTATTTATGTAGTATTAAATCTAGTTTTCACTAAATAAAAAATTCTAAATAATTTTTTATAAAATTCAAAATATTTTATTAGATTTTTTAAAACTTACCTTGCTTCGCAAAATTTTATTCCCTATTATCAATTTTCATCATTTGCTACACTAAAGCACTTACCTAAAAAGAGAGAAAACAAAATTATAGTTATTAATTTTTTGAAAAAAAAATTAAATTATTAAGTATATTTAATTTTGTCTATAATTTTAACTTTAAATTAAAAGTAATGAAATATGTTCACAACGGACACAGTGGTCGAGGCTTTTACATAGAGTGAAGTAAAAGCGAAACAAATGGATCTCAAAGTGAATGAGGAAGAAACAAAATATATGTTGTCGACAAGCAAAAAGCTAGTCAACATCATATAAGTCAAAATATCACTGTCGTTCAATAGTTTATCTACCTTAGAACCAGCGTTAATCCCGCACAAACGATATCAATGTACGGTGAAGAATAAACTTGGCAAACCATTTCTGCTTCGATTTGTCAAAACATCTCGGGTCAAAGCTGAAGTACCAAAGTTCAAAACTTACAAAACACACATACACCCAATTCTGTTCTACTGTTCAGAATCATCGACCAAGCCAAGTGAGCAAGAATTAGATGTTGTCGAAAAGAAAGATCTTCCCGAATATATGATCCTGAAACCGACGTCGGGGTCTGGTAGCCATAATAACGAACTCTATCAGCTGTATAATGAAGTGAACATAGTCATGAAAATTAAAGTCGAAACACTATATTCGCTCGAGCAACTAGAATGGCGATTAATGAAAATGCTTCAGCCAAGAGAATCTTCGAATCCAGAACCGAAGATAAAAGACATCGTAGCAGACCAGGCGTTCGTTGGAGAGACAAAGTATATATGAAACAATTTCATATTTTCACACGCTACAGACAAAAACAGATGACGTTGATGAGTCAGGCCCAAAACCTACATAATCTGATGATGACATAAGTAAAGTAAGTTAGTAAACTAAATCACAAAGCGGTAGTTTAGAAAACCAAATTAGTGGAAAATCAGTTTTGTACAATGTAGCAAGGATAATATAATAAATATTTTGATAGCAATAGTTGGAAAAATCGTTTCACAACTTTCAATCAAAACGACATGAAAATCATTATGAGTGGTATAAATACAAAAATTTTTATTAGCAGAGTCTGGTACAATTTTATAACGCTAGATTTATAAACAGGTAAGCAACATAATAATCAAATCAGTCACATTTCGACAGATAAAATATGCGCCAATAATAATATTTAAACAGGGTTATAAAATTCTCATTACAGGATCAAAAGAAAAACGAAAATCAGATTTAAATCATAATATTTAGAAGGATTAAGAAGAAAAGCTCATTCATCAATTTAATATCCTAGAATTTGCTAACACAACTATTGCATTCAAATCAAAACTGCGTATTCATCCTAAAAATATTTTTAATTTTGATTTTATAAATTCAACTGTATAAATGTTTTTAATTTTTTTTTTTTTTTAATTAAATTTCGACCCTATTAACAACTATTAAAAGCAAAAAATAATAATAATAAAAAAAAAGAAAAAATAAATAAAAATAAATTATTTTAATATCCTTTTTATGTATTTCTATTTTCTTTCACAAAACAAATTTATGATCAGTTGATTGATAAAATACCAGAAAAATGAAATTCATGACCTCAGACAAAAAACCAAATAATCACGACACCTTTAAAATTTTTTTAACTTTAATATTACAAAATTGAATGTCCTTTATTTTTTTTTCAGTTATTCTAGTAACAGGAAATTATTGAATAGTGAAGTGAGGACGAACCAAAGTGAAACTATGTTGATATTAAAAATTAAGAGTATTGATTGTATTTTTAGTCTTCCGGTCCTTAAAAAGAAAGACAAAATAAAAAATGGAAAAACTATAAAAAAACAAAACAAGAAACACAACAAACATAAAAAAAAGGAAAAAATTCTATGTTATCAGAATGTGATATAAAATAAAGTGGTTTCGACCAGGATTATTTTATTTCAATATATTCGTGTTTAAGGATTCATTTTTGGTTTTTATTATTTTTACATGTTATAACGTAAAAGGATAACAATTTGTTCACATGATATAAAATGGTTAAAATTTATCTACTAAAATATGTATATGTATATATATATTATATATATAGGATATTTTGAAGTCAGTTATTGGTTGTGGTAATGTATCGAAATCAGAAATAAATTTAACCACAATTTTGAAATTTCAAAAACACAAAACAAAATTTAGATTAGAAAATTATTGTAAAATTAGAAATACCTATATTAAAGATTTTCAAAATAATTATTAATTTCAAATTAAATAATATAATGAATCGATAGGGTAGGTAATTGGAAGTTGCTATTGCAGTTGCTTCTGCAAAAGCAATTAGTATTGACAAGTGACATTTTTATGCAAAAACTACTTTGATTTAAATTTCTATAATTTGTTGTTATTGTTTGTTTTGTATAAGATTACTCATTTAAAATTAGTACTAGAACCAACTTGTGTTGTTAAGGAAGTCAATCAAGTTAGCCTAATCATTTATAAACGGAGAAAAAAATAGAATTAAACACGTAATCACTAAACAATAGACGGTTTGAATCAAACTAGGTACAATAACTCTATTTTCTTTCCTCCGGACCTACAATAGTCCCAACTATTTATTTGTTCATGTGACAACTATAATGTTTGGCAATATATAAAAAGCGTGAGTATAGAAAGCTCGAGTATAACTCACATTTATGCGAAGGCGCACCAAAAAATTCTCTAACTTTTTTTTTTTGGACAAAGTTCAAAACCACATCATTCATATATAGGCACAATAAATGCACTATCATTCTTTACCACTTGGTCGTTGTCGTTTCGTAGGAGGACAAACAAAAATTGATAGATCGAAACCAAGGAAAATTATTGATTAAAAATTATATTTAACTCATGAATGGTAATCATTGAAGACAAATCAGAATGGAGGAAGATTATAATCAAAGTTAAGATTCACTAGCTGTAGTACGAATAAAGTGAGAACGCGTCATGTGAAAATATGCTGAATTTACTGTACCAATTGTGAGTAGTAGAATGTTCAACATGTGACTGCAATTCCTTTCACCAAACTATTAATTCACTATATTTTTATTTTTTTTTTAAGTTAAGCTAAACACTAGGTTTCAAACGATATCTTTATAGTAGCTTAATAACACGAGTGTATAGCTTGGACTGATTGAAGATTGTAGAAAGAAAAAGATCCCTTTGATCAGTAGGGACATTTTGAATAAATTTATTAATATTACTCTTGAACTTTTGTAGATTGTACATAGGTATATTTTTGCATTGGGAAACACGTGTGTTGGAATATGGTTCCACATTCGGGAAAATTTTACTACAAACGAATTCTCGTAGCCAGTTTTGAGCCACCTTGGAATTTCCACTGAGTAGGGATCGGCACTTGATGCTTCAGGGTTTTTATTTAATTTGAACAAGTACCTAAACCTACGAGATATCTATAAAATAATAATAGAAAGTGCTCCAACAATTTTCAACGATTTTCAAGTGGTACAAGGGAGGATGTCACATTAGGATGTTATCTTTGAACTTTGCCAAGAAAATTTAGTGCGGTTCGTGGTGCACCGGCTCATATATGTAAATTGTATACTTGGGGGTCGTATGTATGATTTATAGACATTTAGCATGTCCTGTGAAGAAAAATACGTTTTGCAACGACTCAAAAAAACCAAACATCATGCGGAATTTTTAGCAATGCCAAAGATACGGTCATTCCATATCATTTTATTGTTGAAGCTCATGCCCAGGATATTCAAGTTCTCGGTTCACTGAGTACGCACACTCCCGAATAATAGAGTGGGGTTAAATGAGGTAATTTTGAGTTTAAAAGGTGTTCAGCTGAACTCTATTACTTTTCCCTTTTTATGGATTGGATTGAAAGTTGATTGGAGCAGATCATTGATAAATATCAAAAAGAGAGTAGGTGAGAGAACTGATCCTTGAGGAACACCAGCGTTATTATGATTTTTGTCGGATATGAATCCGTCAATTAAGACACGAATCGAACGTTTCGAGAGGAATTTTACAATCCATTTTATGAAAACAGAACCCAGGCCTATAGATTGGCCTATAGATCGCTAGAGTTGTGCTAATGCTAATGTTGAGCTTCTCACTAAGGAAAGTCATTAGATCGCCAGTGGCGAACTTTGATTTAAACCCATATTGCTTATCACTAATGATACCTTTTGCATTCAAGATACTTCTTTAGCCTTTTGTTGATAATAATCTTCATATTACTTTGGAGAGGATTGACGTGATGGCTGTATAGGTCTGTAGTTAGCAATTTTCCATTGTGTTGGATATTTATATCGTCAACGATTGTCACCTTCATCGCTGTCGAAATGGTGTTGATAATTTCGATAACATTATAAAGAATTGTTAATGGATATAGAATTTTCAAATATATATATATATATATATTATTTGTATCATTGCTTACTTATTAAATCGTTAATTTTACATACGATCAAAAAAATATGTTCAGAGAAATCACCACCAACTGAACAACAATCAACATCTTGTTTTTATCTTACAAACTATAAAATTTCACGTTTCAATAAACTTAATTATAATGATTTCGTCACCATTTCTTAACATGATTCTAATATGTAAAAAAAAAACTTTTATGTCCTTACAACTTCTACTCAAATACACACATAAATAAAATTTGAAAAAAAAAAAACACAAGAAAAGAAAAAAAAATTTAAAACAAAGAAATAAAATACAAATATGGCGAAAAAAGTTCGACATCATTTTAACTTGAATATTGATGACTTAAAATATGTATATCGGAAGTAGTTTAGAAAATCATAAGAATCATGGTGAAGTAACCGTAAAACCCGGAAATTCCTTTATGATAAGTTTGACGGAACACTGACGAACACTTTAACGACTTATTTTTTACTCGTTAGTATATTTTTATTACTACAATTTCTTTCCCCTTTTTTTATGTACATCTACACATATATATTTATGTTTCCGGAACAACATAAATGAAAAGAGTATTATGAATTTAGAATTTAGTTTAGAAACTTAAAATAAATTGCTGATTAATTAATAAAACAATGGTGGAGGTCGAAATCACTAACAATTAACTCACCTTCGCCGATTGTATCTATAGTATCGAGTCTAAACAAATAATCTTCCAAAAATAATAACACCAACAGCAAGTGAGTTATCCAAGCCGTGGCATCAACACAGTATAACATACTGTTTTAATTGCTTAGAACTATCTGCAGTAGTCTTCTCAACTTTTTCACATCACTACCTAACAATTCATAAAATAAAATTGAAGCAGTCTTTTTCTAGAATGTAAAAATACGACCAATACGACGTTTTAATAAAAACCTGTCGACTCGTCATCAATATTAGGATTAAACAATATGATAAACTATTGCTAAACGATGATGATATAATTATTGTAATAATGAGTTCCAGAATTTTAACTCATTTATTACGACTTAAGTCAAGCTTTCGACAGAATATAACTGAAATCCAAGTATTGCAAGAAAAAGAAATTAATCACAGTTTAATAGGACTGATACAAGATCTGTACACAAATAACAAAACAAAAATCAAATCGAATAACGTGCTCACCGAAGATATCACAACATCAACAGGTATTAGACAAGGTGATAGTCTCAGCTCAATTCTGTTCAACTTAATAATGAATCAAATAATCAGAAATATAGTGAATTTGTGGCTATCAGGGCTCGGGCTCTTGGCGCTATCGAATTGTAGAAACATTAATATCATATGTTACGCAGATGACACTGTACTACTCGCAGAGAATGTAAATGATCTGCAAAGATTATTATTCAGATTTATGGAAACTGCCAAATTGTACAACACGAATGTATCTACAACAAAAACCATATCCATGACTATTTCGAAGGATCCCATCAAATGTATATTATCAATTAACAATCAAATAATTGAACGAGTGGTCAATTTTAAATATCTGGACGTAAATATAACCAGCTCTCGCAACACAGAACAACAACAGGAACCCAAGCAGGAAAAACCGCACCCATTTCAGGTTCTCTCCGAGATGTTGTAATACATGCTAATAGAAAACAAAACACGAATATACTAAAGCTGTATTCGACCCATACTAACATGCGCTATTTAAACAACCGCGGCTACATCTAAATCAAAACAGAAAATGCGACCAACAGAAATGCGAACTCTGAGGCAAATATGTAGATAAACATTAAGAGATAACAAACGTAGCAACGATGCGATCAGAAACGCATGCGACATACAAGATATTGTCCGTTGGAGAAGAGGCGAAGAAACTATATAAATAGGAGGATAGACCATATAAATAGAATGACAGAAGGGCGACTAGAATGACAGAAGGTAGTAATGAATGGCCAAATCAATGTTTACAAACGTCTACCAGGAAGACCTGCAAAAAGATGGTATGAACGCTGGACGTCGTCATCGCAAAATTGAAGAAATATTTACATTGAAAAAAACAGGCACTAAATGCCTATTTAAAGAAGAAGGAGAAGAAAAATTTTAACAAGAAATTTAAGCAAATTTTGTACCACAACCAGATTATCTGAAATTCAAATTTTATTTCGATAACTTTGCATTTACTTTTGTAAATATTTTTCTGGAAATCTAGACTTTGCATTTACTTTTGTAAATATTTTTCTGGAAATCTAGAGATTCTATATACGAATATAAAAAAAACATACGACGCATGTTCCAAAGATATTTGGCCAGACGCCACTGATTATTATATCACTCCCAAAATGAACTTAAAGAAAAAGTCAACAAGCAGATTTTCTTGCTATGGCAAACTGAAAGCACGATTGGGATGATTTGAAAAATTTTGTAATAATTTTCAGTGATAATTTCAAAAATGGACTGGAGTGTTGGTAGAATAGTTTCTAAATATGGTAGTGTCTTTCAGTAGTGGCAATAAAATACATTATTAAGATACTTAATCAGTTCAGACAACCAAAACAAAAGCTACCATCTTCATGTATATCCAATATAATGTTCTAAATTGGTAGAACAATGTCCGACACGAATTTTAAATCGTAGCTTACCTGTTTCTGATCTCTATACTCTATATTCCGCGGTTCCTGGGTACAGTAACATAGAGGTATAAAATAGAGCTCAAAAAAGTTTCAACCTTATGCCCCATCAAGAAGTAGGTTTACTCTCTGATAGAAATCGTTAAGTAACGAATTCATTCGTATTATATAGAAGCTGCCGAAAGGTGGTATCATCTAACTACCCTTGTGGGCTATGGAAGAGCATATGGTATAACTTAAAAAACCTAAATAAACCTAAAGAAAAAACTTCTAACCAGGTTCCATATAAATCAAAGGTGTACTGAATGATAGAGGACTACGCTGTCAAACTAGACATTGCGTTCAATGATAAAGACAAGCCAAAGTTTGTGGTTTTGCAGCTGCCTCGCTTTTGTTATAAAAAAACAAAAATGTACATTTTTTAAATATCTACCCTAAAACTAACCAGACCAACTGCATATTTCTATATTTCTTATTTTATTACCCATTTGAGAGTAATAGTCAGTAGTTCCTGACGGGCATAAAGAAAACAACGACCTCAACAGAAAAACTAAGCAAAAGAAAAAAACTACTTATCAAAGTTAATAGAAAAACAAAAACAAAAATTTAATGTTATAGAATATATATACACATTCAAATCAACGCACATTCATAATAGTTAAGTTTATATACATATTTACATATATGTAAGTATGGTGTATGTATACATTCAGTAAAACATTCAATTTGATCATAAAGGCGTTAAAATGTAACAGCGCTTGAAGTGGTAAATTAGAGAACATAAAAATTTATGAAAATGAATAATAATATTAGAAAGAGAGAGAAAATTACACGTAACAATTATGTAAAAGTGGACTCTCATAAAAAAAAAAAAAAAATAATAATAATGTTTATGGTAAAGTGGATTCTGAAAAAATAAAGTATAAAAAAAAAATGGTTGAATTGGAGCTCACCAATAAATGAACATACACAAACTTACGTACACATTATGAGTATAGTATAACATAAATTGAATTTCTGATTGACGTAAGATTTAATGAAGGACTCTTGAAAATGAAATTTATAATAATGTGAGATGAGATTTTTGATTAGATTTCCATTTTTAGATGGAAATATTTCCGGGAGGAAACTAAAAATAAAAAATTATAATAATTTAGTTATTATAGTGTTTCAACATACAAAAAAAACTGAATGAGGAAAACTACTTTGCATAATAAATAAGATAATTATATAATTTGTACTTCTTACTACATTTAATATTTTAGAAGCTGTTAAGTTAATTCCAATTGCTTATAAGTTCATTCTAAAAACTATTGATTTGCGATTGTGGCCTTGATTGTGACCTTGACATCGTAAAATAAAAAAATTATTTTTATAAATTTTGAAATATCATCATTTTGTCATTATTTTTTTGAGTTTATCTGCAAAATGAAATTTTTCGAATTAATTAACCATGGTCTAATGTGGTATTTTATACCACATTAAACCACGTTATGTATTTATACTACATGTGGTATTTAAGAAGTAATAAAAAATACATAAAACCCAAGTACTTCTCATACTTCAGTGATGTACGGAAGAGGCTATGACAAAGTTACTAAAAAATACTGAACATAAATATTAGCATAAAACTAATCCTAGATTAGATTTGATTAGATTTAAAAATATAATGGATGCATAAATGAGCTCATTTTAATTACACCCGTTAATGTAATTATGCGTATTTCATATGTCCTTAGCGATGCCTAATTAAAAAATCATATTCGGATATTACTCAGTGACATGTCTGGTAGCTCCTATTATTCAGAAAAAGCTCCTCCCAGATCGCAAAGTCTGCTATGAGTGAGCCCTTAGCAATCACAGATCAGACGATCAATGCAGTCTTCCTCTACTTCACATATTCTACAGAAGTTGTTTTCGGTTGTGCTGATTTTACAAAGATGTTTCTTTATTAGACAGTGAACAGTTATTTTTCCTGTTTACTATTTTTTTAGAGTATTAGATTTTATATCCCTGTTTACTGGCGTATCTGTTTCCTATTGAAAATTTTTGTTAACAGAGAGTGAATCTGATTTCCCAAGTTTTCCTGTTTGGCATGATTATTCAGAATGATTTCCCAAAATGACGTCGCGATAAAAAGGAGTCGATTAATGCTGTCTAAAACATACCATATTGCTGGATTGCATACCAAGTAATTACTTCAGGAAAAAACTCCAATAATTGTAAACTATAACTTCAATCCAAACCTTATACATACTTTTTATTCTATATACTAGTAGACTTAGTTTTAATCAATTTTTCTAAACTCTAACTGTAATCTTAATTTCAATACTTAGCTTGATTTATAATATATAAATTTCAAAATAAAAACAAAAAAATATTTTTTGGGTGAAAGTACAACAGAACGTTTGTGTGTTGATAGACTTATATATCCATCCTTAAATAAAACTTAACAGGTTCTTGCATAACTACTATAAAATATTCAATATAAAGGAATACAGTCTTTCTAGAAAAACAAAAATATTTAAGTCTAACGTCAAGTCTATTATGTTATACTGTTGTCAAACCTGATTATTAAACGGGCAAATCCATCGTTTCCGCCCTATGCCCCACGAATGGGGTTGCATTACAATGATGATGATGAAATTCATCGTATCAACATCTGAATTCCCAATAAACAAAATTACCAACATAAGATCGTACGCCAATTCAACATGGAATGTACATACACTTAAAAGACAACCATCCAAACTCTATAGATATTTGTTTGATTGAAAATAACAGGGCTCAAGAAACCGAAATCATTATGTGACCGTTATTTGAGAATAACGGTGAATTCTGAGAATGCTAAAAATAGATTACTATTTAGTGAAGCTATAGTCGTCGCAAAATATCGCATTGTGTGGAATAAGTTAAAAAAATTACAAATACATGGGATTAATTAAAAATCAAAACAAATAAAAATTTAATTTTTTTCTTATTTCTACTTACCATATTATGAATTGCTTTCATAATACGAATTTCCTTACTTTGTATCATGCTCTAACCGAATCTGTTTCCGTTTAACTCATTTTTAAGGATAACAATATTTATCTTAACATTCGAATATTTAAATTTTTAACGAATATCTAAATTTTGACTACTACTTGTGAACAATAAATGGTTGTAATTTTGTAACATTTATGGAATAAACCCAATTAATTATCATTGACCCAATTTCTTACAACATGATAAATATATCACAGAACTTTACAATGATTTCTATTCAAAAATTTTATTCTAAAAATTTATTAAATAAAAAAAAACAAATTTTCAACATTTAAGTGATCAGTGTGTTATTACAGTTTCAAATATCAAATATGGACATACATTTTATAAATCATTAAAAAAAAAATATTTGTAGGCATTATTAGAAATGTACAGAAATTCATATACACATCCAATAACAACACACAAACAACAGCACATAAAAAACACTATCATCATTATAAAAACAAAATTGTACCCTGTAAAGGCAGTATAACAATTCAATTTCGAATAAATTGTGTTGTGGTTGTTACTATAGCAGAGAAAATTTGATATTATATATTGAGCATTTTATTTGAGCGTATATCTTGAGCAGATTATATATTGAAATTATGTATTGATTTGAGCAAACAAATAGAAATATGGATTATAATAATGTTTCGGTAGTTCCAAAAAGCTTCCATTTCCAATTTTTTTGAAATTTTACACAGTAAATTTTTTGAGAATTGGTAATGAACACGTTTGGCAGTCTTCCTAATCGCATTTGGCTTTAGGGGGTGAATTATATCTCTAAAATGCTGGAAATATATTTAATTCGCGGTAAATAGTAGAGATGGATCGAATATCTACTATTGAACAGTTCGAATTATTACTTAATTATTGCTTAAATAAGATTTTTCTTCTTAAGTAAAATTTGTAAATTATAACATTATCAACATATAAACATGGTAGAAAAAAATCTGATCAAACGACTGGCATTGACTTTCAAGTTAAATGTCTAATTATCAATAATGTGCGATTACGACGATTATTTGCTTTTGTTTTGTACAATTTACGTAGGTGAAAAGATTTAAAAATTTGATGAATAAAGATTAACTAGTATTCGACCGCTTCTCGAAATTCGAGGAAGTTTAATAAAAAATTGTACTCAATTTCATTATGAATTAATAATATTAAATTTCATCAAAAATTTTAGTTTATTCTTGATGGTACTATAATTTTTTTCTCATTGATTTATCTTAGACAACAACCATATTTGTTATATTTTATTTTAAAAAAAAAATCAAATTTAAATTTAATTCTGGGAAGAAAAAACAGAAACTCTGTGCATGGGTGAGTTGACATAATTTGATAAATTAAAATTTTTGTATGTTAAAATGTATATAATAGTATACTTATACATGAGATGCAATTTTAAATTGAAATTTCTAATTCAAAATTAATAAAGTATAAAAAAGTATATAAATTCGCTACGTCTCCTTTTCAATATCTATCATTTGAAAGAATAGTATTTGTAAAGATGTGTGTATATACTTTTATATGGCTAATATTTTCAATTAAATTTTTTAATTGAAAATTACAAATTTTTGAAAAAATATTTCATTTCACTACGATTCCTGTTAAATAGCTGTCATTTAAAAAACAAATAATGAAATTCGGCTGAGAAATGGCTCTGGAAGTTGTACCGAATTTTTTCCATTTACAGATGGTGATTATGATAATTATAAGTATAAAAAATAAGATCAAATGTTCGGGATATTTTTAAATTGAATATAAAAAGTAAAGATGTACTATGCCAGATATGTAACCAAACATAAAAATATACTGGAAAATCTCTGGGATCATATAAAAATAAAAATTTAACGTAAGTTTTGTTTAAAATAAATTATTCGATAGATTCAATAGCTCACTATATTCATTATTCATCTATTCGATAGTTAAAACTATTCAGTATTCGAAAATTCGATAATAAAAAATATTCGATAGTGTCAACCTCTAAAATAGTTTCTAATCTATTAAAATTTTTAAAAATATTAAGCCTTATCTTAAAGGTTTTCAAATTTTATCTCATATTGTATTAATCGAAACAAGGTGTTTCAGTCACATGTGTTTTTTATAAAACCTGAATAGTTTCATTGTACAAAATTTAGTTAAAATCGAACAGGAGAGTATTTTTGAACAATTATTTCACATTTTTTTTTTTTTGTTATCTCTAGGTGTTACTTTTAATACTTTAAAGGATTTATATTTTCGTGGTAAAAAATTACTCAACTAAGCTAATCGTAAAAAGAAAATAAAGGCAAAAAAATACTATTTGAAGTACAATTAAAATTGATTACACAACAATCGTTTTCAAGTCTGTGCAAATAGACCTATTTGGCTAAAGTATATCGATCTTTCACAATAGTCGCAGCAGCCTACCTGAAAATAATTGGAATTATACGAACGTAGAGTGTTGGGATGCAATTTGTCCAATTTGGATATAGGGTAGGAAACAAAAATAACAGATGCCTCATATAGCTTATAAAGCTTTCAAAATTTACAAAGATCTGAAAAATTACGTTAACGAATTACAGTATTTCAGAATAAAGTAAAAAATATAACTTAGAGCTAGAAAAATATTTTAACCATTTCAATGAGTCGATTGAAAATATTCAATATTGCTTTCAAATCAAAATGGTTTTTTTTTTTTGAATATTCAAAGACTGTATTTCGAATTAATTTATTTACGTGCACTTCTATCTGAGTATTAAAAAATTAAAAAAATTATTATCGAGTATTACCTATCTATAGCATACTGAGTATAATATATATTTTGTTAAAAAATTAATTTAAACAATAAAAAATACAAACAACTGCTACTTACCTTACCAAAGCTTTTGATATATTCTGCAATTCAGTATAATTTCATTAACTTTGTTAAATATTCTAGCATGGCTGCCTTTTATAAAAAAATAAATAGAATTCCGGTAAAGTTCAACTTAAACAACAGAGTCTAATTAAAAAAAATGTTTTTGATACATTACACTTGTTCTTAAATAATCCCCGTGAAAATACACGACACAACGCATTGGTCAGTTTGCAATATACCAATCCTAGTCGATAATATGTAAAAATGACTAATGTCGAGCACCCGTTTACTTACATATGTATACGCATATATACACTTTTAGCATAATACAGTTATACAATTGATTTCAGTTAACATATATTAGGTAGGTAGGTAGAAATGGTTATTCGAGTTGCTTCTGGAAAATCAGTTAGCACTTAATTGTGTCTTTTTGATACCACTACACGACGATTATTTCCATTTTAAATAAAACAGTTCATAAAATTATCTCAAACAAGTTTGTTATATATTAATATACAAAATATAACATGTGGAATATATACAATATATAATTATGTGTATACATGTTATACCCCGTTCATAATTTTGACAAATAAATAACAACAAAAACAAATTAATTACGCAAATCTATATTATCACAGATCTTAATTTTTTGTGACCCAAATTCTTAATTATCTTTAAAATTAACATAAACAATTTAGAAACATATTCTCGTGTCTTAAACAGTCTTTAAAAATCAAAAACATTTTCACTTAAACAAAAAAAAATTATGTCACCATATTTTAATTAAAAATTTCCAAATTTATATCAACAAATTAACAAGACTTTCTTTGTCTTGTTTCTTGTTATTCATTCTAAAATTAACTCCTCCACTTAATATTAAAAGGACCTCGTTAAATAAAATCTTATTCTGTTTTCTTAAACTATTTTAGTAAAACATTAAAAAATTCAGATATAATCAGAAAAAACGGTAACAACCATTAAATGTTTATTGACTATTAAAGGACCCCAATGGGGATAAAAATGTTCATATTAAAAAAAAAGGACGAAAAAATTATTTTTTTTTTATTTATTAAAAATTATTACAAAGGTTGTTACAAAATTGTTATTTTGATGATTAGGATACAGTAATTGAAATTATTATAAATAAATTTTTAGCATTCATGTGTAAATTGATTAAGCAGATGTTCCCAAATTCTATTTTAAAACTAAAATATCCTATTTTTGTGAATTTTCCTGCGATCCAATTCTGTTTAATGATCAACTTCACAACCTCTGAATATACAATTCTGATGGTGGCTAATACTCATACATATAATTATTGAAATAAGGACTATGACATTGATTAAAATTGAACATGTTTTTTTTTAACACAGTACGGCAGAATACCTTTGATACACATGTACCACTTGACTGATGCTATAGGAAAGAAAGAATTGACATAAGTTTCAGATCACATTTTTTTGCAATCCATCTTGAAATGGAAAATATTATTGTATGTTTCATTTTTATCAAGCTAGCCATTTGTTGACTGTAGTAGTTGCGTGAATTTAAATGATGAAATTAGAAAATATCACCTTATACATATATAAGATGCATACCGAAGGAATATCAGTTCTTAATTTTCATTGCTGAAGATAAAAATTGCTTTTTGGGTTGGAATTGTAATAAAAAAGAAGATTAAGATGCTAAATGAAAGTAGTAAAATCTTATTTTTTGGTATTTTTAACACCTAATCCTAGATTTACACGTTAAATTGGTTCTCCAAAAGTACTGTGTAAAGTGAAATCGTGTAAATCGAAACCGTGTAAATTGAAATTATATTTTATATTGAAAAAGTACATATACATATGTAAATCTAAAGTTTGAAATCAAAAATTGAAAATGTTTGTAGTCTTACCAATATTTCAGCACGTTATTTAAAATTGCACAACACTAAATATTTTTCAAAACTAAATATTTTATTTTATTTATTTATTTATATTTACATTTATTACAATTAAAATTATAACAAATTTATTTATAAGCTTTAGCTGCTTGGGCTATCGGCTTATAAATATTCTAAATATACCACTCAGATTAAAATATAAATCCGTACTGATATTAAGTTTTATATAATATAGTTAGTGTATTGTATTTGTATAACATTATGACATAATTTCAAATTCAACGCTTATTAAGATTAAAATTTGGATGAATTTTTTGTTTTTTTGAATTCTAAATTTCCGCGATAGTTTTAAAGTATTTTTTCAAAAATTTGTATGATCGTGTTAAATTGAAAATTGGAGTAATATAAATCCAATTTTTCCACATTTCTGCAGTCGTGTTAAACCGAAACCATGCAAATCGGCTACCGTGTAAATCTAGGGTTATGTTTAATCAATTCTTATTCATACGTTTTTCATTGTTCAAATAAGAGAGCAGCACAAAATTATATTAAGCAAAAGAAGAGTTAAAAGAACTAAAAGCAGAAGGACGATAAACCAATTAAATTAACGGACGATAAAATAATATTTTATTTTAATTGTATCTCAAGAAAAAACTTGATTATTAGTTTAATTTTCAATAACTAAATTATTGGATGAACCCACCCTTCAGCAAGAAACATATAGATGTCCATGGCTGAAACATGACGATTTCAAATCCAATCCACGGTACTTAATAAATTGTCCCTGTGCCTTGTTGATCGTAGGTCTATCTGGAAATTGCAATCTTTTAAAGTGAATATGCAAATCTGTCGGAATGAGTGGTATTCGTAGAATAAAAACTATTTCATCATGTCCCTTTCGTGTTAAAATTGTCGCTTCAATTATATTTCTCAACATCTTAACATAAAGCGTTATTGTGCTGCTGCAAAGTTTGGGCAGGTCGAGGTTACGAAGTAAAATAATTGTTGATCCCACTTTAAGTAAAAATATACTCTGTATATTGCTATGTGCCGAATGAGAAAGTTATTCACATTAATATATTAGTTTCAGAATAAATGTCTGTGTTTACTCCCGTTTCAAACATATAAGAGGAGTTGTGAGGGAGACGTTGTATTCGCGTAGGGCCTAATGACTATATTCCAAAGATACTTTGTGTGCCCAGCTTTCCAAAAATATATCTATAGCATCTTTAGTTTCTGAAATATTTTTGGGGGTACTAGGAGTTGTGTGCCAGTTACCCGAACCGGTAAAAATTTTGAAAAAAGGTAACACGCATATTTGTTTATTTTTGAGAGAGTAACTCTGTAGCATTCTCTCAAATTTTCAGTTCTGTAACACCTTTGGTTTTTAAAATATTTTTACTAGGTGCTAGGAGTTATATAACGGTTACCCAAACCAGTCAAAATTTTGGAAAAAAACATATCCTGGAACAAATGTAACAAAATGTCTTCATATAAAATTTGGTTGAAATTGAACCATGCGTCTCGGAATAGTTCTGACACAAACATACATACATACATACAAACATTAATTTTTATATAAATATAGGGTACTATTCTGATTCACAACACAACCTAAAAATAGGTTGTAATTGACAACTTTGTTGTCTTTCTCCATTCTGATTCACAACACAACCTAATTATCTGTCGAAATAATCCAACCTAATTTTTAAGTTGAATTGTGTACAAATATAGCTATTCCGATTGACAACAGTTTATGTTTAAGTTGTATGAGACAAAATTTCAAATAAAAGTTGTTATTCAGATTAGCAAAATTCGGTTGAGTTGTCTATTGGGTTTAGTTGTGTAAGAGACAACTTAACTAAATACTGGTGTGAAAGAGAATAGCACCCTTAGACTACTTGTACTATTTCTACTGAACATGGTCCTCACCTCTGAAGTATCTATAAAACAGGGAATGTGTTAAATTCCTAATGTACGATGATGACGAGAAGTTAAAAATGAGCCTACATTTGAGCTGCCTAAAAAACGAACACTACGATTTTAAAAGAGGTTAAGATGGAATCACGCTGAAAGAGGCTTCCCTTGTGTGAATTATATTCCATCTTGGACCTTATAATTATTTTATAGAAATTAAGGAGTTCCGACTTAATTAGCACAAGCTCTTTATTAGGTTGTTAACTGCAATTTCATATAATTGAAATTAAGAAGACAATGATAAGCACTATCGCCATTTATTTTAATACATTAGAAATTGGTTTCTAATCCGGAAAAACAAAGCGATAATCTTAAAAATATAATTTTTTTTGAACAATTTAATAATAAATCACAATAACTCTTCTAATCAAAATATTTCTATTATTATGAGAAAATCTATTATTATCTACAAAAATAGATTGAAGTACTTAATCCACAACATTAAAATTGTTATAAAAGCTTTCAATATTGACATCAAGGATCACATTATTTAAGAGAATAATCTATGAAAACTACATTTGAGTTTATTATACTTTCTAAGAAAATTTCACTTATTTAGAGATAATATTGCTGCTAACTACGTTTTACAAAAACCAACTACAGGCTGTTAAGGATAATCTGGGATAATAAACTATAAAAAATATTATATTTCTTTTATTATTTTAATATTAATTGAACCAGTCATATACAAGTACATGCATTCTACATTATTATTATACGTACAACTAAAATATTTATAGCTTTGAAAACAAAAATTTTTTTTATTTTAAAGACACAAATACATACAAACATTGTACAACACAACAAGAATACAATATTTTTATATAAAATACAAAGATTAATCCTGTATGAAAATTTCTTTACTTTATACAGTACAATTGTTGTAAGGCTACACTAAGATTGTCTAATCTGAGGCTAATAATAGATCAACTAAATTATGAAGTCGAGTTGTATGTTCTATGTGCAATCCTATATTCTTCGCCCTATATATAGATAGAGTATCAAGACAATAACAATGATTAGGATGATGATGATGATGGATATAAACTCTGTATTATCATTCTCGTATATCCTTGCAATTGTAAAAATTAAAACATACTCGTCATACATTTTAGATTACTTTTGTTAGACTATTTTTGTATTAAAATTTCATATACTCTAATCTATATTGTCTATTGTCCTAGGGTTTTCTAAATGTTTTAAGGATTTATTTAACGTACGAACATTTCATTTAATGATATTATTACTTGATATTGACTTTTAAATGTTGAATAGAATCTTGAATAAAAATGAAATGTTAAAAATATGAATAAATTCAACATGTTCACTATGTATTTAGTAAATAATACATGTGTCCTTGATATTGTGACGTTATATAATACACAGTTAAAAACAATTTTATCAGAGAAGACTACGATAGAATGTGGTAAAATAACATCCTTTTAAAGCCTATTTAATGTATTCAAAGTGAATCAAAAAAATTTAGAAATTTTAAAATCTTTAATCTAGTTCACAATAACGGAACATAGTTCTTCAAATAGGGTATAGATATAAAATAAAAAAAATCATACAGGCCTATAATGTAAAAAGTGAACTGTTAGATTTTCAACCAAATACTATAAATAATTCTAGTTTATTTCTAGGCCTTATCTAGGAGAGTATCGAGATCTAGGCATACTCTTCAACTTACACAATCGTAAATAATTTAGGAGAGAGATGAAACCAAAAATGAATGAAAGAGACAATTCGGTATCATAAACTTTTTAATTAAAATTGCGAATGGATTAACTGTCATTTTTGTTGTCAGTATTTTTAAAAATTTGGGTGACTTCCAAAATGCAGTAAAAAAAGTTTTAATACAGTTTAAATACTGTTCAACCACCGTTTGAAGCTTTTATAACCACTTCAATGTAAAATAAAAACTAAAGCTTTTGCGACATTTTGGAATACTATTTTAAAAATAAAATACATAATATTAATATATTAGCCAATAATTTAATTAATTTAAATAACGAGTGTAATAACTATTGCTAAACTTGAGTCTAAAATATTTTATCTTTCCTTACATCAAAATTAATATTGCCAGACCTCCATTGGTAAGCATATATTTTCGGCAGAAAAATTAATTTTATTAACATATTGCTACAATTTGGCATAAAACTTATTTTTTCGTCAAAAAATAATGCTAACCTATAATTTTGGTAACCTGGTAATTTAAATTCTGGTAACCTTCTCTACAATTTAATTGATTCTGGTAAATTTTTTCGCTACACACGCTGGCTGCTCTTATTTTACGTTTTCACTACGTATTTTAAACATTTTGGAATAAGTCTACAAAGTCAAGAGCTTCTGAAATACTTTTTGGAAGATGACATTGTAGATTATACAGTTTGACTGCATTTTGGAAGTCACGGCTTGTATTTGTTATTTAAAAAAAATTAGTGAAAAAAAACAGAAGTATAATTAATTTTTTTTAATGGTAAGACCGAAAGAATTTCCATATAAAATAAAATACAATATTTTTTAACATTTAATTTTTTAATGACAACACCAAAAGTGAATGTTTAATAAATAAATATTTAAAAAAAAATTATTGATAAAAACAATTATAACAAGAGTCATACCCTTGAAAACTTCCCTTACAGTTGCTCAGTAACTTTTTTTTTTATTATTACTTCTACATTTATTTACAATATATTTTAATGTTTTTCAAAAACTTCTAATAAATATTCGGTAAATTTTTATGACAAATGTTTACAATTTTGAATAATGTATTGGCTTGTGAGAGTATATTTCAACAAATATACTCTTAGGTAAAAAGCACAACTTGATATTAATTTATTATCCAGCTGTAATGGAAATTGGCCATTTCTATCTACCTACGTCATTTCCAATTATATAAATCTTACTTAAACGTAAGAATGTAAAAGACCTAACTTAATGTCAAGTTAAACTCAATCAACGAACTAGCTCAAAATGTAAACAAAATGTGGAGATTATAGAATATGTGATTACTCACTTTTAACTTGGCATCGCACAGGTTAAAATTTTGATTTAAGCTTTGAGTTTTGAGCTTGGCATTTTAGTTAAGGGTATACCTAATTTAAGTACGATTTATATAATTGGATTTAACGCTATAACGCACTTGAATTTAATTTTGTAAAAAGTATTACTGTTATTAATTTTTGGCTCTTCTGAGGGAGATGTTGTATCGGCGCAGGACCTATTAACCATATACCAATGATAGCAGGAATTTCTAGCTTTCCAAAAATATTTATATTTGGTGGTGCATTAAAGACGAAAAGAACATTTGAAAATATATATAAGAATACAACTTTTAAAAATAGAAAAAAGAGACCTTTCTAAGAGTATATAAATATTAGGGTGTTTTAAAATCTTGAGGTATTTTATTTTTAAAGAAAGAAAATAAAAATTGTTTTTTTTTCCACAATTTTCTACTTTGAGCTACAATATCTCCATAACGGCAGCACCAAGCATCATCAAATAAATGTTAAAATGTGCTCCGTACCGTTATCTTTTTGTAACTGAATATATATACATATATATATATATATATATATATATATCTAATAGATGAACAGATATAACAGTTTTTATGCAAAACATTAAAACAACAAGGATATTTTCAAATATATTTTTCGTCCTTAAAGGCTAGCAATTCCAGCTATCCTTGAGATATGGTCATCAGGTCCTACGACGACACAGCATCTCCCTCAGAATCCCCTAATTTTCAATTTAAACCTCTAGTACATCTATTGCAAACAACAAATATATCTAGAAATAGTAACATAGGATCATTTTTGAAAATTTTTCAAAATAATTTAATAATGTCGAAACTGATTACTATTCTTAGTGAAATATAGCCAAACATATTTCAAAGCATTTTCAATTAATTTCTTTTATTTTAACTTCACGTTTTGATCGGATGACTCTGAACTAACGAAATTTCAAAAATTCGCTCAACGTTATCGAACCCACGAAACATTTTTTTTATTAATTTTAATATCTTATACCACTCATAAAATTCACCATTACATATTCAAAGCGAATTGTCATTGTCATTGTCACATATAAAAAGTCATGTATTTCAAAATATTCCAGAAGGAACTCATCTCAAATGTCACAAAAAATGTTTAATACAAATCTTTCTTGTCATATTTATGTTTTCCTACTCTCACATAATATCTAATACTTGAATTAATAAAAAAATAATAATATTTTTCTTTGAAATCCGAGGAACCTAAATTATCCAGAAAAAAATATTACAAAAATATATATTCTCAGAATATTACGATATTTTGGGAACGCGTCATTATTAACATTTTTTTTTTTCATTTGTTTTTTCATTTGAAACCAACAGTTTTAGGCCCAAGAGATAACCATCCCTAAATTATTAATATCAACTTAACGCGTTACTAATATTGTGTATGAACAATAAAGGACTGAAAATATACAAATATTCCCCAAAGTACTTTGTACACCATTATCCTTCATAAGTTCTTAGTGTTTTTAATGATTTTAAATGCATTCAGGGAATTTTTGTTTTTTTTTTTCAAATAATTTCAATACGGCTACAGTCTAAGCCATTTACATAGGAATAGTGGCATACATTTTATTACAATAATATATTGTTTTTAATAAACGTCTTTGAAATAGTAATGAAAATCATCGATTCAAACTTTGTTTTGGAATATTTTTCTAAATACTTACTTATCTCCATCAATTTGTAATGACAGAAACAAATTGTGAAAATGTCGGAAAGAAAAAAATATGCTTTAAAGTAAAGACGATGATCCTGTTTGGTTTTATTGTGCGACGGATATTTTGATAATGTGGTACATATACATTCAGTCATACAGTCCGAAGGAAAGAGAAATGCACAAGGGATTAATCATTACTAAAATGAGTAGCTGAGGTAAAGTGAACATTTTATAGGTATTACCAAATCGTATAAAATGAAGGGAAAGTCTTTTTTTTGCTTTTACAATTTCGAAGCAAATTAAATGAGACAAACACAGCTAAAAACTTAGCATAACAACAAGTTTACACAAAATTTTAAAAAATGGAACAGGACCGGGTAGAAAAATTTTAATCTGAAATTGAACCTAAAACGTTTCAATTGAAAGGTACACTCTAAAAAATGAAGGTTGAGTTGTGTAAATTTACAATGATAATAAGAGTAATTTCCAATGTAAATTTACAGGCAAGATGTAAAAATAAACTAATATCTGTGCAAAACTAAAAAAATTCGTTCAAAAGAGTAATTTTACGCATATTATGTATTATATACATCGAGAAGAGTAAATTTACATAAAATATGTGTAAGTAAAAATTAAATTATTTATAAGTTCAAAAATTATTAATAATTAATATTATACCTAATGTGTTAAAAGATAAATTTTAATAATGATAACATATGGATAAAAAGTACCTAGTGAAAGTTTGGACCGGTGACAAAACGATTAAGAAAACCTTTTTTGCATTGCCTGATATTGATTAGCTGCTGGAGAAAGGTAAATTTAAATTTGTAATATATATAAGATAAGTATATGTAATTGAGCTCTAAATTTAAAAAGATAAATTTATGAAGAAAATTAGTATTGATTAATATTTTCCTTTCCAGTTTGAAGCAACTCTGGTTGATGTTGTAAATGTATGCCCAAAAACTTCTTCTTGGATTGCAATGTTGAGTAAGAAAACTTATAAAAAACAAAAACAAAATTTTACTATCTAAAATACCTTTTTCAGGAACATCAATGGAGATCATAGTAAATCAGTAAGTTATAGTAGGAAAATTTTAAAATGAAGATTTTTCAAATTTATTACCATGTTTACGTTGCAACATTACTCTAACAAACTAAGAGGAAAAAAAAACATCAATAATTTATCGAAAATTAACACTTTAGTAAACAAATTAAATAAGGACGAAAAACAATAAATCATGTTTTAGCATTATTTTTATAAGTTTAAATAAAAATTTAATAATAAAAAAATTTTATTTATTTAATTTATAACAATTTGCTGTAATTTTGCAATTATAGCTTTATGAAAAATTGTGTAACTTTACATCATTCTGCTCGAAATTTTACCAAAATTAAACCACTTGATGTAATTTTCAAATTAATTTTATGAAAAATTGTGTAACTTTACATCGTTCTGCTCAAAATTCTACGAAAATTAAACATCTTACTATAAATTTACACCACGTAGATGAAATTATGCCTAAAAAATTAAATATTTATACTGTAAATTTACTCTTTTTAATGCAGTTTATTTTACATCTAAATTTGTAATTGTTTTAAATTACACTTAGAGAGTAATTTTACCATGATAATCGACGGCAATAGAATACCATCTATTATCGAGGTAAATTTAAAACGAAAAGTTTTTAGAGTGTAGATTTTCTACTTACGGATATTAAGCGTTCTACTTACTTAACCCAACCTGTTATTTAAAAAAAAAAAATTGAAAATGTAAAATTACATCCAATTAGAATAATAAATTCTTCGCTATAATGACTAAGCTTTATTTCGACCTGACCTAATGTAAACAAGTATCGTTGTCAGAATTAACAAAAATCGTCCCTAGCAAGTTCAGTCATCATATTTTACATATTTTATACCAACAGTTACATCATTCTAGTCAACTCTTCCAAAATGGTCATTTGAATTTTTCAAACAAAAGTTTGACGGGCATGTCCTGGAGCATCTACAGATTTTTATATATTATATATTTTCAAAACTTGTTCTTTCTTTATAGTGATACCTACAAACAACGACAAACGTATAATAAAATATAAACAATCACCATCTTAATTAGAAACAAAGAGGGTCCGGCATGTTTCTCAATTCATTCGAAATAGTGATATATATTTGCTGAAATTGGAAAAAAATTTTATAATATTTACACATAGACTCTGCACCAATAAACCCTGATTAGCCAAAATAACTAATTGACAGGCTGGCATAGTGTTTACCAGGGGTTCCAGAGCAGGCGTATCAGCTTTTTAAGAGGGGAAGGAGCCGTTATTTTAAAATTTAAAAAAAAAATAATTGACTAAATCGGTAGTGCTCTATCGGTTGGTGATATTTTCATAGGTTTTCGAAAAATCGGTTTTTAATACCAAAATCGCCGAAATTGGCCGAAATAGAGATTTTCAAATGGGAAGGGGTACTTTTTTATGCACAGTCGGATTCTATGACAAAAAATAAAAAACTTGTGTTCAACGATTTTTTTTGCTTTCTCATTATTTTCCTTTAGAACAACAAAAATCCATCATATTTTTCTTTGGTAAATTAAAATTAATAATAATCAAGATCAATTTGATAAATAAATTTCTTTTTCATGTTATAATATTTTTTACCTCAATTTTGGGTTCTTACAAAGCTTAAACTAAAAAAAAAAAAAATAATTTTACAAAAGTTTCTTATTTTTTGACGTAAAATCCGACTTTGCATAAAAGTACGGCTTCCCATTTGAAAATCTTGATTTCGGCCAATTTCGGCGAAATTTGAGCTTAAAAAACCCTTTTCCGAAATTTTTTGTTTTTTCCGCTTTGATATTACGGCCTAGCTTTTTAAAGTATTTTTAGTGTACAGTTATTGACGAATGTGATATATGTGACCTATGATCTTTACTTTTCTTCTATACCAGCATGTATCTGGTTTATTTTATTTTAAAATTTGTTAATCAAGGGTGTCGGAACATAAGCAGAAAAACGAGAAACATGGTCATAGCGATGAGCAAACAAAATTAAAAAATAAAAGAGTCTTGTTAATTTTACAAATTTTTTATTTATTCCGATACGTGTTTCGACCTTTCGATCATAATCATGGATCCATGGTGCATGAGTCTTTTATATTTTAAAAATGTTTATAAAATTTCACCAAGAGTGTACAAGTAAAAGCATAAAAGCTAGACAAAATTAAATGTGTAGAAAAATTGAAAGATCTTGACAAATTAGAAAAAGCTATCTAGACCATTCGACTTCACAACCATATCAAAAATTTGGTAGAACTAAGCTTTGAATTAACCTAAGACGCGTGGGTAATAGAAGATAATTTGACAATAAAATAAATTTCCTTTGTTGATAAGTGGAACATTTTTACCCGAATTGAAATCTTCACTAATGACGATTCCAAGATTTCTTACGTTATCAGATAAGGAATAAGAACCCGGTACAAATCGAATGGTACAAAGGTCCTGTTCAACCGGTCTAAGTTAGTTTAAGGTTATTTTTCCCTAAGAGAAATCGAAACCCGATTTATAACCACTACATCACATCGCCTAGTATATTCTAATCATTTACATTTCGATGAATTGAACCCCCACCAGTTATCATATGAATATCAATTCATTAAAATTTGATTTTCAAAACATTTTCCTATTGAATTTTTACCATCAGCATACATAAAAGCTTGACTCAATTTATTCTTAATTGGACGTTGCGATGTCTTAAATCTGTCCCTCTAACAATTTTTCCAACAACAATATTAAACAAATTTGCAGCAAGACAGTCTCAAATATTTTTAACAAAAATTTCAAATCTAATTAAACATAGTACTAATTTTAGTAATCTAAAATTTTATGATTCCCAGCTCTGCCCTTTCAACTTTTTTGATGTAATTGCATTCTTCACAACAATAGCTATGCAGGATATTATAAATTATTTTCTATTTTTCTGTTTTCAATTATATGACACTCATTGTGGTATCGTAAGTATTCAACCAAGATAGCATTACATAAATTATATTATGCAAATAACTGTGTATAAAATTGTATAATGTCTTTTAAACTCATGTACAATTCAAATGTAATTTTTCATATCATTTATTTTTGGAGCTCTTAAAAATGAAATCCCAGTAGATATACATTATAACTAACAGGATATATTTTATTTTTCTTTTCTTTTAATAAACTAAGGAAACTTATATATATATGTACATACTATACATAAATATAAACGTTACATTATAAAAACTAAATCTTAACCTTAAAATATAATATTTATATTTACGTGCCGTGCCGCATAGTTAACTGAGCTCTTTCTACACAATTCAATACCTGGACGTGATAATTCTGTGTACATACGATTGTAAAATTCATGTATTGAAAATTTATTGAAATCATTTCTTTTTTTATGGAAACCACAATCTTTAAAGGATGTACAGGATTTTTAAGTTGAGAATTACACTTTTATGTGGTTATATTGTATAAAAAAAAAAATGAAAAAAATTTATAGAAAATTCAAATAAATGCAGAATTTTATTTTATTCCACAAGACTAGAAGTCTATAAACGAAAATGAATTTAAATTGCAATGAGGTAACTTGCTTACAACTAGAAAATCGTTATCATATATTTTTTTTTATATATTTATTCATACACAGCTTTAAATGTAATATATTAATATTTTAAATATTACAACAACACACTTGTTCAACGTAAATAACTTCCTAGATAGAATATTGCACTTCTTTGTTGTCGGTTACCATAGATAAATTCTGTAAATTAAATTTGTTTATTGAATAGATCAATAACTTGTTTGCTACAGTTAAATTATATTATTTGCACAAAGGGTTTGCAATATATGATATTATCGCTTTAAATCATCGTTGGTATTCTTGAATTGAAAAAAAAATGTTATAGCAGTATTCAACAGTGTCTCGATATCAATAGGATTAAATAGAGATTACCTTGTAGGGCTGACTTATGTTAATAGATAGACTTGTCGGGTTTAAAAGTAACAGTTGGCCCCGTAACTATATTCTGTGCTATTACCGATAATATTAAAAGGGGATACATGATCATTGCTTGTTCTACTTCTTAGCCACATAACTAGCTAGGTTAGGTAGCACGTAGACTATCTTTCTTTGATTTTGTTTAATATTATTGTGGAAAAATTTATAATCGAAACAATTCTAAGATACAGCGGCACAAATAAATTAATAAATTTTAAATAAATCCGCCAGTCAAGCTTTCATTGCTGATGACAGATTTAAAAAAAACAATATAACGTTTAAAGAACAATTCAATAGTCAATTGCGAAGAAAAGCAAGTCTCTCCATAAATTATAGTAAAACAAAATTTTTAAGCAGGAAGTAGACACCCGTAAATACCACAACATATCACCTAGTACGTGATATGTTGAGTTCAAGTATTTGTATTAAAATTTTAGCTCTGAAAATTACTACAGAAGGCGTTTTCATTTTTTAGTTCAGAGCATAGATCTGAGCGCGCTCTGACTCAAATGAGCACGTTCTGAGCAAAGCATGAACGGATAAACTCCGAGCGCTCATATTTAATAAAAAAACGCAATTTGAGTAAACTGTAATTTTTATTCTATTGTTGTTTAAATTGTCATTTGTCAATAATCGAATTTTAAATTTAAGCCTTGAAATTTGCAAAAAGTATAAACTAAAAAATATTTATTTTTGATTAAATATTAATTATTTACCATCACGGCCTATATCGTCATCCCTTATTTCTTAAATTGTAAGAATCACTGTTAATATTTATTTTAAATTTTTGCTTAAAGCTACAAAACGGTTTTAACAATTTCACTTCTTGGTGTTCAAAAAACGAACTTGAATTGAACACTTCTAAATGCCAAGTCATTACCTTTTCTAGGAAAAATTCCATTCGGACAATTTGGTTCAACTACCAACTAAATGGCTGTCAGCTTTCAAGAGCGAATTCTATTATAGACCTCGGGTTAACCCTTGACCCTAAACTGAGCTTTAAGCTACATTATGATAAAATAGTGAGCAAAGCAAATTCTTCTTTAGGTTTCATTAAACGTTGGTGTAAAGAATTTTCTGATCCCTACCTCACGAAACATCTTTATGTTACATATGTAAGGCCTACCCTTGAATATGCCAGTCAAGTGTGGTCTCCACATTACTTGACTGACATAAACCGAATTGAATCGGTTCAACGAAAGTTTTTACGTTTCGCTTTGAGTAACTTTTCGTGGAATGAGCCATTGCGGCTTCCACCTTATTACCACCGTCTGAAACTCATTGACTTACAGTTGTTGTCTGATTGTCGAATAATTGCAGATATCTCTTTTATTCACCAGATCCTTTCGGGTGTAACGCTAGCCCCTGAAATTCCAAATTATTTGGTTGCAAGAACCAATCGGAATAATCTCAGAACCGCTGAGTTGTTCCACATTCCCTTCCACCCTACTGAATATGGTAGATTCGACCCAATCACTAGAATGCTCCGTGAAGTAAATTCTAACTCTAGTTCTTTTGATCGTCAACTAAGTGTTTTAACTATTAAAAAACGATTACGTCTTAGTGTACGTTCAACTGAGACTAACTAACAACTGTTGTTCTTTTTAGCTTTGATGCTTTAGGCCTAACTTTTTGAAGTGTTTTTATTAAATGTATAGCTATTGACATAGGTATTAATTTATGACTTTTTACCCTTCTATTAACAGCATGTACCTGGCTTGGTTTATTTTTAAATATTTTAATCAAAGGTGGCGGTGTTTTACTAACCCTACTGGATGATGAGTTATTGCACAATTAAATAAAGCAAGCCTTCGTCGTCGTCCTTCGTGCTCTGCTCTGAACTATAAAACGAAAACGCCTAGTATTGAACTAAAGAGTAGCAAACAGACGCAAATAACAAACATATATTCTATCATCCAATTTAATAACATGTAAATTGAATATTATAATTTACATAACCACAATATGATCGATTATAATATTAATATGGTTGTGAAACGTTGACGCTGGAAAAAAATTAAACTGGAAGCATTCGAATGGAAGATTATATTTAGAAAAATATTTATCCCTAATTGCTTGCGAAACGCTATGATATTTACAAAATCTACACTAATAAATAAGGAAAAACGTATCATAGTATCGCAAATAATATTTCAACGTCTCAGAGATCATTGGGACATTTTGTCAGAGTACATATTATATACTCCTTTATGTAAATTTTCAACTCCAAACCGCATGACAAGTCAAAAAGAAGACGAGGAAGAAGATGGCTCAAATGTCAGAGTTTATATCCAGAATATAGTTGTTGTAAATAACTGGAGAAAATGTACTGAAAGTGGAATTATATATTTAAGAAGCATATTGAAGGAGACCAATAATCTCGAATAGATTTGTAACGTTATGGAAAGAGAGAGAAAGAGTATATAAAGTTCTATTAAAATAAAAATAGCTTAGCCAGTTAGTCTGAGTCTTTACAAATTGCTGCTATAGTCTTCAACTGTTTTCTTTTAAGTTATCATTTTTTTATTAACGTGTCTTATATGCAATAACACAATCTTTTTAGACCGGCCACTCTCCTCTATATTCCCTTTCTATTTTACAGCCAAAAACTTTTATAGCTAAAATGCTTTATGGTACAAATAATCATTTAATCACCAAAAAAAAAAAAAAATCGGTTCTCATACTAACATACACATAAACATTGGGTAGATAGTTAGATTTACGATGTTTTGGCAGTTTGCCGACAATTATTTTCAGGTATTCTTCCCCATACTATTTTTAATAATTTTGTATCATTTAGTCGGAAAAGTAATAGAAGGTCTATATTGTTTAATGTTACCCATAATATTAATAGACCTACACATCCATCGAGGATACATGCTCATTTATTATTTTACTTCTTATCAACTTATGGAATAAAAGTCGAGTTTCCTTTCACTAATCATTTGTATTTATTTTGCAAACATCGATATTTTGGAAGCAACTTACTTCCTTCATCAGTGCTTTGCGACTTCTAGGTATAACTAGGTAGGTACAAGTGATCGTAAAATTCTTTCTGCTTTTTCCAAGTTTTGGCGTTGATCCATATGCTTATCAAAATATTTTACAGCATCGATTATGATATGATATTGTTGTTTAGAAAAACAGGAGGACAAATTTTTAATTTTGAGATAAACATTATGTGTTACTATTTTGCTTCATTTGCTTTTATTTTCTATTTATTTACCAATTTTGATATTGCATTTACTTTGTTTTATACTAAGTCTAATATAGCATTTTTACCGTTGTGAGATATGTGAATAACAGTGTCGTTCAACAAAGTTGTATAATTTAGACCAAAATAATGGAATAAGCACCATAACTACCATCACAGAATTTAAGCCATTTTAAAGATCGAAAAAAGAATGACAATAAAGAAGTAATAAACAAAAGTAGGAAAAATAAAATATGAAAAATTAGTATATAAAAATACCCGGACAGTTTAAAAGATATTTATTCATCCGTCTCTCAAAAACTAATATGTTGTATTTTTGCTTTAACATATAAGATGGTAGGGTGCTTCATAATTAAGAGATTTGATTGATGAAAGAATTGCATTTCACAGTTCTGATGTGAAGGAGCTCTTCTACAAATTGTTGAAAAAGGTCTGATCTACAAGTATCACTCTGGAATGGCTGTATTTTGGGCATGATACTGTCAGAGCAATTTTAAAACAGATATTTCTAAAACACGATAGCTATGCTTACATTGGTCTTACTGATCTAAGTACTGTAGGATGCTTCTGGGTGCATCCGTCCCAAATATTTGCGAGTTTTATTCAAGTCGTTGTCAAATATATTGCATACGTTGCATACTTATAGGATGTTGGAAGATATAAAGTATTTTTCGCAGCATGCTTTGAGACAGAAAAACTGTGATTGTGTCACGAAAGTTTGTTAATTATTATTATTATTCCATGCCAAGAATTTTTAGAATTTTGAAGTTCTCGATCTTTACGAATAGTATAATTTTATTGTTTGACAAATTAGTATCACTCTTCAACATAGCTTTTCAATAATTTATAAAAATATTTATAGATGAAGTGATTGAGAATTTTTTTTTAGCACTATTGCAACATTTTCCATTATTTTTAATTCTAAATGAATATTATTAATAGGTCTGAACCCTTCAGTATTTCTAATATTTTTCAATTTTTCTATTAAATAGAAATACACCTTAATAACTATCTTATTTATTTTTTAGTAATTTAATTATTATCTAAAGTTCATCTTTACTTTCGCAGTTGAATTTAAATGAATATTAATTTAACATATCTGAAAATTAATTTATCTACTCTACAAAAATATAATTTATTACATATATTTTAGCTTGTTAAATTTTTCGTCATACTATAATATCTAATGTTTCAAGGACTTTCCAAACAATTCAAGGTCTATCCATTTTTAAAATTTTAAAATATTTTATACTGCTAACTTTCACATTGCAATGAACAATTATTATAAAAGTTGTAATATAAAAAATAGACTTATAACAACTTTTGAATATAATGTAGGAAAAAATAATATTGTGTAATTTTTGTATTATTTTGTACCCCCCCCCCCCTTTTTTTTATATTATTGACTTTTAACGTTTCATTCTATCAGAAAAGTTATTAACAATTATTATTATATTTACCTAATTGGAAACAGCTCTTCAGAATTACATGAAATTTATTAAATTGAAATTTCTCTAATTTATAAAATTGAATTTTATAAAGTGTAAATAAATATGTATGTTTTTTACAATAAAAACAACACAATCAAAATTTATATACATTCTAACTAATTTGTACAAAAATTTTCTACGAAATATATTTAAGGACTCTTTAAATATCATAAAATGTTTAAGAAAAAAAAAGAAAACTTTTTAAATAGAAAATATAATTTATTCTTCTTATTCTTCATTATTTTTTCTATTTCATTTCATCATGACTCCCGCCACACACACACACACACCCACACATCACTAACCCATTAGTAAAAAGGAACAAATCTAAAAATAAACAATTGTGACTTTTAAGTTAACACATATGAAAGCAAAATTCACACATATACATTGAAAATATGTATTCCAAATGTATTTTTTTCTTTTTAGATATAAATAGAAAACCTAATAAATTTTCCCTTCTATCACACCCAGGAAGCAATAGAATAAAAATATTTTTTCCATTTTTTTTTTTTTTTTGGAAATTCTTTAAAAATTCTGTGATAAGTTCTGTGATTTAGAGGAATTTTATATAAATACCTAATAAAAGTTGTATAATAGGAAAAAGGACTCAAACAAAACTTATTTCGCACAAAAATATAATATTTTGATTATTTTCAAATTATTTTACAGCTGAAACTTGTGAAAATTGATTTTAGTTTCAAATAAAAATTGCAAAAAAAATTCATGAGATCTTTTTTTTAAATTTTGGACCAATTTTTATATATTTTTAGAATTTATCATTAAAAATGAAATGTCAAACAATGTACATATCTAAGTATATACTAGAATATTTCTATTAAATGAGCTGAATTGTTTTAATTCATTTCAGCATGATATGAAATATATTAAAAGGACTAGGCTGAAATATGCACAATGTCTCATAATGTCTCATCATTATTATCATCTTATAGCGCTACAGCTCTGTGTGAGTTTTGGTATTCATCACAATACTCCTCCAAAAGGGTTGCTCTTGCCGCTTGTCTTCAATTTGGAGTTTGTAGGGCATGGGCATCATTTTGAATAATGTCAATGCTTTTTATGTATTGTTTCGAGTTTGACCTGTTATCTATTACGGTATCTGGTTGTACTATATATGTTGCGTCTGTAGTGGTTTCTTTGCCTTACGACCTGGAGTTGATCTGTTCAACATCTAGGAAATCAAATCCTTCTTTTGTTGCTAACACCTAATACAATGTACACAAAATATACCAGATAGGAACTGGTTTTTTTTAGTAGCTTGCATTTCACATTTAGATCATTTAATATATAAATGTTCGTACAATATCAAGTTCAGAAAACTTTCAACATTTTTCTTTGACCCCATAGATTACTCAAAATTTTCTATTTTTCCTTCTATCTCAATTTTGTATTGTCCACTTTTTTGTTATGTAAACTTTTATTACTATTTGCATTTAAAATACAAACTTAAAGCTACATTTCTAGGCTTAGAAAAAGTTTAAGAAAAACGCCATTAATATAACTAATTAGTAATTAATTACTATTAACATTTAAATTAATTTTAATTTATTATGTTAATTTTATTCGCTTAGTATTTATTTTGGTTTGTTTGTAATAACTAAAATGTATGTTACATGTTTATCCTTATTGGTATTATAAAAATAATATGTATGAATTTAGTACCCAATTCTGGTTGAATATGTTGTCTAACCACAAATATTCTCTTTTAATTTTTTTGTCTCTATCTGGTATAGACATGCTTTATTTTAAATTATCTCAATATTTTATGTGGCCCGGATTGTTATCAATGATTTTACATGTAGCCCTTCTACTATAGTAATATATCATAGGGACATGTTAAATAAATATTAAAACTCTAGCTATGCTTTAATATTTATTTAATTTTAATAATGTTTCACCTAGAGCCTACAGCATATTCTATAAATTATATAGGGACATGATTGTGGTCTTGAATATAACAATTTTTATCAAGGAAAATGAAACGCTCGGGTGCGACAAATCCCATGAGCATTACTTTTTTACTGCACCTACTCCTCATTGTGGTATTGTGATATTAAACAATTTTCTGAGTTGGGATATTGTCAACTCTTACGCTTCCTATGGCTATTGGGGATGTAAGAGCATTCATTATTATTAGTTTTGTATTTTAATACTTTTATATTTCTATATTTTACTAATTTGGCTATTTGAATTTTTTTTTGTTAATCTTTTTTTTATGTCATCAGTGCACCTTTCTTGGTTTGATATTATTGGCTCAAAGTTAGTTGTAATTTACAGTTTTATATTCAGCAATCAATTGAGTGTTCTATTTATTATCAATAAGTCTATCAATTATTATTACTTTTGTTTTGTTTGGATTTAGTTCAAGGCTTGTATTTAATCTCCACTCACATGTATTAATTTTTCCATAATTATTTGTAAAGTTAGTACTCATAGTCAAAACGAACGAGTTTTATTATTCAAAGTTATTATAGGAATAATTTTCAATAATTAAATAATTCAATTTTTTAAATTTTTTCAATCAGTTCAATATTAATCCCAGTATTCATATTGAAAGGTTAGGGTTTGAAAATACATATAAAAAAAATAAAAATAACAAGCACACGTCATATTCAATCAATTTAAATTACTTTCTTTACATTGCTGGAGCACTTTCCCTATTTTATAGATATCTCGTAGGTTTGGGCACTTGTTGTTTAGACAATATAAAAACCTTAATGGCACCCTTTAAACATTTCCACCGAGAAACAAAAGACACATCAAGTCTTGATCCCTACAATATGCAAATTCCAAATGGCTCAAAATTGGCTATGATGGAAATTCATTTGTATTCAATTTTTTAGAATGTGGAATCATATTCCAACAAATGTGTTACCCTATGCATAGATATAATTACATTTAATCTAGAAAAGCTTAAGAATAATATTAACTAATTTATTTGAAATGTCCCTGATCAAAGGACATTTTTCCCCCAATACTCAATTAGTTAAAGCTGTGTTTGAAGGTATATCGTTTAAAAACTAATATTTGGCTTAACTTAAAAAAAGAAAAAGTTTTCATTGCAATTTCATTGTCATCGCTATTTTTACCAATTATTTCATAAATATCGAGTATAGGTATTTGAATTATTGATTGTTGTAACCAGTTACTGCAAACACGTAAAATTCTATGTGAGAGGCATTTTGCAATCACATCTGGGGTAGAACATGAATTTGAGTGAGACATAGATAGGCTCAGCTATACATTCAATAATTTCAATTGTTTTTACATAATATATAAAGTTAATATAATTGAAGAAAATGTCTATAAATGAATTTTTGTGTTTGTATTTTGTGTTTTGTTTAATTATCTTTGCTTCAATAATATTTTCGTGACACTCATTCATAGTTAATTTTACTTACGCAAATCAATATCATTTTCTAGATTTCTATTAGATATTAAAATAGACTCTATTAGAAAAATTCAATTAAATTATGTCATAAGTACAGATTATTAACACTTAACTAAAAATACCACAAATAATGATGGAACATAAAAATTAATCATTAAATATGCTTACCCGGAAGACATTTAATACTTTTAATGATAAACATAATAAAATAAAAAAAACATTTTTTGTTTCGGATGCTACCTAAAACCATTTAAATTCCATTTTAATTAAAATCAATTCAATTCTTATGAATCTACACAATCTGAAGGATACATTCAACCATTTATATGTATATATATATATATATAAATATGTAAGACAACACTCTAACATTACATAAAATTAAATAGAAACAATAACAGATGTGTATTTTTTATACCAATCTCATATTATGGTATTTTATCAGCCTATAATAAATTATAAGAGATGGTACTCTGCTTTGCTCTTATATTTTAAGTAAAAACATTTTCCTTGAAGATACCTATTTTCTGATAATATTTTCAAGTTGAAATACTATACAAGAAGATTTAATGAACTTAATTCAATTCAAAGAATTTTTATCAGATATGAAAACTAACTGTTTTTAGTATTTTTAATTAAATGACATAAAAATATGTTTCAGACTTATTCATAGTTAATACATATTAGATTTTTATAAAGTTATATTTATTTGCATTTAAAAAATAAATAAATAAATATGTCTAGCAGAAATTTTTAGCAATGAATAATAATAAAGTTTTTAAGAGACATGTGTGAATTTCAAAACAATTTTAATTCTTTTTAATTTTTTTTATTGAAAATATTCTGCTATACTCACACTATTAATCAGCACTTTCTCTGATGAATTTTTAATTTGTCCCAAATCAACAACAAAATCAACAATTTTTCAAACTGACCTTACCTTATTTCTGATTTCTGGAAAATTCATTAAAACAAGGAAAACAGCTGAAAAACTTTTAAATCGGTCGCAAAATAAAGTGTTTTGGCTCTTTTGAGGGAGATGTTGTATCCACGTACGACTTAATGACTATATCCCAAGCATACATACCTTGTCTTCCTAGCTTTACAAAGATATCTTTAATTTTATCCTTTAAGAACGAAAAGGACATTTGAAAGTATCCTTGTTGTTTTGATACTTTCGTAGATAAACCGTTATATTTGTTATGTGGTCTGGAGCATACTTTGACATTTATTTGATGATGATTGATGCTGCTGTTCTGGAAATATCGTAGTTCAAAGTAGAAAATTTTTGAAAATGTCTTTAAAAATAAAATACCTCAAGATTTTACCATAAACCATTTTTTTCCACAATTTTCTACTTTGAACTACAACATTTTTATAACGGTAGTACCAATCATCATCATATAAAAGTTAAAATATGCTCCAGACCGCTGTCTTAAAAGAAACTGAATATAATAGATCAAAAGATATAACGATTTCTACACAACAACATCAAAACAATAAGGATACTTTCAAATGTTCTTTTCGTCCTTAAAGCATAATGTGCGTCATTAAAGATATATATTTTTGGAAATCTAGTAGCACAAGGTATCCTTGAGATATAGTCATTAGGTCCTACGTAGATACAACATCTCCGCCAGAATCCCCATAAAATCTTACTTGATGAAATTCTATGATAAAATTCCGTCCTCAGGATCTCTATATCAATTCGATTTTATTTACTTGACAAATAAAAGGGCCTTAATCTTGACAGAAATTAACAGACAGAGAGAGATAGAAAGAGAAGCATTTGAAAATATTTTATAAAAATTTGAAATCTGCAAAGGATTAGTTATTTCAATGTGTTCATGATAATCGCTCTTCACCGTTCTAATAAAATATATAAAAATTACATTTTCATGAAGAACCTTTATTTTTCTATCTACAACAATATTAAAAAAAAACTCTGATAAAATAATACCAGATCTTACTCTTTTGGTTCCAACCTACATCTACTTTTTTCAAAACTATATTATAAAAAAACAACCTTAAATATGAATTCTATCCACCATTGAATTGACAATTTGAATCGACAGTAATATTTATTTGTATATGTTAACAAATTTATTTTTAATTCATTGAAAGTGACAATCACATACAATGCCTATCACTGCATCCGGAATAGATATGTCAAATTAAAATAAAAAAAAAATTGTTTTCATATATAAAACAAAATTAACTTAATTAAATAAGACTTTGATGTTCTGAAACTAACACCAATAAATCTAATTAAAATAAATAAAGACTTTTTATGAACGTAATAAATTTAATCTTTATTACACTATACATGAATAATAAAGTAATAATAGAGTGACCATTAAATCCATTATCCTTTCACCTTATAACAAACACTTTTAATCAAATATTATTTTACAAATCCATACACACATCCATACATGTATGATACCTACATATGTATATACGATACAATATATAATATGGATGTATCATAAGAACAATAATAGCAGATATCAAAGCTTTAATTCCTAATCGGATAATAACCTTGGTCAAGAAATAAAATAAAGAAGAGAAACAAAAAAAAAAACAATAAATAAAACAAAAATAAAAGTAGAAAAATAAATTTAAATGTTCTGTGGAGCTTCCTTACTACAATAATATTTTTCTATATAAAATTTAATGTTTCCTGGTTTGAATTTATCAAAAAATTTAGAAATCATTAGGTCATATTCGTTCGTCTCTTAAATCTATACCTTAAAACAATATACCTGTAAAAATTTATTCGAATATTTTATAGATACAGTGCTATTCAAAATTTCAAAATTTTAATAACGTTTTTACGAATATTTAAAATTAGAATTGAAAAAAACTGTTTTTAATTTTTAAGTTAATCACTGTTTCCACTTCTTACTGTTACTTTTAAATAAAAATTTATCAAATCACTGTTTCTAAAATACCAGCCGCTACTTTTCAGTACTTTCCGCTACTTTCGGTATTCTCCGCTGGTTTGTGAAAAAAAATCCGCTACTTTTCAGTACTCTCGTTGATTTTTATTGCATTTTAGATACTACCATGTATTTTTTTTCATAATTCAACTCAGAATATTGTGTGATTTCTCAATTACTTGGACCAACACTTTTTACAAATCATATTCTAATTGACTAATTTACAACACGTTCTTTTGACGATACAAAATGTTTTTTTGCTAAACAATTTTTTTTATAACTTTATTTAAGTGGCTTAACAATTACTTAGTAATTACAAATTAAAAAATTATTTTAACTATTACTGAAAAGTCAATTTTACGACCAAATAGTGTCGTAACATAAACAAAAAAATTAACTAAACATTATTATTAATAAAATTTAACTAAACATGTTTTTGGCTGGTTCTCAAAACAAAAATCAAAGGTTAGATATTGGTACACCATTCATTCACTTTTAATTCGTACTGTAGTTTTTTAATTTTTTTTTTAAATGTATTCTTGTCACGGAATAGGTCTTTAGCGCCCACACGAAAGAAAACTTTTTATTGTTTTTTATTTGTTTTTGTTTTTGTTTTTCTTGGGTTTTTTTGTTTGTACTTCCGTTGACCCTCGGATCGGTGAAATATTGTAAACAAAATAAATACAACTATTAAATAAAAATAATAATTTTTGGGGCGTTTTGTTTTTCCAAAATATTGCCCTGTCAATTATCCCTCTTTATATATCCTCAGGTTAAATAATTTCAGAGGTATAAAAATGACTTGAGGAAATTTTTTAATTTTTTTTTTTTTATTTCATTGGAAATTACAATGTTGACAGTATTTAAAATAATTTTCATAATATCTTAACAGTATTATCCTTAAATCCGAATAACGAGATCATTTGTAAATACATATAGGTATATATATACATCATTACATGCTGTACGAGTGTTGATTTTTAAAGACTTATTTTGGATTTAAGGTAAATTTTCTGAAAGGAAATTTAAAAAAAAATTATTCACTTAATTTTCAAATACAGGCAACAGGTTGTAACAATTTAATTGTCTAAAGTACTAATTTTAAAATATTAATTTGTTGGTGAATTTCAAACATAATTTTGAATTTCTCTTAATTAAATAGTGATAAAAAAAGAAAGGTTTGAAATTTATTCACTCTTTATTACTATGTAGTTTTAGTTGTATTCTAGACGGGTCTAATCGTACTCGAAATCTGGTGTTAATTAATATCTGTCATGATTTGAAGTCCAACGAATAATGTTTAATTTATCACATCGTGTCAACTAGTATAAACTTCCCTTGTTTGAAGCAATTGGGAATTTTCCATTATTGGGTTCTGTAAATTAATGCGTTGAGTAACAACTGTATTTTGTTTTAAACTCCTATCAAATTATAGTTCCATATTTCAAAAGTTCAGGTGTAAAATAGCAATAAGAATTGCCGTAACGTACTTAAGGACTTATATATATATAAATAAATAAAACAGAAGTTCAAATACCAAAAGTGTTGCCACAATCAGAAAATTAATCGAAATTTGAAATTATAAATATGACTCGTCACTTCCACGATTATTCCTCTCGGACTCAATTTAAGCGAATGTGCTTAGTGATGAAATACTTAGATCATCATCGGAAATAACTACTCTTATCTGCAGCTAACCTCTTCAATTGACTGTTACTCTCTATGTTTTTCTAAATCTTTTGACGCAACGTGTTCCCTGAGGTCTCTATTTGAAACATTGGTTCGCGATGTTGTCAGACTTCCTCAGAGTATGCACGATCCAACGCCATTACCTATGTCGGATTTCTACGTCTATATGTTTTTAGTTCGTTTTTTGCCACCGCGTTCTGTTATGAAAATTTTTTGTTGCCGACGCATGTTTAGAATGTGCCAGAAGCATCTATTGATAACTGAAACTTTACATGTTTCGAAGGCGTATGAGAGAACAGATTTGACACTCGTACTGAAGCTTCTTATTTTCCTGCCCAGAGATATGTTGTTCGTATTTATTCATGGGAAATCGGATGTTGTGATGTGGAAGTTGTGCGGTGGATTTTGGTTTTAGTTGTATTGACTTTTAGGTTCGCACTTTATTCAGTGGCATACAGCTTTTGGCAACAGATGTGTAAAAACAAAAATTATTAAATGCTGTGCATATTTAATTGTAGTTATAAAATAAATCAAAGTTAAATCTCTTGTTAAGGGTTCAGGTGCTTTTTAACATTTTTGAAATGTAATTGACATCAATTATAATCAAACTAATTTAATTTAATATTTATTCGTTCCAAAATATAATTTGGATATTATTTATCAACTACAATTGAATTTGTTTTAGAATATTATTATTACATTGCCTGCTTAATTATAGATTACAAAAATTACATTTGATAAAAGGAAGGAAAATTGAAGAAAACCGCCTTTTCAATATTTTTGATTTTTAATCAAAAAGAATCTTAGAACGAAAACTAAAAAACTTAAGCAACTAAATATTAAAAAGGCGAATGGTACAAATAGTAAAAACTAAACAATTATAAACAGCCTGCCATTGATTAATAATTAGCCAGCCGTCGAATTAAACAATCACTTGAGTCTTCACACTTAGCAACGAACTTTGTTTGCTTATTTCTAATTTTATCAGTTACCGGGAGACTTATTGATTTTAAATGTATATATTTGTCGTACTGTGATGCAATAGAAAATTTTTTTAGCAATTGCAACTTTAAAAATTTGCAGTTGCAACTTTAAAAATTTTAGAAATTATAAGAAGTAGCTCTCCGTTATTATACTGCCAGAAATTATTTAATCTTTAATATCAGTACTTACTGACCTACCACAAGTCATCTTCCAGATATTATCACACCTAATTTGCCCTATTATCATGAAAACAATCAATTCTAATCATTTTATTTAAATAACGATATTCTCATTACTGTTCAATCTATCTATCTGTGTCCAAATTTAAAATGGTCGTAATTATTTTGAACTGACAAATAGACCTTCTTATGGTTATATGAACAAAGTTTTGTTTTTTATTATAATGTCAAAATTTTTTCTATAAAATATTCCTAATAAACCAAGCTTTTATATAGGTACAATTATTTGCATTGAAACAACCAGTTGTTAAAAAATTTTATCAATATGAAATATTTTTTAAAATTTGCAGTGTCCGAATTAATAATAATGGTTAGGGCTTATATTATCAAGACGAAAGTACTCTACAATAATGATATAGTTTTCTACAACTATTACACAAGGGCACGATTAGTGAAAGTACACTTTTCGTGGTTTTTCGTGTGTTTTCGTTTTTTTCTTCATTCAATCAATCAATGATGTAGGCCGTGGATATCAAAATAAATTTTTAAAAAATTGTCTGTATTTAAGTGAAAGAATTGGCCGAGCAAAAGAAGGAATTTTTCTGCAAAACGGTACAATAAAATTAAACATTTGATATTTATAAAATAAAATAAGAAATAACAGATAGAATGAAACTTTTTTTATAAGATTTTATTATACATCAATTTTCAATAAGTAATATCAATTAATAAATCACAAGGTCAAACATTTCAAAGAGTCGGAATTTATCTACCTGATCCTACCTTCATCCATGGTCAGCTCTAAACAGCAATGTCAAGAGCAACACAATCCACCGCTTTAAAAATTAAAATTCTAGCAGGACCAAGACAGTGGAAAACTGCTAACAGGGCGACTGTAACTGACAATGTGGCATACCTGGAGGTTTTCTAGAATGTTCCATTTTATCCATTTTTTCTATATTATAAATTTTAAAACTCGTTGATAATAATTGGGAAACGGTAATGTCTATTGTATGTAATTATGTATACCAAAACTCTTTGTAAAAGCAGTTAGAATGTTCATCCCATAGACTTGAAATTATATAAAACAAAAATAAAATGATAAAATTGATTTTATATGGACTTCAAGAGTTAAAATTTGGAACTGAATTTGTTTTTAAAACATTCTTTACAATTCCCATAACTTTATATTAAAATTTGGTCAGTATCGTGGCAGTAATGTCGGGATTAAAAATGTTACCTATTCATTTTACTGATCGCTGTAACCGCAGTTTTATAAATACCATTCATAAATAGAGTGAGTATTTTTACTGAAAATCATTGCATGGCAAATAAATTCTTGCACTTGATATTCGAAAATATTAAAGTAAATAATTTAGAACTCAAAAACGAAAGCATCATAAAGTTCTTTACGATAATAGAATAAATTGTTACATGCATAATAATAATAATTGTTTACATCACAACAATAACATTTCATTTTCTTAAGAATTATGCGATAGTGAGAAATTTCGATTTTTTTCTTGAATAATTTCTTAAGTCTGGAAATGAACTAAAAAGTATAGTGAATAGGACATAATAAATAATTTCTTACTAATTTCCTGAGAATTCGTTTTACCAATGCTGAAATGCTGAAAGGTTTTTCAATTTCCTTCAATCATTCTTAAATAATTCTCTTTTTTAATATTTGTTTTTTTTTTCTTCTAAAACTTTTTTGAAAAGTTTTTAAAAAATAAAATAAACTTTTAGAAAAGTTTTAAAATAATATTTGTAACTTATTATTTAGATTGCTAAATAGAATTTCAAAAGAATTTTTGAATTTTTTATTTTTCACTTTTTTTCCTTCACCTGAATTTCAATTCTATTTCAATGCATGGTAAATAAACTCTTTCTTTTTATTCAAATTATTTTTTTATTGATGTAAGTTTACTAGTTTTTTTTTTATATCAGCAGCAGGATAGTTTTCTAAGAATAGTTTTGAAATTAGTTTTTAAACTTAAATTTAGTAAGTACTATCGAACCACCCCCCCCCCAACTGACGTTAATTCATTTAAATTGAATTTCATCGTTGACGTTCGTTTGAAGTTTTGAATTGAAGTTGCAACTAATTACGATAGGGTATAAAAAATTGGAGTTGAAGTTTATTTGTGATAACTCCATACAAATAAAAATGTTATTACTTTTGTTATACTTTTTTAAAGTCCTGTTGTTGAAATTTTGATGGTAGAATTAAGAAAAAGTGGATTTCAATAAATTAGAGTGGAGTTTTGAGACCCGTAAGGGGCCGCAAAAAAAAATTTTGTTATTTATATTATAGATCTTGCCATCCAAAGTTTACTGCTGATAATTAGGATATCAATAAATTGGAGTAGGATGGAGCAGGATTGGAGTAGCTTTGAGATGACAGAACTCTACCAACAAAAATGATGTTATTTTTGTTGTATTGTTTTAAAGTCTTGTTGGAGACATTTTTGACTGCACTACTATTTTTCTTTTTTTTTTTTTTAATATAAATTTTATTTTTTCCCACTGTTTTTACATTCTAGCACTAGTCTAGCCTACAAAAATTTACAAAAACAGTTATTTATTTCTAATTTTATTAACATCTAAGTAATTTTTTCGTTATTATGGTATACAGGGTGGTCCGGAGCAAAAAGTTTTTAAGGGGTGAATCCTTCGAGTATTTTAGGAAAAAAATTGTTCTAGAAGAGGGGTCTATCTTTAAATTTACCTGGGCTACAGAGGGTTAAAGAAAATCGGATTAGAAAAATTATGTCTAAAGAATATCCACTACAGCTCAGAAGAAATTGAAACTAGAGCAACATCTTCTTCATAGCTGTTTTTTAGAATTAATACACCTAATTAACGGTATATGTTGAATGAGTATCAGACCTACCGTTTTTGAATAATAACTGCATAAACTTAAAATTTTGCTTTTAAAAACTGAAAATTTTGTAAAAAACATTGATTATCTCGAAAAAATTCGCTAAGTTTTTTTTTTTTTTTATTGTATTGATCCGCTACATCATCCCCTACAATTTTTTCATACACAACTTTCATATCAGACTTGCCGTTTTTCATGTCAAATCATAAATTAGCGAATGTTTTCGAGATAATCAACGTTCTTTACAAAATTTTCAGTTTTTAAAAGCAAAATTTATGCAGTTATTATTCAAAAACGGTAAGTCTGATACTCATACAACTGTTCTTTCTGGTATGGACACTTCAAATTTTAAATTTTCTCCGTTAATATTGCCCGGGTTATAATCAATAGCTTTACATGTAGCTCGTATAATGGTATAATAGAGGGACATGATTACGGTTTTGAATATAACCGATTTTATCTAAATAGATAAAATGCTTAAGAGCTATGAAGCCCGTGAGCGAGGTCTTTTTGATGTACTCCTCATTGTGGTAGAATATATGCGATATTAAACCATTTTCTGGATTGTTTTATGCTTTATCATAATGTCTTTGAATTAATTTTATAATATAATTATCAATTCTAATTATGTTTGCTTCCTTGTACAAGTATTTATTAGAGTATAGTAATGATTGTATTCGGAATTGGGCTTTCCATATATATTAGTACAAACTCTTATGCACCTTCTTTAAAATTTTCGGAGGGTTTTCATTAAGCTCGCACTGATTTTGTACCATATTAGTGCACCATATATACAAGCGTTGGTTTTATTAATGCTTGATAACATATAATTTTAACTCTTTTATTAATAATTTTGTTGTAAAAAAGTTTTTTTTGAAGTCATGAAAGCTTTGTTACCTTTTAATATACCATATTTGATTTGCTCAATATAATTTAAGTTACGATATAATTCGTCGCTCAAACCGTAAACTAGGAAAAAGGCGTAACTAGAAAAAGTTAATTCCGGGTAAAACGCGGTTAAAATATTTTTATAATTTTTTTTTTTAATTTTTTGCCATATTTTCAATTAAGTCGGGTTTTTTCAGTGTCTGTTGTTTTTAATAGTTTTTATATGATTATTTTGAGTATAGCCCAATTTACAGTATGCCATAATTTGTTTTTGAACAAAAGATGTGCAGTTACGTCTTGCTGTAAAAATAAAAATTTGTGTTTCGTAGTACTAACAAAAAATAGTTAAAATGCGTTTTTCGGGAACTTTGTATTTCGGGAACACGCTTTGATGATAGACTATCGAATAATGTTTGTTTGTGGCTTCTTCTAAAAAATATATTATGTGGTTCTGATTTTAATACCACCATTTCAACAATTTTTGTCCAATTTATTTTTTTACCGTTATCAAATTTTCGAACATTTAAAACTCTTCTAACTTGTGAATATAGTTTGAGATCTAACATATTGTAAAACTTCATCTCACAATATAATGTTGTTTTTTTCGAGCTAGAGCAAAAATTGAGAGTGATTAATATGGAAAAAGATGTCGCCCACATTTAATATCGCTGTGGAAATATAGCTGTGATTATCTTCAATCTTTTTATTATCTTCAGATTTATTCTCTTTATACATTTACTGGTCGGCATTATCTGCAAAAGCATTGATGCCATTACTGAATTTTTATTTTGTCCATAACAGCCGTAACAAAAACACAAAAAGCCGGAATTAATTTCTTCGGCGTCTTGTGGATCACAATCGGATAAATATAAATACACACACGTTGAAATTTCAGGTGATCGTCGCTTACTTATTCCATTCCATGTGTAGCAAAAGCAATTTTTTGTTGACAAATTATAAATTGTGAAATTGAAAACAGAAAAATGTCTCTTATAAAAAATGAAGACTCGGTTGAAATAGGTAAATGAATTACCTGTTGTAAACCAAATACTGTACTTATAACTTTGACATTACTACTGGAGGACTCAGCTTTACATTTTTCCTTTATTTGTTTTACAAGTGTTTTCTCCGGGATGTGATATTGATAATGTTCTTCTAAATTCTGGTTTTCTTCTCCAGTTGCTTTGTGATACTTATTGCAAAGGTGAGCATTGGTCTTTTTTGGGGTTATGTATAGACAAAACTTTAACTATGGAATATTTTTGAATAAAACTGAGGACTTGCAAATAACCCGATACATGTAGTGCATTTTAATTAAAGTTAAGTCTGGATGCATATATTCTGTAGAAGAATTGTTTCTACAGTAATGCAATTCCATGCGAAGAATCCGATTGATGTGTTGGTTTACGGATTCATGTAATTGAAGATCTCGTTCTTTGTTCTTTTCTACACGTCCACTACGTTTGTCATGTTCAATACTGCCATCATCTTTAAATTTTTTAAAAACTCACAAATTTTTCAGGCAAGCACAACTATTAAAAAAAAATAATTTGCAGACAGGAACCTTCCTCCCCAAATTTGGTAATGTATTTTTTCTCCTGGAGGGACCCTTAGTTGTGCACCTCTTCGTTTTTTCACATGAAACGTACCGAGCTATGTATTCTCTTTGTTTCCCATAGTTACTTCTCTGGAGCAGCCTTCCACAACAAAATTTTCAAGTATTTTTTGTTCTAATATGTCGTTAGTCTCATATTCTAATTCCCAATGCGGATCTTTGACAGTATCATCAGAATCAAAATAATTATCATTGATTTTTCTCTCATTAGAAGTATCCATAACTTAATCGTTATGTGTTTTATTATGAAAATTTCCAGAGTTTTCGTTGCTATCATGGCATTTGTTTAAATCAGTACTTAAATTTACATCTAATACTGTTGAAGATGAACTAGCTTTATTTTCTTTATTTTCTTCATATTTTACCGGACATTTATTTTTAATCACTAATTGGTATTAATTGGACTCAGCTGAAGTTCTTTTAAGAACGTTATCTACCATTGTTCTTCCTCGATTCATGATAATTGGTTTGGTATTACAATAAAACTAATCTTACTGTAGAAAAAAAAACAATAATAAAAAAATTATAAGCCTTACTTGCAATATTAAGTGTATAAATTTTTAAACGACAAAAAGGCGTAAATGTCTTACGCCGTTAGTGTAAACCCTATTAGATTAAGAGTGATATATGTCTCAATTACAAATCGATATCTGAAATGACGAAATTTCAAATTAGAAAATTCCAAAATCCCATAATCCAAAAATTAAAAACTTTCAATATAAAAGTTAACGAATTTTATAGTTGGTTACAAAATGAGCATTGCACCGAGCTCAGTTGAAAATAAATTTTGTTAAAATAATTTTAAAGCAATTCTGTTTTTGCTTAACTTCGAACATATTTCAAATATTCAAGGTAACGACGTATTTTTTAATCAAAACTACTTTAATAGAGCAACTATTATGACATAAGCAAATTAAATTTTTCAATGCTTTTGCTTAATCTCATGTCTATAAAATGACAACTAACACAAAAAAGATACGGATACAAATTATGCGGCTTCAAAACCTTGAGTCTTTCTATTAAACCATAATTCTAAATCTCTTATGCCGAAAATTAACAGGGTCTTGAATAAAATATTATTACTGTTTTTTTATAAACAAATAATATTTTGAGCTTCTTTATTATTAAAAAAACTATAACGATATTAATATAAACTGAATGTGGATTAGAATCAAATGCAAAATCTAAAATTACCCAAAATCCAAGAATCCACAAAATGAAAAAGTTTAAGGCACTTAATAGTTCAGTGTATAGTGAACATTATACCGAATTGGGTTGAAACTAAATATTGTTGAAACAATATAGCCCAGCAATTATTGAAATGATAGCATAAATATTTTGTATATGAAAGTTTGTAGTGATTATGATTATGTAATGTGATAGTAAATAAAAAATATTTTTGTGGTAGTCCGTTACGAAATTTTATAAAATAAGATTGTAAAAAATAAATTTTATGTAGCAAGACACTCGAGTGTAGTAATGTAACGACCGAAGGAGCACTGCGTTCAAATCCCGTGAAAACCGAAAAAAAATTCAAATGGTGAAACTTACTGAAAATGTAATTTTCAATACAACCACATTGATTCAAGTATAATTTAATAATTAAAAAAGATATAATATAACTAATTAAAAAAAATAATATAATTATATATAATTATATTAATATAATTTGATAAAAAGTCCCACATTTCGAAAGGGAAAATGACCTATAAAGTTGGCGTACAGATTTATCTGTAGCATCAAATTTTAAAATAAATAAATAAATAACTTTTGTAATGCACAGTTATCACCCCAACCCTAAAATTAATCTTAGCAAAGATATTAGCTAAATAATAAGTTTTTTTTTAATCTAATAAAAGCCACTATGGTATCATTATAACATTACTAATTATGTTAATATAAATTGATGAAAATTATCATATTTTGAAAATTTGATACGATACTTGATCCGAATTGCAGCATGGTGAAAGTTGAAGAATAGCTTCAAACTGTCTATCAAATAACAAAAAATACATATAGTCATGTATAAAAAGAATTAAATAAAATAATATTTTCCATTAATCAAAATTTTTTTAAAAAAAGGTTTATACCCAAAGAAAATAAACTTTGCATTTGCTGATGGCTATACTGATGGAACCATGTTTGCTTAATAAAGATTCCAAGCATCCGATATACATACTGACAGAGCAATACATACACTGTATCAGCTTTTCCAATACATAAAATATATTCTTTACGATTGCCCAATTCTCGCTACACTTCGACAGGTTTGGTAGTATATATGTTTGATGATCTAGAGATATCTTATACTTTTTTCAAATATATATAAACTGATTATGGCTATGACCTTCTTCGTGGAACAGATAATGATTCAATTTGTGCTATTCGGGATCGATATAGGTCCTAATGCGGCCTACTGTTAAGCTATGTGACGAATGACTATAGATTTTATGCTCTTTTAAAATATTTAAACTAAATTAGCTAAATAGTTATCATATTCACTTTAGTTGAATATTTATTTCTTTGTTTATATAATACCCATCACATTATAATACATTTCATTTTATTTTGAATTTAAAACATTTTCCTAAAATAACCCATTATCTACCAATCCACAATTCTTCAATTAAAAGCTTAAAATAATTTAATTTTTCTATAAATTGACAAATCCCTTCTATTCTACTCTCCCTTCTCTATTCTAATAAATAAAAACTTTCATTTTATATTTTTCTTACCTCCCATTTAAAATAATCAATATATATTTCGAGACATCAGCAATAATTATTAATCCTTGAATTTTTGATGAATTGCAGACATTTTCAAAAACAACAAACAAAATAGTAATAAGAATAAAATCGAATATTAAAATTAAGAGACAGTAATTACTATTCATAAGTTCTTAGAATTACCAAAAATAAAAAAAAAGAACACAAATAACAAAAACAAAACAAAAAGTAATATATTTTCTTATTATGATGATTACTTAAAATAATAAGTTTAGATCCTAAATTCAAGACCACATCAAAAAAAATAAATAGAAGGTGGAAACAAGGAAAATACAAAATTTACTGCTCGATAAACATTAAACGATTTTCTTCATATCCAATTCCAAAATTAGGAATCCTGTGACACTAAATTTTTGCCATATTTTTTTTCTCTTTCTTTATTTTACTCTACTCTATAATTTATTTATATCACCTCCCAAAAAAAAGAATCCATCATGTTGCTGTCAAAGTTTACAAATTATGATTTTCGATAAATAGATTAAGGCAACTCATGCCAAAATAATTTATTTCTATGTTCTATGAGGTAAAAGAGAAAATGCCTATTAAATTTATATAAGAGTATATAGGTATACAAGGAGTTGGGTTGAATAAACTAAGAAGAAAAATTTACTTCGAAAATTCATTTAACAATAATTAACAAAATATTTGATTAGGTCATGTTGGAAATTTTCGATATCGAATTTGAAAAATTTTATCCTCAAACATTTTGTTGGACGGAGATAGTTGTGAATTTATTTTCAAATATAATTTTTGATTTTTTGTGACCTACAATAATTGGTATGTAGTATGTGATAGTATCATCACAGTAAAAATTAATGAATTCTGTTGTAACAGTAAAAATACTCTAATTTTATTAATTGATGAATTGAACATTTTATTACAAAAGTTTTGAGAAATTAGAAAAGTTTTTTTTTTCCGAAAAATAATTAATGAGTTTTAAGTATAATGAAAAGAATTTGATAAGAATAAAATAAATTTCATATCTATACAAATCGATATAATGAAGAGGTTGTTAGAAATAAGGTTTATTGTAAATGGGGAGAGGAAAATATCTCATCACAATGTATAATAAATATCTACATGTTGCATGTTATTCCATAAAATTTAAACATACTCAGTCTACAATTTTCAACTGGTCCGAGTTAAATTAGAGGTGGGTTGAATTCATATGTACTAAAACCATGTACTAAACATATGAACTCTATTCAATGCATATAATATTTAAAAAAAAAAAAAAATGAGGAATTTTTACAGATTTCTGGGGCCTTTATTTCAATGTAGGTGTACTTATGTGTACATTTCAAAAATTCAAAGCATACTATGTTCGAAACCAAAAAGGCCCATTGCTAAAATTTGTTGCATTCCAAAACTTCTTGAATGCAACCTAATTAATCATTTTTATTCTTATTCTAAATCATTTATTTCTATAGACCAACACGGTTTTCAGAAAGGAAGGTCAACTGTTACCAATTTAATAGAATTCGTTTCTGAAACTCTTAATGCTATGGAATCTGGGCAACAAGTTGACGTCCTATTTACGGATATCAGCAAGGCATTTGACAAAATTTCTCATGATTTAATACTAATCAAGCATAAAGCAATAGGTTTTTCTGATCACAGTCTTAAATGGATGGTCATATTTATCTAATAGGGAATATCAGGTCTGTTTCCGCTCCTCACTTTCTTGCCCCTTTGTTGCTTCATCTGGGGTGCCTCAGGGTAGCCACTTGGGTCCACTTTTCTTTATTATTGCAACGAATGATGACTCACAATATGGTATCTCATATTATGGTATCAGCTAAGTTAAGTTGTTTGGCTGATGACTCCAAAATTAGCAAAACCATTATGTCTGTTGATGATTTTACTCTACTTCAAAATGATCTTAACAATTTTGCCGAATGGTGCTCTATTAACAACCTTGAATTAAATGCATCGAAAGGTCAAGTTGTTAGTTTTAGTAGAAAGCCACAAAGCTCTATTATTGAATTTGATTACCATCTTGGGAATCAAACCTTAAACCGTTCTGAGCTAACTCGTGATCTAGGTGTTATTCTCGATCACAGGCTCAATCTCAAAGCACATTTTAATTCCATTATTAATAAAGCTAATTCTACGCTAGGATTTATAATGCGCTGGGCCAAAGAGTTTACAGATCCGTACATTAAAAAATATTTATATATCACATATGTTAGACCAATACTTGAATAATGCTTCGCAAGTTTGATCTCCATATCGTAATGTTGATATTTCACGTATTGAATCAGTTCAGCGTAAATTTTTACGCTTTGCACTACGTGCTTTTTCATGGTCTGACCCTTTTCAACTTCTTCCTCATGAAGATAGGTTGCTTTTGATTAACCTGAAATCTCTCCAACAACTTCGATTGGTGGCTGATCTTACGTTTATCCGCCAAATTATTGCTGGGAATATCCTGGCACCTAAAATTATGGATTTGATAACTTTTGGACAGAATCCGCGTAAGTTACGTTCCGTTACGACCTGTTTAATATTGCTAACCATAGTACTGACTACGGTAAATTTCAGCCTGTGTCTAGGATGTTACGTGAATCTAACTCGAGAGCAGCTTGTTTTGATACTAACCTTAGTAAAAGAAACTTAAAATTAAAACTGTATAATAGATAAATAGTTATGGAATTGATATTTGGTCCTTTTTTATTTTCTTTTTGTATTTGTTTTTTTTTCTTTCTTATATTTTCAACATTCTAATACTAGGGTTTTCCTTTGATGAAAGATCATTTTCAAAAGTTTTCAATTCATGATGCCTGTGAAGATAATATAAATTCTTATTGCCATGTTATAAATGACATACAATACAATTTTGTAAGGAGATTTCATAATTTCAAAATATTTGATCCGTTAATTAACTTTATTAAATATCCTGACAAGTTCGATTTGGAAATTCCTAAAATTGATCAGTTAGAATGGTTAATGTTAGAGAATTTAGAAGTGCAGTTGGCAGAGTTTCAATCATACTGTATTTGGAAGCAGAAATTTGTAGAGTTGAGGCATGAAATAGAAAATAATTAAAAAAAAGATTAAATGAAAACATGGACAATATTTTGTTCGCTTCCAGCGACATTTAATGCGATGAACAAATTTTCTTTAGCTATTCATACAATTTTTTCATCAACGTATAGCTGTGAAAGCTTATTTTCGTAATAAATCACATAAAATCTGATGTACCAATGATGTACCAATGAATCTGAAGAGGTTTGTATTTCATTAAAATTGTCAAACTATCATCCTGATATCGATGCATTATCGAAAACTATTTAACAACAAAAATCTCATTAAAAATTATGTCAGCGAATTATAGAAATAAATGTATATATTATTTTTGGATAAGGCACGGCCCTTTCATTTTATCAAAATAATTTGTATTGGCGTTCAATCAAAAAAAGATTCGCCATCCCTGTTATAGAGGATATATTTCGATGAGATATTTACCATTTAAGGCTCAACCACAATGAACTTAAGTTGGCTTAAGCTAATGTCAAAACTAAACGAAAAGCCAGCTTAAGTTTTGTAATTTGCTTAAGTTACCCATAATAGACTTTAGCTAACTTAAGTGATTTTGACTATTGTTAAATTGTAAATGTAAATAAAAACACGTAGATAAAACAGAAGTTTTTTTTTAAATATAAATTATATTTTGTTTGTTATTTTAATTTTGTTTTTCACATATATTTTAAATTTTATTATTAATCGAATTTGGTTTTCAGTGTTATCTTAAATATATTTTAATTATTGTTTTTATTTTTTTTTTCCTTTTATTATTATTATGTATAATTAGTTTGTTATGAAGTATGTAAATTATTAAGTAATTAAATTATTTTATTATATGTCACAAATTTTCAATAAGTAATAACAGTTCCTAAATCAAATGTCAAATTTCCGTACAGAACGTGCGAATGAAATCGCATTTTCCTTAAGCCAGCTAAAGCTAACAAAAACTTAACGAAATTCTCTGATATTCCTATTATCGTTGCACAATACAATTTACATGTAATCGTACATTTCTTAAGCCAACTAAAGTTCATTATGGTTGGGCCTTAAATTTGTGTTATTTAACTCCAAAAGAAATGTTAGGAAATATTTTTACTGTCACAACAATATTGTACCAATTGTATATCATATAAAATTAAAATTATATTCGAATATTAATTCTAATACCTTCATCCGAAATGTAAGTGAAGTAGGTGATTCAGTTTTTAATTAGTCGCAATAATTGAAGAAGGAAGTAAGTTAGTTCTGAAATATCCACCTTAATTTAGAAAATTTGATATATCAGTAAAAACAGTCTGATTATCAAAAATAACGAATTTTAGACGTAGGAGTAAAGCTTGAATTGAATTGTAATACTTTCGGAAGATGTACAATAAACGACATGATATATTTAATAAACTCCAGGATAATATCATTTATTTATTTAGTTTCTTATTTCAATCTACTGAATAGTCCCTCACAGATCTGGCTTATAAAATATTTAAAATAAAAATTAAAATAAAAAAAAAGAAGATAAAAATGAAAAAGAAAACTAAAATTCAAATATAACTATAATTTCAAATAGAAAATAACCTTAACCGTTATGTGACTGACGAGATACCCGGGTACCTTCTAAATTTTCAAACCACAAAAAAAAAGGTTCTGGAAGAACTAAACTCAAACTCCCTGACAACTCCTAACTAGCTGTAAATTTACTGATTTTAAAGATTTGGATTTTTATAATCAATGGAAGTCGAGATCTACCCTTGTTTTGAAAAACTACCTTCACGAGGTGGTTGTGTTTATAGAATACCTGTGTACCTCTATACATTTTGTGTGGAATTCTATATATGTTGCCATTTTTTTTTTTTATTTATTTTTAAAGTTATTTTTACTTTTATTTTTGAAAATTGTTATTTTATTTTTATTTTTTTTACGTATAAAATTTATTTTTCAAAGTATATATGATAATTACATAAAATATTTAGAAAAAAAATTAATGGTTCGCCAACGACTATGGTATTTAATGGACAAGCTTGGATATTTAATTTGCAAAGCTCAAATTTCAAATCTTTCAGGAACCTTCTGCGACAATCAGTGATGGAAAATCTTGAATGATGATCCATATAAATAGTATATGCTGCCAGTCCAGTAATATCAACCATATTGTAAAACAATGCCAGTGGCCAACTATTGGTTCTTCATTTTACAGAATATTTACCCAATAATTTGTCCATATTGTCAACACATCCTTTGTATTACAGATTTATTATAAATCGATAAATGTATATTTATATGTATAATACAATATATATACATATATTTACAATATTTTAAAATATATGGGTACGAAAAAAATTTTTTTTATATAAAATACATGAAAGTACACGGGTACATCGTCATCCTGATGAAGGTGTTTGGATTGTCACTCACATAAGGGCTAAAAATAATAAAATTTCAAAACAAAAATGGCATCAAGTAAGAAAATAAGTTCAAATTAAATTAATAAGTAAAATTAATAAATAATAATAGTGTAATAATAATAGTAATTGTAATGATAGTAAATTCAAATAATAACAGAGTTCTAGTATAAAATTCTAGTTAAATAAAATTAAGAAAATTATTGTAAAGTATTAAAAAATGTGATGATTTGTTTCCGAAAAACCTACTTGCTATAGTTGAAGCCAATTAGCGAGAAACTGTTGTATAGTTCGTTATATTTCTATGAAAACATAAAAACCTTTGGCTTCTGAAATCGCACACTGATGATGCACAGATATTATAAAGGCGAATAATAGGTAGACAATTTATTCGGAATCATAGGAAAACATCACGGAGTAAATAAGTTAATAAGTTAATAATTGACATTTAGCTAGATAGCCAGTGCTATAAGGTTGCAGTTGAACTTGCGTAGTTGTTTGACAATCCTCATCCGATTTGATAATCGCAAATAGTTTAGTATCGTCAGCAAATGATACGATCAAAACCTTAATACCGAAGTCAACATTGTTCATAAACAATAAAAATAACAGCGGTCCAAGATGAGTTCTCTGCAGAAAACCAGACGTAGTTTGCTATATATAAATTAGTATTTGTAGGCCTTTCTTCCATAAAACCATGCTAATTTGAAGATATATTCTCTTTAACCAAGAAATACATTTTATCTGTCATAATGTCTTCGAAACGTTTCATTATAATTGCATGTAATTGCCTAAGTCAACAAATGGTGGATGACTTTGCGAATTTATTCTTGGTTGCGGTTTAATAAACACTGATTTAAAATATTTAGCGAAAAAATTACAAGTTGAAACTGAATCAATAGCTGTTTCATTTATGTCGAAAATACCTTGAGAAAATCCAGAGATTTTTTTACGGATTCATGTATACTATTAATAAAATAAAGTAAGTACTTATGTATAAAAAGTAAAAATTACTATAGAGTCCAAATTATACATACGAAGTTGATAGGATTTGATGAAAATTTGTACCGATAAATAAAAGAAAGCTACTCAAAACAAAGAAAAGCTAAAAGATTACAAATAAGGTCAAACTTTACTATTAACTGTATAATCAACTTTATTTATAAACCGGATATTTAAAAAAAAAATATTATACGGTAATGTTATAAGGGATCCGGGTAAACTATATAAATTAATTATTATCATCTTTTTGAAATATTTACAAACGAAATGCTATCATGACAGAATACTGTAATGAAAATGATAAATTTTCTATTAAAGAATTAATTGCTGTTTGTATATTTGGAATGTGTACAGGATGTCTCATTTGAAGTTTAAGGTTTACATATTTGAATGTTAGAAATTAATTAATTAATAACTTAACACTTGTTAAGGGATTCACAGTTTTATTTTTTAATAAATAAAATCGCTATAAATATATCCAATCTATTTATCAAAAACATTATTCCTATTACAGATCCTAGTATGAATTTTTTTTTTTTCTTCCATTTAATATTTACAATCTGAATAATTTACAATTCAATAAGTTAAATAACTTTGTGTTTTATACTGGCTTGAAGAGAAGTATCCTAAGATAACACTTCTTTATTTATTATATATTATATTAAATATCGCATTGAATTTTACGTTTTAATCTTCTGGGGCCTAGATCCCTCCTTGCCAGGATGTTTGGATGTACTTCCAATTTACTTTTGTACTTTGAGCAGTATTTTGATATTTCATCATGTACTGAAGGAACCTGCAAATCGTTGTGGATTAAGCTATTTGGCACGAACCACGGAGCATCGACCATCATTCTCAGGACTTTTTTTTGAAATCTTTGAATTACATTTATGTTGGTTTTAGCTTTTAAGAATAACTTTGTACAGCATCACCTTGTTTTCCAACGACAATTCTGATCCTTTATTCATTAACCAATATAAGCTTCTCAGCTTTTGTCCCAATATTGCACGCTTACAAATTATGAGCATTTTCCATGTTAAACGCCTATTAAGATGAACCCCTAAATATCTGACATAATACTCCTGAGGTATGACGGTATTGCTCAAAGTTACTGGGGGACAGTTACCTTTCCTCAGTGTAAATATCACATGGGTTGTTTTGTTTTCATTGACTTTTATTTTCCAACTGTGGAGCCAGCTTTGCAGCAATTTGACTGAAGTTCCGCTGACGAAGATTTGAAACTCATATGTAGTATGAATTTTAATAATTTAAAAAATTATTAGGGTTTGCAGTACCGAAGAGTTTCTTTAAAACCGGTATTTCGGTACTGATGTCAATACCGAAACCGGGAATACCGGTATTTTCGGTAATCAAAAACAGCTTATTTTATTCAAGTCAGCGATAAGAAAAATATAATTTTTAAAAAAAAAAAACATTCTTTATTTCATTTTTCGAAAAATTAACTGAAATTATAAATTAAATAAGAAAATTAAGAATAATGAAAATCATTTAAATATTATTTTTGTTTTAAGAAATAGGCTTTTAAAAAGCATAAATTATTTATACTAAATGATCGAAAGCATCGACCGAGTTTTGGTTAATAAGAGCCCTGCTGCTGAAAAGGCTCTTTCTGCTTCAACACTGGTAGGTCGCACTGTTTTAAATAACATTAAAAAACATGGTTACGAATATTTCTTCACGAATATTTGAAAATATAATTGGTCATAATCATCATCAGAATCCGGGTCATCATTGTCTTCCGTTTCATAATTATCTTCTACATATTCTAATTTCTAATAGATTTTTTTTAAAAGATAATTGTGAAAATATATAATGTTTTTGATTTGAAAAAATAGGTTGCTGCAATTCAAATTAAAATTCAAAATATTTTGAATTTTGGTGCACAACAAAAGTAGAAAATTAAACTTTTTTTAATGAATGGTCTGGTGAAAAATTCCAAAAATTTTACAAATTTATTAGTCAATACCGAAATACCGGTTTTCTTGGTTCGGTACTGTCGGTATTTTGGTTTTAATATTCTTCGGTAATACCGGAATCCCGGTTTCGGTAATACCGGTAATGGAAACCCTGTATTATATAGATTTCAAAGAAACCATAATGTAAGTTATAAAAACCAAACAAAATTTCAGCTTGGTTAAACTTAAATTTTAATAGAATTATAGTAAAAAAAACTATATTTATTTAGAAATTAATTATATATCTTTTTTAAATTTAGACAGATTTTAAGTATGAGTTTGAACATTTGTACTCATTATAGAGTGATTAACAAACTTCAAGCGCTTGATGATCCTACAAAACTAAACAAATAAAACGAAGAATCATCAAATTCATAATAAAAATAATCACATTTGAATATTAAACACAATTCCTAATTTAAAATTATAAAAATTTTAAAAATTCCAAAGTCATAATCCCAAATCACATTATACGATATTAGAAAATCAAAAAATCTCAATATAAAATTGCAGTTTAAAAAATAAAAATATATAAGAGTTTAGGGATTTTATAGTTGGTTACAAAATAATGGTCTTTTTACAGATTGTATTGATGTATGCGAGATTTTGAACCAGGAGGGATTTCATAGTTGCTAACAAAATCAGGATAATACGTTTTTCCAGAATATATGTATGTATATGGGAGTAGTTTACGTATGTATATCGGCAATTTTGAGTTAGCGGGGATTTCATAGTGTGCTACAAAAACAGGGTAGTTCGAGTAGATTTTGAACTATAAAATATTTTTATGTTGCTTATACAATCAGAACTGTACCTTTAATAAAATATGCATATAGTTATATTGGTTATATTTGTTATATTTGTTATATTAGTTATATTAAAACACTTTCGGTTTAAACTTTATTATGTAATATATTTTACAAATTTTATTATTGTTTACAATTTACAGTTTATATTATTTTTATATTTACAATTTATATTATTATTTGTATAAGTTATTTTAATTGTACAAAGTACTTGTACACTCTTTGATGGTCTTAGAAGGAGAGTGAGCAGTCTAACTCTGAAAGATACTGTTTATATAATGGTATTTGGCAATCAATGGCGGAAACGTGCAACCGGATATGGTTACCGGATGTTGTACTACGTGGATCAACATGCGCCACCCGGTGACTGACTGTACCATACTACCATCTGTTATTTCAATTATATAACTATATTTATATCCAGGATATTGAATTAGCAAGGATGTTATATGTTAGTAACAAAATTTTCAGTTCTGCAAACTGCCTTGACTCACCACTGGCATATACATCCAAATATTTAAATAATATGCAAGGTCATAAATATATTAAAAATAATAAATAAAATAATTTAAATTCAGGATTCATGGCATTTTGTAATTTGGTAGTTCGTAATATGATACTGTTGAAAAGTTTAGGATTTTGTTTTTGGAACTGTCGAATTTTTATAGCTTGGGGTTTCCTATACAATACTAATTATTAAATTTTTTATACAAAATTTCAAAAGAGAAAATTCCTTTTCAAAGAGCCATATTTTTTATCCAAAAAGTAATAAAAACCAAAAAAAATGATATTATGCAATATAAACTGAGATTGAGATAACTTTATGATAATCCACGTATCATTCCCATAAATTAGATTTCCTCAACAATAACATCTTAATTTTCTCCATATTATTTTAACTATTTTCGAAAATTAATTCCGAAATACTCTTCTTACTACATCAATAAGTATACATAATTTAATTAAGTTATCATTCAAGAGAAAATGGGAGAACATTTACCACTGACATTATTTACCACACTTGATTTGTTTTAAAATCAATATACTTTCAATTTCACCGTTTTGTGAAGAAAAAAATCAATCGTATACTACTTTTCCTACTTTTTCGCCCGACGGACAGGATAATGATGATGACAATACCTTACTCACAAAACCTAGAATATTTCAGTTTTATATGATATCTATTCTAATATAATATGAAGATTGGCTAACATGCAAAAACCTCAACTAGAAGATGCAAATTTACAGTTGAAGAATATTTTGACCAAACACAATAAGCAACAAATAACTCTACCATGCTGGATGTACTATAATCAATATTACGTATAAACTATAATCATTATTACATATAAAAGTATGTACCTGCAGTAAAATCCTCCAGGAACCAGAAAACATCGAACAAATAGAACTGAATGAAGGTTAATACATCCAAAGAGATGGCTAAATTTAATTTTTCTGCGTGAGGAAGCAAAACGTAATACAATGTAGATTTAAGTTGAAGATCTGTGCTCCAAAGACCAATAATTAATAACAAAATAAATAAAAACTGCTTTTACTAAAAACCACCCTGTATATTAAATTTTTTGTTTGTAAAAAAGAAAACATATTTATAGCAGTTATAATTGAATTTTGTGACACGTACATTAAATCCGGTTAATAGTTCCAAATCTCAATTATCACACTCTAACTGGTACAAACTATGTCAAGGATTTATTTTTTTTTTTTAATAATAAACAAATAAAAACAAAACAAAAAAACAGGATATTTCACAATATTGCTTTTTTAATGAATTTTAATACAAGTGAAATTTTTATTTCGCATTGTAGGTTGATATACATTATGTACATAATATATACATAAAAATATGTAAATGTATATATTTTTGTACATTTGTAGTTAGTTTTCTTAAAAGGATTTAAATCAAATGTACAACAAGATATTTTCATATATAGGTACTCCCGTACAATAGACGAATAATTACATATGCAACCTCATACATCATGTATACACATACACACATATTCTTAATGTTAGATGGTTCAAATAATCTAACGAAGTATAATTCTATTTTCTTTTTTTAACTATTTTTTCTTTTTTTTGTACAACTTCCTTTATTATTTTATGGTACCTGTAATCGTAATGATATTTATGTAGAAATGTAGAAATTTATCACAGTTCAGTAAATAAGAAATTTTTTGTTAAATTTACAATAACTGTAAAATTCTCATTTTTGTTTTTGTATACAGAATTTATTTTGTATGAACATAGTATTTCATAATTTTAGTATTTTATTCTTATAATTAAATTTTGTTTTAAATTTAATATGTGAAAATAAAATTTTATTAAAGAAAAACAAAATTGTAAAAAAATATCATAAAAATAATAAAATAAAAAATTTAACTTTCCTACCGTTTCCATCTAGTGCCAGATTTATTCAAAGTATGAAGAAGAGGTTCCTTGTGCCTTTGAAACTTCTCCTTACTATACGATCTTCTGATGATTCTTAGTTCAAACACATAATATTAGTACATTACGAATAAATAACATATAAATACATACGGCATTTGTATGTCCTAGCCAAAATGACAATCTTTTTAAGATCAGTAAATTTGTAAAAAAAAAAAAAAAGCAATTTAAAATAAGTAATAATATTTTTCTCGATGTTACCCAGGTTTCTAATAAAGTCTGACATAATGGTGTAAGTTTGAAATTTCACCTAACTGATTCAAACCAAAATACAATGATTTTTAGAATAGAAGAATATATTTCCAAAGCTAGTGAACCGCAAATTGGTGTACTCGGATCACTTTAATATTTAATTTATACCGCTTATCTACCAGGCAGCAGGCAAATTATAACATCAACATTCGACATCGCCTCAAAAAAACTTTCAGAACCATATTCATTTTATTTTATATTGGAATAACGAAAAAAGAAATAGTTGAAAATAAAAATTTTCATTTTTTTGTTTTTGATGTTCTTGACAGTGTTACCATGAAATTTTGACTCTAAATAAACCAACATGTTTCCTAGTAAATCATATCAAGAGAAGAAGTAAAAGAAGTAAATCATATCAGATTCTATCTCGATACTTGGAAAAAGCAAATATAAACTTTGGTTATTGCAGATATCACTTTTATTCACCATATCTTTTCGGGTAAGACGCTAACACCTGAAATTTCAAATTGTTTGGTTGAAAGATTCAATCGGAATAATCACATAACCGTTGAGTTGTTCCAAATTCTCTTTCACCTTACTGAATATGATAGATTCGAACCAATCACTAGAATGCTTCGTGAAGTAAATTCTAACTCAAGTTCCCTTCTACTAACAGCATGTATCCGGTTTAGTTTATTTTTAGTTTTTTCTAATCAATGGTGGCGTTGTTTTACTAACCTTACTGGATGATGACTTAATGCACAATTAAATGAAGTAAGCCTTCATCTAATAATAGACGTCTGATGTGCTTGCCTCAAGCATAAATCTGACAGTACAAACGAAGCGATTAGAAATGACGCTAAAAATAAATTGTATATGCTGACTAATTAGTAAAAATTTTCAATTCGAAAATGACTGTAAAGTTCTTATATGTATAAGTAAAGTTTTCATTATAATTTTTATATTTATTATTACTTTAAATATTTTTTTATATATAAATAAGAACTTAGGAATACGAATTAATTTTACACTTAATAATCTAATTTATGTTTTCTAATTATATTATAAATTATGTTTATGGACTTACAATAATCAATGACTATGCCAGTAATATGTCACGAAAAAAAAGAGGGAGGTTTTTCTTCGGATATCTCCTTTGTAGCTTTTGGTTTTCCATCCGGATATCACTAAAAACTTGGCTTTTACGTTTGCCAACCAACAGGCACGATAGTGGATTCTTTGCATACCACAATCTTTTAATTTATTATATTGCTTCCCCTATCGTCCGATATGTGGCGATAATGACTGTTATATGCATTATTATAATAAACAATATTATTAGTATAACAATAATATCGTTTATTTATAGGCGTTTACGTAACTTATATACAATGCCAACCAACCTGATCATATGGCTGTCAACAATAGAAAAGCAACTCAAAGAGTAATTTAGAAATTATACAAAGATTATAGTCAAAAGTTTTAAGAATTATTACCAAAGCATTTTGGTACCTAAAAAATGGCAGCAAACGCAAGACTGTGAGCTTCAAAGACTAACAAAGAACTTTGGTGACCGATTGTCGAATCAAAGTAAGGATCTAGTGCAGAATCTGCTATGCATACCCTCAGTTAGCAGGTTAAAAATGAGTGTAGGTATAGAACCTAAATTGATGTTTATAGTACTGAAATTAATAAAATGGCTATATAAACCAGTTTAATTGTGAACTTTCCTAAATAAAATTACTGGAATAAATACCAAAGCTAGTATCGAATTTTTAATAAACTCAAATGTAACGTACAAGTTCAATAAACACTGCCAATAACTGAAGACTTTTACAACTATTTCGATCAGTATTTGAATTATGTATTTGTTGTTATACGAAATGTAATAGTTTATATAGGAACTACACCCAATTTGATTTCACACAAACAAACAATGAAGAAAAAGTCTTAAAAGTTATCATAAGCCTGAAAAAATAAAAAAACTGGTTGATTAAGATGATAGCTGTACGTTAATTATTAAAAATTCACAAATCAAATTAACCTACTAAATTTATATTTTTAAATACATAAAGCAGATTGCGCAATAAATAAATAACAAATTGCAGTAATAAATCTGAGGCTTACAATTAAAAAATTATATCTGTGGAATTAAACATTAACAGGCGATATTAAATGTTCAAAATATTGTATATGTATATGACGCTATATATTATAGCAATCTGCTGCTAGCTCTGGATACATCTAAGGCTTTTGATCGAGTCTAGCATTCTGGTTTTATAGCAAAATAAAACGCTATAGGTATTGGTTCAATTCTTTCAAAATGGATTCGAAATCGATCTATCACAGTTTATATATATATATATATATATATATATATATGTACATGACGCTATATTATAACAATCTGCTGCTGTTCTAAGTCTGGATACATCTGAGAATTGCATTCGAGTCTTGCATTCTGCTCTTTTATAGCAAAGTGCAACGCTATAGCAAAATGCAAAGGTATTGGTTCAACTCTTTCAAAATGGATTCGAAATCGATCTATCACTGTTTCAGTTGACGGTTCTTGTTCCGTCCAACTGCAAATCAATTCTGGCTTTCCAAAAGGCTCTATTCCTTCACCACCCTATTTCTCTGTTTCGTTGATGACCTTCTCAACTCATATTTTAATCCAACCCATGGTTTTGCTGATGACAGTAGTCTAGTAGCGTCATATGATTTTCTAAAATAAACTAATGCTTCCGTAGTCAACTTCAAAAGAACATTGATAGCCGGTTTGCTCAATTGTGATCCAGCCAAAATTACGGCTGGGGTAAAACAAACAGAGTTGAGTTTAACACTTCAAAAACTCAAAGTTGTATTGATAGTAATAAACTAACCGTATTCAAACAAACTCTCCGGTTTCAAAATGAAGAGATTCAGCGACTCATAGACCTGAACATTCTCGGAATGCGAGTGAATCAAAATGTGTACTAGAATGAGCACATTTTTAATATCGCGAAAATGGTTTAAATGGTTTAAATGATGGTTTTATGGAAATTATTTTAACATCTGGAATGTGAAATCGTGTCCCAATTGAAGCATTCCCAATAAGAGAAGTATTTTTTATATATGATTTTCAGAGTCTTAAAACGAATATTAACAACATTGTTCGTACTTTCTAACCGAACTTTTCTTCTTCCTTTTTCTTTCCTTTCCTTTAACTATAATTTACTTTTTCAAATACTCAAAGGTTCATAGCCTAAGTTCTAGGTATAATATAAAAATAAAAAATTATATGGAGACACTGGTGGGCAGAGAAATGTTGTAAAAAAATATGCCAGCACTAAGAAATGTTCATTTATAAGAGATTCAGATTAGACAACCAATGAAAATCGACTCAGAGGGCTTCGTAAATGAAATATGCAGTTGCTTACTGCTTAAAAACTGTACAAAACACGATGGCGATTTCAAGCAGTAAAATTAAAACTTAAGCTGTATTCTATGCCATAGGCCAATGTCTAACCTGGATTATTATACCAATTTAGAAAAACAAAAAGAAAAATTTCTAAAATCCTTCAAAAACATCCTTATTAAAACCTAAAATTGAAAAAAAAATTTTTTTCTTTTTATAAAACTTAATAAAACCTCTCGAAAGTTTTTATTTATATTTCCAGCAAAAATAAATTTACATTTTTTACAAACTCCAGAAACCTAATTTAAACTCACTGTAATAAAAAAAATTTCTTCATAAATTTTAAACATAAAATTTTTCACGACAACATTTTCCCCTAAGAGCAATAAGCAATTATTGCATCCTATAATTACATCAGATAATTTCTTTTGTTGAAATTTTATGAACATATTATTTAGTTTAATTAGATATAAAACTAATGGTTGTGAAAGAAAAGAGAAGAGAACAGAAATTGAAATTATATTATTTTCTAAATTTAGAATTAAAGAGTGAAAAAAAAATGTTCTACTCTTCAAATATAAAACAACAACAACATTTAATTCCCAGCAGTGTATTTAATCAGCATAAAAAAAAAAGAAAAACCAAATAAATCTGCAATGAAAGTGTTTTCTTTTTTACTTCACCATCCTAACATAATTTATTCACTAAATTTTCAATGTTTATTTTTAAACTTGGTAAAATAAACAAAATGGCGTAATTTATAAAACACCTACTTTTATCTACAATAATTATGCATTCAAAATTAATGACAACTTAGGTATACAAAATCTCATCTTAATACAACAGCAACAACATCAACACTATTTCTGTAATGTTAATAATGACCATCGATTAATATTTCATTGCTTGATAATGAAAACAAATGCAAAAAAAAGAGAAAGTAAAATACAGAATAGTACTGTACAAAAAAAAAAACAACCTGTATTTAATGTACTGTTAAAAAACAAAAAAAAAACCATAAAAAAATTAAGATATAAAAAATGAACAACAGAAGAGAGGAGGACATTAAAAACTGTGACAACAATCAGTATACAAAAGCAATAACATGATAGGTAGATAGTTATTTAATAAATATTTTAAAATGTAATAGTAGTGGACATTTTACTTATGTAAAGATAGTAGGATAAAATATATTTTTATGTTAAAGATATTAAAGGGTAGGGATGAAAACGTATTAAAAAGAAAAACAGTAAAAAGAAGCTTAAATTTTTCCAATAAATTTATTATACATTCTGATTATGGATTAAATGTTGACAACAGATTTTAAAAATAATTATTTTTTTTTATTAAGAAAAAATGGTGAAATGAACAACATAAAATAAAATAATTGCAGCAAATTAAATTTAATTTAAAATACACGAATTCATAAAAATTGTAAAAATTTATTTATTTAAGCACAAAGAGAGAACCTGTGGTAAGAATGATTGTTGAAAGGATGTTAAAAATAATATTGAATGTATTACAGTACACTGTACAATACTAGAGCAATACAATAAAGTACAGTCCAATATTAAACCAAGATCAAGATAGCTGGATGAAGTTGAGAAAAACAAAATATTAGACTTAAGGGATGAAGAACAGTTGCATAAAATAGAGCTCAATGTAGGAACATTGAAAAGGATGTTAAGACTCGGATTGAGCTGTAGAACCAGCAGATGATGATGCTTATAAAAACAATTTTTCACTCTCAATTTTTCTTTTAATTTTTTTATTTCGAAAAAATCATTTCCGGCTTAAACAGCACATTCTTCTAACCATAAATTATTTTAATGTATTTTTAAGAATACCTCAAAACAGTAGATTAAAATTTGCAGTTTCATATTATGTTGGAGCCCTATATAGAATAACGATAAATTGTAATTTTCAATTGAGAATCAAACGGACTACTTTACTAGAATTGAATGTCATCAGTGGATATCAGCTTATACCGGGTGTCCAGAGCATGCGTCTCAGCTTTTCAAGAGGAGCAGGAGCCCTTATTTTAAAATTAAATAATAATTTTATTAACTAAATCGAAGATGCTATATCGATTGGAGATATTTTCAACTTCCGGGAAGGACCGGAAAATGGTTTTTTAAAACAAAAAATCGCCAAAAATTGGCCGAAATCGAGATTTTCAAATGGCAATCTGCCTCTTAATAGAAGAGAGGATTTGTTTTTTCAAGTTTTTTTTTTGTCTTTATTTCAATAAAAAAATATAGTCAAGTCAGTATAGTCGACGAAGTACAAATCAAAGGAGACGTCGAACTAATTTAACATCATAACAACAACAGCAAGAAACAGAAGCAGCAAGAAAAAGAATGCAAAACTTATATCCAAGAGAGAGTTAAGTGCACTAGTACAGCATGTAAGAAATGCAAATAGAAGATCACGTCAACAATTAAGGAATATAGATAGGAGTTTGAATCAATTAAACAATAGAAGAAGAATGCAAATATGTAAATTATTAACATTATCATCATTTGACCGTATTGCATTTGATTATGATCCTGAAGTGGATTATGCTTCTCACTCTTAAGTTAATATTGGGGGGATGGACAAAGTATATGAGTATTGCCATGCTTTAAAATTTAAATATGAAACAGCTGGGATGTGTTGCTGTTCCGAAAAAATTGATTTGCCGAAATTAAATTCACCACCAGAACCTTTAAAAACACTACTTAAAGGAGAAACAGCAGAATTGAAATTATTTTTTAAAAAATTAGGAAATTTAATCAGGGCTTTCAAATGACAAGCTTCAGAGCAAATTAAATTAGTAGTAGTCACACTGATCAAAATACGAAGTGGAAAATTTATTATTACCCAGAATACCAATGATACCAACTGATTCACCAATTCAATTCAGACGGTTACAATTTCCAATTCGTTTGGCATATGCTATGATCATCAATAAAGCACAAGGTCAATCTATGCAAATTTGTGAAATATGCGATTTGGAAAATGAATGCTTTTCACATGGACGGATGGATTATATGTGTTGGAAAGCCCACAGATTTGTTTCTATATATATAGAAAATGGGGAAACTGAAAATATCGTACATATTACAGTTGTATATAAATATTTTTTATAGTTTTAAGAAATTTTCTGTGAGAGAAAGACTGAGTTTTTGTTATCTTTTTGATTTGCTGTTAATTTTTTGCATAATATAATTTAACAGTTATAAATGTGATATTTTTTTTAAAAAAATTAAATAAAAATAATAAAAAATGGAATAGAGAATAAAAAAATGGATTTATTTTTCATAAACACTTTAAGACTTTTATGTACAACCATATTAACCAGATTTTTTTTGCCACAAAGATTAAGGTTAAGGGTAAAACAACGTTTGCTAGGTCCGCTAGTATAATATAAATTTGTACCACCCTTGCATAAGTTATTGGGCCTTATAATTTTACTTAAAGTTATCGTTTGACTGTTTTTTTTTCTTTTATTTATTTTTTATCTTTTTGCATAACCAAATTTCAAGTCTTACTAAGTTTGTCTATTAAAAATTTTACATTATTAAAAGAAGAATTAAAATAAATTAAAACTAAATTATTATCAAATTAATACAAAAACAAAAATAACTAACGTAGGAGAAACATGTTCAAAATTCAATTCAATGCGTACTTCCAGACGAGTCAACCCTCAAAATGAATTGTTCCGCAATCATGCTTAGAAATTTTTAGATTAAAACTTAAAAGTAATATCATATGCTGGATGACGCCCTTCAACACAAATGTTCCATACGCTGGATGACGCCCTTCAACATAAAGGTCTCAGGTTCGATTACCGATGAAAGCAAAATGATTTATAGGTTTTTTTTTAACTTAGTCAGTACCCTTTCTTATTGGAAAAAAAAAAATAAAAAAATAATTAAGAGTATCTAATAATCTGAAAAAGCTTCCTGAAAATGTCTTCTCCTATTTGCCCCTTTGTTTGATCTTGATATCTGGCATCATTATCAGAGAATCAACGTTAACTATATATAATTAGTTAGAAATTATTTTAGACCTAACACTATAATTGTATAGGCAATTCGTACATACATTCTTACATACTTCAGATCAATATTTAACTCAATACATTTGAAATTGAAACTGACAAAAGTAAATTTGAAAATTTTGGAAAATCTATCAGAATCTCATCACTTGGAATCTAAATTTTATTCTATCAGAATTTAATCAGCTAGAACCGACTAGCAGTCTTAATCAGTTAATCAGTCATTGATAATTCATTTATTTGTGCATTTGTGAGACGATAGGTCTCTTGAATTGTATATAAAAATAATACAAAATAACTCATAATGTAAATCTTCCTCAAAATTATTTTCTTTACATATAAATCAGTTGTTTGGATTTTAAATGTTTTTAAAATCTGACTTCATTTACAATCCTTTTAAAAATTTAAACTCTTTAAATCTTTTACACATTATATTATTTTTTTAATTATTTTCACGTAGTATTTAATAGCTTTTCTAAATTTAAAAATACATTACTTAACTCTTTTTTATTAACAAACAATCTTTAATCTTCCTATTATAATAAGATACTTAAGAATAATTTTTAATAATTGTGTACTTTAGATACAAAATGTATAAACAAGTATACTTACACTTATAAATAAAATTTCAATTTAATTCATTAACATTTTCAAAATGTATATTTACAAGAAAACATTTTTAATGCAGCAGCATCATAACTGCTAATTTTTGTTTTTATACATTTTTTTTTACATATATTATAATATATAATAAATAAACAAATACACAAACGCAACATCTTCAATAAATTGAAATAACTTCAATGTTAGATATAAAAGAGAATTACATTAAATGAACGTCTGCATAGAACTACATATACATACAAACATACATACATACTACATCTAAATCGTTCTTAAAGTTATAAGATAAATTATTTTTCATTTTTATACACAACATCACACACCACCACATCACCTTCCATTCCTCTCTTTAAAAATTAAAATAAATTAAACTTAAGATACATAAATTGTTCATTACCTTTCAAAAGTACAAAAAAAGTAAAAATAAAAAACAAAAACAAAAAGAAAAAATAAAACACTTTTTTTTTTTAACCTGTAGGTATTTTCATCAAGTATCATCAACTATATATATATATATAGAGGAAATATAATCTATATCCACCCATCTATTCGAGTGTATACATATTATTATTTTATAGGACTCAACTCAACATATTTTTTTTCTTTCTTCTACCTTCAGACAACATTTAGAAATATTATTATAGGTACTACATAATACACCATGTTCTTATCGTATATATAGTATATAATGTGTATGTACTTAAAAATAAAATGTTGTATTTTATTTTCCTTTAAATTTTCATTTTCAAAAGATAATTTTCAAATGTTTGAAGTAAATAAACACGGTAAATATTTAAATAAATATCAAAACCATTTACCATTACTACTATTATTATTATTATTCTTATTATTATTTTTATATAATTTTTTATAAATAGTAAAAAAAAACAAAAACAAAAATTGAAAAAATAAATTTCCTATTTTCTATTGCCCCAATTAACTTCTATGCAGATAATATTGGTATAACTAGACTTGAAATTTGTTGTAGTGGTCTACAGTATTGTATAGGTTAGGTATGTATACAAAAGGCACGCATTTCATTCGCGTTTTAAGTAAAATACTTTAAAATTAATTTTACTTTTATTTTTCTTGATATTTAAAGCTTCTCTTTTAAATTTTATCGAGATATTATAAATTTATCTGCATAGGAGAAATAATAAATACAAGGTACGAAACAGTAGAGTCCAAATATTATCACTTTATTTGCTATAATTTTTAGTACATGTTAAATTTTTGTTTTTTTTTTTTTGTATAAATTTTTGGTATTGTTACACTTTTCCATTTTCAGAATTGTGGCTTAATCGTAATCGCAGTAATGCATATTATGTTTCCACTGTTTTTTTAAATCTTATATATAATACACAAGATGAACGACGTGGTGAGTAAAAAAGCTACAATATTTGAATAGTAAATTACACCACAAAAATATTAAAATGTTAGCAAGTTCTTGGTGATGAATACTTAAAACATTTCAAATAGTTACACCAAATAAATGACGGTTATTTCCGTCTTGAGCGACATCTATTCTCTAAAATAAATTTCAATCACGCACAACTTTTAAAAAGTCTTTGTAAAAATTCTGTCATTTTAAATAGACAAACAAACTTATAGAAAAAAGTACAAAAACAAAAACACAAACAAAAATTGAAAACAAAACAGAAAAACAAAAATCAGATCAGATCATACTCTTCAAAAATGATACTGGCAATAAATATTAATTCATTTGCTTCTGCTATTATTAAAAAAAATATATACAGTAAAACACGGTTATAGTCATTCGCTAAATTTCAGTAATATTTCTGACTATAACCGTCTTGTGACTATAGGCGTAGGCAAAAAAAAACCATCTTTATTCCTTCCATCTTAACAAAATCAAATTCAATAAAATATCTTTCGTATAACAATTTTAAACTTTATTTTATTCATAAATAGCAATTCTGTTATGTAATCACAAAATGTACATATTTATAATAAAGAACAGAAAAATGAAATATATAAATCAGTTTGTTAATAAAATAATTAATTTTTGACTTATTGTTTTGTTTTATTGAAAAAATTGGCGTCATATTTTAATGTGACTATCGACATCGATTGTATGAACTTATGAAGTTTATTACTTTATTTCAAACAAATTGTTGACTACTGCTGTAACAGAATTGTGACTACAAACGTTTTTAACTATAAACGAATTAAAATACAACGATCTACTACGTTGAGAGTAATGGGATTTTATTGTGTTAAGTTATATTGAAATTAGTATTAAATTCGTCATAAAGTATTAGGATATTATTCTTTAATTTCATTATATATACATATATTCAATAATCAAACGATTCAGAAAACAACTACAATTATATTAAAACAAATTTTTCTTTTTATATAAAATCGTACCAGAAAGAACTGCTTCTGTGCAATTGCACAGGAGACTCACTAGTATTATTTTAAATAAAGAGTTCAAATAGATTCTTAAATATTTAATTTCAAATTGAATGAAGGGTACTGATTAATCATTGATATTTAAACGTAGTTCTCTACTTCATTTCACATCATTTATAGCACCAAATAAATGTTGTTGAAAAACATTATAGATATTGTACGATAAACTTTCAGTACCGTACTTAATTAAGCACGAAATAGTGACTCTGATAGAAGTCGAGAATATAAAAAATAAACACAAAGAATCACAATTAAACAAAATTTTGCAAAAAATATTTGGTTAAACAAACTAAATTTTCAAGAAGCAGATTTATTGGGAAAAAACAAGTTCAAGTCTTGTAAATAAAGAAAATTAAGACACTTGTATTTTTATAGCATTTTAAGCTACATCTGGATTAAGTTCAACAATCATACAACGATGGTATGGGAACCATTTTGATATCGAAATTTATTATATTATATATACAAATAACATAATTAAAAAACTATTATTATACTAGAGACCTGCGGCACCTTCGCCATCGTGATGCCGACAAAGAACCTGCTGTAGTAAGGCTAATCTAGTAAAAGTAATCTAGTAAAGAATGTAGTAAAAGACCTATTTGATTTTTTCACAAAAGTTTTTATAAATAATTTAGGAGGGTCAAAATTCGAACGTATTCAGAACGAAAACCGTTAATTTAAAATTCTACAGTCAAAACTCTTGTAAGAATTCAAAAAAAAAATATGTACGACTTTCCAATTAAAAAATTATTATTTATTATAACTTAAAGTTGTAATAAAAAATAATAATAAATTTTTAACACAAAAATTTATGATTTTAATATTTTTTTTTTAATTTAACAAAAATGTATGTACATTATACATATACATTAATATATATGTATGTATTTCTGCTACATTAATACTTTCAATTATTAAATTTGTTCAATAAACTGTTTTAGAACGCTCTAGAAAAATTAAAACCTGAATTTTTTCTGAATTTTTGCTTGAATTTTTCTAATGTTGCTTAGTGGTGCATATGTTGCTAAAAATTTGATTTATTTTTAAACATTGCGTACAATGATTACACAGTGATACATTTTAGTTTTAGGGGAAGTTTAGTTTTATTGTTATTAAGTTGAAAAATTTATATATTAATCCATTTTTTAATTTTTTAAAAAAAAATTGACTCAACAGAGAATTGAACTTACACAAAATTTGCGATATTAAAATGACACTTTAACCAACTGAGCTAATAACCGATTAAATTTATTTCATCAAAATGCAAACATAAAATAAAAATTTATTTTGATCCACACAAAATACAATAAAATAAAATGAGTATCTACACCTAAATGAGATATGTACATTCAATACAAACGCTCACAACCAGAGTACTCGTATATATATACCTAAAGGATATTCTATATATATCTATATATAGAATACTCAGAAATTGCGTATTCTACTCTAATATTATTATTGTGTGTTGTGTAAACCAATACATGCAGCGTTTTTGATAGGAATTTATATAAATAGATAGTATTAGATATAAAAGATGCTCCCAAATTTATCTAAGCGTATATTGGTTAATAAAATAACGTTGATGAATCCATATTATTTGAATTTTCACAGTAATTGTAGAACAAATATTTTAAGGATTGTTAATTACTGAAATTAATTTACTTTGTATTTATTTTTTTTGTCTTATTGGTCCTAATTTGAATTTTACATCTACTTCATTGATTGATTTCTTGATTTGTATAGTAACTAAATATTATACTTTAACATTTTTACGCTACTACCTAGATCGTCGTACTATTTTCCGCTCCGTCCAACTTATCAAATATCACATCGAACAAATTCTTAAATAAAGAAAAAAAGTCACGTGACAAACGATATCGCGGCAAAAAAAAAAACAAAAATTAAAATGCCGACATATAAAAATCCCCCTAATTAAAATCCAGCCATTCAAAATCTTGTTTATCTTTTTGTTTTATTTATTTCTCTTCATAAATCAAATAAAAAAATGAAATAAAATTTATTTTCTAATCCTTCATTCATCAAAATATCGTGATGTACCTATGGATAACTGCTTGAACACAAAAAGGAAAATTTTAAAAAAGCAATTAGTGTAGAACAAACGCATATAGCTTCGCTAAAACTACTTACCTACAAATCATAACAAATAAAATTTTAAAAATATCCGCAGTATTAATTACAATAGTGGCTTCGTATTGTCAATACGCAAAAAGGATATAATATTTCAATTTTGATTCATTCAGTTATTTTATCTACAAAAATTTGAATTTCGATCACTAAAATCTGGATTTTATCACGTCAAAAGTCTTATTTTAAATTCTTAAATTTTTTAACTACATATATGTTGTTTAATTTTCCAAAATAACTAGATTCTACTGTAGTTACTAGTACTACATAATTTATTATACCCTTTTCAAAACATAAATTATCCTTTTTATACTTACTAAATATTGAACTTTCTACTTACCTATTTTAGAACCTCTGGTGGTTACTAGACAAACTTAAAAAACAGTAAAAAATAAATTTAAAAAGCTTTTCTGTTTTAATATACAAAATAAAGCTTTTAAATATTGTAAAAAGGATAATTCAATTTATTTGTATAACAGTTTTGTTTTCAGTTGTTGTGATTATTTATGTATAATAATTAGGTCTCTACAAGCATTTTTATGGATTTGTTAATTTTTCAATATACACATATTTCATTCCTATTAATTTTGTCTGTCTGGCCAAAATAATGAGATGAACATTCCAGCTGTTTGTGCATTATGTTAGTGTCGTTACAAGACAATAATAGTAAGAGATAGTTAACAGATGCACAGGAAAAGTCAATCTGTTTCTTAGAAACCTATAAATTACAAATATGGTGGAAATTTGTTCCATACTTCAGAGTTTGCACAATAAAAGAGCTTTTTCATTGTGCAGTTTTAATTCCAACTATTTCTAATTTTTATTACCAATTCGTTAAAAGTTTGGAATTGAATTTAAATAACAACTATAAAGATTTGTAGAAACAAAAAGGTACTTCAAGCTGACTGAATTTTATTGCTAAAAAGATTATGAAATTTAAAAAATATTTAAAGAGAAATGAAGTTTTAGTACAACATTTCTTAACCAAAAAATATCTAATTACTAAATCAGAAAATTATTTTTAATAAATTTAACTTGAACGTTTAAACGTTTCAACTTCATATTTCAATATCAATTTTTGAATTTGAACTTTTAATTAACTTTTGTCATACTTCCCATTTCCCATTTATTTCATATCTAACTCAACACTTTTGTATATTTTTACCTATAATTTACCAATATAATTTGCTTGGGATTTTAATTCAATTATCTTTCAATAGATTTTCAACGACTTTAGATTTATTATCAATTCATTTTCAATTTACTTTAAATAAAACATCAATATATTTTTAATATACTTTAAATATTACTTTACTTTTAATTTAATATAAATATTTTTCCAATATACTATCAATTTGTTTTAAAATGTACTATTTAATAATTTACTTTTGATCGACTTTCAATTTGCTGTAAATTTACTTTTAATTTATCTTCAATTTTCTTTTAATTTATCTTCAATTTTCTTTTAATTTGTCGTTATTTAACTATTAATTTATTTTCATTTCACGTTCAATTTTGTGTAAATTTTCTTTAAAATTTTTCTTTCAATTTGTTTCTACATTGCCTGTAATTTATCTCCAACTTATTTTCAATTCATCGTCGATTTTGTTTAAATTTTCTTTAAAATTTTCTTTCAATTTATTTGTGCATTCCTTTTAATTTATCTCCAAACTATTGTCAATATTCTTTTAATTTATACTCAATCCACTCTCAATTTATGTTCAATTAACTTTCAATTTACTTTCAATTTATTTTAAATTTACCTTCAATTTTGTTTCAATTTGTTTTTATTTTCCTTTCAATTTATCTACAACTTATTTTAAATATTCTTTTAACATATTTTCAATTCACGTTCAATTTGGTTTCAATGTACTTTCAATTTACTATTTACTTCTTACTAGTTGATTTTCTTTAAATTTTTTCAATCTTTTTTAGATTCTTATCAGCAGCTTTGGTAAAATAATTTCGTACAGAAAGTGGAGTACTGCAATTACAACATTAAATATTTTTCGAATTTATAATATCAAATAAAATTTGGAAAACTACTACTATTACCAGGAAATAGGCCCTCCTAAATAGAATAGTTTGATTACAAAATTATACTTTCATCAAGCTTTGTAAAATTTAATTTTTTTATGAATAATGAAAGATAAGTTTAATTTGTATATAAAAAATACATGCCCTACATGAGATTCGAAACCGTGACTTTTTGATTAGTGTTTGTTATCACTAATGCACCAGCTAAGTGAGCTTCTCACGCTTTGTTTTGTTTTTAATTTACTTTTAAGTAACCAAGTAAGCTTTCAATTTAGTTTCAATTTAATTTCTACGATTTTTTATGTCCTAAATAGTATCTCAGGTAGAATTTTCTTTCCGTGCCTATTAAAGTATTGCAAGTTTATACTACAATATCTACATTATTTCGAGCATTTTATTTATTAAATTACTGGCTTATCAACTCATTAAATGTGAGAAAATACTGCTATTGTTATGCACTCAATTATTTTTGGTTATTTATTTTATCCCAATGACAAATGGTATTGGACCTGGTCGAAGAACCTATAAAGCATTTTTTTGCTTCATTCGGACCTGAGCCTGGTATTTTTCGGTTGAAAGGCAGGCGCTCTACCTACTGCATCACCCAACATGTAAATTACTTTACTTGTACCTAAATTACTTTCAATTTACCATTATTTCATTTTCAATTTACAATACATCGTGTGTGGGTCAAGATCAATATAGAGGACAAAAAAGTCAAGGACAAATATCGCATTGTAATGCCACAGAAAGAAGAATAAGAAGAAAAATATCAAAATTAAAATGTAAGGTGAAGAGCTTATTAAATTGGAATTTTTGGTTTATTTATCTCGTCGTTTAATTGGTCTTTCCTCAATCCAATTTACTGACTAATTATGATGTTCAGTAATAAAAAAAATGTTTATTAGAATATTGAAAATTTTTGTTTATTTTTGTTTTTTATTTCCTTCCATTGTTTATTCTCAACTAAACAATCTATAAAATTAATACACTAAAAGTATTCAAACGAGATTCGATAATTCAACAATTTATTAAAATATTTGAAAAATCAAAACAAAATTTAATTGTGTTTTGCTTTTGTTTTTTGTTTTTTAATTGAAAATCTTAAAGATTTTTGCCGATAATATCTTAGCAATAATTCTTTTCAATACGCGAATAAATAAATGAAATTAATTAAATTTAATGGGCCGACACAATAAATCTAAAAATAAAAATAAATTTTTAAAGATTATTAAATCACAAAAGAGTAAAAAAAAAAAATATGTATTTTAAAATATGTTTGAAATTAAAATTTTGTATTTAACATTTCGATATTCAAATTATTTATGATGGAAATTTTAAAGTGTTCTTGTTATGGGTTGAACAATGTTCGACGTGTACATATTTGTAAATTGATTCAAATTGAATTTAATTGAAATTAGATTGAATGATTTTTATTATTTTTTTGGTGTTAAAATGTCTTTGGTTTTTATATAATTAATTTTATCACCCAAGATAATTTATATCTTAAATTACTGAAAAGCAAACATATTCATTGCATCGATGAGTTTTTTATTCAAATAATTTTATTTTATTTTATTTATTCTACATACGTTATAAATGAGCACGCAAAGATTTTGGCTTTTTTTCAATAAGAGAATTTTATTCAAAATTGACACTATCGCCAGATGACAGGTGAACTTTGACTGTCATCAAATAAGGTCCTGTAAAATATTCAGAGAGTTGACAATGAAAAATTACAAATTTCTTCCTACGTCTTGCAAAAATCAGACTCAGGTGGTTGAGAAGACTGTTTAGAATGTTGACTTAGAATTTAGACTTGTTAGAATGTTTAACAAAGTAACAGAAAACTCAATGATGCCTTTCCCACACGTGTTCCTATATCGTGACGATGACACCCTCTTTTAAATTAAAAAGGTTCCAGGTTCGATTCTCGATGATCCAGTACCCTTTGCCCTAAATAAAATGGAGCTATGCTATTTAAGAAGGCTTAGTTCCTGACAATAGCAGTAGTTTTCTAAATTTAATGAATTGATAGCCAATAATTTTAGTACAAACTTGCAGTACCGTACTTTATTAAGCACGAAAACGTAATTCTACCTAAGTTACTGTCAAGAATATTAAAACAAAAAAACTATCAAACTTAAATTCAATCTTCTTTTTCTGCTAAATGTTATGATGCTAAAGTTCAGGATTGTAGAGATTACATTTTCAAATATTTGTAATAATATTCTTCCCAACTGTGGCTGTGGCTGTGCTGACCAATGCTCCTATGTTTTTATTTTATATCTTAAAATCATTAATTAATTATTAATGTAACCTTTCTATAAGTTTGAAGCTACTTTAAAGAAACTATAATAAATAATAATAATAATAATATATCGCAATTACGACATCTGTTTTCGTCCGTCTTTCTAGAAATCTTCTGTCCAAAGATAATTTGTAACAGTTTGTATTTTGTTTATCATACATAATATGGCCCAAGTAGCTTGTTTTTCGTGTCTTGATAGACTGAAGTAGTTCTATTGTTTTTCATATCATTCGGAGGACCTCAATATTTTTGTCATATTCTATCAAAGCTAACCAACTTTAAACATTCGGCTGTACCACCATTAAAATCACAAACAAATTCAAATATGCTTCTAATTTATTTAAAAGAACTACTTTTAATGTCTAAGTTACAATGTTGTATAAAATGGCAAATAAGACATAGAACGCTATCAGTTTCGCTATTTCTATTCTTAAACAGAAAAGTTAAATCTGTTCTTATATGTATATTTTCTATTTTTCATCCATATGGTGACGTAAATATTATTCTGTTGTGACGCGGAAATATAAATGGGTTCCATCTGGTACTTTTGTCTTTATTGCAATGATGTTAAATAAGAACATGGAGTAGATTAGTATGTTGAACTATATTAAAAATTCATTCGGTTCATTAAGCGTATAAATTGGCTCGGCGATAGAGTTTGCCGAGAATTTGAAGTGAAATTGAGAGTGTGCGGCTCGTAAGGCCTAACTGCGTAAGATAAAATTAGTACATTTGCTTTTGTTTTATCCACAGACAACCAACCAACCATGTTTAAAATACTTATAATTATAAATGTTTTAGGTTGTTATTGATGAAATTATCTTTCTTCTTTCACTGATGATGATTCAAAAAAATGTAATGTACTGTTAATATACTTTTAAGTATTAGTGGTAAGCGTACATACGCTTTGACGAACAGCTCTGCTGATAGTTAAGTTATTTGTTATAACTCTATTTATGCGAACTTCTTCGCTTTGCAAACCAATAGATAGCTTTGATGTACTGTATAACCCCTTCTTAATTATATTAATTAACTACCCCTAAGCCTACCTTAATCCCAAAAACAATCCCAATGTGCCAAAATATCAAGTTACATTTTTATTTATACACATTTTTTTTAATTGTTTTAATTTTTTTTATTAATGTGCTTTTTTCAAAGTTGGGAACAAATATTTTTTTTGACATAGCCAATGGCGGTGTCTAGACGATCAGTGAACACTGTCAGTTTTCACTGAAATACATGTATTTTGTTGTTGTTTGAAAAAAATAAAAAAAGTTGAAATGCTTTTAACTTGCGTCAATTTTTCGATGTCAATCGTTTCGAATTTCATAGCCTACTTTTCTAATCTTAACCGTAACACAGAAAAAAACAGTTTTAGAGAAGAAACATTTGAATAATTTGTCAGTTGGAAATTCTAAAAATTAATTTTTATTATTATTGTCGCACTTCCACTTGTTACATTAAAGATAATTCTCAGTTTTCTCATTTTTAACCATAAGTTTAACTAACTTAACTGACAGTGAAAACTGACTGAATAACTGACCGTCTAGACACCGCCAATGTTGGGTACAAAAAATATCTTGCTTTTTCAGAGTTGGGGAAAAATATTTCTTTTGCGTAGCCGTTGTAATACACAAAAATAAAATATATACTTTTTGCAGAAAACTATCTTTATTATTTTATGTTGCGCAAGTTTTTGACAAAGTGTGGCATGAACGGCTTATCTACAAGCTAAGTCGCTTGCTCTTTGAAACATAATATGTCGAACTGATCTCGTCATATTTATCAAAATGATTATTCCAAATTAAGCAAAGAGAAGATTACTCTTCTCCATAAAATATTAGCGCAGAAGTACCGCAAGCAAGATAGTATACTGGGCCCCATACTATATTTACTACTACATACTACTATACTTCTATTTGAATGAAGTAAAATCCACTCGCGTTAACTTTACAAATCAAAAAATTGAGTCGCACATTCCAGTAAGATTAAACAATGTTATCACCATATCTTGGCATGACGCTTGACGCAAAGTTTAGATGAAAAGAACACGTCAAGAAAAAAAACTAGAACTGGATATAAAATACAAACGTTTGCATTGGCTAATTGGGCGAACATCTACGCTTTTAATGTATATAACAAAGTTTTGATCATCAGATATTAAAGCCAATCTGGGCATACGGTATTCAAATACGGGGTTGTGCAAAAGAAATATTTTCAAACTATCCAAACGTTCCAAAACAAAATATTTCGAAACATTGTTAATGCCCTATGGTTCGTTCGCAATGCTGATATTCATAGGGATGTCAGGGTTCCTCTCACAAAAGACGAAATAAAAAAATTGGCTGTACGCCATAAAAGTCGTATCTGTCAACATGTCAATGTCGAAGTTTCACGTTTAACTGACAGTCAGAACTTTGTTACAAGACTTAAACGTTTCGTTCGAACTGTGTTAGGATATGATCTTTTATCTTACAATAATTCCTAATGGAATTTTGTTTGTTTGATCAAAGATATCTGAAGGAATAGAGCCAAAATTGTATTAATGGTTAGTCTTAAAGACTAGTTTTAGTTTTAACAAAAGGATGGGAGATTTTATGTGGTTAAGGTCGGCACAGTCCTTTACTTCATTCTTCATCGGTTGATGAGCAGAAGTTAAAGACTCTTTTTATGATTTTTTCTGAAAAAAAAAGATTATTTTATGTTTTGGAATTTCGGTACACTGGGATTTTGATTTGGACTTTGCTATATCGGATTTATGACATTTTAATTGGTCGAATATTTTTTGATAATCAATAAACCATAGTACACATTTTTTTAAATAATATTTTTAGACTTTAGTACAAATGTTTGAATTGAATGCCAAAGAACGGTTTTTTGGTTTAAGTTGCTTCATCGAAACTGAATAACTTGTTTCTCATTTCTGAAATTGAGTGAGCTCAAAGTAAAGTAAAGCGATTACGAACATCAAGATATATAATTAAATGCAATTTATTCAAAATATCCCGGCTTATCAAAGAGACATTTTTCTTTCACCAATCCTCTTCTAGTCCAAGCTGTGCATTCGTCTATAAATCGGTATCGTTTTAGACCTAACATTTGGCCTAACTTAATAAATACAACATTTTTAGACAATAAAAATAAATTACGGTAAGTTTTTGAAGCAAAACTTTCAATTCACTTGATAAATAAAGGTCTATTAATATTATTCTTAGTACTTACATATTTATTTATATAAATTTTTAGTTATTTAAGAGATCTTAAATTCTAACAATAAATTCTTATACAAAATATAATCAAAAATGATTAAATTTAATACAATTTTTTTTTTTTTGCGTAATTACAAAATTGCATAATTTTATAATTATTAAAATTGAAAATTCCTCTCAAAAAATATTTCCTTTCAATTTTATTACAAATGTCATATCACAAAATTTTTTAAAAGAATCATTAAGATGTACACCCACGGTGGGTGACTTAATAGCAATATTTAATTTTTAAATAAAACAAAAAAATATATTGGATGAATGACAATTTTTTACGAGAAGATTCTCTGTTCCAATTCAATGAGAATGAACCTGCAATTTTGTAATGACGCAAATCAAAAGAAATTAATTCTTAAATTGAAAATTAATTATTTATAACTGACATGAATTTAAGTATAGTACAGGGGTGTCGGTGCTTCAGACTGATTCAAAAATAATTTTCGGATTTTAGTTTTTGTTCAATGGTTCAGTTAAATTCATTTATTATATTTAATTTTTTACATTATTATTAAAATAGATTAAAGCTAACAACCCCACGTTTGTAAGTCGACTATATATATTTCCAGTAATGCACATCGCTTGATTCTGAAATTGATATCAAAGCCATAATAGCGTTCATCAAGAACATAGACATATATAGTTCTAAGATAGTAGGCGGGGAAGTACAGTAAAATTTAAGAGGTCGCACCTTATATAAACTTCCCATATAAAAAAAAAAGTCGGCTATAATTTAAATAAAGGTTGAAATTTTAATAACAAAAAACTGTTAGACTACCCGGGTCTCATCATAATGATTGGAATGAAAAATAACAATAGAGTAATAGTTTGGACTCGTTACGGATTAAGATTCTACCTAGATAGACAGTACCTATTCTAGAAGCTGCCAACTTCGGTCAAGTACAGCTTATATTACTTTTTCGATGATTTTCTACAAGCAAAAAAATACATAAGGAGGCAGGTCCAAATCAACAGGATCTAGTTTTAAAACAATAGAAGCAAAACTCAGAAGACATTAATTGTATATATATAAAATACAAGTATATTAGCAACCTTTTTCTTCCACCGGGAAAATTATAATGTTTATTAGAATTAGCGAAATATGATTGTTTATCACCTCAATGACTTTACTGGCAGTAATAATGACTTTAATTTAACTACAAAATTTTGAATTCAAGTTATTTAATTAATAAAATTATTCAAGTTATTAAAGCAAATGTTCCGCTATGACTCAAATGAAGATATCCACACTGATCTGAAAACAAAAACCATTACTGATATCATTAGGGATTATTCTACTAAACACGAAAACAGTTTAGTTCATCATAGTAATTCAAAGACTGCTCATAGATCAAATGACATAACCTAAAAGTTGTCAAAAAAAAAACAAAATTAGTAAAATGAAGTATCAATTCTGCCGAGCTGTCAAATTACAAAATGTGACACATATTAAAGCTTTTGAGCTGTTTACATATTACAGCTTTGTTTATATATTAAAGCTTTTTAGCTCTTAAGCTAAAATCCTTAACCCTTCAAAAAAATTTGAAATTGCTATAAAAATATTGTTTAAGTGATAGTTGGTAAAATAAATAATTTAATTTTTTTTTCAAATAATCAGAAGGTCCTACTACTAATCAGAAGGTCCCGGTTTCGAGTCCCGATTCCCCCCCCCAGAGAATGAATATTTAATTGAACTTTTATTTATATGTTGTAATATTAATATCTTAATACTTGCTTATCCGCAGTACCTCAGCATCTAAATTTTTCCAATTATTTTAAAATTTAACCGGCTTGAAACAATTTTTTTCTCCAGTATTCGGAGTATTTTGCCAGTAATTCCAGTAATTTAAAATGTTTTGTAAAGGATACAAATAATGTTTGGTTTTACATCATACTACGTTTAAGTTAGAGCATAATCGCTTATGAATCTTAACATATTAAATTGTAATAGGGCGATATGGATATGGTTAAATGTCAACCTACGAGACTCACTGTGTCTTTCGAAAATTCTCACAAAACTACACCGAAGAATGCTGAAAAGTGTCAAACGGAGTACATAATAAAACACTATTGTTGAGGATAATGAAAAATAAATAAATTGTATAAGTATTATCAAACCCAAAAACCTTGCATATAGTTAAAACCCGGCATCTAGAGAAATATAAATTTATTAAAATTATTTTGAAAGTTAAATTGAAGAAAACTGAGGCCTTGGAAGAAAAGGGGTAACGTGGTTGAAATATTTATCTTAGTGGTTCAATAATAGCACCAAATCTTTTCTTCGAGCTGAAAAGTGAAAACTGCGATCACAGAACATGATGTCAGGAACGAATAAAACACAGAAAGAAGTCGAATAATGCTCTTTGTGTGACAAAAAATTTAACAACAATAATTGAACCGATAACATGCAAAAATATTATAAATAAAAATAATATCTTATTATTTTTTGTTTTTTATATAAAATTCCAAGTCTATAGGATGAACACCCTAACTGCTTTTACACAGAGATTTGGAATACACAATCACATACAATAGCTTTTCTGTAGAATTTTTTTTGTGGTATATCTACTAGTTTAAATGTGGAAAACTATATCTACTGTAGAGTACTTCGCCTTCATTAGCATAGTTCACTTTTATTATTAACTACAACTATTTATAATTTACTTTATCCCAATGATAAAGGGGTACTGAACCGTGTCGAAAAATCCAGAAAGCACTTTTTTCCTTAATCGGGAATCGAACCTGGGATCTTTCGGTTGAAAGGCAGCGCTCTACCTACTGCGCCACACAGAGTGTTAAAACCAAATTAATTTAATTAACTTGAATAGTTTTCAGTAAAGAAGAAGAAACGAAATTGCTGTTTAAACCTTTATCATTTGTTAACTATAGTATAGAATATTCAGTTTGATGTTATTTTTTTAAATTTATTTTGGCAAGAATATTATGGCAAGAATAAATCCTACCGCTCGGCTAATATTTAGACCAACTTGCCTTGGGCAATTTGACCATGAATATTTAGTTAGAAATCGATTTTTCGAAATTAACATTAACATAAAGGTTCACTAGCATATTTTAATTTAGTAGAAAATTAGCAGTTATGATTAAAGAATGCTGATATTGGATCCAGAGGATCCATTTCTGATTTAGAATGGATTAAACGACGACAGTCCCTTGGTGAGTACATACAGTATACTTTAAAATACAATACGATATGACAAAGCTAAACTTAATAGGTTCCTTACAACTATATGCCGATGACGCAGTTTTGAGATATGCCGAATTTGATGAAAGGGAATTAAAAGCTGCAATTGAGGAAGATCTAAAAACAATTAACGAATGGCTTATTAAACATCGTCTTTGTCTAAACGTAAAAAAGACAAAAATTATGATTTTTGAAAATAAAAAAATTAATAACACTTCTTTTCTTCTTAATGGAAATTCTATTGACATGGTAAAGACTTTCAACTATTTGGGTTTAGTAATTGATACAAAACAAAAATGGAAAGATCATGTTGACCATGTTATCAAAAAAATTTCTCCATACGTATTTGTATTAAAGAGACTTCGAAATTATTTCTCCGTCAGCATGTTATATTCCATATTTTGCTCCTATATATTATCAAACATAGTGTACCTTAATCCAATATGGAGCAGAGCACCCCAAATTACTTTGAGTCGCTTGAATATTCTACACAAAAAAGCCATTAAAATTATTAATAGGTACCCTGTCCTGTTTCCTAGTGACCAACTGTATAATGATCAATACTTGAGTCTTGATAGCATATGCAAAAAAGAGTTATTTATGATCGGATTCAAAATAATTAATAATCATATTAAACATAATTTCATCTTAAATAGAAGAGTAGACATTCATAATTACAATACTAGAAATAAGTCAAATTTTTATTTAAGTCTTTTTAAAACAAATAATCAGAAGAATAATTGCCTCTATAACTGCCTAAAAGTATTTAATGATTTACCATCAGAAATAAAAAATATAAATAACGTGTGCATTTTCAAGAAGGAAATAAAGAGGTATATTTTGAATTAAATTAATAAACTTAAAAATTTTTTCATGTAAACTTGATCCATAAGTAAAAGATATTTTTGTTTTCTTTTGCTTTATAAATTATTTTATTTTTTGTTTTTTTTTTTTTTTTTCTTTTTTGTTTTTGTCTTCTTTCTTCATTTATTATTGAGGGAAGACTTTTAGTTTTATGTAAATTAGAATTTCTAGATGTAAGTTTTTGGTTTAATATTTTATTTTATTTCATTTTATTTTTTTTTCTTTTTTTTTGTTTTTACTTTTTGTTGTTCGTATTCTTAACTTTCAACTTATATAATTTTAGTACTAGTAAAGAAACGTATTTTTAATTTTTCAATTTTTATATTTGTAATTTTCATTCATATTTTGAAGATCACACAGCTTAGGCTAAGATCATACTGAATGTATTTATTTTTTTTTTATGCAATATTTTTTTCAAATTATTTGTAATATTTTATTCGTATTTTGAATTAATAAAGAAAAAAAAAAAAAAAAAAAATATAACTGGAGATAGAAATTTTATATTCCATTGGTTTGAATACGTACTTACAAGATTGTTGATTTGCATTTTTCTGTTCTGCTATCGATCAAAATATTCTTATGGTAGAAAACTATGATAAAGTAAGTTTAACGAAATTCATTTAATTCAATTTTTTTTTTTATGTTCTTGACAGTAACTTAGGTAGAATCACCTTTTCGTGCTTAATTAAGTACGGTACTGCAAGTTTACACTACAATATCTACAATATTTCGTGCATTTATTTATCAAATTACTGGCTTATCAACTCATTAAATGTGGAAATCTACTACTATTGTCAGGAACTAAGCCTTCTTAAATAGAATAGCTCCATTTTATTTAAGTTGTTACCAGATAATACTCTCAATTATTTTTTGTAATTTATTTTATCCCAATGACAAAGGGTACTGGACCAGGTCGAAAAACCGATAAATAATTTTTTTTTTGCTTCATCAATAAACTTCTTGTGTGACAAACGGGTAATCAATCGTAAGTAAAGAAAATATGACCATCCTTCTTCGATTACAAATTTTAGAAGGTTTTCCACTAAAGAAACTTAACTATCTGAATAATGAATTATGAGACCTTATACAACGAATGCTTCAAAGTAGAAAACAGAAATTTAACGAATATAATCGTTCACAACCAGTATTTTTTATTAATGCATAATTTAATTTTTATTTAATAATATAAATAAATAAATAGAAGCATGATGGAAAGCATATAGCTATATATACAAAAAAAAATACATAGCCATTTATACAATTTTTTACCAAGCAATTAATTTTGTTTCTATTAATAAGAAAAAATTATAATTTAATGTAGGTGAAACACACCTAACATCATAAATTTTGATGCATGATTTTTAATCAACAATAAAATCAGCTGTGATTATTTTTAAAAGTCTAATTCTAACAAGAACAAAATTAATACATTTTTTTTATATATATTATATATTTTATAAATAAATATACTATTACTTATGCAAAATATTCTAATAGATACTTTTGTATATATTATAGAAAATATTAGTATTGCATGGATAAACTCATAATTTTTATTTTTAAATTTTCATTTTTGCTTTTTCTCTTTTTTTTCTTTTTCATTATTCTTATGTGTTTTTGTTTTGATTCTCTTCCTTCTAAAAAATTTGCATTTTTATTTATAGGAAATTAAATAAAAAAAAAAAATAATATTAGAAAAAATTTAACGAACTTGACAATGTCAATGTCAAATGGGTATTTGTTGTTTTGTATAGTAAGGTCCGAGCGGGTTAAATGAAAATAGGGAAAATTTAATTTTAAAATAAAAATGTGAAAAATATGTAATTTAAGACCAGATTTCATTTGAATTTGAGGCAAAAGTATGCGATTATGTGGAAAAATGAAGCTTCTTCTTTACATAATTTATATTGTAGGGTATTGGATGGATGGACGTGGGCAAGAACACACATAAATTATTTGCATAATAAAAAAAATAAATACTTTTTTTTTGGATACCCGTAATCCTCTTGAAAGCCTAGTACTTCTTTTTAAATTGTTAAATGTTTACAAATGAGACAGTAGAATTTGTTTTTATTTTCCTAAGTTTTGTTCAAGATATTGATTTTGTCATTGTCTACTAGAAGAGATCAATTGTTTATTAAATATACAAATTATATCATTATATTAAAATAATTTTAAAGACAGAATAATGGCATCTTCAAGAAATTAAAATAAGTTATGTCAATAAATTTATATTCCAAATATCAGCAAATAAATTAATAATAGCAAAATTACAGACCTATAGCTATCACCTCCATTCTCTCCAAAACCATGGAAATCGTGATCAACAAGAAGCTATTCAAATATCTTAATAGCAATGTTATTATTCATGATCGTCATGATGGTGAGACTGCTGTTGTAGCCTTAGATATTTCAAAAGCTTTTCATCGAAAATGGCATAGTGTTCTAAAAGCAAAATGTCATGCTATAGGTCTAGGTCTAATTTTCACTAAATGGGTTGAAAGTTTTCTTTCGAATCGGGCCATTCGAGTTTCAGTTAATGGAATTACATCTGATCAACTTAGATGTAAGCACACTTGTAGCATCCTACGACTTGCTTAAAAAATCTAAATCGACTAGGGTAAAGCAAACAGAGTTGAGTTTAACACCTCCAAAACTGAAAGCTGCCTAGTTACGCAAAAATTAATGCTATTCGAGCCTATTCTAAAATTTCAAGGTGATAGCTTACAGCGACTAGAAAACTTAAACATTCTCGGAATGCTAGTAAATCAAAATATGCTCTAAAATTACCATATTTTCGATATTGCGAATACCGCCGCAAAATTTTTGGGTGTTTTAAATCGATGTAAGGCATATTTTGCACCTGAAGAACTGCTTAATATTTATAAAGCCTACATACGACCCAAGATGGAGTACAACTCGCACCTATGGGCGGGCGCCTCAAAGACTCCTTTAAGCTTTATTGACAGAGTACAGCAACGAGCTATTCACCTCATTGATGATGTAAATGTTTGATCAACACTTGCTCTACTTGCTCATCGTCGTATCGTTGGAGCACTAACTCTATTTTATAGATATTTCGTGGGAGTAGGCACATGCTCGAAAGAACTAAAATCACTACTTCCGCCTTTTAAGCAATTCCGTCGAGGAACGCCAGAGGCTGCAAGTGCTCACCTCTACACCGTGGAAATACTAAGATGGTTCAAGACTGGTTATATGGAAATTCGTTTATCGTCAGAACTTTTAGAATGTGGAATCGCATTCCACTACAAGCATTCCCAAGAAGGGGTAGTTTGTATTTGTTTAATTTACAAAAATTCAAAGTGAACATCAATAACATAGTTCACAACTCCCCGCCGAACCTTTCTCCTACTTCTTTCTCCCTTTCTTCTCTCTAACTATCTCTTTTCTTTTCTCTTCCTAAGGCCAACGCTATGAAAGTATAAAGGTTTTTCTGATTGAAGTTTTGGATAATAATATAACAAAAACAAAAAACATTGTAATTTTTTATTGTTAGTCATTTGTCTGATTTTCGAAAATGATTATCATTTTTACATTACCATTTTCCTAAAATTACAAACAACAATGAAGAAATATTAAAAATTTCAAAATCTTTTAACTCTTAATTTATTTATGTATTTTATTAATTATGCATATTACAAAACTTAATTTAAAATTTTGACAAAATTAGGAATTACAGGTGTTAAGAATAAAAATAAAATTATCTACTTATATTTAAATTAAATCATTAGTTAATCTAGAAATTTGGCTTTAAAGCTTTATACATCAAAATTACAGGACAAAAAATATTTAAAATTACAATTTATTACGAATTAACAATTCCAAAAAACCAATGAATTTGAAGAGACTTGACTACGTGTACCATAATTGCAAAAAGTAATCAAGAGCTTTTACTGGTAGGCCACACGAGACAGTACACTGGTATGATAGTGTACTTTCTAGTGTAAAATCTTGAATAATATAATCATAATATTTTTGAATGGCTTGTCCATTTGACTGCCTTTTTACTATCTAGTAAATTTATATTTTATGTAATTAATTACAATAATGATAACAAATAAAATTATTTTTTTTTTTGTAAAGCATACTGATACAAAGTAGAATAAAAAATTATTAAAATTAAATGCATTAAATGAAAATTGACAAATATTGTATTGAAACAATTATTACTGTAAGCTATTCATTCAAGGACCCTTATAATTAAAAATCCTTTAAGTAATAAAATCAAATCAATCTCATATTGTTTATTTTTTTAATCAAATTTTTACCAATAAAATAAAGAACTCTTATTTCAACAAACATTTCTAATATAAAATTGCAAAAAAAAAAACATACCTAAGTTCAATAATAATTTAACGTTTTTATATCCTTAAGGAATTTTTTTTTCCCCTACATAATTGAATTTCTTCCAAAAATTTAACTTTCTAACAGCAATAATTTATAAGAAATAATTTTTGTCCGACCATTTGAATTGTATATACAATATGTTATCAAGGATAATAAAGGTCATACAAATACATTAATAAAAGTACATATACTTATGTATATATATAAAAATATATGTATTCGTATTATTAAATATAAAAACGACAGTTCATTTAGAATTCTTGTATGACCTAAACAAAGTTCGACTCGTTCTATTTATGAAATATTATTACTGTTTTTGTGGTCTTTGGTTATTTATAGGGGCAAGCAAAAAATTTAAAACAACATTATAAATCTAATATAAAGATTTATTATACAAAAAAATGTATTAAATATGTATATCAATCAATTCAGAACTACTGAATTGATTGCCTACATCTACATCCGAAAACAGACTGAAGTTGAGGAAGAATAGATTTAATACAATTTTGACCCAAAATTTATCATCTCAGTTATCATTAAGTTTATCATAAAACATGAAAGCATTAATTTCTCTATTATCAACCATATTCTCTTAGAATTTAACGCAATTAAAAATCAGTCCAGCAGAATATGTATTTCCGTAAGATCGTGTAAAATGAATAAAAGGAAATTCTACTATGTATTTTAGTAGTACTGGGAAGTTTTTTTATCATTATCATAATTTGAGACTGTCACGTCTGTGCTTAACAGAATATAAAAATATTAATCAAGTGATATTTTTATACGATACGTCTAACAGAATATGTGTGTATATATAGATACAACACACTTACATATTATTCTTATCATTTGGTATACATTTAGTGTTCCAGAGCCTCCTTATCAGCTTTTTAAGAAAGTAAAGAGCGGTTATTTTATAATTTAAAATAAAATTTATTAACTAAATCGAGGGTAAATTTCTTCAACTTTCGGGAAGGAACGGGAAAGTGTTCTTTTAGCTCAAAATTCGCCGAAATTGGCTGAAATAGAGATTTTCAAATGGGAAGAGGTACTTTTTTATGCAAATTTGGATTCTACGTTAAAAAATAAGAAACTATTGTAAATAGAGTTCGCGACAAGGACATATAATCGTAATTTTTAACAATCAAGTAGATCTGACAGTTTTTGGTCGACATAGAACATCCAACCATAATAAAATTACTATATTATATCTACAATATTATATTAGTACTTTCATATGAATATGCTGGGTGGTACTTTAGCAAGACTTATGAACAATATAGTTTTCTCTATCTGTACTTATTGTTAAGTAACCAGACTGAGTAAAGTTTTGAATTATCACTACTACTTTATTCAGCACTATATGTTAAATTTATTATTATTATTATTAAAATAATTCATAGTACTTATAATTAATAAATTAAACAAATTATTAGATTCCAAGAAGTCATTCGAAATATGCATAATAATAAATTAATTATTTAAACGGTTTATTTAATTACACTCAACCAAAATTTTTATTTTTATTAAATATAAGAATCAAGTATGCAAATATTAAACATTTTTTTACTAAGTGCTAGATAGTAAATGACTATAAAAAGACATGCTCAGCAAAAGTAAGTTAAAACAACAGAAATGTGTTCAATTCTATCCTATCAGTCAATCTTACAGAGGCTTATCTTTTCCAGTTGAAGTTAGAAATTTTAATTCACTTTATTCTAAATATTTTTTAATAATAACAACATACCTAATATAATGTAGGTACCATAAATTATAACTGTATATTATAATTGCTTCATTCGTATACTTTTTAATAAGTCATCGAATGAAGAAGTCTATTATTTCAAATGCAAAATCAGTAAATGTTATTAAAAACGATTAGTTTAAATTAGTTTTGATGTTGGAATCAAACAATACCTTAATTTTCAAATATCAATTTCCTATAATTTTCAAGAACAACTACATTATTATTATTTCATAATTTTTTCATTTAAGTTTTTTTTCATGATTTTCCCAACCCTTAATTTGTATTTTTTTTTTGTTTTTTTTTTTTTGCAAAAAATTATTCCCATGTTTACTTGACATTCTGACAATGTCTCTCATCCATAAAATATCCGTTTAGTTATAAAAAATATATCCTTATCTATATATACCATATATATATACATTTTTAAAGAAATAAATTAAGTTAAATTGAACAATTTAATATTAAAGTTTTCAAAACAAAAACAAAAAAAAATTAGTTGGAAAATTAATGAAATTTGACATTATTGAAAGGATATTGATGATAATTATTTTCCTGTCTTCTATAAATTAATTATGAATTTTTGATGACAAATTATTTTTTTAATTAACTCATCAAAAATATTTATTAGAGTTTTCAGCTTTGTTATATTACAAATCTACATACATAATTTTGAATTTGACAAAATGTAATTCAAATTCACCTTTCATGTTATTAATGAAAACTTTTGTATAATTTAGACATTATTCATAAAACCTAGGTGGTTAATAAAACAACAATAAAAAGCTTATAAATAAATACAATAATTTAAACTTTATTATTATTTACAAGAATGATTTTTATTAATTAAAGGATTAAAAATGTAAAACAATGAAAAATAGATCCTCTTTATAAGACTACAAAAAAAATTTCAATTATAAAAAAAAATAATGAATTATAATAAATTTGATGAAAATCTAATGAAATTTTGACAAACAAATTTAACAAATAAAATTATATTATATATTTATATATATATATTTATTATTATATATTTATATACTTATATATATTTTTTTTTACCATTAAATTGTAATTGATCGACTGAAAGCTTAATTTGACTTAAGTAAATTATAGAAGAAGAGCGAAATTTAAAAAATATTCTCAAGTGTCATAGCTCTATATAGGTTAAGATTATAAGCGGCGCAGATTTTTTTTAGGTTTTTTTTATAGTTGAGTTGCAATGATTCTTATCAAAATTATTTTTTAACTTACTACGGTGTTATAAAGCCCTACAGGTAAGTTATAAATAAATAAATTTTAAATAACATTCTGCGATTAGGACCCAGTAATTTACGAATTAATGGCTCACGAAAATTGGTTGAAATTCAAATTTGTGTTTACTTTATTACGGGCCTATGATCTAAAAAGGTCCTTGTTCCCTTTTTCTCTTGTTTCTAACTGTCGAACAAGTTTTTGGGGTATTTCTTCACTATTATTTTAACTCTTAAAGCCAAAGCAAAAGTTTTATTTCAATTGTTTTTACACAACTAGAGACAAATACGTAATTTAGATAAAGGGAAATTTGTAACTTGCGTGTTCCTAGATTTTCACAAAACATTCGATTGGGTAGATCTCAACATCATGCTAGTGAAACTTTATAATTTCAACTTTAACTAAAGTCACCTAAAATTCTTCAAATTCTTTCTTGGAAACAGAACTCAAAATTTCAAAATTAAATTAAAAAAAACTAATATTATATTATTAGGTAAAAAGAATATACCAACAACCCATTCAACTTTAACACCCAAAAAATAGGAATTGTGAATAGCTATAATTACTTATGATTAGTCATTTATAGTAAATTGAAATGGATTGAGCACATATTTATAATACGAAGCTTAAGAAATTTGATTTCAACTAAAGGCCTTTACGTTTATTCTTCTTTTATATTGTTTCACATTACCTACCAAAAGCCAACTTGGAGTGTTGCCAACAGTTAATTTCGAAACTAGATATTATGAATAAAAAATACCTCAAACAAATCCATTTATATCATGTGAATTATCCAACCAATCTACTTTACTCTGAGAAATGTTTAAGTTTAAATAACATTTGTACCAAAAAACTATCCATGCGTTCGGTATCATCAAATTGATTGTCAAAGAAATCATCAAATAATATGATTGTTAGTAGTCATTTTGACTACTGCAATTTGATTACGGTCAATTGATTTTACCGAACGCTTTAGTTTGCGCATACTTTGATAATTTTTTCAGATTAACAACAAAAAAAAAATTAATAAAATAGCCTTGTGGTATTATTTGAATAACTTTGTGGAGTTAAACGAAGGGAAAATGATAAAAAAAAGCAATATACTAAATTAAAAGAAATGATTGCCTATAAAAGAAAAGAAACTTATAATTTTGGAAGCTGGCCAAAATTTAGAAGCAGGAGTTGAACCAAGACTTAAAATACCAAGAGTGTACAACTATGCCAAAACTGTAGAAGAACCTTGTTACAACTAGCAACATTAAATGTGATTGTCTCCAGCTTAAAAAATTTTTGTTAACAAAAATATTTGATTGTCAAAAAAATCATTTACTTTTTTTCTAAATTTTTTTATGTATTTATATTATCCATGTTTTTTTTTGTTTTTTTGTTTTTTTACTGCAAGTTTTAAGAATTATTAATTTTCTCTATAATATTTTTTAATATTTATGAATTATTAATATGATATAAAAAATGTATATGATAAAAATAAACCCTTTTTTCCATCCAGCAGAAAAGCAACAGAAATATTTTACTGCACTTTTGACTCACTTATGACAATCAAAATAACAAATTTGATAAAACCGAACGAATGACACTGGCAATTTACAATGCCGAACGCTTGATCACTGCAGGTTGCGCTACAATTTAAAATACCGAACGCATGGTATATCACAACTACATTCAAAATTATAAATAAATATTTAAAGAACAACTTTGTTCTGAATAGAATGATTGACATTCACCGTTATAATACATGTAATAAATGTAATTTATATTTATCATTATTTATAAAACTCAAACAATTTAACGAATTACCAAACGCGCTTAAAGAAATAGACGAAATTCATATATTTAAAAAAGAAATTAAAAAATATATTTTAAATTACTAATAAATAAAAGCAATAATTATGCATAATAATAAAAATAATAAGTTATAAATATTATTACTTTATAATTTTGTAAAAAAGTTCTATTAAACCTAGCAAGTTAATCACATAGCAATCACTAAAATCAATTAATTAATTTTATTTTAAAAAATTTAAAAAAAAAAAAGTTTTTTCACACCACTTAGCGAGATAAATGGATCGATCCTTTTGAATTTTAAAACCAAATATTAACTGTTACGACGCATATAAGCATTTCAGCACATGGCTAAATCGCTTAAAGTGGGTCTGAAAGGCTTTAAATCGCAAATTTGTAAATTATATAATTTTAAAATACATTTTGTTACTTTGATTCTTCAATAAGAATACATCCGCAAATAAATCCTTAAAATATGGTTGTATATTTTTCAATTCAAATTAATAACATTTTAAAAATGTAGAAAAAAATATAAATTTTATTTCAATTTGTTCTGTGTTTTTTTAAATACCTCATAAATTATTTTTGCCCCACTCTTTAAATGTTATGGTATTTTTAATGAAATAATAAGAGCCAAATATTATAAATGAAGCTTAAACATGTACTTACTAAAATTAAATATTCCTAAACGAAATAGAACCTAAAACAAAAAAATTCCTTTTAATCATGACGGTGTATACATATATATATATACTATATATATTTAGGATATTCTAAAAATAGAAAATTCTTAAAATATTTTTACTTGAAATTCAAATTTTTAAATAAATCAAAATTCAAACTAACGAAATTTTTTGGTAAATTTAGATTTTCAGACGAACAAACAATTTTCAATTTCATTTATTCCTGTTGAGTGGATCTCTTTTTAAAAATAAAAATCTTCTTATGTATTTAAGTGATATCAATGGAAACTTTTTGAAGGATATAATACATATACATATATATATAGATAGAGATAGAGAGAAAAAGTCCTTTTTGTTGTTAATTTTCCTTTTTCTTTTTTTAAATCGTAAATAATTTATTTGGTATTTGAGAAAGTTTTTTGATTTGTTTGTTTTTATTTTTGTTCTTGTTGTTTTTTTGTTTTGCCTTCTAACAATCCGTGAATTTTGATGAGTTCTCTTCTAAAAGGTTTCCTAATCAGTTTTCAGTGGTAAAAGTGGTTTTTTATTATGGTCATTAGAAATGGTTCAATAACAGTTGAAGAAAAGTATAGAAATTAATTTGAATTGTTTAGAATAGAAGAAAATTTAATGAAGGAAACCCGGTGTTATTAAAAATGAAGTTTATACATATCGAATATATATAATTAGTTCCACAAACGTTATTATGGAATCTAATTAAAATGATATTTATTTGAAATTTATAATCAACCGATTTGATTGGAATAAGAAATTGTCAAAAGAAAATTTAAAAAATCATGAAGATTTAATTTTTTTGTACACCATCTATGCCTGTTCCGCCCTATGCCCCACGGATGGGGTTACAGGACATTGATGATAATGATGATGATGTACACCAGTTTAGCAAAAGTAACAAATTGTTTTTCTTTCATGCCGACTATAATTTGTAGTGTTCTATATATAAGATGAGGAAAACCAACTCGTGTTCTAAAAAAATCTGTTCTATATGGCTTCATCAATATTAGATAGATCATATAAGACATACATTTAAATCAACATAGACCAGGATAATTTTGTGTATCACAAATAATAGATTGACACAAAAAAATAGATTGACACAATAGTTTAACACAATTACCCAATTTATTTCTATTGTGAATGTTATTAATATAATCTGTTTTTCAATTGCAACTTCTTTTTCATAAAAGTATTTCTTGTTTATAATAATACTTAACAAAATGAAATTTGTTGTGACTTTAATGTGATATCTTCTTCCAATATCAACTAATTAAACTCCTTCCTAATGGCTGTCATCGTACCATTGTCAGATTGAGTCATATATATGTGTATAGCTGTAACAGTATTCGTATATACAAACTCTAACCATTGTTAATTCGGGCTGTGCAAAAAAATGTTTCATTTTGATAGAATTTTTTAATATACTTATGCTGACTTTTTCAGAAGAAGTTATAATACATATTTGAAAGCTTAGTTTACTATCAACATTTTATATAAAAAAAACTTTTACATGATTATTAAAAACAATATTTTATTCATATAATATTTTGAATTCGGGCGAAGTACATAATATTGCCTTACTCATTCTTTTGTTTAAATCACGGTATAATCTTCATCGGTAATTAAATTCCACATTTACTGAATATTTTCACGTTTACCATCATTTGTGAACTGTGATTATTAAGCAAATTCAATTTCATTAATCCCCGCACAGATTCAATTGGATATAAGTCCGGGCTGCTTGATATTTTCTGTCACTGCCAAACTATCAGACTTGCTGGAACCTGCTGTCCTTTTAAGGTAGTATTTATGATAGTCTTTATTCTTACGATCCTTTTCCGATTATCACCAACAGATAAATAAAATTTAGATTCATCACTGAATATAATTAATTCCCATGGTGTAGATGTACAGTACTGCCTCCTCTCGTACCATTGTAGCCATTTTTTTTTTGTAAGAGATAATGTAAAGTGGTTTCGAAGCAATTTTTCATTTTGATCAAATCAAAATTTTTATTAAATCATAAAGTAATTGTTGTTAACCAAACATTATCGGATTATTAATTTACAAACGTTCAACCCCATTGTATGGGTCCACTGTTTATTACAATCTCTAGATACACTATTTCCTAATATCCCGCTCTATTTTTCGGTTATGTCGCAGACTGACTTTGTTCTGTTTAGATGACATATTTTCAATAAGTCTCGTGCGGTCTGACCCAGATAGTTCTCTTATTTTGTCCAGCTTTTTTCTTAATCTTCCAATTTCCTGTAGTTTTAAACTTTTTTGTAATAACTCTGACTGTAGACTTTGCAACTTTAAAAATTTTAGAAATTGAACGAAGTGGCTTTCCGTTATTACTGACAGAAATTATTAAATCTTTATATTCTTATAGTACTTTATAAGCCTGACAATTCGATAATGGCTCATTTAACTTGAACAATTTAACTACAAAACGATCTCCCTAAAACTCAATTCGATTAAAGCTATTCAAATAGGAGAATTTGACTAAAAACAATTTGGCTAAATGAAAATTAAGGAGTAAAACAGAATGTGTCGTTGTCGCTGGCATCTCTCGCTATAAAAAGTCATACAAATATTCAAAAACATGTATTTTATATTTTACGATTACAATGTGTGGGGCATCGTTATCGTTGTCGTGGTATTTCAATTTGAATTTGAAAACTTCATTCGTCGCGACTCAATGACGTTTAAAGTTATTACTAATAATTAATTTCCGAATTTTGTTCTAAGTTGGCAGTCTATAGCATTTATTATATACAGTCATAAGAAAATAATTAAAAAAACTTGAAACAAAAAATGAAATTACTTAAAATTCAGCAAATAAGTAATTAGAAATTAGGATAATGATTGAAAAAATATGATGATTGTACCCGGCGCAACGTATTGGTCAGTTTGTAACATACTCAAATATTATTTCAAATGATCAATGCGTTGCTCCGGATACCCACACATAATAAAAATTATTTATATAAAGAAAAAATATCGACGTTATTGTGTTTGTTTCAACAACGACAACAACAGTGAAAATATCATTGACGAAAAACAACAATGGCAACAACACATTCTGTTCAACACTTAAACTCTAAAAACAAAAATTGGATTAATTTTTTATTCTGAATTAATATCCATCACCCAAATAGGTTCATTTACAAACGTTCAATTGCTTTAATCAAATTCAAATTGTAATTATCGTCAAATTATTTTAATCGAATTAAATTTCAGTTGAATTATTTTCAATCGAACATTTTCCTTCTAATTTTACTAAATTTGCTTATCTTATAGATATACGCGCTATTCGTCTATTTCTTGCATACTTCTTCAGTATTTTTTGCACTCGTGTCAAGTGTGATAAGCATATTTAGTAGAATTACAAGGAAAATAGTTATTCGACTATTTCCAAATTCCATTCTAGTCGTAAAGAATAAGTTTTTACTAAAAACTATTTTTAGTTGAATTGTGTTAGTTGAATGGGCCTAAAATTCAGACATTTGTTTTATATAGGAAAAATAATAAAATAGTTTTGTTTTCAACACGTGATACCACTCAAAACAATACTTCAAATAAATTGAATTAATACAACGGAAATTTATACGTTAATTAAAATAAATTGAAAAATAATATTCACAATACTTATTAACGGTATTATTATATCATTCCTAATAATTTAATTTCCAATATAAAAGAAAAAGCCTAACCTTCAAATTCATGTCCTTATATCATCAAATAGAATATTTTATATTTCCATTCAAATACACTATACCCGCCTGCCACATGTTTATATTATTATACAGTATTTAATATCGAAATATATATGTATATAAATAGAAAAAATTTCATTTTTAATGTTATATTCACTCCTTTAATTTTCTTATAACTTTATTATCCTTTTATTGTTTACAAATACTAAATTTCTATTTATTGATTTCAATATTTTTTCTTTTAATTTTCTTTTTTCTTAACGAGTTGATAATAATATTCAATTTATTGTACAATTTAAATGTCACTTATATCAACATACACAAACATACACACTTTTACAACTCCCCAGTTTACTGTATTGTAATGTCAACCACCTATATACGATATTTTCTGAGCCACAGTTGTTTTTTTTGTTGTTGTTGTTGTTATTATTATTATTATTTGTTTATTTGTTATTTTATTTTCGTGATAGTTTTGTTTTGTATCCTGTTATTTTGCAAGAAATTTCACATTAAATATACAAGGACATTTATATATTTTCTTATAATTACATATTTTTTATTGTTATTCAAAAAAAACAAAGTAAATCGATTATGGAAAAAAGAAAATTTTCGAAATTTGTTATTGAAATTTAAAATATAGGTTTTTGTGTTGTTTATTTAAAATTAAATTTAACTTTAAAAAACAAAATCGTTTTCAATGAAACTCAACAAGTTTAAGAAAAATTGTTTTTGTATTTTTTATTTTATTGTCCTTTAGTACACTTGAAAGGTTGTCAAAATTGAATTATGTTAACATGAACATTATTACAAAAGACTTAAAAGCAACAAGTTACGAATATTGTGTTGTTAAAAGGATACATCTATACATTAATTCACAATGCTATTGTTATTTTTCAACTTTTGTAGCTAAGTTTGTATATCATACATATTATTGTAACTAGGCTATCCATAATAGGAGAGCTTTTACAAATTAAACAATGCATACTATTTATTTTTAGCTTCATTTGTTCTGATTTCGTTTCTATTTGCTTTTTCCAAGTAAGCCTGTACTCCGAGACTCTTCTTTTACCTAAATAAATATTAAGTCAATTTCCAATAAGTTGAATAAGGTCCTGGATATTTTACAATATATTTTAAACAACAAGAGTTTATGTGTTACCTCAAGATAGCCGTATCATCTACAAATGTGAATGTTAGTAGATGATACGGCTATTTGTCTACTATCGGTCGGCGGTATTGATTAAATATAAAAGCGAACCGGGGACACTACCTAGCGGTACACCTGCTTCGATAACATACTCTTCAGTTAAATAATCATTATATTTTACTTCAAATCGTCTGTCAGTTAGGTACTATGTAATAATTTGATGAAATTCAAACGGTTTGCTTATTATTAGTTTATTATAACGTTAGTTTGAATTTTGAAGCTTAGACCATCATGCCAGATTTTATTAAAAGCCTGGTGCTTAACTGTGTAAGAAATTGGCATCGCAATTATTTGCAAATTTAAGTTGCGATGCGAAAATCAATTGGTACTATGTATCAAATTCGCATTCAAAAATAGCGCTGCCATTGTAAATTTTTGACCTTTCATTTCATTGTCAAACAAATTTTTGTGAGCAAAAGTAAAGTTTAATATTAATATTAAAAATAAAAATAAAATGAATTGTGCAGCTATTTATTTTAGCGATAGCGAAGAAAGATAGAAGAACACTGAGAGATAGATCCAATGTGTTAGAAATGCCAAATAAAAGGTACGTTATTTATTTCTTCTATCTTTGAAGCTTATTTTGCTTTCATGATTTTTTTTTTAGATTCATAAAAAGTTTCAGGCTATCAATAGAAGCCTTTGTGTATGTAAAGGAAATTAAACACGACTTAAAAACACCTTTAAAAAGTACTTCTATACCCCCTATGACAAAGTTGCCCATAAAATTTACCATTGCTTTGGACCATCGTAGTTTGTTTTGATCTAAAATATTTAACGTTATTTTTATTCATATACCAAAACAAAATAAAACTAAATTTAATTACTTTTTATATTTTTAACATAAAATATTTATATTTTTGCTTACATTATTACGTTTTTATATTTTTTTTCTATTTAACAACTCTTTCGTAACACATCCGAAAATAAAATGGCTATCGAATGAAACATATCAAAATATACTCGAAAATAGCATTACACGTCAGTATCAAAATTTAATTTTCGCATTCGCCGTCTGATTTTTGAATTTCACCGTGTCAAATTTTCGAGTTCGATTTTCGTTTAGCGAAAGTAGTAATACAAAAAACAGTAAGGGCCCTGCACTAAATCAAGAAAGAGGAATGAGCAAAATGTCGAAGTTCCAAGACTTTTTTTTGTGTATTTCGTAGGTTGAAATATTTTAATTTTTTTCCTTATTTTTGGAAAAATTAATATAGAGTAATTTGGATTCATTGGCTTTGATTCACCAAGTTTTTAGCCATTTTTGTATGTGCCTGCAGTTGTTCGGAAGTTAAACGTGAATCGAAATACATACCCCAGGACAGCTGTGTTATCAGCAAGAGTAGCAGTGAGAACGCTCGATAATATTGGAAGGTCTAATGAAGGTAAAAATGAGGTACATCAAGGGTTCTAGGACACTTCTCTGAGGAACACCAGTTTCAATTTGGCTTAGTGTAGTTTGATCACCATTGTATTTATCAAAGAATCTTCTCTTTGACAAATATGATTATAAAAGGTGATGGTAGTGTTGAGAGAGCACTGTTTCTTAGTTTGTGCAGAAATCTTTCGTGTCAAACTTTGTCGAAGGCTTGAGTAATATCCAGAAAAGCTGTAGAGCACAAATGAGTTGTTTATCTGATTAACTACTCTATGAATTTGTTCGAATGTCCCATGTTTGTGGTGAAAACCAAACTGATGATCAGGTAGAATATTTCGATCGGCAATCACTCTGTTCAATCTGTTGGCTATTCTCAAATATTTTTGACATCACAAAAGACGGATCGGTCTGTAAGAATTTTATTCATTCGGTATTTTAGTCGGTTTAGCTTTCATTATAATACTGACCTATTTTTCCAGTGGTCTGGAAAGTAGTTTACTATTGCACATGATATAAAAACTTACATCAATTCAACAATTTATTTATTACAACAGTTTATATTAGGTTAAGCGATTATATCAAATTTTATTCTGCAATACCACTTTTCGAAAATTAATTTAAGCGATTACATCCTCACTCAAAAATTAATAAGTGCTTATAATTTCATTTGGCTCTTTAATTATACCAGTTTTTTTTAGTCTTTTATTTTTAACTACAATTTCGGAATATTATTCAACCAAGTGGCAAATATATTTAAAATTTTAAGTTGAATAAAAATGAACACTACAAAAATACACTGGACTTTTTATGTCTTCCCAATTATCTCACAGAATAATTTGAAAATGGATCTCATACTGAAAAGGTTTTCACATAAAATTTTAAAAAATATTTAACGTAAATGACAATTTTTCAAACATTCAAGTCATTTTTTGGCTTAAAATGAATTTGAATTAGCTGGGTGTTCGACGTTAATAAATTTCAATAAATTGTTTTAATTATTTTTCGTTCAGGCATTTTTGTAATGGCCTAATTCTTGCACTAGTATTGTACGGTACTGATGTGTTATTCGTTTTTTCATCCTTTGATTGTTACAACATGTCCTGGATATCTTAAGGACTAAACCCTAATTAACTCATAATCGTAACATACTCATAACTCGCTAGCCTTCGCTACTTATTTATTGGAACCCTATTTTTGTCGACTGCAAGTAAACGCATACGACACAGTAATTTTTTAAATATGAAACTTTGTCCATATGTGATTTTATCTCTATGTAATTTTGTCTTGTGAAATTTTGTCCATATGTAATTTTGTCTTGTGAAATTTTGTCCATATGTAATTTCGTCTTATGTAATTTTGTCATATAACCATTTTGTTGTTATTTTAATTTTGTTTTTCATTTGTTTTCAATTTTGTCATTTTAATTTTGTTATTTATATATTTTAATTTTTATTATTAATCGAATTTTATTTTAATCATATTTTAATTAATATTTTCTTGTTTTACACTTTAATTAATATACATATTTTTATTAAACACTCCACTTTCCCATTATTTTCCATAATAATAATTATGCTAAAATCCCCTAAAGCACCTAAATCAAAATGTCAAATTTCCATACAGAATGTATGAATGAAATTGCACTTTGTTAAGCCAACTAAAGTTAACGAAAACTTGACGAAACTCTCTGCTATTCCTTTTAATCATATAATAAAGTGCAATTTCATTCGTACATTCTGTATGAAAACTTTAAGTGCTTTTTTTGATATTTTGATTGACATTTTGATTTGACATTAATTGATTTTTTGACACACAAGTGTATAATACAATTTACATATAATTGTGCATTTCCTTAAGCTGCCTTAAGCTGACTTCAATGTCATTACAGTCACCCATTTAGTCCTTCTTCTTAATTCATTTTACAATAATAGTGCTTCTAGCTTCTAGTATGATTTAATTTGCTAATTTAATAAACAATAAAAATAATAATATTAAATTATAAAGTTGTACTTTTATCTCCTTGTCTACTTCTATTCTTTAAAAACTATCTTTTAATTATAAGCAATTAATGACAAATTGTTAAAAAATCATTCCAAAATAAATAACTAAGATATTGAATAATAAAATTTACGTCTCCTTTTTTTAATTATACCACATACATCCAAAACGATACAGTAATATAACATTCCCCCAATCAATTTTAGTGAAAATTAATTTTGGATTAAACTAGATTTTACTTGGTTTCTTCACACTCTTGCTAAAAAAAATTAAAAAATAATTAAAACAATTTATTAAAATGAATTAACGTCGAACCCCCATCTAATTCAAATACATTTTAAGCCAAATTACTTTAATGTTGCCGCAAAAATTTTCATTTACGTTAATTATTTTGCTTTTGTGCTTTTGTTTTCATTTCAACTTTAATTAATTTTTAATAGTTTTTTTTTTTTTTTTAAATGGAAACAAAATTAATCATAATTAGAATTTTCTGTGAAAGTAATTTGGTCCGATAGTTTTTGTGAATTTTAATTATAATTAATTATCGGAATGGATCTTTGTATAGAGAATTTGAAAATAAAAGTAAATTAAGAGATGATTGTGAATTGGAAATTGTTAATCAAACATTTTTGATAGGAAAGATATACTTTTAAAAAAAAAACTAATGCCGCTTCAGTAATTGGAGTTCAGTTAAATGTTATTTAATTTTAGAACTTTAAAGACAACAGTCTTTTTTAATTTTGTAGTATTGTAGTTTTGGAAAATTATTGTAGTATAAATTTTTATTGATCTGATTGACCGAATTCGAATTTACTGGAGGACCACTTAGATAATTCCTATTTTTTCCGTAATTAACTAATGTACTATATACCATTTTCGGCTATGCTCTATCCAAATTTGCAGTCAAAATAAACGTATCTCATTTCATGTTACAGTTGCAAACTACAGTTTTTGTACTGATAAGTCATACAATGTTTAGAAACCCTATGATGGTATTCCTGAGTATCTAACAGACCATTTTTATTCATAAATGTCCAAACAAATATGAAGCTTTACACTATACATACTAACATTTTCAAAACAGACAGTTATTCAAAAGCCAATAGTTAAAAAACGAGCTGCCAACTCTTGAGAATTAGTTAATATGGCATATAATACTCAATAATCTTAACTTTTGTATGTAAAATTTGTTACGAGAATTATTTGGAAACCCTTTCTATAACAAAACACAAATAAAACACAAGTTTCAATAACATCTAACAATTAACTTCCGCTTGACTGAGTAATAACAGAAATGTAAATGAAATTTAAACAATTTCGAAATAGTAAGATTTGATTGAAAATAAGATGAAATTAGAGCCTATACCTCCTAAAAAAACTACCTCTTCTTCTTAAATAGTTCTAACGTGAGATAAGAGAAATGACATGCTACAATGAAATGCTATCACATAGTAGAAGTGCCGGGATGCCAAAAAACTGGTCCATTCCGACTGCCAACTTATTTGAACCGTCTTAAACTGATTGACTTACAATACAATCATCGTCTGATTGTTGAGTAATTGCAGATCTCTCTTTTTGGGTTCCAATTCATCAGATGTTTTCGATCAGCATTTTAGTCCATGAAATTTCAAATTATTTGGTTGAAAAAACTAATCGGAATAATTTCAGAATTGTTGTTTCACACCCTGCTGAAAATGACGAATAGAGCAAATCAATAGAACGCACCCGTACATTCAATTCTAATTATATCTCTTTCGATCGTCAACCAATAATGTAAGTACGTATGGCTGAGACTAACTAACAACTTTTGTATTTTATTTAGCTTTGTTACTTAATAGCTTAGCCTAGATCTTTCAAGTATTTTGATTTAAGTGTATAATTACTAACTGATATATTTATTTATAATTTTTACTGCTTTACTAACCAGCATGTATCTGGTTAAGTTCATTTTATTAAAATTTTTCTCATTAAGAGTGTCGGTGTTAAAATAACCCTACTACGGATGATGACATATTGGATAATCAATTGTAGCAAGCTTTCGTCTAGTAATAGAAATCTTATGTGCTTGCTCTAAACATTAATCTGACAGTAAACGGACTAGCTTTGGGCTTTCCAAAATTGTGATTTGCAATAACATCCCTCTTTATGTGGTTCCACAGTCAAACAACAAAATTAGAAAAAGTTATAATATTCAAAAATTCAAAACAAACATTAAACGTTTTTTACTTCAACCCCTTCTGATTTTTACCACTCTTTACTTCTTTCCCTTTCCTCCATCTCCAAGTCAAGCGGTACGTGGGTAATAAAGGGCCATAGGTTGTTATTAATCAGATGTAGTTTGTTGTTATATAAATTTCACAATTCGTTCAAATAATCTAGGTGACTGGACATTATAAACGAAAACAAATTATAATATTTCAAGTTTTATCAATTTCAATTTAATTTGTTCCAGTTTCCATTGGTTAATTTTTTATTGAATAATAATTTTGTACATATTTCCAATTGAAAACAAGTAATCAATTTATACATTTCGATTTAAAGTAGATCATGGTCAAAAACAAAAACAAAATATGTATTTGTGTATTAATAGAAATTTTTAAAAACGTAAAAAAATGTATACGCGAGTGTGACCCATTAATAATTTTATAACCACTATCGCCCGACTACGATACAATAATTTGAAAATGTTATCAATTTGAAATATACGAATTGGGATTTATTCATTCTCCAGACAACATAGATCTCCCAAAATGTCTCTATTAATATTTTAATATACATTTCAATTAAATATCAAACTCATTTTAATAATTGTACATATACATTAAGTGAATACACACATTCATATACTACAATTAAGTCACGATCTCATTGTGTTCAAGTTATAAAAGATCCATGTATATATACATAATACTTAAGAAGAACAACTTACTGATGTATCAATTGTCATAATTCTATTTACGATCAAATTGAATGAATTTTACAAGAAAATATTTAAAGTATACTATATACAAGACAAGGGATATGATGACGTCTATTTAGTATTTTTGTAGAAGAAAATAAAAGAGAATGTAACTGAATAAATGAATGAATAGATCGTGTTTCATTTGTTTTCATACTATAAACAAATTTGTTTTTTTTTTTTACTGTAAACGTATTACTGGTATCATAAAGTAACTTATTACGTTTATAACATTAAAAATTTTATATATTAGTATACAAGTGACAGAAATTGAAAACCAATATTAAGATGTTTAGTAAGCTTGAAACTAATTCTAAGTAATAGAGTTTCATATCAGTTTATTATTTATCTGGTGATACAGGGATATTTATACGTTGCAGATTAAAAACTGCATCCAACAAATGCTTCAAAAATTATATATATATAATTCTGCATTTATCTGGATGTTTGTAAGTTCGACGGAACGCTCCAACACATATACAAATTGTATATGTATACAAATGCATATATATACAAATTGCTTTGATGCTTTCCCTGTCTACCATGCTGAACCTTTGCAGGAAAAATTGATTGCATGAACTATATTTTTTTAATTTAATGTTAGTCTTCTTCGCAAATAATAAGGAAAAATAAAAAATAATAATAATAATATAAATAAAACAAACAATTTTTTGATTTATAATAATAAGGACTAATAGAAATTTAATCAATAGTTTAATATGGTATAATAACCAAAAGGCAAACAGTACATAATTCACTCAAAGATTATTCTTATTACTTAAAATTATACACAATAATATACATGTGTATCAGCATATTTGTATTGTATAATATTATACATTATACTACTTTATTGCTAAAGTTGTACCTTTTATTTTTGTCATTATTGTGTGCGTAACTCACTTCACTCAAAAAAAATTATTTTTGTTTTTTTTTATTATTTGCTGTATCTGTATTCTGTATGTTCTGCATGCTCCATTCCAAAAATATTATTTTATTTTCAGTGTTAAGTGTTCACTGTTCACTTCACTGTTCAGGTTCACTGTTCAATCCAATAGAACTTGATAGAAGTAGAGTAGGATAATAAACTCTACTTCTACGGCGGATAATAAAACATTGTTTTTTTTAAATTGAAAATTATTGATGAAAACGTTTTTGTATTTTTTGTAAATTTTACCAATTTAGATACAAAATTATGAATATTTTTTTAAAAATAACACAATACCATAATATCAGTTTATTCATATAGCAAAATAAGATCCCTATACAGTATACAAAAGACAAAATTTATATGAAAATAAGATCCCATTTTTAAATTTGCTCTCCCAGAGGCCACAATAACGCTAATACGGTACAATTTATACTAAATGGAACCCAACTAACGAATTATAACTAAATGGAAGTGAGTACGAGTATACCATACAAAAATACAAACATTTTATACAAATTTATTGGTATGGTACTTCTTTTTTTGTTATATAAAAAAAAAAAAAATTAGTGTTAGGCCAATATAAACATAAATAAAAATAAATAAAAAGTGATATAAACATAAGTACTGTAATTTCGGAATAAAGAATCTAATGAAAGAAAAAAAGAAACTAGGATTTATTTTGCTTCCGTCATTTATGACGGGTTACAAAGCTAGTGTAATTATAAAGTAATAAATGTTACTGAAATAATGCCTATAAAACATATTTCATTCAATGTAGGTAACTGTTTGTAGTAGCAATTTATGCTTAATTTCAAACTATATTTCAAGAACCATTCTTTCTCTTTTTAACTCTTAAACACAAATATTTTTATTTCATTAATCAATTTCAGATATTGACTATTCTGTATAAAACTGAATTTTTAAATTAATTGTTTTAACAGTCTTGATTTGCATTCTTTAAAAAATTCGCAGAATTGCAATCAATCAAATTTGACAGCTTCGAAATTCTTGTTGCAAAACATTCCAGATCATATATTATGCTATTTCGCAATTTGCAAAAGTCTGTGTATTACATTATTCCCATTTTCTATTACAGGTTTAGTTAGACACTAATTTTGATAGTTTTGATTTATTAAGAGGCGTTAAGCTGGTTATAGCTTTCCACTAATTAGTTTTTCAATAGTCTTTATGACTTTTTAAATATTTATCTACAGCAGTAGAACTGTGATGTATTTTAATGGTTTTAAATCTTACATGCCAAGCTTAACTCAAACCTCAACTCAAATTTTGAGCTAGCTCATAATTTTAATTTTAATTTTTAAATTACATTTCATATATATACACATTCATATATATATATATACTGTCTGAATACACAGTCGAGCTAGCTCAAGTATCAGTTTGCTCACATATTAATCTAGCTTGTAGATTGAATTTATAGTGTTCAGCTCAATTGTGAGCTAGCTCAACTTAACTCAAATAAACTCAAATTCATAACAAAAATGTCACATTACAAAAACAATTTTGAGATTGATTTAAAATTTAGGTTTTGTGGTAGTATAGATACCGCATGAACTTTGCTCGTATAAATCTATTAACTAAAACGATTTGAGCTTTTTAACGGTTTTGGTACTGGATTTGATTAAAACAATAATTAAAAGATAAAAAAAATATTTTTATTTTATTGTAGTTTTAATTAAAATAAACGATTTCTTATTATTTGAATTTAAATTTAACTTTAAATATTTATTTTAATTTTTATATTACATTTCTTATTTTTGAATCGCCATATTCTGTTTCATAATAATTTTTTACATGATTCAAGTATTCGTAGCAATATTTTTATTATACATTTAATTTTACAAGTTTGATTTTGTGACAGATTTTAATGTCACTCAACTCAAATGTTGAGCTAACTCACAATTGAGCTAGCAGTACAAGTTCAATCGACGCCCAAAAATCGAATTAACTCAAGTTTCAGCTAGTTCGATAGTTATAGAATTTCAGCTAGCTCAAATTTTGAGTTCAGCTTTGAGTTCAAAATCAAAATTTGAATTTTCTACAATCCTGGCTTGAAAGTAGATACTTTTGACATATAAAGCTATATTTCTACCCTAATTCAGTTTTTGTTGATTTTACAATTTTTAAATTGCATTTTATGTAATTCATTAAACAGCAGTACTAAAATGTAGTTGTTACAATAATCTTAAGTGGATTAAGATTATTTTTGACCACCTGGTGACTTAAGGAGATTTAATCCATTGAATTAAAAGGAAAGCATTATATTCTCACTATTTTCACTTCCGTTAATTCAATACATCAAAATTTTTACATACACAAAATTTTTGAGAATTAAAATTTCATCTACTTTTCTTGGTACTTAGATCTATTAGTATGACTGGTATACAATATTCTGATTTAACAGTAAGATGTACGATGCATGATAAATTAGCATAATGTAAACCAGGTATTAATAATAATTTCTAATGGACATATAACATAATGCCTTTGTGAATTTACTTACTTTTAATCTATTGAATTGGAGTGTAATTTACCTTATAATATGCAAGGACAACTGTATCTAATTGTACACAACCAGTATCTTTCTCTCATTTATTTATTTATAGTATTTAGCGTGTACATTTCAATTGTCATCAAAATTGAATTTCATAAATGGTTTTTTTATATTTTTTATTATTTTATTATTTTGATATGCACAATAATTAGAATCAAGAAAAACATATATTCTAGTTCAATCAAGAAAGATGTAGTTAAGTCTTGTTTAATTATTAAGTAAATTTATTAAAAGAAAAACCAAAAAAAAAAATGAATTGCTGGAAGAAAATTATTGTAAAAATCATCGAATTTTATTTATATTATATTTTTAGAATGGTAATTTAAAATAAAAATAAAAAAGATTGAAAACAAAGAAGCAGAAAATAAAATCAAATGAGAAGTTATAAATAGAAGTTTAATTAATAATTTTAAATTAACATTAAGTATAAGCAAAAAGCCTGACTTGCTATTTTTAGTAATTTTATCAAACGAATTTATTTACTATACTCGTATTAGTCGAAAACTGTAAAATCACATTTATTTTGCTATATTTTGTTCGCCGTGCACGGCTCATTAGTAACGAAATAATACAGCATAACTTAAAAATGACGCCAGTTATGGAAAATAGTAGAGTCTACAACCCTAAATACCACATAAAGCTAGTTATTATCACACAAATATTTCGGAAAATGACTGATCATGTGAACTCATGTAAATAAACCTAAATGTCGCAATTCTCTGAATTTTTAATGATTGAAGAGAATGTATAAAACAAAATCAATTTTAGTAAAACAATTTTAGTTATGAAAAATGAAGCTGATCACTGTGTAAAAAAATATTATTTAAATAAGACAGAATTACCTAACTGTATCAAAAGAAATATATTGCCCTTTTCCGGAAATAAATATAAAAATTTAAATAAATTGATTCCATTATTATTTATTAATATTCTGCAAAAGGGCAATATAATTTTTTTTCAGGCTAGTAACCTTCTCCTTCTTATTTCGGCGATTTTTATGTTTTCCGATCGTTCTTTGTGCATTTTTTTTTGTGGCAAAAGTCATTATGGATTTTGTTTTTTATGAATTTACTCACCAACCCATTAATGGGAACAAGCAACAAACTAGCATAATGAAAAAAATCATATCTTCATAGCAATATAGATCTTCTTTCTGAATATGAGAATTGGCTTAAGATATATAACTGACATACTAACTGACATACATACTAACAAATTACATACTAACAGTCATCATCTACTAACTAATTAATTACATACTAACTACATACTAACAGTTAGTAAAGTAATTAGATAACTAGAGGATGCCATTACTATTAATTCAAAGATTGTGATGAACTGCCACACTTCTCTCAACCAGATTCCAAATCGAGTCAAAATTCACATACTTGGGTCATAGTGACGTTCCATGAAATTACAAATCAAGATCTACTGGAAATGAAACAGCCTTGGAGATCTTTCCAGAAAGAAAACAATCTCTACCTATATCTAATCTATACTTTTTCACAAAGAAGTGATCAGGACTTCCGATTATAAATATAAGCCTGACTTCCAAACTGCAAATACTCATAGATCAATAGATGTGACTGCAATGCAGCAAAGCTTATACTGAATCATAAACCGTTACTCAACCTACTGTCCTTCACAAAATTTGATGTCAATAAAATGTTAAGGGTTGTCACAGAACACTGCCTTATATGCAAGCAAGCCATTTTAGCCATAAGAGCCCTCATTCATTAAATTATTTCTGCAGGACATGCAAATAAAGAAAACGACAAAATAATCTTACACTTTCTCTGCTCCCACATTAATTTTCAAAAAAACTATCCAAACGCCTACTGTCTGAACTCACTGACTTACAGGTACCAAAACTAAGTTCCTCCATTGCTTTCAAAAGAGCTCAAATTGATTTAGCAAATAAAATTCACGCGAAGAAACGAGATGTATCACAATGAACCTCCATGGTCCACGTGTGCCGACTTTAACAGTCTCATACATACTCACCTACGCTACCGTATGTTAGTGTTGGAGTCTATAAACAGCTATAACTTTAAATATTTAAAAGAGCAATAAAATCTCACATTGCTGAACTCTTGAACTACAAAAATATTTTGTAGTTTAACATAAACCAAATTAGCAAACTCATGGCACAATTAATGTTATTTTTAAAATATATTGATAATCATTGTATTGTCAAGCATTCGTCTTAGCCTGCTTCTAATTGAAAATTACAGAATATTTACAAAACAATATTTTATTAATCTAAAATCTATGGTATTAGAAATCAGGGCTCTTCTGAGGGAGATGTTGTATCGGCGCAGGACCTAATGACCACATCATAAGTACACTGAGAGAAAAATACAAATGTAATTTTACCATTGAACAATGTAAATTATTGAAAATGTAAATTTTCATTTGAAACTTTTATTTTACGTTTTTTGTAGTTAAAATATTAATATTCAATGTTAATTTGACATCTACATTTTAAAATGACCCATGCAACAGTTAATTTTACTATCATTCCTTTTATTTTAACATTGTTTTAAATATTTTGTTAATTCTACACTGTAATTTACGTTTAATTGATTAGTCATTGATGTATATTTCTACATTGTGAAATTTTATTTGCTGAATAGTTAATAAAATGTAAAATTAAATACAAAAACTTTTGAAAATACATTGAAAAAATTTTAGTCCAACATGTATTAGAATGTGATAAATGCTCTTTTAAGATGTATTTAACATGTTTTAAATGTTAATTTTGCAATACTATCAAAAAATGTTAATTCTACATTACTATGATATAATTAAACAAGGTAATGTATACATATTGCATTGATACATTGTAAAAATAACATTGCTCGTATGATCTTTTAAATCATTCTAAATAAAATTTGTATTCCGTTGCATCCTACAGTATCAATACAAACTTCGTGGTGTTCGTGTCAAGAGTTAATTATTTTGTGAATTGTGAAAAAATAAAGTTTATTTTTAAAATAACGAAAAAAAATGAACAGAATGTATTTCAACTCTCCACTTAATGCCTTTGATTTGATGATTTCAATTTGAGGCTTTTTTTCTCTTCCAAGTGTATTAAATTTAACCTTAGATAATATTAGATCTTTTCAGGAAAATCAAAATATAAAAAATTGTGTATGTGGTGAAATTTTTAAGCAAAAACTGAGCAAGTTGCCTTACAATTATGTTATTCCATACTTATGACATACCAAATTTACTTAATGAAATTATTTTTTTTATAAATTAGTCTTAAGATTAAGATTTTGTTATTTAATATTAAAACATATTAATGAAAAATAATAAAAATAATATTTTAAAGAAACATATATAATTTATTCTTTTTATTTAAATATATTAAAACCAATGCATTTTCATTCAAGAATTATTATATTGGTTTGGTAGACAATACTCTCGTTATAATGGTGGGAATTTCAGTAAAATTGGAATTTTTTAACTAAATTATACTGTAAAATTTTCCTTTTATTTACATTTTTTGTGAAAGAAATAATTTTGCATTTGTAAGCTAAATTTATTGCTTTCCTAAAAAATGTAAATCAGAAAAGGAATTGTAAAAGCGTATACTAAAAAAGTTTGATTCTGGATATACGCCTTTTTTGACACGGGTATTCTTTTTTTCCTTTTTTTCCTTTTAACTGCATCAATGTAGATTTAAAAACAAAAATTTGTTAAAAGTACATTGTTAATCGATTGGCATAAATGTACACATTGTACGGTAATAAATTTACAAAAAAACGTTAACAAAGCCAAATCAAGTTGAAAAATTGTAGAAACTACATTGTTTCTAAACAATTTACATTGAAAAAGACATTTGAAAGTATCCTTGTTGTTTTAATGTTTTTGTATAAAAACTGTTAGATCTGTTGATCCATTAAATATATATATATATTCAGTTATATATTTTAACGATATGGAATATCTATAAAGATAAAGGTCTGGAGCATATTTTGACATTTATTTGATGATGATTGGTGCTGCCATTATGGAGAAATTATAATTCAAAGTAGAAAATTTTGGGGAAAAAAATCAATCTTCATTTTTTTTCTTGAAAAACCGAATATTTCAAGATTTTACCATAAAACCAATATTTATATGTATACTGTTAGAAAGGTCGCTTTTTTTCTATTACATATTTTATGTCTACGTCGAATAGTTTAAAAGATATAAGCGTTTATTAAAAAAAATTGTTTTTTTTTTACCCTTTTCTATATAAAATTAGGCATGTGATTCCATTTTCCAACAATTCCATTTTCAATTCGTCTTTTTGGGTTTAGCATTCCCACTCGAATATTTTTTTTTAATTAGGAAACCAAAATTGTATTACATATTTTAGTTCGACTACTTACTACACCCTTGTTAGAAATAATATTAATTAAATCTTTTTTTTTAATTAAATTAAATTTACTTTTAATACCAATAAACAAAATAAAATCCTTTGTTTGGTAGCAAAACAAAAACCAAATATTCTTTTTGTTTTTCTAATATTTTAGCCACGTGTTACCGTAGTGACTTTTAAAATATTATTTAAATACAAAAGTTATAAAGTTCAAAATTTGTTGTCATGCTGAAATAATGTCTAATATGATATTATGGCAAAATCACGCAGCAAGACACCGTATTGACGTGCTCTGTATATTATAGGCAAATATATTATGTATATTACTGTCCTGAAAAACCAATTTATGACTCATATTGACCATATTTAGAGGTGAATAACAATTTTTTTTTACTTTTGAGTAGATTTTTAAATTTTTTTTTTTAAATATATTTTTGATTGTTCGGTATCAAAAACCAAAATTATAATATAAAATTCAAAAGACGTTGACCTTATCATATATATATATATATATATATCATCACCTCAGACACTCAATCGCATACATTCAACTTTAGGATATTCGATTAAAAATTCCATTAAAATTCATTTCTTAATTAGATTCCCGATAAAAACAACAACAAAAAAAAACAAACAAAAAAGTTGACTCCTTGACACAAATACTTATAAAAATGACAAGCTCATAATTTTCTTTTTTTTTGTATACTCATTTTGCGTGTATGAAAAAAATTATCAGACGCGAAAAGAATAAACTTTTGTTTCCATTTAGTTTCAGTTAATTCCAAAATTTCAATTTTCTTTCTTTTGTAAAGAAAATTTCCTAATGGTTGTTTGCCACGTTTTAAATATACATATACAAAATATGATTTGTATACAATGAATATGAATAGAGAAGGGTAAAAGAATGATAATAAAAGAAAAATAACCACAACAACAACAACAAAATATTCTTTTTTTTTATCAAGGTCACACGCAATAATTTAACTTTTCCTACATGTATATACTAACTTAATAACTGTGAGTAGAATGAGATTTGACAGTTTTGTATATGTTCTTGTAATACGGATTTGCATACTTTATTTATACCTTCTTTTTGATGATACTTTGAGTGCAAAAGTATTTACATAAATATCTTAAAGAAATATAAATAAATAAATAATATTTCGAAATAATTTTGTGTACGTATTAGAAAATAGCTTTCGTCAAAAAGTAGCATACATCGTAGAGAACTACACATTAAAAGAATTCCATAAAAGTCAGCAGAATATTTACAATCTTTCAATTCAAGAAGTGTTATTCTTTAAGTAAACAGTCTAAACACAAAAATTTATTGCTAATCATATTTGAAGAACCTCCATAACTATATATAGTTTAATAGAATCAAATGAAAATACTTTCTACCGATTTAACTTCTCTAAAACTAACTTTCCTCACCTTAACTGCTATACTTTTCATCGATTAACTTTTATGATATAATCTCTAGTATTGATATTGATTCTTCAGTTGGAATAAAAATTCTATGAAATATTAATGCATGGTTTTAATCTATATGTCCCTAAAGTTCGTGAGCGTAATTTAAATACTAGCCCTCCTTGGTTTTCTCACGAACTAAAATGTTTATAAAATAACAAAAATAAAACTTGGGAAAAATATCTGAAGAATAAAACTAATACTTTTTACCAAAACTTCTTAATTTTATTTAATTCTTACAATTTACTAGCTGGTAACTGTTACAATAATTATTTAGGTGTCGTTAATTCTGAATTAAAACATAATCCTAAATCAATCTGGAAATTTATTAACTCCAAACAAAAGTCTGATCAATTCCCCAATTTTATGACATATAATAACATAACTTCTTCCGACTCACAGCTCATTGCTGAACTCTTTAAACAATTTTTTTCCTGTTCATACAAAAACGATTTGTTTGAAGCTGATTCGAATATTTTAATCATATTTTAAATTCTCCAGATATTCCAATTCCATCAATTGATATTTCGGTCTCTTAAATAAAGAACTACTTAAATAAGTTAAACAATAATTTATCGTCAGGTCCAGATAGCGTACCAGGAATCATACTAAAAAATTGCTCAGAGAGTCTGGCGTCACCATAATATCATTACTATATTTAATTTATCGTTTTCAATGGGAAAATTTCCAACTATATCAGAAAAGCTCTTTCGTAAGACCTATCCACAAAAAAGATTCTAAAAATTTAATATTAAACTTCAGACCAATTGCCAAATTTTCGTGTATTCCGAAATTATTTGAATTATTTGTTTATGACTCAATTTACAACTGGTGTGGTGTTGTAATTGATTAGTACCCAATTGGCACGGATTCATGAAAAAAAATCTACAGTGACCAATTTAGTAGAATTCTCCAATACTCTTATTAGTTCAATGAAATTAGGTACTCAAACAAATGGCATTTACATATAGACCTAAGTAAAGCATTTGATATTTTGCCACACAGTATGATTCTCTTGTATTATTTAATATTATGTACTATATAGGTCAAGTATATCTGATCCATTTTTTACTAACTCTGGTGTACCTCAAGGAAGCTATCTGGGTCCCTTGTTATTTATTATAGCAATTAACGATGATACTAATACTATTAATAATTGTTGCATTTCAATTTATGCTGATGACATGAAAATTTATAAAACAATAAAATGAATTAGTGATATTGCTTTACTTCAAAAAGGCCTGAAATCATTTTTGGATTGGATTAAAAATTTAAATGAAAGTTTTGAATTGTAATATTGGATTCCAATTATTTCATAGGAGCAATTTATTATTATTATTAATTAAATTAATTATAATTTTACATTATTATCAATATTTATGAAGTGGCTGCCCAAGCTTCGGAATCGTCTTCGGAAGTAATTGAAATGTAAAGTATTTATCAATCAATTTTTCTTTATCAAAAATGTATAAAATAAATAAAGTAACAGCATCTTACTCAGACAATACACTATGCTACCGAAATTATTTTAATGTACAATATTATAAGATAAACTTTTACAAATCAAGGACAGTCAATGTGACCGTTCTGTAGCATTTAAAAACACAAACCTTAAAAAAATTTTTGAATATTCAATTTACAAAACTGATATCAAACCATGAATCTGATAGTGGGACAGATCGTAATAATAACGATCCAAAAAATGGAATTACTTCTTTTGATCTGCAGTTAATATTTATAGTCTGCCAAAAACTATTTACGGGTGTTTTTTTAAGCCCGATAGAGTTTGAAATTGTAAAAAACATACATATTAAATTTTAATCAAAATTTTTATTTATTCGAAGGATCAATACATGGCATTAACATTTGAAAAATATTTCGGGTATGTTCTTGACAAAATACATTTTATATGTCCTATTTCGGGCTACTTTTTCAAGCAATGCTGACCGTATTTCACGAATAAAATTGTGACGGTCTTCAAAGCGTCCATTGTTACTAGTTTATCAGCATACACATTTCACTACATTACGTACCCCTACAGGCAAAAAAAAATTTATAGGTGTCAAATCGCACAGACTTGTAAACAAATTGACAAATAGATTTCGTTAAATAAACTTCTTGCAAAATTTTCATTTCAATGAATCAATGGTTGCTGCCGCCGTATGGCACGCTTGGAATGTTCAAACCATATTTCATCATCGCATCGATGTCATTCATATTTTTAAACAAAAAATGATCAATCATGGTTCGGTAACGGTCTTCATTGACCGTAACTTAATAAAATCCGATGATTGTAAACCGTACCAAACGGTTCATTATTGGTAATGTTGTGCAAGCGTGAGCCCATTAATAATGATTTGCCAGAGTATACTGATCATAAATGTCAAAAAGGGAATGCAGCATGACGGCTCATTTAACAGTTAACCCTTTCGTTGGTTCTACCTATGCAAACAAAAATCACTACATGAATAATCAATGAATACAATTTAACAGTTTCTGTAAATTTCTATTATTTAACTAAAACCATATATTATGATCTACGGGATTAAAAAACAAGTGTAGAAGATCAGTTAATGACTTTGCAAATCCATTAACAAAAGAAAAACCATCAGCGATAACAAGAATTACTTTGTTGAACTTTATAAGATACTTTATTGCTTATTTTTTACTTAATTTAAAGCTAAATCTGCATTTTAAAGTCAATCAAACTGAACTTTAATTTTTATACTACATATTTATTTATTTATTTATTAATCTTTTTATTCAAATAAATTATACAACAATTAGTTTTTTTTTTATAATACAATTCAAATAGTTAAATTAATTTTAATTTGTCATACATACACATACACATAAAATTTGAGTACTTAAATAAAAAAAGTGAAAAAGAAACAAGAGAAATTTAAAAAAATTAAAAACAAAAAAATTAAAATATTTTAGAAAGTTAGAAGATAAATATAAACTTATGAATTAAAAATTGAGAAAAAATTATGATAAAATTAAAAAATAAAATTAAACAAAAATCTTATTAAACTAAAGATTCAAATTAAAAATTAAATCAAGAATTAAAAAAAAAATATTGAAAGGATTATTTAAAAAAATTGGATATTTTGAAGTAAATGCCAGATTCGCGTAGGGACCAAATGACTATATCTCAACTCAAACACCTTGTATTTCCAGCTTTCCAAAAATATATATCTTAATATATATATAAATATATAATTTAATCCTTTAAGGCGAAAAAATAACTGTTTGAAAAATATTTTAACGTTTATTTGATCAACAAAATACCCCAATATTTATAGTTTAAAAGGTCCCTTTTTTCGCTATAACTCATGCCAACATATATTTTATGTCTATATCGTTTAGAAATATTCTTTGCAAATCTCAACAAAACTTTTATATCGATATACACAACGAATATAAGCAGGCCCGGCTCGAAGCGTGTTCTAAATTATTAGTAGTAGTAGTAGTAAATTTTTAGAAACAGAATTAACTTATAAAGAAAGCAAAGATCTTGACGCAAACGAACTGCAAAATGAGCTGAAATTGTTGTCTCGAAAAATTGAAGATGATACTAGCCCAGAAAACATTTTGAAATGGATTTATAATAACAACGTTGAAGAACTCTTTCCAAATGCACTGATTCCATTAAGAGTGCTATTAACTTTACCCGTTTCTGTTGCTAAAGGTGAAAGAACTTTTTCTAAATTAAAAATGATTAAAAATTACCAGCGATCAACTATGGGACAAGAAAAATTGAATGGTTTGGCAATAATATCCATTGAATCGGACATTGCCAAATCTATAAGCCTAGACATGTTGAGAAAAGATTTCGCTAAAATCAAAGCTAGGCGAATCCCTTAATTTAATATTTTATACAATATTTTTTGTTATGTTTTATTAATTTTCTAATTTTATTACTTGGATTTTTTAATTTTTTAATTTTTGTTTATTTATTTTTTTTTTTGATTAATAAAGAAAAAAGTTTTAATCAAAACTCTTGTTGTTTAAGTTTTTGGTCATAATAATGTATTTCATTTGCCTTATAAATAATTATAATCAAAATATTATAGTTTATAGACTATAACCGAATTTTAAAATAAATTGACAATTATAAATTATCATTATCAAACATAAAAAAAATTTACAATGACTTCGCTTTACTTTTAAACATAATAATATAAGACCATAGAAAATAGTAACCGGGATTTGCTTATAATATAGCTTTTTAGTACCTTATTGAAAAAAAAAATCAAAGGCGCCAAACATTTTTCGCACACACACAAAAAAAAACCACGAGCCGGGACTGAATATAAGTATAGATCAGCATTATATTCGAAATGAATAGTATAAACTCGAAAAAAGTAGAATAAATGTCTGATACGACCTTACAAATTAAATTACAAGGTGATTTAAGCTAAACGAATTTTCTTACCGTATTTTGCAAGATAACATAGAAAAATAGCACAAACGGATTTGGGTGGGTTTGCCGTAAATGAATTTACAAACTTCAATTGTGTTTTACGCAAAATCAAAACTTAGCGCGTACGCCAAATCAATCGTCGCAAAACGATATTCTAAATACTCTCTCTATCTTATTCTACTTCAGTAGAATCAAAATGACAGTTTTTTAAAAACCATAATTTCATTTAAACAAAACCTTTCATTCATTATTTCATTAGGGGATTATTTAATAGAGTCATCGAAAATATGTGTACATTCTATACTTACAATAATTTGTATATATGTACAACATTTTAATAAAATATATTATAAGAACCCCCTAAGAAAATAAACAAAAAGGAAAAGTATAATATCTTAACGATATTTACAACAACAAAAAATAAATAAATAAATTGTTAGACAATTTGGTATACCTAGGTATGTTATTCTCGTGTGAGTTCATTTATTAGATATACCTAAGGAGTAGGTGTTTTTGTTTTGTTATATTTTTTTTGATGTTATTAGTCATAAAATATCATTAGGGATGGTCTGGTTATTGTTGGAAAATTTCGGTCATGGTCAATATCAAAACAATAATATTAAAAATAAAATAAAAAACAAACGATAAAGTTATTTAACAATTATATTAGTTAAGTTTTGCTTTATATATGTAAGTATATATCTATTCCCTCCTGTTAGTGTTAAAGGCATAATTTTTGTTTTTATATTTAGATATTATAGCTATACAAGGTTTAAAGTTGTTCGTTTTCAATTCTTTAATATTAAATATCTATTAAAGGAAATTAAAATCGATTATAATTATATTCAATTATTGTGGTAGATATTAAAAGAGGTGCTTCTAAAAGAATTACTTGGCATATATACATACATAATATTTATAAACATACAAAAATATTTAATTTTTTAAGAAAATATTACCTTAATAAATTAAGACCGTTGAAATGTTAAAATATGGATGAACCGAACTACGTAACAACTTACATAAGGTAATGTTTATGGTGTGTGATGCAGAAAGTATAGCGGAAGAATAGACCGTTGGTCTAATATTCTTCAAACACAAAAAACTAAAAAGGGTATAAAATGGAATGTAAAAACTATCGAAGAATTATCCTACTCAAGAGTGCTTATAAAATTTTATACAATATAATGGAATTGGACACGTACTACAGAGCATTAATCAAGCACAAAATTAAAAATTAAGAAAGTAACATAAAAATAATTTTTAACTTTTCAAAGTCATCAATATCCAACGATTGAAGCAGATAATCAGTAAAAAAAAGCGCATGGCTTATCACAGGTCATGAATTATGTAACAAGCATCTTTTCAAGATTGGTAGATTGAACAAAGACATTATGCAGATTCATTCATACAGAGAAATCCTCTTCTCATATTCTATTTACTTGCGACGCCATAGCACGCTATAGTCATAAATGTTTTCATAAATACACGTAGGCTGATTCTGACATCAAAGGAATAATATCGTTCATCAAGTTTAGATCAAGGTGGTCCGGCTTGGGATTGACAGGGTAACATCTGACCGGTCGCTGACCCAGATGCGCAACTGTCAAGTTCCTGAGCAAGTGCTTACATTACCTCCACGTGGTGACCTCCGGAAACTATCCTATACAGCATCCGCTTATACGATAGGCCAAAATTGTAAGTGCGCAAAAACAACCCTTCAGATTGAAGGTTGGCGTTAGGTTAACTACCTAACCCATAAAAAAAAAACATAGTTATGAAAGACTTAAAACAAGCCTCGGATATGGATGGATTAATTGGAAACAGACCCGGAACTCGTAAGGATTTTGATTTTAGAATTTGCACCTGGAACGTTCGAACACTATACAGCCCAGGTGCATCTAACATATTGGAAAATGTCCTCACGCAGTATAAAGCTGACATCACTGCGTTACAGGAATTGCGTTGGACAGGAACCGGAATAATAAGGAAACAAAAATGCGATATATACTATAGCTGCCACATATTTGGATGCGGTTTTGCAATCGGAGACAGGCTAAGACGAAATGTTATTGATTTCAAACCAATTAACGAACGTCTGGCCATAATCCGCATTAAAGGCACCTTCTACAACATCAGCCTAATATGTGTGCATGCTCCTACTGATGAAAAAGAAGAAACAGAGAAAGAAGACTTCTATGACGCGTTAGAAAAAGCATACGAAGCTTGCCCGCAACATGATGCAAAAGTTGTGCTAGGGGATTTCAACGCTAAACTCGGTAGAGAGCAAATTTTCGGCAGAACAATCGGTAAACATAGTCTCCATCAACACACCACCGATAATGGTTACCGATTGATCAGTTTTGCAGCGGCGCATAATACGGTTATAAGCAGCACCAAATTTCCCCATAAAGATATTCATAAAGCCACCTGGCTATCTCCAGATGGCCGTACAACCAATCAAATTGATCACCTTATGATTGACGCACGCCACTCATCGTGCGTGCTGGACGTACGGTCATACAGAGGGGCTAACATCGACTCTGATCATTTTTTGGTTATAGCACTTTTCAGAGCCAGAATATCTAATGTTAAAACAGTGCAGTCACATCATAATCCCAAATTTAACATTAGTAGCCTGCAGTCGCCCGAGATAGCCAGAAGCTTCAAAGAGCAAATTAGCCTAAATTTAACAGCCACACCTCCTTCAAACCATTCTTCGATTGATGATCAATGGAAAAACTGTGCCAGTATCATCAAAGAGGTAGCCGCAAACACAATTGGCTTCAAACCACGAAATACCAGAAATCCATGGTATGACGAGGAATGTGCATCAAAAACGTTGAAGAAGAACGAGGCGTATAAAAAAGCGCTGCAACGGAAAACAAGAGCAGCGAAGGAAGAATATAAGGCTAAAAGAAGAGATGAGAAGAAACTCATCAGGCGGAAAAACGGGACTTCGAAAAATCTCTGCTCATAAATATCGAATCTCATAAAAATAGAGGCGAAGTGCGGAACTTCTACAAAAAAGCCAAGCAACTGGCAGCTGGCTATAAACCCGCTACACACGCGCTAAGAGATAATATGGGAAATTTGGTTACCGAAACGCAAGGGATATTGGAGACATGGAAGCAGCACTTACAGCAGCTGCTAAATGGAGAGCAACAACAACAACAAGAGCTAGCAACACCAGCACCAGTCATTACCAGCAACCCCCCACCACCCACTGTAGAGGTTGTTGGCCAAGCCATCAGCAAGCTGAAAAACAACAAAGCTTCTGGACCTGATGGACTCCCAGCTGAATTATTTAAAGCTGGAGGCGATGTTTTGGTTAACTGCATGCACCAAATCATTGGCAACATCTGGAAGGAAGAAAGCATGCCAAATGACTGGAGTACTAGCTCTATATGTCCCATTTTCAAAAAGGGCGACGCCATGTCCTGTAAAAACTATAGAGGAATATCCCTCTTAAATATTGCATATAAGATCCTGTCCAACATTTTGTGCGAATGTCTGAAGCCCTATTGTGACGCTGTTATTGGCAGTTATCAATGCGGCTTTCGCCCCGGAAAATCAACAAGCGACCAGATGTTCGTACTTAGACAAATCCTGGAGAAGACCCATGAGTTTCAAATCGATACACACCACCTATTCATCGATTTCAAGTCTGCGTACGATAGCATATACCGCAGCGAGCTATATGCTGCTATGTCGGAATTCGGTGTACCAGCCAAGCTCATCCGATTGTCAAAAATGACACTGGAAAACACAAGATGTGCTGTGGTGATTGGAAATAACACTTCTGACTATTTCCAGACGTGTACCGGATTTCGACAAGGAGATGCACTATCATGCGACTTCTTCAATCTAGTACTGGAACGTATAGAGCGACGAGCTGAAGTAAACACGGCCGGTACTATATTTTTCAGATCTGTTCAACTACTAGGGTATGCCGACGACATTGACATCATCGCCAGATCACAACGGGCGGTCGTCGAGGCCTTTACCCAGATTGAAGAAAAAGCGAAACGAATGGGTCTCAAAGTAAATGAGGATAAGACAGAATATATGTTGTCGACAAATAAAAAGACCTCTCAACATCATATTGGTCAAAACATCACTGTCGGCACATATAATTTCGAGGTAGTTCAGGAGTTTACCTACCTTGGAACCAGTGTTAATCCCACAAACGACATCAATGTGGAGGTACGGCGAAGAATAACCCTTGCAAACCGTTGCTGCTTCGGTTTGTCAAAACATCTCGGGTCAAAGCTCCTCTCTCGAAACACCAAAGTACAAATCTACAAAACGCTCATACTCCCGGTTTTGCTTTATGGATCAGAATCATGGACACTGCCTAAGGCAAGTGAGCATGCACTTGGTGTCTTCGAGAAGAAAATTCTTCGTCGGATATATGGTCCTGAAAACGTCGATGGGGTCTGGAGGAGAAGATATAATGCCGAAATCTATGAGCTGTACAATGAGGTGGACGTAGTCACAAAAATTAAAGTCAAGAGACTACAGTGGCTCGGACACCTAGAGCGGATGGACGAAAATGCTCCAGCCAAGAGAATCTTCGATTCCAGACCCGAAGGTACAAGACGTCGGGGCAGACCAAACCTTCGTTGGAGAGACGAAATATCGGCGGATTTAAAGCAATTTCGAATCTTCAACTGGAGAGAATCCGCCCGTGACCGGCAAAAATGGAGGATGTTGATAAGTCAGGCCCAGGACCTACATGGTCTGTTGGCCACCTAAGTAAGTAAGTAAGTTTAGATCAAAAATTCCAAGATAATAAACAGGAAAGTACAACAGATCTTAAACAATCACCCTTACATAGAACTGCCAGTCAAAAAAAAAAGTAAAATACAAGAAAAAAATAGTCACTGCAAACAATTTGAATTACATTGTAATCTCATATTGCTTTTTTTCTGCTGGTGTTACATATTTTTTAATTTTTAAATATTTTGAGTTTTACAGGCTTCATCATTCCTTAGAAGCCTTTAAAAAAAATGAATATGTATTTTAAGATATTTTATTTTTCGCTGAATTGCTGAATAATTAAATATCTAACAAATTGGGACCCGTTCGATATATATATAAAATAGTTACCTTAAACAGTCAGTATTCATCGTTAATTCATCGACTCATATAATAGCTTTTGAAGAAAATCATTACTTAACATGGTATTTTTTAACTCTAAGCGAGTCTTAGGAACAATGTGCAATAACAACATGGAAAATCATTCAAATGTCAAAAATTTAATTTTGGAATGTATAATTCTTCGACTCACTTGTGAAAACCATCAACATCATTATTGTCCTGTAATCTAATCCGTGGGGCGTTGGGTGGAGCTTGCGAAATATGTAGTTAAATTTGGATGTAAAATTTAAAACCAAATCAAAATATGGGTCGATATTTCTTAAAAGAGATACCCACCAGACATTTTAGCAACCAAAATATTGAAAAATCTGTTAAAATTTTACAGTGTTATTTACAGCTTAAAATTGGATTTTGAATGAAAATTATATTCCTGAATTTAACATATAAAGTCCAATGAAATCGTCTTTGTAGTTTTATATAAGCCTAGATACGCCCTAATGTGGCGATATAAGCCCTTTATTAATAAATTTATAAATAAAATCAAAATGAAATCATCTTTTCTATTTTTTTTTTCTAATTTAATACTTTGATTATGTTATTATTTAACCGCTTAAAAGTTCTAGTAAGTAACAAATTAGGTGTCAATACATTTGATTGCTCTACAGATAGTAAACAATTAAATTTTGAAATTTTAACGGTCAAGTACCATATTTTGCAAATACCAATACACGTTCCTCCTATAATTCTCTAAGAGTTAAAGTTAAAACTTAACCTACTTCCTACTACTACTAATGACATTTTGTAATATTTAATTAATCATTCGTTAACATTTTGATTAAATTTATCAAACTATTTAATAAATATCTATAAACTTTGCTCTTGATACAGCAAATATGGCTTCAAACATCGATTCATTACGGATCTAAAATCTCCTTCCACGGAACTTCAATTAAGTTCAAAGCTCATTTCACAGTTGGAAAATACGACGAAAGATAACGGCCCTCCCCAGTAATTTTGAACAGTACGGTCATACCACAGAAGTATTTTGTCAGATATCTGGGGATTCATCTTGATAGGCGTTTAACTTCGAAGAAGCACATAATTTTGCAAGCGCCGCACTCAATTGGGATAAAAGCTGAAAAACACATATTGGTTAATGGGTAAAAGATCTGAATTGTTTTTGAAAAACAAAGTGCTACTGTACAAAGCTATACTTAAACCTATATGGTGGTACAGAATTCAATTGTACCAATTAATTTGATCCACAACGATTTGCAGGTTCCTTCAGTTCATAATGGTTATAACAAAATATTGGACAAAGTACAAAATTAAAATGGAAATACATTCAAACATCCTAGTAAATAATCTTATGAGGACCCAGACACTAGGAGATTGAAACATAATATTCGATGTCGCCATTCTTGAATGTTTTGTTTTTGCAGTACTGCATTTATTGAAAACCTTTATAATTTAGGTAAAATAAAATCTAGGAGCCATACAATTTAAATTTTCTCAATATTTTTGGAAGAGTCATTGTTAACTTATTATATATTTTATAATATTTATTTATTGAATTATTCTTAACATTTCAAATAAGTGCATTGCATTGTTCCAACTTATATTTTTGTTTATAGGTTCTACGGAAGTAGGTATGAATTGTCATTACCCTTGCGTGCTTTTTTTTTTAAATATTTCATAAAACTCGCATGAGAGCTAAAAAAAAATACAAAAAAAACTCAATTATACCTTACTTAACTTTTAGGTCTTCTCTAAGTGTTATTTTTGACTTGTACTTTGTATTCTATTTTTTTTTTTTGTTATTTTTCAGTTTTGGTGAATTAGAAAATAGCGTATACGTAATGATTATTTTTGCATATGCACTCGATATAATAAAAAAAAGTATGGGTTACCATATGTTTTTTACTTCAAAGAACATTTTTTTTTACTTTAAATATAATTTGAAATACCTGGCCTAAGTAATACTGTTTTATACTGACTACAGTTACAAATAGTCCGAGGTGGAACTGAAGGTTTTTACGGGATCCGGACTGTATACAGACTTCCATTAAGTCAATTGACAAAGCATTGATTTTTTTCTCCAAAAATGTCGATTGTACGTAAAATCAACCTTCCAAATGTTGACTGACAAAATGTCAAGTCTTAAAATATTGAAAAAAAATCGATTTTTTACAATTTTTATGTTTTTCTAGAAAATAATGTTGCAAATGCTTTGTTTTTGAAATATTTATAGGATCACATACTATAAGTATTAGTTTTACAGTTCGATTCAAAATCAGGATTGTCAGTTTTTCCAGAATATGTATATTATGCCATATTATAAATTAGAATGGATTTTATAGTAGGCTACAAAGTCAGAGCTATTATCATTTATTTAGTCTAAAATTCTTTGCTTTTTGATAGTCGAAATTTTGTCCATGTCGACATTTTAGAGAAATCGATAAACATTTTTAGAGAATCGATATTTAGGGAATCGATATTTCGAAAATCGATATTTTGATAATCGATATTTCGAGAATCGATAAATAGTACAAATTAACATATTTGACGTTAATATTTTTTGATCGATATTTTGTGAATCGACATAACTTAGCCGACCCGTTTTCTACATCTTCCCAAAGAAATTGCGGTTTTCCTCGATAACATGCTTCTAAAGGTTTCGAAGATTAGCTTAGAGAACTTATTTTAAATTTATTTTTTTCTATTACTTTTTATTGTATTTTTTGTTTCCAAACTACTTAATTTTTCATGTTGGGTGCGAATTACTGTATCGCAAACGGTTCTACACAAAATACCGTTTTACAAAAGACTTTATTACAAAACAGAGTCCAACAGTGATCAAAATACTATCATAAAAAATATTACAAAATAGGCGACTTAAATTTTTTTCGTAACTTGCAGTTAACTAACATACACAGGAAACTTAAATAAAAATATAAAAAAAAAACAAAATATATTTCCCAGTTCAGGGTTGCCGCTCCCGAGCACCTTCTTTTATTTATTGAAACCCTAGGTTTTTACGATCATAAAATATAGACGTCAAATTAAATAACATTTTGGATGCTAACTCAATCCATAGAAAGCATGTTTTTATTGACGGCACAAATATTCAAAACACGATTAAAAAAAACTCTTATGAAGCTGCAAAATAAATTTATGCGATTATATTATAAAAAAAATAATTTATACTTATTCAAAAACCCTTTCTATTACACATTTTGAACTGTCCTTTTTTATTTGTTAATATGGTCACAGCTGATTGAAAAAATAAACTTAAATAAAACAAAACTAAAATCGAAATAATTAACCCAGTTTGCTTAAAGAACGTTCCATTTTTTTATTATACTGTCATGAATTTAAAAACAAAAAAAGGTTAAGATGCGGATTAAATCAACTGGAAAATCTATTAATTTTTGATATTTATGTAATTCATTGTACATAGAACTTGTATTGTAACACACGTGATATATGAATTGTACATAAGGTAAATATACTTTTATGATGTCATTTAGCATAACTTAAAAAAAAATATAACTAAGGAAGGAGTGAAAATCCTACGGCAAGTTAAAAGCAAAATTTTAATTTCGATATAGTTTAATTTAGTTTAATTTAGAGGAATTCGTTATTATGCCACCGATACTAATTCCTCATTGAACCGAACTGTTATCTCCTTACAAACAGTTTTATTTATTTAATTGTGATTAAGAGTTTGATAATTGAATGAATTCCTTTAGAATTCAATTTTTATTTATTTTTTGAGCAAAACCAATATAGGTACTAATTTGTTGCTAAAAAATGGAAACAAAAATAAAACCAAAAAATTAATATTAGTCAATGTCTTCAATTTTTCTGGCATAAGCAGCTGCCAATGCAGAAATATAAAGCACTACTACGGTTCTGTAAACAAGCTTTAGTATCATAACTTTGTGGAAGAAGCCATTAAGTTTTATTATTTTTTTTGCTTTACTTTTGTACATAAACTATGATTAAGTATCTATAATTTTAAAAAAATCTTGATAGAAATATTTATTGAAAAAATCCAGATTTGTAGAAAAAACTAATAAAACAGGACTACTCGGCTTAGATAGATCGGATAGCTCGGATAGATCGGCTTTACGGACGTTTTAATTTGGCATGAGATTTTTTAGTTTTATTATGTTTTTTTGTTTATTTATATTGTGGAAAAGGTGTATACCGGTTCTGTATCGACTTTGGAAAATTTTTGGTTCTTCCCGCATACTTAAAAATCACCAAGATCACCCCTGATTTATAGTTAATAAAATTTTTTAAAGTTTCAAAATAACGGCTACTTTCCCTCTTAAAAAACTGACGCATACTCTGGAAAACCTGGTATATCGGTTTTTGCAGAAGGTAAATTTTTTAATAAAATATAAAAAACAAACATTATGTTTTAAAAATTGGGAACTGTTGCCCTACTTTTCTCATTTATATAAAATATTTTAGACGGTTTTTGTTATGCCAACATTTTTTAATCTTATAAATTTAAAAATTTGTCTTTTTGTTGTAAATAAAATCATAAAAAAAGTTTTTAAATTTTTTTCTTTCAAGATTAAAAGTCATACCCTACATGAGATATCGTTGGGTAACAATGGCTAATCAGATATGACAATAATAGACTTACAAAGTGAATTTTGAAAGCTGAAACTTCATTCTTATTGGCCAAGCTTTCATTTGTTATTTAGTTAGTTTTTATTAATTTATTTAATTATTTATCAGCAGACCTACAGATGAATCTGCAGACCAGATACAAATAATTTTTTCTTGTGAAATTTGTATTTATTAAGTTATAAATTGAGTCAATCTTATCAGAAGTTTTGAATTACAATTACATGTTTCTAATACATACTGTACTTTAGCTATGGATTGTTTAATTATATACATTTTACGTTACCCTTGAACAAAACCCCAGTCACGCAATATCCAAATCTAAACTTTAAATCCAAAATCCTAAAAAATTAAATACCCGAAACACAATATTTTTAAGTTTTAACAGGTTAACACAGAAGTTTGGGTTGTACGCCAAAAATATTTAAGACAAAGAAATAGTATTATTAAATTTGGAAGATGCCACTGACAAATCCCCCTACTTATTTATTGAAACTTTTTTGCCGAAAATCGTTTTTCCTATTTTTTGTGGGTTTTGTGATTTACGGATTTTGTAATTTGCGATTGGGATGGGGGGATTTTGTGATTTGGGATTTGAAATTTTTGGATCGGAGGGACTCTTCCATAAAATTTAATATTTAATTTGCATCAAATTTTAATGTACATAAATTATTTCAAAATTAACTAGTCTAGTTTACTAATATGTAAATGCAATTATGAATACGATGGTTATATTTTTTGAAGAATAAAATATATATTAAAAATAAAAATGTTATAATTGAATAATATAATATTTCAAAAATATATAGTGTTAATAAAAAATAAACTTCACAGACCTTGATGAATATCGCCAAGTAATTTTCCTAATGATGATTCAACATCATTTAATTCCGATCTATGAATTTGATTTCCTACTGTTGTTGCTTCAGCTTCAGCTTTGGTAACTACAAATCGATCCGGCATTTTAATATATTTAATATTTTATTTTTTATCGTTTTTAATTTTCTAAATTTATTTTTTTTAATTTTTCACTCTAAACTATAATCTTTATTTTTTAATTACAGAATTTTGTTATTATTAATAAAATTAATTGACTTTTTACACTAAATTTCCAAATTATTAAATTTATATTTTTATATTACTTAAGAAAATAATAATGAACAAAAAATTTTCACGTTTACATTATTGTAATTTTTTTTCTTCTTCTTTTTGTTATATTCACTTCTTTTCTTTCAATATCAATATTTATTTTTCTTTTTATCAATTTTTTTGTTTTTTGGTAATGAACTTGATTTTAATGAGACATTTATTTATTTTTAATATTTTGTTCACTATTTCATTTAACTATTTATTTTTAATTTAATATATAGTAACAACATTTATTTTATTTACATATCTAACAATACAATAAATCAATAAACCTTTGTGAGAATTATTGAACAAATGATTTGAAAGAAAAAAACTATTTTCATGTTAACTAACACTTAATTTTGTTTATTAAAAATATTCACTGAAAATCACCATTAAATTTCTGAAACAAAAACAAAAAAAAACAACAATTTATTAAATGAAATTTATTGTTAAAAATGTTATATAACATAAATACAGTATAAAATATATAAAATTTATTTGGAAAATGTTAAAAATTAAAATAAATAAAAATAATATAAAAGTCAACGACATAAATTGAGAACTTCTTTACCAAAGGTATAATATATATATATATATAATAGGTCGGTTAGCGTACCATATGCTTTTAAAAACTTTCGAAAACTTGTGCAACTTTTTACAAGATATCCGGTCAAGTACTGTTTTTTTTTTGTTTTAAATAGAGTGGAAAAGTGTGACTCAACAATATTCTCTCGCGTATGTTTTTGCAAGTAAAATTTCGACTTGTAGAAGTTTACGAACCAAATTTTGTTTTTGCTTTTGTATTTTTTTGTAAGTTATGGTTTTATTTACATTTCTAATTGTTCAAAAATCAAATTAATGAACAACTACAAGGTTTAACAAGAAATGAGTTTTAGGACTTTACTTACAAATTAAATTTTTTATTCCTATTCTTTTATTTTCTTCTAATTTGCTTATTTAGTTAGGTAGAAAGTACTGAAACTGAACTAAATATACATAGCCGTTTAAGTGAATGTTGTTTTCCATATTAATGAATCCAAATAGAAGCAAATATTCTATTTTGAACTCAGTCTTTTATCTCTTATATACAGTCGATATTTCCATGCTAAAAAACAAATACAATATACTAACAACATTTTGCTAAAGATAATGATTTTCTTGCTTCGAATTAAAACTGCTTAAAAGGAGCTACCAGACAACGAAGTAAAACTACAAGAGCATAAAAAATAAGATGGCTAGTGTATGAAACGTAGAGAATTACAAAAATAAATTTATAAATAAATCTTTGCGCCTACTAATTTGTTTTTTCAAGCCTGACATGATTTATAATAAACAATTGAAAATTGGCTGTCATGATAAATCGTAGATAAAATGACAAAATCGATCATAAATTTCGTAGACCTTCAGCCAATATTGTTGGATTAAATCCTTAAAGTTAAAAGGAACACACGAGTTGACGTAAAATGCTTGTTATGAAAACAAGTACAGTAGGCTCACACTACACAGATACTGCAGTACAAAATCATTCTTGTTGAGTGGAATTTTTAAGAATCTATATGAAATTAAAACACGATAATACTAAATGTAAGTAAATAACAATGTACACTATCAAAACCAGTTTTGGTATTATCATTATACTGAATCTGCAAATTTAAAAAAGTACGGTATAAATACCTGAACCATTTTACAACCGATTTTCATTATTTTTCTTTTAAGCAATATGGAATTATTTAAAAGATTACATAGCGAAACTAAATATTTTTTAAAATTTTTTTAATTGTCAATTAGAAATTTGAATTAAAAATTTTGCCGCATACATACAAAAAATTTAATTCATCAAATTGCCTCTACTCACCCATCTCGACAATTAAATTTAACTTTAAATTTTTTTTTTAAATTAATTATTATATATTCGGTTGTTGTCTAAGATAAATCAATAAAAAAAATTATACCGGGTGTTCCAGAGTATACGTATCAACTTTTTAAGAGACGAAGGAGTCTTTAATTTAAAATTAAAAAAAAAAAATTATTGACTAAATCGAGGGTGCTCTTTCGATTGTTGATATTTTCAGCTTCCGGAAAGGACCGAAAACTGGCTTTTTAAGATCAAAAGTCGCCGAAATTGATCGAAATTTCCAAATGAGAAGGGGTGCTTTTTTATACAAATTCGGATTCTATGACAATCAATGAATTGGGCACGATTTTTATCAAACTTCTTCGAATTTCCCGAAGCTGGAGAATACGAGCTTCTATCAAAATTTATTCAATTCCCATTCATTTCTAACTCTGATCCATTCTAAAAATCCACCTTTAATTTAATTATTTTAGAATATAATGTATAAAAAAGAAAATAAATTTCATATTGCCATTATGAAACTTTCAAAAACCATAAAAATAACAAATCTTAAAAATTCTTTCACAACTTGAAACAAGTAATTCGTAACGGATTAAATGAAAACTCCTTAAGAAATCAATTTTAATCCACATAAAACCTGTTATTAAAACTCTAAAAAGTTCAAACAAAAACTTTATAGTGAATAAAATGTGTTGAATTTTTATTTTTCTAATTTTAAAGTAAACTCCAGAAAATCCAATATAATTCCCAAATCCATTAAGAATTTCCGTTCTATTTAAAAAAAAAAAAAAAATAAAAAAACAAAAATTTATTAACAACACTGTTCCAGATTTTTAATATATTTTTTCCTGTGAAGAGCAAATTTTTTATTTTTAAAATTTTAAATATTCTCCACAATACGTCTTCTTTCATTAGATATGAGTTGGTATACTCTTAATCCTTAAATATAAATTACTTTCATATATATATTCATATATATATATTTAATTTTAAAATATCGTAGGTACGATTCAGGTTAAATTTATAAATTTTTCATAAAGAATGATAAAATTTCACGAACGGGTAATGACTTTAAGTTAAGGTGTGTTCTGAACCCAATCAATTTTTATATATTTTTTAATACACCTATATACGAATATACTACAGATAAATCATTTCCGTTCGACTAATAACTAACTAAACTAGACAAAAATAAAAACAAAAATGAAAACACAATCTTTTTTAACTTAACTCGTCTCAATCTCAATTTTAAATGTGGCGTTTATAATTCAACTTAATTTCAATTTATTTTCAGGTATTTAAACTAGGAACAGAAAAAAAAAATAGAAAAAAAATTAAAGAAAAGCATAAATAAAGTGTAGGGAAATTTTTCACATATAATTACACTATAAAGTACAAAAAAAAATAAAAAAAAAAAATAAAATTAAAATTCATCATTACCACCCCCTTCTCCAAGCAAGTTTGTATTCAACACACTTAGCAAATTGGTAATATATATATCTTAGCATAATAATCGCATATAAATACATCGAAAAGATACTAAAGTACAATGACGTCGGTATTTACAGTAAAAATAAAAATAAAACAACAACAATGAAAATTCTAATAAGAACAGGAAAAAAAAAGTTTCTTTAAATTTTAGTACAAATACACGTATAAAATAAATTACTTCATAAAACTTTTATCGATTTTCTTTCTTTTTCCTATATAGATCAATTTACAACCACACTAACCAAAACCTCTTATTAGCTTAAATACGTTATTTTTGCTACAATCAATATAGATGAAATGAAACGAAATGAAACACAAATTATAATACAAAAGTATATTAAGTATGTATATATAGTTTTCTTTTCTTTTAACCCCAATCATTCAACATCAGAATTTTAATAAATTTTGTGCTACCTGGGAAGAATAATAAAAAAATTGGAAAAAAGAAAGAAAACTTCAGTACAAAATAACAAAAAAATATAGTAAAAATAATGAAAGACAAGGTTGCAAGGTCCATAAGATATATGCCCTTAAATCTGGATTTTCATTGACCAATATTTAAAATCTTAAAAATTTTATTGGCTCTAAAAAGGGAGATAACATGAATTAAAATTTGGGATATTATACTTTGATAAAGTATATTTTTAAAATGTCGGGATAGTTTCTTTATGTCGGCCTCACTGTTTTTAGCAATTTTTTGAGAAATGTATATAAAAAAATGATTTTTTTTTACAGACGGTTTTGACGGTTGAATTGTTGTTTTTTTGTATATAAAATAAATTTCGAAAATAGAAATTTAGAGAATTCTTTGCAGCGATCAATTTTTTCTTACATAAAAATTCAATAAGCTATCTCCCTTTTTAGAGCCAATCAAGTTTTGAAAGATTTTAAATATTGCTCAATGAAAATCTACCTTAATACATCTGAAGTATATTTAAATTTTTAGTGTTTTAGCTGAACTATTATGGCTAAGAAACCCGAATATATACCCTTAGATAATCGGATAGTGACGAAATCTTATTTTTTGAAAATCTTATTTTTTTTCTCCGAAAATCTTATTTTTTTCTCGTCCCTATTAACCTTTTTTTGTTGTGAAATTTAAATTATACACAAAATGGATAACAGTCCTTAAATGTGTTAACAGAAAATATACAACCGCCCTTAAATGTGATGAAGACAATAGGTTCGGAGTCCCAGAATTTGGGGTAGATACTTAATATCACATGCTTTAATGCGTTTCGTATGCGTTTACTTGCAGTCGGCAAAAAAAGGGTACCAATAAATGAGTAGTGGGGGTTTGGGGACGGCAGCCTCCGACTTTTAAAATAAAATAATTTTTTTAAACACATTTTTTTACTAAAACTGTGCCGTATGCGTTATTATGTGCTCCTATTTAGAAAAAAAAACAAAAAATACAAAATAAGATTTTAAAAAATAAGGTTTTCAGAAATAAGATTTTCAGAAATAAGATTTTCAGAAATAAAATTTTCAGAAAATAAGATTTTCAAAAATAAGATTTCGACCCCAACTCGATTTAAATATGTAGTATTTCTAAATTCTTTGACTGTTTCCTGAAACGATGCTTTGATTTTTTCCAACTTCATCGTTCGAAATTTTTTAGATTTTCAATTTTCTTTTTTTTTTTAATACATAAAGCTGTTCGAACTTACTTAGGGTGATACCCTTAAAAAAATATTTTCGATCATACAGTTTTAAATTAAATATAATAAATACACGAGTTTCAGAAAAATTAACGGTAATTCAGACAGATTTAATTCATACTCCACCAAAGACTCCTCTTGATCCCCATTTATAAATGGGGGGTCGAGATGACTCTATAGTAGCTCAGTATACTACAGGATATATAATTTTCTAGAAATTTCAGTATTTTAGGGGTTGATTAGACATATATTATAAATGAGCTTTAAATCCTAAGTTCTAAATACAATTATCTCAATTTTCCTCTTTAGTACAAAATTCACCATCCATATCCATATAAAATGTCCCCATTAACTATTTTAATTATTATGTATTAAAAAAATAAATAAACAATAACAATAGATGTTATGTATTGTCAATAGATGTAATACAGTAGTTATATCACTTGACTACTAATCGAAATATCTACGATTTCCGCTCATGGCACGAATATTGTAGAAAAAATAATTTAGAATACATGCCTACATGTAAAAATTATTTAGAATTATCTATGTACCAAGTTTTATGTCTGGCTTCTGTTTTAACTAAATATATATACATTAAAAGTTTCGTTTTCAATCGTTCAATTCGTGATTCCCAAAATCCCCCAAATATCCGTAAAAACACAATACCGTTCGATTCTTGTCTTAATTGACGAATTTACATTTGCCAAATACCATATTAACATTGTTGTTCCACAAGAATCAATTATCTTTCCAAGTATTTTTGATATTTTATCAATGATCTTCTCCAATCAATTTTTAATTCTGTTCATAGTTTTGTAGTCTATAGCATTCTGGTAGCGTTCTTCCTACACTTTTTACTTATGCTTTTCTCCCATTTTGTTCGGCAATCATATACTACACTACCTGCTACCAATACTAAACGTATTAGGAAAGTTAGTATATGCTCCATCATGGCTTGGTAAATATTGTTGACTGGGACAAATATAATAGAGTTGGACTTAATGCATCTAAAACTCAGAGCTGTTATGCATTTGGTAAATCTACCCTTTTTGTAGATGCAGGTTTTTGGAAATGTAGTTAAACAAGAAAATAATATGAAATGACGAAAAAGTTCAAAAGCATATCACTCATCTTATCGATAACCCTATAGTATGACGTCTTCCTTATACAACTTGAAAATTGTTGTGTTGTTGAAGTTGACTTTCCTATTTTGTAAATATCTCGTAGATTTGGGTAATTGCCCATCCTAAATAAAAACTTTAAATCCAGCCCTCAAAAATTGATGCCGACAAACAAGAAAGGTATTAGTGTCTATCAATGCAAATGGGAAATTCCTGGAAGCCTCTAAACTAGCAGTGTTTGTTGTAAATTCGTTTGTTGTAAAATTTTCTCGAATATGGTACCAATGACTTAAATTCTTCTTTATTTTGCATGATTCTGAAGTGGTGCTTATCCCAATATTTTGACCTTAATTAAAAAGAAAAAAATATTCCAACGAATGTGTTTCAATAATGCAATAATATAACCTTATAGTCTTTTAAAATTCAAAAGAAATATTAACAAATTCATTCAAAATATCCCTACTGATGACCCAATTGCCACTAGTCCAAGCCGTATGTTTACGCAAAACCGTATATTTGTGTAAAAGACAAAATCTTGAAGCATTTCTAAATTTTCCAACCATTATTTCTTATGTATTTCAAATTTTTCTATTGTTAAAGATTTTTATGCTGGAGTTCAATGCTGGTGTTGATCATCAAGTGAAATCTAAGACAGGATTCAATATTTTTTTTTTGGTCCTTTTCTCAACAAATTTTTTCAATCAAAAAGGATACCCTATCTGGTAGTATAGGTAGATGGGTAAATAAATAGGTTCGAGGTGCCACCAAAGTTACACTTAGACCAATTATACCAGCATTTAACCAGCCTATCTATTCTAAATTGAGCCAATTGCTAAATTTCTGGCCAAGTTTCGCACCCATTTACTATTGTGTTCCCAATACCACGTATCTTCGTTACTCCAAACTTTTTTTTTTCTGACATACCTACTGATTTACACAATATGTAACCCTAACATCGCTTTATTCTCACTATGATAGTGATTATTAGACTATTATTCAATAATTTTCCATAAATTATTTCTTAATACATGTTCAAGCGAATAATTTAAAAATAATAAAATATTTTTTTAAAAAAAAGGAGTGTGACTATGCCATAAAAACAACTTCTTTTTTACTGTTAACTTCAGTTGTCTACATTTTGTATTCGTTCTCATTACTTTAATGAACTTTTTATTTCAAATATCACATAAAATTTATTTTTTATACATATTTAGAAATTCACACACGCATACATATTTCATTTTGCAATTTTTTCTTTCTCTTGATATTTGTTTTTTTTTTTTTTTAAATTGTAAAAGCATGAATTTTTTCAAAGTCTTTTTCTTGATTTCATTTTGTAACGAATTTAATTGAAATCAATAATTCGATGAAACAAACATTTTGAGCTCACATCAGTAACTGAACTGACATTGTAAATCATTAATATACATAGTTTTAAAATGAATGAACACAACAAAGAGTTTAATTCTAAAGTACATGTGTATATAAAAAAACTGTTGGTCATTTCTAAGAAGCTAGAAGGTTCTAAGTTACAATGAGTCTTATTTCACCCGAGGGATTAGCAATAAGATTATCCATATTATTATGAACGTAGTAATCTTGATTTTTTTTTTAAATGAATATTTTTGTATTTAATTTCGTCGACGTAATTGGTCAATCCATACACAAATTATTTTTCAGCTTTTAAAATCCATTACAAACTGCAGCTTTTACAATTTGAAATTAATCAATTATTTTGTGCATATTTTTGTATGTTTTTTTTGCTTTTCCTGTATAAATCATCAGCAATTTGTTGCGATATTGAGTTATTCAATTAATTTTAATATCGACATTTAATCTTTCGATATAAAAAATATTAATATTTTGAAGAAAGATAAGATCCTTAATTCACTTCATAATCTTATTCATACTATGAATTTCATCGGGGTTAATAAATTGAACCAAATCCTAGATAACAATATAGTACAGTGATTATAAAAAGGTGATTTTTTGTGATAATATAAATAACCAGTTATCAGTTTGGCAATCACTATCTATATATATATATAAATGAATTTGTATATATGTTTATCCCAGAAGTCGTCCGGAACGCATCTAGCAATTTCAACGAAATTTTACGCAACATTGTTTTTTGCATGGAATTTAACCCGCCCGTGTTATGACAATTTATCTACAATACAACTCCTGTCACCCATCAACCATATTTCAAAAACCAAAGGTGTTACACGTCTAAAAATGCGTACTCTGGCACTCTATCACAAATAAATAAATATTACTTTAAAGGTTTTTCGAAATTGGGGCCGATTCGGATAACTGTCATTCAATTTCAAGCACCCACTAAGAATAAGATCCACTAAAAAATGCAAAAAATATTCCAAAGTTGTCAAATCTGAGTTTTATAGTCAGGTACACTATCAAAAACAACTACGTCTATTACCGTTTTTCAAAATTGTTACTAATTCCGTTAGTCTTTATTCAACTCCCAGAATCTGTTATATCGCTTAAATTAAAAAATTGGAATTTTCAGTAAGACTTGCGTTCTCGATCACTATCAATAATGCACAGCTACAGTATATGTTGTACTACGGAGTGGATATAAAATCATCATGTTTTACTATCATTTATAATTAAATTTTGCTTACGATAGTTATTGGATACACTATGTGTACTTTTATATTCAGCCATGTTCTGTAATTTATTCGAAATGAAATTCGAATTTACTTTATGAAAAGTCAAAACATCTGAAATGTTTTTATTTTATTTTATTAATTTATTTCGCCTTAATTATAATATCAGGTGTTTTGATATTTCACAAATTAAATTTGAATATTTTTGTAATCACATGAAATACAGAATCAATAAGAAATTCACCGAGTGAAAATGGAATTTCCGAATCCATTACGAGTGAATTACAGAACATGAATGGTTATATTTTCTATTATATTATCGGTCAATTTAATTGGTTTATCCTTTTGTCCTTTTAATCTTTCGATTTTTTTTCTTTGTCCATTGGCCAGTATTCATTTTTATCTTTTTATATTAATTTGTTGTTGTTTTCTGTACAAAATTTTATACTGTTTCTGAACAACGATGAGAAAAATACAACTTCCCATGTAACAATTTGATTTCTATAAGACTCTTAAGCACTCTTATAACACTATTATAAACACTCTTATAGCAGTATTAGTGTTAATTTTAGTGCTCCGAAATTGTTGCAAAACGTTATAAATATGTTGTAGCACTAAAATGAAGAATCCTAAAAGGCAACGGAGCAATATTGTTGCTGTAATATTGTTATAGGATTAGTTTACATAATAATATGTATTAGTGTATGTTTTTATTTTGAAATGAAAGTCTTTTGAAATAATTTATGTTATGCGAGAATGAGATAGGTATTATTTTTAATTTTAAAATAATAATTTTATGGAGTTATATTTATTTTATTACGCACTTTCAGACTTATAACAACATTGCTGTAGCACTTACTGAAAATCCCATTCTAACAATTCCCGCAATTGCTACAATAACATCCTTATAGCAATAATCACATTATTCCCATAAAAACGGCTTTAGTGATTATCGGGAGTCATATCGGGTTCTTATAGCACTAATTTTGTTTTTATAACAATAAAATGTTACGTGGGTATGTAGATAAAATTTTGGTCGATTTTTATACCTCACAGTTATATTAATAGCATCTTTAATAACTCTCGACCATTCCTAATTTGCTTTCTATTTCTTGCTTGTATTCGTCTTTTTGTTTTATTAAATGACTAGGATTCTGTGAAAGCAATTACAGTGTTTATCCCATTATTTTGGCGATAATTAAACAAAAATTAAACAAAAATAAATTTCAAATGAAAATAATAATTTAAAAAATATATATATACTACATGTAATGTAATGTATGTATAATGTAATGTATGTATTTCAAACGGTAGAACAAATTCCGAATATAATTTCAATAAATAAAAAATACATTAAAATAAATAAAATCACAAATATATCAATATGACAGCATACGTCAACTCATACTACGGTTATTAGAAAAATTATATGTGACCTCAGAAATATACTAAAATTCCATCGTTCCTCTGCATTTCTCCTATAGTTCGTAGTTGTTCTATATAGTTTCGTCACTAGACATAATACATAAAAATGTATTTAAATTAATATCTGATGTTCGACAATTGAAATGCAAGTTTTTATTTAGAACAATAATTATTATTTATTGGAAAAATAAAGAATTATTGGAAATTTTATATTTTCTGTGTTTTTTTTTTTTTATTTTTCTGCTTTTTTTTTAAATGACTGAAATTACGAAGAGAAAAACATTTTGTTAAATGCGTTGATAAGATTTGGTAGATATATTTGCGAAAATTTTCAAAATTCTAATAAAATTTGCAAAAATAATTTTTTTTTTATTATTATATTTATTTATTTTTAATGTTTTTCATATAAATTTAAAATTTATTTTTGAAAAATTTTTGACATTGAAACTCTAGTAATTGATTTCTATTTATATTATTCTATTTTAATACATTTAATGTTTATTTTTATTATAATTAAAAATTAAGTGTTCGTTTTTTTTTCATTTTATATTTTTGACTTAGGTAGAATTAAATGTTCGTGCATTAAGCACGCTACTGCAATTTTTACTCATTAAATGTGGAAAACTATTACGATTTTTAAGAAATAAACCTTCTTAAATAGTGTGGGTCCATTTTATTTAAGTGGTTAACAGTATATGCTCTCAATAATTTGTATCATTTATTTTATCCCAATGACAAGGGTACTGGAACAGGTGAAAAAACCTTTAAAGCATTTTTTTCCTTCATCGGGATTCTGGGGCTTTATCTACTATGACACCCAACGGGTTAAAAATGTTTTTGGAATAAAAAAAAGTTTATTATTCCCTAACTTTCCCTCTTATAATTCAGTGGTATGTAAGATCAATCAACGTAATATTGAATGGTGATTCAAGAATAGTCAGAGAGTGTTAAACAATTTTAAGGAGGATCTGAGAAAGCTGGAAGAACACAAAAAAAAGAGATATAAATTCGGCTACGAAGTACCAAATATGGCATAAATTTTATCAAACCCATCGAAATACCAAATCACATCTTTCCAGTACCGCTACTTATCAAATTTCCTCAAATTTCAAGAAGCGGGCGACTACTAGTTTTTTACATAACTTTACATGTTTCGATAAATAATTTGGTAGTGGAAAAATTTGATTTACTACTACAACTACACAAATATTACATTTCGATTAAATTATGGCTTTATTAAATTTTGTGCTTTTATTTCTTACAAAAATTACAAAAATATTTAATAATAAAAAATAGTTTTCTACTACCACCAACAGAAATATTAAATATAAAGTTTCCCCGCTGTTCAAGTTTTCCTATTTAAAGAACATCTTTTTAATATAGTGCAAAATATTGAATTGGATTTGGTATAAGAAAAAATGTACAAACTGTAGAAATTTTTAAGACACAATAACGTCCAGAAGAACCTTATTAAATTTTTAAAAAAAGACGCAATCAAAAATACAACATACTTCTTAGAAGCATAGCTTTTTCGTATGCTTGTATTTATTTTGGGTTGGGGTCAAAATTTTATTTTTGAAAATCCTATTTTCTGAAAATCTTATTTCTGAAAATTTTATTTTTTAAAATCTTATTTGATCAAAATCTTATTTTGTATTTTTTGTTTTTTTTCTAAATAGGAGCACATAATAACGCATACGGCACAGTCTTAGTAAAAAAATGTTTTCAAAAAAAATTATTTTATTTTTAAAGTCGGGGGCTACCGCCTCCAAACCCTCGATACTCATTTATTGGAACCCTGTTTTTGCCGGCGGCAAGTAAACGTATACCAAACGCATGAAAGCATGTGATATTAAATTTCGACCCCAAATCCTGGAACTCTAGACCTATTGTCTTCATCACATTTAAGGGCTGTTGTACCAAATCCATTTTGTGTATAAATTAAATTTCACAACATAAAAAGATTAATATGGACGAGAAAAAAATTTTTCCGGGAAAAATAAGATTTTCGGAGAAAAAATAAGATTTTTAGAAAAAAATAAGATTTTGAAAAAATTAGATTTTCAGAAATAAGATTTTGAGAAATAAGATTTTCAGAAAATAAGATTTTCAAAAATAAGATTTCGTCACTATCCGATTTATTTCATTATTTTAGTTTTCTTTTCTTGTTTTGGTATTTTGATGATTTTTTTAATATTTAAAAATGTGGTTTCCACAATAGTCCATAAATATAAAATTGAATGTATGTTTATACCGAGAAAGTATTTCCCACTTCCAGTTGACCTGGGGATTTGAAATTTTCCACGATGGTAGGATTGCGGGTCGTCATATATTGAAAAATCGAAAAGCCCCAAAAAGTTATCAGGGGGGAAGTTATTTTACTTTCTTTTTTTTCATGACGTCATTGTGTGTTTGTTTGTTTATGTCAAGCAAATTTGAAACAAAATTCGTAGTATTTTTTTTATAACTTTTTATTTTTATTTTTTTTTTTTATACCTCGCTTTGATATTTAATATTTATTCATATATCTAAAGGATGACTGTATTTATGATACAATGTATCTATGATTTGAATACATTTTATGACTGATGTCTAATTAATGGTTTACAACTAAACTATAGTAAGTGTACCGTAAAGTCGTATTTTAGAAAATTATCCCCCATAGCATTTGACTATTCTATAAATGGCAACATTTTAAATAGATCAAATAATATAAAAGATCAGCGAGTTTATTTAGATCAAAAATTTTCCTTCAGAGATCATCTAGATTACATAATCGCAAAGGCTAATAAAATGCTGGGGTTTATTGAACGGTTTTAGAGATCCATAAACACTTAAAGCGTTATATGTATCTCTGGTAAGACCAATTTTGGAATACGCTGTAATTATCTGGAATCCTTATTACAATATCCACGTATTAAGAATTGAAAAAATTCAAAAAAATTTTACTTGTTTCGCTCTGACAGGATGTCAACTATACGCAGTAGGTAGAGCACCTGCCTTTCAACCGAAAGGTCCCAGGTCCGATTCCCGATGAAGCAAAAAAAATGCTTTATGGGTTTTCCGACCTGGTCCCAGTACTCTTTGTCGTTGGGATATAATAAATGGCAAAAAATAATTGAAAAAATTGAGATCTGGTAACAAATTAAATAAAAATGAAACTGTTATATTTAAGAAGGCTTAGTTCCTGACAATAGCAGTAGTTTTCCACATTTAATAAGTTGATAGCCAGTAATTTGTTAGATAATCGAAATATTGTAGATATTGTAGTGGAAAATTTCAGTACCGTACTTAATTAAACACGAAAAGGTGGTTCTACCTAAGCTACTGTAGAGTGTAAAAAAAGCAAAAAAAAAAAAACTCTCAACAGGAAGACCCTCATATGATGCAAGATGTAAGTTGTTAAGTTTAACACAGTTGTCTAATAGAAGATCTGTTTTCTGTGTTATGTTTGCTCGCGATATTTTGACATCGATCAACATTGATGACATTGATTCATCAAATTTATTACAGAGTTTCGGTTTAGCTATACCACCGAGACTACATAGATCGCAGAAATTGTTGAATATTCAATTTCATAGAACTAATTATAGTCGAAATGAACCGTAATAATAAGATTGATGTTTTTTTATTAAATTATTATTATCAATTTAAAGATTTTGCGTTATATAGTGTAAATTATTTATTTATTTATTTTTATATTATTTATAACAGTTTTTATATATTATATATTTATATTATTTTTTTTATATTAGTTATATTATATCTTTATTAATTATTAAATTATATTTGAATCGATGTGGTTGTATTTTGAAAATTACATTTTTCAGTAATTTTCACCATTTGAAAATTTTTTGGTTCTCACGGGGTTTGAACCCGTGCTCCTTTGGTCGTTACATTACTACACTCGAGTGCTTTACCACTCGGCTACCGAGGCCACAGTGTAAATTATATTTTTGAATAATTTTAAGTACTCTTTTTTTTTGTTGTTTTGTTGCTAGTCTGTAAGATCAAACTTTAAAGTAGACGAGTTAAAAAAAAATAAATAAATAAATGATACAATTTGTATATGGTATATATTCATACATACAATGTTCCTCACATAGTCACATCATTACATATCATTAAAATTAGTGTTTTGATTTTTTTTGTTTATTGTTGTTTTTTTATCCTAAATATTTCCACAAACCAATGGATTTTTTAAGAAATAAAATTAAATTTTATACTACTACAGTAAATATTTTTACTTTAATTTATTTTTAATATGACGCAAATGACACAAATGACTCAATTGACGCAATTGACGGAATTGACGGAATTGACGGAATTGACGGAAATAGCGGAATTGGCGAAATGACGGAATTGACGCAATTGACGCAATTGACGGAATTGACGGAAATAACGGAATCGACGAATTGACGGAATTAACGCAATTGACGCAATTGACGCAAATGACGCAATTGATGTAAATAACGCATTTGGAAAATGACGCAAAAAACGGAATTGGCGCAATTGACGGAAATGACGGAAACACGCAAATGACGCAATTGACGCAAATGATGGAAATAACGCAATTGACACAAATGAAGAAAGATTAGGTTTTTTTTCTACACGATGATAAGGTGTGCATATTTAGAAAATTAAATCTAGCGGAGTAGCTTGGAACATGAGAAAATATAATGATTCAATTCATTTCTTAAGGTGAATAAAAGAAATCACTTTTGGATGGATTCTATTCTATTGGAGTGTATATGGAAAGCTTAATTCCAGACAATGGAGCCATATGTCAGAATAGATCGAATTAATGAAAATAATAATGGCTCTAGTCACTGCTAATTTCCTGAAATCTTTTAATCTTCTTTTAATAAGTCCTAACATTTTACTTTCCTTAATTGGGGTAGATGAAAGTTAAGTTTTTTATCTAAGAGTATACCGAGATCCGTTATACTATTCGTTATACTCTCAACGAATTTATTATCAATAAAGGAGTGTACCATTTTCTGGAAAAACTTATGACTTTACATTTCTCAATATTAAGTTGTCATTTATTTAAGTGATACCATTCCTGTAGTGGCACCAGGCTTATTCTTAATAGCTTGGTTAAGATTTTGAGATTATCCATCTAAACTTCTGGAGAGATTTGCAATAAATATATTGAAAATTAGTGGGCCTAAATGGCTACCTTGAGATAATCCCGAGATAACATATATATAGTTTATGATAATAGGCCTTGGAATTTCACATTTGTGTAATGACCTTAAATTCATGCTAAAATAAAGTCATTAATAAATAATAATATTAACAATATTAGCGTAACTAGCATACTAAATAACGCTATAGTAAATAAACGTAACGTAAAACAGTGCATAGAAAAATATAAATTATTTAGGTGGATATTTTTTCGAGAATTATTGTTTGAGAAATATTTTTTCGAAACCATTGCTACTACAATAATATTCATCAAAACCGTATTTTTAATAGTTTGACAGAATTTTTTTTCTTAATAATTTTCTATTAATAATTTACAATTCTTTTGAAAAACGAAAATGTCCTTTTTAATATACAACAATAAAATTAAGTATTTTCGTTATGTATGGCTTCATAATAAATTTATGTTGTGTATTTGCGTTTTACATAACATTATTTAATTCCTTAATGGAATGAAACAAATCGAATTATAACCAAGTGTAAAACCACATAAACAAAATATATATATATGTATGTTAAATTAAACATTATGCGATATCATAGCAAATAATATATAAAAAGGACACAACAACTACAAAACTAAAAAAAAAAGAAGAAATATAAATAAATGTAAGGTTAACAAGATATTTACTTAATAAAAATTTATGAAATATTCATATAATTGCCCCCACCATTTACAAAGTCATTTAGGAACAAAAAAGAATAAAAATTGCCCAACACCTTTCTCCATTCATTAATGCAATTAAAAATCGCAAACTTTTCAGTAACCTCTTTAGTCAAAAAGAAAATAATAATAAAAAATATATTTACCGTTATGTGGTTAGGTCTATTTCATTTTCACCGATGTATGTATATACAAGTATGTATATGTATTTATAAGACACGAACAATAAATTTAAATTAGAAAAAAATTTTACACCTGAAATATATTCTAATATGTTAGTTTAAAAAACCATTTAATAGTTAAGTTTTTATTGTTCTATACTTGTATAAAAACAATAATGAAAGTAGTTAAAAAAAATTATAATAAAAGAAAATGAAATATGAAATTTAGTTTAATGACGCGAACAAACAATACTAAATTTAAAAGAAAATAAACAGAATACCACAAATGAATGGAAATGTAAAACGACCACAAAGTAAAATAAAAGGAAAAACTAACAAATAAGGAAAATGTTGAAATTAATATATATATACACAATACTTCTTCAAATTTTAACAGTTATACAATAACTGAATAAATAAATAAAATATTATATATAGTTACTGCTCATTAGAATAGTCAAAATAAATAAAATTAAACATTGTAGAAATCATTTCCGAAACGAAATTTTACGACAATAATTATTTGCGAATAGTTGCGAAATTAAAAATTTCATAACATTTTTCTAACAATAGTAGCTGCTTTTTTTTGGTATACTACTTGGAACAGTATATACAAAAAAACTGCTTTCGTATCAAATAAAATATTAATTTTGTTGTTTTGCCTAAATTTGGCATTACTGTTTCTATGACTTTTTTAAATTTTTTATTTAATATTATTTTTCTTAATACTAATTTGACTCTCTTTCTGTTCACATTTTTTTTCAAATTAAAATCTGAAATTGAGATTCAATTGAAAATCAGAAAACATTTAACAATTAGAGTGGAAGCCTAACGAAATGACTAAATCTATTTTTTTGTTTTGTTTTATGTTTTTGACAGTAAGTTAGGTAGAATCACCTAAGCACAAAAGTACTTAATTCAGTATGGTACTACAGATTTATACTATAACATTGTAGTAAATGTTTTTCCGAGCATTAATTTATCAAATTACAGGCTTATCAACTAATTAAATGTGGAAAACTGTTGCTATTCATATATAAATTAATCATTTTATAGCGTTAGAGCTCTGCGTGAGCCTTGGCCTTCATCACTATACTCTTCGGTCGATCTCCTAAAAAGTTCGATCTTGTGCCGCTTGTCTTCAATTTGGGATTTGTAGGGTTTGAGTATCGTTTTTCACGTTGTCTGCAATCTGCTTCTTGGTCTTCCTCTACCACGGCTACTATAGGGCCTTCTATTCAGCACTACTGCTTATTTTCGACTTTCGTGCATTCGACTTACGTCGCGAACCCATCTTAGTCTTTGTATATAAATTAGATTTCAATTATAAATTAGATCTGACCAATTTGAAGTTTCTCTGGTTTATCCAACTCGAAATCTTTCTAATTGATAACAGCTCAATTCTAATTGAAAATATATAAGTCAAAGATAAACTTAATTTATATTTTACATTTTTTTAAATTAATTTATATATTTTTAATTGATAATTTCAAATTTTGTATCATTTATTGCTAATTTAAATTGTCAAAAAATGTACATTCGGTGACCAGGCAACTAGAATTAGAATTAATGTTTGGTTTGGAAATAAGTTTGCACACAGACTTAATTTTTTTATCTGTTTTAATGTTAAAATCTTTTTAAAAAAATCTATTATTCTGACTGTGACATTTTTTTTAAAGTTCAAACCTGCAATCGAAAGACATGACAATAATGATTATTAATCTAATAAATTATTAGTCTAATAACAGAGCCTACCGAAATGTGAGGTTTTTAGTATTGAAAAACAGTTAACAAATCTTTATTTTATCTGCTTATTTTCAAGTTGTACCTGTTTTTTAAAAGACTGAGGGAGGTGTCGTCATTTTAATATTTTAAAAAAACTTTATTAACTAAATCGATAGTGCTATTGGTGATATTTTCAACTTTCGTGAAGGACCGCAAATAAATTTTTTAGACCAGAAATTCGCTAAAATCCAGATAATTTCGGTTTAGGACATGAAACAAATACATTTATAAATTAAAGCTCTTAGTTTTTTTTAATAAATAGCTATATACTTTTTCATCTCAATTTATCATGCAAGATCATCCATCTCTAGTTATTTGTCTTTATTTTCGTTGGGAAGGATAATCTGATTTATTTCAATTGCATGGGGCCTACCTATGCTTTTATTTATAAAATTAACTTCACATTTTTTTATTCACTGTAAAATAACACAACATATTTTAAGATAGTTCCGTTAATGTGTTTTTCTTATTATGAAGACACTGGCATCGGAGAATATTGCTACGAGTCTTATTAGTTACATGGGGAAGTTTAATTTTTCTCTTTTCTACTTGATTTTTTTTTTTTTTTATTGAGAGCGAAAAAATGGGATAAGCACCCTAACTGCCTTCGCAAAATTAAAGCCATTTAAAAGATAAAAAAAAGAAGTATAGTAAAGATAAACAATATTACAGAAAAATTAGAATATAAAAATATAGGATAGAATAGAAAAGAATATATTAGAAAATAGAAGAGTTATAAAGCTCAAAAAGCTTAATTCAAAAAAATACATTCGCAAATCGCAAGTACACGATGACGTTATTTGTAACCATTTTTTTAGAAATATGCTCGTTAAGTTATGTTAAAACAAAACCTTTATGCTATACTTTAACAAAAACTTGAGCCGCTGCATATTAATTTTTTATCTTGAGCTTTCCCTATAATAAACACTATCTCATAGACTTGATCTTAGTCCAAAATTAAGTGACTTTAATCTTGAAATATTTAAAGAAATCATCGAAATATCATGTTTACCTCACATTTTATAATATTCATTTTTTGTTAGAACTCTAATAAATCCTAATCTTAACATATGTGCAATAAAATTTTAAAATAAATATTTAAATCTTTTAACAGAAAAACGCCACAATAAAAACAAAAACAGAAAAACAGTAAAGACTTTATCAATGAACTAACTATCTAATACATTTTTATATATATATAGACATTTTTATAGATATATAGATATATTTTAATAAATTTTTGACCGACAATACAAAAATTGGCAATAGTTCCGTATTGCACTTGCTTTTGATTTACTTAAAATTTAATACAAAGAAACTCTTGATGATATAATTAAGACCTGTCAAGCATATTCCGGACAAGCATTATTAAGAAGCTTAAATGCCACTTTGAAAAAGTTGTTTTTCAGAAGTAACCAACTAACTAACACTAACTGTAAATTAGGAGTGCTCTAAACTAACTAGTACAATTTTTCTAGATTTAAAACAAAGGTCTTAAATTTAAATAAACCAATAAGGATAAACAAGATTTTTCATTTATGTAAAGATGTCGATATTTTTTTAAATTCCAATTTATTGAAAATGCATTATAACAGTATTTTTCGATTCAATTAATTTTAAAAATTTTTAGCCCTTTCAAAATTGGTAATAACTATTATTATATACTTTTCCAACGGCCTAATGAAATCAGACCCTAACTAATGAGGGTTAAGTATTTGTACCTATTTTGAGGAAAGTCTATACATATCTTTTTTTCCAACGTAATTTGGTTAACTGTAACAGTACCATATATCTTGGCAGCGGACCTAATATTTATTTATTTAACCAAACAAGGCATTTACAAAACAAAATGTACAAACAAAATTAAAAATATACAAAAACAACAAAAAAAAGTCTAATGAAAATTATTTTTAGAAACTTATGACAAATTTGTTCTAATTTTTACAATTATAACAATATTGACGGTCTGGATTAATTCCTGTCCTGTTAATAATCAGTAAATCAAATTAAATTAAATTAAAGATACATACTTAGATAGAAAGATAAAGATACTACCTACATTACATATGATATATACATTATTTTGTTTGAAGAATGAGAAGTGCCTGGGGAAGCTGGAACAGCTATATTAACCAATAAATTCATTTTAGACAGACAACATATACCTTTAAAATAAATATTAATGATATTTAGTTTGAATTGTCACATCCTAAATAGTATTGTACTCGTTCACAGTACATCCTAAATTTTAAATGGGGATATTTTCGATTGACGATACCTATATAATAATTTTCCACAAAAATTTTAAGTGATTCAATGATTGTAGTTATTTACGAATATAAGGAAAATATAATAAAAATTCTTTAACTTTGCAAATCATTTCACTGACAAACTGCTGCAGTTTTAAATCAATCTGGAAGAAACTATAGATACCTGAATAAATACAAAAGAAGAACTGGAAAAAGCTCCTGTAAAATTACCTGGGTAATTTATTCCACGATGATATCCTCGAGAATTTTTTTGTAATATAAAATAATTTTTAAATTTTAAAAATCGGACTCGAAAACTATATGGAACTATTTACCAAAATAGTTTTTAATTTTAATCGTTATATAAAACAAGTATTACTCATTTTATTTAATTACCTAATATTCTTTTCTTTTAAGTGAATTATCAACATAATTTAGTTATCTTAACAAATTCTAGGATGTCATAAATTAAAAAATAAAGTATAACCGACATAAATTTTCAATACTAGCAATTATTTATTATAACTGCCATTTATCTATCACATTTTTTAGGTAATCACTAATCATAATTAAATCTCCCAAACAGCCCCAAAAAATTTAACAATTAATTTAAAAACTGATTTTATAACATGTTTGCAAATTGAAATTATTATTTATTATTAATAATATTATTATTATATTTTTTGAAATATTAAAAAATATTAATATTATCATTGAATTCTTAAGATAAACTTATTTTTTTACAACTCTAAATTGTATTTGAATTTGAGTGGCAATAAAATTTTTTAATTTTGTTTCTTTTCAAACGAAGGAAATAAAAAATAAAACAAAAACAATTTTATTTTGTAGTCTTTTAACATAAATTATTATTTTATTGCTATGTTATTAAAAAAAATTGTGATAAAAATGGTTAAGATTAAAAAACTTAAATTTACTAGAAAATAATTTTAAATAACAATATTTTAGCATTTAAGACCTATGAGTTATTTCCTATTATTTGTATATGTATAAAATAAAACCAAATTTTTAACAATAAAATATTAATTTTTTAAAAATTATCAAAATATTTTAAAGGTATTTAAGAGTTGGTGTATTCTGAAGGTGTATTGTTGTAAAAGGTGTGTCGTTAAAATTTCAATTTTTTTTGTTGGGAGTTCTATGTAGACGTGATGACCTCTTTAGATCTATTGCACTTCACCATTTGTTATCTTAGAATTATTGTAGATCTATGTCCTTTATAAATGCTATAATTGCTTTGATGTCAATTTCAGAATTAGGCATGTAAGGGCAATCTGGAATATGGCAATGGAAATATTTATGTTTTTGCGAGCTATGGAACCAAAAACAAATAAAATATGAGAAGAGAATTTCTTCTTAGCATAATCAACAATAGTTTGTGTTCGAATTACCAATCTTGAACAGATGTTTGTTAAATGGACCATGGCGTGTGCATATGATAAAAGATTTATTATTTTATTTTATTTATTTCATTTATTTAGTTACATATAAGACGATTAGTCTTTTAAGCGTATAACTAAAACTAATAATTTTTAAAACTAACAAAACTAAATAAATTAAAAAAAGAGAAAAAGAAAATACCATAAGAAAATGTAAAAATATAAAGTACTTAAACTATAACTAGATTAAATTACTAAATTAATAAAAATAAAACATATATATAGAGATAGAAAAATAAAGTAATCGGAAATCATTGATAGAAGGATTAGGTTTTTTTGGAACTGAGATGACCTCAGCACACTTCCAATCTTCAGGATAGTTACCAATTGTTAATATATTATTGAAAATATTTAAAATGAAGGTCAGAACAACAGGTGATATAGTCCGGTCGGGCTCAGCAGCTTCTGATTTAATTTCCCATTACGAAAAACAAAAAAGAACATGATAAATTACGAATTAGAACATTACTCAATCCGGGACTAGTTTCAGCAGGGGATTCAATGAATCAAGAATTTAGTTCATTCAAATCAAAATCATCAATACTATCACAGTTATTTGCTTTACCTATTACTAGTTTGGACAAGTTATACCATAGCTTTAGTTTAGGTGAACTATTGTTATTTAAAATTTCACTGTAGCGCTGCTAATTGGCCTGTTTTACATATAGATTTAGCTTTTTTTAAGTTTTCTGAAAGTACGCTTCTGTAAAATTCGGCCTTTGATTGCTTCCAAAACATGTGAGTGATCAGACATTGAGACATCTAGTCTTCTTGATTACCTAATTTTAATTGGTGAATACTGAGTTTGAAAAAGGCTTTATATGGCGTAAGTCCTTTGCAACTATCCCATATGTTTTTGGTTTCTATAAATACCCACTTGCAAACAATTCCTTGTACGTACACGTTTGAACGTCTCACGTTGGATAGCGAGGTATGTAGATCGCCTGCCTTTCAAACGATAGGTTCCAGGCTCGATTCCTGATGAAGCAAAAAAAAATTATTTTAGGGTCCAGTACCATTTATCTTACTTACTTTAACTTTAACTTAAATGAAATGGGAACTATTCCACTTAGAATAGTAATAAAATAACATCGTTATAAAATATGTAGTAAGAAAGAAAAGATTATTCTACCCAAGTAGTACTGTCAAGAACCTAAACAAAAAAAAAAAACGAGCAATAATTGGCTCTGACCTTAAGAATTGACTTATCGCGCATGTTTTTGCAATTACATCTGCTTCTTCATTACCTGGTATTCCTTCATGCTCAGGACTTCCCATAAGAGTAATTCAGTTACCTTCAAATAACTTTATTAAGCATTTACAACAGCTATAGATAAGCTTCGGTGTAAAAATTGTCGAACCCAGAGCTTTTAAAGCAACTCTCTATTTAGCTATCTATTTAGGCTCTTACTTTTATATGCAAAATTTTGCTTAAAAATTTTGTAAACAAAACAGCACTTTGGTCGATTTGTATTATTGGATACTGTACGGTTGTGTTGTTCTATTCTGACATTTGTAAAAGTGGCAGAATAAAAAGAAGATGTAAGTTTGATACAAAATTATTTGTTTTTTTTTTTTATTTCAAATATTCACAAATTTTCACTTCAGGATTTTAAGGAGACATAAGTACAGTAGAACCTGGTAGAACACTTAAACACAAAAGGTTTATTCACGTGTCACTTAAATTTACGATTTCCAATATTTAAAAAAAAAACGATTGATATCAAATTACTATTGCGTCATAATATGTTGACCATAATACGATTATAGTAAATAATAGAAAAACAACAAAAATTTTAATAGAAAAAAAATTATTAAATAGAATCAACTGTATAAAATGACATTGCAATTTTAAGTAATTAATCAAAATGTTTGTTGAAGTGTTCCATGTTAATTAAGGTAATGAAAATAAATTCTAATACTTTTAAAAGGTTTTAAATTTATAATTTTTTTTATATTAAACTAAAAGAGCCCCTGAGCAACAGCACAATTTTATTTTTTAAAACAATTGAAGCATCAATTACATCACTATCATGAAACATATCTTGATAGTTCCAGTGCTGTCCGGTATTTTTATATTTATAGTCACGTCTAGTACACACTTTTTGTCATATTTTCCATTATGTTTATTGTCAATTTGCATTAAATATATATGTTAGGCTCTAATTTTGTTAACAACCAGAGCATAGATAGATAGTTATAGAATATATATATCAAATATTGTACACAATTATATTAATTTCATTTGTTCTTTGGTGATAATATGTCACCAAAGTCTCTTCTACAATATATATCAGATTCTTGAATAACAATGAATTACGTTATTTTTTTATTTTTTGCTTCATTCCCTATGGGAGCATAGAAGGCTTCCACAAAGCTTTTCCATTCTGCGCTAGGTGTTTAGTTTACTCTATATTCTATTTTTGTTCTCTATTTTTGTAGAGACGGATCTGCCCCATGTTTCAAACGGTTTACCTTTTCCTCTTTTACACTGTGTGGCCTGGTGTGGCTATTCGCCTACATTTATTCTGCTTTATTTGTGTGCTTATTCATGTTTAGCCATTTCTCAGAGTTCATTGTTCTATGCCAGAATATTTTTAAAATTATTCGCAAGCTTTTGTTAATGAAAACTTGCATTTTCCTTGTATAACTCTCTAATCGGAGTAGCCAAATAACAGTAAATTAGATGGAAATAAGCAAGCTAGTGATTTGGCCAGTAAGAGTTCTATTTTGACTTCTGAGAAAGTTCAGTTATAAGCCGTCAACGAACATACACATTCGTATTATCTGGGAAGAGCATACGCAAGATGGAACCGACTTACTACTCTCGTAATTTATCAGCAAAACACACTAATTTCTTGTAATCAAATCCTATATCGACATATTAAGGGTGGTAGCGATAAGAATAATTTGCTTTCCAATAGAAACTTAGGAAGTGAAGCGAAGCTAGTGAAAAATTCAAATCTGCGACCAAAGGGAATTGAAACATTATGTAGCTGCATGCACGTGAGAAAAGTTTCAGAATCAAAATAAGAATTTTTCGAATATTACAATTACTATTTCAAAAAATTGGTGATCCAATTGACTTCTTCAATAAAATAAAAGCAAAAAGAAAACAAAATTTATATTTTTTACCGTCCTTTACTTACAGTTCTCATAAATTTTATTTTAATTATAAAATAATATGTCCGACTTGTTTCATTCACTCAAAATATTATCAATGTTACGAATGTCTGGAGTGACTGATTTTTTTTGTATTTTATTTCATTGCGTAAATACGGTTTCACCAAATGATAACGAAAAAGTTTTTTATTGACTTCTCAACCGTAAAGGTGGTTATTGACTCTGGGACAGCTTCAAATCTCTAAGATATAAAAAATCAATAACAAATGGTGTCACCAATTGTGACTTCGAAAAAAAACCCCAACTTAATTCTTATTGTCTTTCCCGAAGATAGTGTTTTTACATAGTTTTTGGTTTTCACAGACAATTCATTTATGTCTGTATAATAATATGTAATTAAATTATAATTTATAAAGTTTTATGATCATCAACCCATCAACCTCCTCGGTTTTATCGCGCCCACTTAATAGTATTACATCATATGGTAGAGCTGCGTGTAATTAGTTTATCCCAAAATTTCACCAAGCATTTTTTATTGTTGATTTTTTTTTATATTTAACATAGTAATGTAATATTTTAATGTTCGTACCTACCAGAAAATTTGGTTGGAAATTTTATAAAATTAAAAATTTGGCATACATAAAAAAACCCAAATCGAAAATTACAATGATTCAAGTTTAAAGAAAAACCACACACAAATTTAAACAATGTCAAACCCAGCATATATATTTAACAGCGATGTTAAAGCATTATTTTATTATACAGTTAATTTTCTTTTATTAATTCTTTAGATATGTGCTTGCTCCGAATGTCGAGCCCGCCGTTGAATATTACATATTTGGATATATCTGGTTCATTGTATATTATATTTCATACAGTTTATGTTCGTACCTTATTCTCAAACCATTATTTTCTAGAAGCGGACCCCCTACGACTTAAAATTTTTCTTTCAAATCTGTTCAGTTCCTTTAGATTAAATTGCATGAGACCGATCCCATCTTCCTTTTTAAGGTCTAAACATTTATTTCTGTAATGCTTGAAGATGAAAACATTTTTAATTTGATGTTCCCATTGTCGATCATTGGCTAATGTCTTTAAATTGTTTCGTTGCACGCATTGAAGCATTGTCTTAGATGTAGTTAAGAAACAAAATCAGAAAACAATTCTACAATTTGTATAACTCAATAGAGAAATAGAAAAGTAAGATATGAAGAGACCAAATACAAATATGTTAAAAGTTTAATTATTAAACTAGTTATTTAGGAAGTAATCAAATCGGGACAGGATTATTAAATTAAAGATCAAGATAGCAATATTGAATTTGGACTTAATAATTTGATTTGAGGAATAACTGATGAATATTGAGACAATATTATTTTATTTTAACAACTTACAACTTAAATCAGTCGTTGATGAAAATAATAATTTCTTATCAATAATTGTACATTAGTTAAACAAATCATATTTTTATTACAACTTAAACAAACATTAATTTTATTTAATTAGAACAGGTGACAATAATGTATAAGGTCATAATAGCCTTTAAGTTTATGTTATTAATTACCTTTTAATACTCTAAAAACAAATAAAATACCAAAGCTCAGTCGTCTGATTCCTATTTGAATAAAATTTAAAATTTTTCGTTTTCCTTTTTTTTTGTTTACGTATCACGTGGATTTATTACCAGGTGTGCGATTACATTTGTTTTTTTTTTATTATTTTTTGTTTTTATAATGATATGTCTTGCATAGAGTTCTCATGAATTATTACGGGCTGTGAAGCAGTTCAATATACCATTTTAATGTAAACAATATATTTTTTCATAGAAAATCTTTTAAAAATATGTACCACAGTATATAATTTATTTGTTTACATTGCACAATGACACAGAAATAAAATTTACCGGTCAAAATTTGAAATAAGAAATGAAAATTCTAAAAATCAATTATAATCGAATATTCATTTGAATTACATTCTTTTTTGCCAATTTTTTTAAGTGCGATAGAACAAAATGATTGAAATATGAGTAGGTGAATAAATCCGCGAACCGAAATCCAAGAAGAAAAAGGCAAAAACCAAAAACCACAAAAAAATCCATAAATTTGTGGTAAGATTAATGTTTGTGATTAGCTCATTTTTGAAGAATTTAATTTTTGAAGAACTAAGATAAAAAGAAAAAATCAATCAAATGGTCAAAAAAAAATTTTTTATAGCAAGAAAATATTAAATAAAAGAGGATATAAACAAAATAGAAAAATATTAACTATTTGTTAATGCCTAATATGTATTTTTAAACTTATTTTTTTATTTAATTTTTTATGCAACTTCATATTATGAATATTGTGGAAAAGGGAAATTATCATTTTTTTCGTCAGTCTGGTAAGTTTTTCTTTAGTTAAATGTGAAGTTTTTCTTTTACCGTGAAGTTTTTATTTCTAATTGCAGTTTAATACATTTTCAGCATGTATTACTAAACTGAATTGATAAAAGTGAAATAAAGAAAAGTTATAACAAAAAAAAAATAACGTTTTTTGTGGTTTTTTTTTTTGCCAAAAGTTTTTATGGATTTTGTTTTTTGTGGATTTAGGAACTAACTCTGAAATATAGGTCCCAACTCAGGTGGTATATTGTATTTGAAAAAAAAATAAGCACATTTTTCAAATGTTTCATTATAGGAGATCATATCAAAATATTTTGATTAAAAAACTGTATTTTTTTTTATAATTACAAAATTATTTGTTCGGAGATTTGCCTTACACATCACATGCAATAAATTTTGCTTCAAAAAATTTTGAATATACATATATTTTTCATTCAAATTGAACATTTTTTCAAATAAATTCAACATTTTTTTAATCAAATTCAACATTTTTTCTAACAAATTGTTTGGCAAATTGTGTTGAATTTGAACGAGAAATTGTTTAATTTGTTTAAAAAATTGTTGGATTTGAATGGAAAAAAGTATATATAATCTAACTAAAAAGCGGAAAACAATATTTTTTGCAGAATAACTTCTATTCCAAATTAATTTCAAAGATTAATTATTTTTTAAATTATATCAATATTCTGAGTGGGGTGACGATTTCCTGATTAGTATTCAGAACTACTACACTATATCGGTGAGTTGTAAAAATAGTAATTTATAATAATTAATAGAGCATAATAACAATAGTTATAATAAAAAAAATTACCTACAATTTTTTCAAGAATCAAAATTCTTCATTAAAATTTAGACAAAGCTCTATTACAAAAGGTTGAGATTCAAAACCATCAAAAGAAAATTTTTTTTGGGTTCAAATGGTGTTAATTGAATTAAACGTCACAACATTCTGCAACTATCCAAGAAACACTAACAGAGTATAACTTGATTGTCATGGATGGCTTACTATTGGGTTTTTTATCCACAAGTCATTATAAGGTTGCTTACATATAAAAGTAAAAAAGTCATATCAAAATGTCTCCATTAGAGGCATATTGTACAGTTTGTAAGGGAGATAAGAAACAATATAAAAAAACAGTCGAGTACAAACCACAGAAGAAGTCTGCAAGTAGTAGACGAAATACGCGTAACTGTATAATAAGTATATTATAGTAAAATTAAAAGGTAAACATTGGACTATTTTCGACAGCTAAATCAAAAAATGTATGTTAAAATAAAAAAATTATTCAACTTAATAAATAAGTATGATTTATTAATTAATAATTATTATGTAGATTTACATCAACATTATATCTAATAATTATTATTAATTATATTTATTAAAGGTGTGGTTTCGTTCATCATAACACTACTTGAACTTATCATTAGGATTTATAGTGTTAGACTACCTATACAAATCCTAGTTTTTATTTTTACTTTACTTGATTTTATAATTTATAACAAGATGTTGACGAAGATGTTCTTGAACTTATCAGTAGGATTTATAGTGTTAGACTACCTATACAAATCCTAGTTTTTATTTTTACTTTACTTCATTTTATAATTTATAACAAGATGTATAAGATGTTCAACAAAAATAATATTAGTAATTTTAACCCCCAATGATAAGCATATCAGTAAAATTAAAAAGAAATTATTCGACTATTTTCACTATTATGATATTTATTTTATTGACTTAAATGTATTTTTTTACACTTTTATGGTATAAAAATAAGTCAGTCGGTTAGAACAGAAGAAGAAAAAAAACCTTTAGTCCATTTGACCAAAAAATTATAATTCAATATCACTGTGTGTCGGCAAGTATATTTTGTAAGTATAAATTATATGTGTACAGTATATCTATGTGTCATCTATTCAGTAATAAAATTTGTATTTGCACAATTTTTTATATATACAAAATTTATTATTACAGAAAATAAATTTGTATGTATGCAATTTAGTTATAATATTATTTGAATTTAGAGGAAAATGATGATGTCAAAAAAAAAAAAAAATGTTTTGGTATTCGAATTAATTTTTAATAAAGAGAAATAATATTTTATTATTCGTTATATAAACTTTCAAAGATATTAGAAAAGGGAATTAGCTCAAAACTTAATGATTCAAATTTTATTCCGAAGCTTAATAAAATCTTAATACGTACTACATCGAAAAATTATTTAAGGTAGTTACCAATAAATTTGGAAAATTTAAAATATTAAAAGTTAGGGTTTTAAGTTATTTTCAAACCATGTGATTGAATTGTATAAAGTTTTTTTAATCCAGTATACAAGTACTACCAACATAAAATTGAGGAGAGTTCAATTTTTTTTATAAGGATAATATTTATTATTTTTCTATACAAAATGCGGAACTGGCAGATAAAGATTAAATTTGATCTAAAAACCTTCCATTTACATGCTTCTTGTTTTGACCTAGAAAACTAGAGTTGTTTAGGCTACTTTATTTTATATTTAAATTAGCACAACTTGTATTTGAATACTGCTTCTTCTTTTTCTATAATATAATAGTCTATCTTCTTTTCTGACTCCAATTTCTAGACACGTACATGGTTTTGTTGCTTTATTTTGTCTCTTATCGTTTTATTTTAGAGTTTTAAATGTACATCTGCTGTACTATGATGCCAGTGGGAGACTTAGTATAATTTTAAATAGTTTATTTTGCGTAATTTGTAGTATTTTATTATGATAGTATACGCAGTTTGACCAGACTGGCACACTATACAGATATGTACAAATATGGAAGATGGATTTGAAGATTAAAATTTTATTAAATTTAGAGAGAAATGATTTCCTATATTAATTATACCGTATAACAATTTGTTGAATATTTTGATTATTTTTTTATTTAACGTCGATTAGGGATTTAAAAGTTATTTTGGATCCCGGATCATTCCTAGATATTTGACACTGATGGCTTCAGAATTCCCGTTTAGTTGTAAGTTTCTGTAAAGGTAAGAAGGTTTCCTTTTATTAAATAAATTTAATTTATTTTTATTTTCCATTTATGATAATGTTGGTATAAAGAATTGAAACCGTTTTCCAGATTCAAGATGTTTGTGCTAAGATCTGCAACCAAGGTATCATCATCATCATTGTTCTGCAACTCCATCCGTGGGGGGAAGTAAATTATTTCCATCGGCTCTTATCTGCGACTAACCTCTTCAATTGTGGCCACGTTCTTTGCTTTGGCTAAGACAGTTGTTCTCCACGTTTTTCTCGGTCTTCCGACGCGACGTGTACCATGAGGATTCCATTTGAAACATGTTTCGTTTTTTGCCACAGCGTTCTGTTGGAAAAGGTTTGTGGCCAACGAATGTTTAGGATGCGCCGGAGACATCTACTAAGCCAAGGTATACATTGTATTATAATCAGCGAACACGCCTACTTCGTAAGAAATCAGAGTGGCAATATCTGCAATAGACAGCTTGTATAAATAAGAGCTTAAAATCTAACATTGACGAACACCTGTTGGTTATTCTAAATATACAATTATGAAAAATTATTAGTGTAGTTAATGAAAATTTATTAGTATAATTAATTGAATTAAACAAATGTAATTAATAAGATCCAATAATTTAAACATGCCTCCACTTCCACGGTTGTCTCCAAAAAATAGATCAAATCTTTTCCGATTTTGACCCATACTCACATCTACATTCAAGTTTACAGCTGCGACAATCAGTGCAAAACAGTGGTGGGACGATCAATTCCCACATACATACATTATATTTGCATTTAAAATTTTGGATGAGATTATTTTTAATGTAGCAAGACTATGCAGCAATTTATTGAGACTATTTTTAACGTAGCAAAAAAATCTAATATAGAAATAATAATTTCTGACGCTTACATTGAAACAGTTTTATTGACAATTTGAACATTTTTGCCTGTAAAACCATCCGTTAAGTCATTATGTCGATAACATTTCAAGTTACTTTTGGCAGATTAGACACTAAAATTTATGTTTGAAATTGATATAAGTAAAATCGAGTTATAATAAAGAATGAAGCTGCATTAACAGAATGAATCTTCCAAAGAAGAGGCTATCGTAATCGTAATATTTACAATTTTCCTGCTAAGATCAAAAATCAACAATTATTAAATCATTTGTATGTCTTTGAAATCAAAGTGCAATTTTCGAAGAACGATTGAAATTAAACTACATATATATACACTCTAAAATAATTAAGGTTTATGAGTTATTAGATATATCAGAAAATTGCTCTAAAATTTGAATAACTATTTTTAAAATAAATAATTATACTTGTGTTGGAGAAAAAGTTAGAACGCGTATTTAATGTTTAAGAAAAAAAATTATTCTATTTAAAGATAAAAGTATTTGGGAAAATGATTAATCATACATCAAAGTGTAAATCTAATTTTTTTTTTAATTCCGGTTTTAATACCGCGATTTATATTTGCGGTAGGTAATATTGCTTTATAAAACTGAAAAACTGATATTGAGATTTTCTACGGTATTGAATTCGCAATTCCCATTTAATTTTTTCTTGTAATGACACTTAAATTGAAACATGTTTTACTATTTCCATGTCATCTAAACCCTATACAATGAAGTTTCTATCAACTTTATACGAACCTTATATGAGCCTTATAATGAACGATGTCTTAATAAATTGAATCCAATTCATATAGATTACACATTTATAACACTAATGTATATACAGACACAAATAAGTGCTACAGTACATACCTAACATTTGTTTAATCCAATTTAACTAAGCTTAAAACAATTATTTAAAACAAAAAATCGAATAATCTTTACGTCTACCAGCTTCAATTTTATTTAAATTCTTATTTTGATATATGAGACATTATTTTATCTTAACAAATTAATTCTTAGAAAATCTTTAACTTAAACATAATTATCAAAATCACAAATTAGAGCTTTAATAATTATTATCGTATCAGATTATCCAACAAAAAAATTCAAAGCTACTATTTTTTTTTTTTTAATTTTTTGTTTTTATTATTATATAACATTAGAGTTCAAATTTCTTTGAAAAAATTTTAATTAATTTCTCACATACAAATTAAGAACACAAAAAAAAAACTAAAGAGCACAAAAAAAATTAGATTTCACTGCTAAATGTCTATAAGCTAATAGGCATAAATCTTTATTTAATGAACTGTGTCAGTTTTTTTTTCTTTACCCTAAAAACTAAATTTTAAATAAATAAAAACAAAATTTTCATCTCATAGAGAATATTAATCCAAATCAATGACGAATAAATGAAATAAAAAATTACAATTATTATTCGTAAAAAAATATAATTATAAAAATAAAAATTATAAAATAACTATACTAAATTATAGAAGTAAATTAATGTAATTTTGTCGAAAATTATACAATATTTGTCAAAACCCAAAAGTTATCATACACTTGGAAAAATTTTTTCAATAAAAATATTAGAGGAATCATAAAATTTTGTAAATTCCCCAATTGCACAACATTATTGGTAATTTATTAAACAACATTATGAGCAGCATTTGAATGTGTTCTGTCTCCGGTACTCGCATCACTGTCATATTAAAACAAATTTTACAAATCTATTCGTATTGTTTGTTGAACGCGCAAGATAACAAACAATATGAAGCTAACTTTGTAACAAAAATCATAAGTTAAACATTTTTTGTCAACAATGTAACTACTCTTGATATTTATAATCCATACCAAAAATACCCTAGAATTGCTATAAAATCACTATTTAGTACATACATGACTGACTCTCAATGATCTATGATGATGAAAAACAATAAAACAAAGAGCTCGTATATTACATATTTACACTAAAGAAACAAGCATACCCCTTATTCTTTATCCTACAAGTTAACGTAGTAAAATAACTTGACATACATAGGGTTTTCCAATACGGATCATATGATTTTGAAGTGACGTTTCGGATGTCATGATCTGTCATTTTTTTTTTCATTGAATTCAGTAATGTTTACAATTTCATTATGGAGAGATATACGCAAGAACAACGTTTACAAATTATTCAGTTTTATTATCAAAAAATCGTTCTCCAATTGCAACTTTTCGTGCGCTTTTGCCATTTTATAATCGTAATAATCGTCCAAGTGTGCTCGCTATTCGTCGAATTGTTGAAAATTTTGAGCGTAAATTTTCTTTGCATAATGTTAAAGTGCCAATAATACAAAGAAGCGCTCGAAGCAATGCAAATATTGCTGCCGTTGAGGCAAGTGTTGCTGAAGACCGCAATTTGTCGATTCCAAGACGTTCTCAAGAATTGGGGCTGTCTCAAACCCCAACCTGGCGGATTTTGAGAAAGGACTTGAGTTTGCATCCGTATCAAGAACTGAAGCCATTGGACCATCGTAAACGTCGTGAATTTGGTGATTTTGCCTTGGAACAACTTGAAAACGATAACGATTTTTTCAAGAAAATCATCTTTTTCGATAGAGCTCACTTTTATCTGAATGGTGCGGTAAATAAATAAAACAAAACTGTCGATTCCGGTGCGAAAAAAATTCACAAATTATTCATGAAAAACCATAACATTCACCTAAATTGACAGTTTGGTGTGATTTTTGGTCTGGTGGAATCATCGGTCCGTACTTCTTTCGAAATTAAGCTTGTTACACCGTTACTGTCGATAACATCACGATACAATAAAATCAAAATATGATCTAAGATATATAGGTTGCAGTAACTACGTGGGATGTTAAAAAAATTTGTCATCCATCCAAAAGTTAGAAATTATTCTTGTAAGCAGTACTCCTAAATCTGTCATCACTAAATTATGTATACATAGTTAAAAATGTTTTGTCTTTAAAATTCAAAATAAACTCAATTTTTGATAACACTGTAAATGAACAAAAAATATAGCTTCATTTTTATAAAGTTCATAAAAAACAATAAAAAATAACAACAAAAATAAATTTCCATACTTCCGATTTTGACACACAAAACTATTCACTCATTGCTATACGTTTGTTTTTTAAAAACGGGTGATTCCCCGAACTTTTTGTTTTCTTTTATCAATTGCTATAAAAATCCTATAACTTTTAGTTGATTCTATACGCATGCAGTGTGATGTGTACATCTTAATAATTTATTGCAATTAAAACTGATAAAACAAAATGACAAAAACTCGAGAAAAAATTATGGAAGAAATAAAAGCTGTGAAAAATATAGGAACAACTAAATATGCCACAAAAAGTACAACTGAAAATATTATTAAGAAATATAAAAACAAAATAACCTTAGAAAATAAATCATGTCCAGTGATACGGACGAAAGACAAATTATAAGACATGTGAAATCTCATAATTAGTGCTGTAAGTATTGGCAAAGATGTCCCAAAAACAACAAATAAAATTTTAAATGTTGAAACTGATCAAATGTTCATCAAACGAACTGATAAACATGGTAGAAACCATGAAAAAAACCATTTGATCAACAAAATCAACGGACGAAAACGTTTATCATACCGCCAGAACTCATATCACATTGACTTTTGGACCGACAGACATCGATTGACTATTGGAATAAAGCTATATTTAGTGATAAATGTATATTCGAAATATTTGGATCACCTAGATGGCACAGCGTGTGTGGACGAAATCGAGGGAAGAATTTAATAAAGAAAATTTGGAACCAACAGTTAAACACTGCGTTTGATTCTTAATAGTGTGGGTCTGAGTGGAATGGATAAAATCGTTTATTTGAATATTTTAAAACAAAATTTAGAATTCGATGTTATAAAAAAAGGCCTTTCAAATAATCACATGTTTCAACAGGATAACAACGATATAATTGTGCAAATATAAGTGAGAGGAGAATAGATCTTATATATAACATTCCAAAAAAGTTTGAAACACTTTCGCAGTCTTTTAGTATACATATACCCTCTATTTACACTTTTAATTCATTTATAGTCAAATTAAACAGAATAGAGAGACATCTACATTGATGAACATTCAATTTCCATTCTATCATCTACATTTTTTTATTTTATTTTATTTATTTTTATAAAAACGGACTGACAAATTTAATTCAAAAATTTATTTATATTTATATATATATATATAATTTATATTAAATATATTAACAGTTATTTACTTACTTATATTATCATAAATTTTGTGTTCAATTGTAATTTTTATTTATTTGAATGTCACTGAACTAAATTTTAAAATAATTATTCTATTTTTATATTTTATTTATTTTTCTTTTTTTCTTCTTTTAATTAAATTTTTATATTGGAAAACATTCACAAAATTGTGTGATTTCTTTATAGACTCAAAAATTAATTAATTAAATTAAAATTATAATCACCAATGAATTCAATGAAGATTTCAATAATTTCATAATTTTTGCACAATTATTATTTTAAATCGATTTATATTAATCACAATAATTTGAATTTCATACAAATTATAATTTAATTATTAATTTTTCGAAATTTATTATTTTAGCTTTTAAAATTATTTTAACTTTTTTTTATTCTTTTGAAAAACAAAATATTTGTTTTTTTTAATTCACTTTTTAATTTTTTTAACACCTGGATAGTTTTTTGTAATTCTTTTTTGTACTATTTTTTTAATTTCCAATTACAAATTAAATTCTAGACAGTAATAAAAATAAACTTGAAAATTTTTAACTTTATAAAATTAAAAATGAATAAATTTTAACCTATAAAACCTTGTTAACCACAATATTTTATGTACGAAATTTTGTTTAAAAAAAATATTTATTTTTTTTTTTGATTTGTAATTTCATAATTTTACCTTCATAAACTTAATTTCTAAATATTATTATTATTATTATTATGATTTTGATAGTTGTTGTTGTTGTTATTATTTAAAATGTAATCGAAACATGAACATTGAAAATAAATTATGAAAATAATTATTAAAATAAATTTATTATTTAGTTATTTATAAAGCAAAATCAATTTTGATAGTTCAAAAATTAGAAACTAGGTCAATTTCATAGTAAGCTAAGTTAAGAAAATGATTGTTGAAAAAGCTGGGTGAATAAATTTTAGATGCAGGGTAGACATTGGTCAAACAATACAAAAAGATAGTAATTAGTGCAAAAAATTTAAAATTAAATTAAATGAAACTAAATCCAGTCCTTAGCATCCTCTCTCAGATAAAATCAATTATGTAGTGATTTAATTCCATTCAAATATAACGTCATACATTGACATAACCATGGATGCTAAGCTGAAGTGGAAATAGCACGCCAAAATAAAAACTCCACATCAAATACAGAGAACTGTACTAGCTAATTTGACGGTATTTTATGTTTTCGACCTATATAACAAATTTTTTTATGTTCTTGACAGTATTATGTTTTCGTGGTTAATCAAATATGGTACTGCAAGCTTTTATTACATATTTTAACTACAATGCTTCCGAAATTATGAAATTTCTGGCTTATCAACTCATTAAATGCGAAAAACTACTACTATTGCCAGGAACTAAGCCATCTCAAATAACGTAGTTCTGTTTTATTTAAGTTGTTACCAGATTATACTCTTAATTATTTTTTTGACATCCCAATAACAAAAAGTATTGGACCAGATGGAAAAAGCAATTTATTTTACTTCGTTGGGAATCGAACCAGTACCTCTCTACCTACTGCGCCACCCAGCGTGTATTCAAATTTGAGAATGTGCGAAATATTATACGGTATTCAAATATAAGGAAGCTAAACAAGCTTATACTCAAAGGTTTCAAACGTTCCAAAATAAGATAGTTACATGGTTTTTGCTATTTTTTTGCAATGCTGATATTCATCGAGATTTAAAGATTTCATTGGTAAAAATGACTCATGAAATTATTCCGATCAAACATGTCAACACTGAAGCAATCAAAACTTTATTAAGCGACTAAAACAACAAAAGCACTTGATTTTTAGGTTCTTAGGAATCTTATATGAATTTTGGTAGATCAAAAGTGTCGTAGAGCTTTTGAAAGTTGAAAATAAATTAACTATCAGTAAGACTAGTTTTTAACATTGCAATAAAGAACGAAAATATGTTTAGCATATTAAAGTCCCACAATCTTTAAAAAGCTCTCCCTGGTAAGAATGATCTACAATCACTTTCGTTAATTAAGAGTATAGGAAAAACTAAAAACGTTGGGTAGGCACTTACCCCACATATTCATACATGCTATACCTAATTTTACAACTATCTGACCTTGTCAACTGCGTCTTACATACTTCCCCATAATGCAATCCAGCCAATAATCAGTATAATCTTTTATATGCTAAATGCCAGATTTATTTCTCTGAAATCGTCTATATAAGAATTATAAATAAAAGATGAGCCCTTCCAGACCCCACCATTATTACAAAGATGATCAAAATTTTTGATGATAGCCACATTAAAAAATAAAACTTAATACAAAATTAAAATAAAATCACTCTAAGACAACCGAAATATGATACTATTAAAATAATATAAAAAAATCAGAATATGGCTTAGAGGTAGTGGCCGTTCACAAGTCATAAGGGTGTTTTAATATCAAAAATTAATTATTTTGTAGAGCAAATACTATTCTAAGCAGTATTTGATAGAAGATATTTAATCTAAAAATTCTAGTTATTCTTTTGTCTACTTCTAACCATAACTGTCTGAAAGTTTTAAAGCACTTAATATTATGCCAGTCCAAGTTCACCTGTCTTTTGGTGGCCGACATGGTTTGCAGTAAGCTTCTCCTATGGTTATATAATCGATTTCAATTTCTTCTTTAGCGAGTCGCATCTGTGGTACTTCATTAGATTATATATTTAATACTGTAGAGCTTTATTTTGCATATTCTACTGAAATTTTCAAATAGTATTCTACAACACTACCTACCAAAACCATTTTGGTGTAAAAGGATTTTAGTGATTTTATACATAGTAATGTTCCTAGCGGTGATTTTGTTTAATCATAACACCAATTTCGCAACTTGAACTATTATCAGTACTTTTGTTCGGAAGATGCTTAAAAGATGCTTAGAAGATATTTAATCAAAACATTAGAACAATTTTCCATTAAACACTGAAGTTTCTCTGAACGGCAACACTATTTTTTAATTCTACTAGCTATCGTAATAGATTTATACTTCATCAATACAATCAAATTAATTGTATGGTTTTATCACTTGTTTTTATCTATTTAAATCCTTCCAGAAAATAGCCTAACAAACCGCACAAACTCAAATTCACTTTCCATAATAGAAAAATGAATCGGACCAAAAGTGCTTAGTTAGGTCGTTTAGTTTGTTCTCTTTCACTACCGAAACTCTAAAATTACAAAATTCTAAATTTTTGTAAAGTCTGTTTTTGCACATTTTTGAGTTTAAAAAATTTGTAGTTACAATATTTCCTTCTTTCTAGTTCCTTGTTAACAGTTATATATACGTATCAACAGATATTTTAGTATTTCAACAATAAGACAGTGCCCCAAAAATCTGTATTAAAAGAGTCAAACATTTGTAAGTGTGTAACACAACAAATAATGTAAAAAGTTGGTTATAACATTTTTAGTCATGACATTCAAAAATTATTTGCTTACATAAAACAAAAATGTAGATTGAGTTTGAGTCTCTTGTCTAATTCAATATTTCATTACCTAAACCCATCAGTCGCTCTAAATAGATCTGATATTGCAAAAGATTAATGACTACTGTGAACATACTCAATAATTAGTGAACTTGTTTTTTTGACAATTCAGCCATTTCCTACAACATAAAAATAAACATAAAAATTAAGTTAACCGAGTTTTAATTCTGCCCTTCATTCCATGTTCAAACTGTTTTCGAAAAAAAAAATATAAATAATTTAAGAATTACATCAAATCTACCCACTGCAGTACATTTTAAACAAAGAGTTTTAGAACTCATATATTAAATCCTATGTCCTTAAGCTCTCGTAAATCTCAAAAAACGTTATAGAGTATAAACTGGATTTTGAAAATATAATCCCATAAGACAACTAATCCCTTTATAAATATAAACAGCAGTACTTTGCCACTAACAGCAACAAATGATTATTATACCAAAACTAACCCATAAGGATATTTTAATGTAATAAATAAAATAACCCTCTCTATCCTCTCTCTCCAAAAATGTGTCCGCCTTATCGTTTCCAAAGATACCCCCTTTTTCTTTCCAATCAAATAGGTGCATTTACTCAAGAAAAGTTGAAAATTTGAAATCTAATTCAGAAAATACGAGGTACTATAAAATAATTAAATTAATACACACATTAATAACACATTCAAGCTCTAATCATAACAACAAGACCGGTAGCCTTGTACAATTGCAATTAAATAAATTGAATTTTTGATTAATAAAAAAATTAATAATAATTTACAAAAACAAAAAAGAATATAGACTATGTTACGAAATGTCAAATTATGTGGAAATTTTTTACAATCTTATATGCTACTGATAAATAATTTATTAATAATTCCACACATGGGTTACTAGAAGTCATGATGAAAAATTATCTATAATTTATTATTTTTAACTTTTCAAAAGAAAGTAAAAAAAAAAAAAACCACTTTCTTTACTTATAAAATATAAAAAATATTTTTAAATTAATTTTAACCATTAGTATAGATTTAGTTTTATATAATTCACAAGTTATACAACAAAAGATCCCAGACTAAATTTGTGATGAAGGCAAATGCTTGGGTTTTTCAAACTATAGTCCCGTTGTCATTCATTGGGATGAAATAAATGATAAAAATAAATAAGCCAGTATTCGAACAAAGCTAAATTTTGCTGTTATATTAATATATAGGTAAACTGATATACATTCACACTATTCATTGAACGATTATCTATTCTCCCAGCAGACCCATAGCTGTGATGAGAAATCTGCGAATATCTTGAAAGAAATTTGATCTGAAAATCTCTGTCAGATTGTCAAACATATGTTCCTCAATCACTTTAACATAGTTTTCGCCAGGAAGTCGCAGAAAATATGTCTGATGTCCTCCTGAATGACAGAATTAATAATAACCATTATTGAGAAGCTTAATCCCTTATTATATTCTTGTTAAGAAAACAGTGCCCCATCAATACACCCGTTTTATTGCCCTAATGTTTCTTTTATTATGCTAAAAAACAAAAAATCTAGTTATTCTGTTGTTTACTTCTGACCATAACTCTCTGAAAGTTTTACAGGACTTTATATAATGCCAGTCAAAGTTAACCTGTCTTTTGGTGACCGACACGATTTTTAGTAAGCTTCCCTTTAGGTTATATAATCGATTTCAATCTCTTCTTTAACGAGTCGCACCAACTACTTCATTAGATATATACATTTTGAATACTACAGAGCTTTACTCTGCATATTCTACTGAAATTTTCAAATAGTATTTTACAACACTGCCTACCAAAATCGTTTTGGTGTAACAGGATTTTAGTGTTTTTATAGATTGTAATGTTCGTAGCGGTGATTTTGTTTAATGATAACACCACTTCCGCAACTTGAACTATTATAAGTACTTCTGTTCGGAAGATTCTACTATAGTTCGACAATCTGATAGATTTCCTTACATTAAGCCTTTCAATAAAAATACCAAAGCCAATTCGGTCTCTAAATTACTAAAGAAATTAATTTTTACTACCACTTAATTTTTTAAGAATAAATAGAAACTAGGGGCCCCTGTTGAGTAATTATAATTCAAGTTGAAGCCAATAAAGTTTTCAAAAGTATTGACATAAACTTCTCGCGATAAAGTAGAAACCACTCACATTTTCATAAAAATTTAGAGGTTAGTTAGGTATATTTAGGAACTTTAAATACTGCTCCCTCATATACTATTTCGGTTCGACATATTCCCTATAATAAGTGGCATTTAATGGATAAAATTACTAAAAATAAAATATGTTTGTAATTAATATACATATACATATATACATATTTTTAACCAAAACTATATGATTATCACAAATGACCAAAATATAGAAAACAAAAATTTGAGAAGGTTACTTAAAAAAATTAATAGAATAAATTTCGCTTGATGTATGTTGAATGACACAAAATGGATATATTTCAATTAAGAGTTTGAATATTATAAAACCAAATAGAAATTTTTACAATCCGTATGCGCATTTCTGTTGTATATATTACTTATTTACATATTAGGAGTTCATCAAGGAGAATCGAGATAAAATGAGAAGATGCTTACTGTCCTTAAATGCTTGTCTATTATAATTATAGATATAAATTTTTACATATTTCTAACCACACCTAACGTAAATTTTGTAAACATAAATGCAAACAGAATAAACACAAAATAAACATACAGACCTGCAAATGTAAATATACAGAAAAAAACAGACAACATTTTTCAAACGAGCTTTCATCTTGTTTTATTTGATTGTGATTTTATAGACTAAATCTTAAAACAAGATCATTTCGGTAGTGAAATAAAGTACCATCAGAATGAAAACGCTATAATCCACAATTCATAGTTTCAAGAAATTCAAGTTGACTCTGCAGCTAAATTTTGTATGAAAAATAGAAACAGCAATATTTATCCATATTCTAATCGACCATTCGTCATTTTAACGCTACAACAAAATTGTAACGACTGCAATCGACTATCGGTAGCATAAATCGAAAACGATTAAAAAAAAAGAAAAAGTATTTCCATTTGAAATTCAATTTTTTGTAATTTTATAGAAAGTGAAAGTTGAATATTTTTAAATGTATACAGGTGAAGTATTTTATAAATATTTATTTTTTTTTTCTAAAAATAACCATCTTCCAAGATATTTTTTTTTTAAATATTATATATAATACACAAGATGAACGACGTGGGGAGTAAAAAAGCAAGAATAGTTGAATAGTAAATTAAGTACACCACAAAAATATTAAAATTTTAGCAAGTTCTTAAGCCAAAAATAAAAATATGCAAAACGGTGGTGAATACTGGAACCATTTAAAATTAAATACCAACAAACTAAAAATAAAAAATAGAAGTAATAACTCATATACAATTGTATATTTATCATGGGGTTGTTAAATATTTAAAATGAATTGTTAACGCTCTGTAAAGCCTATGCTCACTAAAGAAGTAAAAAAATATGGGATAAGTAAAATACAAGCACATGAAAATTATCAGATTGTTTATTTTTATAATTTCGAGACTGAACGATTAACATCCTGACTGCTTCAACTGCTTGGTATTTACAATAATATCTACAAGACATGGCACAGACAATAACATTATATTGGTATAGGAGCAAATTTAAATGTGGAAAACTACATCATTCTATTGTAAAGTAAAAATTTGACTTCATAATAGCAAAATTACATCTTATTTTAAATTAAAACAAACATGTATTCCAAAAAGCAACATGTATTCCAAAGTTTCAAAGAATAATTGCAATTTGTATGTTGTGTGTACATACATTCATGGCATTCGAACTCGAAATTATCCTTTTGATATTACATAACATAGTGGATAACATAACCACTATACTATCTTAGTCCGTTTCAAACATATCTCAAAAAGAGCTATAGGTAAGCTCGTCGAGAGTTTATAATTTATAAAATAGTTTTTAACAATAAAAATGAACAAGAAATAATTTGAATGTCAGTGAGAGAAAAAAAAATTATAAATAATTCGATTCGATAATTATAAATATTTCGTTATAAAGAATAGGTATTATGAAGCGATTCAGAAAACAACAACAATTATACCAAAACAAATAATTCTTTTTATATAAAATCGTGCCTCAAAGAACTGCTTCTGTGCAATTGCATAGGGGATTCACTAGTACTTATATTATTATTTACAAGCGAAAACACAAAAAATAATTCAATTGCTAAATTTAACTTACATTTTAATATGGCTGTTCTTGATGATGATGATATATCAAGAAAATGCAATCGCTAAAAACAAACAATTGCAATAGACTCTAAGTGATTCAATCGACAGCCATCATGCTACCGACGCGTCATTCTACGTTGATTAGAATAAGGGCTATTTATAATTCAGTCATTTTTCGTTTTGTGTCGGTTTCATTCTGACGGTGCTATAAAGCCTCCATTATAGCTCAAAGTTAGGAATAGACTACTCGGAACACCCTGTACAACCAATATTATTAATTTACAAATTGAAATTGAATCATGAACTGAATCATAAGATTAAAATTTCAAAATTGTAATTTTCAAACAATTAAAAGCAAAAATTCTGAAATTGTAATTTAAAGAAAATTTTAAATTTTAAAATTTCAATTTGTGGGTAAAGAAAATTGTTTTTAAAAACTAATAATTTAAATTAATGTTAAATAATAACAACACATTAACAAACACAACAATTAAATAATTTAATATTTAAATAAAATTTAACACTTTAAAATCTTCATTTTATTCAGCAATTCAATTTTTTTTTTAAATTTGCATAATCTTAATTTAAAATCTTTAATAATTAATATTATTTTGTAAAATTACAATTTAAATATTAAATATTTAAAAACTATTCTTTAATACTTAATTTTTGGTATAAAGAATTTGAAAAAAAAATAAATAAACTTTTATTATTATTATAATTAATATTTTTTGTTGTTTTTTTTTTTTTATATTCACATTGTATTCCCTCTTTTTTTTTATTCTATTTGGTTTTGGGTTTTTTTTCCTCTATTTATTTTGTTTTGTCTAACCAACCAATACATATAAAAAAAATTTTAAAACAAAATAAAAATACAAAATTGCAATCAATGCAAAATTTTTGTTATTTTCAAATTATTTTTCATTATTATTATTTTTATTATTGTTATTGTTTTATGCAATTTTATATTAATTTTTATTTTATATTGAATGCTCGGAGCTCTCACTTTATTGAAAATATTTTTTATATATATTATATTTACATTATAATGAATAATTATTTTTGATAATCGGTTTTATTCTTTATTATTGTTTTTTTATAATGTATTTAAAATGTATTTATTAAATAAAAGTTGAATATATTTTCACTAATAATTTTTTTAATTTATCTAATTAGGTAATTATAGAAGTATTTTAAGCAATTTTGAAATACATAGCGCTTAAATTTATTTCTTTCATTTTATTTAAACTATTTGGTGTCGTATCAAAATTTCGAAATTACAAAATGCTAGATTTTTGCTAAGACTGATTTTGTACAATTCTGAATTTAAAAAATTTCAATTTACAAAATTGTTGGTTACGAAATTTTTTTCTGTATTTTTTCAATAATTTTAAGGAAATTGAAAATTATAAAATCGTAAATCACAATTTGGTAATTCGAGTTTTTTTGCTTTTATCTATCTGATAACTGCTGAAATATTTAAAATAAAAGGTTGTAAATAATACTGTGGTAAAATATGTTAATCACGACAAATAGGTGTTTACTGTCCTATCAATCAACAGGTCAAATTAACTTGTGGTGAAATAGGTGTCTAGTGAATGGAATCAACCTGTGGTGATCTAGTTGTCTAGTGATTTCAATCAACCGGGACTATCTTCCCAAGTTTTGTACATGAGGGAATAAGCTTAGTATCAATCATTACAGATGTATTATTACCTGTAAAATGTATGTACATCATCAAATCCCAACGAATTGCCAAGAAGGTTCTGTTTACAAAAAAAAATCAACAATAACGATGAATTCAAAAAATAATGGAAAAAAAATTTAATAAAAAAAAAAAACGGAATAAAAGCATATTTTAGCCCTAAAGAAAGTGGAAGTCAGTACAGTATTATTTGGAAATTAATTACCAAAAAAAAAAAACAAATAAATTTGTATGAAATGAAGAAATAAAATATTTTAACAACCTTAACTCTAGAAAAATTTCACCGGTATTTCGTGTACTGCATGAAGATACTCTGAATAAATATGGTGCATTTTTTGAACGAATATGTAAGTTCAGGGCTTGAACCCATACCCCATCTATAAAGGATATATTAACATCTTACGTGCTCTATTTTAACTCTGTTGACTGTGACAACAACTACTGTCACTACGCCCTGAATATGGTAAATGAAAGGAGAAGAAAAAGAACTGTAAATACGCATAAAATTGAAGAATAGAATTGAATTGATTCAAGAAATCAAGCGTGAAAGAACATTATAATGAAAAGCCCACAGCAGATTTTATAATATGAATAAGGAGATGATATTTATACAAAGTTGAAATCTAATTACATCTAAACAAAATTACATATTAATTTATTTATATAATTTTTATTCATTATTTTTAATAAATTTATATAAGAAAAATTTTTCCTTAAAAAAACCTTAATGTTAATCCTTTTTCCAAGACAATGGAATTACACATTACCCTAACTCTGCTTTTACGCAGAGACACAATCTTGGCATATAATATAATCACATACAATAGTGTTTTATTTTGAATTTTCGATATATCAATAATTAATTTAAATGTTAAAAACCAATTAGAACCTAGTTGAACTAAATGGCACTACTATAGAGTAACCCATTTACTGTTGTTGTTTATCCTTTCAATATTATAGCCACCCTGTCCATTAAGACATGTTTTATTTTAAGTAATAGCCAAATTTTATCCCAATTCAGTAAATAAAGAGTAAATTAAAAACCTGGTTTTTAAGCATTCAAGGAGACCTTGTAGCTCTTGAAACCTTCTGATTAACAATCATATGACATAATCGCCTATTTATACCATATCTGTCGGTAAATTTTGTTTTTACTAAAACGTATGTCTAATTTAACTAAATTCTAATATCTCCTTTAATCAAACTAATCATTCTGTCAAATTTAAGCAGTTTAGTAAATTTAAGTTGTTCATACACAGCTCTTGGGAGTATATAAATGGTTTTTTTATCAATTAGATGGCAACTTATTATGCTAACTGTTACTACTCTTTTAGTATCATATTCGTGACACCTATCGTCAATTAGAAATGATAAAATTTATCCCCCAGAGGAGAGAAATCTCGAGTTTTTGTCACATCGTTGAATTACGTTTTTTTTACACTTACACCAATTAGACCTTATAGATAGATAATAGGACATGAAACAAAATAAACTTATTGAAATATAATTTCTGTGTATTCGAGCTAATACGAGTCTTATATCATAAAACTTTTCAGTTAAAATTAAATAAATGTTAAAACTCTAGATATGTTTCACAATTTTTATTAAATATCGTAATCGATTTCGGTTATTACACCATCATCAGAAGACTCAGTCTACCTAGAGTTTTAATATTTATTTAATTTTAATAATGTTTCACCTAGAGCCTACAGCATATAATCTATAAATTATACTTTGCAGTTAAATTGCAGAATTGAAAAACAGAATATCGAAATCCAAAATTTTATATTTGAGACACTTCAACAGTGTTAATGTGTGTTTTAAGAATGCCATGAAAGATTTTAGCTTTATATATACATACATATAGCAACATTAGACGTCTATTACTATAGGCATTATTAGGTATTTTAGGTTGAAATAAGCAACAGAATATCAAATATTAACTTCAAAATTTTATATTTAAGTAACTTCAAGAGTCTTAATATAATATTATGTTTTGGTAATAAATGAAAGATTGGACATGTTTATTATGCTATGGTCGACCAATTTAAATCAATTCATACATAACTTTGATTACTATTAATTGATAGGTATAAAAATTTAAGATTTTCTATTAATTTTATTAATAAAAAAAAATATAGAATACAAACGATTTTAATGGGTTGGTATTGAAATCCATAAAAATAAAAACCATAAATTAAAATCCCTAATTTCACAATCCGTAAAAACAAAATCCGTAAAAATCAAAATCCGTACAAATTTAAATCCATACGTACAAAATCCGTAAAAAATCTATAAAAAAATCCGCGCGAAGAACTCCAAATGTACTTTAAACTATAATACTTTTATACTTTATCATAAGGTTGTCAGAATTTCAGAAAAAATCTTTATTAGCACTTAATATGACGAATTCCCCAAAACAGCTTGTAGGTGGAATAGCTACGAAATTCCTAATATGAAAAACCAAATTAACTAAATCCAAACGACAAAATCCAGAATTCCAAAATCCAAATACGACGAAATACCATTTTCCAAAATCCAAATGCAACAATATCCAAATGCGACAAAATCCAAATTTTAGTAAAATAGCAAGGTTAGTAAAAACTTAAAAAAAACAACAATATTTATTTTATACAAGCTACCGCCACTTATTTATTGAAACCCTGTTTTCATAGACGGCAGGTAAAAGCAGACGTCAAGCTTTTAATAAATAATATTTTAAAAAAAAACAAATTTATTTTTAAAGTCGGGGACTGTTGCCCCCAAACCCCCGCTATCTATAAATTGAAACGCTGTTTTCGCAGACGGTAAGCTTTTAGTAAACATAATTTAAAAAAATAAACAAAATACCCCAAAACCCACTACCTTTTATATATTTTTCCAAGTAAATCTTCTTTACAACTTCCAACTTCCAAATAGCAATAAGTAACAATACTATCTTTCATTTTCAGATAATATAAATGACACATATTGTAAGTTGCTTTTAAAAACGGGAAAATCCCGAAATATGACAGAAGCAGGCATAACAATACACAAATTATGTAAATTTGTAATTTGTGTATTTTTGATTTAAAGATTTTGAAATTATGGATTTTGATCTTTACGGATTTTCCTATTACGGAATTAAATACTTATGGATTTTGTGTATTAATTTTAATGGATTTCGGTGTGCTATCGATTCAAAACTTATCGATTGTATTTATGATGTGAGTTTAAATAACCAAGAAATAACTATACAGTCGGGTAGGGCTTTGACTTTACTATTTACTTTTACTATTGTTGTAATTTCTATTTTACTCTTTCTCTCTTACTATTATACGCAGTTCGTTCATTTATACCCGTACTTCAATTTTCAACACTTTAAGAAATTTTAAGAGAGTATTAACAATTCAGCGTGCCATTATTGATGTTGTGGGAACCAAAAGAAGCAAAATGTAAATAATTTCAACTTCTGATGATTAACTTAAATAATTTGAATTCATCTACATTCACTGACTTATTTAATATAATAAAAACTTATTAAAAAATTTTGTTTAATTTAAGGAAATGAAGGAAAATTATGTTATGTCTTTTATTTTGTGATGGAATTTTTTTTTTATATTTGGTATTTCCATTTTAGTAGTAAAATAATTCTTTTATTTGGCAATTAAGTTGTTTAATTAGAATTTTATAAGCATCTCTTCTATATCACAATTTATTTTACAAAATATAACACTTTGTTAAGAAATGTACTACATTCATTTTTATAAAAAGTCGTAGCACTGTCAGGTACTCGGTATACGTTTTATCTATTAACCATAAATTAATATCAAATTTGTGTTATTTCCTAACTAATACATTTTATAATACCGAAATATTTTGTTTTGTTTTTCGAAATATGTAAAATTGCAATATATACTCGTACATTTGAATTTAACAACAAATAACATTATTAGTGAATGGAAAATTATTTTTTTAATTAATAAATATATAATATATACATACATTGTTTCAAATTACATTTGAAAATTTTTAAATCTTTAAATAAATTTAATTTAATTTACCTTGTATTAATTTTTTTTTTTCTTTAACATAAATAGAATTTTTTATTTTTCCGTTAGTTTTTTTATTTTCAATTATTATTATTTTTTTAATAAATATAATTCTAATTATATAAATTATGTATATATATACATATATATATATATATATATAAATCACTTATTATTAAAGTATTTAATTTAAATATTTAATTTTCTTTTTTTTTTCAAATTAAAGCGCGCGTTTTTATTTTTTTTTTTTTCTAATATGAGTATTAAATTTACGGTATCACGTTATTTTGTTTTTTTTTTTAGTATTTAAATTATATTTTATTTAATTACTTTAAATTCATATTTTTGTTTTTTTAATTATTAAATAAAACTGAATTTGATATACAATTGAAATCGGAAAAGAATAAAAAAAAACAAAAATAATAACAAATAAATAAGAAAATTCACGAAAAATTTTGGAAATTTTCTTTTTAATTTGTTTTTTTTTTTAATTTATTATTATTTTATTTAATTTAATTTTTTTCTTTCGTAAATTTTTTTTTTTGCTTTCTTGTTATTTAATATCGTAATGCGATTTATCGTCACCACCGTCCTCACGAACTCTCTTATATACAAAGAATATTTATATTATTAAAAACTAAATGTCTGAAGTCCATGGATTCTCATTTAAATAGATATAAGTATGTAAATATATGTATATAAATATACGATATTAATTTTCATAATATAGAAAGCTTCTCAAAATCGATTTCATTTGAAAAAGTTTTTCGTAATTTTCTTTAACAAATTATTTCTTTTATTTTGTTTTTTGTTTATTATGTCTGTATGGCTTTGTATAAATACGAGAGTATACAAAATAAATATTGTTATAGAAAATAATAAAAAATAAATTTATTAAACAAAATATACTAAGGTATGTATTGAAGAACAGACAAAAAACGTAAGAATTTGAAAGAAAAACGAATTTACAAAAACTTTACCGCCGTTATTTTTTTGCCGGTAGTTAATAAACGCTTTTAACTCTTAACACTGAATTGGAGTCGTCAATTCATATCATATTTTGTATACAAAAATGTATCTAAAGTTCTCTGGTTTTTTTTTTTTTTTTTATTTTTATCATTTTTATGAATCACACTACTACATATATAGAAATATTACAAAGTATATTATAGATATAGTAAAGTATGTATAAACCGGCAAAAAAATTTGTTTTTTTCTTTTTGGTTCATTTTTGACAGAAATTTGGGTTTTTTTCTGTTTGTATTTATATTTGTTGCGTGATTAAAGCATGCTTTCACCCCTTTTTATCTAAAACTTCGAATTTTTTGTGTCGATACTCTTACTATAATTAATGCATAGAATAGAATTGGTGAACTTTTATTCAGTTAGGGCAATCGAAATTTGAATATTTTTAATTTTTCATTATGGTATTATAGTTTAGAAATTTCGTATATAATATTTAGAGTTATAATTTCGATTATTAAATTATATTTTTTAGTTAAAGTCTTCTTTGCCCTTTCGTATTCCAGCCAAGTAGTATGAAAGTATTTGATTTATTTTTTTTAATTTTAAGAACTTTAGTCCTGATTTCAAAAACTTAGGACCTCTGACAAATTTTTAAAAATTGTTTCCGAAAATTATTATTCACTTTACTTACAACAAATGAAATCATGAAAAGTGATAAAGAGCATTAGCCAAAACTTTTGTGATGTTGTACGTATTATTTTCATCTCATTTATTTTTTTTGTTTTAATTATTTTATTTATTGCCTCAATGTATTTGTGCAATATGTTATTTTCATATATTTTATTTCCATATTTCAAGAACTTATATTACTAGAATATTTACACCTTCGATTTTTAATTATTTAGACTAACCTGACTTAAATATTTAGAATAAATTTAATTTGCAAATGACAAAATGGCAAGTAAAAACCTTTAGTTAATTATTTTATGCTAATATAAAACCTAATGTAAACCTAACATAAATCTTAACTAACGTCTATTAACTAAAATGATATTAATACTAAATCTCAATCTACTATATCGCTCTTATAAGCGAATTTTCGGAGTTGTAATAGCTTTCAAAAAATGCAGGTGCTGTTTTTTTGAGTCTCATTTATGTTGTCACATAAACAAAATGATAACAAAGAAAAATTGTTCAATGACTCTTGAAACGCCTGACCTCTTTTTTGCAGGATGTATAAGCCATAATTCCTCTTACATATGCTGCAAAAAAGAGATAAAATTCAAGTCACGAAAACAAAATTTTAAACGCTTCGTAAGTACTTGTTTATTCACAATTAAGTATTGGTAAGTTTTACAGAAGCAACTGGAATGCTCACCTCCAACTTTATTTGTAAAAAAAAATTAAACAGTTATAAATTAAGCCATTGTTTCTTATACGACCGCCATTACGACAATGATTTTAATTTACAAGTAACAATTCCTTACAAGCGCGCTTAACTGTTTGTTATTTAAAAGCACAACATAACAATTATGAATAATTTAATGCAAGCATGGTGCACGCTTCAGGCGCAAACAAGCACAAATCGTAAATACCACATTAAAACTCTTGAAGTAAAACTTCGCCGAGAAGAGATAGTCAGTTATATTGGTAATGAATCCCGTATTAGAAGAATTAAAAACTTCTATACAAGCTTTATAATGATATTGACTTAACTTTGTTGTTTTTTTAAATTAAGCCAAACATTAGGTTTTAAACGATATTTTTATACACGAATGCACAACTTGGACTAATTAGGGCTGTTGATAAGACGAATGGCACGCATTTAGAACTTTGTCGAAACAATTTAATGCGGTTTAATTAATTGCTAAAATTAAAATTAATTGCCTAAATCACGTCAAGTGTATGGACGAAACGCAGTAGTTAAATTGTACAGAAAGGGTTGTACAAATAACCTAAGGCCGCGAAGAATCAAATTTCAATAAAAAGCAAATCTTTTAACACTTGTTGTTTTGGATTGGAAAAGATTTGTTCGATATAGAAGAGCTGTCAAATTTGTAAAGCTTTATGAATACTAAGTTTGACCACTCTTTAATTATGATGATGATGATAGCAATTTTTAGGGACTTATTCAAAAAGTGAAATACAATTTTTAGTCACTATTGTCAAGTAAACAACATACAAGTGAATAAAAATTTTAACTTTTCAATTAATTCTTAAATAAGTTGATTGGTCAGGAAGTTCAGAAATTATAATGACATTGTCATCTAATTTAACTACAAAAAGTTATACTTCTTTATAATTTAATAGAGGTAGAAGTGTAGGAAAATGAAAGCCAACGATGTGATATGAACATATTCAAATTAAGTACGAGATAAAAATTATTTTTTATATTGAATGGTAACAATGTCGCGAACCACACAAAACGGAATAGTAACAGTCTAATAAGCCCCTTCTATATAAATTAAAGATTAGAATTTAAATCGAGCTAACAACCACACACAAAGCTATACAAATTTAAAAAGGAATAAATTCGAATTTAATGACCTGTTAGTTGTAAGCATAACGTTTATAATTGTATCCACAAGTTATTACTATGAATATTATTTATTTATTCATTTATAATCCTATCCACACATAGATAAATTCTATCAACAGATATGCCACATACAAAATTTATAAAATATATTATATTTTACAACATTCGAAGTAAAATATATCACACAACACCATTGTAATACAGTCATTATAATTGTTTGTTGTCCTATTCGATGTTCTAATACAAATATAAAATTAAATAGTGTATGTTTTTGTATAGAGTAATAGGAAAATTTATACAATAATATTACGCTAGTGTGGTGTTATTTCACCGAATTACTAATTTTTTTTGTTTTTTTGTTTAAATACACTAAGTAAACTTTACGCTTGCAACTTTTGATTTGGTTTTGTTTTTTATTTTGTAATTATTGTGAGTTTTCAAAGAGAAAATTTTAAAAAAAGGTTTTCATGTGCATTCCTAACATAATACATAATACATAACATTAAATGTGTACATGCATGTGAGCAAAGACGTAGTAAATATTTTCTAAACAAGCTAGGTTGAATATGAAGAAAATTTTAAAACGGAAGGAGTTCCGTAAAGTTAATAGGTACCTCGTACCTAAAAGCAAAAAATATATATATGTATGCATACAAGATATCTGCCATAGTGGCAAATTACTTTTTTTTATACAAGGTGGTTCAATCAGGTTTATGAGTAGTATTGTACTAAAAGAGTTGTTTTATTATTAAATTTTACCTGTGCTGCATGGGGTTAAAGAAAATCGGCAAATTAGAAAAATAATGTTTATAAAAAAATTCACAACAACTCTGAAGATATACAAATGTATGTTTTTCATAAGTTTTTTTTTTTAAAATTGATGTACCTAAGTCACTGTAGTAACTATGTAAGTAGTAGACTTACCGTTGTTGTGCAATAGCTCAACCTGCTCAAACTTAAAATTTTGAAGAAAAAAACTAGTATTTTTGATGAAAAACGTTGATTATCTCGAAATTTTGTTAGTTCGGTTAATTGTTTATTAATTATTTTGATATATTGCACCTTCCTCTACAACTTTGCCATATTTAACTTTCATGTCAAACTAATCGTTTCTCTAGTAAAGTCATATTTTGCAAAAACAAATATAATTTACATAATTTTCTAACATATTAAAGTTATTTATAAAACTAGAAAATTGACCAAATTAGAATTTAGAATTATGGAAAGCTCACATTCCAAATCATATTTTAGTTACAAAGTCGAGTTTCTTCCAAATAGGATTCAATATTCAAATGGTATATTTTTCGATCAAAATAATTTTTGGAAATATGCAGCAGTTTTTAAAACGACCTCATTATGGTTTCTATACCTATTCTAGTTTCAAGTCAGCACCAAAATTTGGGATATACCCCCAAACGAATCAAAATATATAAAAAACAAAAAAATTCTAATTATAAAATCATTAAATATCGAAGGTAGGTAAAAGTGACCATTCCAGTTGTTTCTGGAAAAACCAATTAGCATTTAATTTTGATATCACGACTCGAGTGACCTAATTGTTGATTTAGGTAATCACTCTCCCATTATAACCCGTTATACACATCGTAGTAAGTAAAGAAAATTAAATACAGGAGCTTTTCGGAACTATTGCTTTCCTTTTTTTTTTTGCAAATAATATTATTCAAGTATTGAATAAAACATTTGGATAGGTATACCAAATAAGCAAAAAGTTTTATAAATATATTAAATTATATTTTATTTACCGTATATACAAATATTTTACTTAATATTTAGTTTAAACAAAAATTTAATATATGTACAAAGTTAACAAAATATATAACCATTAAAGAAAATCGCCTCGTCCCTGACAAAAAAAAACACAATACAAAAAAATTGAGTTACGTCGAACCAAACAATGTAATATCTCCAGTTCCACAATAATTTTCATATCGTACAGTACATCCAAAAATTTGTATGACTTTAATTTTTTTTTTGTTATTCTAATTTGAATATAGGCTCTCTCTCTAATGAAATAAAAAATAAAACTAAGAGATAAGCGATAATAATTTTCTTTGCTCTCTAAAAATAAACAAAACCAATTTTTTAAATAAATATTTACAAAACTTTAGTTTAAAAGCAAAACATTTTCCAGAGTTCAAAACAAAAACAAACTTTTCTTTTTGTAAAAATGTATCTAAAATAGAAGAAAATCGAATTACATGAGTATGCCACATAGAAAACGCAACATATGGTCGCAAAATACTACAATGAAAATAATAGAAAAAAAATCAAAAAGCAAATTAAATTTATACAGTTTTTCACTCCCTGAGTATTCTAAGTAGGTATAACAATAAGACATATGATTGTGGTTATCAATTCTGAATTATATTATTCTACGTATCTACGATATAAATATTTTGGTGGTTGAAAGAAATAGCTCTATAAAATTTTTTTTGTAATATAGTATGGAGTTGATTTGTCAAAATCATATGGACTTTCATATAAAAGACTACCTACCTCACACAGAACTGAACAGCATAGAAAATTATTTTTCGATGTTTTTGTGTGTTTTTATAATAATATAAAATACTTTATATAGTAAGCTATATATAAAATTGTATTACAATTATATATTTGATAGTATGCAATATTAGTTGTAGAAAAATGAAGGGCGTTATAAAACGCAAGCGCCACACCAGTTGATTTTGTTTTGAATTTAAAAAAAAAATCAAATTATGTGGATTTGTTTTTGAATAGTTTTTCTCAATTCATTGGCGCTTTAATAGAGTGTTTGTGTATTATTTTGTCATTAATTAAAACAAACTAGGGGTTTAAGGAACAGGAGTTATAGAGTTATTGTTAGTAAAATACAAAAAATTTCAAATAAATTGAATAAAACAAATAAGTAAAGGCAAATACAAAAACAAAAGATTTGAATACATCATTCTATTCTGTATTTGCTACAATTTTTTATTATTTCTACGTTTCTACGATGAAGGCAAATGCATGAATAGCGTAAATATTTTTTTATTTATTTCATTTCAATCTACATGAATAACCTTACAAATTTAGCTTACAAACTACAGTTTAAACTAATGACTATTAATAAACCCTAAGAATGTTAAGATTCATTAAATATACAGCGTGATCCAATTTAGAGAAAAAATATTTTAAAGGGTAATTCCTTGGAGTATTTTAGGAAATAAATTGTTCTAGACTTCTATCGGTCTATCTTTAAATTTAATTTGGGCTATGGAGGATTAAAGAAAATCGAATTAGAAAAATTATGTCTGAATAATATCCACTACAGCTCCGAAGGAATTGAAACTAGAGCAACGCATCTTCTTCATAATTTTTTTTTAAATTAATACATCTAATTACCGGTATGTGTTGGATGAGTACACCTCGGAGCAACAATAAGAAGTAATAATAGTATGCAATGCTGTATTCATAATAGAATTGAGGCTGGAAATATGCTACTATGCAAACAGAAAGTTGCTTTAATCAAAAATAATATCAAGAAAGGTCAAAATGACGATATATAAAACACTCATACGACCTCACTCATACGACCGATATATAAAACACTCATAGTGACGTATGGTGCGAGGTATGGACTGTGAACGTGGAGAATAGACTGCGCATATTTGAAAAAAAATTCTGCGAAAAATACTCCGTCCAAAAAGATTACAAAATGGAGAATATATAATCAGAAGCACCAGCGAGCTCAATAGTATGATCGACAGTGAGGACATTTTACGGTTTGCAAAGGTGCAAAGACTAATATGGGCTGGACACGTAAGCCGAATACACGAAAGTCGAAAACAAGCAGTGATGCTGAATAGAAAGCCTAATAGTAGCCGTGGCAAGCAAATGAGACCAAGAAGCAGATGTGAATTTGATGATGCTCATCTAGTTCTTACTTCTCCCCTCTGCAATCATAACTTATCAAAGAGTGTGTGTGCCATGTCGCAAAGTATTACATTACAAATTCGTAACTTGAAGGTTGGTTGTTAATTTTTTCATTTAAAAATGTTCTTAAATATATTTAAATATTTGTATTCAATTTGAATGGGATAAGGCATCAGTGGAAGTTAGATATAGAACAATTATCAAAAAAGTATTGGATTGAACTTTAACAAATCACTGTAAATGAGAATCTATGTATCCAAACTAACATGAAAACGATTCTACCATCATAGTCTGTTTACTCTAATTCTGTTTTTCTGTATTTTGATACGGCAGAATTTTTGAAAATTGAAATTTGATACGGCAGAATTTTGAAACAACATTACGGTATATTATGCTTTCCATAAAAACATTAATATTGATAAATAACCATACTTAGAGTCTTAAAAAAAATCATAAAAACTTGTTAGCCAATGAAAATTGTTCTTTAAAAAATTTCAAACAAAACAATCCCACCGTATTGAATTGGCTTCAGTTTTCCCATTTAAAATTTTTTGTTCATTATAGTGTCTTTGTCATAATAAAAATTAAATCTGTCACAAGTGAACAACAATTAGGATTTGGTCAGAAGGCTAAGAAGAATATTACAGCCCCTCTATAATATTACAATTCCGGAGCTTATAATATATAAAAAAAAAACTTAGAAAAAAATCAATAGTTTTCAATAGAGATTTAATATGATTGTAAGTGTCTTTGGAGAATATAAATGTTTTCCTGATATAAATTTTCTTCACTTGAATTATTTTTTCAGGGCATACCCAGTTTTATTTTTCATTCCACAGCACCTTAGTGACGTGTAAGTCATCACCTATCGTTATTAGTATGAGTCACTGGCACAGATATAGGAAGTCACTCTATCAAGCTAGGTATTCAATTCAACCTCATTGTCCCAGCTGCAAAAAAGAACATGTGACAGTGAACACTTTCTTTGCACCTATTCAGCATTAGCTAGAGTCAGGTTGCGGACTGTAAGTTTTTTCTTAGCAATATAAGTAATATTTCGGAAATCACAATCTGATCAATCTTCTCAATCACACAGGGTGGCTCGAATACTGGAGTTTCTTGAGAGAGTGATAATAGAAAATTGATGGACAAAAAATTAGTCACTCGTATCGTGGTATCAAAACGACACAATTAAGTGCTAATTAGTTTTCTAGAAGCAACTAAAATGGTTACTTCTACCTACTTAGCAACACTTTCCCTTCACCTCAACCATGATTCAATCGAGATTTGCTAATAATAGCTAAGCATTAGTATGATGTAGACATTTACATCATCTATGAGCTAGGTGAATGGCTCATTTTTGGACTCTACCAAGAAAGCTCTGACTAGTCTTTGAAACATCAATAGATGCGAATTATACTTCATCTTAGGTCTTATATAAGCTTTATAAATATTAAGCAGATATTTAAATGAAAGATATGCCTTGTACGAGTTTTTAAAAACCCAAACATTAATTGGTGACGTTTTTGATAATATATAAAATATTATTATTCCAGAGCATATTTTGATTGATCGCATTCCGAGAATATTTAAGTCTTCCAATCGTTGTAAAACCTCATCTTTCAATCAGAAAAAAGGTTCAAATGGTATAAGCTTTATGTGTAACTTAGACAGATTTGAATTTTCGAGGTGTTAAGCGTGACTCTCTTTGGTTTACGGTATAGTCAGAAATCTTTTTGAAGCTGAGCTTAGGGAAGTGATCCAAACCTACAATAGTTTTGTACAAAAAGGATTCTTTTCTAGTGTTTAGGTAGTGTGTAAAAAAAAAAAAAAATTTGAGATCTATAGTAGAGTTAACTCTTGAAAGCGAACAGCCATTTAATTGGTAGTTGAACCAATTTGTCCGAGTATAGAATTTCTCCTAGAAAAGGTAATAACTTGGCATTTAGATGTACTGGATATATTCAATTTCAGTCCATTTTTTAAACACCAAGAAGCGCAATTATTTATATCATTTTGCAAGATAATAGGAAGATATAGGAATAAAAAGCTTTGAGTCGTCTGCAAAGCTAAGAAGTTCATCTCTTTAGGAGCATCAATTGTTGGAACTATAAATCTGATAAAAACCTTGAGCAACTCCAGATTTAGCATATTAACATAATTGTAAAATTGAATTGATATTTAGGTTCATGTAATTCGAATAAAGAATATAAAACACAATAACTAAAACAGATTTTAAATTAAAAATATTTATTAACAATAACCGAAACTGAATTGAGGGAAACAGATTAACCTTAGTAACTATATTGTTGTGCTAAATTTAAAAATCAATTCTTTTAAAATCTGCTTGCAACTTTTAAAATCAAGTATTGCATATTTGTTTGAGTCTTAGATTAGTTAGCGCATAATCATAATGCCCTAGTTCCTCATATAAAACGTAATCAGCTGCATAACACTTTAATTCGAAATCAATGAGAGTGTAATATGTAGTATGTACAATCTATTATTAATTTTCAATTAACAGATTAACAGATTTAACAGAAAGAAAAAAAAAGTGTTATATCAAAAATTTAAATTATCTAATTAGATTAAATAATAAATACTAGAATGTTTCAATCTAATGTTTGAATAGACTATTTTATATAGTAAGTGACAATAGTGTAAAAAAAAACTGTTCAGTGGTTATTAATTAATTATTAAGATGAAGAGTTATTTATTATTCAAAGAGAACACTATCGGTTTCTACTTAACTTTACTATTTTTACTACAACATTATCGGATTTAAATCAACTCTATTTACTAAGCCAATACGTTATAATTACTAACATTTTAGTAACATAATTTTGTTTATGATTTAATATATCCAGTCCTTCCGACATTGAAACGTTGGTGTAAGGAGTAACGAATAACACGTGATGTCATTATGGGAGCAATATTCAGGAGTTTATAATCCAAAAAGTACGGAAAACATAAACAAGAACGTTTCATCAAACATTGTATTTTGGTAAGATTGATAATGCTCGGCCAACTTACTGTAAAAGATTTTTCGAAAATGTATTTTTCATAAATGTATTTTTCGTATGATTGCAAGCTCTCGAAATCAGTTTGTTGAATAAAAGTGAATAAACATGTTGTGCTAGTGTTTTAAAAATTAATATTTAAAATATGTAAATAATTTTTAATATATTTGATAGTTTTAATAGATTAATTTAAAGCTTAACTTAACTTTTTCAATATTAATTATTTTAAACTTTTAAAATTAATGATTACGAGAAAAATAACAAGTCAGAAATCAGTACAGCGAACTTATAAGACGAATGAAGGCAAATAACAATTATTTCACAATATTTTCTCTTCGAGTTCATCAATCGAAGATGCTTTATTTTGGAAAGAAGCCACACGTATCTTAAATACTTTAACACAACCTGAAATAACGTTACACTTATTTATTGTAGGTGTGAAAAGTAAGTTGTCTAAAAGATAGTCAATAACAAAACTGAAATTAGGTTTTAGAGCATGGTGGTAGACCTAATAAAAACAAATTATTAAACTCACACCAATTGATAATATTTTATCAATATTTGATTTGCATTAAAAGAATTAGTGATGAAGTGTTTTTGAATAGGCGCAAATAAGATTCCGCCACACAAATTGATAATATCATTCAAAGCCTTCAAATCGATAACATAAATGCAAACTCACATACCGAGATACTCACTGCTAAGTGCTAGTACACAAAGTGACAATATGCAAAATAATGCCGAAACAGAAAATATTCAAACAACTAGAAAGCAAACAAATGTACAAACAACAACGACAACTTCAACAACGAAAAAAAAAAAATTAATCATCTAGGAATTGCTCTAAATTGATTTATTGAACTTAAATCCATTTTGTAAAGAAATAATTTGGTTTAATAATATTTTTTAAAGTAATATCAATTTAAATAATAACGACAATTTATTTATTCTGTTTTTGTTTTATTAATTTTGTTTTATAATTGTGTGTCAAAAAAGCAGTAGCGAATAATTCGTTATGATTGCGTCTCTAAGCGCGAAATTTGGTTATTTTATTCGTCACTCGTCATTCGTCGTGATTGTATTTTCAGTAGAATAAAAAATTTGAACATAGTCATCCAAAAATAAAAAAATGTACTTATATTCATTTTTAAATTTTAAAAGAAAATTTCAGTAAAAATTCCATTTTATTCAATTTTCAATCCCGTATTTCTAATGCACATTTATTGATTATAATATAGGGATATATAGCTAGATATAGTAAGGTAATTAATATTAAATTCCTAATTTACCTACATATATCGAATAATAAATATAATTTACATACATATTTATTTTAGTTATACATATATGTATGTACATAGGTACATCATATTCCAAATTTTAATGAAATGTTTCATAGTGATCAATACATTAACAAATTGTACAGAAGAAATCAAATTAAAAGTACTAAATTACCAGCATTTGAAATACCATCAAACATATTTAAAATTGTAAAAACTTCAACAAAATCAAAAATGTCAACATCACCTAGATCAAAATCAAATAATAATAATTATTCATCATCAGTTTCAATTTATAATAATTTAAATAATAATTCACATACAAGATCATTTAAACAATCAAAAAAAAAATTACCATCCCATAGATATTATAATATACAACCATTAAGTCCTGTTCCTGATACTGATAACAACATAAATAATAATAATAATGAAACAAAACCAATTACAATCGATTGTGGTACAGATTCTAATAATATTACTGATAATGTTACAAATTCTAAAATAACATTTTCAAAAATTTTTATACCTATTAAAGCTATGCAAAATGAATTAAATAATGGTTTAGAATTTGGCATTGAAATTAAATATATTTGTCGAATTAATGAAAATTTTAAATTACCCTCATCATCTACTACTGCTAATGATGATTATATTGATTATAAAAATATCACTGACAACAACAATACAAATTACAAAAATACATTACCTGAATACAATCTAAATAAATTTTTACATCGTAAAAAAATATTTAAAAAATCATCATTACAAAATATGCCAACATTAAATTCTAATATTCAAAATGAATTATTTAAAACTAAAAAAAACAGCAGTTCTTCAATTAATTTAAAATATTATTCAAAACAAAATAATAATGTAAATGTTAACAAAACAAATTTGAAAAAAATTAAAACTACTAACAATAAAATAAATAGTAATGATAAGAATCTTCAATCTTATAATCAAATTAAATTAAATTATGAGAAATCTTCTAGTGAAACAGATTCAATCGAATTATCTACAGATTGTTCAACAGAATTAACATTAATTGATAAAAATATGAGTATTGCTTCTAAAGTTAGTATATTGAGACAAAAATTTGAAATAAATAAATACGATCAGATTAATATAAATGAACCGTCGTATTCTAATAGTAGTAGAACTGATGATGATGATGATAACAATGATGAAGATGATGAAGATGATAATTGCAATATAATTAAAAAAATTCAAAGTGTGGCTCAGTTTAATTTAAATGAAGAATTCAAAAATAATCGGAAAAATAACGTTAATGCTGACATCAACACTAACGAAAAAAATCGAAAAAATCAAAGTAATTGGAAGAAATTTAAAATGTCACCAAAATTGAAAAAATTGATTGAACAAATGCATATAAAAAATTAAATACATATTATGATTTTTTGATTAATTGATAGTGTTTTTTTTTCGTTTTAATTTAAATTAATTTAATTTTCAGTTTCGTCCTCGTCCTCGATTACATATTTTTAGTATATACAATAATGTACTTGTATTGGGTTAGATACGAAATCTCCTTTTTGAAAATCCTTTTTTTAAAATCCTCCGTATCAAAATCTCTCGTTCTTAAAATTATTTTATTTTTGTAATTTATGGCGCCCGAAATTACAAAAAAAAAATAATTTTAAGAACGAGAAATTTAAGAAATTAATCTTGGGCACATTTTCAAGTTTGAAGCTATTGGAGGAATCAAAATTATGGTTGAAAATATCTAGTTCCAAATATTGTGTGACAACTATTTGTAATTCATGGTCAAGTCAATAGCCAAGTAGTTCAATTGGTATTTTGCTTAATGAGCTCCAAAAGTAAGGCAGCTTATCAAGAATTCCATTATGAACTCTGTTACACAGCTTGTCAATCGAATATAAACTTGAATCCTATACGAATTATTTCAGATTTCGAAAAAGCTAGTGTAGCTGCCGCAAAAGATTTTTTCCATCAGCTTTATATAAGGGATAACTTTTTCACTTTGGCAAAATTATTTGGCGAAATGTGCTATCTGAAGGACTGGCTGCTAAATATGGAAATGATGAAAGATTAAGCCTACAGATTCGCATGATTAAGAGTTTGGCATTTGTCCTGAAAAAATTCCGACTTATTTTTCAGATTTAAGGTGGTGTCGCGCAAATCAATTCAATTTATTTGATTTGATATTTTTCAAATCAACTAAAAAAATTCACAGTGTCGGAAGAATCAATTTTCAACCATTTGAATTAAGTTCAACTAGTTGATTCAATTTCTTTCAATTTTGAATTTTTGACATTTCAAATCAAAAATTTTAAGATACCTAAAATATTTTGGAGTTTCTAGTTGTGTTTTATTAGTATTTATATTTAAAAAAGTTATAAGTTTATAAGTAAGTGTTCAGTAAATTTTAGGTTTTTTTATTTTTTATTATACTTTTCAATTTGTGGGCTATTTTTATTATTGAAATCATGGTTATATCAATATAATATTTACTTTTTAGCTCGTTCTAGTTTGTATTTGTCTGGCCAAAATTTTAGTTTTTTTTTAGTTTTTTTCAAAATTATATTAACTTGCCTTATACAAGTCCATTATCTGTCTTTTAAAAGTTAATAATATAATTACTGTTTCGTTTAGTAATAATAGGCGCTATAGCTATATATATTATGTAATATAAATACTAGTACTAGTAATAAAAGTAGCTATATTTCGTTCTATTCGTAGAATTTGTTTTTGGACTAAGAAAAGGAATCAAATATTTTGTTATTTTCTATTTTTCTACTTTTTTTTTTCAAATAATGTAGCTATTTAGAGAAGAAATAAAGTCAAAATTTAATGTAATTCAGGATTTTACATCAAATTGCATCAAAAAAACTATTTCGGTCGAAAGTGGAAATAACGTCTTTTGAAATTCAACTCCTCAAAAAACAAACAACAAATCAAAAAAAATTTAAATTTCAACTAAAAAAATTTAGTTGAATTTCAAAATCAAAAAAAGTTGAAAAAATTCACAAAAATTGATATACGCGCGACAGCGACAATTGAAATATTTCGATTTTAGTTGAAAATCAAATCAAAATTGAATGTTGCGGCACCACCTTTATTTAAAACTCTTAATACAGACACCAAAAAAATGGCATATTGGTTTAAAATAAATTATATAACAGGTAATATTGGAAAATCTAAATAGCCATTCAAACCACTATATCATCCAAATTTTTGGTATATTGATGATGCAGCGAAATTTCATTTCCCCAGAACTCAAAACAATGCACAAGCTTGGCACAGACGCTTGAATACCATTGTGAGCAAACAACATGTGGGTGTATACCAGCTCATATCTGAATTAGCACAACAACATGTTATTGTTAAAACTACGATGGCCAAAACTCGTTCGGGTGTAAATTTACCAAAAATGAAAATCCAACTTCAAAAAATAAAAAAAAATAAAAAATGTAATTGAAAAAAGGCTTGAAACTGAAAACATAGATTTCTTAAAAAATATTTGTTTTAATATATCTTTACATTCTAATTCCAAGATTAAAATGTAAATAATAATTTGTTTTATTTTTTTGCACACCACCTAAACACTAGGAAAGGATTTCTTTATAGAAAATAATTGTAGGCTTGTGTAAGGGGACAGGATTCGGAGAGGGAAAAAGAAGGATGTTGGTAGAGAATTTGGAATTGAATTATTTCCTATTATACTAAAATATGGGATTTTGAAAAGCGTATTAAAAAACAATAACGAAACGGGGGATTTTGATACGGTGAATTTTTCAAAACCGGCAGTTTCTGAGGATTTTGTTACGATCCTTTATTAGTCAGATACAATGCATTAATTTCTTTAACAATACATTCAAATAAATAATTATTTTTAATTATTTTTTAAACTTCATTAAAATAATGCATTATTTTATTTATTTTATTTATTTTATTTATTTTATTTATTTTATTTATTTTATTTATTTTATTTATTTTATTTATTTTATTTATTTTATTTATTTTATTTATTTTATTTATTTTATTTATTTTATTTATTTTATTTATTTTATTTATTTTATTTATTTTATTTATTTCATTTATTGAATTTTTTATCTGAAAAGTTATAATTTTCTCATATAGAGTAAATAACACAAAATATTATATTAAAAAATAATGCATTACATATATATAATGCGTTACCAAAAATAATTCAACTTATTTGAATTATTTTTGAATTATAAATAAAATACTTACTTAATTTGTTTTAATATTAGTAACAGATGATTATTTAGAAAACATGCTAGGTTTTAATCCAAACTTAGTAACATCTACGATTTACATCATTCTGAAAGCGGCGATTTAGTTACTTAAAAATAATTGGTTATAAATACATTAAAATTTATTTAACAATACAATTCCTATCTAGCTAATTCTAAACGAGATACTGAAAAATTACAGCTTGATAAAAGAAAGCTTTTTAAAAGTAAATACCCTCTTCTGATCCGGTGAAAAAATTATTTTCTTATGCGTGTCTTATAAAGGGGCCTAGACGTAGATTATTATCAGATATAGTTTAGAAAATTTGGTTTTATTGAAACTAAGAAATAAATTTGAATTTTAAATGTCTTTTAAAATCTTATTATTTTGTCAATATTAAATATTATTTGGTTTAAACATAAGTTATGTGCATATAAATAGTACTTCACCAAATATTTCTGAATTAGATAAATAATTTTATTTAAATGGATTATATTATAATAAATAAAATATAATATGCATTAAATTCATAGGCTGTTTATATAAGTATGTACTTACATAGTCATATAAAAGACATTTATTATATTATAAAGATGCCAGGGCCGACCCTATCCTATTTGGCATTTGTGGCACTGTACAGTTGTTTTAAATAAAGAATGATTAGCTGCAATCCATTTCCCCGTTACACGTGAGGTAGGTTATTTTAATAAGCTTTTAATTTTAAAAATTTGAACAACAAGGCTCCAATATTAACTTTTAGAATTAGGCAAAGTTTAGTAATCTTCTTTTTAAAGAATATACAACAACAGAAACACTAAACGGCATTTCAAGAAATTTAGTATGTCAACCAAGACCGAGATATTGTTTTTTCCCTTAGATAAAGTTGTTTTGTATAATGAAATAATAATATCCTATTTATCAAAGTCCGTGTGCAATTGCACAATTTGCCCCTATAGGAGGACCGGCCTGAAAGATGCACAAAAGTAGTTTGGTTGTATGATAATCAAAGTTGAGATTGGACATTTTTATATTTAATGTCTGTGGTCATGATCAATGTATTATAAATTTTCTAAAAAAATACATTAATACAGTTATTTTCTTCTTAATTGGTTAAAACATAAAATTCTTCAAGTAACTAATACATCACCTACTTATATCACCGCTGTAAACGAAAGTGTGGAAGAAGATCATTTATAGATTCGTCGTCGACTGCAGGATTTGGGGTTCTGTTCGTGCACCATGTGGAAAAATTTGTTCAAATATTAATAAACCAGCAACTTGACGTCTTGGAGATCGATATTGCTTATGTTGTTCGTGACATAGCAATGCTCTAAAAAAATGATACGAAATTGAACATCTAGAATGCCACAGCCACTATGTGCGGTGTACATATTATGTCCGAAATAATTTTCAAAATGTTAATGCCATGTATTGATCTTTCGAATAAATAAAAAATGTTGATGAACATTCAATTTTAAGGGTTATTTTTTACAATTTCAAGTTCTATTGGTTGAAAATAAACACGATGTGTTAAAAGAAATAAATAAAATTTAAAAAGAAAAATAAAAGAAACCTGAGATGCATGATGGCTCCAGTTTTTTCGTCTAGTTTGACTTCTATTTGCTTTAAATATCTTACAATTTTTTTCTCATTTTATGGCTTTATTTACGAATTGTGTTTGGATGTGGTTTTCCAATAGTTTTTAATGCATTCAAAAATTATTTTGTGATAGAAATACTTACTCAAGGTTCCTATAGTCAAATAGAACCTAATAAAAAAATAAGTTAAAGCCAAAATTAAGACAAAAAAAAAATTTTATTTTAAAAATTAGAATTCCATCGAAATAAAATTTTAATTGCATCAAATTTATTAATTACTTTTCGTCCTCCTAAGTACAGGTCGTTGTGGATAACATAAATCAAATATACTCGTATCATTGGTTTTCTTCAATGCTGACAAGGTTAACTTATTAACGGACTGTGTGTATTCTTTCTTTTCATGAATTTCTTTATTTTGCCATAAATTTTCTGGCATTTGTACTGTTGGTTTGAACATTATTCAAGCCTTGTGTTTCTGAACGTGCAAATAATATGATGCTTCCTTCAAAATTCATTTTAATAATAAATTGTTGAACTGCGATAATTGACGAAAATTTTGTTACAATAACAAAAAAAATTTTGACTTTAAAATATTTAATTTGTATTTTCCATTTTATTAAAACAATTTGATAGAAATTTCAATGTCAAATTGAAATATTCAGAATTTGGATTTTCAAATACAGCGATTTACCGTAATCGTTACCAAAATACCGTTACAGAAAAAAGGAACAATGACGATAAATTTGCGTACATTTAAATTTACATACTCTATATACATAAATGTAGACGAATTGTACGATATAGAATTAAAACAAAAATCTAACTTTAATTGAATCGCACGTTAATTATGTAAATGTATTCAACCAAATTAATGTACTTCAACTTTCATTTAAGCCCGACCCAGTCTTCATTTACTTCTTCAGGCATAAATGTATACTGCAAAGTTCACAGTATCGTTTACAAACATAGCCATCAAAGTGCTGCAAATTTATGTTTTATATGCCAGTTAAAATATTGCATGAAGGACATTTCCCTGTGAAGCTACAGCAGATATTTTTTTTTTTTAATTTGGAGTAAAGAATACCATATGATACTTGAAAGCATTTATTAAGCATCTAGCTTAGGTTGTATTTCATAAAATAGCTTCAGTATATCATGTAGTTTAAGGTATTCAAAATAATTTACCCAATCTAGTACTACATATAAAAACGCTAAAGAGACTTTCAGTTATTCTTCGAAATCTTGCCAGTTCCAAAATCAAGTGTTTAATTTACAAATTAGTCAAAGGAGTGTTTTTTTTATTGATGAGTATTTAAGATTATCGCAGTTAAAAAAAATTATAAATAATTAGATTATAAGTTATTTGTAAACATTCAGAACAAAATCAGAAAATATGTTTCAATTCGAAATGATATTACCAATTTCATGAGAGGTTCCCATATGTAAGCAAGTTTGAATAACATTAACATTATATATAAAAAAAAAAAAATAATAAAAGTAAAAAATTTGTTTTTAAATTATTTATAATTTATACTATATCAAGCATATTATGTAAATATTACACATTATATATTAAATACTACTACTTAAATATTAAAATTAATTTTGTCATTATAAAATAAGTTATCATCTACTTAATATTATTTATTACAATTTTAATTTAAATACTATAATTATTTTTTAATTTATCAAAAGTATTTAAATACTGGTTAATTCTCTCCATGTTTCCTTTTTATCATCTCTAATTTTACGATTATTTTCAAATTCTACTGGATGTTTCAATTTTCTATGATGATGCATATTTGAACTATGAGTAAAAGTTTTTGGACAATGCGGACATGAATACAATGATTGACCAATATGAGCAGCCATATGCTCCTAAAAATATAAAAATAAATAAATTTAAATAATTGGATTTATTATTATGTACATATGTAATAAGAATTTACCTTAAGTGCAATTTCTCTTTTAAATACTTTCTTGCATGAAGTACATTCAAATTTTGCTTTTGCTTTATGCACATATTGAATATGATTTTTGAGTGCTTCAGAATTAGCTGATGTTTTATTACATATTGTACATTTGTAATCAATATTTGGATTTTGATTTTCATGTTCTCGAAATTTATGTATATTATAGGAATATTTTGAAGCAAATTCCATATTACAATATTTACATTTATATGTTGATCTTTCAACTCCTTCGTGAACCAAACGACGATGTCTTTTCAAGTCTTGTCTGTTATTGTATGCTTTTCCACAGATATCACAAACACCAGAATAATATCCTTCATGACATAATCGTATATGATATTTTAAACTGGCCTCTGATGGGAAACTAAAAAAAATAACAAAATAACAATAATATATTTTGAATCTTTGAAACAAATCGAATTTAATAAAATTTACTTTTTCTCACAATAAGAACATTTAAACTTTCTTTGTTCTTCTGGCAAATGAATTAGTTCGTGCCGTACCAATTGTGCTTGTATTTTGAAATCTTTACCACAATATGTACACTTAAATGGTTTTGCTTGTATACCTTTATGTATACTGTCCATGTGAATTTTTAAATTCCAACGATTAGCTGAAACATGATTACAAATCTGACATCTAAAATAAATATCAAAATTATAATATTAAATAAATATATATATGTATGTACATATATAAAATTATAAATTTTATAAAATTACTTATGTTTTTGAGGATCAATATGTTTTTCAATATGTTCAACCAATTTACTTTTTCTAAAAAATTTCTTTTCACAACACATAACAAATCCGGACTGACCATGCACTGAAGTGCAATGATGTTTTAATGTTGTAAAATTTATCTGTTCCACTGAGCAAACATTACAATATATTTTCAAAAATCTTGCAATTAAAGCATCACCTTCAGCTACTTTTTTATTAAACGCGGCTGCTTCTTCCGCTGTTCGTTTTTGTGCTCTTTGTTTTTTCTCTTTCTTATCTTTAACTTCATCAAAATCTTCATCATCAATTTCTTCATCTTTTTTTAATTTACGTTTTGATTTTCTAAGTTTATTTTTAGAATTAGGAGGTCGTCCACGTTTTTTTATCATTGGTTTGATTTCTTCTTCTTCTTCTGATTTGACATCATCATCAGCAAAATTATCATTTTCTGAATCAGTATCTTAAAAAATAAATTTAAAAAACTATTTTATTTTAATTTTTCTAAAGTAACCAGATACCAATATAAACATTATGGATAAATGACATAAAAAAATATATATGGTATAAAGTCATGTAACAAGTAATTAAGTTCAGAGTTATCACAGAGGTTCAACTTTTCTTACGACTTTTGAAACCAATATGAAATTTTTCAATCATAAATTAAAATACAAAATGTGTTTGCATGAACATATAATTTTTATTAACTATTATAAAAATAAAATTTAGTGTTACATCTTAATTTAAATTAAATAAAATTAAACTATTTCGAAGATATTCTAAATGTTTCATTTTTTCAGAATTTAACTGCTGTCTCGTAAATCATAATTTGGTAATATTACATTTTACATTTGTCTTAAACAGAACTATGGCTACATTAATTTGTTTTACTAATCTGATGTTTGTAAAAGAGTTACCCACGATTTTAAATGACTTGCAAAGACTGTTAGCTCCCGATGTGCTATAAATCTTGAGTGCTCCGTAAATTTTATTTCCAGATTCGTTTCGATCTTTTAAATTTAAATACCATCCTATTCACCGCAGTAAATTTTTTTGACCCTTTCCCATTATGTTATTCGATTCCAATAATTTTAATTTGTTTTCACCAAAGTATTTTTTCAAAGTCATTTAATGTTTCTGATATATTTTTAATTTGCGGGATTTTCATATTATTGTTAATTTTTAATTATTGTCAATATTTTGTTAGCAAATTTTTTTTTTAAATTGTTAATAATTTATAATAAAAAGATATTGAAAAAAAAAGAACTATCAGTTTTGTGAATTTTTAAGTGAGCCTTGCTAAATAGATTGAGTTGGTATTTTTATTTGATCTATTTTTAAATTATTTAATTATTCCTTTATTTTCTTTATGTTCACTAGATTCCAATAAATCAAGTAAATTTCTTTGACATGCTTTCAATTTTACAGGGCTTATATTTAATTTGCGTACTTCTGCTTTCATATTTTGTTTTTTAGTTGCATAAGTGTAATATTTGATTCGAATTTCTCAGAAATAATTTTATGAAATTTTATCAATTCATCCCTTTTAATTTTCGAAAAATATTGTTTCTTTGACATACTCCAAATTGCAGACTGTTTCCTTAATAATTCAATAAATCGAATTTCATCATCAGATGATTATATAACTCGTTTTGGTTTATGTTCAATTTCAAATTTTATTTGTCTTGGTATTGTGGCAGTTGAGAAATTGTGAATATATTTCTTCTTTTTTTTTTTTTGTTTTCAATAAATCCCAACAAATAAATAAGGTTGTTTTCCCATACCTCAAATTTTACTGCAGCATCTCTACAGCATCTCATTCTTTAAATCTTCGCAGATGATTTGTCATGGAAATCAATTTATATTTTAATCGTTCAAGCGTAATTTTTGGTTCTAATTCCTTACAAATTATATGAAATTTTTTCCATTCATATTCTTTATTTTTCATTACCCAGGTTCCCAAAGACTGATTCAATATAACAGAATAATCCTTTAATAATTGTACAAAACGTTGACGATCCATCATTTCGAATTTTGGTTTATCTTCACATGATACTAATGTGAATTTGCTATTATTGGTAAATTTTTTAAATATAATTAATTTCATTAATAATAATGCAAAGCTAAAATTTAAATTAAATTATTACCCGTATTATCATCGACCATTCTTTATTTTAACGATACAAGACAAGTGTAGTGACTATCGGTAATATAAATGATAATAGTGTAAGCAAAAGTACTCCCAAATTAAATTTTTTATGTACTTTTAACTAATGTTTTAAAATTTAAATATCATTTTTAAATATTTAATTAGTTAATTAGCTGACGATCAAGTAAATGCAATTTTCACTATAAGAATTGTAGTCGATGTTTATGCAACTAAGCATCAATGTTTTAACAATTTCTGTACGTTGATTAGAACAGGGGTGGCAATTTATAATTTTTATAGAAATTATATATGTATGTCCATATGTATAAAAATTGCTACTTTTCTTATAATTTCTTATAAATAATATTATATTAATATTGAAATGCAAATTAATTAAATAAAATAATAAAAAAATAATACCACCAAAATAATTCAATTAGAATGCATCACTTTATAATATAAGATTCACCAATTTACTTCATCATTAATTTAATGTAAACGAAATATTCTGAGCTCAAATCGATTTTTGAATAAAGGAATTACATACTTGCAATGTAATAAATATTATTTATTTACAAGTGTTAGACACAACCTTATTATATTTTTATATAATTTTTATTATTATATTTTTCCAAATATTATATATATATGTACCTTCTAACTTTAATATTTGATCCTCAGAATCATTTGTTTTTTGTATTTGAGAATCAGATTTTCCCTCAACAATACTAGTCTGATTTTCAAAATTTTTTGATGTCTCTTCACCATGATGATTAACAATATCATCAAAATCTATTCCTATTAAATCATTGCATGGATCCGCCTTTATTTCAATCAAGCTTTTAGTCCAATCTTTTTCAACTTTTTCTACAAGTAGATACAATTCATGGAAATTTCTTGTAATTGTCCAACATGGAGTACATATTAGATGTGAAGTATTATCTTCTGGTTTTGGCTAGAAATTTTAATAAATTATTTAATGAAAACAATTTAATAAATTAAAAATAAGGAAAAATATTTATTACCTTAAACCAAAAATGTTTTGCTACAATATTAACAATTTCCATTTTTAGGCCTTCTGTGTCGAAAAAATGGATAAGATTTTCACTATGCCTAGAACATAATCGACAAACCATTTTAGTTAAGTCTAATATTTTCTGTTCCTTATTTATTTTATATTTTTTATAAATTTTTTATGAATATTTTATTTTAATTTTACGGTATGTATTTATTTTTGTTTATGTAAAATTACATGAAATATAAAATGAAAAATGAAACATCAAAAATTTATGATAGATATTAGATTGTCAAAATTTCTGGAAAAAAATAGTGTTGCCCTAAATACGTTTGCTAATTTTAAAGTCAGATTTTAAGACTTTTTCTTCTAACTACAAACTAGTAGTTGAGGTTGAAAAATAAATTTATTGGAATTCTTAATCAACACTTCTTGAAGTTGGAGTAGAGGAGTATTGAAAATTTACATAAATAAACGTAGCAAATTACATTCTTGTTTATTTTATAATGAATTATTTTCTGAGAACTTTGTAATTCTTTGTTTCACGAACGAACTACACAACTACATTATTGCATTAAGATATGGTTCTTATTTTTTTATAATTGTTGGTAACTTTGTGGAATTAGAATACCTTTATGGATTGGAATTAGATACGCTACTGCAATTTACAACGCAAAGTGGAAGGAGAAATTTTTGCCAACGATTATTTTATTGTTTTATATTTTTGTTCGTATACTTTAGGTTTAACTAATTAAATTTGAAAAACTGCAAAGTATCATCAGGAACTAAGCAAAGTCTTCTTAAATAGCATAGTTTTATTTTTTTATTGATACACCCACAAAAAATTTTATAAAATTTCACAATTTTAATATTAAAAAAAAATGCAATTTCATATCCATGTTTTAACGGTGATACGAACCGGAATTTTTATAATTTGAAAAGAAATTAATATTAAAAATTTAAATTTAATTCTACCAAGCAATGATGAAACAAGAAATCACGAAAGAAGAAATACAATCAAAATTTTAAATAATACGAAGAAAACATTGATGACCATTCATATTTTTGATTCAAAATTTGAAGATTGATATGGTAAATTTTTAAGATTTAATCAACCATTAGTGATACATATTGCAAAAAAAAGTTATGAAGTTTTTGAATAAAATGTCATTAATATGTGTACTTATATAACATAATTTTGTTGTATCAAATCTACATTGTTATATTATTGTAAAACCTTGTCCTACCACTCCTACAAATCAATCAAATCTAATCACAAAATCCATTATGGTTTCACAAAATTTTTAATTTCTATTTCCGAACATAATTCCTTAAATTTGAGTGGCTTTGTGCAACATGCACAAACTTGCAATTTTACCCCCCACAATGGTTTTGATGCTCTACTACACTTATTACATACCCAGAAATATTACATTTCAATTTCTATTGTTCCAAAAATCCAAATATTAATTATGAAAAGTTTTAGCGAACAAACAATTATTTCTCAGTTCTCCCAATAATAAAATTGAATAAGTATGCATGCTTGGCATAAATAACACCAATCTGTTATACATGAAATAACTGAACTCTCATAAAAGCCAGTTAAAAAATAATTGACACCATTGAAAGAAAAATATATTTTTTATCTCATATATAAGGTAACGAGTCCATTACTTTTAAGATAGTAAAAGTTAAACTTCTATTAAGCTAGGAAAGTTCAAATTCAATAAAACCAAAACGTTTGTAAAAATGAAAATTTTAAGGTATGTAGGCGACTTGTTTACGTCACGAAAGCCCTGATTAAATTCCGTAGACAAATTTTGAAATTTCTTAATTGAAAAGCGCGGCGAAGATTTCAATTGAATTTTCGGGCCAATTCAATTAAATTATTCAAAAAATACGTAATTTATTTTTTAAAAATCATTAATTTATCAATATATCATATTACTTTAATTTTAACATAAATCGTTTATGATTTTATTGTGCTTATTTTCATTTTTATATTTTAAGTAATGTATCACATTCAAAAAAAATATTTAGGTTCTTCTTTGATTCCCACTGAAGATGTTGGTGCTGAAGCTCTATGCCTTCTAAAATATAAATAAAAATTATTTAAAAAATATATACTATGCATAATTTAATTGGAATTAAACGTACTGACTACGAGTTTTAGTATTTTCATTTTCAGTAGTTTCTACCTGTTGTACAGCATCATCATCTTTATTAGCATTTCGTAGTGCCTCCGTCAATTCGTCTAAATCCGGTTTACGATCTTCATCATCATAATTTCTAAATTATAAAATGTAACGTTAATACAAAAATAATTTTAATAAAATTTCATTTATTCTTACATTGTAGACAAAGGATCATCATATGGTTCTGGTTTAACTATATTGGGACTCCTAAAATAAAACAAAAACTCAAATTATATATTTTGATATTAAATATGTAATTTAATTTATATTTACGCTGGTTCATCCTGATTATCTGATACAACATCGACATCATCATCAATATCTATATCATCTTCAGTGTCTGATATAAATGATTCAGAATGTGTTGAATCTGATTCCGAATTTGATATTAAAGATGAATAACATGATTCATCGCTAGAATCACTATCACTGCTACTTTCTAAAGATTCAATACTTTCATCATCATCCTCTGATTTTTCAATTTCTTCTTCATCTAATCGGGGACGCTTAGCTCTTTGTGCTTCTGAATCTGAATCGTAAAGTTCTAATGTTGATTTTTGTAATTTGACAGGGCGATGATCTGATTTAACTTTACGTCTTAATTTTCTACAATTGTTATTATAAACATTATTATAATAAAAACTAATAATTTTAAAACATTTTTCGTTAACTAATTGTTAACTACCAATTTTTTTTTTTTTTATTATTCTCCAATCAAGTTCTTTTCTTAAATAAACTTTTATATTATTTTTGTTTTAGTATTCGGTAAAAAGTTTTGTTGATATTAAAATAGATTTAGTAATTTGGAAACAAAAACGATTGATATTTTTTTTTAAATATTTCCGTATCAATAAAATAATATATCTAAAACAAATATGTATACCTTTTCGTGTGGCTTCGTTTCGCCATCATATACATTAGGAGTGTAAGAGCACCCATTTTTAGCCTTTATTTAAATATCTCGTAAAAAATATAATTCAATAATATTACTATACGTACTTTTTAGCATTTATTAATTTCCGTTTTCTGCTTCTTAATTTACGTAATTTTTTTAAAAAAGCCAAAAGAAAAATTGTGGAGACACCTAATGAAGCTAGTTTTAAGTTTCTTGACGCCATTGTATATATTTATGATATGTATATGTATACACACAATCAACTGTCATTCGAATTTACATTCCACAATTCACAATTTTTCTTTTTAAATGAAATGCAAGACAATTTTTCAATACTATAATACCAATAATAATATATGTTTTTAAATTTAATCATTTAATAATTTAAAATTCTAATTCAAAAACAATTTGTTAAGTTTATGCAGTTAAATATCAAGTAAATTTGTGTAATTTAAAAAATAACAAAACTCTACTTTTACTCTGATTAAAACTATTTATTGTGAATTGAAATCAGCTGTTTTAACATAAAAATTATATATGTACTATATGCTAATACTAGTAGTAAATAAAATTAATATTTTTTACCTAAATTTTTTGTATCCGATATCACGCCGGTTTTTTAACAAAATAACTAATACTAATGCTGCAATTTTTTGTGCTCTATTCATTTTCTAAAATTTAAAATAAATTCAAAGTCTTAACTAATAAATTTTTTTTTTTTTAACTAGGTAGTAGAACACTAATATCATAAGCAAAAAAACTGTTTTTTATTTTCTATGTACTGTTTCTGTTTAGTGTATATAATTAATTATCTACTTCAAAATATAAATTAAAAAGTTTTGTTTTGCTTATACATATTTAATATTAAATATTCTCCTCCTTAAATGTCAAATATTCGAAAATGATTTAAGAAGTGTGGCCATCTCCTCAAATTTTAGTTATATATACTGTATAACTAATGGTTATATCATTTATAATAAATTATCTATGGAATACGCAACAAGAGTTATTTCCAACACTCCCATATGAAATATTAATATATGTATGTAATTGCATATACTTGTCGCTCTGACGACCATCTCTTTTTGGTAAGTGGATCTAGAAGTTAAGTCCAACTCAAAAAAATTAAATCAACACAAAGTAGTTTTAATGTATAAAAATTTAAATAATCCCGATGTATGGACTAATCTTGAAACAGTTTTGATGATTTGGTGGGGAAATTAATGGAAATAATTGAATAGTAAAAAATAATAAGAAACGTGAATGGGTGCCAGAGGATATTTTAAGTAAAATGTGAATTCGTGGTGATTCTTATTTTAAATATAAAAGTAAATACGTTGATGATGCTGATGTTCAAAAACTATATGAGGCTTCCAAGGAAGAACTTTCTGAAAGCCCTAATAACAGTAAAACTCGCTGGATAATATGGATACAAAAAGAATTTATTGCTGCATTATTGATGTGTAATCGCTTATCAGTATTATTGTCAATATATTGTCAATATATGGATTGATGAAAGCATTGATGTGTAATAGACACCTAAGTATTGAAATTTTTGCTAAATTTCATATTTTGAAAAATATAAAAATTCTCTGTCGGAAATAATTTTATGCTATCCCTGTTTGAGCTCTTCATATACCTCTCTTGTAAATTAAGAGTAGTTGAAAGTAGAAAACAATATCTAATTCTAGCAAGTCTTGACTATTTGCAAAATTTATGAACTACTTTAATATGGACTAGGAGTTAAGCCAATTTTTGTACACGTAGACATAGTTGTAGAAATAATGAAAATAATAATGAAATAAATAACACTCTATTTTTAAGCAATGTTTTCCTTCTAATCTACTTAAGTTTACCATTATGTTAATCGCTTAATATCTGTCTGCACTATAAATAAAACTATAGAATATGTACTAGTTTTTTGGGTTGGCCTGGCCTCTACGTTACAGTCTCCACTAATTTTTTGTTTTATTCTAAATACATACATATTTTGATTTTTTTCGATTTCGAATTTCATTAATGTCACATAAAAGTTGAATTTTCCAATTTCTAACCCTCAAATAAACATCATTTCTGTAATTTTGTATTTATTTATAAATACATTTTAAAATTTGAATTAAATTATTTTGGTAAGAAAATCGTTCAAAATTTTTTTATTTATATTCTCTCATTTCAAGATTAACTTAAGATTTATGCAAACTATACCAAGGATATTTTTAAGAACAAATGTTTTGGTGATAAAGAATATGTTGATTTCTAACTGTAGTAAGTTTTTAATTTAATTAAAGATGAAGTGGCGGAATAATGCAATCGCAGTACAATATAGTGAATAGAGGCTAATTTAATTAATTAATATTTAAATGAATCTGAAATAGATTTGTTATACACTATACATACAGTTCAATAAATAATATCGAACTAATAACTGTAGGACATAAAGAAAATTTCATTCATCCATTTAAAAAAAAAAAAACAAAAAAAAATGTAACAGACCAAAGTTTTCAAATTATAGCACTTTGTTATTTGAAAAATAAAAAGAGTTATAAACGATTTCGATACGTATATATAATTGGATTAATTTTTATTTTAACAAAAAAAAAGGACAAAATTTTGCGTGTTCCAAAATGCTTACTTTAATGACTATAATTGCAAGGGGTGAGTTAAAATTTATCATTTGGTGGCCAAAACTGAATCACTATAAAAGGGCTAGAATATTTTTTATTTAATTTAGTTTATTTTAAAAGTTGAATACTATTAAGTTAAATAAAAGTAAAAATTAATTGTTTAATTTAAAGCACGTTTTTGCAAAATTATAATTTTTTGTTGTATGTTAAACTTATAAAGTAATGTATATGCATTTTTTTGTTTTATTCTAAAATTTAAAGTTCTATATTGGAATATGAAAAATTTTCCTTTTCATAATTTTAATTTTTAATTATACAATACATATTTGTAATGTAAAATTTAATTATAATGAAATTATTAATTTATGTCTTCAAAAGTTCATTTAAATTTTTGTATTCTCCAATTACTGTAACTGCCTTCAAGTTAATTTATTTTCAAAACTAAAAATAAATAAAAAAAAAAAACAAAAACTTTTTATGTACATACTTAGTTTAGTTAACAACTTTTAGTAATACAAATTTATATATATGTATGTTATAATCTAAGTATTCATCTAGAGAAATTATAACTATTTTTTGAATGTTATTTTATTTTGTAATTGCAAGGCGATTGCGATATGAGCCAAGTCAGAATTTATTAATCATTAGTTACGTTACTTCTCACATTAAATAAACCTTCATTGTTGATTTTGTGAAAATTTCTCGTTTCTTTCTGAAATGATTTTGTTATTTTTTGAGAGTTTTATAAGTTACTGCTAAAGAAAATTCATATTTTTGTTTGAAAAATTGCATGAATTTCTTATTTTTAAAAATTTATTTAATTGGCAAATCATTAAAATAAATTTTAAACTTTAATTATTTTATTATTATGTTTGTTTGCATTCTATTAAATAATTTATTTTATTCTATTTTCAAATTTTTAGTTCTTTATAAATACTTACATTTTAACAAAAAAAATCGCATTTTTTGTTTGCATGTCCATAATCTATTAATGTAAAAATATTACTTCTCTATACATATTTCTTATAGGACATAATCAATTAACAATTCTAGTGTTCATATATTTGATAATTGTTAATCAATGAATTTATTTGATAAAAAGAAAAAAAAATTAAAATATAAAATTGATTTTAGCCTTCAACAACATGTCAAATGAAGGACCCCGCCCATTAGTTATTTGTGGACCATCAGGATCCGGAAAAAGTACATTATTAAGACGACTTTTTGAAGATTTTCCAGAGACATTTGGTTTTAGGTATTATTGAATTTTGAGAATTATTCATATTTAATTGTTATTTTAATTGCAAAATAAACATGCAATCGATTTTAAATGATTTTTTTTTTTTGAAATATTAATATTTCTAGTATTTCACATACAACACGCAATCCAAGACCTGGCGAAGAGCATGGAGTACATTATCATTTCGTAACACGTGAAGAAATGAATGATTCCATATCTAATGGAGAATTTATTGAAACGGCTTCGTTTAGTGGTAATTTATATGGAACAAGGTAGTTATTTTTTGATATTTTAACAGAAATACAGAATATTGTTTTTTTTTTTTTTTTTTTTTTGTAATTGCTATTAAATAGTTTTTAGTTTCAATTCAAATTTAGTAATAAATACTTTTTCTAATTAATTTTCTTAAAAGGAAAAAAAAATTTTTAAAACAGAATTTGAAATAATACAATTCTATCCGTTAGTCATCTATGAAAAAAAAAAAAAATGAATATATAAATAACATAATTTTTTTCTTTTAAGTGAAAATGCTGTACGTATTGTACAATCACAAGGCAAAGTATGTGTTCTTGATATTGAAATTCAAGGTGTTGAACAAATTCGTAATTCTGATTTGAATCCAGTTTTAATATTCAATAATCCACCATCAATTGAAGAATTAGAAAAAAGATTACGTGGTCGTAATACTGAAACTGAAGAAAGTTTACAAAAACGGTTAGATACAGCCCGTCGAGAAATCGAATATGGACGTACACCAGGAAATTTTCACATTATTATACATAATGATGATATTGAAAGGGCTTACAAAGAGCTAAAACAATTTATTTTACGAGAATTGGAAGAACAACAACGGAATGGGATAAATGTAAATTTGAAACAAGTATCTCAAAAATAAAATATGTATCAGGAATTTGATAAACGATCTTGTACTCGAAAAAAAATTGAATGATTCCTAATCATTGTTGATATTTATTTTTCTTATTGATTGCTATAAAGTAAAAGAGGTGCAAAAATTCATATATTATTTTTTTTTTAAAACTAGACGCATTTATTTATAAATATAACCAAATTTTTTTTTCGATTTGATTATTTAAGTTTATTTTTATTGCATTTATAATTAACTTAATTTTGTATAAAATTTTTGTAAAAAAAAAAAATAGTCAATAATAAGGTTTTTAGATATTATTTTGTTGGTATTTATTAATTTGAATAACTCTGAAACTTATGACAAAAAATGACAAAAAATCATTAGTAATTCATTGTTGAAGTGAAATTAGAAAGAAATTGTTAATTAATTTATTGAAAATAAATTTCAATTTAAAATTTGAATATTTTTGTTTTGTATTTATTTAACAGAAGGTCTCACCAAAAGGTAATAATGTATTTTAAATCAAATTCAAATATTTCAGATTTAGTTTTGATTTTTTTTATTTAAAAATCTTATATACAATATATTGTGCTATATATTTATACTTTACAAACTAAATACATATACATATTAAATTAATTTTATTTAAAAAAAAAAAAAACAAAGAAAAGAAATTGATAAATTGAATTTCTATAGAATATTCTATTTTAAATAATTATGTCTTCTTTTCATTTCAATTCTTTTTGGTTGACATAAATTTGGTAATGTAGCATTCCATCTACCACTTTGACATCTTAAAACACTATAATTCTCCCATCCTGTTGGAATTTCATAATTTCGATTACATTTAACTTTACATATTGTACCATCTGGTGTTACTAATTCATTTTCAAAATCATCTGTATTAACATTATTTGGATATTCGCATGAGAATCGTCCATTGTCTGGAATACCTAAGAAATCACAAGATTGATTTTCATCGATTGGTGGCTCTGGTACTACAATTGAATAAAAAAATTAAATATATTAACATAAAAAAGTTGTGAAAATGTAACAATGTGATTGTATTGTAATGCTGCATTCTTTAGTTTTAAAACAATTCGAATCTGACCATACATAAATATTTTAATAATTTTAATGAATATGGACATTTAATTTATCTTTGCTAATTCAAAAATTGGGGGTAAGTGAGTGAAATTGAGTAAAATTAAACAAAATTATCATAGCATCAAATATGGTCAAACCAATATATGGCTCTTTTTTTTATTCCAGCACTGCAATCTCATCATTTATTTTATGTTGCCTTTGAAAATTGTTTTTGCTACTTACAACATTCTGGTTCTTCACCCTCCCAATGTAAACTATCATCACATACCATTGGATTATCTGTACTTAAATATCCCTGACGACATGTAAATACACATTTTGAACCCCATATATAACCAGGATCACATTTAACTTTAATATCGTTATCTTGTGGAAAAAATTTACCACATTGTTGAACAATTACCTTGTATCGTAACATACAATTTTGTACAACTTTGCCAGTTTTTTTATTTTTTATTCTACCATGAAATGAATGACTACCATGAGGTAATAAAAATTTAAAACTTGATCCAAATAATGTCTCAATATAATAAGCTGTATTTAAAATAGCACGATTATTACATGAAAATAGTTTTGGTTGTTCAATTAAAACACCATCTAATCCTTTTTGAGCTATTAAAATTTTTTCTGGTGGACATTTAATACAATCACCAGCTCCATTTAAACGATGTCGTAAACGTCGTTGTTTCAAATTATGATGATTACGAAGATGATGATTATGATGATGATGATGTTGTTGTTGTTGGTGTTGTTGTTGAGAATGAGTATAAGAATTACTGTGAGAGTTAACATTACTTGGTAAATTATATCTATTTTGTGATTGTAAATACTGTTGTGTTGGCTGCTGCTGATGATATTGGTTGTTATAACGTTCTCTATGATATTTGGAATTACTTTGATTTTTAAGTACCTCATTTGAATTAATGTATGAACTTTTATATGTTGATGATGGTATATAATTTGAAGATATTGATGATACTGATGGTATTGTTGTTTCCTAAATAAAAAATAATTGTAAATTCTAATTTTTATTAATTTTTCAAATATGTATATAATTTTATTAATTACCGTCTTATTTGATGTCACAAAATAATATTGAGTATTTTGTGTTTCTGGAACTACTCTAAGCGGTGGTCCTGTATGTTCCATTGGAATATATGCTGATGCAGTGTATACTGTTTGAAGTCCATATTCAGGTCCATTATTTGATGAAATTCTATAAATATAAATTTTTATTTTATGTTTATTATACATATGGATGTATGTATGTATGTATTTGGCTTAAGATGTACGTTAGGAATCAAAATTTAATAAAACAAAATTATTTTGGGGTCAGTCTAATTGGTTTTCATCATTTTACAATGGACATGGAGAAATGAACCTGTTACATAGACAATTATTTTTATGCGTAGCCAATAAACCAATTAGTTTGACCCCAAATAGTTTTGCTTTATTAAATATTTTATAAAAACTTTATTTATTAAAATTCTACTTTATTTAATAAAATTTTGTTAGTTAAATGAAGAGTTATACAAACAAATCCATTTGTAATCTAGAAGCTCAGAAAATTGGAATTTATTTTCTATACGGTATTTTCTTTCTTTTTTTTTTTTTTTTATGATCTTGACAGTAACTTAGGTAGAATCACCTTTTCGTGCTTAATTAAGTACGGTACTGCAATTTTACACTACAATATCTACAATAATTCGAATATTTATTTTAACAAATTAATGGCTTATCTACTCATTAAATGTGGAAAACTACTACTAGTCAGGAACTAAGCCTTCTTAAATAGAATAGTTTCATTTTTATTTAATTTCTTACCAGATTATACCCGGGACTTTTCTGTTGAAAGGCAGGCGCTCTACCTACTGCGCCACCCAGCGTCAATATCGAATCGAAAAGATGAGAATAAATATGTTTACTTACATATTAACATTAACTATATGCATACATAGTATAAAAAACCGTAAGATTGAGGTCAGGTATCGACATGCAACTTTTAGTTGCATAACTATTTGATTCCAGAGATTGTGGTATATATACCCAATTTACTTTTAGTGATATTTTCGAAATCAGATTTTATTTTGTTTTATAAAACTACTTTTCTGATTTGTGCAATTCTTCCTCATTGAGTTTTGCCATATTTGAGTTTTTATATAAATATTTTCACGAATATCAAACAATAATGTTTAACATTTTCTCAAAGCATCCTCACTTGCAACAATATTAAATATTTAGTTGAATTTAATTAAAGAATCAATTTTCGTTAAATTGATTGCAATGTGATTTTGCAATCGCATTGTAATGTAAACTATACAATTCGGGTTCGAAATCTCGCTTTTCAAAATGTCGTTTGAAATTTTTCTTATTCTTGTAAGAAGGAGATACCTTGTTTTTGTTTCCAACAGCGGCTACACATAAAAATAATTATTGCAAATAAAAATAATATTATGGTAAATATTCTGGATTTAAAACGAGATTTTAAGAGACGCAATTTCGTTACGCTTCCAAACTATTTATTTAATACTACGTATTTAATTTTAGCTATGATCAGTTGTATAAAAAATCAATTTAATTTTTTTCAAAGTAAGGATGTTTTGTATAAGATGCATTAAGCATGTAAAAGATGCCTCAACAAACTCTTCAAGCTGTTCAAAAATATCGAAAATAATTTTTGCCAACTATATTTTTATTTTACCAACCATATCTGAAAAAGAAACAATAAACGAAACTGATACATTTCAAGCGGATAAAGATGCGTCTAATCGTAAAAACTATCTGTTCAAATCACATTCAGTCAGCATCAGAAAAGTTCTAAAACCCAAAAAAATTAAAAAATATTTTATAAAGAAAGATTATTGGAAGTTTTTAAAGGAAAGCATCAGGAGAAAATTGATGAAGCTAAATCATTTTTACTATCTCTTAGTAGTCTGGTACCAATCTATAGAAAATTAAGACAGAGATTCAAATTCTTATAAATATTCATTTTTTGAGTAGAAATACATGTTAATTCTACAAATGAATTTTACCACTAAAGGAAATACAGTAATACACCTGTTTGATTGCTATGTGAGAAAACTAAGAAAACATATTGGAAATGAATTCTTTGAAATTGAAATCAACGCACATAATTGCGACAAGTAAATATTAAACGTTGGCGCCTGGCTTGATTTGATAATTGTAAGATTTAATATTAAAGAAAACAATCGAAGAAAAGTAAAAAAAAAGGTTCCAGTGCATTCAAATTTAATCAAATCAAATCAATTGAATCAATGTACAACAGTATTTAAATTAAGGTCACCTACCTACATATTCCTTGGAAAAAACAAACACGACGACTCGATGTGAAAATCCGCATTTCGTATCCACTTTAATTTGAAAAAACTTACATCACTACTATCATCATTCAATCATAAATCATTTAATTAATATTAATGTACTACATACATGTAACATGTATGGGTAATTATTAAAACAAATATTCAATTTTCATTGGTTTATTAAACAAGGGTGTAACAAACATACCATAAATATGTCATTTTAAATATGATTTGCAATATTTATTTGTAAAATTATTATTATAGACATTGAAGTACCTATGCGTATTGATGTCCGATTAATATTCCATAAGCAAACAAATATTAAATAGGTTTAAATAAATTTATATTTGAATACGATATTTTATTTCTAAAACCTCCCACAAAAATTTATTTCAATGAATACTATAATTTTATATTTAACGTTTATAATATGCTATCAAATCGCAATGATTATTTTTTGCTTACAAAATTTCAATATTACTTGAGAGACATTAGTTAATCACAATTGAATACATATCCACATACATAATATAACTTTACAACATTAGAAAATACAGACTTATGTACATACAATAAAACGCATTATTGTTTAATTATATAGTAGGATTAATAAGTAATACAAATTATAAAATGAAGCTTACTAAAATTTCAAAATTAATTTAAAGCAAGAACGTTGTTGAACTAGTTAAATTAATGGATATCACCTATAGGGCTATATAGGACAAAAGTTTTTGAATTTTTACTTTACCAAAAACTGAGGCGGTAGACATTGTACGATTTGCCCAAAGACTAAGATGGGCTGGCCACGTAAGTCGAATGCACGAAAGTCGAAAACAAGAAGTGGTGGGAAATAGAAAGCCCGATAGTAGCCGTGGTAAAAGAAGACCAAGAAGCAGATGGGCAGACAACGAGAAAAACGATGCTCAAACCCTACAAATCCCAAATTGGAGACAATTGGCACAAGATTGACCTTTTTAGAGGAGCATAGTGATTAAGGCCAAAGCTCACCCAGAGCTGTAGCGCTATAAGTGATGATGATGAGTGTACAAACAACTTAATCCAATAATTTAAAAAAATAAAAGATTAAAACTGAAATGGAGCACAGCCAAACGCAGAAAAACAGCATTATCTGTATTCCTTGATAAATATAATGTACTACATTAAATTCTACAAGTTAAAGTAGAAGGTAGGAAAAACATGTTGCAAGAAAGCAATTATTGTGATTGAAAATGAATCAACTAATGAACAGATCTACAATCTGTAAATGATATGATACAGTTAATTCTACAATTTAAAATTGAAAACCGAAAACGTGTTGGAGGAAAATAATTGTCGTGGCAACCAGATAATGGACAGGTTGCCAATCTGTCGATGGTATTCTAAAAGGTAAAGTCGAAAGCAAAAATAGTGTTGGAAGAAAGTAATTGTAGTGATTCAAAAACACCAGATAATATACATGTCTCCAAACTGTCGGATATAATATACATCAAATAGAAATATGATTACAAACATCCAATAGAAATAGAAGAAGAAAAAAATTGCTGTAGATTGATAGAATAAACTCGATAAATTTAATATTTCACATTTTAATTGCCATTATGTTACTTTTAATTTTGCTTTTCATTGTTTTCGTCGACGTTTACCACCTTATTTATAAGACAAATTTAATTAATCAACCTATAGAGAGTATACATATAGTTGCTGTAATAAACCTATCAGTTGTAAATTTGATTTATGTTGATATTCTATTGTTTATTCATTGTTGCAATTTTTTCAATTGTCATAAAATAGTTTTACCTTTCGAAATGACATCAGGATCCTATAATTATTGCTAAACTGAATATGATTGAATTTAAATAACTTAATTTGTTGTTTGACGCCGTTGTTAAAAATTAATCGACAAAATGAGCTAATCAAGCGCAAAATAAAACATTTAATTTGCATATCATTTGCTTATTTGCAATTTTAAACCTAGTTCAATTATTAATCTTCTTTTTTTTTTTTGAGAATTCCATAAATATATAAGTTAAATTATTAGATATTATAAAATTAACTAATATTAATCAATTATGTATTTATCAAATTGTCGCGATTATCATTTTATTCTAAATATAAAAAAATTCTTTTTGAAACCGGAATAAAATTAAATTAATTTAATGACTTTGTTCTGATTTTTTGTTCATTGTGTACAACCAGGGAATTGTTTGTTCAATGTAGAACAGCGATTTAATAGATTACTATAGTTTTTGTATGTATTTTAGTTTTTATAAGGTTAATAACTTCGCATGCCAATAGTTTTTGATAGTTTTTGTTCTGTATTTTATCCGTGTATATAACTAGCAAAATCACCAGGCGTTGTTCCACAACAAAATGTATAAATACTACTTCAATAAAGTTTTATATACCTACATATAAAAAGAATTATTCTAGAACTTGTATAACAGATATTGGAATAAATCTTTGGTTCAATCCAAAATCTATAGTATGTTTGAATTTTTGCTTCAGTGACATCAGGATATAATGGCGTTATTAATAATCTTGTACCAATGCGTTTGGCTAATTAGAATTTGTTTTAGTTTCAGCTGGTTAGGAAGAAATGTTAAAAATCCTGTCAAATGCAAACCCAACAAATTTAGAAATACCGTTGGCTAGTTAACAGTTTCCTTTATAGTGAGGCATTTAAAAAACTATTTAAAGATAAAAGGATGGACACTGAGACTGCAATATTGAAGACAAAGTTTAAGATTGAAATATTACAAAAGGTAGAAAGCTACGTCTTCAAGTAGTAATCAGCAGATGCCTAAATTAAGCCAAAAAAGGTGAAAACTGTGATATGGAAGGAATCTTCTGTGAAGATTCACATAAAGAAATACCAAGAAAACAAGTAAAAACAACACAATTTCTGTAGGATAATCCGTATGCAAAACGAAAGTCATACCATCACTGAACAGAACCGATTTCAAATTACATTTAAACATATAGACAGGGCATTTAATAATAAGAAAACCAGTTGTTATCCATGGGACATGTAGAATCCAGGAGGTAGAAATTGTTCTTCGCGTACTCTACGTGTGATAATAGGTATCAACCATCTCGGTGGGTTAACTACAACGAAAATTTGGAATTAGAAATGAAAACACAGACACAAATTCTTCAGTTCATTCAACAACAGTAAGCGAAAGGAATTATTATAATGATACTAAATAAACCCACTAAAGAAGTAATTATCCTTTTTAGTTACTGGGGTGACTAATTGACTATTGGAGTCGCTTTGAATAATTTAGAGTGTAGTAAAACAGACATATTATCAGAAATACTGAGAAAATCTATAGCCAGCACTCCTCACAGCAAATGTATAACTAGAAATATTCAAATGATAATATTATCTTCAATTCCATATATAAACGAATAAATTTAGAAAATTTCATGGTCCCAGATCTTGTCAGCAAATCCTTTCGAATATAAATAATTCTATAAAAAATTATTAACAGAAATTATATTAATAGACCTCTGTGCTTGCTCTAAATATTTATGACAGAAATAATATAATGTTACATAATGTGTAACGCACCATCTTTTTATCGATTTTAAATCTGCCTATGACAGCATACATCGATCGAATTTTATTTCCCAGCTAAGTTTATCCGTTTGTCAAAAATGACCTTCAAAGACACCCGGTGTGCTGTGGTGATTGGGAGGCACATTTCTGATTCATTTCGAACGTACTCGGGATTTTGACAAGGCGATGCTCTGTTATGTAGTTTTTTTTATCTAGTGTTGGAACATATATAGTGCGACGCTCAGGTGTAAATACGCAGAGCACTATATTTTACAAATCGGTGAAATTCCTGGGTTTCGCTGACGACGTTGATATTATCAGAACATTCCGACGAGCAGTAATTAGAAGCCTTTAGACAGATTGAAGAGGAAGCAGGTAAAACGGGTCTTTTCATAAATGAGAATAAAACAAAATATACACTGCCGACAAATAAAATGTCCTCACAACATCACTGTCGGCTCATATAATTTTGAGGTAGCTCAAGAGTTTATCTACCTTGGAACCAACATCAACTCCACTAATAACATCGATGTTAAAGTAATACGATGAATTACTCTTGCAAACCGTTGCTCTTTTGGCTTGTCCAAACAACTTGGGTTCAAAGCTGCTATCCCAAAATGCCAAGGCATAATTATACAAAACGCTCATCCTTCCGGTGCTGCTATATGATTCTGAATCGTGGACATTACCAAAAGCAAGTGAGCATAAGCTTGGTATCTTTGAGAGAAAAATTCTTCGTCGCATTTATAGTTCTGTGTTTGATGAATGGGTTTGCAGAAGAAGAAAGAATGCCGAACTATACCAGCTGTTCAACGATATGAACCTAGCCAAAGAAAGTCAGAATAAGACGCCTTCATTGGCTAGGCCATGTAGAGCGCATATATGAAAATGCTCCATCTAGGAAATTCTTCGAGTCGTCGAGAGACGCTCTAACTTCGTTGGGGAGATGAAGTATCGGCAGGTATGAAATCACCAACTATGAAAATCTCGTGACCGAAGTCACTGGAGGACAATTTTGAGTCAGGCCCACGACTGGTCCCAAGATCTGTAGCGCCCAACAAGTAAGTAAGTAATAATATAATGTATGTTTTTAAATCAACAACCCCGGAAACTCCTACTATCAATCCAGAGAAAAAAAAAATTGATTTTGTCGTATTGGACAAAACAAGATGAAACGGGGGATAAAATATGTAAGTATCTATAACCGCAGAGTTGAAAATTTGGAAATATAATAAAAAGTTTAAAATGAAAATTGATTGGGCAAATATTCTTAAAGTAAGGAAATCATCAAGGCGATTCTCTAAAATGTATAAAATATTTTAAGCAAAATATAAAACTAAAACCATTAAATTGAAGCTAATATCAACTATAAAGAACAATATTTAAATCTAACGATAGAATAAACAATGCAGATAGATTAACACCAACTGCAGTGCAATCTCTGCATGGGTGAAGTATTTACACATTTAACTCTTATCTGTAATGGAAATAAATTAAAATTATAGTCGTTCTCGATCTCTAATTTACTTACTGTGTTCGTGGTGTTTGTTGTAAACGTGATTGTTGTGCATATGGTAAGGTATCTGTAAGAAAAGAATAATATTATTATTATTAAATTTAAACTATACTTGTATTAAAGTTTGTGTTTTGAAATATTTTCATTTCTTGTGACTTGACAAAGGGATTATCTGGGGAAGGTTATTCTAAAGAAAGACTATTCTGCTCGTATTCAGTGGTCAGTAATTTTTTAAATTTTATTTTTATTTTGTTCTATCAATTGTGGCGGCATATACCTAGTTGTTATAGGAAGCTTAGTTTGGTACAGTTGTGGTTCCGTCAAGGGCTGTCAATTGTTGAACTTTAAAGAGTTTTTATTGAGAAAGTTGTTTACTGTTACTGTATTATATTAGTGTTATTTACGCCACTAATCGTGATCGTATCGTATAATTTTTTTTTGTTTTATATAACAGGGAGGGTGTCATACTGAGTTAAAACTTGTTCTATTAAGTATAATTTCGTACAAAATACAACTTAAATAAAATGGCGTATTTAAGCAGGCTTAGTTCCTTCAAGTTTTTCAAGCTTAATAAGTTTATATGCCAGAAATTAGATAAATAAATACTCAAAAAACATTAAACGTAAAACATTATGTAATAAAAATTGCAGTATCCTGTTATTCATGTATACGAAAATAAAATTCTACAAAAGCCTGTCCAAGTCTAATAATGTCAAGAACATAAAAATGATTTCTTAATCTATTAACTTGGATGGTGTAAAATTGTTTCAATTCAATAACAATATTTTCGTATTTTTGTGATGGTAATAGATAGGACGTAGTATTTTTGTGATGGTAATAGATAGGACGAAGGTAATAAAGGCAAATCGCGATCATACTGAATACTAAATATTAAGCTTAGATTATAATAAAATAATTTCAAATTTCGATATTTATAAAATTTTATTACCAAATTTTGTTTTGGTAGTCATAAAAGATAATATGGTTAAAACAAAAATTGTTTAAAATGCAATTTTTTATAAATTTTCTCTTCCCTTTTTCCTATTTTTACACATCATAAAAGATTTGTTTCCTTTGGTGATCTGATTGTTTATGTTAACGCTAAATCTTAAAATTTTTTTTTAAATGTATTTCTAGATATTTAACTGTTTTTTGCCCTTTGATGATATTTTTATTAGGTGCTCGTACAGAAAATTGCTTCCAATTTTTTCGAACGTCTAAGTGGACTTTATCAACAGTATTCCGAAATAATATAACGTTACATTTACTATATAGTTAACTTTTAAATTCCAAAAATCAGTCTTGGAGCTCTATTTGGCATTTGCTTGCAGTTTTATTTGACACATAAATAATCAAATCATCCGCAAAAGCAATGTTGTTCTTATATCCGTTTAATGAGTGTAATTTGTTCCGTAGATCACTAGAGTGAAGGAAAAACTCCCAGTTTTTTCAATCATTTTTACTGATTCAAAAACAATTTTAACTGGGCTATATCAGGATTTTCTTTCTAATTTCTTAACAATTTGTAATAGCTTTCTTTCCGTCTCTTAGTAACAACTTCATTCCTACTAGATCTTTCCCTGTTTTTCAAGCTATCGTACTCCTTTTTTTTTTACAAGGTTGTAAACAGTTTTAAATGAAATTCCATAAATTTCTGCTAGTAATCGAGCTTTTGTTTAGCAACAATTTCTGCGCGAGTTTCAATATTTAATTCGTTTGTTTTACCTATTATGGATGAAAAATGAATTAGTAATTTTAACGGAATAAAATTAGTGAAACACTAAATATTAAGAGCTGCACGTCGTCACTTTTAAATATTAGAATACAAATTCAAAAAGAAGAATTAATTAAACGCTATCAATAAATGCACTTATTCACTTCAATAGATCAAAATGCAATAATGTGTAAATAATTATGCCGTATGAAACCAAATGTGTAAATACTTTTGCCCGCTGACATAGCAAAAGAAACCTGTGTTACTACCTAAGTCATTTGAGATTTTTTTCAGAAGAAAATTTAAATTTAAATTAAAAACACTTTATGAAATTCTTTTTAACACATTTGTCAATTCCGTCCTTAGAAAAGAAATGTTAAAATTTATTGAGTGTGTAATTAATTTTGCCTACCACTGTATATACCGGGTGTTCCCCCTGCGTATCCTGATACCCTGCGTATCAGCTTTTTAAGAGAGGAAGGAGCCCTTATTTTAAAATTTAGAAAAAGGTTTGTTAACTAAATCGAGGGTGCTCTATCGATTGGTGGTATTTTCAACTTTCGGAAAGGACCGCAAATCGGTTTTTTAAGATCAAAAATCGCCGAAATTGGCCGAAAACGAGATAGTTAACAAACTTTTTTCTAAATTTTAAAATAAGGGCTCCTTCCCCTCTTAAAAAGCTGATACGCATGGTCTGGAACACCCGGTATATTAAATAACAAGGGTGAATTGACTGTACCTTGGATGCAGTTACAAAAGTTTTATTACTTATCATAATATCTGCTACTATTTTTATTAAATTATGAGGAAGAGTGTATTTAATTAATTTGTATATAAGATAATTTAACCAAATTGAGTCAAAAGTTTTTTCAAGGTCTTTTCAATTAAACATGCTTCTACGCATTTTTTACCGTTTATGTACCAGTAAATATCCCAAGTCAGTTTTGTTATAGCATGAGTTGATGAATGTTTATATTTAAAACCAAATTTGATTTACTGGTACTCTCTCTCTTCTTTCACTTTCGCGATATAACATGTCATAAATATGGGTCTCAAAACCTTTACTTATATTTGGCATTAAGCTTATGGGTCTAATTGTTAGAATCCGTTGATGTTTTGCCCGGTTTTTTTATTGCAAAGACTTTTTCTCTTTTCCAATTTTTTGGAAATTAGCATGCAAATTCAATGCGTTATTAAATAAAATAAATTTTTCTATTATTTTTAAACTAAACAATTTTTTCCTTAAGGCTTGCTATAGAAGAAAAAAGCTGAATCATCCGGATTATCTGCTTTATTGTTGTTATTATAAAGTTCGTTATTGTTTTATTTTTATTCCTTTCTATTATACCACGATTTTTGAAGATTTGTTCATCAATTCAATCAGAGTAATTAGATTTATTCCTGTTTTATGTCTGAGAAAGCTCCAAGAACATTTAGCTTGTCTTTGTCTTGAGAAATTATCTAGTTAAAGTTATTATCTGTTGGAAGATTGGTGTAATTAATTTTAGCTCTATTTAACACATTTGGCTGTAGAATTTGGTTAGGCGATACTTTAAATATTTTTGTTTCGTTTATTTTAACCTTTCGAATTTTTTTTTTTGATTTCTGGTCACATGTTATTGTTTCCAGCAGATTTGATTTTGTTCCTTTGACCAGTAACTATTAATTGATTTATTTATATTTTGTTTTAATAACGTATATATGTATATTTCTTAGTAGGCTTTTCAAAATAGTTAGTATTTCGTTGTTTTGTTATTAATATTAAGGTTTCATCTGTAATTACGATTAATTTTAGATATAAGCTTACTCGTTTTTGCTTTTAGAAGATTATCTGATTATAATATTTTTCTATACTATTATGGTGCTTATGTTTTGGTACAATTTGATTTATTGTGTTCCTAATTATGTCATCAGTGACTTTTAAGTTGTGGTCTACTGTTTAGTTACGCACGTTGCTTATTTCTCTTTGATATATTAATAAAGAATTCTTATCCAATTGTTTTTTGAATTTATTCCAATCAGTTTTCTTAAAATTACATATAGCTTTGCGATTCATTTATGGTTTCCAAAAAAAATTCTTCGTTAATTTCAATTTTTACTTCTATTGAAATAGTACAAAAACTTTTATTTAAAATTTGATTATTTTACTAAATTTTTCAAGTTTTTACAGTTCCGTAAACATTGCAGCTCTCTAAAAATTATCATTACATTGGAAAATATCTACGGATGTATGTGCGAATTATCTAAAATGTCACTTGAAATTTATGTTGTTATGATGTTACAGTACAAAAAAGTAAATCATAAAATACGATTGAAAAATGATCATAATAATTTCTGTTAAATCAGACTAAATTAATAAAATGAAAAAATAATTAAAGAATTTCTTTCCTAACTATGTAAGTATGTAGATAGTTGTAACATATAAAAATTTTCTTATACCAAATTTTCGTGTTAATTTTTAAAATTTTGATTGACAAATTAGTTGTTTAAAATATTTTTGCTTTTTTTGTTTTTGGTTCAATAGTCTCATTAAAATATTTTAATTTTGTTGTACATACGTAAACAAAAACAAAGAAATAGTTTTTTTTTTTTTAAATAGAATTAAATTTATTGTTTAGAAATTATTTTAAAATTTATGTGATCACACATCTGCACACCTTTAAAAAAAATGTTTCATTTTTTTTTTGTTCATTTTCATAAGGAATTTTCTTTTTTTGTTGTTGTTTGAATTTTATTGTAAATTAATGTTTACAAAGAAATGAACGTGTAAATAAATTTTTTTTTAAACTTAGTTGCACATTACATGCAGCAAAACACAAAATTAAAAAAAAAAAAAAATTAAACAAGAAATTTTTTTATAATTTTGTCGAAAATTTAATTTTGTATTAATGCAGTTTTTGAAATACAATTTAATAGTCGTAACGGATGTTTTTTTTTAGAATGATAGAACTTTAAATTGAAATAAAACATATTAAAAGATCATGGAAAGCCTCACGCCGCAACAACGTTTACAAAATGTTGAAATTTATTTTCAAAATCAGTTTTCTATTCGCCAAACTTACAGAGCATTTCGTGAAATTTATAATTTACATAATCGTCCATTTGAGCAAGTTATTCGTCGAACTATTGATAAATTTTGGACATCATTTTCTCTACCCGATGCAACAACAACCACAAGACAAAGAACTGTATGTACAGAAGGAAATATATATGTAAGAACTAGTGATGATCAAGATCCAAATTTGTCTCATCGTCGACGTTCACAACAAGTTGGACTGTGTGTGTGCAACCATCATATGAAAAATTTTGGGTAAAGATCTTGATTTACACCCATACAAGATTCAACTGGTTCAAGAACTTAAAGCCACTTTAATCGTTTGTTTGCTGATTATGCCATAGAACAGCTTGAAGTTGATCCACTTTTTATCGAAAAATTGTGATGAAGCATTTTTAGTTGAACGGCTACGTAAGAAAGCAAAATTGCTGTATATGAAGCAAAAACAATCCTCAAAACATTCAGAAGGTTTCATTGCATTCTGGAAAATGCAACATATGTAGTGGTTTAAAAGCTGGAGGCATCATCGGTTCACATTGCTTTAAAACGATGTTGGAGTTAACTTTACAGTGAATGGTGCTCGTTACAGATCGATGATTAATGATTTTTTGGTTAATTGGCTTCAATTTTAATTTAAATATGTTTTATTTCAATTTAAAGTTCTGTCCTAAAACACCCGTTATATAACATATGGTATTTGATATAAATATAGTAGCCTTGCTCAATTGGTAAGGATAGGAATTTTTTAAATTTTCTTATAGAATCCGGACAAGCCTTGCATTATATTCATTATTTTCATAAGTGTAATTTATTTCATTAAATTTATAATTAGTTCGTAATAATTCGTGTATCACAGATGATGCAAACATTGTATTGTGAAACTAACCGGAGAAAAAAAGGCATGTACACGTACTCGTATCTTTTTACAAAAAATGTATAGATTTTTTTTTTAATTTTAATTTTTATTTCTTAAAAAATTATTGGTATTATAAAGTATGAAATATAACAGTTTTCTGAAATTACAACAGTTTTTACACTTTAATTTTTGAAATTTTATATTTAAATTCATAAATACCGTTTTAATTATAAATCCAGATACAAATTCGATTTATGAAAAAAATAGAGAGAAATTTTGTATTTTAGGCATTGCACTAATGTACAATTCTTTAAACGTTTAATCAATTTGATTTCGTTTTGAGGTCGTCAATTTGATTCCTGTTGCAGGTAAACTACGTCGTATACAGATTTTTATGACCTATTAGGTGTGCTAAAATTAAAAAAGTATTAAAAAGAACAAGCTTAAAAGTAAATTTCAATATTACAGGTAAATAAATTAAATAGCCCAAATTCCTTATACCGTCCACATGGTCGGAATTAGGCACTTCATTAATTAAACAGTTCCCTACTTTCGTCCACTTTTATATTGCCAATATAATCTATGTTTTAAAAAAATTGAGTGGAAAAGTGCATTTCCGTAGTAAGGTGACCGTACCTTCTAATTCCTCAAAAATCAAAAGAAATAATTTTTTTACTTTTGAGCTATTTTGGCATTAAAAATTTAGAAAAAAAACCCCTGCTGATATAAAATATCGGACTACAAAGAAACTATGTGTCGTAAAATTCTAATTTTTTTAAAAAGATATGAGTAACAATATTATTTATTAAAAAAAAATTTATTAAGTGGTCGGTGATGGTCATTGCGTTATAGCGAACCAATAAACAAACAAACTTTCCCCTCACTATCTACTCAGTTATCTTGTATGGTACTACTTATTCGGAAATGGAACGTAAACACAATTTTTTTTTTTGTTACAGAATGCCAATGCAGCCAAAATTTAGACTTTCCTGGTTAATAAAACCACTAACTATACAAAAATAAATTCAATTTAACAATTATAACGAAACTTAATTTGTTTCAAAAGATTATATTAAAATTAGAGAAAAAAACTAATATTAAAATAATTAAAGTCAACATTCCAAATTCACAGATACCTAGACATAACTGACTTTTGAATTTGTATATTTTAAACGAATTCACATTTTCACTGATTACAGCTGATAATTACAATTAGAATAATTTTATTACATATACTTAAAGTCTTTTTAAAATATCTAAAGTAGCTTAATTAGAAATTGATAAGCTACACACACAATTAATTAATTGAAAGTTATAAAAATTATTTATATATTTTTTTCTCCTATTGATATTAATTTTTAATTCATTATATTTTATTGAATTATTTTATTTTCTTATATATTAAATTAATTAAAATAGAAATAAAAATGAATTAATTTTTATCAAATATTATCTTTTGACATTTTAAGTAGTATGGTAGTAATCATTATCAATTTAAAATAAATTAAAATAAAAAAATAAATGTGGTCCCATTTACAAGAAATTAAATCAATTTCAAAATTGCCTACACATTAAAAAACATTTTTTATTATTATTATTGTTATTATTTTTATTATCTTATTTATTTAATTTTATAAATATTCATTCAAAAAATGTATAACCTTTTTAAATAATTTGAAAAAAAATATAATATAATATAATATATACAATATGTCAATATATATATATATATATATATATATGTATACTAAATGTGCAAATATTTTTTTCACATTTAGTAACTTCCTTTTTTGTGATTGCATGTAAAGTGTGACAACCTGATATTCTTGATCTTAAATCACCTCTACTAAATCTCACGGTATTTTTTTTCCCATTTAGTTTTTTTTATTGATTTATGTAAATTTTTGTCATCAAAAATTGTGACAATTCATGAAGTATTTATGACTTATTTTGGGCGTTATGAATTAAATTATAGAAATGCGTATTTGAATTAAATATAAATATTAATTTTAAAATTTATAATTTAATTTACTCATTGTAGAAGTTTTGTTTGTCATTCGGTCGATTTTGTAATGAGTTATTTTTTTTTTTTTAGTTTTACAAGTATTTCAAATTAAGCAAGGTGAAGATTAGAGCAGACTCTACTCATTACACACGCACAAGGGCCCCATACTATATTGGCAAGGTTCAATAAGTCCACATAATATTGACTCCAAATGGGTGTTTATTCCATATCAATGAGAAATAAATCCATAAAATTTAAGTGAATTTAATTCTCATTACAGCGGGAAATAAAACCCCCTTAAATTTTGATGGACTTGTTTCCCATTGAACATAGAAAAAGTTGAATAAACTCCTATCAAAAAATTTAAACAAGCTAAAACTACCGAATCAAAAATTTTGTTTTGTAAAAAATACAAAATAAATTGTAAATTCATTTTTGAATCCATTTTTAATCTTTAATATTGGAACATAAATACATTTCTAATAAAAGATCATGATATAACCCCTTTGCCAAAAGGCTTGAGTAAAACAAATTGTAATATAAAATAGTTTAGGCTTCTGGAAAAGGTGATATAGCTCGTTCTTTTGGAATTAGTTCATTCTGGCATCACTCACAGCGCTGGTGGTATTTACTCACAACATAAAATCAAATCAGAGAGCTTTATCAAAGAGCTTATGACCATTATAAATTTTTTTAAACATTATGGACATTATGACACCAATGAGAGTATTTTGACGACACTTTTGTTCTTGTAAAATAATTACTGAATATGAATTTATTAAGTAGAATTATTTTCCATTTATTAATTTTTGGGTTATTACTGATTACAGAGTGTACTTATTTCCAACTTTAGTGGAAATTAAATACACCTCAATTTGATGGAATTAAGTCTCAAAGACTAGTTTTAATTTTAACAAAAGAATGGGAGTTAATCTAATACCGAGTATGAAGATTAATTTTTAAAATTCTAAATTCCAATAAAAATGTCACAAATTTCGAAACTAACAAAAAAAAAATTTTGCGATAGTTTAACTTAGTGAAGATGAAGGGTGTATGTGTGCGTGTGCAAAAAGCAATTTTTATGTGATCGATTTCTCAGCTTAAAAATAGCATTAACGGTTAGTTGTTGTCGTTAATACTAGTTATTTATGTTTAAAAAAAGCTACGTATTACGTAATGCATTTCAATGTAATCATCAACATCATTGACGTAACAGTCAACACCTCCAATCTATTCAGTTCAAAAACTGCTTCTTGCGATTGGAAAATTTTCAAGAGAAATTCATGGTTCGTCTATGAAGTCCATCAAACGCTTTTATGACTTTCACACCAGTTTTCTACTTATAGCGCTTTCTCATATATGTATTACGTTTTGCTATTCTGGACTCAGATATTTTTTGTATATATTTATATAGAATGATAATTTTATTATTATAAAAAATTCTAGTTTGCCTTATAAATTTACAACTCAATGTCCATTTTTGATTTTCTTTTATAGAGCCGAGATATCGTCTTAAAATTTTCCTTTCAAAGGTTATCAATTATATTTTCAATTTGTTTTTGTAAAAGTTCAGTTCTTACATACTGGACAGCACAGTGTTTGCCTTATTATTATCTTATATATTATAATTTTCATCTTTCTACCATTATTCTTCTTTTATCAATTTTGTCAATTTTGTTTTCATATTTTGAAAGATTTGTCTTGAAATATGTGAAGTTTATCTTATTCAATGTTATAATCTTCGTTCGTTAATTTTTGTAGTTTGTTCTGGCTTGTATTATGATTTTAGTTTTCTTTGCAGTTTGCATTGATATTTATAGTCATATATTTTTTGACTGCATTGTCTAAGTTAGTGAAAGTTTATTTCACTCTTACTTTTGATTTCGTCGTATTAAGTTAACATCATCTGCAGATGCTACTATGACTGTTATTTTATTTAGTAGTACTCGTCTGGTATGTACTGAAAGTTTCCTATCTGTGTATTCTAGAACTAGATTGAATAACTTTTACTTACTTAGGTGGCCAACAGACCATGTAGGTCATGGGCCTGACTCATCAATGTCCTCTATTTTTGTCGTCAATTTTTGTCATCTTGTACCTTCGGGTCTGAATTCGAAGATTTTCTTGGCTGGGGAATTTTCGTTCATCCACTCTAGGTGTCCGAGCCACTTTAAGCTCGCATTGAATTAAATAAGTGCTATATTATTTCTTAGTTTTATTATATCACATCTTTAAGGCGTTGTTGATGTCATTTTGTATTCTGACTACTGTTAAGTTTATCATACGATTATTTTTTTTTTTTTTTATCTTCTTGACAGTAACTTAGGTAGAATCCCCTTTTCGTGCTTAATTAAGTATGGTACTGCAATTTTACACTACAATATTTACAATATTTCGAGTATTTATTTAACAAATTAATGGCTTATCAACTCATTAAATATTGAAAACTATTACTATTGTCAGGAACTAAGCCTTCTTAAATAGAATAGCTTTATTTTATTTAACTTGTTACCAGATTATACTCTCAATTATTTTTTGTCATTTATTTTATACGAATGACAAAGGGTACTGGACCAGGTCTAAAAACCCATAAAGCATTTTTTTTTTTTACTTCATCGGGAATCGAACCTGCAACCTTTCGGTTGAAAGGCAAGCGTTCTACTTACTGCGCCACCCAGCGTATGAATATTAGATTTATTAAGTCTTTAAGGATTATTCCTATGATTATTCCATCTTTCAGTGAACAGTTATTTTTTCAATAACGCATTTATAATGAATTATTTATTTTATTTCTTCTTATTTTTGTATTTCGTTATTATTTTTGTCGTCTTATTTCATGAGACTCCTTCTGGTTCGAAGTTTTCCACGGAGTATAGTTTAATTAGTAGCCAATTGATTATCGTATGAGATGTTGTCCATCTACTGTACATAAAAATGATTTTATTCAATAATGACAATTCGTTAAATATTTCTACTTGTTGTTCGCTACGTTGTTGTTTTAAATGATCATCCAATAGTAATTTGCTATTTATATTACAATTCCGGAGTTCTTCTTAAAATATTTTACGTTTTTAAATTAAATTTTTCTATGTAAAATGTAAACATTATTTTGTTGAATACACCTTTAATTTTTGTTAAATTTTTATTTCTGGCTGTATTATTAGAGTGATGGATGGGGAGTAACAGCCTAAAATACTTTCGCAGTTGATCTAGCAAAAATTTTTTTAAAAAAAAATAATAAAATAGACTTGTTTCCAAATCTAAGAAAATTGAAAAATAGTGAATTTCGAGGAAATTATTAATAGATTATCATTAAGTAGGTACAATCTTGTATATTAGATACGATACTATATGCTGAACATTTTTTATCATAACTGACAATAGAATGGGAAGATAGAAAATGCTCTTTCTCAATTTTTAAATACATATATTCTTAAAAGATTAATTTACAAAATAATAATATGCTAAAATTGGCTAAAATTAATAAAAATTAATTAATAATTTAATATTTTATAAGTAATTAGTTGTTGTAATAATTCCTATAATATAAAAAAACTAGTATAACTTAATTTGCTCGTTCCATTTATCTTCTTTTTCTTTCCTTCTTATTGTGTTCTTCTTTTCTATTCAAGGTGTAGTGCCAATAACATTTTTTTTTCTATATAAGGTCGGTTTTTAATTTTTTCTGTCAATTTTCGGGCAGTACTTTTTCTGTCCAATGCCTGTCGAAAGTCAACCCCAGCTACTAACTTTTTAATTTTTCCTTAGCATCTGGCAATGGCAAAATGTGTTAGATAGAACTGACAATCTTTTTTATATGAATCTGCATTTCACATTAAAAACGTTTTGTTCAGCCTGCGAATACCATCCCATTAGACATAGCTTGATGAGTTTTAAATCTAAATTATTGGTTTTTACTGATTATATGCTTTCACCAATTTAGACGCCTATCCAAATGCATATCAATTTAAATTAATTTCTAGTATCATCATTATAATATCAGTCGACTTACACTTTTTTGATCCTTCAATTTTAAGATTTATTTATATTGTACTGTTATAACCAATTCATTTTCTTTACCAGTTCATTATGATCTTATATCGTTTTTGGCAATAAACGATTGTTATTCCTTTAAACGCCCACCATAGATTAAAAATGCATAATTTTACAAAATAATGTAAATTTTTGTGTCATAATCAATTATAGTTCATTTTGAAATAATTTAATCTATTGAGTGGAGACTGTATAGTGTAGAAAATGCATCAAAAAATGTGAGATTTTAATCTTATTTGTCAACACTAAAAAATTTATTTATTAATTTTTTTTATTTTAATAAATTTTAATTTTAAATTATTTTAACGCCTGATCAAATAATAATTTGTAATAACAAAACAATAATATCAAATACATAAGAAGTGTAAATATTTAACAAATAATAAATATCGTTAGAACCCTATTAATTAAAAAGCAGCAAAAATAAATAAATATTTTGAATATAGAGTGGAGACTATTTTAGCGGTTGCTCTATCACTCTATGTAATAGCATGTATATATATACAATTATATCATATGTGTACTTATGTACATGTATAATCTATTTAATATATCGTTCTCATGCTTTTAAATTTGCATATAATTTATGGTAAAATGATATTATTTTTACTCGTATATTCATGCACCCAATCACAGTGCAATGATCTAATCACTTTATATATGGCGTTATAAATTAATTCAATATCTTAAATAAAATTTTGAATTTTTTTAATATTGGAAATTATTAGATTTCGAATAAAAAAAGACAAAAAAACAAAAATATTTTAATGTTGAATTAGTTACTAAGTAAAGTGATAAGTAAATTTTATCTTTATTTAACACTATTAAATTTAATATATTTGTTTAAATGTTCGAAATTGTTGAACTGAATTTTGAAATTTACAAAATTTTAAAAAATTTTTTATCTTGAAATTCTTGAAAATTTTATTGTAAATATTTCCAAGACTATGGGATGATCACGTAAAATCTACATTCTCTCGGACAGCAAAGCAGCCATACTAGCTATTAATGTATATACCATCACATCAAAGTTAGTATGGGATTGTGTAGAAACCATGACAAAAACAAATAATTTCACAATAATGTGGGTACCAGGACATTCTGGCATAGCAGGAAACGAAGCTGCAGATTATATCTAGCAAGGAAAGCATCGGATGTACCCTTCATAGGGCCAAGTCCGTTCTGTGGGATTCCCTTGAGCACAAAGAAAATGGGTAGAGCAAAAAGTTGAGGATTTTTGGGCCAACGTTTTTGGAAATCGTCAAGCAAAAATGCTTATGCCTAAACGCTCGCTCAAGAAAACCAAAACTCTTATTGGCCTCAATAGGAATCAGGTACGTATCTTGGCGGGGATAATAACACGCTTCTGCCTAATAAAGAAACACCTTTTGAAAATGGGTCTAATAGACAACAACCTATGCAGAATATGCGAAATAGAGGAACAATATATTGAAAATCTGCTCTGTGAATGCGAAGGGTTCACTCGCGGCAGACTTCGTCACTTGGGAACAGCGTTCCCCAGACAATAGGAGCTACCCAGCATAGAGAACATCCTGAGTGTTATCACAAAATCAGGTATTCTTAATTACTCAGACACTAGTTACAATAACTAATAAACACAGGTTATCACAAAATGGGCTTTTTCGGTTGCGGTGATAGGGGACAGATCCCCTCCCGGAAAAGCTTAAATCTAATCTAATTGGGATGATCATCTAAATTTCTTTTTATATTGAGCCATAACATACTAACAATCACGCTAGGTGGTGCAGTAAATATAGAGCGCCTGCCTTTCAACCGAAGTTCTAAAAACTTTTAATATAAATTACATTTAAATATAACATTAATAATCCGAGCTGAATCCGAACCCGAGATCTGATCATTAGTCTGATGACATATCCATTGCACCATATCGATCGACTAATTAAATACCTTTGGAATACATTTTGAAAATTGGTGGTAAATTAAACAAGTAAATATTTTCAACTATACTTTATTGAAGTTGCCATTGAATAGTATAAATATATATATAATAGTAAATCTATATACCTTCGTGCCGTTGGGTTTAAAAAAAAAGAGAAGAAGAGATAGTTAAAAGAAAGTAGAGAAAGAAGTAAGAGAAAAAGTTGACGGGGAGTTGTAGTTCATAAATCAAGCACAAAATAAAAATTGTTCCTTCTTGAGAATGTTTTTATAGTGAAATACGATTCCACATTCTAGATTTTCTGACTATAAACAGTCTTAAACTATTTTGGTATTTTCACGATGTGGAGGTTGGCATTTGCAGATTCTCGCCTTCCTCGACGGAATTTCTTAGGAGGTAGATGTACTGATTTAATTCTTTGGAGCTTATGCCTACTCCTACAATATCCTACAATATTATCCTTTTTTTCAAATAGAAAGTAGAGTTCGGACGGGTTTTGTTCTCGTCTCCTTATAATATCAAAACAAAAAAATGAGAGCTAAGTTGAGGAAGAAGCGTATGCGGAGGTTGAAGCGAAAGCACAGAAAGATGCGTGCAAGGTCTAAATAAAAAGACTTTGTAGATATTAAGCAGATCGTTATGCTTTACACCACGAACAAATGCTTTACACCAACTTGAAAAACTAAATATTCGTAATATCGAAAATATGGTAATTTTAGAGCATATTTTGTTTTACTCACATTTCAAGAATACTTAAGTGTTCCTTGTAAACTAGCTTAATACGTAAGTCTTCCAGTCTTTGTAAGCTCTTATTAGCATTTAACATATTCGTTTTGACGTCTCTGCTTTTGTATTATTTACTTTTTTTTCGGAATTTTCACAAAGGATTTGAGAAAGCAGATACAATTTTTGTCTGTTTTTAACATAAAATTTCATTTTCAAAAGCTTCAATGTTTTAAGATCTGTTGATATTTACTCTTACTTTTGAAAATTCGCATTCTTATCATTTGGTCCATAGATGATAACCCAAATTACAACCTTTGATGAGTTTTAATTTTCTTCACAATATATATTACTCTCTAATTTTCTATTTCTAATTGTCTTCCACTCAACTAAAAAAGTTATGCTGCTTGCCAAAAAAAAAATCGAAATCTAAATGAAGTTGAAATCAAATGATGTCGACAAAAACGACAAAAACATCGACAAAGAATAACAATTTATACATATAAATTTGTACATGTATGCGTACATTAGATTTAGATTAGATTAGGTAATTTCGGGAGGGATCTGACATCTATATTACCGCAACTCCGAATGGATTTATTGTGATTATGCGTGCTAGTTAGTGCTATTAATATCATCCGAGTCCTTAACGATATCTGATTTTGCGATCTCACTCAGAATATTTTTCAATGTTATGCTGGATAGCTCCTATTGTTCGGGAAAGCTCGTTCCCAGGTGGCGAAGTCTACACCTAATATATATACATGCTTCACTTTTTTAAAAATATATTTTTTTTTATTATTATTAAAAAATTGTATGCAAATGTCACAAAATAGGAAAGAAACTATATAGAAAAAATCTTCGGTAATAGACGAGAATGATTGTTTGATGATATTAATGCAGAAAAAAATAAATTCTGTTCGAATAATAATAAATTTTTAAATTACTGTACTAGTAAAGAAAAACAATTTTGGTTCTTCAAGTCTTGCATACCCTAAGGAAATCATGTAAGGGAATTAACAAAATAAATGCAAAGATATAATTTTACCACAAATTATTGCATTTCAAATTTTGGTTTCGAAATGTGTTAAGTTTCATCGTGTATTACATTGTTTCGAATTTTTTTTTGTAACAAAAGCCCTCTATCTCAAAAGAGGTTCAATATTAGAGGTAAGATTAAATTCAGTTTTGTAACTTCTTAACATAGTAAATAAATAAATAAATAATATTGCCTTACGCCCATGCTAAAAGGACCATTTAAGGTCAAACAGCCTGGAATTCTTCCAATCGATTTGCCAGATCCCATAATCCCAATGCAAACATTCACGGACCAATGAAACTCAAATTCCAAGCCCTAGGTGTCAAGCTCACCAGAGTACGTTAGACCCACGAACATATTTACACAAGATCCCCTCCCCCGACATGTATTTATTACCCTGATACCCTATCAATTAAACACATACCTACAGAATACCCATTCAATAATCCAATCACGTCCCAATACACCTTTACGCCGTTAAAAGCCCTACAATTTTCCAATACATCCCACCTATTCTTTATTAAAGCACTCCTAAACCACCACAACATCTGGGATAAAATATAGTGAACTGGCCTACAGATTTACCTTCAGATCAACTACATATAATCATCTCAACTTCATTCAACCATCATATAAATTTATATCTACACCTAGTTTATGACGCAATGAAATCTTTTTATTTTTTTTTATTTCTTTTCTTTTTATATAATATGTAAGATATAATTTTTTGAATCAATTTTTAGGACCTAAGTTAGTCAATAAGAATTTAGATATTAAGTAATTGAAATGCGACTTTAATTTTATTTTCTAGTACATAAAATAGCTCTTAAGTTTAACAACGAATTGTAACTAATTTTCCTATTTTTCTTTTTATTTGTAAAAGTTTTCTTTTTTATAAGAAAGCCCCACATCCCGAATGGGAAAATAACCTGAAGTAGACCTGCGGATTTATCTGCTGGTACAATGATAAATAAATAAATAAATAAATTTAACAAATCAAAATTTTTTGATTGATTTTTAGAGGGTGGTATTTTAAATTTCCATTCACTAGTTCGGTCTGAATTTTTAAAGTATTTTTAATTAATGTATAATTATTGACATAATATATGTATTAATTTTACTTTTACTTATATACTAACAGCATGTATCTAGCTTAGTTTACTTTAAAATATTTCTAATCAAAGGATGCGGTGTTTTACTAAGGATATATTGCAACAATCAATTATAGCAAACTTTCATCTAGTAGTAGACGTTTCTGTGCTAGATGTGCTTGCTCTAAGCATTAATTTAACAATATAAAAAACAAAAAATGTTTATGGTAAAGTTTCAAAATCAAAACGAATAAATAATAACATCCACCTTCTAGTAGACAGTACCAATATTTTTTTTATACATTTTTTTTATCTAATTTTTTTAATGTTAACAAAAATGACTATCAAAAATACTGGAGAAATTTTTCCAACAAGTACTACAACAAAACTATCCTAATTGTAGTTTAAGAAATTAAGTAAGTAAGTAAATTAGTTCTTTAGTATTAAACATTTATGTTAAAATTTTTTAAAATTTCTTTGACACATTTTTTAAAATTTCTTTGACACCACGATATGACGTTGTGGTATACAGCATACGTATATTGGTACATTGTATGTTTATTTATCTTCGAAGCGCAATCGAAAGTCAGTGACAAATTGTAAATAAAATAATATTTTCAATTCAGTAATAATTATCCAAATTTATTAACTATACAATTAAATTCTTTACAAGAATTTTACAATGTCAGTCAATATACACATATATATACATACATATACGTTACGTTATGTACTTAATCGTACATAAATGAAATGATTCACTAATGATAATTTATTAATATACAACAATTAATTCAAATAACTTTTCAAATTAGAATAAATTAATAAAGAAAACAATATTTAATTCTAAGTGTGTAAATTAAAAATGCAATTAAAAATTTCTTTATTTGAATAATTCAATTTTATTACATAAATAAAAAAAATTTCTAATAAATCAAAAATTTTTGAGCGAATATAAATATTTTTGTTTCTGTACAATTAGAACCAATCCTAATATGTAGATGAAGAACGAAATTCTAATTTAGATACGATATTAAAACAAAACTATTTAAACCTAAAATAAAAATTATCGGCTAGAGACTCAGAAACTAGACTCAGGATAGTGGGATAGTAGATAAATTTAGAGATGGGCGGCGCAGTAGGTAAAGCATTTCAACCGAAAAGTCCCAGGTTCGATTCGCGATGAAGGAAAAAATACTTAACTGGTTTTTCTACCTGATCTAGTACCCTTTGCCATTCAGACAAAATGACATAAAATAATTGAGACAATTTCTTTTTTAACTAATGGTAACAAATTAAATATAATGAAACTATTCCATTTAAGAAGGCTCAGTTCCTAACAATAGCAGTAGTTTTCCACATTTAATGAGTATATAAGCCAGTAATTTGTTAAATAAATACTTCGAGTATTGTAGATATTGTAGTGTAAAATTGAAGTAGCGTATACTTAATTAAGCACGAAAAGGTAATTCTACCTAACTTACTGTAAAGAGTTTAAAAAAAAAATACAGTCAGATTTAATGTTTAGAGTAAGAGACGTCTATTATAAAGATGCTACAATTTTATGTAATATATCATCATCAAGTAGGGTTAGTAAAACCGTTATACACTAAAATGAACTGACTGACACCATCTGAATTGAAATGAACTGACACCGTTAGAAAATAAAATGAAGAATATGCTGTTAGTACAGTATGTAGTTATCTCTATGTAGTATGTAGTTATTTCCTTTCAAAACAGTTCGAATTATAATTAAATTAGATATAGATAGAACTGACGAAGCATAGTTAAGTGATTGGCTCAAATCTGCTATATTTTGTAAGGTGAAGTGGATGTGGAACATTTGTGGAACGGTTTTGAGACTATTTCTTTTAGCTCTTTCGCCTAAGTAGTTAATCTTCAAATCTCATAAATTTATTAATGTTTTACTAGAGATGATTAAATAGGCGTATAATGCAATTTTCTGACGATTAGATAATGACTGTAAGTTAATAAGCTTAAGACGGTGGAAATAAGATGGAAGTATGAGTGGATTAATGCCCGATAAAAATCTTTGTACAGAACGTAAAAATTTATGATGAAAAGATTCCAAATTACAATGTTATCATACTAGGGGTCTACTACGTAATCATGTTTTCAAAATTTCCTTATTTTTAAAATCTCTTTTTTTTTAAATCTTATTTTTCAAAATTTCGTTTTTTAAAATCTTGCTTTTAAAATCTCGTTTTTTTTTTAAATCTTGTTTTTCAAAATCTTGTTTTTCAAAATCTAGGTTTTCTAAAATCTCGGTTTTTAAAATCTCGTTTTTTAAAATTTTGGTTTTTGAATTATTTTAAATTGAACTCGTAGTTTTTATATGAATATATTTTAATTAATTAACTATTAACTAAATCAGTACATACTGATTTCACCAACAAGCATATCAAACATGAACCTGTGTATATTAATGATCAAATTGTTAAATATGAAAAAACAACCAAATATCTAGGTATGGCACTTGATGTAAAACTCAAGCGGGAAACTATACACGTGAAGAAGAAATTATAAGAACTAAATTTAAAGTACCAAAAAATGTACTGGCTACTAGGTATCCACTCTTCTATTATACGAACAAATTCTGAAACCCCTTTGAAGTAATGGAATTCAAGTATGGGGTTGTACTAGTCAAAAAAATAAAAACATAGTAGTTACAACGTTTCAAAACGAAGTACTACGTGGTATTGTGGCAAATGCCCCGTGGTATACACATGCAATAATAATCTATATAAGAATTTTGGTGTATAAATGATATACAACAGTCACACAAAGTCATCAAAAAGACGCCCAAAAACACATTAATACCGAGGCTATCTAACTCTTGAACAATGATGACACAACACGCAGTTTAAACGAGTAAAACCGTTTTAATTGTGATAAAATTATAATATATACATATATAAATTTTATAAACAAAAAAATACAAAAGAAACTGTAATAGGATAAGACTTTATATTCTAAAAACGTAGTCAATTAATATTTAACGAAAAATAGTTTATTAGTATGTATTTTAATTACTAGATGACATCAATAAATTCACCATTAAGTGTTTTTGTTATAAAAAAAACATTAACTAATGAAATGTGGAAAATAACTACCATTTTCATAAACTAGACCACCGTCTTAAATACGTAGTTTTATTTTACTATCAATAAGCTTTATAAAATTTCATTATTTTATGAATAATTATATATGAAAGTAAAATTAAATTGAACATTCCTGCCATGACTTGAATTCCAACCTATGGTAATTTAATTGGTATTAAGATGACATAACCACTATACCATGTAGGTCGACTTATTATTTCAGTCTCTTCTTTGATTTATTACCCTTCCTTTCTTAAACTGTAATCCAATATGTATTTTGGTTATGTAAGATTTGGGATTTTTGGGATTGTATTCTTGTATAGGATATAAATGTACATTTTCTGCTAATTGCTTTTGTATAGAAGATCTTCTATACAAAAATTTTTAAATTATATTACAAAAATTTAACTGCATAAAAATACAAGATTTAATAAAAATAAGTAAGTATAATAATAAATAATAAAAATAAAATATAATAATTATAAAAATTAAATAAATTGTCTTAATTTGGTAATACGAATATCGAAAATTTTTTTTTAAAAAATCACCTTGAATTATACATCCCCAAATTAAAAATAAAATAATTGAAAATTTTAATGCCATATTTTTTCCGTTGTTTTTCAAAAAAAAAAAAATATTCACAATATAAATTTCAAATAATAATATTCACTTTCACAATAATTTTAATTCCGAAAACAAAAATAAGAAAATTAATTAAATTAAAGAAAATTTATTTATTTTTATAAACAAATAATTTTATTTAAATGTTTAAATTCAATTAAAAATAACAATATTTTTATTTTATTTTATTTTTTCACATTTTTTTTTTTATTTATTTTTCTTTTAATACAATAAAATTCTTTATTAGAATTTTTGGATTTTCTAAAATCAAATCTTAATTTTTAATGATCAACACTTAAAATTCTTTAAATTCTTAAGTAAATTTTCTAAAGTTATTGCTTTATTTTCTTTTCTAATAATTTGTTTTTGTATTTTTGATTTACAAAATTAACTTAGCGAGAGTAAAATACACTAACAACAATAACTGTCAAATTTCTTAAATTCGAATATTTACATTAAAAAAAAATCGTACGAAAATCGTACTTAATTCGTATTGCTGTCCGTGGTGAATATTTAAAATTGCAAAAAAAAAATTAAAATTAAAAAGCGCGCCACGATCAATCTATTCAACAGTTTACACAAAACTGAAGTTCTTAAGAAAATTTCGTTTCTTAAGATGCTTTTTTCAGATGATCTGCGATTTTATTATTTTGAATATTCTCTCTTCTTACATTATTATTATTTTTTTTTATTTTTGTTGAATAGAAATCAATTTTATAAAATTAAAATTTATTTGTTTTAATGCAAAGAACTTCAAGAATTTAAAAAAAAAACAAAAAAAAAGCAACAACAAAAAGCTTTTGTCTAGTTTTAAGAATTATTTGTTTTTAGTGTAAAAACATCGATCAGAAAAGAAAGAAAAAAAAAACAAACAATTTAAGTTACATTACACCTGTTGGGGATACAGAAATAAAAATATAAATTTAGGTGCAAAAAATCAAAAAAAAAAAAAAAACAAATAAAAAAATCTAAGGTGAAGACAATTAATTGTTTGAAGAATTTCAATTATTCAGAAAGTTTTTGTAGTTTTTGTTAAACATCACAAAACTTTTAATTAGACCAAAAGCAGTCTTAATAAAAATAGAAAAATTAATTTTAAAGGATATTTTTAGATTAAAAAAAAAAATAGCTATTTAAAAAAAAAAAATAAAAAAGGATCTTAAATTGATTTTCATTGTCCCTCATCATTTGCACAAAATAGAAAAATTCTAAGCCAGCCAACTCATCAATCATTTAAATCATATCAACAATTTGTCAATGCTGGCAAAGTAACTGCATTGGTTTCGATATACAGTGAAACCTGTGAAGTTGGCCACCCTTACAACAAGGGCACTCGCGAAAATTGGGCAAAAATTTAACAACACGACAAAATTCTATATAAAATTGGTTCAAAATAGCTTTTTATGTTATACCTGTATATCTTGTAAATTGGCCATTTCTTTTCTTATATACCTTAATTTTTTGTAAACAAAACACTTGTAAAAATTGGTCATAGCAGTTTTTTTATTGTAAAACTTTTAAATTTTTTTACATAAAAATGAATACAGAGACGAGTAGATAACAGATTTTGTTTTTTTCATTTGTTACTCGTATTAGTGTCAACAAATTTTATTCTGAACTTTGTAACATCGCTTAATAAGATCTTGGATAAAAAAAGTGAATCTGCAGATGGTGAAGATATCGTCGAATAGTATGAAGATACACATGGTTAATAATGTGTATTACATATAATAAATGGTAACTGTAAATGTTGGCCACAAATTTTCGAATCGTTGGTGTCCAATTCAGACAGGTTTCACTGTATTTCTTTAAATCAAAACTATTTATCAGTACTGGCAACATAACTTGGATATTTTTCTAATTTATAATATATCAAAAAATTAACAAATGAGTCTGAAATTTTACTGGTTTGCAAGAACAAGTGGAGCTAATTTTTTTTTTTTTTTTTTTTTTTTACACTCTACAGTAACTTAGGTAGAATCACCTTTTCGTGCTTAATTAAGTACGGTACTGCAATTTTACACTACAATCTACAATATTTCGAGTATTTATTTAACAAATTATACTGGATTATCAACTCATGAAATGTGGAAAACTACTTCTATTATCAGGAACTAAGCCTTCTTAAATAGAATAGTTTCATTTTTATTTAATTTGTTACCAGATTATACTCTCAATTATTTTTTTGCCATTTATTATATCCCAATGACAAAGGGTACTGGACCAGATCGAAAAATCCATAAAGCATTTTTTTTTTGTTTTGCTTCATCGGGAATCGAACCTGGGACCTTTCAGTTGAAAGGCAGGCGCTCTAGCTACTGCGCCACCCAGCGTGTGTTACATATTTAGATTTTGGCAAAAAAAATGATATGAGGTGTTATTGGGGATCTTTACGAGAAATTGTGACCATCTCATGAATTGCTACTGAAGAAATTAAACTTAAAAACAGTACACAAAATCATGCTAATCGCTTCCATACCTAAGTAAATATGATGCTGCTCTATCAGCAGAGAATGGCTGGTTAGAAGTGGGATGGAAACTACGACTAAAGGAATTAAATTAAAAAAAATACACAAAATTATACTAATCACCTCCTTAGTCCTGTAACCAATTAAGATAATATGACGCTGCTTAATAAGCATGTAATGGTTAGAAGTTTGAAAAGTAAAGAGCATCATGAACTCATCCAATAAATACAATATTTGATAACCAGTTAAAAGCTAAATCAAGAGCTAAATCAAAATCAGAAGCTAAATCAACAACACTAAATGTTAATAATATTATTCTAGTAGTATTATAGTTAGTAGTAGTATATTGTGTTATTTTCAGATATATCAGTACGTAATTATCATTATATTTATAATATAATTTAAAAAAAGTATGGTAGAAATATCTGAGCCGTTTTACAACCAATTTTCATTATTATTATTTCAAATGAAATTAAATATTTTTTAAAGTTTTTTTTATATCAATTAAATTCCACCCCAATGTCATTTTAACATACAAAAATATTAATTAATCAAATTGCCGCAACTCATCCATCGTCAGAGTTAAATTTAAATTTAATTTTTAAATAATTTATTATGTATGCGGTTGTTGTCTAAGATAAATCAATAAAAACAAATTCATAATGAAGTACGATTTTTTTTTATTAAACTTTCTCGAAGAGAAGCGGGCGAATACTATCTAGCTAGCTGCTCATTCATATATAAGATTTAGATTAGCTGTAATATAGTCAAGAAAAAAATGGAGAAATATATTGTTCTTAAAACTTTCTTCCTTCTTGCTTATTATAACAGTTGTTGAATCTTGAATTTAAACAACAAACATCACCAACGTATATTTTATAGTTAAGCTTAATTTTTATACCAAACCGTATTTTAATTCATTTGATATATAGCATACATTTTCTGTATAAGTGTTCGAATTTCAGTTTTAAATATAATTCATATTGTTCTATTTTATACCTCTTGCAGAGATATTTCAGTATGATAGACACAAATTATTTGCGACATAAAATAATTTTCTGTTCGTATTATTGTTAAAAGATATTGGCGTAAAGCCATTCATAATTCGAATTTCTAAAATCGATATATCAACCAAGGCAGACAAAATTCAGACAAAAAAAAAATCAGTTTATTTAAAAGTTAAATTTACATAGAAACTTTAAGTAATCATTTAACTTCCAGAAAACGATTCTATTTACAATAGAAATCCATTTGGTTCTGATACTAAAAATTTGTAAAATAATTGATTTTGGTATAAACTATTAACGATCAACACACGTAATACAAAAAATCAGATAAATGACATAGACTGTTCATCATTTGATTACATAAAATGGCAATTCAAAAAATTTTATAGAAAATTAAAAAAAAAAACAACATGTAAGTAAAGATATTATTGTAAATTCAGATTCTAATGACACCTCAATTAATATTCTTGTATAGTAATAAAATAATCATTTTATTATTGGATAGTTGGGTATTTAAAAGTTTAATTATCTGAAAGGTAGGTAGGTACGTATTATTTTTTTGTCAAATCTATTTAAATAGTGATTGAAGTTATGTTTATATTAAAATTTTGCTAATTTTAATTAATTTACTTGCATTAAATAAATAATGCATATGCATAATGTTCTATTTTTTTATTATTTTTCAATCAAATTTGTGATGTGTAAGTTTTTTCAATTGTTCTAATTAATATTTAATAGTATTCAAACAAAATTATAACTGATATGTTATTCAATGAATATTAGAAAATTGAAAAATGTAATAGTAATAATTTCTACTACTAGTACTATTGCTAATAAAGCTACAATTAATTTGTATCTGTTTATTACTGTTTATTACTGTACTCTCAACGTTTAAGTGTAGTAATACACAAAATTTTATACACATAAAATGTAAAAAGGTTTTTTTTACAACATCCATGCCATAAGCTACCCACCCATCTTCAAGTTGGTATTAAGATGTATATAAATATTACTCACTCATATACTACAATACAAAAATTCTTTAATAAAAAATGTTTGTAATAAAATGCTTGTTCCCTTTTAAATTGAATTGAAATATTTCAAATAATGCATATTCATCAGCATCACTATAATTATGATAAATGATGAAAAAAAAGTGATGAATTTTCAATTATTACAACAATGTAATGTTAAATATGTATCACAATGAAATAGTATCATCATTTTAAAATCCAGACTACTCAAAGATATTAAAAATAATATTAAAAACCCCATCTTTAAATTTCAATTATATAAAAACAAAAATTAATATTTTTATTTTAATAAAATATTAATAATTTTCAATAATGAATTTTATGATTCAATTAACATCAATAATTTGACAATTTGAGGCCTAATACAAATGAAATCTATTAAAATATTTAAAATGAATATTTTTTTTTGTTTTTGTTTCTTTTTTATTACAAAATCATTTTATTTCTAATTCAAAATTCTTAAAATTAATTATTTTAAATTCAAGTTTGATGATTGTACTGAAATACATAAATTTTTAATTGTTAAAAGAAGAGATTACTGATCTAGAACAAGAATATTTTTTTTTAAATTTCTATTATTGAAATAAATTTAATTGTTAAAAACCAAAAAAATAATAATAATAAAATTATTGGTTTGATTTTAGTGGACGAAAGATTGGGTGTTAAGTTTTTAATTAATGGTACATACCCATACATAATTTTTGATTAATTATTTGGAATTTGAAAAATTTCTTATTCCATTTGAAAATTATTAATGTGATGGCCTATTTTATTTGTGGTGATTTAAATTAAATCTTTCAACATTGAATTAAAAACTTCTACCATATTTTTTAGTGTATCATAATTTTAACAATTAAAAGCTTACTCACTATTTGTTCGGAAAATTTTTGCAAAAATATATTGCTATTCTTTGTCTTGTAGTTGTTTATTTAAATAGTTAAACATCTTGTAATGAAGGTATAGAAGTTAAGTTTTTGGTGCAACGTTTTGGCTATCTGTTTGGTTAAAGTTAAATTATATTAGTAATTATTGATTTATTTTACTGTATTCGCCATATATATATACAATGAAACGATTAGTCTCTACAATTTTTATAATCTAAGTAAGTCTTAAGAATATGATAAGAAGAATAGAAATTACTTGTACTCCCATAATTATTGAATATTTCTGCTTCTGTTTTGTGATATGCATAAAAATACCTTAATAATTTATTTTTTGCTCTTCTTGTGTTTTGTATTATGTCTCCATAACAATATACATTTAGTATAGTCAAAATTAAAGTCAATGTAGATGGTAGCTACACCAGCTACTACATGGTAGATAGTATTTGTATGCTAATATTATTAGGGTTTTTCATTAAACTGTTCTACATTATACAACGATCTAGAACGATTTAGAGTAAAAAAAACAAACACTTTTTGTGTTCAGTAGTTTCGTTAATTGAACTATTTTGTCCAAAAGTGTTCTAACCGGTGTTTAGTAGATTGTCCAAAACAGTTCTAAATTGATCTGTTTTGTTCTGAATTTATTTTATTTTTTTTTTTTTTTTACAGTTAAAAAAATAAATTTGAGAATAAACAAAAATTAGAACAAAAAAGTTCATCAGATTTTTCTGTTCTAAGTAGATCTGTGTTCTCACAAGTGTGATGCTCTCACAAATCTGTTCTCACAAATTCGTGACATTAATTTAATTGTCACAATGTCACAGTTCTGTCCGATTCTGTTCTAAATCTACTGAACAAACTTATCATTATGCAATATATAAACATATTTTTGATATTTTTGATAATTTTTTCATATTTATTTTCTTTTTTTTTAGAAGGTTTTCAGCTAGATAGAAAATTATATATTTTTTAAAAATAATTTTTGATTAATTAATTTTCAGAAATGTTTCTTCAATACTACTATGTAGTACTAAATCTAAACTTCTTTATTAATACACCTAACAACAGTTTTTGAAATTTCTCTTAATTATGAGTTAAATTTTGGAATGATTAAATTTTGAATTAAATTAACTATTTAATTATTTTATATTTCACAATGGACCACTTTGCTTTAAGTATGGCAATTTTCGTCAGATATTCCTACTACCTATCTACCTACCTACTTACATACCTTTTAGTGTCTTTAGTATTTATTACATTTTACAAAATATTATTTATTTAATTATTTATTTCAGCAGACTTGCAGATAAATCTGCCGACCAACTTCAGGTTCTTTCCCCTTTCGAAATGGGGGCATTTTAAGTAAATGTATAAATTGAATCCTCAAATAACGTTACAATATAACACTTAAGAGCTAGCTTATATACACTTATATAATAAAACATTTTCATACTAAATCTTATTCTAAAAAATTTAATTAAATAAAGATTTTTTCTATAGAAACTTATTCTAAAAAAATTTTAATCTTAAGTAATTAGAAGTGGAAAAATAATAATTAAATATGTACATTATAATAATATGATTTTTTGTGTTAAAAGTAGAAATTTAAGTTTAAAAAAAATCCTATTTAGTTTAACATCAATCAAAATGTGCATATTAATAAATAAAATAATTTTTTAAACTCAAAATGAAGTTGGCTACACACTACACAGCTACACTGAATAAAAATATTGTATTTGTATGTAGCTTGTTATAACTGTATACTAAATGTATGTAGTTAATTTAGTTGGCTTGGCTTGGCTTCGCTTGTATATAGTGATTAAAATTTATAAAGATTTTATATTTAAATATTAAAATAATAATAAATTCTAATCAAATTCTAATTTAAAGTTTATTAAAATATAAAATTTGTATTTTTTGAATAATGTATTTGTTTTTAATAATTTATATATTATTAAATGCTTAAATATAAATTATTCAAATCAATATGATATTGTTTTATATTAGTTGATTTTTATTTTCTTTTTTCCCGTTATTTTTTGTTGTTGAAATTTCTAGAATCAGTGTGTATAAAGAATTTTAATATTAATGTTGTATTAATTAGGGTTATTAAATAGTTGAAGTTAAATTGAAAAAAAAATATATATATATATTTAAACAATTTTAATAACTGAGGTGCATATTTTAATCAACACCAATTTTTATATTATGTATAAATTTAAATTGATAAAATGGAAAATATTATACTTAACTAAGCTCAAGTAAATATAATATTATGTATATATAGCAATATGGCAGTACATACTATTTTCAGATAATTATGCTTATTGATTTTGATTAGAATATTTTAAGAAAGTTCAAATGTAAGTAAAATTAAATTTAAAAACAATTATTTAAGCTACCTATATTATATATTATTTTACTTATTGACATTAAATAATTAGTAACATTTTACTTTCATTATGCATGTTTACTATAAACTTGAGACGGTATTTTTTTATTAGTATTCAAATACAAATTACTATGTTTTATGTATGTATTATGTTTTTTACTCTTTTGTTTCAATGTTTTACATTTCTTACGTTGCGTTTTTGTTATTGTACAAGTAAATATACATAAATAATATTATGTACTACTCCTGTAGTTTATTTTTAAATATTATTTTGTAAATGTAAATATTTCACACTAACGCAGCAGCAGTAGGACATTGCCTATTTTTATGTAAGATCCCTAATTCTTCATAGAAATCCATACAATTCATTAAAATACAAATTAACTATAGTTAAATTTATTAATCGGTTGTATGTTATGTATAAAAAATGTTGGTTATATGTTATGTATAAAAAAATTAAGAATAAAAATTGAAAACTGCAGAGAATTCTGGAAAAATTTCATCAGGAATCCGGGTTTCGGAAACTTAAGAGCATGCTGGAACTTTGATGAATGAACGATAATAGCGGCATTATCATGGAATAGTGATATTTATTTAAATATTTATTATTAGGAATTAAAATTTAATATTGTTTACAATTTGATATTGTATTTAATGTTTTTCTTTTTTTTATTGCTTTTTTACCTTAAATTCTATTCATATACGTTGTATACAATTGTAATGACTTATCGTCGTATGCATATGCACAAATTAATAAAATAAGTAAATAAATAAAATAGTGTAGTTCATCATAACACTACTAGAACTCACCAGTAGATATTTCTACTACATAGTGTTATAGTGTTAGACTACCTACACAACTCCTGATTTTCATTTTGACTGATGTTATAACTTATTAGAAGATGTCAATAATACATCTGTGAGTTATAAAAATCAACCAAAATTTTAATGTAAAATGTTGTTTTTATAAAATAAATTTATGTAGCTATAATTTTTTTTAGTTTTCCATACCATTTTACTTTTAATAAAAAGAACAAGTTCAATTGATTAATAAATATTCAATATTGATACACAGATATATTTTGTGATTAAAAGTAAAATGATATGGAAAACTTAAAAAATTTATAATTACATAAATTTATTTTATAATATTTATTATTTGATATTAACATTAATTACATACAATTTTCATTCTCAGATACTGTGACCACCAGTGGTACTGAAATTTTACTTCTGCTCCCAGATACAAATTCTAACATTGTAATAATATCGATGGTGTAGTTAGGAGTGGCTGTTAAAAATTGCACACTTGACAAAAAAAATGATATTATATGATAGCACAAAAATATATTGTTTAATGAAAGTGTTCTAAATGACATTTTATTAATACAAAATATAATATATTAATAATTGTATTTATTTGAGTAATATATAATGTATAATATTTTAAGTATTGTGTAATGGTCCTAATAACGATAAAAACAACCAAAACTACCTAGAATAATGACTGACAATTTGAAATGCAATTCATACCTACTAATTTGTGTTTATAAATGCCAATAAGCATGAGAATAAACGAACACATTTTGACATTGAAAACTCAAAAGCCTGATAGCTTTTTAAAGACTGAAAATAGAGCCTCCTTCATCCAGAATGATTCTTTTTGTTCATTTGTACAATCTATATTACTCAGTGCAGCCAATATATTATTTAGATTTTCGGATAATTTATAAAAATGAAAATTCTAAATTTTCTTCTTGTTTTTCTCTCTTTTTTTATAGAAAGTAAATCAAACTTGATTGTTAGTTCTTTTTTTTCGAAAACGGTTAGGTCGCAATAAATAATATGTTTTAAAACAAATTAAGACCTACATATACGAAAAAAGTATATGTATAACGTATAACGTATAATATATAGTTCATTTTTTTCAAGACCAAAATGTATACCTCAATTTGATTAATTTTTCCTTTAATGAAGTATTTTGGACTTTTTATTGGATTATTTTCAATCAGTTCTACTTTCAATAATTCACAATAAACTTTATTTAATGTTTCCTACATACGTATAAGTATATCTCAAACTTTTGCATATTACATAAAGACAATTACCGACAACAAAACGAATTATTCATTTTAGAATTTTGACAGAATCACAGATCGCATAATTCATGATACATCGAGCGAGGGTATAAAATTAAAATTTATTATGAAATTATTGATAATGGCAGGGTCGGATCGATCAATTACAATAAGGTGTTATTAATTTCATTCATTAAATTGTTTACCCTTTTATTTTAAGTGTATTTGTAAACACTAATACAATTTATTTCGATTACATATTATGAAATAAAGTTGATGGATTGGAACCATCATCAGCAGACTCAGAATTTTTAAGTTTTATTATTAAAAATGTTTCACTTAGAGCCTACACAGCATATTCTATAAAATATATATATGCAGCTTAAGAAGTTCTAGGACAATATTAACTTTGTTAAGCGGATTTACTTAACATGACCCAGTTAATTATAGCTTATCAAGAAAAAAAATAAATTAATTCTTTACATAGTTAGTATTCTCTACTTCTTTAATAATAATGCTTATACACGGTAGAGAAATAAGTAATTTTTGAGCCTAATGATTCGTAAAACCTACCATTGTAATTTTGATACAATTCTAGACGAAGTCAAGGAGGTTAATCAAAATCTAAAATAACTTATTTTACTTGTTCTCTCTAAAAATAATTAATGTGATCGTGCATGCATTTATAAAGCGACTTATAAGAAAACAAAAGTGTGAAACTCTTTTGAGCTTCTTATTGGATTATTCTCAATAAACTTTAATCTAAATCTAAGTAAGTAAATTAGTAATTATGATGGAGAGAAAAAGAGAAGTTGAAGTGTTGAACAAATTAGATGGACTTACTTTGGAACTATCATAGCTTTTGTTTTCAAATTCGTTCGTTTTACTTTTTCGGTTAATTTCAGTTTTTAACTTTTGAATTATATTCATAGAGGCTTCACCTACAAATCATACTAGTTAGCTAGTTAGTTAGTTTAAAGGAGCTACGACACTAAGCAACGTATGAATCCATAGCGATCTCCTTCACCACATCATAAAGCCAACTGAACCATTACCTATTCTCTGAGCAGACCAGTAGCTTTGACAAGTCTGTGGATATATAATAACCACCTGAGACTAGTTTTTACCAGGTCTGAAAATACTGTGAATATTCTTCCAAACCAGTTTTCTTCAATCGCAAAAAATATGTATGATATCCTCCTGAGGACACCCGCAGATTCAACATTGACAAGTCCTAGCCGCATTGCGCATTGTTTGTTAAGTATACACAGTGACCTGTCAGTAAACCATTTTTGTCGTAATCATCCTTCTATTAAACTGAAGCCATTTCCTAATTTTTTTTTGTTAAATTCCGATCATAACGCACCTTGAAATTTTACAGAACCTTATCTTATCCTTTAATTAAACTGAAGCAATTTCTTAGTTTCCCCTTTGTCAGATTAAAACTCCCTGAAAATTTTAAAGATCTAATCTTGTTTACTTATCTTCTGGTCACAGTGTATTTTGTAATAAACCTTTCATACATAGAGATGGTAATATCCGGTAACACCACCCAAGTCATACGAAAAATCCCCTTTTATTTTATACTAGATAGTAATCTTATACGATTATATTCCAATTACACGTCAATTAATATCTTACAAATTAATAATGCAGTTCAACCCTGAATACCGGATCAATAATCATAACCATTAAATTATGATATTCATTGATATAATTATTGTGTTTTTTGTTTGTGATCAAAATGTTAACCATATGTATGCTCGGAAGTTTTAAATCGGGCAATTTAAAAAAAAAAAAAAAAAAAAAAAATTGCCTCAAACATTATCGCAGATACATAAATATGATTAGTTTACCATACATTTCAAAATTATTTCATAATTTCATATAAGTTAAAAGCAATGTATATACATTAAATAAGCACTACGATTGTGGTCCTAATTTACTTTCAAGTTATTCAGAACAAAATTATGTTAAATATTTATAAGCATTCATTTATATTTCATATTCATAATCCCCCACACACTACATACAGATCTTAATCAGTATGGAAGCAATTTATTTAAGCGTTTATTTAAGTAAATTACACCTTTATGCATATTGACCAGAAGAAAAAAAAGTTTTTTTTTGAGCACGCGATCTGTAATTTTGAAGATAAAGAAGAAAAAAAATGTTATATAGCTAATTTTACTTTATTGTCTGAAATGATTTAAGGGCCATTAAAAAAATTTGTCGAATCTTAGTAATAAAAAAAAGCATAAATAACCATTTTTGATTTACTCTCTTGAATTAAACTCTCCATTATTATTGTATTATTTAATTCTTGATAACACACTAATAAAGATTTAGTCATACAAAATCATTATAAATTTTTGTCAATATACAGTGTGTATTGTATACACAATAATCTCAAATGATATAATAATTACCATCTTAAGATATTTTGATCTTGTTTATTACCTAACTTAGAGTAAACATGATTTTATATTTTACTTTATTTAATTTATATTAATAAAATAAAAAATTTATCCGGTTCTGCTATACATCACGATATTAATATAGTTAAACTATTGATGTACATATATAACAAAATAGTATCATCAGTGTTTTATCAAAATCATCACCACCCACTTAAGAATTCCATTTCATTCATTAATGATGTAAAGAATATTCGTAGTAGAATGAAAATACAACAAAATAAATAAAAACGAATTTTCATTTAAAAGTGTCAAAATATTTTTTTTTTGTTTTTGTTTTATTAATTTAATCAAGAAAAATAACTTCAAGCAGAAGCACTCATCAAAACTAAATAAGAAAGAAAGAGAAGAAAAAAAAGATATGACTTCTTCTTTTTCAAGAGTTTGATTTATTTGTTATATTGAATTAATTTAGTTATAAATTATGGAAATAACTAAAATTACAATTTGTATTATAAAATTCAGTTTAAGTTTAGAGTTGTTTTTTTTTTTTAATAAAGTTTTGTATGAATCAAGTCAAAATGAATTAATTTTAAAAATTTTAAAAATAAAAAACATTATTTTGGACTTAATTCATTTTTTGTTTTATTTTTAAGATTTCGATTTTATTTAACTTTTAACTTCGGTTTTAATACATTTGAATTTGATTCACACTGCCTAAATTTATATTAAGGTCTTCAGGAAAGTTCGAAATTTTTAAAACATACAAATAATTTTGAAATATCAAATCATAATTAGGATTTAATTAATTTGTTGTTTCACTTGAAAATTATGAAAATATAACAAGTGATTTAAAATTTCGGATTTAGGCGTCGGTTATAGCGATCATTGAAATGAATACGTACAATATTTCTTTCCGATTTGACAAACGCTGTAGGTACAAAATTTTCGTAATAAGGTATATAGGAATGCTAAAGAATGCTTTAACAAACAAATTTTGTTAAAAATTTTAACATTTTAAGTTAACATTATAATAAAAAAGCTATTTTATGGTTAAAAAAAAAAAAACAGATCCGTTAAATAATATAATATCTTTTTTTTACTAAAATTTTGTGTCTAAAGTGGTTGTAAAATCTAAAACAAAAATTTTACTAATTCATTTCAATTATTCGCTATAACCGACGCGTTTATTAATTTTTGATTTCGAATTTTATTCGTTTAGACTTGATTAACTTCACAGTTCATACCATACCAGAATTTGTTAAAGTTTTTGAAAATTTGAAATTTTTTGTAATATTTTGAAATTTTAAATGCATTCGTACTTAATTAATTTTTCTTTCATTTTTAAAAGTTCGAATTTAATTAATTTTAAATTTCAGATTTAATTCATTCAGGTTTGAATAAGCAGTAAATTAAAAAGAAAAATTATTGATTGAAATTGGTAATGGAATTGAGTATACGATTGATAAATATATGGGATCGATTAAGTAATTTATATCTGGGATTTAATTTCTTACTTCATTGAACGAACTCCAATAATTAGCTTCTAATTGTATTTAATATTTTCTTCAAATGACGCTATTTAGCATATAATTTTTTTGTTAATAAATATACTGCATTATTTCAATGAAGATTTTTCTAATAAAAAACGAGACACTATATAATATACACAGCTTTCAAGCACACTGTATAATTAAATAATATAAAAGTAAATACAAATATAAATGTTGTACAAAAAAAATAAAAAATAAGTATCAAAGTAGGTAAAAATAAAATGTATACTAATTACTAACTCACATAAGAGTCACATAACATACTGTCCCGAAATTTTGTTAGTTTCCGAGTAAAATTTGGATCAACGTTAAAAAGGAGTGAACAAGAGAGATATCTTCACAATTATTTGTAACAATATCTTAATAAATTATAATTCAAATTTGAACAAAGTGTATATACTGATGTGACAGTGTCCAAGACAATCAATTTTGTGTAATGCTTGATTGACATAAGAATTATCTTGAATTATGAACATTAGTAGCTCTTGTTTTGCTATATGTACTAAATTATCATGTTCAAGAAAATTGCAAGTATTTTCTTTTACTGAAATTGCGTGTTGATTGTTTGAGCTCAAAGATTTTATAAATTAACAACTTATTTGATATGGCCATATTTAAAATCTTTTAATATAGAACAAACATTTTTTTATTTATTTAAATTGTAATTTTATTTAAATAACTTCGAATTAAATGTAAGAAGTTGTCATTTGTTTTTAATATCGATTTCTGAACTCTTCACTTCAAAATCATAGTTTTGAATATTATATTTACTGATTTACGGATTGTAACAACTGTGTTTGGGAATGAGAAAATAATGAGTGACTCAAAATACTTAGGGAGAAGAGATTTCATGAAAGCTAACTATTGAAATGATATCGTTAAAAAAAATTATCATTACATAAATCGAAGTAGCATTCTGCTTCCGCATACACATATATTCAACACCACTCTTAGTTTTATTAAATTATTCCAAAGATCGTTAAAAGAATCTTAAAGTATTTAAAACTATTGTACTAAAAAATATTAAAACTTTAAATTAATATTATATTAGTATTCCCTTGCTCCTTAAAGTTCGAGGAAGTTTGACAAAAAGTCGTACACAATTTTTTAAATTTTACTCCGATAAAGATATTTAGTAGTCTTTTAAAATGAATTTATGTTAATGTTAGAATGAAATTTCTGATTTAAAATTAAATAATTTTGGTCTTCTTTTAAATATCTATTATTTATATTTTCAATTTTCAATAATAATGCAAATCGATTGTGAAATGGTTCAGATATCTGTACCGTACTTTTTTCATATAATTTTATAGATTAAATATAATGATTTATGTAAAATTTTACATTTATCCCGCTAAATTACAATAATCTTATTAAAGTCAGGTGCAAACTGATTTTAATCTTAATTTTCATCAACAATTAAATGGCTCATTTTTTGTGCAAATCGTCAGTCACGGAATTATTATTATTATTTTTCATTTTTGTTGTATTTTTTTTTTGTTTAAATAAGCATTGAAAAATTTAAGTGAATTAAATATAAATTTATAGGAACAAAGAAATCAGTTCATATAATATATAATATAAATTAATTTATGATACAATAAAATGACAAATTGTAATATATAGGATTTGTTACACACTACAGTTTTAAAACTGTGTTCACTACTAAATTAAACAAAAGGGTGAATCTTGTGTAAATTAATTCAACTTAGAATACATTAAAAATTCAATTCAAAAACTTTGGAATCGTGATTTTGGTTTAAATTGATTTAAAATCTAATATATGATAATTTTATGTTTCAGGCTTCTTAAATACTCACATAATATGCCTACAAAACTAATATGTCCAAAATCCAAGGTTAATTACAAATCATCTTTGAACTGACACTAGTCAAGCTGTTATAAATTATCTTTAGAAGATTTAAAAGCGTGAAATATTGTAATAAAACTCTTTTGATTCTCACAAAGAATTCTATAAGGAAACTTGTGTTTCTAAAATAAGGCCAAATCATAGGAAAACTGTCATATGTTCTAATTAATTAAAATAATTATTAAATTTTTAAATCCAATTTTAAAATCATGTATTTGTAGAAAAAGCTTCAGCTTTGCACCATGCCAATTAATATAGTTGATTTTGATATGGTTGTATTTTTTTTTCTATATTCATTTCTAATCTCCCAGTTGTTATTATTACTATATAGAGTATGGCTGAGTATATAGTACATAGACTCGAAAATAATTAGCATATACAGGTCAACATTGCAAATTAACTAAAATAAAACCAAATTCAATAAAATGGTTCGCAAAGGCATAGAGCAAATACTTTATTTTTAACATAAAGAAATTTAAAGTGATTTTATTATCAATTTTTTTCTTATAGCACCAAATCTTACTAACAAACCTATTTTGTTTGAGAAAAACTTATTTTTCAGCATTAGAGTAAAATTTGTTTAGGTGTATTGAATATAGTCGAATATTTTCTGTTGAATGATGCTCAAAAATAGACGCGTATTTCTTCAGTGCTTCAGTCTTCAAACTTCTTCAGTGTTGTGTACTCGACTAAAATGATATGCTTAAAACTGATAGTTGAAGGTAAAAGTAGGTGAAAGTAACGGAAGAAGAGCAAGGGATATACATTGGACAGATCAACTCTTAACTCAACTGCATAAACTTAAAATTTTGCTTTTAAAAACTGACAATTTTGTAAAAAACGTTGATTATCTCGAAAAAATTCGCAGGTAAAGTAATGTTTGGGTAACCCATGTTTTAGTAAGAAAAATAATAACTGAGAGTTGAATATTGTAACAATTTTATTTTTTGGTCAAAATTAGTTAAAATTACTGAAATTAGTTAGGGTTAATGAAATTTTATATGACTTTACATGAAAAACGGCAAGTCTGATATGAAAGTTGTGTATGAAAAAGTTGTAGGGGATGATGTAGCGCATCGATACAATAAAACATTTTTTTTTCGAGATAATCAACGTTTTTTATAAAATTTTCAGTTTTTAAAAGCAAAATTTTAAGTTTATGCAGTTATTATTCAAAAACGGTAAGTCTGATACTCATTCAACATATACCGCTAATTAGGTGTATTAATTCTAAAAAAAGCTATGAAGAAGATGTTGCTCTAGTTTCAATTTCTTCTGAGCTGTAATGGATATTCTTTAGACATGATTTTTCTAATCCGATTTTCTTTAACCTTCTGTAGCCCAGGTAAATTTAAAGATAGACCCCTCTTCTAGAACAATTTTTTTCCTAAAATACTCCAAGAAATCACCCCTTAAAAACTTTTTGCTCTAAACCGGACCACCCTGTATAATATCATTGCTCAATACTCCACCTCATCTGGTACTGTTTGAGATCTACATTTGGGCTCATTTAGCTTCATAGTATCTAAAATTATAATCTCTTTTTTTAATTTTCTCAGTTGTGCAGACGACTTAAATACTTATAATCCTATACCATGCTTATCAGATTGCCTGAACTAAATAAACTATTTTAATTATTGGTTCTTATAACGATCTTGAATTGATCATTTTCAAATATCAAGTTATTTACTTCGTCGGATGAAGCCCAGCTTGGTCAGTTTTTCAAAACTAAAAAATTACCTAACAAAACATTTGTATGTTACCCATGTAAAGCCCACCTTTGAATAAATAAAATAATTGTTTTATTCGTAAGTAATTGACATTGGATATTCCAGCCATAATAAAATGTTTTTAAGTGTATATTTGGAGTTTTGAGGATATTTGAGTTATTATATTGCTGCCATCTTTTATTTATATCAGCTTTTAAACTGTATTATATCTTTCAATTTCGATTTGATTTTTAATTATTAATTTACACATGCTAATTAGCTCAGATGAGTCATTTTTTGTTTCTTTGCTCATTCTCTTATTATATTTTTTTCACTCATTTTTTTCTTGTGAACCAGGATGATTTTGTGATTGCATTAAACAAAAAATCTTTGAATCTTTGTAGAATCTTAAAATTAGATTTATTTACAGAATCCCATAATTTTATTTCGTAACTCCATATTTTTTTATTATGCTTTTATACACTAGTACTCTGCTATGTTAGTGTTTGAGTGTTTCTGTATAAATAAATAAATTTGTTTCAATACAAAGTGGTCTATTCATAATAACAATATACTACAGACTACAGTGTTTCGTAGTAAACATTTCAAATAACATTCGATTACTTTAAATTCACCCTCTCCGCTGTAAGAACTTTACAATTTATCTTAACTGATTCGATCTTCTATGATTAAAGATGTTTTTAGTTATATCTTTTTAAAATCAGAAATATTTTTTAAAAAAATGTATTTTTTTTACAATTGTTTTCTTTTTATTTCAAATGCAAATGTAATTAAATTGTATGGAAATGGAACAAACTAAAACGCACTTCAATTATTTGACACCATTTCGATTTGTTGCAAAATCAATCGAAAATAATGTTTTTCGATCTTTTTTTTTTGTTTTTTTTTTTTGGTTTTGAAGTGTTTTGTTGTAAATATTATCATAAATTGATCTGTTGCTCTAATTATCTATGAATGTATGTAAAATAAATTTGAAATGAATTCAGTTAAAGATGTGGGATCATTTTATTCATTAATTTGAATTTTTGTCTGGTTTTTTCTTTTTTTTTATAAGGGATGGTGAATAAAATCTTAACAGAATATAATATCCAATAAAGTTTTGAATTTACTAAAATCACTCACTTCATCTGTACGTAGATTGACAATTAATCTGCTTTTCTATTCCTTCACTTATTCTGTCAGTCTTTCAGCACTGAAAGTTGAGTATACTATCATATATGGTATAACTGAAAGTTGAGTATACTATCATATATGGTATAGATTGGGCTTAAACATTGATAACAATGATTATAATATCAGTATTGTAGTCATGGACCAACTACTGGCCATTCTAAACAAGGAAGGTATCTTCTGTATCAGCTACGCTGACGATCTAGTCTTTCTAGTCAGAGGCAAATTCGAAAACACAATTGCGGAACGAATGCAATTTTCTATAAGTATAGTGCACAAATGGTGCAAAAACGTGGGTCTGAGTATTAATCCACACAAAATAAACAACATCCTTTTTACATATCGAAGAAAAGTAAACTACCAACCGCCTTCATTGGACGGAGTTGCTATCGAAAACACCTAGGAATAATACTTGACAATAAACTGTCATGGAATCCTCACATAGATTACATAAACAAAAAAGGTAACAGGACCTTTTTTGCATGTCAAAATATGTTTGGAAAAACATGAGGATTATCTCCACAGATGACTGTATGGCTCTACAAGTCTATAATAAGACCTATAATATCTTACGTGACATTTGTATGGTGGCCAAAAATAGAACAGACGAAAGCATGTGCTAAGATTACAAAGATACAAAAAAAAGCATGTCTTGGGGCTACTGGGGCCTGTCGCCTGATTCTGACTTTGACATCAAGGCAATAATAGCGCTCATCAAGGACATAGACCTGCAATTCTGAAATGAAGGGGGAAGTACAACAGATCTTAAGAGGTCGGGGCTACTTAGAACTCCCCAATTTAAAAAAAAAAAAAATATCAGTATTGACCTTGGGTTTTAACAGCAACAATAGAAATAAATGAAGCAAAGTTAACTAGTTGTAACATTTTTCTATTCACCTTATTCGAGATTTCCAACAACAAATATATGGGTCTTCAGTTAAAACTGACTAAAACACTAAGCGTGTAGTCAACTCGAAATTAGTTAATTAATGTAACGTTGAAAAACATTTTCATTTTTGGACCGATTTCAATATTGTTTGAACCGTTTTGCTGGTTTTAATAAATTCACTAAAGGTTATAACCAAATAAAGTCAATTTGAAAAATTTTAAAAATTGATTTTTTTTCGTATTTTTTGCGATGCTAGCATAATTAAAAATGTTAAAATAACAAAAAGTTAAAAATACCCTAAAACCTTCATTTTTGGACCGGTTTCAACATCGTTTTAACTGTTCTGCTGGTTTTAATAAATTCACTAAAGGTTATAACCAAATAAAGTCAATTTGAAAAATTTTAATAATATAAGTATAATTGATAAAACCCAGGTGGTTGATTAGCATACAAAAAAAAAATTATAAATAAATAATATAATTTTCCGAATTTTTTGGGCTTTATTCAGCAGATATTTCGTATTTTGCATTAATTTTAAACCAAAAAAAAAATATTTTTGCCAGCTCTAAAAAACAGTTTTTGTATTCAACAATGGCTACGTAATCAAAAATATTTTCATGAAGAAAAATTTTTTCATTGTTGAAAATAGGTGAATATTTTACTTTTAATTTTATTAAATATGCTTATTATACAGAAACAGTAGTAGAACCTTACAAATGACTTATTGTTATTGCAACAAAATTTATAAATGGAACACACATAACAATAACTATAATTTTTTTGTTTGCAACAAAGTTGCGGCCGGTTTCAACGGATCCCCATCCCGCAAACCATTTTCAACAGTTAAGAATTTTTCTAAAGACAAAGCACTAAACCCTATTCGTATATGAAAAAACTAATTTTTATAATGAAAAATTCGACTTCGAATTATGGTTTTGTCAAATCAGATATAAACAAAAAAAATTTAAAATAGCTATTTATTTTTTTCTATCTTTTAATACAGAGTAAAAGAATTACTCAAATGTCAAAATTATTTTGTCAAATTTGAATTTACATACATATAAGTCATTCACAATATTACGGTCTAGCTTTTTAAATAATATGGAACTTTAATATGAGGATACAAAATGAATGAGGATATATAAATGCAAATTTTTGATAAGAACTTGCGTCAATTTAGTTTTGAAGAAAACAAAATCAAAAGATTTAATTTGCATTTCATTTATTTTTCTACAGATTTCTTAAGGGAAATATCACACATAAGTGAATACCGCATTTTGTATGATTTTGTTTTTTTTTTTGCAGAAACTATTTTAATATAAATTTTTGTCATAAAAAAGGACTACAAAGTTTTTTAACCTAAAAATACATACTTTTATATTATATTTTCTATGAAAAGTTATGATAACTTATAAAAGTTACCAAAAAATATTTTATTTAATTTAATTTTATAAAATTAATTCTTTACCAAAAATTATAAGCAAAATGTACGTATTTTAAGTAGTTCGAAAGCCAAGCAAGACTAATAACTCATGAAACGAACTGCAAAAAATATTTTTTTCCAGATTTTACCATGGGCGTAGGAATTATAATAAAACACATTGCTGATTAATTTTTAAAATACGCGTGTATGGTAAGCATATTGGTAAAATTAAAAGGGAAAATATTCGACTATTTTCGACAATTATACATTGCTGATGCTTCAAAGTCCACTATCAGATATTAAAACAGAAAGAAAAAAAAAGGAAGTTTTAATTACGGCTGAATCAGGTTTAAATTTGCGACTTCTATCGGCAAATAATATAAATATTAGTGTTGCAGTCGATGATCCTATTCTCTATATCTTGTTATATTGTTATTATTCTCTATTGTTGTTATAAAGGCACAACACTAAATCTTAAACGAATATTTTTGTGCATATATCTTTCAGAACTTCAGTTCATATCTGTGTCAATATAGACAGTTCATATTCAGTTCATATTCAGTTCTTATAAGCACATTCAAGGATTAGTATTAGTTAGCAGTTTCCTATTTCTGGAAAAGGGTTCGAATTGATTGAAATTGAAAAAAGTTAGAATTGAAATACAATCAACTAAATTGGCTAATTGGGCGAACATCTACGCTTTCAACGTATAACAAAGTTTTAATGTGCAATCAAATTTTAAAGCCTATTATTTTTATACATTTGTATGAGTTCTTAGTTCTGGGGCTTAGTTTAAATAAATTTGTTAATGCTTTATTCATTACTGTTCTAATCTATTTTAGATGAAAATTTTAACAGTGACTCCAACTGCGTATAATAATACTTAATTCTTGATAGATATGTATAAATAGGAGTTCCGCCAGATCGGATCGTCAATTTGCAAGCAGATTAGTGTCATCTGCATAAACAATAATTTGATATGAATTTATTTTTAGGTATATTCATTATGTATAACAGATAAATGTTTTAAAATCCATATATTGTGTTTATAGAAAACCAACTAAGAATTATTATTATATGAATAATATATATACAAAAACTTCCAGCTACAACTCCACTTTAACTCGTTACGTAATAATTTCAACCAAGAAATTGTTTTTTTTTCTACTCTTCTTTTGGGAATCCATTAAAAAAATAATTAAATAAAATAATTTAAATAATAATGATACCCACGAATTATCAATTAATATTCAAAATTCGTAATAAGAATTAACATAAAATTAATCAATCATTGTGTAGTTGTCTGTTGTAAAACGATGAAGATTACTTACTTTATGGTTATTATCGAGACATTTAAAAAACAAATAATAACCTACAAAATAGTAATAATGATTTTGAATTAAAAATTTAAATATCTGTTGGTGTTTAATGATAATAAATTTATTGCATAAAATAAAAATAAAAGTGTTTTTTAGGCTTTTAAAATTTACAATATAATCATTTCAAGGACTTTTACTCAACGGAAAATTTTGTAAAATTCCATATAGAGTGACTGAAAAATAACTTTCAAATTAGTAATTTACCTAAAAGTATGCAACATAATTTTACAAATTTTGATTACAAATTTTTTTCAATAAAATTTATAAAATTTAAATTAGAAATCATGGCTATAAAATTTTTGTATATATAATTTATACAAATTCCAGAATTGTATGGTAAAACAATATGGTAGTTAAAATAGGATAAAATTAAATAAAAGTTTGTTACATCGATTTGTGGATGTATAAATTAAATGTGTTTTGTTTCTGGGAATTTCGCAACTTTATTTTTTTTTTTTTTTTAAGAAAAGGGAAACATTCCGTTAAGCACATTCATACATAAAAATGTAATTCCGATTAGTTGGATAGATTAGGTAGATAGATAGTTCGTTTATTTCCAAAATTTGTTAATACATAATTTATAATGACAGAGTCTTCTTATATTTAAGTTAGAGTTTAGATTATTAGTATCTTAACAGCTGCGAGTTTTATTTTATTTTAATTTTTATTTTGCATTACATTTGTTGTTTGATTAACAATTTATTTTAATTGATACAAGGAAAAATGGTGGAAAATTACAAAAACCTTGTGACTACTTGTACATATTTTTAAAAATCTTACTTAAAAACTTATGACTAGACTTAAACTAGTTTATAGCTAAACAAAGACATCGAAAAAAAATAGATAAAAAAGAAATGATTGAAGCAAACAATCACAATTTAATTACATTTAGTAATTATCGACCAATTGCCTAATTAAAATGTTTTCGGAGCTGGAGCAGTTTGCAATAAATTTGTTAGCTCAAACAATAATTTTGTCTGTTATCTTCGTACTTTTGGATTTTAAATGGATATCTAATGTGGTGGGTAGATTACATATTTAATAGAACAATTGAGATGTTATTTGGTTCCACATTTCAATAAATTTGACAACAACTGGTTTTAATTGTCAGTTTTGTATTAGCTAGGAATTTCTAAGCCCCCCTTTAATATACCATGTTTTTTTTCTTTTTTATGTTCTTGAGAGTAACTTAGGTAGAATTATCTTTTCGTTCTTAATTACCTTTTCGAACATTTATTTAAAGGATACTGGACCAGGTTGAAAACCCCATTAAGGTTTTCTTTGCTTCATCAGGAATAGAACCTGAAGAGTCAGGTTAAAAGGTAGGCACTCTACCTACTGCGTCACCCAGCGTTCTTCAATGCGGTACATAAGCACTAAAGGTAAAATGTTCTGATACTTTGACTGGTTATATAAAAACAAATTTTGTACGGGTTAGATAGAGTGTGAATGTATTGGTTGGGTTAACTTTTTTCTATAACAGTAAATATTTTTAAAATATGTATATTTTTTTTAAAAAATAGTTTACAAAGAAATAAATACGAGACTCACAGAAAATTTCTCATCAAAACCAAGAACAATTCAATTTTCTAATAAAATTAAATTAAAAATTCTAACTAATTATATTTAATTAGCGTAAAACTTTTTCAAATAAAAAATTTAAAAAAAAATCTAATAAAATAAATTGAAAAATTAAATTTATTAACCAAGTCAGTCTATAAAATTAAATGAGATGTTACACATAATTTCAATATTTTTAATTAAAAACGCAAATCTTTACGTCATTTCCTTTAAAAATGTCCACATATCATCTCAAACTAATTTTTTGTTTTCGTTGTTCTTTTTTTTCTTGTAAATAAATAAAACAAAAATATCCTTGGATATCCTTCAAAATTATATGAATGATTTTTCTTTTCTTATATTGGAAAAAATAAATTTTTCAAAGGATGATTACAAAACTATTTTTTTTTTGTATTTTTGACTTTGTTTTGTTTTTTTTTTTGTTTTTATTTTTTATTTTGTGTCTTCATTTTTATTCTGATCTCATATAAATTTACTTCCAATAAAATCAAATTCATTACAGCTCATAACTTATAATTCATATCCTTGATTAAAATTCTTGAAATGTAATTATTTCTATAACAATAAATAGAAGAGAGAAAAACCTGATGAATGTTTTAATAATTGTAAGGAATGAATAAGAAATTCGATAACAATGGACAAAAAGAAATATCCATACATACTAAAATTGTAGTGTTCATATTGTATATAAAGTTATATGATCTTGTTTGGTGTTGAAAGTAGAGCATTTCTTTCGATAATATTTCAGAAAAAAATTTAATAGTTTTAGAGGTAGTTGCAAATTTTTAATTTTGAAAATTTTAATTTTTAAAATCAGTAGGACTCAATAAAATTCGTAGGATTTTTATGTATAATACTACTGAAGTCCTAGTTTGAGTTTATTTATTTATTTATTTATTTCGTTTATTCAGCTTCCTACAAGACGATTAGTCTTTTAAGCATGTAACTAAAAGTCATATTTTTTTAAACTAACAAAACTAAATAATTTTAAAAAAGATAAAAAGAATATAATATAAGAATATATAAAAATATAAAGTACTTAAGCTATAACTAGATTAAATTACTAAATTAATAAAAATAAAACGTACGTAGAGATGCAAAAATAAAGTAATCAATGCTATATACAAAAATTTACATGGGTACTTAATAGTTAATAGATAGTATATGCATACCAATATTATGCCTGTTGAACTGAAATACATTTACATGCCTCTACTACTCATGATTTCTAAAATATTCTCTGCTGAGGTCCGTAGACATGTTAATGTTATTAACGCACAAAATAAAGTTCGGCATGGAATTCCAAAGAATAGTAGTTCTGACAAAATAAGATAGGTTATTAAAGTTAGTTGATTTTCACATTAAAAAATTAACAAATTAAAACAATAAATAAAAACAATTTTTTTTTTATTGACAACCGCTGGGTTATTTTATAGTACAATACAATCTTATTACATATCTGAATGAACAAGATTTACAATGTGAAAGGCAGACTTGTTTGAGTTTACAGGAACTAATATTGTTGTTCAACTACATTTTTAGTGTATCCCAGTATATATTTTTAACCTTCATCTAATCTGTTTATGAGCTCAATTGTCTTGAAATTTTTTCATGTTTAATATTTCATAATAAATTTTCATCACAACATTAGAGTTAACTTCATACGAAATAGTTACATATTAATTATTAGGTATGTGCAGTATTGTAAAATTAAATCGAATATAAATTATTGGTTTTTTACAAGTAAAGGTTAGAATTATTATACTAGCCCTGAAAGCTAGATAAAAAATAATAATAATTATTAGAATTATTATTGAGTACAAATTTTTGTTGCTTGTCACGAAGTTCACAAAATTTAGTTAAAATCTAAACTGCTTTGGTATACCTATGTGAAATATCTGTTTAAAATTATTCTCTTCTGACCGTCATAGTTGAAACAGGAGGGGCACTGTTGTTGTTTAATAAGGTTTGTTTAATAATTTTTACTATAGATTTTAATACAATTAATTGTGTCAGTAATAGCATGTAGAAGATACAAGTAATTTTCATTTTTATATTGTGAAATTAACAAGAGTCTTTTAATTTTTAAAAATGTTTATAAAATTTCACCAAGAGTGTACAAGTGAAAGCATAAAAGCAAATTTAGTGTAGCATACTCCAAAGTAGCCAAATCCAATTTTTTTTCAATTTGCTTAAGAGTTTCACAGGCAGCCTAGGATCAATCTGATTCAATATATATCCCAACAGATACTGATGCAAATAAATCGGAAAGGCAACATTTGACGCTGATATGGCTCTAATAGTATGTTGACAAGCATAGCACAACTTGTATACAGCACAACATCTGACCCTCTATGAAGAATGGCAAATCGTAAAGGTGAGTTTAATTACCTGGGCAGCATCATATCTGAGGTGATATCTGAGATAATGATAGCATCATCGAGAAAGAAGTGTTGATTTGTATATTGAAGCCCTTATTAGCCCGTACTGCATTCGTTAATGCTTTCAAAAATATGACAGGCAAACAACAAATCTCGTGCTATCTAAAAAAAATATCTTCAATTCAAGTGTAAAATCTGGTCTCTTGAACACCTGTGAAACGTGGAAAGCTTCAGTCAACATCACCAGGAAACTCCAAGATAATACCAATATATGTCACCGGTGCATCTTAAGCAGTCGTTGGCCCCAAACCATTTCAGACATGAATGTTGTGACAAAAAAGGGATAAAAAACCAATAGACGTGGAAATCCGACAGAAGAAATGACATTGTATTGACCCTACCCTAAGTAAACCTGATCTAAGACAATTATGGAGAACAACAGTCTTAGTAGAACCACGTATCCAACAAAAAACGTAACCGCAATTGAAGAGGTTAGCGCAGATAGGAGACGATGGAAAATTTTATTTTCACCGTATGCCCCACGGATAGAGTTACAGGACAGTGATGATAAAAAAATTCTAAACAAGCCAAAAGAAGTTCGTCAGAACCATTACAAGGTGAAAACAATAACTGACCATTATCTGATCTGATATGAAGCTGACAAAAAACAGTAATACCGATCGAAATTAAACGAATTAAAAAGAAAACAATAACCTCATAGACTACATTTAGAAATTCTCATAACCATAAATTATATTTAAAAAATTTTTAAAAGTTTTCTAGCAAGTCACATAATATCATTTTAACACGACATACTTAACAGAGTGGTGTAGTTTCAATAGTATTATTAAAAATATTTTTATTTTATTTTCTAGATTATTATTTGATCTGAACATTTAATTGTAGGTTTATACATTAAAGTATCCTAGAGTGTCCTGAATTAAAAAAAAAAAAAAAAAAACAGAAAACAATGTATAGGTCAATAATGTATTGTATAGGCATACACGAGTATATGTACATTCAACTTTTGATTGTAATAATTTGAATTTTGTTATTATTGTTTTTGTTTAATTTTTTGTATAGGAATTTTCATAGGATTTACTAAAACTTTCGCTACTTTGTTTAGATTTTATATTTTTGATGCCCAAAAAAAAATACAAAAACAAAAACAATAAAAAAAATAAAAAACAAAAATTCTTGTTTCAAATTCGGCGCCAGAATTTGTGGCGTCTTTATTTTTGTGTATTTCTAAAAAAAAATTTTTTTTTACTTTTCTGTTTTTCTTTTTATTATTGTTTTTGTTTTTTAAATAAAATATTCTTTTTCATAAAGAATGAATACAAATTCCTTCTGTATGCATTTTCAACTTTAGTCCACTAACAATATTAAAATATTCTGTGGGACAATTCTGTGATTTGTGATTGTGATACCAATAACGGAAGTATGACGTTTGTATAAATATATGATAACAACAGTTGTGCTACTTTGTGGCATTTTCTTATGCAAGTAAAAATAAGTTATTTGTTTCTATTTTTTTCTTCTCTTCTTTTTCTAAAGTATGAAGGCTGTTAGAATTTTTCTTTCTTATCCTAGAAAAAAAAAAATTATTTGAAAAAGTGCAATGAAATGACCTTTAACTATTAAGTCTTAAATAAAGTGCTGTGTGGTTTTGAAGTAGAGTATAATAATATCCTTTTTAAAGGAAAGGAAATAAAAAAAAAAACAAAAGTGAAATAAGATACTTTACTAGAAACACATTTTATACTCATTTTTTTTTACTGAAATTTTCACCGAATAAAATTTTTACCACTGGCTTACTTTCTTCGATGATGACGTTAAAATGTTTTAATAATTTAATTTTTTATTTTATACGCTTCTTCGTATAGGGTGTTTTGTACATACAGGTAAGATACAGGTAAGATATAATATTTTTCAGGTGATTTTCCGTAGGACAAGTTGTGCCTTATTATTGTTTGTTCTAGCTTGCAAGATTTAGATTCAATTGTTTGAACGGTAGGCTATTTCGTTTTTGATTCCTTGCAGCATATTATTTTGAAGTTAAGCTTTGCGCTTGATTACAACGTAGGTTGATCGGAAGTGTTGCTGCTGCAACCTACGTGTTGTGATTATCTTTATTGTTGCAACTTAAGCTAGAGTCCCTAAGGATGGAAAAATAATAACAAAAAAAAAATATCTTAAAGCCTTACAATTTTCCAATCCCACATATTGCTTATTAAAGCACTTCTAACCCACCCCAATATTTTATCTGGAATAAAATATAGTTAACTGGCCTACAGATTTTTTTTTTTTAAATCATTTTAATTTTTTGAATTTTTTTAATTTTTTGCAACATTTTTTGGATTAGTTTTTAGGTACTATAAGAATTTAAATTTTAAGTAATTGAAATCCGATTTTAATTTTATTTTGTAGTACATAAGATAACTCTTAACACGCAATGAATTGTAACAAATTTTTCTATTTTTCTTTTTAATTGTAAAATTGTCTATAAAAAAGGCCCACATCCTGAAAGGTAAAAGGACCTGAAGTAAGATTTATCCGCACTGAATGTGAATCCGCACAGTGAATCAAGTTTGCTTTCGTCGCAGAATGAAATAGCTTCTTTATTCTGTATTCAATGTATTGCACCTAAATCTGAAGAACAACACATTTTTAAGCCAAGATTCGATATTTCAGGCTACGGTGGTACGTATTTAAAAATTTTATTTTATTTACTACTACAATGCATATTTATGATTGCATGGGCTACAATCAGCTTTCTAGATTCACCTGCAAAAAATATAATAGTTGTATAAACACCCTGATCTCAAATTACCGCATCCACAATTGGGGTTATTACCACACTATTTAATTACGTTTTGGACATTCTTCAGTGATATTCAGGGTAGCATGTATTATTTGAGGAATGCTGTACCACAATGGCGAAGTCCATTATGTGGGAGGTCCTCACATTCACGGAGGATCAATCGATTTTTCCTTCATTTCACATATTTAGTACAAGTTGCTACCGGTAAATTCGATTCTATGTAGATGATTCTTTACCAAATAGTGGCCAGTCCCAGTCATGATATTCCCAGTCATGATACGCATCTATCTATTTCCCATTGAAACTAAGAACAACTTTAGTTTTCTTGTTTTAGATTTAAATGAAGGCAAATTTATTAAACTTTTATAAAAATGTGTATTCGACATCATAGCTTTTGTATTTTATAAGTTAGATTGTCCTGTTTCTTATTGTTACTGAAGTTTTTTTTTTCACAATTTTCAAATTTAAAAGCTTGCAATTTGTGAAGTCCAAAATCTATGATATTAAAGGTACACTTTTTTTTAAAAGCCTAATCAATTCGGAATTAATTAAGTCTATTAAACTGATTGTATATTTTGTTGAACAGTCATACACATATTAAAGTTAAAGTGGATCAATATATACCACAACCAATAATATCGAGTTTGAACTTAAAAATATTTGTTTTTAAGATTAAGGTAAAATATTTTAGATGATGACTAGTTAGGCTATTTCTTTCTTTGCAAAAATCAAACTTTGCTTAGTGTGGCTTCACTTACCTACCTATAAAACAAATAATATAGTGGTGCACAAGCACCCTGTATTATATATTTTAAATTAATCATAGTCTTCTTTGGGAATTGGATATAAGTATAAAGAGAAGAAAGAAAAACAATTTTAAGGATATTGATTGAACGTTGTTTAATTGTAACTAAAGTTGTATAGATTCTTTTGTTTTAAACAGAGATTAAAACTTTTACGTACTGGATTTGTAAACTATGTATTTAATATCAGGATTGATGGACGGTTTGAAATGAGTCCAGTTTTTGTTTAATCACTTAAGTTAGGTAGAGTAACTTAAAAAATTAAATAAAAAAAAATTAAAATTACTGGCTTATAACTCATTAAATGTGGAAAATTACTGCTATTGTTAGGAACTAGGCCTTCTTAAATAGAATGGCTTCATTTTATTTAATTTGCTTTGTATTTTCATTTTTGTATCAGATTTGACATTAGCTTAAGCCATTTCTTAATGTTATTTTAATTTTGCTATTTACTAATTATTTTCAACCGTATTTATTGATTTACAATAATGTCACATACACCCATAGACGTGTCGTATCAAAATATTACGAAAGTGATATATTTCTATTCTGTTAAACGCAAACGTGACAATTTTAAATTGACATGATGATAAAAAGAAATTGCCAGTTCTACCAACATAATGAAATTTGATATCACTCGTTTTAGAGCGTAATATATGCAAATATATATTCGCAGCTGGTTTCATTTTTCATCGCAAAAGTGATGCGTTTAAAAAAATATAGGTTAATATTAGATTAATATATTAAAAAAAATCAAAGCTATATTTAATTTCGTAGAAATTATCTAAAGGCTCTGACAAGATAAGTTTATTAAAATTTGACATTTTTAAAAATGGATTTTTGTGTAATCAAAATACCTAACAGGTTAACTTATGGCACTTGATGTCATTGAAAATACAATAAAAAATATTTCTGAAACCCCAATTCCTAAACAAATCAATGCTGCTGTAAAGTTGTTACATAACCTTCCGAATGGTTACATTGGGCAAAGCCGAAGTAAAGTTATATGTTGACACTTTTGCCATAACATTATAAATGTCAATATTGATGTTAATGCTATGCTTGCTTGATGAACGTTGAAATATTTTTAAAGTTTTTCAACCAATGTCTGATATTTTTTAATAGAGACTTTTATTTCTTCTACCGCATCTATTTTTATCCTGAGTAAAATTATCTTGGAAAGATGATGGATGACGCATCAAATGAGGTACACTACTTTTCTGTATTTTTGATTTGGCTTGATATTATGTTTAAAAAAATACTCATTAAAATATTAGGATTAACTCTCTAAGCCTTTGCTTCTTAAATGTTCTGATGATAAATAAACCAGTCAACTAATATACCAAAAGTACAGGATATTGGAATGGTAACATTAGACCTGGAAATTGTTCTTATGGTTTGTCAACGGTATTTTAAAATCCAACTTTACCTCGAAACTGAAACATCAAAATAAATGGGTCGAAATCCACACATATCACGTTTACTTTTCTGTTTGTTATACCAATTTACTATTAAAACATGTTTTTAGGTAAACATTAGTAAAGAAAACTAAACTGGTCTACACATTGGGCTAGTTAAAGAAAACAAGTTGCCTGTAAATTTGAATGCTTTTATGTACTGACTACTTAACAAGATAGATACAGTTGTTTTTAGAAAATACTAAAACAGTATCTTGTTACACAAAATAGTTCTAAGCAAATGCAATCCAACTATTGAGGTTAAAACAAATGTTAACAGATATTCCAAAATAATATGTTGAAGGCAATCGCAAATACTCATTGGTATTTACCAAATTTAATTCTTGAACGCAATTTGAATTTCTCACCAGTCGCAAGTCGCACACTCAAATCTATACAGACCCAGAATCCAATTCATCCGTTTTTTTCTGTAATTTCTTATTTATAATATTATAAATTATAATAAACGAATAGTATACTGCGCATGGTGAAACCACATAATCAACCAACTTATCCCTTAAATTTTTTACCTTTAATGGAGTCAAACAGTAACTATAACTCATAAAGAATGAAAGCGACTGGAATTTATACAGATCAGATCAGTACAGATAATTGTTTGATTTGTCAGACATAAAAATGTCAACGATAAGACTTAAAAAAATATAGTAACAACAATTTTTTTCGGGCACTGCCGACAAAATTTTTGAAATTATATTTTTCCTAACAGGATTTACGAAACAAGACTTAAAAGAGAGTAAAAAACTTTTGAAATACTTAGTTTATTATAAAAAGGTTGTGGCAGACATAGTAATCCGTCGTTGCTACAACACCAGGTTACGTGAGTTAGGTCTAAGAGGCTCATAGCGTTCATCCGAAACACGAACTTCGCAATTCACTATTACCTGAGGAAAGTAAATAGAATTGATATATTGTATTTCAAAATCGTTTAAAAGTAAGTATGTAGTGGTGAAATCACTATAGAAATTAAATCAATATTTTTATTTAATGTACGTATAGGACATAGATATATAAGTTTTGAATAAATGTAGAATGAATGAATGAAAAGTGAACATTTTGTTATATATAAAACTTGAGAGTATAAAAATTTTTTTTAAATTTATGAAATTTTCTGATTATGAATGAAATCAAGCGACCCACAGATATAATATATTGCCAAATTATTTTTTATATTCGCCTACAGCCATTATACAATATTATTACTCAATAATTTAGTTACAGTAAAATAATTGAGTTTGTAGCAAGATAAAATTCAAGTTGAGATGAATGAAAATGATGCAATATTAGAAATATTGTTCAATAAAAATCCCAAAAATTGAATGATTGTGCAACCTATCAATATTATACATAAACCATCAGTTTTATTGTGCAATGTCAAATATTTTATAATATTATTGACATTATTAATGATCTGAATGTTAATTCGTATTTATTAAAAAAATTTATTACACTCAGTTACTTAATTAATAATTTTGAATTAGAATGTGTAGATCTAATCAGAGACCTTAAGGAATTACCTAAGGTACTGAATTATCATTTCACAGGCTTTTTCTATGCTTGATTTCATATAATGTAACTCTTCCGATTCTTATACATTTGAAGCTTTATATAGATACTTCTTTGGAGGCATTAATAAAATCTTCAAATTTCAGATTGTCGAATAAACCAGACTGAAACATAGAAAAATAAATCTGACCCATGCTGAGCCGAACAGCATGGTTTTAGCACGCATTACGACAATAGTAGAGGTCATTACGGGTCATTGTCTTATGGCAAACATGCCAGAAAACTTGAACTATCCTTAAATTATTTTAGAATATGAGAGGATGAAAATTTGCAAAATTTCGTTCTTTAGCTCAAGAAAAAAGCCCTGAGGGACCTTAACTTAACCTTGAAAATCCCAGACTTCCATCGCTTTTTAAAAAAACGTAAACTGATGCCAGTAGGTTTATGGGAGGAAATCTAAATGTGTTGAATACAAGCACTACTTGCCTATCTACCTATCTATGAATTGCACCAGAAAATTAAAAAAAATTTGATTATAAATTAAAATAAAACCTGCTGTTCATGATAGTTTCGTTTGAATGCATCGATATTTTGGATGCAACATATTACATTCCAATATGAAATGGATTAGAGAGAAGAAACACAAGTCGATCTAAGATAGAATAACTATAATATAATAAAGAGATATGTTTGATAGATTATATTGCTAGATTATCAAGGGACAACAGTATTTATTTAATTTTTTTATTTCTTACTATTAGTATGTATACATAAGAGGATGAGTTTTTATAAATGTATACATATACAATGATGATATGTAAATATTGTTAATTTAATTACCTACAACTAAATCATTTCAATTGGTTACAAATCATTTGAATAAGACAAAATTATTTAAACTTAAAAAAAAAACTAAATACATTTATTATATGAGAAATAAAAGAAAAAGGAAATTAAAAACAAAACAAAAATGAATATATTAGATTTAAATAAATTGAATTCAAATAATACAATAAGTTAGATATTGACCTAGATCCTACGTTCATTACTCCTTCAACTATAAAAATTAAAAACAATAAATTATTATTAATAGTATTTTGATATTTACAACGATTTTTGTTCAAAATATTCCCAAAATAGCTATCTTAATCTGCTAAGAGGTTGTTCACAACTAATAGCATTTGCCAATGAATTCCATAATATTGCAACTCTGATAAACAATGATAGGTCTAAGTATACTATTATAACGTGAAACAATTAAATCAAATATCAATTTATTGTGTAGGTAGACAGGTGCTGTTTTCGAAATGACTTTCTTCTTGTAGAGTATATATATTTGAGCTTCAAGAAATTTGTGAACGAACAGCCAACTATCAATTTAGATACATCACTAATTCTAATCATATCTACGACGATTGGTGGATTAAAAACAACATTTAATCTGGAAAACTCACAAGCACTCATACCCGCGTAGACAGCGTAGCAATACGTACAAAATGGCATTTTTTTTCCCTTACTCCTCTTGAGAGCATAGGTCTTCCACTTGACATTTCCATCGTACTCGATTTCTAGCTGCTAATTTAACTTGTTCCCACGTTATGTTTGTCTTTACAAGCTCTTGTTTTATGGTCCTCCGCCAGGTGTTCTTTGGGCGACGGGTCTTCTTGTGCCTTGTTCATTCGCGCGATATTGTTTGATGGTTTTTGAGAGTATGGCCTATCCATCTTCATTTCCTTCTCCTAATTTGTTTCGATATGGGTTCTTCGCCGGTTAGTATCTTGAGGTCCTTGTTGCTTATTGTGTTTGTCCAGAATATTCGACAAATTATCCTTAGACATTTATGAATGAATACTTGTAACTTCTGGTCGATAATTTCTGATGTTAACCAAGTTTCACTGCCGCATGTCAGGATTGAATTTACACAAGACCGGAATATTCTAAGTTTAGTTGCTCTGAATATTTGGCTGCTCCTCCATATCGGTTGCAATATTCCAAATACTATTGTTGCTATTATACTTCCCAAGTAGCAGAAATTGTTCACAAATTCGATTTGTTCTTCTTTCAACCTTAGATGTTCCGTGGTTGTTTTATTTATTCTCATAGCTTTCGTTTTTTGTAGGTTGACTCACGTCCTTGTTTGACTCACAAAATGGCATAATTAATGATAAAAATAGTTTTTTCTTTCACCATTCACTCATATGATACGAAAACTTCCAAGGTTTTTTGAAGCCGTGAAAAAAACACACCTAGAGATATGACTTATGTGATCATTCCACGTAAACCCTTTGTTAAATGCAATATCAAGACACTTAGATTTATTTGTATACTCAATCTTGTGTTGTTACTTCAATTTAATTTTAGACAAAAGTGTGATAAATGTTGTGTGGTGTGTTTCGGACATACAGAATCATGGATTGCGGTTTAGTTTGTTTCAATTTTAATCCATTCTCTTTAGCCCAAAAAGCCACGGCAAAGTGATTACACATTTTGCCATTCTTCGAAGATTGTCACTCATTTCTTGAAGAGGAGTCAGGACTTTTAAAGACTTTTTAAGACTATAAAAGTTTTTTAAGATTTAAAAGTGCAATGCCTATGAAGATAATTAAAATAGTGCTTCTGACTTGACACTTTTAAAATGTTTATAAAAAACAAAACACAAAATAAATACCAAATAAATTAATATTTGATTTAAAAAAAATTTTTTTTTGTAATATCAAGCTGCAACGAAACATCAGTAGTTAACCATCAGTCCATCACCACTAATTTTTTAATAGTAAAAAAATTAAATGTTTAGATTTCTTTGTTATAGTTCGCAATGTAGTTTTAGTCTCATTTATGTTTTTAAATGCAAAATAATTTTTAATCTTGTTGACTGATTTTCATACTATCTCTACCTCTATCGTATTTTCTACTAATGGTTTTCTTCAGAATTATGCGAATAGAATAAAACTATTTTGTTCCAGAGAAAATTTATGGAATTAAAGAAAAAAAATCAAAGTCATTTTTATTCTTTTTTGATAAATGATTCAATGGGCGAAAGTAATTTATCTTTAAGTAGTTTTTTTCTTCAATCAAATTAAATCTAAAATTAATTAAATGTAATAAATTTAATTAATTTTGCACTTTTACTACATTCCAGTCTGAACTGAAACTATTAGAAATTGATTTTGTAATATTTTTATGATAATTTTGAAATCAAAATTTCATTTTATAGGTTATCGACTCGGTCAATAAGGCATGTCTTGTAAATTAATAATAATGACTGTATTGAAAAGAAAACCAAAATAATTAAAGATCAATCGTTTTTATATTAGTTCGTATTTTTTCACTAGACTAATCAATTTAGGTATTTAGTTTGGACAATTAATTTATAAGCAAAAAGACTTGGTAACTACTTCTACTTAATAGAAAAAAATTCAAAAAATAGTAAAGGGTATAGCAAGTTTTCTTTTTTATTTTACAAATATTTTGATTGTGTAAAGTGTATTTCGTAGTACTAGCACTCAATGGTGCAGCCACATACTTAATTAATTTCAAATATTTCTCTCTATTAGTGTCAAACAGTGAGGGGTGAATAAAAGACTATGGAATTTGCACAGATCACAAATGTCTGATTTCATGTAAAACGACAAGATTTAAAATAAATATAACAACTTTTTTTTTTGTTCAGGACTGCCAACTTCAAATTTCAGCCCAATTTGTTGTGCCTTATTTTCTTAATTTTCTAGAACAAGTCTTAAAAAAAATATAATAAAAAAGTATAAGAAAACTTCAGAGAAATTTAATTAGTTTAAAAAACGGGTAAAAAAGCAGAGCAATCTATCCTTGCCACAACACTAGGCCGCGTGTAGATCCATAGCTTTCCCCTGCAAGATGAACTGATCCATTAACTATTATCTGAGGAAATTCGTAGTTGTGGCAAATCTGTGGATTAGATTTAAGATTTAAAATACATTTATTTTCTTAAATATAAAATTTTTTACAAACTACATCAAATTAAAATTGAATATTATCAAAACATAAAGCTCTTAAATCTAATAAACTAATATAATAAAGTCAATAAAATTAATAAAAGTAAAAAAAACTATAGTTTATTAGAATAGTTAATAGGAACAAAAATAATAATATAAAATTCAATAAGAATTAATTTAGTAAAAATAACAAAACTTTATATATGTAAGAAAATAAGTAGGATCATTCGAATATATTTCAAAGAATACGTGTTGAATGAAACAAACATAAATGAAAAAAAAATATAAATATAAATGTTTTAGCGGGATACTAAAATCATAAGTAATTTCAAATTAAGATTAGACAAAATAATTAAAAAAAAAATAGAATTAAAAATAAAATTATAATAATTATAAAAATTAAAAATAAAATTAAAAATAGTGTAAACAATGTATCAAAAAATGTAAAGAAAAAAGAAATAACAAATAAAAAATGTATGAAAAGCTTAATATTGAAGTAAAAAATTTACAAGTATATAAGTTCAAGCAAAATTAAAGAATATAATATAATTAAAGTATGAAGAGAAAACCACATTTAATTATAATACATACACAAAACACTTATTTAATACAAATTTCCACCATCAAATAGTGATTCAATTTGAGAGTGATCGAACTGAAATAACCAGATTTTCAACTGTCTAAGAAATGAGTAAAAATTACGTTCACTTCTGATGTGAATTGGTAGTCTATTAAAAATTCGTGGTGCCATATTAACAAAGCAATGCGCAAATTGAGTTGTTTTGGCCATTGGAACAGCAACATAATTCAAATAATTAATACGTAGGTTGTAAGTTGGCGTTAACCTTTGATCGAGGTAACCAGATCTAATGAAAAAAATTTTCATAGTTTTGTAGATATAGAGATGTCTGAGTGGCAAAATATAGACTCTTTTGAAAAGTGGGAAACTAGATGATAGACGATTAACATTAAGCATGGTTCTTAAGTAATGTTTTTGGGCTAGGAGAAGTGGGCGAATTCTGTTATTGTAAGAACCACCCCAGCAAGCTAAACCATAATTCAACTTGGAATTGAAAAAGGCGTAGTAAAATATATTTAAAATTTCCAACGTACTACATTTTCTCAAATGGTAGCCGTAACGAACAATTTTATTTAAATATTTTTTTAAATTATGAGTATGTTCAGACCAATTTAATTTATTATCCAATATAATTCCTAGGTATTTGAAAGAGCTAACATTTTCAATATAAAAACAGCCATTATCGCAGAGGACAGAATCAAAGTATGACATGTTTGAGGTTGGAGAAACAAATACAGGAAAACGTTTACAAACCGGCGAGTGATAAGATAAATCGCTAATTTCATTACTATTACAAGAAGTTTTGAAAAACATTAACTTAGTCTTAGGGATTATAGTTAAATGATGAACAAAAAACCAGAATAAGCTGCAAATCGTAGTTAATTTTAATTACAACATCCATCAAATTAGAACCACTATAAGAAAAAGCAGTGTCATCTGCAAAAGGAGTCGACAGCCCATTATAATTTTGATTTAAAAGAGAGTTAATATAAATAAGAAATAATATCGGCCCCAACACTGAACCTTGGGGAACACCTTTGTAAATGAAAATCATTTCACTAACTTTAGATTCAACTCTGACTTTTTGCTTTCTATCTCTTAGATACGACTCAAACCATTTGAGAATAAAGCTTCGGAAACCAGCATTATACATTTTCTTTAATAGTAAGTTGTGAGATACTGTATCAAATGCCTTTGTGATATCAATGAAAAGAGCAGCACAACTACTATTCTTATTCAGACTGTTATAAATTTCATTAGTAAATTTTAGCAAGGCATCTTCTGTGCTCCTATTCTTCAAAAAGCCAAATTGACTAGTACTAAAAAAATTTGTTTTAAATAAAAAATGAACTAATCTAAATTTAACAGCCTTTTCGAAAATTTTTGAAAAAGGTGATAGAAGTGAAATGGGACGGTAATTGTTGAGTTCAAACGGACTACCTTTCTTAAAAAGAGGAATTACTTCTGCTAGTTTGAGGTCCTCAGGAAAAACTCCTTTAAAGATACTGAAATTAAAAATATAAGACAAAACATCTACAATCTGAGAAACTATTTCTTTTAAAACATTATTTGAAAGAAACTTAGAATTAGAATTTTTTAAACTTAAAATTATTTTGTAGATTTCAGAAGATGTACATGGGTACAAAATATGCTTGATGCTCTTCTTAATGTTAAGATCTTCACATATTCTACAGTTATAATTTATAATAACTATCAGATGTTTTGTATATTTGTTGTGTATCTTATTTTGTTTTTTTTTTTAATAATTAGCCGGTCTTCCCTTCATCGAGTTTCTTCTGGAAGTCTTACTGGAGGACCCTCGCTCGGGCTAATCAAAATTCACTTCTCAATATTTTATAAGAGACTAAATAAATATTAAAACTCTAGGTATGTTACACAATTTTTTTTAAATATCTTAATCGATTTCGGTTATTTCACCATCATCAGAAGACTGTCTCAGTAACCGAAATCGATTAAGATATTTAATAAAATTATGAAACATACCTAGAGTTTTATTATTTATCTAATTTTAACAATGCTTCACCTAGAGCCTACAGCATATTCTATAAATTATACTTTATAAGACTCTTTAAAAGTTATACGGATAATTGCATCAGCTGAGCTAACGTGGTTGAAGATCTCATCTCTAACAAAGCCCATTCCCTATCTAGTTTGTCTGTATGCTAGATGGTTCAGGAACGCAGCAGCATTTTAAATTTATACATTCTACTGAAATCATTGAGTAATCAAAATCTAAATTTACTTACTAAGAGCAGTTAGGTATAAAAGAAGTGTAAAGGCCGGTTTACTTTCACTCCATCTATTTACCCTATTCATAATCCGTAATGTTTTCAAGTTTACCTAGTCTTAACTTTTTCTATATTTTTTCGATATTTCTTTTTCGTTAGGAGCTAAGTCTGTTCAACGTATATTAGAGATCAGGTTTGCTTTTCCTCTCTTGTTTCTAACTTAAATTATTAGATTTTTACCAACTGCCTATCAGTGTACCCAAAATATATCATAAAGGACTAATAATTTTTTTTAGGCGTCTGCATTTCAAATTCAGATAATTTAATATTGGAATGTTCGTATGATATTCGGTCCACGAAATTGTTATTATTCTCCTATATACCAGTATCATGAACTCTTCTATTATTCTCCAATCTGTCTGTTTTATTGCCAATATTTCTTCAGCACATGTAATTATTTGGAATATAAAAGCGTTCAGTTGCTATAATTTATATTTTTATTACTCTTTACTATCACAATATATCCATAATATTCCGAATTTAGTCGAATTATAATATCAATTTCACAGCCTAGGCTATTGTCAGTATTTCACCATATTACATTTCCTTTTTTTCATCCTAGATCGTCGTTATATCCATATCATTTCTTCTTTATATTCGTAGCTCGGTCTAATGGTGATACCAATTCCCCAAAACTGGCTATTCTCAGTACTACCCCATCACAAAGCTATCATACTAGATCAACTGAGATTGCCAATTTGATATACATTTATCATAAATGGTATTAGAATGAACATTAGAAATTTGATAATATGTCAAACTGTCTTTTATTCTTTTAAAACATTTCCCTAGTACCTGCTGACTTTCAAATTTATTTTCAATGAACTTCTAAAAAGTTGTACTTCCAAGAGTAGGCTCTTCAGTATTCATAAAATAATTAATTTAACATTATTCCATTTTTTAAAACGTAATTGTAAGTTCAGAATATCTTCTTGCTCACTTCTTTTTGAACATCTTATAACCAAAGTTAAAATGATGACGTATTTCCGATGATAATTTATAGTAATATTGCTTCTGTTTCATTTTATTATGTGAATATCGTTTAACAACCGAAAGAATGAATGAATCAACAATTTTTTATAACCACTATTATACCATGATTTTATCCTCAACTTCTTTTTCTTCTTCGAAAGAATAGTGAAAAACAAAAAAAAAATCATTACAAAAGAAAAGTTTACTAAATAAAAAAAAAATATTATTCGCCCACATGAATTCTATACAAAATGTATGTACACAATACACAACATATATATACTAAAACTGTTACAATTTATATTGAGCAGCATCATCATGACCATCATCACCATCGTCTAGAAAAAGGAAAACTATTTATAGAACAATCAGAGAATATTTTTCTTTGCTTTGCTTTCTTTTCGGTTTGTGTGTGAGTCATTCACAAAATAAAAAAAAAATCAAAAATGTGAAAATCCAGATTGGACAACTCTAGGGCAACATATGCTAGGGCAACATATGTGAATAAGTAATGTTAAAAAATTTATGCAAATTAATTTGAAAAATTTCCATATGTAATTTTCAAAATTTATGTTCAATTCTCTTGAACTTTTATCTAAATAATTGAGGCAGCATTTATTCCATATATCATCAAAGAATTACAGAAGTTTGTTTGATATTTGGGGGTTCATTTTCTTATTGAAACCATTTGGATGATATATCTAAGAATTTTCCAAGTGTTAACTAAATTGTAGGTACACATATTAGAGACGGCCAAATTCCCCCAAAAAAATTTGTAGATATCTCTAATCAAAAATCTCTAGCAAGACAAAATCCCCAGTAAGACAAGATCCCCAAAAACGAAATTCCAAAAACAAAATCCCCAAAAACAAAATCCCACAAACAAAAATCGCCGAAATTTTGCTAGCTTTGTTGGATACATTAAAGAAAATATTTCCATTGGGGATTTCATATTTGGAAATATCAAATGGGGGATTTTGGATAGGGATTAGTTTTAAAAATGTTGTACCCTATCCACATAATATATTCAAATAATGTTCTAGACAATTATTCATTTTTTACAGTTTTACTCTGAATTTTAATTTGACTAAACCTTCAAATTTAAAAAAACTCTTAGTTGAGTATTTTGCTTCCATCTAAGCTGTTTCCATTTAATCCGTAAAGTACAGGTTCCATTTTAAACTATTTTGTTGAATATGTTAACGTCTTCGTGCACATGATATTATACTTATTTTTTATTCATTAATAGGATTTTGTTTTTAGTCATTTTTTAATTAAATATTTTAATTTTTTGTCAAGTTTTGTAGTCAGGTGGGTGAAAGGACCTACTTTTATTTTTGATTGAAGATTATTATAATACTTAGTTTGACATTATATCTTCTTCTTCAAATCCTTTGCTTAGACGTCATACAATTTTAAATTCGACAAAGAGTTTCTTTCTTTTGAATATGAAGTGTATGCTTGCTTACCTTTGGCAAATTGCAGGATTTCGAGCATAGCACAGCATAGAGCAGCACTTTAAGCAATAACAACTTCGTATTAATATTTTGAATAGCTGCGTTCTGGTGTTTCATGATAGTAGTTTTGTCACCAGTTGTAAATAGAAAAGGAAGCAATTTGCAATTCACTTAAAACACACTTAAAAAATTATGCATACCAACCGTTTTATGTACAATTTAATATTGTGAGCACTTTTTATTTAGATTCGAATTCGTCTTCAATCTGTGATTTAGATTAAATCGATAACTGCCAGTTGTAAAACGTAGTAATAAAACGTAGGATATTGAAAGATTTGTAAAATATTGTATTTTGTGTGTTTACTCGAGATCATTACGTATATAACTACAAAGTAAACGTATAGTTTAGTCAGACATAAGACGTGTACAGAGATTAGGAAAACAAAAGAAACTTAGACAAAGTTAGCAAAAAAGAAATCCCTAGTAAGATATCAGGGACAAAATCCCTCGTAAGATATAATCCCCAAAAAGACGTATCTCCAAAGACAAAATCCAGAAAAATAAAATCCCCAAAGACAAAATTTGCAACAAAAAAATCGCCAAAGTTTTATTTTGTATATTCTCTGTTCGATACAAAAAAGGAAATATTTTCATTGGGGATATTGTTTTTGCGGATTTTGTCTTTGGAATTTTGTGTTGGAGATTTTAAGATGAAAATTTTTTGATGAGGATTTCATACCCAACCAAAAGCGAATGATAGAATAACTTGATTATTTGAAAACATAAATAGTAATGAAACCTAGCTACCATCGCAGAATTTTAGTAAAAAATTAGTATAAAATACAATAAAAAAAATATAAAAAGTTATGCCAATCGATTACCACAAGAGCTTAGATTTATATAATTTAGCAAGAACAAGTAAAAACATCATTTAAATATTAACAGTTAAAGATGAAAGTAATTATAATTGATTAAATTGAGATTATGTTCAGTTACTATAAACGGAGAACTTAAATTCATGTCATATGTTTTACACAGAATGTCCTGGGAATGTTAAATATTGGGACAACATTAAATGTTTATTTATTTATACTATTTAGCTTAATTTCATATATTAATTAGAATACAATTAAATTTACTTAGTATACATTCTAAAATAACAAAATTCAAAATACAAAAATATTAATATTATTTTTTTTAATATAAATTAAAAAGGTCAAGTAAACCGGGACCGCAGGTAATTGGTGAAGTTGAACCCAATAAAAAAAATCATGACAAAAGTTGGGAAATGTTTACTTCAATGGGATTCGGTCATTGTTGAAATACTTTGGCTAAGGTTTTTCCATATAAAATTACAATCAGAACAAATAAGATAAAAGTAATTCAGATTTTGAACACTAATATTTTAGGATATCAAAGATGGTATTATACTCGAAGTGTAGGGGAAAGAAAACAGAAATAATTTACAATTAAAAATATATTAGTGTTAATAATACCGTTATTTTGTAATTAATTGATTTTAAAGTATATTTCAATGACAAAATTTAATAATACATATTTAATCTTCGGGCCGTAACTCCCGATCAAAAAAATTTAGTAAAATATTTTGAAATAAGTTAGAAGAGGATTTTTTTCAGCAGTCAGTTTTGAGAAACTCCAATTACTTTCAATTTTTTTCTGGTTGTGGTTTAATAAAAACAAAATCAGAAAATTTCAGCAGTGATACACAAATCTTTAAGATTGTATAAGAGTGACAATAGGCTACTCCCCATTAATAAACAATTTTTTTTATACCTCACTTTTATTTCTATCACTTACGAATCCATTGACACCCTGTATTTATATCTATTGTTACAAATGGATGATATCAAATCTTATGTACTTATATTAAAGTTAATATTTTCTCTGTTTTGATTTAAAAACAATAGCTTTACTAGGACTATTAAAACTTGGAGTAAATATAAATAAAAAAAGAAAGTAAAAGTTAAAAACCCAAATTGATCTTTTTTTCTGAATGAATCATTATAGAAACAATTTACACACAAAAAAAAAAAAAAATAAATAAATCAAAAACATTTGAAAATTGTGTGTCCTCTTAAAATGTGTGGAATGCTGAAAATAACGTACACACACATCCATACATATTAAAATACATGACAAGCAACATTTTGTTTTCTTAGATAGATTTTTTTTGTTTTTTTTTTTTTTATAAAAATCTCAACAAAAAATTTTTACAACCAAAATATTATGTTGATAGGATTTTTATTATTGTTTTTGTTTTTCTTTTTTTTATTTACATTCATTGCGTGTGTTGAATTGACAAATAATCCTTTATTTTGTAATTTTAGTTTTTATCTAATTTTATAGTTGGATTCATTCTTTATTTTTAAGTAAATATTTTGTACAATGAAGTCAACCATTTATGTCTATTCATTTATTAAAAAATAAATGGAAGGTCCTTTAATACGATTAGATGGTTATTAGTTTCCTGTATCAATGTTGAAATATTCTTTTTTTGTTGTTGTTGTTTTAACAGCGTTAAGATGAAAAATTAATAAAAATAAATGTCTAATATTCTAACGTGGGTCATAATACGAAGCTTTAATCAATTGTAAATTTATAATTTCTTTATATAATTTGAATTTTTAATAAAGAAAACTAAAATATTACCTGCGTGTATAGGTACAACATGATCCTTTTTTTATCTCCTTTCTTAATACTTCCTTTCAGATAGAACACCTTGATTACGGTGTTGAATGGAATTTTAATGGATAATAGATTTTTTTTTTATTTAAAAAACAAAAGCAAACAATTGTGTCTATAGGAGTAAATAAATAATTCTTAACACCATTTTGGTTTTACATTGGTGGTAGAAAATGAACAGGTCATGATAATCTTCTGCTTCAAGAAATGGAATAATAAATACAAGTTAATATTAGAATTTATGCAAATTAAACAAATGAACTAAAATAGAGTGCGTGTAGAGGAATCGCTTGCTATCACTAGTAATATTAGATATAAGTGATGGGAGATATTACAGGACAATGCATTATAAGAAAACATCTAAAAGGCTGTAGGGCTCCATTTAAATGATGTATGCAGAACCTGCATAAATGAAAATGAGGGTGAGACCACTCCAAGACTTATTTGAACCGACACCGCGATGGCTCACAAATAAAAGACGCATATAGAAGTATAATTTCTGAACTATCTGGGTGATCTTGCAGATATGAAAATTAGGTGTCTCCATCTTTTTGTAAAATACCTAAATTGGGTAAAGCTTTGGTAAAAATTTCGTAAAAGTGACAATGGTAAAACTTTTCTTACATAAAAACGTAATGGCTAAAATAATTTGGGATTTTAAAAGCTTACAAAACGATGGAGTTTCATAATACATATATTCCGATAAAAATTAGTATCTATATCCTGATGTTTATAATCCAGAAATATAGGAAGGAGTATGTGTATATCTTTCTTCTTGCATTTTGTATTATATTTTTTTGTTTGAAATTATGGACTAATTGTCTCAGGTATATTTTTTTCTTTATTGTTGGTGCCTAAATTACGTATTTGTCATTAGACAGAGCAAATTAATGTCTATAAATGTGTTGTAACGCTTATGTTGACTTAAAACATTGAAACACAAGCAACAAAATTGTGCTATCAAAATTGCAATTACAAGGAAAAATTTTCAAAATAATTGTAAATACACCTTGGTATGTTCACAATCGTCCAATAACGAATGATATTAAAATATGCTCAGTTAAAAAATAAATTTTTTTACCAAAAATATAAGGAAAATTACTATTCTATATGTTTTGGTGGTTGAAATCGTCAACAAGAATAATGACTAAATTAAGAGGTTAAACATTTTCAAATTCAAATCTGATTATTTCAAAATTAATTTCTCAAAATAATAATATTCAAATTAAGGATATAGTTTATAAATTTGAAGGATCAAAATATTTACCGAATATCTTTTTTTTTTTTATGATCTTGACAGTAACTTAGGTAGAATCACCTTTTCGTGCTTAAAGTACGGTACTGCAATTTTACACTACAATAGATAACATTAGATAAAAATTACTTACTTACTTACTAAGGTGCCCAACGCAGAATTTTGTTGTTTCAAGTCTGGCGATATTTCATCTTTCGAATGAAGATTTAGTCTGCCCCGACATTTTGCACCTTCTTGGCTAGAGCAGTTTACACCATTCGGTCTAGATACACTGTAATCTCTTGACTTTAATTTTTGTGACTACACGTCCATTCCATTTTACAGTTTGTAGAGTTCAGCATTATATCTTCTCTTTCAGACCTAGTTTTCATTTTCAAGATCGTATATCCAACGAAGAGTTTTCATCTCGAAGGCAGGCAGGCATGCGCTCACTTGCCTTGATGAATGTCCACGATTCTGATAAAGCAAAACCGGGAGTATGAGCGTTTTGTAAATTTTAGATATAAAAACTTACATTATCAAAATCATTAAATTAAAATATGAAAACTACTATTCGGTTCAATTAATTTTTTTTTTGTATAACTAAAATGAAATCTGTTTAAAATATTTTAATAAATTTGAATTTTTGTTTTTATTATTTTTTTTTTTTTACCAAATTTGTTTGTAATTTTCTAATTTGCTTATTATTATTTACTGCACGAAAACAATTTTTACTTTGCAATCTCATTATTCAATCTCTCTCTTATAAAGCTTATTATAATGTTGTTCTATATGCTCATGGCGAATTTCGAAATACTCACATACAACACATTTACAAGTAATATACATATTTAATATATATAAAATGAAGTTAAGTTGGCCATAGTTCCGAAAAACTGAAACGAACGTTTTTCCTTGAAATTATTCACTAAAAAACTATGAATCCAATAAAAACCTGTGAGGGTGCGGTGCGGAAATGGCATTAGTGAATTGAAATGCTGGTAAATAAGGTCAATAAAATTTAAATAATTTTTAATCATTGAAGCCTGCAAAAAGATTTATTAAAAGAATATAATAAAAGAAATGTTATGCAATGAAGTTTAAAATGATTAAATTACAATCTTATATAACTTTTGAAACTACATTTCATACATTTATAAACCATAACCCACAAAAACTATATTTTACGGGAGGTATTCTGTTAAATCGATATTCCTTTTTTTCTATCTTTGAAATTATACGAGTATTAAAAATATCGATGAACGAAAATATGATGAACGAAACAACTTCCTAAAAATAACCTAAAAATAATTTGTTAATATAAATAAGTGTTTAAAAAATATTTTAAAATTATATTTCGTGGTGTTGCGCCACAACATAAAGCCGATTACAAAGTGTTTCTACTTCATTCTAATATTGATCATAGGTATATTGTTTTTGCATCAGTAATTTTGTTTTCATAACAATATTATTAAAACAAGGTAATTAAGCAGATTTAGAGTTTGATTCAACCCAATATTTATTTATTAATTTCTTTGCATACTATAGCAATCCCCTTAGATACAGGGTGATCAAAAAAATATATATTTTTTTTATTTATATTTTTTAATTTTAAACTGGGTTGAAACTATGAATTGTAACGGTCACACCTTCATATAATAAGCTTATTTGTTTTTATAGCAAAAAAAAACATTGAAAATTCTTTTAATTTCAACAGAGGCCGTTTTATTTGAAGACCTTAATGCTAAATACGTTTATAGAAATCTCCATAGGTGTTAATTATAACGTTGATAATTTCTTTATAAAATTAAAGATTTATGAAATTCGGACGCAGTATTTATGTTGAACTATGTCTATAGCTGTCAAAAGGTTTTCGTTTTTTAATTTTTGTGTTTCACAATCTCTATGTATAGGTAATTAATTAGGACACATAAATAAGTTTTATGCATACATATATCATTTATTTCTTTTGTTTTGGCTTTCGAATTAAAAAAAAAGCTATCACATTCCGATAATATCGAAGTCATCAGCGAAACCCAGCAACTGCACCGATTTGTATGTTCACACCTGAAGGTGGTGGAAGTTTATTATTATATGCTCCAACACCAGATTAAACAAATCAATGAAAATGTTTAAATTATATTTTAACTTATATTTTTAGCTCCAAATACTGAAGTAAGAGTAGTCTCAATAAGTACAAATCAAAGATGTAAATATTCTAGTATATAAAGATCTTAAAATATTGTACAAATACTTTAACACAAAAAAATAAAATAATAAAAATATTAATTGAAAAAAGAAAATAAAATATTAAACCACCCTGTACCTTAATTACTTCATACTTTTAGACTTTTTAAACAATTTAAACAATTATTAGGTTTCATTGAATACCCTCTAGAAGCTTTTTAATCTTCATATTTTCAGAACATTTTTAAATTAAGAACGATTAAATTAGCCTATCCTAATTTTTACAAACCACTAGCAAAGCGACCACAAAATGTATGGAATTTGCTTCAATGAAGTTTGATTTATGAATCGAATTGATACTTCTACGAAATTCGAAGCAGCCGATTTTGTTATCGTAGTGAAAAAAAATATTAGAATATTTTTGATCAACCCATTTTTTTTCTCTACGACAACAAAATCGGCTGCTTCAAATTTCGTAGAAGTAATATTGGAACTGCTACTTTTAATTCCAATTGATAGGAGGAAACCGTGTCAAATCCAACGAATAAAAAAACTCTATTCGGTAGTTAACAGCTTTATTTTCATTAATAACTGTATCTATCGATTTGTTCACATGGACTCCCTGGAATATTTTCTGATTAATAAAACGAATTGTCACATTTTTTTGTAGCTAATTCACATAGCCATTTCACATAGCCATCTAAAATTTTTATACTGATCCCTAAAGTTCCGTAAATACTTTTTGTAAATAATTTGTATAATTGTACTGATCGCTGCTATTTTAATTTTGACATCTAAATATTCTGCAATTTGGCCTTCACCAAGCTGTGTTAAATTCGTTAGCTTATTGCAAATGTTATTTATATGAAATCGGTAACAGTCCTATTTCTTTATTTTTGAAGGAGTATATAAGAGTAAATTTTTATGCCTGTAACACAATTGGTGTGTGAAATATTTCTTAGACGTGCTAGGAGATATACGGCAGCAACTCGAACCAGTTTTAATTTTCGAAATCATTAACAGTCGTATTTCTTTATTTGTGACGGAGTATCTAAGTGTAAATTTTCAAATCTGTAACACCTTTGGTTTTTGAGAGATTTCTCATAAAAGTTAAGAGTTGTATGGCAGCTACCCAAACCTGTCATTTGATGGCTTTGTAAGGTACCGCACCGCGTCCGGTATCTTTTTTAACCATGAATAACTGTGCAAAATTTCAGAACTCTATCTTTAAAACTGTGGCCGTGTATAGCGAACAAACAATCAAACAAACAAACAAGCTTTCCCTTTTATGAGTATAGATAGATTAAAAATTTTAGAATATTTACGTTAAATACAACGTATCCAAAAACATTCAAAGTGTTATTTTTTTTTTATCAATTTAATTAAGTAATTTAATTTATAATAAAATAAAAAGTTTCAAAGATTCAAATGGCTTAATTTCATTTAATTCGTTTTTTGGTACGCCCAAAATTTTGTATTTTATTCTCTATAATTTCTTTGCACAAAATATTGATTAAATTCAGTCACGCGAGCTTTTCGGAACTATATGACGTATTACAATCAAATTATATGCTTTGTTTATATTAAGAAATGCCAAAAAAAAAAATTAACGTCATAAATGTTTAAGAGAAATTTTCAAAAACAAAAAAAAACAAAAAAAAAACAATAATTTAATTTTCATTCATAAAATTTTTGCTCATACATTCTTTTGAAGTGTAAAAAAATATTGAAGAAATATTTTAATAATATTATAAAATGAATTTGTTATTACGATTATAATATTCGTTTATTATTGGGAACTTATTTTGGGAAGAGAAATAGGAATAGAGTGTATGAATATACCGTCTGATGTATGCATTGCAGATTTATAGCTAAAAAAATTAATTAAAAGAAATGAAATTTTGCCCTTAACGGAAAAATGTGGAAGTCGATTAAAATTAAATTCGGTTTTAACAATTAATAAAAAAATAGGGTCAGTTACGAATGACCATTTATAAATTTTCTGTTTTCGCAATATTCTACTTTTACAAATCTCATTTTTGTTCTTGAAAAAGGGTATATACTTGTTATTAAAATATAAATTCTTCTTGTTTCAACACTCAACACGAGTAGAACTACTTTCAGCAGAATAAACTTAAATTATAAGAAACCATAACTCGAGTAGCTAAAAGCCAAATTCTAATTATAAATAGAAAAGTATTTAAAAAAAGCACTGATTTTGATTTTGAAGTTGGGAAAAGCCACTAAAAAAACTGGGTTCTTGGAAAGTGAGGATATGAAAATATTTACATATTTTGTTAGCTATAGCATCAAAACAGAACCAACCGTATTCTGTGGGTATTGTAAGAATCTGTAAACAACTAGGTTGATTATTTTCGCGCTCTGTAATAAATAATTTATTTTGTCGGTTATTCTAATTAATTTGGTTTGAAATTCTGGTGAACTATTTCTCAATTAGACTGTCATAAGCTGTGATAATTATTTAGGATTAATTTATAAACTTATGTTAATATAATTCTAAATTAATTCTGAACATTTTTTCATTTTTTCAATTTCACATTGACATTTTTATTTTGTATCTAAAAGATTGCTATATTACAACAGTGTTTAGTGCTTACATGTTTAATTACAAATACAAATATAATCAGTGTTTTATATATGTATTATACAATACCATAATCCATAAATGCTTATATTTAATAATCCAAAATTTGCTATTTTCTAAATTAATTAAATAAAAAGAAAAAAAAAAATAATAAAAAAATAAAAAAATATAAATTAAACTTTAAAATTATCTTTAATATTAAAACTTTAATTATCTTAAATTTTACTTTATTTCTCTTTAAAATCTTTACTAATTTATTTAACATTTCACTCTTCATTATCACATAATACTTAAAATTAATTAATATAATTATTTAAACATAAACTAAAACAATAAACTATATTTGTATCCAAAATTAAATAAATGCACTTTTCGAAAAATTAAAAACTAGTTTAAAAAGAACAAACTTAAACAATAATATTAAAATAAATTAAAATAAATGTAAACACCGAGACCGGTTTACACACATGCATGCTCATTGCTCCTATTAATTACATGTCAATTTCGTTCAACTGTCAAAACAATTAAAATAATTAATCAGCAGTGTTGCTCAAAAATTAAAACAGTGTTACTCAAATAATAAAACAGTGGCTCTCAACGTCACTAATTCGAAATAAATCTACATCAAACTTATTTGAACACATTTTAATTTTAATTCAAAAGACAAAATGGCTAGCATTAACATAGCAAACATCAAAAATTGCGGCTCTTGCAAAAAAATGTTTAAAGGACAAATAAAGAGAATAATGTGTGATGGAATATGCAAAAATTGGTACCATATCACTTGTGTAGGACTTGGTGTTGAAGATCACAAGAAATATTTGGAGAATGATGAAATGTATTGGTTTTGTGAAATCTGTAAAAAACAACGCAAGAATCGTCGTTCTACCCTGAATACTAATTCAACTGAATCTTGCACACCAAGTGGAAATCTAAATCATACTGTTGTTACTCCAAAAAACAAACTGAACAATTTTAAAAATAATTCTAATACTCTAATAGTTGGGGATTTTAATTTTAATATATTGGAAAAAAATAATCAGCGTATAAACGAATATAAAAATATTATATATTCCAATTGTTTTTTCTTCTGCAATAATAAAATAACCAGACCTGCTACCGACACGTGTTTAGATCACATACTAACAAATAATATAAATCAAAATATTGATATTACTCAATTAAGCTACGACATATCTGACCATGACATAATGTTTGTGGAAACTAGTTTACTCTCTTGTAATGATAAAATAAAAACTAATAATGCAACATATACGAAAATTAATTATGATACACTCAGAAAATATTTATCAGAGAAACCTATTTTTAATACAGAGTATATATTAACAACAGATGAAAAATGTGAAATGTTAAATCGTTATTTAACAAATGGAGTAAACAAATGTAGTATTATCGTAAAGAAGAAAAATAAAACAGGGAACTCAAAACCGTGGATTGATAATGAAGTCGTTGATGTAATTAAAACAAAAAATTATTGGCATCAAAAATTAGTTAAAGACTTTCAAAATGATCACATAAAAGAACACTACAAATATTGGCTGAATAAGTTAACCAAACTAAAAAGAACAAAAAAAAAAATGTATTATGAACAAAAATTCAGAAAATGTGGTAACGATGCAAGAAAAACTTGGCAAAATGTGAAGGAAATGATAGTTAGTTCAAATAATAATCTGGACAGCAAATTTCTAAATGATAATATGACGGAGTCAGACAAATTACATAAGCTTAATAATTTTAATTATCACTACAGTAAAATTGGTCAAGTATTAGCTGATCAAATAAAAAAAGAAACAATAATTCCTATCTCCGAAACAAATATTAGATTTAAATTCAAAACTGTCAACTATTGCGAGATAAAGAAATGCATTGGGAGATTGAAAAATTCCAACGCGACTGGTTCTGACAACATACCAACAAAAGTATTTAAAGAATGTAAAAATGAGATTGCACCATATATAAACTCACTAATAAATACATCACTTACCACTTCAATATTTCCAAAAATTCTAAAACAAAGTAAAATTACACCAATATATAAAAATGGAGACGAAAATGATATAAACAATTTCAGACCCATCGCAATATCACCAATCCTCAGCAAAATTATTGAAACATTGGTAAATGCACAATTCTCTGATTATTTAATTCAAAATAACATAATTAGTAACAGGCAGTATGGGTTTAGAAAAAATTCAAATACAGAAGCAACATTATTTGATCTGATAACATTAATTGAGCAAAACCTAAATCAAAAAAAAAAAGTTGGAGTTCTCTTTTATGATTTCTCAAAAGCTTTTGACTCTGTGGATCGAAAGATACTATTAAGAGTACTATTCAATATGGGCGTTAGAAGTTCTTCATATAATTGGTTCAAAAACTATCTAAGTGATAGGTCACAATTCGCGGAGCTTCAGAAACTTAAAAGTAAAAAAGAAGATGTTAACTACGGTGTAATACAAGGAAGCTCGCTAGGTCCAACACTTTTTCTGTGTTATGTAAACGAAATTGCTAACCTAGAACTGAATGGGATCAAATAAAATTAGTACAAGTGAGTCATATATATAAAATAGTACACCAACAAATAATCACCAACACAACACTTCAACAAGGTTCAGAGGTTCATCAACATAATACAAGAAATGCGTCTGATTTTCGAGCAAGAAGAGGTATAAGCAACATTTATAGCACATCGGTCAATGAATATAATAAAATTCCAACTACAATCAAAAATAAAGATTATATAAGTTTTAAAAAATATATAAAAAATTTTAATTAATCAAATTATTATAATTTTCTTTTTTCTTTTCTAATAATTGAATTATAATATAATTCCTCAATAATTGTTAAAAATTTTCTATTTTGTAAATATTCTATATATCTTATTACTATGTTTTCTCTTTTCTTTTTTATAATATCATATTTTTATTTCTACTTCTATTTCCACTTGTTGTTTACTATGATGTATATTTAACATTTAATTTAAAAAAATTTAACTAATAATAATCACTCTGTATGAGCTAACGCTCTTTTTGAGAATAAAACAAATAAATAAATAAATAAATAAAATAAATAAGCCATGTTAGTGTTTTTACTTTTGATATACTTTCCTCAATTACTCAATATTTAACCGATTATTATTTAATTTGATAAAGGTTCTTAACTTTGATAGTCCTTAGCAACTATTATATGTATGGAAAATAATTTTTTGTACGTAGGTTCACGTTTGAATGTAATTATTTACTCTGTAATTATTAATTTACGCATCTCTTCTAATTTATTTATTTTTTATTTATTCAATTTCATTTCTCAAAAGAGCTCGGTACTAGCTCGTACAGAGTATATATTTATAATTCGTTATTAATTTAATTCAATTAAATCAACATTTCTATCAACATAATATGCAATATCATAACATTATAATTTTGAGAAAGAAATAAATAATATTATATAAATATTCTAAAATTTATACGAAAACTATTCAATTATTTAAAGCTAAAAATATTATTTTTAATAGATAAAAGATAACAGATTTATTATGTATATTATTCCATTTCTTGAATCAACTTAAGACTATTTTTAAAACTTAAAATGTAAGTTATATAGATTTTAAGATTTAGAATTCATTTATTTCCTTATATATAAATTTTTTTACAAACTGAATCAAATTAAAATTGAATATTAACAAAACATAAAGCTCTTAAGTCTAATAAACTAATATAATAAATTCAATAAAATTAACAAAAGTAAAAACAAAAAAAAAAATATCTATAATTATAATTTACAAGCATTTAGGAACCTGCGCAGTAGACACCTTTTCATTTTTTTTCGATTCTCCTACTCCTTAATGAATTTCTGATATAATATATAAGATGTATATAAAACAAAAATGCGCACACAGTTGAATATTTTGTACTCATATGATTTTATTATTCAGCAAATACATTATGCATATGTGAGATCTTATTAAAATAATAAACAAAAGCAAACAAATCAGTTATTATAATTTACATAATATGTACTTGCAAATGAATCTATGTACATATGCCAAAAAAAAAACAAAAAAACAAATTCATCTAAAATAAAAAATATAAAAACTACAAAAAAACAAATCACTTGAGTTCTCATTTTTATCTTTTTAAGTAACTGTTTCTAAATTTTGGTTATTTGTAGTAATAATATAGTTTTTATTAAAATTATGTATTATGTAGGTATATATATACGTACCTCTTTAATAACAAAACTTTTTAATTTTAGTAATTTTATCCACTAAATGCCACTTACTATATGGAATATGTCGGAAACGAAGCAGTATATGAGGGACGTGTATTTATGTGTCCTAAATAAAACTTACTAAACACAAAACTTTTTATTAAACACGAGTGGTTTCTGCTATATCTTGCGAAGTCATTGCCAGTACGTAAATTACTGTTTTTTTAAAAACTTTAAATTTGACTTCAACTTGAAATATAATTACTCAACAGGGGTGCCTAGTAATATAGTTTATTAGAATAATTAATATTAACAAATAATAATATGAAATTCAATACGAAATAATTTAATAAAAATAACAAAACTTTATATATGTAAGAAAATAAGTAGGATCATTCGAATATATTCAAAAGAATACGTGTTGAATGAAACAAACATAAATGAAAAAAAAATATAAATATAAATGTTTTAACGTGGTACTAAAATGAAAAGTAATTACAAATTAAGATTAGACCAAATAATTTAAAAAAAAAAAATAAAATTAAAAATAAAATTAAAAAGAGTGTAAACAATGTATCAAAAAATGTGAAGAAAAAAGAAATAAAAAAATAAGAAACGTATGAAAAACATAATATTGAAGTAAAAAAATTACAAGTACACTATAAGTTCAAGCAAAACTAAAGAATATAGTACAATTGAAGTATAAAGAAAACCACATTTAAATGCATATGCAAAACACTTATTTAATACAAATTTCCACCATCAAATAGTGATTCAATTTGAGAGTGATTGAACTGAAATAACCAGATTTCCAACTGTCTAAGAAATGAGGAAAGATTTCGTTCACTTTTGATGTGAATTGGTAGTCTATTAAAAATTCGTGGCGCCATATTAACAAAGCAATGCGTAAATTGTGTTGTTCTGGCCATTGGAACAGCAACATAATTCAAATAATTAATACGTAGGTTGTAAGTTGGCGTTAACCTTTGATCGAGGTAACCAGATCTAATAAAAAAAATTTTCATAGTTTGTATAGTTATTAAATTTAATAATATAGTTATTACACCTCTGTAATGACATAGGTACGTAACGTACATATACACTTACATGTGAGATCTAATATTAATTATTTTTACTGTAAGGGGACATCTCTTGTGTAGAAACGTTAGTAAAAATTATTAATATAAGAAACTTACATTACGGCATGCGTAGGGTTGCCCCATTGCTTTTTTGCACCTATTGCTGCAAGTCCTATGAATTGATTCTTCTCATATGTTTTCATGAAACAAGAACATTTACATTTTCCTCCGGGGTGTCCAGGAATGTAATAATGACTCTAATTTCTTCTGCTAGTGATATTAAGCTTGAAATTAGATTAAAGTAATATAAAACTTGTTAGGAAACGTAATTTTATATTAGTTTTTCTAACAGGTTCTAAATATCCAAATAGTTAACACGAATAGTATAGTACACTTATAGTGTACAGTCAATGTAGCAAACACTAATTTGTGTATACATTTATACTGATAGTTAAAAGTACAAAAAACGTTTTTTTTTATTCTTAGCCATAGAATCGTGAATCATCTTAGTACTTCTAAGAGTTTCTTCAAAACAAATTTACTGTATGTATAGTTGACTGCATTAATATATGAATATGAGTCTTTGTCTAATCTAATCACATTTCAAATATAAATTCATTCATATTAATATCAATTTTGAATATTAAAATTGAAAATAAGATTTTTATATAGAAACAAACATACTTCTTAGTATTTTACTCAATGTAATAAAATATAAGAATAGAAAAAAGGGCAAAAAAACGTTAAATTTCAAAATCAAAATGTAGTCTAAAACTAAAACAATTTGTATTGATTAAAGTGATGATATGAGTTTATTTATTTAAATTAGATGAAATTTTATTTAAGTTGTTTAATAAAAAATGTAATAATAATAAAATATTATTTTTATTTAATTTTTTTAAAATCATTTCTTTTGTGTATTTAAATCGAATTAAATATTTTCTTATAATGTCTAACAATGATTGGAAATTTATAAAAATGACTCATAATTTGTAATTATACTATATTAATATTTTTTTGTAAATTGTCTTCTTTGAAATAAAATTACTTAAATTTTTAAAAACAGTTCAAAACTTAATGACTTGCACAAGCAGAATAAATTTTGACATATTTTTTTTGTTTTTACCTAAAACTGATTGATTTGTTTTTTGTGGTCTAGAGAGAACTGAAAGCTATTTCCTATTGAAAATATTATGATCTAAAAAAAAAAACACATTACTCTATTGAAAATCTATTAAAATTTATTTACTCAAAAATTAATTTCAAAATTTTATGGTTAGATTTCAATTTAAATATTTTTTTTCCATAGATTGATGGCAATTTTCACAAAGGCAAAACTAACAAACTAGCCAACAGTCGAAGAAAAGGTTAAAAGATTTTCTATAAAGCTCGAGTGCAAACTTTAACATCACTACAATATTGAAACTTTGAAACTGTTGGAGCAAATAAATCTGGTCAACAGACTGAAAAAAGACAAATAATTTTAAGTATTTATTAATTCTCAGAACTATTGAAATATAAATTTTGAAGTGCAAGGTTATAGGAGATAAGTATTTGTTATACCCCACAAATATTGTATAGAAAATTTGCTGGTTGGGTAAGTGATATACATAAATTCAAATTAAAAACAAAATAAGTTTGTTTTTGATAATCAGATTTGTTTTTAATCTAAAATAAGTTTGATATTAGGTTCAAGATTCTTATTCAATAAACCACACCATTCCCCTGTTGTTATCTTGTCATGACTTTAATTTGATCATTAAGGTACATAAACGCTGTCTATTTAACTTTTAACTATTCTAACTCAAAAAATGTTACTATGAAAACAAATATTTTACTTTTTATTTTACTTAATATTGGAAAATTTCAATTTACCCACTTAATTCACTGATTTACTTATTTAATAATCAGAATTAGTCAATTCATTAGGTAATTCATTCCTTAAAAACGAAAACTTCTTAATAAGAAAACAAAAATAATTTTAATTTATTAAATTGAAAAATTAAATAAAGTCAATTTAATTTATCTTTAATCAAATAAAGGACGAAATTATCTGATGTTAATAATTTATAATCAAATGCCATGAACATTTTATTTTCTTACAATTGTAAAATAATAAATTTGTATATTTGATTATATACATATGTTATCGTTTTTTTATCATTATTACTTTTAAATAGCTGCAGTACATCCGGTAGAAATCCGCATTATTTCCATAATAACAGATTATTTGCATACTTAAATCCGATGTAATAGCCATACTCTAATCCTAAAACAAAAAATACTAAAGCAATTCAAATGTCAATGCAGATAGATGCAAATTTGTTCATAATCCATTCAATTTAAAAGAACGAGAAAAAAATATCCAACATATTTTTTATTATATTATGTAGCTACAAAAACAATAAATCCATAAACTCCCACGACAATTTTCTTCCACTATTAATATCACTTAAATACCCATTTTTTTCTGTATTTAATGTCTTTTGGGGAAACATTTTTTTTACTGTCTGATTTTGTTTTGTGATTTTAAAATATCCTCTTAAAATCCATCATATCCATTTAATATCCATTCTATTGATTGAAAATCTTAATTACATTTGAAAATCGAATAAAAAAGAAAACAAATTTGATTATCACATAAAAAGATATTTCAATTGCATATCACAAGGGGTAATCTTGATGTGATATACAAAATATTTTTTGATATGCATATACAATTTTGAATTGTAAATAATATTGAAATCAAAAAAAGTTTTTTTTTTTAATATAATACGTTTTAATAACGGACTAAAAAGTATGAAATAATTTCTGCTAGCCCCATACAGATTCCCCCCCATACAGATTCACTCAGATTCACATTAATAAATAATCGATGCATGAATAGTTCACCCAAATTACTAAAAATTGTATTACATTGCAAATTATATGTTGTGTGAGGACTACAGCTACTTCCTACACATTGATTACTGTTGCAATTATCTGTACCAAAAATCAGATTTGTTTTTCATAAATCAAATAATAATAAAAATTTTCTTAGTCTTCGACTTATTTGATTTATCATCTTAATCTAAAATAATATAATTAACATCTGTAATATTCGAATAAAAAAATGTTTTTAAAGAAACGAATAAATGTTAAGAAGGTAACTTGTGCTGAATAAATACAGTTAAAGGACCTTCAGATTAATTTAAGTGTATTTATGTTGTGGTATTACTGTTTAAATCATTTTTCAAATTTAATACTAACTGATTAAATGAGATAATCAGAGAGAATACATTCATATCAGAACATTGACATGTGTGTAACAGAGGGTACTATCTCTTCAACAATTATCAGTACAAGATTGTTCAGTCCATTATCAGATTTAGATTCTGCTTATAGAAAGAGAAACCTCCGGTAAAGCAATCACCTGATTCGGAAATTGACATTATCGAAATAATAAAGATCGTCGCGAAAGACATGGATCTGCAATTTTCTACAATCAAACGTGGAATTGCAATAGATCAGAAAAATTTACTTCTACATAGTACTCTCCTCCATCAAACAAAAAATTTAAATTAATTAATAAACTAATAAAATTGTGTAATAATAGAATTAGAAAAAAAGCTGAATTGTAGCATAAAGTCTACCAAATTAAGATCCCAGCACTGTTTCAATTTATTCCTAGTCATTTGAATGAAACAAGTATTAATACTGTAACTAATTGACAAAGTTTCTACGTACCTATAAATTCTTCATTTTCTTATTAATAAAACTAATTTCATATTAAATTAGTAACTCGCAATAGCTTGGCATTGTACTTAAATTCAAAACGTTGTAGTCAAAGTATATAACAATAAAATTATGTAAAAATGAGATGCGACAAATTTTTCAATCTAAGTACATATATTCACTCCTATTGTGATATGTAATCCTTGATTAAATTCAGAATTGGAAATAATTTAAATGGACAATTATAGCAAAAAGTCCATTATTTACTTTGAGTACAGTGCCCACTATTCCAATCTGTATAATGGGTACAAACATATATTGATTTGGGTATATAAGCATTTTGTATACATTTCCGCTTTGATGTTTCGAAACAGCTTTGAATCAAGCCGATTTAAACAAATGAAGCAAAACCGGATACGGTTTTTGTTTTTAGTTTCACATTGATGTCATTTTTAGCCTGGTTTAAAGCCTGGTAATCTCGCATGCTAATGTAAGATAAAAATTTGTAAAGAAAGTCTTTTTAACTGCCAACAACATATAAACTTAAATTTCTCCCAACTATCCTTAAAGCTAATTGCAAATAGAAGATTAAGATTGATTGGTAGAGCTCTACAAAAACTAAAATTCCTCTACAAAATGTGTTTACGCGAAAGTTTAACTCTACCAAAAACTTGATCCATGAAAATTTTGGTACAGAATTTTTTGTAGAACTGTAAATTTTTCTCTACAAACTGTTTCCACGGTCTACGTATATTTTTCTCTAAGGTAGATCTCTGTTAGAATATTATCCAAGAAATTAGTTTTGCACTATGACAGAGCAGATTGAGTAGGCCTAAATAATTTTTTAAATGATTTCGCCTGGTCAATGTGCTTCCGTCATAAAAACGTATTTTGCTGCTAAGGTAAACAAATTTCATTTGTTATACTTAAGGTCTCTTGCTGTAGTGAAAGTGCTGAAGAATCTGAATGTTAGAAAGCCCACTGGCCCCAAAATAGAATCACGGTCATGGTTCTAAAACATATCGCCTTCATTCATTTCGAAACCTCTGCAAAATATTTTCTTAAATATAAAACTTTATAAAAATATTCAAAATCGACTTTTAAAAATTATTTTGTAAAACGTGACCTAATTCTAATGATCGAACCACAAATCGAAACCAATGAAATCACTTGTAATCAATATCAACATTTTAATTCCAATAAATATGATTGTGAATCAATAAAAGCACAATTTTTTTCTTATTTTTTCAATGACGTCATTTATTTAATCTTTTTTAGTGTTCATTTCCAATAAAAAAAAATTAAAAAAATAAAACAAAAACATTTAAAAGAAAATTTTCATCTCCATTTAATTGAGACCACCATAACCACTTTTAATTTACAACAAACTTTTATTTTACAATTTATTTTTTTCATGAATCAATGATACCAAAGAATGCAGTAGGTTCCTTAGAAAAACTAAAATTTCAATTTATGTTTCTGGCTTAGGTACATATGAAAATTTTGAAAACTTTAAAACAACCTTGGCTGTGAAAGTTTGTGTTTCTTTTTTGTTTTTTGTTTTGTTATGCTAGACAACAAAAAAATATTTTTTTTCTTTTATTTTCTTTAAATGTCTATATTTTTATTAATTTTGCAAATACATATATATATGTATCTATGTATGTAAGAATGAAATTCTAATATTAACAAAAACACAATGTAAAAATATATCTGCGAGCAAAGAAATCAATTCTCCTGGACTATTATTGTTAAAGTTTTTTGATGACGCAATTCCTAACATCAAAATTTTGAAATATTGATAATATCCTACTTAAATACACACTTGTATATGCATATATATATATATATACCAGTACGTAATAGAAAAAATAATATTGAGTAAATAATAATAACCCTGAAATTCTACATATGTATGTACGTAACTATTATTAAAAAGATAGTTATTATTAGTTACTATTGAAAGTAAATAAATTTTTGGTTGAAAGAAATTAAAAAAAAATAAATACATATCTAAGATATTATTTTTATTTTGCTTTTAAAAATTAAAATGTTAGCCGTTATTTTTTTTTTATGTTTTTATACATTTTTGTTATTTGTTTTAGGTTTTTTTTTTTTCTTTAATAAAAACTGAGTTTGAAAAATAAAATCTATGGTTATTAAAAACAAAATTTACTACAGATAACCGTTTAACATTCAGTATGTTTATAGGAATGACACATCGAATTTAATTGAAAATATTGGAAAAGTTTAAAAAACGAAAAAAACGAATAAAATCGATTCAACAGTTTTTAATTTTCTCAAGTTTTCCAATTATTTCCAATTATTTTCTATAACAACTACAATTGGCTCAAACACATATGAACATACATTTATGTATTTATTTGGTACATATTTGTCATAGTAATTGACTGCATGTAAGCTTATATTTGAACTTGTGTTATCCAGATTGTGTTGATACCGAAGACAGAATTAAATTTTCATAAAGAGTTATAGATTTAATATTTATAATCATTCTTCACTCTTCAAGCCATATACGTAGGCTTTTTCTACAATGAAACAATTATAACGGACGGATTAGTGATACAACAATTACATAACATCTTCAGTTAGGTTAAATTTTTCATACTCAGCAACACCTCCTCCTGATTGATAACAATGCTATTATTACAGATCCGAAACTAAAGGTAGACCTGCTTGTAAAAATGTTCGCAGCAAATTCTATATTACCAGCAACAACAATCCCTTCACCTGCCTATGAAATTAAAACTTGTTCCTTTAAAAGAGTTTATTTTCGTCCGCCAGTTGTTGCATAAGTTATAAAGGATCTGAATTCAAACAAATCTACCGGGCCTGACAATATCTCGCCTATAGTCCTCAAAAATTGGGCAAACACCCTAGCTTCTACATTTCTGCGGTATTTACGCATCTTCATCGAAAATAGCTCACGTTCAGCCAATTCCACAACAAGGTGCCAGCAATCCCTCTAATTATTCACAATTGCTTGGACTTCAGTATTATCAAAAATTTTGGAAACAATCATTAACTTTCAACTCAAAAAACATCTATAGATCAACAGTCTTATAAATGACTGCCAATATGGTTTTAGGTCGAACAGGTTTACTGGTGATCTTTTGACCCTTATGACGGAAAAACGGCACCGATGCTTAGAAAAATACGGTGAAGCCAAAACTATAGCCCTAGATATGTCCAAAGCTTTGGATCGCGTCTGGCATGCTCCATCACTGAAAAAACTAGAAGCAATTGGATTGGGAAACATTTTCAACATGTGGATTGAAAATTTCCTTTCAAGGCGCTCAATACGCGTTGTATTGGATATTTTATATCTCAAAAATTCACTATCAATGCTGGTGTCCCTCAAGACTCAGTTGTTTCTTCAACATTATTTATAATATTTATAAATGATCTCCTATCCACGACTTCAAACCAGATTCACAGCTTTGCTGATGATAGTACCCTTGATCCCTTGTAATTCTTTGAAAAAGCTCTTGAATTGACCCTGACTTCAGTTCACAGAGAATGAATTAATATATATTGTTCTCTAAACAGCGACCTTCAAAAAATACATGACTGGGGAAGTGCAAATAGGGTAAAATTTAATGCTTCAAATTTAATACTAAAAAACCCAGAGTTGCCTCTTATCAACAAAGCAAAACCCATCAATACCAAATATTCTATTCGGAAATGTAAATATTGAAAACTTTGAAACTCTGAGAATTCTTGGAATGGAAATAAACATCAAACTTTCGTGGCATGATCCTATTTTTTCTTCGGCGAAGGATGCTGCGAATTATTTAGGATTCTGAAGCAAAACTAGAAAATATTTTACATCTTCCAACCTCCTATTAATATATAAAGCATATTCGGCCTCGACTTGAATATAACTCGCATATTTATGGCGGTGCACCAAATACCGGCCTATAGTACCTAGATAAAGTACAAAAACGAGCCATCAAAATTATCAATGATAGACATGTTACACAACACCTAACATCATTAAGGCATCGCCGTAATGTAGAAGCAGCCACTCTGTTTTATAAATATCTGTTGGGTAATAAGTAGCTCTTACGATATAAAAAGTAATATGCCCAAAATACAACCACTTCAGCGTAATACTTGCATGGCAGCCCTCGCTCATAAATTTGTAGTAGAGCCTCTTCGAACCAGAACTGTGAAATATAAAAATTCTTTTATCAATCGAAACTCCAAACTATGGAACACCTTATCATTTTTTGTGTCCCCTCAAACTTATAACTTAGAAGTTTCCAAGAGATGAGTAAATAAATATCTGTTAACCTGTCCGTAAATTTTGTACCAACTATTCCCTTCTATTCTGTTTGAATTCTTTTCTAATTTTATTACTTTTTACTATCCTTGCTTTTTCTTCATTTTAATATGGCTTAAACTCTGCGAAGGCAGTTAGGGTGCTTAGCCCATTTTTTTGCCTAACATAAAAATAAAAAAAAGTGTGTAGGTAATCGTTACATATGATCAAAATATATATTTTTCAGACATATCTATTCGTAATTTTGGTAAATTAGTCGCAAAGCACTGATGAAGGAAGTAAGTTGCTTCCGAAATATTGATATTTGCAAAATAAATACAAATGATTAGTGAAAGGAAACTCGACTTTTATTCCATAAATCTAAATATATCACTAACAACAAATCTGATTATCAAAAACAATTTGATAAATTTGTTTAAAACCCGAAAAATTCATTAGCAACAGTTTGAACACAGGTTTCTATAATTTTACTAAAAACTGATGCTAATGAAATTGGTCTAAAATTGTTGATGTCAGTTTTCGGATAGTGACGAAATCTTATTTTTGAAAATCTTATTTTCTGAAAATCTTATTTCTGAAAATCTTATTTTTTAAAAATCTTATTTTTTTCTAAAAATCTTATATTTTTTCTCCGAAAATCTTATTTTTTCCTGTAAAATTTTTTTCTCGTCCATATTAATCTTTTTTTGTTGTGAAATTTAATTTATACACAAAATGGATAACAGCCCTTAAATAGGTTAACAGAAAATGTACAACAGCCTTTAAATGTGATGAAAACAATAGGTCCGGAGTCCCAGGATTTGGGGTCGAAACTTAATATCACATGCTTTCATGAGTTTCGTATGCATATATTTCGGGGGTTTGGGGGCGGCAACCCCCGACTTTAAAAATAAAATAATTTTTTTAAAAACATTTTTTTACCAAGACTGTATGCTTTTACTTGCAGTCGGCAAAAACAGGGTTCCAATAAATGAGTAACGGGGGTTTGGGGGCGGCAGCTCTCTCCAAACTAAAAATAAAATAATTTTTTTAAAACCTTTTTTACTAAGACTGTGCCGTATGCGTTTACTTGCAGTCGGCAAAAACAGGGTTCCAATAAATGAGTAGCATGGGTTTGGAGGCAGCAGGACTTTAAAAATAAAATAATTTTTTTAAACACATTTTTTTACTAAGACTGGCACCGTATGCGTTATTATGTGCTCCTATTTAAAAAAAAAAAACAAAAAATACAAAATAAGATTTTCAGAAATAAGATTTTCAGAAAATAAGATTTTCAGAAATAAGATTTTCAGAAAATAAAATTTTCAAAAATAAGATTTCGACCCCAACCCGTCAGTTTTATTATAAATAATAAAAAGAAACTAGCAAACTGTTTCAGAAAGAAGAATAGAACAATAATGGGTGTATTTACAGACTAGTGTTTACTTAACAAGCACGAACTGGCATTTGAATGATAGCTGTCGAATCTGCGAGGGTCTGGACACACTAAAAAATGATGTCAGACATATTTTCTAAGACTGCCCAAATTTGGTAAAAAGTAGGCTTAAACGGTTGATGAAATATGTTTGACAGAGAACTCAAAGGAACTCATCCATAGATTTGTTATGGGTCTGTTCAGAAAATATATAATGTTTCGGTTCGTATTGTAATCTATTAAAGTAAATTTCTTTCGGCACATACTGATGAGTGGTGGGCGAATGTTGTGGCGGCGACAGATTGTTATAGTTAACACTCCCTTTTAATGTAATTTAATTATAAATATTGAAAATTAAGTATATTTAATTAAAAGACTTGTAAAAAAAGTCAAGCCGAATTACAAAAAAACAAGGAAATAATTTGTTCGAATCCTCTCAAATCCATCAAAAAAATCTTGATCTTATAATCAGGATACAAATCTTTAAATAACGCTTAATACCAAAAATATGATTGTTTTTATATCATTTATTGATTCAGCGTACCGAAATAATATCAAAAAAATGTTAACCTTGAAATATTAAATTTTAAATTACAAAATTAAAATTTTATCATTTTTTATTTTGAAAGTTATTAAAACACATTAGTAACGTAGTCGTATATTAGAGTATTATCATACAAAAGATTATTCTAAATTTCACTTTCTCCTTCATCGTAAGAATATAAACTCTTCTTATAGTAAAATCGGTTCTTGGAAAAATGACCACTGGAAAATTGTAAACACAAAAAATTATTGTTTGCAAATGTTTCCTAATCCCAATATAAATTCTTGAGTCACATACAATTTTTTTAAATAGACGTGGGTTAACGCCCCCAAACAGTCGCTACTTTTTTATTGAAATCATATTTTTGAAATCATTATTTATCGAGAGGTAAACAGAGACACGTTAAAATTTCAAGTATAAAGAATAAAGGATAAACTAATTTACAGTCGGAAGCTACCACCTCCAAACCCCTCCTCCCTAATTTTTTATTTAAATCCTGTTTTTATAGATGGCAGTAAACGTAGACAATGAGGTCAAATCGTCAGCTAAAACAAATCTACTAACAACTACGACTAATACGCACAAGTGTGAGCAATTTTTAAATAAGTGTGGACATTTTGTTGTGTGATCAATTTTCTTGTAGGTTTTTTTTCGAGTTGAATTTCTTCTAGTGAGCAATTTTCTGGCACCAACAAAAACACATGTAAAAGTTAAGTTTATTTGCTGATTTACACTATTCTAAGAATTTTTCTAATCTCTTCTAAATTTATTTGCCAATTATTTTCAAGTTATTTTTTAATTATTATTCCGTAATTTTGAATTCAGAAATTTTAAAATTTCCATTAAATAATTTTCTTAGCTCATGTGTTTAGAGCAGCTGCAAAGTTTTACAATATATTAAAATTATTTCTAAACCTTTTCAATCCAATGCAACCCTCTGGCTATTCATTTGTAATTATAAATATGGATGTGCGGGTGCACCCTATTAACTTTTACAAGAATTTAAATTTATATTAATGGAATTTTATTTTTATCGGATTCAAAGTATTTTTGGAAAATTTTTGATTATAATTACCGCAATGTATGATAATAAGATTTCAGATTTTATGCAGACTATTACAAGGCCGTAAGGGTCTTAAAAATTTAATAATTTTATATTAACTAACAAGAAGAATTTATTGAAAGATGAATATACGTAAATGACATAGGTTATAGAACATAAGAGATTTGCAATCGGGACAAAAATAAAGTAATAATAATTTAAGTTAAGTTGGAAAAGTTATTGAATGATGTTTTCGACAGTATACGAGGCAACAAAATTTGCATATCTAACAAAATCTTCTGAAAAATTTCATTTTTAAAAATCTGGTATATTAACACTTTGTTTTTGTTTTCAGTGTTTATTTAATTCAAGGACTTGGTAACCCTTGACTAACTCAGACTGACATAGTTTCATGTAGTCACAATTGAAGCCTCTTGTTCAACATCGGAAATTAAATAATGATTATCTTGTACAGAACTGTGGAAAGGGTGCATAGAGAAGGCCAAAGCTCAATATTTGATTTATTGAGCGATTTTTCTTTTAAGTGGGTATACAAGAATCAATATTTTTGTTCTCCAGTATTTTTAGTTTATCCTTCCACCATATCGTCTCGTCTTCTCATTCTGATGAGTTCAAGAGCTTTTTCTGTTTTGCTTTTATTTATTATTATTTCTTCTATTCTATACAGTATCCAGAAAAAAGTTAACAAAACTAGATTAAATTCTAATACACTGAGTAACATATAAAAAATATATAATGTTTTTTTTTGTAAATTTTGATATCATTTTTGATAGTTTTAGTGTGAAGCTTGATGATTTTAACAGTTAAGTTTCAATTTCTATTTTCAGCAATTGTAAAAAAAAAAATTATAAAAAGTCAATACATTTTCTTTTAGTTTGTGAGATAAAAACTTAAAACTTAACAATTAACTTAAACTACAATAACCCTAAAGTGTAAAAGTTACTAAATTCTGTTTAATTTTTTAACCACCAATAATCTCTGTAATCAAACATCGCTTTAATAGGAATACAAGTATCGAATTTTAGGCTACCGATGTCAATATCACGATCACAATATCACGCTATTTTAGTGCACGTAGCCCGTCTACTATAGTGAAATAGTATTGGGACATGGCTTTGGTTTTGAATGAAACCTTCTTTATCTAGATAGATAAAATTTTCGGGTGCTAAAAACCCTGATTTTAATGTTCTTTTTATATACTCCTCATTATGGTAGAGTATATGAGATATTAAATTTCCATTTTCATGAGTGTTAATTGCTCTATCAAAATGTTTGCGAATTAACTTAATTATAAAATTATCGATTCTTTTTAATTTTGATTTTTTGTATATGTATTTGTTTGAGTAAAAATGTAAGTAATTTGTTTCCGGTTTCCTACTTTCATTAATACACACTCTTATACATTTTCTCTCAAATTTCCTAATTTTTTCCATTAGATTAGCAGTTCTGTTGTACCAGATAGATGCTGCATCAGTGAGTATGGGTCTAATAAAAGCTTGATAGCTTGAAAGCTTAGAATAGTTTTCACTCTGGTGTTTAGTATTCTATTATAAAATAGTTTTTTTACATGCCATAAAGGCCTTAGTGCCTTTAGATAATGCTTCCTTGATTTGTTGGGAATAATTTAAGTTATAATTAAGATGAACTCCTAGGTATTTAACTGATTTTTTGTTTGGTAAAATCTCAATTTGTAGGACTTTTAATGTTAAACTTCCTCTAATGTTTTTTCAAATTATAATTAAGGTTCTTGTAGGTGTTTCGAAAGAGGATAGTTTCACATTTGTTTTAATTTATTTTGAACAGCCAGACTTTACAAAAATTAATTATAACGTTAAACATTTTTTGAGCAGTTATGGTAATATTTTCTATTCTACTATCACTAGCGTAAATTATTATATCATTTATATCATATCATGAATTATATAATTAAGTTGGTTAGGCAATTTATATTTATATAGTTTGTAAACAAGTCCGTCAAACCATATACTATTATAGCTTTTATGCTTTCACTTGTACACTCTTGGTGAAATTTAATAAACATTTTTAAAAAATTAAATACTCTTGTTAATTTCACAAAATTATTTTATTCCGACACGTGTTTCAACCTTTCGGTCATAACCATGAATCAATAATGGGCCCATTTATGATCCATGATTATGACCGAAAGGTCGAAACACGTGTCGGAATAAAATAATTTTGTGAAATTAACAAGAGTATTTAATTTTTTAAAAACATATACTATTAAATGCTTTCTCAAGGTCAATGAGACATGCTCCGGGGTAGAATTTTTCTTATTGGACTTAAGAGCTCGATCGCTTTTAAACTGCCTTGTTGAACGAATCTATTTTCATATTTAATATTAAAATTTCTAATAACTTCTAATATTAAAATTTCTAATAATGGGTTTCAAGTTTGAGATCTCTATGGTTATTTTTATTTGCATCATAATGGTATGCGCTCATTATAGTTATCTGAAAGTTATTTTGACAGCGCTGTATAATTCGTAAGCTATATTTCGTAGCGTAGCCGGAATTTCAACAATTTGATTCGTAAGAAATTTCTTATAAATCGATTAGATGGAAAAATTATATCGTTTGGTACTATGACTGGCCTGGCTAAGTTAAGTTTTACATTTGAAACCAGAAACGTTAAAAGCGATTCAAAAATGAATGCACCTATAATCAAAACATTATCACCGGAAGAAATTTTAGAAATTTAGTTTTTCAGATTTTCCACAAAATTTTTGCTGAGAAAAATTGCTACCATGATTTTTTTTGTCCTTCTTGCACTATTTAACACGCTGGGTGACGCAGTAGGTAGAGCGCCTGCCAACCGAAAGGTTCCAAGTTCGATTTCCGATGAAGCAAAAAAAACAAAAATGCTTTATGGATTTTTCAACCTGGTCCAGTACCCTTTATCATTGGGATAAAATAAATGACAAAAAATAATTGAGAGTATAATCTGGTAACAAATAAATAAAATGGAGCTATTCTATTTAAGAAGGCTTAGTTTTTCCACATTTAATGGGTTAACCAGTGATTTGATAAATAAATGCTAAAAATATTGTAGATAGTGTATTATAAACTTGCAGTACCGTACTTAATTAAAAATGAAAAGGTGATCTACCTAAGTTACTGTCAAGAACATAAAAAAAAATAAAAAATCGGATACAAACACAAGCAAAACTTAACAAGTTCGAAAAACAAAATTGAATTGTAAAGTATATATCAAATTTTTAGTGAACCGAACATACAAAGAACCAAAACTATCGAAATAAATTAGATTGAACCAAATACGATGAGCCGGGTACTTGGTATGCATGTTGGAAATTTACTGAAATGGATGAATTAGACTAAAATGGCTTAATGGTGTTACACAAGTGACTATCAAAGGTTTAAAAGTCGTTTAAGAAATCCATGAGTCAAAGTTAAATTTAGACTATAGTGCCGTTGATAAACAAAAATATTTAAGATCTACCCACAACTTAAATTTAGTGAATAATTGTGATAACACTTTTCTGTCCATTATAAACAATTCACTTTAAATTGTTCAATAGCTTCTAATATTGGTTTTATTTTTTGTTTTGTAAGCATCGCACTTTTTTTTTAATGTTAATTCAATGCAACATTAGTCTAAGGGATTGGGTGAGTTATAATTGCGAGTACCTGAAAATGAAATTATAAAAGTATATACAGAGAAAAGAATGAATCGACATCGACCAGCCACAATACTATATTATAGAAATCGCATACAGTTTTTAACTTGATGTAATACTTCGTAAATAGAGCGCGCACACTTCAGTTCTTGTTTTTGTATACATTCTTCTCTATTTAATAATTTTGAATTGGTATTTAATTAATATAGAATAAATAATTGTACAGATCAATTTCTGCTAATTTTTCTGAATTTTCATTAATCTGATTAAAACTCACTCAATCTTTTTACAAGAAAAACTTGAAAAATGTATACTATTTAATATACACAAAGCTAATTTTATAACCTTGAATATTTACCAGAATAATTTTATAAAAAATTTACATAATTACAAGAATGATGGATTTAAATTATGTAAATATATCGTAAAGATTTTGCTCGTAAAATTTATTTCTTGAAAAAAAAAAAACAAAAAAAAATTATAATAAAAAAAAAGTCTCCAACTATAAAAAAATAAACACATAAAAACTCTTTAAAATTTTGTGCAACAAACTATGTATAGATAAATTCAGAAATTCTACACATTAAAAATATTTACAAAAAAATATGACTCAGGAATTATACCCAAAGTAAAATTGATAATAAATTTCAAGAACTTAACGACTTTTAATTAATATTCGAATGACCGTAATTTGCATTAATTTAATCCTTTTTTGTTGGATTTTTAGAGTAAAGTTTATTATTTCATCTTCTCAAATTTACTTAATTATTTTTTCTACCATATTTTTTTTAAATATTTGAAAGTAGAACTAATTACCATACCTTTTTTGTTACAGACACATTATTTGAATAAATATACGAGTACGTATATACATTTGTATGACCTGTACTATAATATGTTGTGCCATAGCTAAGCTAATTAATAAAAACATTATTTTAGAAAGAGAAATTTTTAAAATTATCAATTGGGAAATAGATTGATATTAATGACTCAGACTGAGATGTTTTGATGCAGTTACAGCTAATGTAATGAAGACCTACAGAAACTAAATAGATATTAGCAGAAATAGAACACCATTGAAAGTAGGCCTAAGCTCAATTCAGGCTACAGTGAAAATAAGAATATTCAATATTTTTTACATAACATAGTAAGTTTTCGTCTCTAATAGACGCTTGATGTGCTTGCTCTAAGCATTAAATCTGCCAGTATACAACATAATTTCTATCTACAACCTATACCTTCGTTAACTTGAAAATGATTTTTATTAAAATTTATCAGGCATTCTAAATAAATTAAATTTTGTTTTGTAATTAAAAAAAAAATGTTATAATTTGTTTTTCGTTAACTTCATCGAAAATTCAGACATTGTTAAATATGTAAATTGTTGTTGTATTTCCTAATTGGTGGAGCATAACATTAATGGTACATGTTATAATGCATACAGCAAATGATAGTGAGATAGTTTCAACAAATTCAATCCCAGACATTCAGTAATTATAATAATTGTAATAGAGATTACTGACAACATTTACAATGAAATAGATAAGTAAAATGCTGTTATTCTACTTCTGCTTGATTTTAGTAAAGCCTTTTATTGAATCAACCATAACCTGCTATGTTTGAAACTTAATTCCGTTTTTAATTTTCACCCTTCTGCTATTACGCTTATAAATAGTTACTTAACTCACAGAACACAATTTATATTTTTAAATGGTGTTAACTTCTAGTCAAATTCTTTACCAGTTCAGTGTGGCGTACCTTAAGGTTCTATATTCGGCCTGCTTCTCTTCAGTCTATTTGTTAATGATTTACCCCGTTGTTTATCGGATTCCCATTGTAGATTGTATGCAGATGATGCCCAACTCTATATTAGTGGTCCAGTTGATTATATTCACAAATCTGTCGCGAAAATGAATAATGATCTCGATGCTGTTGCTTTCTGGGCTTGGAAAAATTGACTAATATTAAATTCATCCAAAACGAGGACTTTATGGTTATTTATTTGCGTACCTTTTTTATAACGAATCTACCAATGATTAAATTAAATAATTCAGTGGTACAGTAAGTAAATTCTGCAAAAATCTGTGTGTTGTTCTTAATAAGACATTTACATGGAACGATCATATAAATTCAATTTCTAGTGATGTTTCTAAGTTATTACTTGGCTGTACATTTGAAAATTACCTGCATTTTAAATATATCTGTTTCATAAAAAGATCTTTATGTAAAAATACACCTTTGTACTTGTACAATAAACTAGTTTTCGGAAGATCTGCGCGAAATGTAAACTTAATTATTCCGCGTCATTCTGGCCAACTAAGACACTTGTCATTCTTTGTTAGAGTTGTTACTTTGTGGAATTCTTTGCCGAATGTTGTCAGATGTGAACTTTGTCCTTCTAAATTCGTAGAGCTCTGTAGGTGGTACTTAAAAAAGGAAAAATATTAGCCCACATAAATATTAATAAATAAAAAAATAAAATAAGATAAATATAATTTTATTAACCATTCTACGGTCATACCAAATAAATGTACATAAAGTCTTAATTAATAATCCCGAATGATAATAAATTCTTGCAGATTTCATTTAATTTTAAAAAATTATTTTGCTTTTACGTAAATTGAAAAACTTATAAAAAAAAACTTAATTTTCCATCCAATGTCGGACTGACCTAGAATGGAAATATTCTGCTACCTTGGATCTGAATTCCATTAAATTCTTTTTCCTAACTAGTTTTGCTTCTTTCATGTGTTCCGTGTGTTTTCATGTTCCTCTTATATTTTGTCCTATATAAACTTTGTTGTAATGACAGCAATTGATTTTGCAATAATAGCATTTATCAAGGATATAAACCTACAATTCTGAAATAATCGGGGAAGTACAATAGATTTAAGAGGTCGCGCATGCATAGAGCTCCCCTTTATAAAAATAAAAATAAAGTGATTTTGTACATGCCTGATTTTTTCATTTTATCATAATAGATCTTTAGTTGCTACTAGAATAGTCTTGAATTGATTGGTTCTGTACGTACTACCCGTGTTTGTTTCTGATTTCGCTCTGAGTAGTAGATAATTTCACTAAATTCCAATGCTATTCTTCTTTTGGGGTCTTCAGTGAGTAGGTTAGATTAGGTATAAGTTAATAATGGTTTTTTCTTTCCATTACTGATGATTTTTTCCGTAATATCCTTTATAACAAACACCTTTCATATACATTTATCGCATCTTTTAAAACTACTGATAACATGGCTTGAAATAAGTTCGATAAATTAAAAATGAAATAAAGCCAAAAAACAAAAATAAAATTTTATCAAAGATTTTTCACTTCCCATTAGAAATTTACTTTACTATAAAACATTTAAAAATATTTTTTATGAAGTTTGGTTATTTTGATTTCAAATATTCTAACAGGTATAACGTAAGAATAACGTAATTTGATTCATGTTTCGAAGAAACCATTTTTATCATTTCTATTGAAGAACTAACAATTTTTAATAAACATCCTTTATAATAAACACCTTTCATATACATTTATCGAATCTTTTAAAACTACTGATAACATTGCTTTATAAAATTAACTTTGAAACAATTTAGGAGTTATTAAGGGTGTTTAGCTAAATAAGATTTCTGAAGTTCTTACAATTTAAACTGATATTCATCTATTCTCATAATTAGCTTAAGATATCTGGCTTTTCAACGTTTTTTATATTTCACTTAAATTTTCTAATAAAAATTAGAGTTTCTAGGTATCTTTCATTTTAAATATAAATTAATATCTTGATCGATTTCACTAATTACATCATCATTCGAAGATTTATATTTGTTTGCAAATATCGATACTTCTCAAGAACTTCATAAGTACTATGACACTGCATATACTTAATTTAATTTAATTTGCATATTTTTATTTCTATTTTTGTATTTAAATTTTTTTTTTAATTGTATTTCGTTTTCAGCTCTTTTAATTTTATGAATTTAGTAAGAAATAAACATCATTCGATACTCTGCTTTATGCAACAGTTGCTTTGTTTTGCTTTTTTTTCTTATTTTTCTCTATTAATTAATATTAAGTGGATTTTGTATTGATATAAAATAAATTTTGAATTAATATAACTTATCTTTAACGTTAAATTGAAGTGACTTTTATATATTTTTATTACCTTTTATTTATTTAAGGTACATTCGTCACATATCTTTGGATAACAAATTGAACCTAACTATTTTATTTAATCAATAAGGCTAAGTATCATTTTTGATTTAAAATGTAGAGTTTTAAATTTGATTGACTATATTTTATATTTTTTGTTTTCATAAATTTCTAATTTAAGCCTATTTAAGTTAGATTTTGGTTTTGATGAAATAAAGTCTTTTTTATTACTATTATTATTATTATTATTATTATATACCAATTTTTTCTCTGAACTTTATTTATGGAATATTATTATAAAAAACATTGATAATAATTTACGAGTATATCAATTGTGACGTTTTATGGTTTATTCAAATCTTACAATCTAAAAAGTCAGAAGGTCTAGTCCATTGATTCGACACTTCATATTTGCTCTCGTTCATACCAATGTTCTGCCTTACATGACTGCTAGCGACTGTTATTTTAGCCTGCTGGTTACAGGAATGTTTTGTAAACCTCTCGCCAAAGGATTAAAGTCTTGGATCAGTCAGTTCTGTAACCAATGGTATATTCAATGTTTTGTTTGTACCTTAGAAATCTTTCTATAGATTAATATTTATAAAATATAATGTTGATAGATAGATAGATATATGGATCTAAAAATAAAATACTAAAAAATAAAAATATATAGTGTGGCCTCGGTAGCCGAGTAGTGGTAAAACACTCGAGTATAATAATGTAACGAGCGATTCAAACCCCGTGAGAATTGAAAGTTTTTTTCAAATGGTGAAAATTACTGAAAACGCTTTTTTTCGAAAACATTTTTTCAATATTACAAAACTGTTTTTTCAATAACAAAAACAGAAATTATATAGCAACACAAAATTAATCATTCCCATCAAATACATTTTTTAAAAATGATATACATAAAATTAATCTCTCTCTCTTGAAATTTCATGTTTTGGAAATAGTCTGAATTTATGAATTTAGATAGTTTTGCTATTTAAAAAAGGACATACTTTGCTCTAAGAATTCTGATATCGCTACAACTAACCAACAAGTCGTAAATATTGTAGAGGGAAATATAACTTATTTAAACCCAGATTGCGTTTACGATTGCGGAATTTACGATTGCGGTGAAAACGATGAAAATAATTAACCCGTGGAATTTCTAAATGACTACTGTCCAAGTGGAATGCTTCCACATAAACTTATTTTTAAAGTGGGTAGTATAATAATATTACTTAGAAACCTGAATACCAAACATAGTCTCTGTAATAGAACTCGGTTAGCAGTAAAAAATTGAAAATCAAACTTAATAATCGCAGAAGTCCTAATCAGTACAGCTATAAGAGAAACTATATTTAGTTCAGGAATATAGATTTATCCCCAACTATCACAGAATTTCTATTTATTCTCAGACATCTATTTATTCTCAGTTTCCCGTTAAATTACGTATAAAATTTCTGAATTTCAAATAGAAAAGATAATTTTTCAAAAATGCGAAACTCTGCCTTGAAACTTTTTCTTTACCTCATCGGTGGAAAAAAAAAATAAAAAATTGATTTATTTTCATTTTTATAAAGTTTTTGTAACTACTCTAAAAAATTTTGGTTTTGTAGTCAAACAAATTTAACTACACGTGTTGAAAAAATACGTGTATACCGTTTATACGTATAAGATTTAGAAGCATTGGATATAAAGAAATGGCAATATTCAATTACCAATCTATTTAGAATAATATATGGATAAAAATTGTAAAAAAATATTGTAAGTTGCGCTCCATCTAAATAAATATATAATAAAAATATTCAAAGAATTTATTATTTATCTTGACTTAAAAAATTTACACGTCAAAGAATCAAAAATAAATTTTTGGTTGCAATTTTCAGTACGCGGTTTTTGGGGTAAAAATGTAGGTTATCCAATTTTTGATTACGCTTATTAATATCAATTTTTTGCTAGTAGTTTAATAAAAATACCCACATTTCGAAAAGAAAAAGAACCTATAAAGTTTGCCTGCAGATTTATTTGTTAGATCCAATGTTAAAATAAATAAATAAAAATATTTACTAATTAAAAAAAAAGTTAGCTTTATACATTTTAGCCAGTATAAAAATTTATTAATTCACCTGAAATTAACAATTTATTATAATACAAACTATTTTGACAACTTTATCATAAATTTTTAATTTATTTTATTATTATTTTATAGTTTATTTTTACATATCGAAATATCCTTCGGATTTGATATACACAAATTTAATCGTTATGAACATTAATTTTATATAAAAATTTCATTTTATGATCCAGTCAGAGTTGCCAGTTGCCAGAATTGCACCAGGTTCTTATAATAAATTTTAAATTATGACAAAATCAGATTAGGGTAACACAATAACGACATTGAACAGTAATGAAAATCAATAATTTTATCTAAGACACCAGCTTAATTATCTTAAAGAAAGAAAGTTGATGAAAGTTCAACATCAAAATCGCAATCAAATTTACATTGAATTAGGATACAATGAAAAAATGTTAGGTGGATTTTAACTTGTAAACATTTTATAGCTTTATTGAATTTTTACATATGAAAAAAGATTGCTAAACCGTCAAAACTATCTTTTGAAAAAAATGTCAGAGACCAATATCCCTGGTAAATAATATTTACTGTTCTTGTCGTACACATTGAATTCTGATATAAAATAAAATAATTTCATGTTATCTCCCTCTTTAGAGCCAAAAAGAAATTGTCACACTCAAAATGCTCACCAGCTAAAACCCATCTTTATACTAAATGACAACGATAAATTTCAATTGATAAAATGTTTACCCAAAATACATAAAAATTATAAATATCCTTAAAACCAGTAGTGTCTTACATTTGAGGATCTTCACATAAATTGTGCAAATTTTCAAAGTCCATATTAACGGAAATATTGGATTTTAAACCTAAATTTGGTATTAAAAATAATCTGAATTAGTTTTCACAGATTAAGATATGATTATCCTACAGTATTCCAGATAAGTTTTACATCTATATCACCATAAAAGTAATTATATAAAATAATTATTCAAAACCTATTGGATTCTATTAATGTGGGTGTTTTATCTGTTTAAAGCGAAATAATCAACCTATTGAATATTTGTTGGACTAGAGCTATTTTCAATTATAGCGGATGTACTTCCAATGGGTACACCCTTAAGCCTGTTTGTGGCCAAGATATTCATGAAAAACTTTGAAAGAAAAGCTTTAGAATCTATATATCTAATAGTGATTTATCAGTTTGTAGAATTTTTTTTTCATTTTATTCATTTATTTCTCAAAGAGCTCATTCGCTCGTACAGAGTGTATATATATAAAAAAAAAACAAGATAACAAAATTAATAATTCAGTCCAGTAGAAAAAAATCAACTTAATAACTAAATGTATAATAACTTAAGCTAACTACACTTGGTTTACAACATTATCCATTAATTGTAAAAAAGAAAGAAGAAAAACTAAAAAAAAAAAAAAAAACAAAACTTATCACTAGAAAAAAAACCCAAAAATCAAGACTATTATTTTAAATACTTATTAACTACATTGATTTTTAAATTTTATTTAAATAGAATTCATTTAATTTTTCTTAAATATGTCTAATATACTTATTATTTTGATTTCATTTGGTAAATCATTATAATTTCTATATCCTAAATTGTATACTGCATCAAGCCCATTAAACCTGATTTTTGATGACAATATTCTAATATTTGTAGCAGATCTATTGTAACTGTGATATTCTCTATTAAATGTGAATGTTGTATTTGTATTGGTATTCTCGGTCAACATCATATGAATTTGAGTTGTTAATTTGTATTTTATATAAAGTAGTAGTAGCAATATATTATGTGACTTGTGAATTGATTTAGTTGAAGTTCTTTGGTAATATCCAAACAAATTTTTTATGGCTTTGTTTTGTATTTTCTGTATTGAATAACAATACCATCAATAAACTAGTCAATAATAAAATCGTTGGAACAATCTTAATAGATCTGGAGTCTACCAAACTAAATGTAATGATTGTGCTTACATATATATCGGAAGAATTGAAAGAAATTTTTAAATAAGGTTTAACGATTATTTAAAATCTGTGTGCTGAATTGAAAAATGGTTCAAGTTAGCAAAACATTTTGGAATTTTTTTTATTTTTCAGAAAAAGATAAGAGATAAACATACCTGTTGTAACCCCGTAAGCATAAAAATTTTATCATTTCAAAAGCAACATTAAAAGCCTGATGAACTATCAGTAGTAGACCTAATAAAATCCAATCTTTAAATTTGATTAAAACCTTGTCACTGTAATAAATAAATAATATTGCAGGTATTATGTAAAAAATACTATTATTAATTAAATAGTATAAATACTATATACTATACTAATATTAACATAAATGTATTTAATTTATCCTTTATTAACATTAATGTACTTATAGTCTTTTGATGCTGGTGTAATCATCGAAATTCATCAAGATATTAATTAAAATTAGTGAAACATACCTCGAATTTCTAATTTTTATTATTCAATATCAATACTAAATCCCGAAAACGAACTATTTATATTTATTTAGTTTTATATTCTCAAAATGTGACAACCCTGCTGGGTCTAACCAAAATAATATTAAAAAATTTACTTTTGATATTTTATTATTTGAAAATAAATACATATAAAATTCTTAATATTTAATAACTTAAATAAATCATAAATTTAATAATAGGAAATCATTTAACAGGAATTCAATTCAAGAACAAAAAAATATCCCAATAATAAATTTTGAAATAATATATGCCCCACTGAAGGCAAAATAATATATGTATTGCAAGACAATAATGAATGATGAATATTTATATATTATTATTTGCATAAAACAATAGTAAATAAAACCTAAATCCTTTTATACTTAGCCAGAATAGCCACTATATAATCAGTAATCATCATATTATCAGATATTTTAAAATCCCGTATCCATACATACACACATACATAAACTACGCAATGAAAAAAGTTATAAAAGAAAATCTATTATCCTTTATTTTTATATTGAAACAATAAAAATCAAATGTTGCCCAACAATTATTTTGTATGTTGCTAAACATTTATTATTTTTCTTGTTTTACTAATAATTATTGCATTGATGTAATCATTTTGGAAGCTGTTAGGAACATTTTAGCATTTTAGCTTTTGAGGAACATTTTAGAAAATATTTTCCTTTCTTTTTTTGTTGTTTTTGTTTTTAAATTTTTTGTATAAAAAGAATATTTTTACCAATTTTAATTCAGTATTACAACGGTAATCTTCTGGTAAAGTGAAAATTCTTAAGAAAAAAAAAATCAAAAAAAGAAAAGAAAAATAAATAAATAAAAGAAATAATATAGAAATTTTATTTGGATATAATTTGTTGACAGTGTGATTGTGAAATATTTCCAAATTAATATTATAAAAAAAAAAAAAAAAAAAAAAATAGAAACAGAAAGGTGAAAGAAATAAAAATAATAAAAAATTAATATAAGAAAATATTACAAAAAAAAAAAAAAATAAACACAATTTTTGTTAAATATTATTAAAAAATAATTATATAAAAAATTTGATTCAAATTAACAAAATTACGTAAGTGATTTTTTTTTTTTAGTTAATTTAATGAAAATTTGTATTTTGAAAATATTTTGAGTTAAATTAAAAATTAGTTTCGAATTAAAACAAAAAAAAATATTATATAAGCAAGAGGTTCAGAATTAACTGTTATTTTTCGTCAATTACATTATATACAATTCATATTGTTAAGGTGATATGAATCAGAACTGCAAATTCCAAAAAATAAATTGTTTTTCTTGTATGTCGATTTTTATGTCGAATTATTTTTCAATGTACTTTTTTTTTTAGGCACGACATCTTTTTTAGCATTTTAGTGCAAAATTATTGTAATTCTACTTTTTTCAACTTATTTTTTTATTTATATACAAACTGTTAATATGTAAATTTTTAAAGCTCAAATTAAAATTAAATCGTGTTCAATTGTGTAAAAAGAGACTTAACTTTTTGCGTTCCATGTCTGTCTTGTCTTATTTATTGACTCAATGATGGGACCTTGTACTTGCACACGAAAATTTATACTTAATATTTTCCAAAAGACTCAAAATTTCTATAAATCTTCTTAATTGTCTTATTAAGAGTCTAGGTTTGTTTCATAAAATTCATTTCAATATCGGTTGTGATCATCTTATTATGAAATTGATTAAAATCAAGACAAATCGATTAATACTCATTATAATCTATACATTTAATTACAACAACCGATACGATAATATGTCAAGTGCATAAAAATGAGCTTAAGCTCAAAGCCCGAAACTAAAAAAAAAAGTGTATACAAAAGAGTTCAAGCTCGAGAATGAGTTTAGATACGAACAGTTGTTTGAACTTTATTCTATATGCAAAAAAAATAAGTTAAGGCTCATTTCAATTTCAAGCAAGGAAAATTGTTGTCTCAGACTCTCAACTCAGAAGCCATCAATAAAAAAAATAAAAACTAAATTTCTTTTGGATACCAAAGTAAATTAAAGCTCAAAGAAATTTTATTTATTGAGCAAGTTCGCACTCTTTGAGTCAAAACTCAAAGTTTTAGCTATAGCTACATTTGTTTTGCAATACAAAAAGTAAATAAATAATAATGTTTTTTTCTCGAAATAATTCCCCAGTAGTAAAGTATAAATAAATATATTTTAAAGTTATTATACATGTGTACTTCATTTATAAAACAATGTGGCAAAATAAATTGACCAATTACATTTTTTTAATAAATTTTTTCTATTGAAGAATATGAGTTGAAGCGTTCATTGAAAATTTAATTTTTACATCCAGCTTCTACAAAGATTTCATATGAAGGAAGAATATAAAATATTAATAATAACGGTGATGAAAAATTATCATCATGTTCATCAGCATGTAAATGTCGAAGCAATTCACTAATGTTTAACAATCAGGAGTTTGGTCAAAACCCCAAAGACAATAAAGTCCAGCTCAGCTCATATAACTTCGATATAGTTACTTCTTAATTTTTTTTTTTTATATAATTCTAAGTGTATGAGATGAACACCCTAACTTCTTTTACATTTACATACAATAGGTACACAATTACATACAATAGGTTTTTCTTTAGAATTATTCTGGTATTTACTAATTGTGCTTCAAATTAAAATTTTCATTGCTAATTTACAGGATTTACCTAGACTCCGAACTTTAGGGTCCCTCTCCAAGCAAAATTAGCGATCTGATCAATCTTCTCTTTCGCACAGAGTGGCTCTAGTACTGAATCTCTTGGGAGAGTAAAAATGAGAATGGGGTCATCTAAAAGAACCAATAACAACAAAAAGGTCACTCGAGACGTGGTATCAAAAAAGCACGATTAAGTTCTAATTAGTTTTCAAGAAGAAACTGGAATGGCGATTTCTACCTTACACACCTACCTGCAGGATTTACCATATCTTCAAAAAAAAAAATTTAAAGAAAATTTTGTAGTTTGTCTAGAAAATGCTAATTTTTAATAGAGAACAATTATTGCCACATTCTATTAGCCTATTAGTGCTTTTTCGAAGATAGAATTTTATTTTCATTTCAAAAACAAAAACGTTAATTAGAAATTGACCTTAGTTAAAAAGAGAGAAAAAATATTATGCTGAACAATTTAATAAATACTATTAAATTTAAATAAAGAAGCCATCAACCTGGCAATAATTCCATCAGGATTTCCCAATACGAAATTCACGGTGGAAAATATTGACCAAGTATAAGATGGCATTTGCCCAACTTTTTTAGGCTCTAGGCCAAGAAACGGATATCTCATTGTCTGGTGCGCGGACGAAGAAACTGCTTTGTGGTTTCGCGAAACCGTCCCCAAATTAAAACCATGGGAAAACACGGACCTCAAGGTAGTTGACGAGGCTGGCGTGCCGAACCCAAACGTATTTTACGTCTATCTACCACGTTGATCGCGTGAAAGCATCGAAAAGATCATTAGACGACTAATGGTTCAAAACAAAGAGCTAAGGGATGCGGATATACAAATATATTCAAAGAAAGACAGGGAGAATAACTATCTCCAACTCATCATTGCCTTAGACCCACGGAATTCCGAAGTACTAAGACTTCAAAAATTCCGCGTAAACTGGTTCTTTGGTTTCGTCTACCGTAGACAGAAAAAGATGACAGAGCGATGTGGAAGATGGGAAAGACGAATCTCAACCCGCATCAGAAAACTGTCAACCTGGAACATCGGGCGCCCCACATGCAGCGAAAAGTAGAGATGAGAAGAGAGAACCTTCTCAAACGCTAAAAACTCTACAACCGTGTATCTCGGGTGAATAAAAGAATGTAGTATTCAAATGAATCTTCATAGATCAAAGGCAGCAACTGCTCTATTCAGCCAATTATTCATACACAGATGGGACATTGCCTTCATTAAAGAACCTTGGGCTCATAATCACAAAGTATTAGGGTTATTAAGCACCGGAAAAATAATATATGACCCAAGAGAAGAAAACCCAGAACTGCGATTTTCTGCCGCTCTGGACTAAACATTTTCCCCATGAATATATTTATCAGTAGAGACATAACAGCTGGTTCTATAACAATCAAGCTACCACTCGGTGGGAAAACGAAACTTAATGTTGCTTCTGCATACTTTTCGGATGATGAAAAGGAACTACCTCTAAGACTACTACAAAAATTTGTTCATGAATTCAACATGAAATTCTTGAAAGGTTGCGATGTCAACGCGCATCATATTGTGTGGGGTAGAAGAATAACAACAAGGCTAAATAACGACTACCTATAACAGTAGCATCAAGGAAACAAGGAAGGTATCTCCTGTATCAATTACGCTGACGATCTAGTTTTACTAGTAAGAGGAAAATTCAAAAACATAATTGCGAAACGATTGCAACTTGCTATAAGCATAGTGCATAAATGCTGCAAAAACGTGGGTCTGAATATTATCCACACAAAATAAACAACATCCTTTGTACATATTGAAGAAAAATAAACTACTGACCACATTCATTGGACGGAGTTGCTAACGAAATGGTAAAGCAAACAAACAAAAGCTTGTACAGAGTGCCTCTTTTTAAAAGTAATTATTCAATCCAATTCAGTGCAATAACATTTATAACTAATTCTAACAATGTACTATTCTTAAAACTGAAATCAACAAAAATAATTATTTTTTTCGGTTGAATTATTCATGTTTCATATGCAGTGTTATAAGCTGACTCACAATTGTTCAATTTCATTCGTGAAGACATGATTCTTATGTTGCTTTCATTTTTTGTTATGTATAAGTGTTTCTTTATTCAACATTGGCTTAATGTTTAATATTTATTTATTTAGTCTTACTTATAGTTCAAGTGTTTACAAATTACAATTTTAAAATTTACAATAAAACCATTTTACAATAATAAAATATAAAAAGAATACAATTAGTAAGACGTTCAATGTAGGGGGGTAATATTAAGGGATTATTCCAATTTAAAGCTCTTAATGCAAACCTAAGAAATTTTTTTTGAATACTTTCTATTCTATCAATGTGTTGGCGATAAAAAGGAGACCAAACATGGTTAGCATATTCAAGAATTGGTCTGACTAATGCCGTAAATAAAGATTTAGTAACATAAGGATCATCAATTACCTTAGACCACCTTTTTATAAAACCAAGCATTGAGTTTGCTTTGTTAATGATCTTATTAATATATATGTTAAATGTAAGTTTGGAATCAAAAGTCACCCCAAGATCATTAAACTCGATAACTCGTCTAATTATAGAACCATCAAAGGTATAATTATTACACTTAGGGTTTGTAGAGCGAGTAAACGATATGATGGCACATTTTGTTTGAAAAATAAAATTTTGTTATTATCGTTTGAAAAATAAACCAACTGATATTTTTGATACTGATAAATATTATATTCTAAACAGGGCTAATTTATTAATCTATACTATCATTCCGATTTAATTTGTTATATTGGAAAATTTTATTTTTATAACACATCGTAAACCAATCGCATTACTATAAATTAATTAATTAAAATTTCAAAATTTACATATTTGTATATTTTTGACAAACTTAATTTCTCATATGAAAATGATATTAATTTCTGTTATAAATTGACATCAATAAATTCCAATAAAATCTTTTTTTTTACATTAATAAGTTCTATATAAATATCAAAATTAAAGCCGACAATAAATTAAAATATAAATATCCCTAAAAAATTCAAAATGACCATAAAACTGAAATTTTTTATTTTATATAGCCTTTAATCCTACACACATCTTGATAATATTTTCAAAAAGCATCTTAGTATCATTAATTTTACATTAGAAAATATAATTTATGTACGAATTCAAACACTTAAATAGATTAATTCAATCCCATTATTATTTTACGGTCATACATTATAGTGTTTAAGTGTTTCTTCAATTTAATATAATATTTTTTGATTCTGCTTTTTTTTAAATTTTCGATTTTATATAGTAAATTTGAAATAGGCTATATAGTAAAGTTGAATAAAACCAAATCGGCTTTGTTAACAAACAAATGTTTGAAACAAAGTAGAATTGGAAAATCATCGAAAGACAAACAGAAGCTATGCCATGACCGAAATTGGTAGACTCTACATTGAACTAAGGACTATTACTTTACTATTACTTTATTTGATTATTTGACACAAATAATATCGATGGACAATATTCCAAATAAAGTTGAATTATTACATTATATAATCTTATACCATTTAAGAAGGATAGTTTATCCCTAATCCTGTGATATTATTTTTTAAAAAAAATATGATCCATGTGATTTTCGAATGTTAATTTTTTGGCAATAATTGTTCATTAAAATTATTTGATTGCTCTATTTCTATAGTTTTTCCAACAAGTTCAACAACATCGTCCGTTATACTAGTATTTAAAGCCATACATTTTTTTTTTCATTTTATTTCTAATTTGTTCATTTTCCATCCTTAAGTTTTTCAGGTTTTTATTCATTATCGTTACATATTCGATTACATATTGGAATGCACTGTCATCAGTATTATACAACAGGGCATCATCATCACCAACCAACAAAACTAACTTCCCAAAATTTACAAATTTTTTATAAACATTTCAGTAGTAGATATAATGCTCCGTATCCCTGATGGGAACCTGTTTCCTTTCACTTTCTTTTAGCTTAACAACTTTAACAATAACTGTACACAAAGTTATAACTCTCATTTGGACTTTTGACTCCTCCTTAATATGAGTCTAATGGCAGTTATAATTCATAATAACGCGTTTCAATTAGATTTATGACTCTTGGAGTTATGTTACATTATCAAGAAAAACTCGTTTGTTTTCGATGAAGATGAAGAAGAGCTGCGATTTAATAAAATTTATCCCAGAAATTATTACTGCATTATTTTCTATTTATATTTACGTTTTACTTGTCAACTTGAATGATTGACCTTTGATATTTTCTTTGTTTTTTTTTAAATATTATTTTATAGTGCTGTCTCTGATTGTAATGGGTTAAAATATAGAACCGTCGAAAATTTCGAGGCAGAAAATGTTCGCTTACTGAATTTTTTTGAAAATTAATTATTTTTTTATTTGACTTTGACTTTAGTTAAGATAAACTTAGAAAAAATTTTATGGTAATGCTGCGGAACATAAAAAAAAAATTCACGTACACACAAGGGCTGATGTGTAAACGCCGTACTAAAAATTCTACTTTATTGCAAATTTTTTTGCTAATAAAGATGGTTCGGTTTTATTTCGTTCGACTTTATTTCACAGCACCAACTTCTATATTTATAAAGATAAATGTCGATAAGAGTATTTTTTTATAAGATATATTTTAGAAGATTAATGACGTATCTAGTGTAAAGCCAGTGTTTTGTTTAAATTTTTGCACAAATTTCATTTAAATGTTCGTTAAGATTCAATTTATTGCCTATGCTGAACGATATTTCATGCTAGATATTATTTACATAAAATTATTAAAATATTAGTTTCTTTAGAGTTTACTTAACATATCCGGGGAGCTCCAAAATGTTGTAGACATTATCTAGTTGAATATGAACTGGCAGTAAAGCTAATTTTCTGCTAATAGATAAGAGTAATGAAACTTTTATACTCTAGTATAATTGATTTGAGTATAGGATCAAAGGACGACTAGGTAAAAAAAAAATTTACAAAAATACTCAAATCAAATTGTAATTCTACTACAGTAAATTCATTTTAAACATAGAGATTACATTTCCTTCAGACTATTGACAAGTACTCAATTAATTCAATCATGAGCCATTGATTTTTAAAACTTTATTATTTTGTTTTAATTTCCAAAATTGATATTTTTTTTTAAATTAACGTTATTTAAAAGAAATTTGAAGAAAATTTGTCACTTTCATTTTAAATTCTGTATTTCGTATACATTCATTCATACATATTTGTATATTGTTCAATATTATAAACGATTAAATGTCTACATACTTTCGAGACTATGTGGAGTCATGGTAGAGTAAATATAAATACAAGGATATCATCATTTTTATATATGCGAATGTGCTATGAATGAGAAATAAGAGCTGTAATGATTAATTGTGTCATTTGAACAAAAATATAGAAATAAAAATTCAGAAAAAAAAGCGAAATAAGTATGTGTGTGTGTGTATGAAGTCAAGTAGGATTATTTAAATTAATTTTTTATTTAATTTTTAGCCTTATAAATTGAGTTTGCTTGATGCATAGAAAATTTAAAAACAAAACAAATTTCGACTAGTATTTTAAAATTACTGCAGATTAATTTTTGTAATTTATAAAAATAGATGAAAATATGTTAAAATAAAATGTCAATTATTTTTGTCTTTTCTAATTCTTAGAAATAAATTTTCAATTGGGATATAATTTTAAAGTTTATAATATATTTTATTTTTTCATTTTAGTTATGATTTTCTGTTGTAATTTTACTTCTTTTATACGATGATAATATATTGTTGGAGCTATTTGAAGAACTATTACAATGTTCAAGCATAATTTCGAAATTAGTTATTCTAATTTAGTTCTTGAACCTAAGAATTAAAAAAATAGTTTTTTTTTCTTATAGCAGAAAAATATATAAAATTTGAGGTATTACTTCGTACAAGGGAACGTGGTTTAAAGAACCTAATAGAAAATTTACGTTACTAAAACCTTTCTTTATTGGCATTAATTTACTAAATTAGGTACTAAAAGTCATATTAATCTTTGAACTTCAATATTAAATTATATTGAAATAGGCGAGTCTTATGCTGTGCAGCTCTATTTCTTTATCACGTCATGAATCATTGACTATGTTATTTAATACCTTATATTGGAAAATTTAAGTACTTCGAACATTTAGAATTATTTAGAACATTATACTTAAAAATTGTATGACCAGACTGGCTTTAATATTTAATTACATGTTTAAAAATTATATATATTAAAAAAAAAATTAAATAAAATAATATAAATATGTATTATATATCTTAAAAAATGACACACCAATAAAAATTTACAAGAGTTTCCTTGTTTTGAAATATTTTTTTGTTTTAAAGCTTTCTTGTAAGTCGACCCCATAGATTTCTGTCAATTTATCATCATCGGCTATTGGTACTACAACTCTATACTTAATTAATTCACTACTTGTATCCATTTTTTGTACATTCTAATCACTCATTTGCTTCTATAGTTGCTGATTCTCATTTCTCTTAGATTTTTGTCCACGCTATCTATCAGCCCACTGTTCTATCAGCTCTGTTTATTCGTGTGAAGCATAACCTTATATAAGCAATAAGCTCTTTACCTTCACATAGAAAATGCAGTATTAGAATTTTAACTACAATGTATTATGTTCCATAAAGTATTCTATATACAACATGAATAATTCTAAAATGTTTATATTCTGTTTTTTTCTTCATAGTAAAAGCAGTATATGCAAGCATCTATTTATATTGGGTATAGTTCGTTATGGAACTGAAAACTGCATTTTCGATGTCAACCTTAATTATGCATAATTATCCGTAAATTTAATTAATATCGATAAATTAATCTCATTCACCTGCTCTTTCATTCACGATTTTCTTGATTTAGTGTAACATAACTAAAAACAAAATTTAGGAAATTTTTAACACCTCATAATGCTGCTATCAGTTTCTGATTGACTTGTCACTTATTGAAAATTGAAAAAATATATAGAAAAAATAACATTAAATATTTTCTACAAAAGAGTGGTAAAGCACTTAAGTGTAGTAATGTAAGGACCGAAAGAGCACGGGATCACACCCCGCGAGAATCGAAAAAAAATTTCAAATGGTGAAAATTACTGAAAATGTAATTTTCAATACAACCACATCGGTTCAAATATTATTTAATAAGTAATAAAGATATAATATAACTAATAAAAAAAAAAAAATAATATAAAATGGGTTAGTGAGCAAATCCACAAACCGAAATCCACAAAACAAAATTCATAAAATTGTGGCAAGTAAACCTTTTTCAAGAATTCAACTCTAAAATCTCTCCTAACTCAGAATTTCGCATAAAGTGCCCTACATAATAAGGTGAAACGCGTGAAAGAAATAACATGATTTTTTTTTGTGGCACAAGCCATTAGGGATTTTGTTTTTTGTGGATTTAGGGACTGTTTTAGGACGGTTGTTTTTTGTGGATCAACTGTAAAAAAAATAAATAAAAATATTTTAAATAATTTTGAATATTTTTTTTAATTACAGATACATCTCTTGACTTGTATAGGATATAAATTTTTGTTAATTCATCACATCAAACGTTTTATTACGATTATTTCGTATTAATAAGTAATACAAAAATTTGGAGCTGATAAAATTTTAATTTAAAAAATAAACAAAAATGAAAAATTCAGTACAAAAAAGTGCAATTTTATTATTTACTTTATTGGTTATCCTTCACCCTATTAATTGCCGATATTTACCAACACGTTCACAAGGAAATGATTTGGATAAATTACGGGAGCTAATGATTGATGTAAGTATTATGCTTTTTTTATTTATAATTTTATTTTAAATCCATATAAGGATAAAAATTTCTTATTTTCGAAATCATGCATGATCATAGTAACGTAAACATTTTTTTAATATATCTCCCCTATTACGGTTATTTTGAATTAAAATTTGGTTTAAATATACCTATACTTATCAAAGCTGTATATCTGTAAGCTCTATAAACCCATTTTTTTAATGATATTCGTCGCAAGAGAGATTTATTTCATAACGAATCATTATCATCAAAGCTTTTAATTATTGTGATTGTAAGTCAACACAGTTCTTAGAGAACAAGCAATATACATTTAAACTTATTTACATGTAAAAGCAATTACATTATTAAATCTAATAAAAAATATTAAAACTAAACCTATTTCTTATTACCTTAATATTACCAATATTACTTTGTTATGTCTCAGAAGTTTACTTCTTTAACAGTCTGTATTCACTAATTAAATTGTTTGATTGCAATTCAAGTTGTTACCAATTTTTGTAACAAAACAGGCATCGCTTACCATGTTACTACACTTTACACACACTCGCTGTCTTTCAAACAAAAACCTATGCCATTCAGATATTGTAGTAGTTGCAATGCATTAAAAGAGGGCAGAAAGGTCCTAACATATAAATAATTCTCGACAGTCAAACTGATTTATTATTTATTTAGATTTGAGTTATTTATTTTATACACTGATATCCTTTACAATATGAAAATTACAAGTGTTTAAATAATGATCCTAGAAATATAGCTTCTCCAATTGTCAAATCAAAACTTGGCAATTATAAAATCTTTATGAACCTAGCAGAAGAAATAAAAATTACTATAATGTGGAATCCTGAACATGAGAGAGTACAAAACAATCAGCAGGCAAATACTCTCGCTCTATACGGGTGCATTGAGTAAATTATAATTATGGGACCATATTTTACACACTCGAATGCCTTCTTAAAAATAATTGTTTAAAATTGAAAAATCAAAAAAACTAATACCATTATATAGGATATAGTTGCCAAGAACTATTGTACTTTAAAACATTTTTTAAATTTACTATTAACTGGTTATATGTACCCAGAAGGAGTAAATCCAATGTCAGAATACTATCATAACATGGTTTTTTTTAAATTGGGGAGTTCTATATAACCGCGATCTCTTAAGATCTGTTGTACTTCCCTGTTTATCTCGGAATATTAGGTCTAAATATATTAATATAATTCAATTTGTAATTTAAAAATATTCGATATCCGATATTGTCAACACATAGTTTTCAAGAAATGCGTTATACAAGTTATCGTTGGTCCATATTTTTCTGTATTTAAGTATTAAAATCGCATTATTGGTGTACGATAGAGAAATAAAAATGTCTAAACAGAGAAAACAAAATTTTTAATTATCGCACCGTTTATAATATCATTTCTAAATACTAATCGGTAACAATTTGAGGCTCTAATTGATTTTCATTTATACCTGTTGTTGTTGCAATTCCCTTTTTGATAATCTCCAATGTTAATATACAATTTTATCTCCTATGGTACTTCAATATCTTTTAGTGTAATTTTAGTGTAGTCTCAAATACAATAAATATCGCAAAATTAAATTTATTAAAACTGAAAATAAAAAAAAAATTTAGTGCGATTTGACAGGTTTAGCGCGAGTATCAAGTGCAAGTGCGAAAGGTTCAGAAACGCTCTTAGATATACTTGTCAAGTACTTACACCGATTAAAACATTTTTTTCTTTAAGTTATATTATAATTTTTTAATTTTATAATAAACTTTTATTTTGTTATTATGTAAAAATTAAACTTAATAATAATATTTTTTTAAATAATGATAAAAATAAATTTATATAGCGGTAACGTGTAAAAGTTTCAAAAACCAATATTTTACAATTTAGAATTTGGAACATTGTAAAATATTTTTGACCATACAATATGAAACTCGAACATTGTCAAAGTTTTAAATTTTTTTACAATACGGAACTTAGGGTGGAATTTAGTTTTATAAGCACTTATTATCTTCTATTATAACATTCGAGAGTGTCATTGTATGCTAATTAATATGACGATTTGTATAAAAGCGTTGTTTTCTTTAAGCATTTTTTTTAATTTTATTATTTTATCTCTTGTTTTTGTAGATCAAATAAAAAAAAAACAATATTTATATTCTAAGCTGGACCTAATAATATTCATATTACAATTTTTAATTATTATTTTTGTTTTTCTCTAAATCGATATTTAAATTTTTGTTATTGTTGTCCAGTGTTTTCTTACTTTTCTAATTACAAAACTTTTTGTTTTGTGTTAAAAAAAAAATTTCTTTGAAATTTCTCATTATCCTCTTCTTTTTCTTAATTCACAAAAACAATTTTTGCATTTTATTTCATTTAATTATACTTACATCACATTGATTTGTAAATATTATTCTTATTAAACTTATTGAATATTTCATTGAAATAAATAATAATAATAATATGTAATAATGTTTGGCAAAATACATAAGTTAAATATGTTCCTGTAAAATATCACTAGACTTAATGTGTTGGTGTATTGCCGGCAGCTACTACTACCTAGCTACCTACTGTAAAATAATTTTTTATAAAAAAATTTCATCTAGGATACTTTCTATAAGTTTTAAATTTTATAGAAATCCTTTTTATAAACATCAACATTACATTATAATGTAAGTAAGTACTGGTGATAAATTCTTGAATTCACATAAATTTGATTTCAAATCCTAGTTGTTTATGTACACATGTTAATTCTTTAATTTCGTATTTCATCGGCTTTCAAACTTTTTTATTCGATTTAGACAGAACCCCCTTGATTTAATTTTAAATACACTACAATGTATTAAATGAATAAAATATTTTACAAAACGAGTATAGATTTATATATACCGGGTGTGCCAGAGAGAGATTTATAGATACCGGGTGTGAATTGCGTATCAACTTTTTAAGAGGGGCAGGAGCCGTTATTTTAAAATTTAAATCGAGGGTGCTCTATCGATTGGTTATACATATTTTAAACTTCCGGGAAGGACCGCAAACCGGTTTTTAAGACCAAAAATCGCTGAAATTGGCCGAAATCGAGATTTTCAAATGGGAAGGAGTATTTTTTACTGCAAATTCAGATTCTACGACAAAAAATAAGAAATTTATATTAAATGATTTTTTTTTGTTTTCTTAGTATTTTTCTTTAAAACTAATAACAATAAAACAAAAATGCACAATATTTTACTTTGGCAAACTAAAATTAATGATAATCATTTTTATAAATAAATTTGTTTTTCATGTTATCATATTTTTTATCTCAATTTTGGTCTTAAAAAACCGATTTGCGGTCCTTCCCGGAAGTTGAAAATACGTATCACCAATCGATAGAGCACCGTCGATTTAGTTAACAAACTTTTTTAAAATTTTAAAATAACGGTTTAAAAAAACATGCTCTGGCACACCCGGTATATACAATTTAATTTAGAAAGTTATATAATATATCGCCTTATATACATATATAAAATACACCATCGTCATGTCACTGTCCTGCAATCATGTTCTTTGTTAGATGGTATCTTCTATGTTTTTCTTGGTTTTTTGACACGACATGGACCCTGAAAATTTCATTCATAACATTGTTTCGCGATGTTACTGTCATATTATTGCTTTTTCTTGTTTTTTTTTTTTTTGTTACAATATATTTATTTACCACAACATTCTATTAGAAATAGTTTAAATATTTCGAATACGCCAAAACATATATTGATCTAAGCTTGAAGCTATCTGCTGATGTTGACTGAAAATTTGCATGTTTCGCAGACGTACAAGAGTACCGACTTTACATTTGAATTGAAAAGTCTTATTTTATTGCGAAGGTGTATTTTATTTGACTGCCATATTTTTTTTTGGAACAACCAGAAATAAAATTTTGTTAATATGAACTTTAATCAACTTACAAAAAATATGCAAATAAGCACCTCCATCTGATGATGGTATATGCTATATACCCAGATAATTAAGTTTACTTAACTCCACGACTTGTGCTCTTTCACGAAAGATCCAATGTTTAGATGTGCGAGTTTTCCACATAGTTTTGGTTTTACTTTTCATATGACAAGCTTTTCAAGCACATATCATTTAAACCTCCAGTCGTATGTGCAATTTAAGTTACAAAAGTGAGATATAGTGGTGCTTTGAATCCAGTGGGTTGTTCAAGAATTATTCGCAATGTATTGATGTGGTTCATACACAAGAGGCCACTGCGAAAACCTGATTGGTATCTTTTGAGAGTAGATTATATTTTGCCTTTAATCCTATCGAGTATTATTCTATATAGTTTGGATATTTTTCTAGTTTTCTTCTATAGCCTAAAATAAAAATAGCAAAATATCGACCCGGTACATATAAGTCAGCTTATAAGTGCTGCGTTGGGTACCTCCTCTACTTTTGGTGCTTGGTAGTTTTTTAAGATTTTTGATTCAATAGAATATAATTTTCTATAAACTACATAAATCATAATTACTTATAAATTAGTTAAATTTCATTTTATTCTAATTTTCTTCTCTTCGAATTCAAAATCCCCAATTACAAAATTTTCGAATCAAAATCCACAAATTCAAAACCCCCAAAATACAAAATCCCCAAAAAAGAAAATGAAAAATGTTTCAATAAATTAGTTATAATGAGTAGTGAGGGTCAGGGTATTGCAACGCCAGACTTTGAAAATGCTATTGCTAGATTTTTTTTATAATTTTTACTATAACCTATCCACACATACACCTGCTGTTGATGAAAACAAGGTACATTTTATATAATATATTATATTCCCTTGTTTTTGAATATTTGAATTAGAGGATTTTATAGCTGGGAATTTCAAAGATAACTCCTACGAACAAAATGTGATGTAACACTAATTACAGTCTAAAATTATAGGTATATACAGATGATGTTTCTTCACCTCCTATATGAAGTCAAGAAACTGTTAATCCTCCAATGGTTTTATAACCCGTTCCCACGTCCATACAAATAAAAAAACAAAAAATTACGAAATCTAAAGAAAACTATAATTGAGTAAACCAAAACTCAATTTGAAATGAAGTGCCATTGAAAACAAAGAAATTGAGCATTTTTAATAATTTGTAAAAAAAATTTAAGTTGTAAAGAAAACATCAACATTTTATTTTTTAAATTTAAAAATTTTAGCAAAAGATATTAACTAATCCCCCATTTGGTTGAGAAACACTGCTTTAAACATCAGAATCAAAATTAAACACAAAATATCGATTGAAATCAATTATTGTAAAATACTTATACATATTATGTACAATAACTTATTTTCAATAAGAAAATTAAATTCCAAAATTTATTATTTTGTTTACATGCACAAAATTTTGGGTAATGAGAAGTAATGGCGTCTTCATAAATTTATTTTATAGTAAAATTAAATTACGTGGGTTAGAAAAAAAATTCATTATAATAATTATTGTATTATTTTTCATTTTTCTCAGTTGAATAAAAATTATATAATTTCGTGATTGAAATCAATATACTTTATTGAAAAAGTTCGAAGGTGAACATTAATAATGAATACGTCATCAACAACACGATTGTGTTGACAGAAAAAGTTAATAAATTCATAGGCTCAGACTATGAATGAAAATTACAAAGTTGGTGTATTTTCCTTACTCTGTATTCAAACTCGTAATTTTCAATTACTTTTGGGAACAAATTATTTAATTAAATATCTTTATTTTGCTAGACGTGTTGAAAAAATGTCCGTGCATACCACCAATAATGGACTTACGCAATTGTAAATTATATTAATAACTAGTGAATCCTCTGTGCAATTGCACAGAAGCAGTTTTTATATGGCACAATTTTATATAAAAAGAAATATTTGTTTTGGTATAATTGTTGTTGTTGTTTTCTGAATCGCTTGATTATGAAATATTCATACTTTATAATGAAATCAAAGTATAATACCACTCTTCTTTATAATGAAATGAATACTAATTTCAATATAAATTAACGCAATCAAATCCCATTACTCTCAAAGGTAGTAGATCGATAAATCAGTGTTTTCGTATAAAATATTAAGGTGGGTCTTAGGACTTTATTGTAGAATATATGCTGAAACGTATTTAAACAATTAATTTATCAGATTAGGTTGTTTATATAATCAAAAAATAATCGTCATTAAAGAGAGCCATTAATTTAAACGAGTGATAGATAGTGTAGTGGTTATGTTATCCAGCTCATGTTATGAATGTATGTACCAGTACATCCAAAGTTTTTCAATTATTCTTTGAAATTAATTTTGAATACATGTTCATTGTCATTTAAAATAAAATGAAACTTTGCTATTATAAAGGCAAAGTCTTACTTTACAATAGATTTAGTTTTCCACATTTAAATTGGCTGCTATACCAATATAATGTTATTGTCTATGCCATGTCTTGTGGGTATTATTGTAAATACCAAGACGTTGAAGCAGTTAAGATGTTAATCGTTCAGTTTTAAAATTTAAAAATAAACAATCTGATAATTTTAATGTTCTTGTATTTTATTTATCCCATATTTTTTTACTTCTTTAATGAGCAAATTTATTTGCACTTTTGAATTACCTATGTACCACAGAGCGTTAACAATTTATTCTTAAATATTTGACAACCCCATGATTGAACGCCGCAAAATATACAACTGTATATGAGTTATTACTTCTATATCTTCTATAGATATTATTTTTGGTTTATTGGTATTTATTTTTAAATGTTTCCAGTATTCGCCACCGTTTTGTATACTTTTTATTTTTGGTTTGTGGAATGTGTAACGATTTTAAATGTTTTATAAAAAGCAAGAAAGTTGAATTGTAAATAATTCTACAAAAAATATTAAAATTTTAGCAAGTTCTCAAGCCAAAAATAAAAATATGCACAACTGTGATTGGTGATATTTTCAACTTCCGGGAAGGACCGAAAAGGGTTTTTTAAGCTCAAAAATCGCACTAAATCACGATTTTCAAATGGGAGGTGGTATTTTCTTGTGCAAATACGTCAAAAAATAAGAAACTTATGTTAAACGATTTTTTTTTTGTTTTCTCATTATTTTTCTTAGTTAATAATTTTTTTTTTAATTTTAAAATAACGGCGCCTCTCTCTCTTAAAAAGCTGATACGCATGCTCTGACACACCAGGTATGTATCATCATTTTAATTTACTATAAAGTAATCTTAAGTCTCATGGCGGGATAATATCTTGAGACGGATTGATTGTTTTATTTATTTTTCTTTTTAATATATATTTGCCACTCCGTTTATCATTCATCCCAAGCCATGGCGTTACTGTCTCTAAAGCCGGCCCTTTCGTTAATATTAACTTTATTACATTTATTTGTGTCAAATTATTACATAATATGTATCCTATTATTATTATTGTATGTTGCTGAATTTTTTTCCAAATAGCAATCAAACAAATAAATAATAATTACATAATTACATAATTTTACTTTACATTTATGATTTAAACATAAACTCCAATTTAAAAAACTCATTGAAAAAACGAATATTTTTTCATTAGATTTTCATCTCATCGTGCATCAAAATTATATTCCAAATACTAATTTTTTAATTAATACAACTTTATAATAAAATTTTATTAAATTTTCAATTTCATTTTCTAATTACAGATTTTGAATTCAAGCAATGAAATTCAAGATACAACAAATGGTCATCGTAATAATATAAATGATATGGAAACAACATCATCCAAACTTACAAATAATCAACGTTTACAACTTGCAAAAAATATTTTTGGTTCAAATGCTAGTTCAAAAGATGATTCTGAGTTGTTAGCAGCTTATTTAAATCGATATGGCAGTACTGGTGGTACTTCAAACCATCGTAATATTAATAATTCATTAAATAAGCTTTATGGACGCATACAATATTAAATCACAAAAAAAAAAAAAATAATAACAAAAATAATTAAAATTAAAATTTATTTTAAATAAATAAATATATAAACTATTATAATTATATATAATTATTCAATATTTAATATAATTAATTATATAATATATTTTTATAAAATTCAATTTAAATTAACATTTTAAATTGAAATTGTTTTTAAAGAAATTTATTTAAAAAAAAAAATTAAATGAAAATATTTTTAATTTATTATTATTATACATAATATGTATCTACTTTTATCTCTCCCAAAAACCCCTAATTGAACAAACCTTTAAAAATGAATAAATATTTTCTTAATTTAAATAAAATATAGTAATGATGTATATGTATTTAAATCAAAAATCAAAGTGTTTCATTATATTTACAAAACAAAAAGCAAATAACTTAAAAATGTTTTTAAACTCCAAGGCTGGATTAATGAGTTTAGAAAGATTTTAATTATTGTATTTAATAAAATTATAATAATGTAAAAATATTTTAAATATATAAAAATGAAAAAAAAAAAAAACAATAAAAAAAGAATAAAACAAAATTTGTAAATATTGTAATATATTTTTTGATTGTAACTATAAAACAAAATTAAAAATAAAGCTTGTTGTATGTTTTATTTATAAAAAAATTTTGATTTTTAAACACCAAATGTGACTTACAAATTGGACATACATAACATTTACTACCAATGAGTCATGCATCATCGGTGACGCATGTAAAATTTTTTTCCTCACAGAACAATGTATAAGCATTTATTTTCAATACTTATTATAGTTATTTCAATTTATCAAAAGGTCCAAGTCTCGAAAGGGAAAAGGACCTATAAATAAATAAAAAATAAATATTTCCATGTATTTTTTGAAAATGTTTCAATCACATTGTCCACAATACGTACTGACAAGTGTAGTCCTTTTACCAAGTACCTACACTAGATCCAAATTAACTTGATAAATATCTATAACATTCATTACATCGAAGTCATTTAATTCAATTATCTTTTGTTCTTTTTTCACTTTAAATCGAAATATGTTTTTGAGCATTTATGTACGTTTTTTTGAACGTTTATTAATCCTTTGTGCACTACACAAACAAAACAAATATTAAAATACCCCAAAATTATTAACAAGGTATCACGGGTGAACATACAGTTATTAACATCTGAAAATTCTTCTACCCAATATGCGAAAGACATGTTGTTTTTTGTTACTGTAAAAGTGTGAATGTATATAAATACTGTTGAGATTTGAGAAATTTAACCGCGGCCGCAGCAGCACGTCTGATAAACACAATGTTAATGCATCAAAAAGTGTAACAACTCCATTAATGATAACTAAAGTGAAAAACATTATTTTGGATCGTTTTATTGTACAAAGTTAGGTAAGATTTTTAACAATGATAAACATCTCCATTGACAGTGTGTATAAAAGTGTACGTACTGTGTATGAAAAAGTTATCTTCAAAATGGTTGCGGCGTTTGTTGATAGTCGATCAAAAACGTACAGGAATGAATGTTTCTGAGCGAGAGTGTTTGACCATATGTAACCGTAAATCAAAGTGCCCATAGAATTTTAAATCTGTTTAAAAAATTGTTTTGAAGCTTGTGAAATTTAATCGTGTACAGTTTACAAAATCAAATTTTTTTGATTTTTAATTGGCGGACTCATAAGTTTCTGAGTATGTTTAAATGTGTATTGTGAAGTTTCGAAATCAAAATATAAATAAATTGTTTATGTATGTTTTTTTGTTATTTAGAAGTAGTTTAATCCTTTCCAATTTTTTTTTTATAAATTTCTACAATTATTGTTAATGCGATAATTTTCTCCGGCATTTTTTTTACTTGTATCTTGTCTTGACTTAACTATAAAAATAATTAATCGTGGATGGGGCCCATCACATGAATTTTGTGTCTATTCATTCACGGTTGATCAAAGTTGGATGTATGATGTACACAATTTCACTTCAGATACAAAAGAGCAATCAAAACATTGATTGAAGCGGTATCAAAAGTGTTAAAAAAAAAGAAAAAATTATTGCTTAAGCTGGAAACCCGCTGCTCATCTTTTCTATGATATACGCCATGGTGTAATTCTAATTGACTACCTTAGCAAAGGAAAAACTACCACAGCAAAGTATAAAACATTATTGCTGACTAGATTAGATGTCAATATTAATCGAACAAGTGAGATCACATCTTAGCGAAAACAAGTGATTTTTTTATCACGATAATGTACCTGTACACACATCTCTTGTTGCATAAGCAATAAAATTACGCAAAATACGATATAAAATCCCAAGCCGCTGTATTCATCAAATTTAACACCCAGCGATCATTTTTATTTCCTATAATATGAAAAAAATGGGTGGGAGGTAAACACTTTTATCAGAATGAAAACGTTAAATTGGAAACTGATGCATATTTTGCAGACCTTGACCTATATCATATTATGTTATAAAACCATTTGAGAAACGTTGGACGAACTTTATATAGAGATAGAAAGGGATGATGTTGAAAAATAAAATGATTTTTGGGTTCTAAATTTGTGTTTTCAAGTTCGCGAACATTCGTCGTCTGCTCCAAAAATCTAATTTGATCTATGAGCCTTCAATTAGTGTTCTATAACGTTTAATGATTCCATAACTTTCCCTTGGGAAATTTCACTTGAACGGCAGGCACTACTGGGCTACCCAGAGTGTATGTATCTTGTTTAATATAATTTGGCATCATTCAATCATTCAATCAAATTTATTGTCAGCATTTATTTATCAAATTACTGGTCTATCAACTCATTAAATGTGGAAAACTACTGCTATTGTCAGGAACTAAGACTTCTTAAATATAATAGTATTCATTTATTTAATATGTTACCAGAATGTGTTCTCAATTATTTATTTTATCTCAATGACAAAGGGTACTGGACCAGGTCGAAAACACCATAAATCATTTTTTTACTTCATCGGAGATCGAACCTGGAACTTTTCGGTTGAAAAGTAGACGCTCTACCTACTGTGTCACCCAGCGTGTAATAATTATATTAATTGAAAATACTTGAATAATTATTAATCGTCTAAACTTATAAACTAATTATATATCGTGTTCATTGTAGATTATTAAGTTAACTTCCTTAAAAAAAGACCTAAGCAACTTTTTTGAGCAAGAAAAGATTTTAGTAGATGCTTTTAAAACTATGAATATTCTTCTTCCTTGATTTATTCCATATATTTAGAGTACTAAATAACATTAGACATTAAATTACTCCTAATTTGAGCTTCTTTATCGTCAAAGTATTTTTCTTATACGTAAATATCAGATAAGACATATAATAAGGATAACAGCCCCACCAAAGGATACAAAAAAGAATGATAGTCCCTTTTCTGTACAATTATACTAGAGCAAGAGGTTTATAGCACAATCAAGATATCTAAATCAAGTCGAGAATAACTGTATAAAACTGATATGCTAGTCAAACTGAACTCTAGTATCAATATCAGTGGTGACTGGTATAATGATGGGAAAGCTTATTATAAACATTACAACATTGCGTGTCGGTGCCGCTCAAATTAGCCAGTCAGTCCGCTACTGTCTAAAAACACAAACAAAAATCATAATATGTTGTCCCAGAGGATTTTTTCACCAAAATGTTATTGAAAATAAGAAAACATTACGTAGGTCGAAGATTAGGATTACCTTATAAAAAAAAAACAACAACAAAAAATCTGTGTAATAATGACCTGTAGAATTTATCAGTTTATTATTTCGAATTACAACCTTGATAACTTCAATTTAAAGGCTAATACATATTAATTTATCACAGCTAATACATCACATATGTATATGCCTATATTAATTCTACTGAATTTTGTAAAATCATGAGTAAAATTTTCTCAAGTCAAAAGGGTATAATTTATATTTACGAGTATATGAAAACAAAAACTGAGTATTTGTCTGCACAATAGAAAACAATGTTAATGCCTGGATGAAGATGTAAAAACCAAAAACTATGTACGTAGGTAGACTATGTATGTATGTATGTGGCTATAAAAGAAAAAAAAACTGTAATTCCAAATTAGTTGAATCAAATATTTTTTATCTGAATTCCATTGATTAGTTCTGGATAATGAACTATGAATAAATAAATTACATTAAACACTGCTAAAACCATTTATAATTATATTTTCATTGAAAGATGATATGATAGAAATCGTTGCATATTAGCCAGAGGACATCAAAATTCAGAATACTCGAATGTTAGTTGATAATAAAACTGGTTCATAAACGAATGAAAGTAAAATAAAATCCAGTAAGTACAGACAGTAGCAAACCAATCTAGAAATTTGACCTTTTGCGCAGCTGATTGGTTGTTTACTTTCCCACGAAATTGTTCAGGTAGAGAGGGTTGAGCAATTATGTTGTTATTACTCATAAATCATAATAAATTATTATTATTTAAAATATAATTTTCAACGTTATAGTTACATTTATTGGTTTTTACGATAAATTGAAACAATGAAAGAATATACATTGTTTTGGTCTGTATTTAGGAGTAATTTTTAGTTTTATAAATTTCGATGTTTTCAGCTAATTCTATTTTTCTCGAATCTCGAATGTGTAATTTACCATTACTATGTCTTCTTAGGAAAAAATTATGAAATACCTCTTAGAAGATGTATATTCTACTTAGCTAGTTCTACTTCTTCAGTCGTGTTTCCATGTTTCTTCTAGTTTGTCCTATATAAACTTTTTTACCCGATTTTTCCATTTGATCAATTGGAATAGTTTTTTTTTAATATAATTCCAAGTCTATGTGATGAACACCCTAACTGAATTTACACAGTGGTTTGGAATACACAATCACATACAATAGCTTTTTCTGTAGAATTTTTTTGTGGTATATCTACTAGCTTAAATGTGGAAAACTATAATTACTGTAGAGTACTTTGCCTTTATAATAGCCTAGTTCCATTTTATTTTTAGTGATAACCAGAACTTTCAACTATATTTATCATTTATTTGATCCTAATGATAAAGGATACTGGACCAGGTCGAAAAATCTAGAAAGAATTTTATTCCTTCGTTGGGAATCTGGCCTGGGACCTTTCGATTGAAAGGCAGGCGCTCTACTTACTGCGCCACCCAGCGTGTAGCTTCGATTTAATTGGCTCTACCGCTATATAACCCGTGTTTTTCGCTCTGAGTCGGACAGAAATTTCACTTTATAAATTAAACGAACAGTAACATATGGATGTGAATGCTGGACACTTACATTAAGAGACGAAGAGCATTTACGTATATTCGAAAGAAAAATAATCCGAAAAATCTTTGGCCCAAAAGGATTACAAAACGGAGAATATCAAAGAAGGAATAACGAAGAAATCAATAATATAATACAACATGAAGATATTGTAAAGTTTGTAAAGGTACAACGACTAAGATGGGCAGGGCATATGATAAGAATAAACGAAAATCGCCCTCAACAAAGAGTTTTCAAAACAAGACCACTATATAATAGAGCAAGAGGCAGACCAAGAATTAGATGGAAAGATAATATCGAAAATGACTGCCAAAAAATGAATATACAAAATTAGCAGAGTTCTGCGGAAGATCGATTTACATAGAGGAATATCACGAAGAATGCTCTAGCTCACACCGAGCTGTAACATTAAGTGAAGAAGAAGAAGAAAGATATGACAGAAGTATTGATGCAACCAGAAATCGAGACAAAAAAAAGTGAACACGACGTTCTTAATAGGTTGCGATGCACATCATGTTGTGTGGGGTAGCACAGACATTAACGAGAGAGTGGATTGCCTGCTTGAATTCTGTCAAACAAATAATATCAATATTGATAAAGTTGGTGACGTGCCAACCAGGGAAGAGGTCCTGGATATTAGACTATTCCACTTATAGAAAACTTGATGATACTTGTATGATACACTGACTAAGAACTTGTATGATACACGCCCTTGAAGCGCATGATTTGGAAAACTTGAAGCGAAAAATAAAGAAACAGCTTTAGTTACCGAAAAAATGTTCAAGAGGTTTGGAAAAACATGCTATATCTGCAAAAAGGAAGGCTATTTTAGAAATAAATGTAAAGATTTGCTCAAAAGAAAAATTCTAAACCAAATATTCAGTCAGTCAAATCAGCTCAAATTAAAAAAAAACACTTAGTTTTGACAACATCAACGAAATGGTTAAGTATATTGCCCATCGGATGAAAATGTAGCAGATTTATTAACAAAGCCTTTGAGGTTTATTAAAATTAATATACTTAGAAGTGAAGCAGGTTTAAAGATCATCGAGAAGGAGTGTTGAAGTTATAAATAATTGCGATGATCAGCATGTGTGGATCCGCACATAATGTTTTGTTTTAGTTTTTATCAAGTGTAACTCCTGATTTAGTTTTTAAAATTTTTTCACAAAATAAAGGTTAGTTCAGTTAGTTGTTATAAAAAACTCAACAAATATAACATGTAGTTGAAACGATACATTTTTGATGTTTGATTTGAATCGATTAAATTTTAACAATTCGAAAAAACGTTTCTAATTACAGAATGCCACCCCTGATCACAAAATATTAATAATAGTACTTAATAATTATACATATTATGTATAGTATAATAATAATTAAAAATAGATATTATATAATCGTTAGGCAAACACTCTCTCTTAGTCGTTATCTTTCAAAAAAAAAATTAAAAAATTTATTATGTTTTTTGTATTTTATTTTTATTTAAATCATAAAACAATTTTCAAAATATTTTTTCATTGAAGACAAAAAAAAAATGAAAATTATTACAATAAATTTTTTTTTTTTTTTTAGTTGTTTGTTTTTGATAACATTAATATGAGGATAATAATATACATTCAAATATAATTTTATATTACTTTGTTTTTATTTTTATATAATTGTTTTTTTTTATCATAAATTTTCAATGTTTTTTGTGTGTATTTTTTTTTTTTTTTAATATTAAATACATTTAAATTTTTTTATATAATTTATTTTTTAATCATGTTTTTTTTATATGTCACTTTAGTATCAGCATTTTAATGTTTTAAATTAGTTTTTTAAGTTTTTTTTGTTACGTTATTTTGTCTTATTTATTTTTGTTGGGTTTTTTTTTTGTCGAATAAATTTCAAATATCAATAACTATAATTTTGCATTCATTAATTTTAATTTCATTGTTTAAATATCCTATAAATATAATTTGTTTTTGTATAATAATAATATATTTTTCTTTTGTTATATTGTTAAAACCATAAGCATTTTTTATTCCGTTTTAAAATTGAAATAATTTACAAAATATATAAATAAAATATTTGAAAATTATTTATAAAAATTTAATATCATTAAAAATATGTTCTACTATACAAACGAAAAACAAAATCAACAATTTTACTTTTATAAATCATGCTCGTAAATCAAATTTCTTAAAATAAATTTTATGAATTATCAATATAATAATTTCTACTACACCTTTTTTAACTGAAATTCAGATGTAATCGCTTGAATTCATTTTAGTCATTTTAAATTCAAGATACCTAGCTACTTGAAATTCAAATGCAATCATGTAAAATTCAGATGTAACCATTTAAATCATAATACATAGTTGTTGAAATTTCTAAACTTTTGAAGTCACAATAGTATAGTACGAAATACGAATACGAACATGTTCACGTGAACCGTCTGTGATGGTGTTTTTAAATTCATGTGAACATGCTTGCGAAACCACAATTGTTTTCATATTTTTATAAATAAGAACTTTGTTCGTGCGTTTGTGCTAATGAACATTCGCGGTGAACATTCCAAATTTTGCAATGTATTTTCATTTTTAAAGTAAATTTTTACGAATGAGAAATAAAATGGATTGGATTAGATTAGATTTAACCACTTTGGCGATTTTTGGGCCGCATTATTTTATACATACAACCTTAAAGACAAAATTTAAGAAATTTAAATCGACAAGATCTAAACTTAAAGTTAAAAGTTAAAAATAAGAAATTTTAATAGTTAAACTTAAAGTAACAAATAAAAAGTTTTAAGTAACGAAATCAAATAAATATAGAAACAAGAAAAAATAGCTGGTGATTAATTTATATCTGATTTTGATAACCTGGTTCCCTTATGAACTGTATAATTTGGTTCAGCGCTGCCTCAGTATCTTCTCCGAGAATACTCAAACCCTGATACCATGTATTCTTCTCACATTCATGTAGCGCGGATTTTGTAATATGACAATTTTGTAATTTGAAATTATGATTTCGAAATTTTTGAAATTTAACAGGAAAATGTGGGCGACTTTAACTTTAAAAAAAAAAAAAACTAAAATCGGGAAAAAGGGTCAGCCTAAAAAAATTTTGTAATTTTAATGTGCGAGATTTTGTGGTAGTTGTAGGTAATTTTTGTAATGCCTAACTTTAAAAAATTACTAGATTAGGAAATGCAAGATTATATACGCCCCGATAATCGAAATATTTACAAATAATTAAAATTATTTTAAGTTAAAGTTGTGCAAATTTATGATTTGAATAAAAATATATTTAATATTTTCAAATCAAAGATGTCAATAATATAACATTTACAAGTCATAATATGTACACATTTTTTAAAAATTATATTATAATAATAATAATAATTATAATAATAATAATAATAATAATAATAATAAAGATAATACAAATAAATGTAAAGATAATACAATAATGATAATAATTATATTTAATGTCTTTCGTGAAATTTCAAAATTAACAATGAAAATAATGATTTAACTACTACAAATTAGTTTTAATTATAAGGGTTGGTTATATTATATTTTTTTTAAAGAAAATTGACTAGAATTCTAATTATAATAATAAGTGTTTTCAAATATTTTAATTATATAATTTGTAAATTTTCATATATTTAAAACGTAACATTTTTATTTAAATATCTCCTAGTTGGGTTTTCGTTCAACCCAAAAATTATTTTGTAATTTCATATTCATCCAGATAAATACAAATGTATATATATCATTATGATGTTTCAATAATTTTTATTTTAATATTTTTTTTAATATTTCTAAAATTAATAAAATTATGAAATTATTGATTTTCTTTAATTTTTTAATATTATATGTATATATGTATATAGATTGGTATATTTCAAATAAAAATTAATAAAATAATGGATTAATAAATCATTTTTCAATATAATCAATAATAACTACATATATTATTACACATATATACAGATATATAAAATAATAATACTAAAAATAATTATAATTATAATAACGATAAAAATAATAAAAATAATGATAATAATCGTTAAATAGAATATAGAATAATTTAAGGCATAATATTGATGTTTAACAATAAATTGATTTACAATATATTTATTTATTTTTTTTTTTTCTATTATTTACAACTTTACATTTTATTGTCCATTTGTTTTTTTTTTTTAATTATTCAAATATTTTCATTGTATATTTTATTCTCTTCATAATTAATTATTTTTCTTATTTATGTTAGCTGATATAAATAATCTGGAGTGTGTTAATTGGGAAATTTGATTATGATATATATTTTTTTTTGGTTTAATAAATAACAATTACATATTTTTTTTTAGTTTAGCTTAATTCTTTCAAGTGAATAAATTAAAATATAAATTTATCTAGAATATTACTAATAGGAAATACTTCTAGTTAACTATTATATTTGAATTTGATTGATATCAAACCAAATGAATAAAATACCAGTTTTTAATACTTGAATTTAAAATTGAATTTGAAATTATTAAAATAATAAATTCAAATGATTCAATTAGAATTACGTATGTATTCAAAATTGAAAATAATTGTAAATAAATAATTAAAAAAATAAATTTTATATTAATTCGTTTCTATAATAATATTCTTAAATATATAAATACGAATATTTTAGAATTGAATTATTTCCTTTGGTATTTTAAATAAGATGCGATTTGTTTTTTTTTTTTAGAAATTATTAACATTCTTAAACGTTTAAACATATTTAAAGAATTTAAAATATGATATGTACACAAAAAAAAAGAAATAAAATATAAATTATCTAAAAAAAAATTATCGTTTTTTTATTTTTCGTCAGCTACTTATATCAGTTTTTATAGCCATTAAAATTGTCTTCGCTTTTTAATATATTTACATACTAAATAAATTGCGAAACAATATTCATACATTTAAAAAAAAAAAAAAATCTATATTATATTAATTACCAAATTATATTCTCAGATGCCTATCAAAGCAGCCAATCACTTTTTTTCGCAAAATTTTCAAATTCAATTTTAAACGTTATTCTTTTTCAACATTATTATAAATATTAGTAAAAAAGTTTGAATTTTCAGGAATACGAGAATAAATTTATTATTGTTAAAAAGCACATCATACATTTAGAAGGAGATTAAAATAAAGATATGATTAAAAAAACAATAAAACACATTTAGATTTATTATAATATCATTGTTATTAAATAGAAAAGTTAAACATTTGTATTTTAAGTTAAAAAATCAAAAATATACACACATGCATAACAATTAAAAAATGGCTTTTTGAATTAATAAAAACCTCTTTTAAAATTTAAATTTTTGTTTTGAATTGAATAAAAGTTATTAAAAACACAAACAAATTGTATTTTTTTTTTTTAATATAATATTTTGAATTAAAAATATAAATATTAAAATTTTTAAAATGTTATAACTTTAATGTTTTGTTTGAAAAGTAAAAGAAAAACCATCGACTTTAAAATCTGTTACAATAAAATTTTAAATATAACTTTTTATTTTTTTTTTATTTTTTTCATTTTTATTTACTATATATGATAATTTAATTATTCTAAATATAATTTTATAAATACATTTCAAAAAGTGTATGGTAAGTGTAATGCTTAAAGCATAGATATAACATCACAAATTAAATTTTAGAAATTTAAGAATTAAATTTATTTAAAAATTTGATATTGCAATATGTATTTTGAAATTATACAAATTTTAAATTAATATTATGAATTAAAATAAAATAAAATTTAAAATTTTGTATACTTGTTTTTTTATTTTTATAAATATAACAACATTTGAAATGTAAAAATCTTAATTTGATTTCATAAAAAATTTTTACTAAATCATAATTAGATAAAATTAATAAAACACTTTACTTAATAATTAAAAATAAAATATAAAAATAAAAATGATTTCCCTACATATGTATATATATTTAACAAATCAAATATTGTTAATCCATATACATGTGTAATCGTAACACAAAACAATTTCTTATTAAAATTTAAATAACAAACTTAAATTTTCTAATTAGGTTTTTTTTTCATTATTTTTCTTTCTTTTTTTTTTTTTAATTTTTTGCTTTTTTGTTGTATCTTATTTAAAAGATAAAAATTTCAATAGATAAATTTTTAAATAATTCTTCATAATTTAATTGATTTGATTTACAATTTAATATTAAACATCATATTATAATATACCTTAAATCATTTTAAAATTTGTTTATATATAAAACAATATAGTATAGTTTCATAATTTTCGTAAATTCTTTCAAACAAACATATTTTGTATGCTTCTCGCCTTTTCTTTCAATATATTATTTGTTTGTCATATATGTATATATTGTTTTTCATATATATATCATATAGAACATATAGTAATTTATTTGTTAGATAATTTTTTTTAAACGTTAAATCTAGTTTCTGAACCGTCAGCCAGCATTAAAGTAACAGTGCGATTATTTATCCATATTAATTTAGCAAGGCGCATTGGATTTAATCTAGCAACGTCTGGTATCGGTGCAGTTGAATAACCTTTAATGCATTTTGTTTGTGATTGACCTAAACCGAACATACCCGTACTTGTTTGCCAAAACGATAAACGATTTTCAGCACATGAATAACTAACCAAATATTTACCATCTGGACTAAATGATAACGCAGTTACTGGATGTGTATGAGCTGGTATCATTTGACATTTGTTTTGTCTTAGCTCATAAATAGCTAAATGACCATTACTAGCACCAACAGCAATTCGTCTCGAAGCATGACAATGTGATATTTGATTAAATTTACATAATGCCGGACATAATTCATTTAAAGGACGATTCTTTAGTTCAGATGAATCAATACAATGTAATGTTATGTCCATAACTTCAACTAATAAATTGGACATTTCGATTTGCATTTTATCAATTAACATTTCAACACATTGTAATATTTCTTTTTTTGCTTTGTGTAATACGGAATGTGCTAACTGAACATTTATTGTTTGAGCATTTTGCTGTAACGTATTATAGCGAGCTACTTCACGTGCCATTGTCGTTATAAAACCAGCTGGACGAGCTGTTGCTATTAAACGTAATGCATTACGTGCTGTACGACAAGCATCAGCTTGTGGTGTTAATGGTAATTTGTAATTTAAATTTGGAACTAATTTGCCAGCATCACAAGAGATTTCAAGTAAACCTAAAAGAACTTTGCAAACATCTAAATGTGGTTCCCATACAGTAAATCCACGACCTATAAGATCGATTGCAGCACGTCTTAATGGTGTATGTGCTGGAAGCTTTGCAGTTGGGGGAGCTAACAATAAATGTGTTAGTGCCATTGATGTTAATCTTGCTAAATTATTATTAGCAATTCCAAAACCTTCAACAACTGAAGATTTTCTTCGTTGCTCTTGTGAACGACCTTTATGATTTGGACTATCTTGTGATATATCCTGACCAAATTCTGCACCTATAACACCTAATAATATAACAGCCGTAGTCTGTTTCCTTTTCAATTCAGCTATACTAGAAGGCTTCCGCACGATTTCTTCCTCTTCCTCTTCTTCTTCATAATCATCTTCATTTCCTTGGCTGTGATCTGAAATTATAAATTAAGTTAATTAAATTTTAGATTGATGAAATATTTCATACCCATTTCATCACTATTTGCAACACTATGTTGATTTTGAACATTTGGATGTTGTTGTGCTATTGGTTCAGTATGTGTATAAAGTGGCAAATACTGAGCCCAATGTTCTACTAAAAGTTTTCTACCCTTTTTACCCATTCGATTTAATTCACCTAATAAAATTTGTTGTGCGGCTTCTCTAATTTCAATACAATGATGTTGCCAACGTTTTGTCATTGCTTCAACTTGAGGTCTTTTAAAATCTTTTGGTTCGGTTGTTTCAAGTTTATCCGGTAAACATAAACAGTGGTGTGTAGATAATAAACTCCAGCTTTGTTTAATTTGGGTTTGATGCTGAGAAAGAATTTCGTCACGTTCTTCATCATTATTCCATAGTTGCATACCAGTTTTAGTTGATTGTTTAGTTAGCATTTTTGTTCGTTCACTTTCTGGTACAAACGATGCTGAACTCATTGACATTAATGTATTTGACATAGCTACCATAGAAAGCATATGATTCGATGTTAATGTTGTACTGAGCTCCCAATGTAATTTACGTGTAAATAGTTCAGTTAATTTTTGTTGTCGTATAACGCTAGATTGTTGTATATCAGATAATGTAGATGGTTTATTATTATTTGGTAACAATTCTTTTAATTGTGGAACTTTTAGAACAGGATCATTTTGCCATGTTGGTAATAGGAATGACATGTATCCCCCTTTAGAAAGAATACCAAAACACAAAGGAACTACAGGTCTCATTAATCCCAATTGAGTTTCACAAACTTTATCTAAATGCGGATCTAGGCCCCACGAATGCAATAAAGATAAAAGTAATTGTGCTACTTCCATAACATGAGTGGCTTCCATCTTTGAAATAATTTTTTTAGAATCATTATTGTCTTTGGTTACTTCTAAATTCTTTTGTATCGCTTGAATATTTTTTTCAAACTTTTCTGCTCCTTCTTTGACTTTTGCAAAAATGCCATGCTTATCTTTATCTTTAACAGCCAGTTCACCAGCTTTGTTTTTAACCTTTCCAAAGAAATCGGTTAACTTTTTAGCAGCTTGATCTCCAACATGTTGTTCAGTTTCGGTATTTGGAATAATTAGTCCTTGAGCTTCTAAAGCTGTTGGCGTTAAAGTTGCATACTCTTCGCTATGCAATTCAAAAATTAATCCATCAATATCGAAAAATAGTATATGGCTCTCAGCATCTTTAGGATTCGTACGAAGTCCTTGTATTACTAATGGACTATTACGATTTTTCATCAAAAACGAATTATCATTATTGTTATGACCATGTAACATTTGAAGTTGATGTATACCACGTTGAGTAGCATGACGTATTGCTTGCATGTTTCGATGACGTAAGCCACGGAAGAAATGTACTGCTGGATTAGCTAATCCAACATCTGAAGTTGGACTAACAGCTGCAGTTTCTTCCATTGATGTTTCATCGCATGCTGATAGAACTTCTTCGGCTAACATTCCTAAAAATTATAAAAGAGACATTGAAAGGAGTTGATTTTATAAATATTACTAAATTAAAGTAATCTGTACACACCATGTAAAACTCTGTCCAAATGACCAGTTTCCATTTGCCAAACATATGCAGTACCATCTGAACATCCTACAATTAAAAAATCATCTGAAGGACGCCATTTTATGGTTGTTACAGGAAAAAGGTGCCGACTAGCTAAACAAATACATTTACGTTCTTGTAAGCTTAAAAGAGTAACAGAGTGGTCAGATGCAACGGAGCATATACATTTTTGTACCCTTACACTGCAATTGCTTGGAGGAACTAGTAACTGTGTTATTTCTCCAGCGTGTACACAGAATCTATGAATAAGACTTCCGCTATATAAATCCCATAGGCATACGGCAAAGTCTATTCCACCAGATAACAAATAGTTTTTATCGTATCTGGAATTTATCAAAGATGGACATAGTAAACAATTAACTCTTCCATTATGACCTGTTAAAACTTGATGTCTTGGCCAATTTTGTGGATTTCCTGTTCCGTATAAAAGTTGTAACATTACAGTCTGTGTTGCAGGTACTATTATTATTGTTCCATCTTCTCTACCAACAACGAGACGGGATTGAGGTGGTAAATATATGCTTGCTGTTAATTTCACGCACTCTTCGGTTATATGTTCAAGTTGATCTAATATTCCTACAGGAGGAGGTTGCATTAAAGCCCAAGCTTCCACTAAACTAGTACATATTGTGTATTTAGTTTGTTTTGGTTCCATTTCTGTAGATTGCATTTTTAATATTTCAGTCAAAGGAATTTCAGGAACTGTCCATACAGTAACAAATCCTTCAGAATCGCCTCGCAGTAAATAATAAAAACTTTTATCGTTTGAGTTTCGTAAATGTATAAACATCATCGCAGGTGGGCACGATAAAGTTTTATCAACATTCGTAGTGAGAACACAATATAAATATGGTGCATCTTGAACTGCTGACTTCGAATGAAATTCTTTATTATCAGGAATACAGTTAGCGGGCAGTTTATATATATATCCTTTACCATCGTCTGACCATAATATTACTCGATCTTTTGATATAAAATCTCCTCCTTGCCATCGTTCTCTTGTAGGTGCATTTACACTACACAAAACAGTAAAATCACCTAAAAATTGTGATTGTTATAAAATAAAGTTCAGTTAAAGAATTCATTTATTTAATATACGCATATAAAGTAAAACATTAAAAAATTTAAAATATAATTTTAACAGATTTTTAAAAAATCTAAATTTTTACCTGCGTCAAATATTTGCCAATATTTTGTGCATACAATTAAAACAGTACGTTGATTTTGTGAGCAACATTTCAATGTAATTGCATTTAAACACCGAATTATTTTCGATTCATTTTCATATATTGGCTCGGAATACTTATTTTCGTTACCAACTAATGTCCACACCTTAACTGTACCAGTTGTAGTTATAGCCAAAACCACATCATCTTTCCTTTTTGTTGGTCTTAATACGTGTAATGCTGATATCCAATCAGGTTTAACTTTTGAACTAAGTGAAAATAAAACTTCCAAACTAAATGGATCTATTACTAATATTTCAGCATAATAGCCAATGCAAAATAGTCGTAAATCATTGCAATTAGCCATTTGATAACTTTGTATACTTGTATGAATTTGTGATAATTTCACACTTTCTGTGCATCTTCCATCAACTAAATCCCAAGTACACATTTCTCCATTTTCAGATGAACTAACAAGAAAATCATATTCTGATAATTCAGATGCATTTGTTAAACATAATACTGGAGCGGTATGACCTACTAATAATAATCTTGGAATCATTTTAAATGTTGTAGGATCAACTTTCCACAAGCATATTTGACCGTCATAACACCCAGTGGTTAATGTTTTTTGATCTTCTGATAAAAATATACTTGAGACACAATGAGTTGGAGCTGAAGGTCCCCATAAGACAACTGGTACAACAAGATTACTACTAACCATTTTGTAATTTTCTTAACTTCCCTTTGATTTATCGTGCTTATATTAAATAAAAAAGTTTGTTTCGATTTCAATGAAACATTTGTAAAAGGTTAAAATTATAGAAATTTTGTAATAATTAATTTTTTTCACTTTCTTGAAGAAAAACAAATATCGATTTTTTTATTAAAAGTCACAAGATGAATGTCATATGTCATAACTAAAGTCAAAGTTAATTAACTCAAAAAAACAAAAACGTTTCAGCAATTTGAGTATGTATTGAGTAGAAACTTTTGTTATTTTAGAAAAGCTAAGCCATTATATAATTTAAATTTTTAAGGTTTTTTATAGATGAAACAGCTTAAACAAAATTAATGTAATTAAATAATATGCTTAAATAAATAATAATATAAAAAAAACAAATATTCTATAGTTTAAATCAAGCCAACATTTTATCAAACTTGAGAACTATATCAAGCCTTTATATCAAGCATATCATCGTGAACGTCTGCTTCCACTTTCCCACAATCCACAATGAACAAATTGATTATTTTATGTCAAATGTCAAACAAAAATTTCAAAATCTACTCAACATCTCTGCATCACTTGACTTAATTGAAGTTGATTAAAGTGATGTGAAACAAGTTTTCCAATTTTAATTTATTCGTAGTTAAATTTTACTATAGGTTATTTTTATATTGAAAAAATAGATTATCGACATAATTTCTATATATATTTCTTTAAATTGGTAAGTATTTAATAATATATCTTAAAATAAAAAATAGATATTAAAAACTTTAAAAAGTTTTCTTAAAACCAATATGGTGGATCGGCAGTAAGATCGTGAGTAAAGTGCTAATTAAAAGTTTATTTTTGTTTTTAATTAAAGTTAGAAAAAATTGAAATAGTATAAAGTGAAATAAATTTTGAAAATTTATTTAAGGTTTTCTATAAAAAATAATGGCCAGAGAAGACAGTAATATAACGCAGGTAAATCTTCTTTTTGCATATATTTATAATATATATGTACATATGTAAATAAGTATGTACATACATATGTATAATAGTTTTGTAAATTATTTACGTATACTTTTCATTAATATGGTGCAAAGTAGTACTGTAAAAGAAATTGTGTATTCCGAATAAAAAAAAATCTTAATTTCCCTATAATCTACACAAAATAAAATGTTTATTTTCCTCTTCAGAATGTAAAATGTTGAAATTATATAGAATGGTCATGCCAAATTCTAAACTGTTTAATAAAACTAATATAACGAATAGTATTTATCTACGACTACTTGGTAGTCTTATAAACTTTACTCTTTTTTCATACATATATTAAACTTAGATCTTATTGCTTTGAATCCGAGTTTATCAACTTGTATTAAAATAGGTTTTGATCAAACTTACAAATGTTATGTATTAATTATAATCCAATATTATATCACAAAATATGTTGAGGCCTGACGGCCGCTGTGGCAATGGAACTATAGGAACAAATCTCAATTAAAAATCTAATCTATATCACACAATTTCTCAATTTTTAATAGTACTGCTTCCTTTAGTAAAAGTTAATTTAATTCCTGTACGTCTTATTCATTTTTGAAAAATATTCAAATATCAAAAATTATTTAGGATATTGAAAGACATTTTCTGAGTCAAACTGTACGTTTAAGTGACGGTTCAGAAGGTCACGTATTTTCACGTGTGCCAAATAAAAATAATATACAACAATTTGTTTACAATTGTCATTTGTGTGGTGTTGCTAGTTTAGCAAGTGAGCGTGCTTTACAAACTCATATATCTGGAAAGAAACATCAACAAAAATTATCACAACCTAATATAGACGCGCATAGTTTTCGTGCTCCATTAACTGCTAAACCAAAAAGTAAGTACAATTTTTAAATTATATATGCCTATATATTTTGGTTTATTTCACCTATACACATATTTTAAATTTATAATTAATTAATATCTATATACAATATAATTTTTAGTTCAAATGAATATTGCACCGGGTGAACCTGTACCTCCAGGTTTTGAAGATGAAGTTAAAATACCTTCAATAATACAACCATGTTTAACATCATACAAAGAAGCTGCATTAATTGGTGTGGAATATTGTGTTGAATTAACTTTTGAAGATAAAGATCCATCATACATTTGTTTATTATGTGATAAAAGAGGTGATCAAAGAACAATATTTAGTCATTGGTCTAGCTATAATCACAGATTAAAATATTTGGTAAGGATATTATATAATAGTATAGGAAAAATTGTTTATCAAAAATTCGTACATAGTTTAGTTTTTTTTTATTTGTTTGCATTTTTTTACGGTTTTCGAGGAATTTTGTTTTATTTTCGAAATTTAATAATATTTGAAATTATAATGGCAAATAAAAATTTAATGAAATTCAACACAGGTATTTTATCCAAAAGATTTTTTTTTTTTTTGATATTATAAATTATAAACGACTAACTATCAATAGCAAATCTTATTAAATTATTGACCTTTTCTCTTTTTTAACAGAAATAATATTTCTGAATATCCAATGTATTGAATTATCAAAGTCTTTTTACAATTTCTAAACATTAAATAAAAGTTTTTGTCATGTTACGGTTTTGTATAAATTTAGTCTAATCAAGTACAATATTAGTACATAATAAAATTTGTGTTATGCTAACTAAAAGAAATAAAAATTTAGTGAAAATAGTGTCATGAAAAATTATGTTTAAGTTTTTAAATGTTCTAAATTTTAGTTTAGTTTATTGTGTTTCAAAAATTGTTTTTAAAAATTTAATTAAAAATATGTATCTGTATAACTTATTTATCTAATTTATATACTCATTAGGAAAAGCATTTTCCATCAGTTGTTAAAGATTTGATACCATTTCGTTATAATCCAGAAGCGAAAAGTATTATGCCACGTTTAATTGAAGGTGTTATTGTAGCAATTGAACAATATCATGGTCGCTTAGCTCCATCTGTTTGTGAACATAGTGATTTTAAACGTAAAAGAAATATTATTTTACAAGAAATTATAGCTGAAAAACATTTTGATGAAAAAACCGGTCCAAATTTTATTGATGCTATTGATAGAAGTTTAGTTCAAAGAACAAAATGTAAGTAAACATAGACATTTTTTTTGACAAATATATATATATATGTATATACATTTTTATAGCCGAAGAGAAAAATCGCGAAATATCTCCACCAGTGGTAAAGGCTCCTAATAGAAAAGGAAATTTTCCATCTCAACAGGTTCGTAAAGATCGAAATAGCCTCGATGATATATCAAGTGAATCTGATACATCATTAAATAGGAATTTTATTGATGATCGAAAATCACCTCACAGAAAATTCGACGATAAAAATTATAAAAATAAACGAAAACATTCAAATTCACCAATTTATCGTCCTAGAGTTCAACGATCACCACCTTTTGATGAGTAAATTATAAATTATAAGTCAAAATTTAAATAAAAATTTTTGAGAGGTTATTTTTATTTTAGAATTGATTCAGTTAAAAATGAAAAAAAGAAAATCAATCTTCCAACACCAAAAGAATTATCATTGCAAGCATCAGAAATTGCTCAAGAACGATATAAGTGGGAAAAATATCGGTAAGTAAATAATTAAATGATGAAATTATATAAAATAATTAATTGATAAAAACTTATGTATACAAACTTGTTTTGTTTTTCAATGGTTCTATGAAATCTTTTAAAAAAAACAAACAAATAACTATAAATTGAAAAATCTTTCTATAGATTTTTAAAGTCAACTAAAAATATTTTATTTTTCCTATTCCAATAATTACGCAGACTTTTCTTAAACAAAATGGTTTTGGAAAACTCTACAAACTTCGAAATAAATTTAAAGGTCGTGTAATTTAAAACTTAAGAATAAGATCGCGATTTTTCTTAAGCATATGTATTTACTTTTCTTTATTTAAATTTTGTGAATAACAAAAGAAAAACAAACTAAAAAAGGTCTAAGTGTAAAAGAAAATTATTTATGTAAGTTATTTAATTGTGGGCCAAGTTTCTATTAGAATTAAGTTAAATTAAAGTTAAATTTAGATTAATTAGTTAAGATACAAGCAAACGAACAAAATTTTAAATATAATCTAAAATTATATTTTTTTCGATGTGCTTTCAATTTTAGTTGTATGTTAGAAATCACAGTGCGTGATCTCGATAAACAATTCAAAAATTATGAAAAAAATCCAGAAAAACATCCATTGTATCCAGAAGAATGGAAACAATTTTGGAATCGTCGTTATAAAGAATTACAAGCAGGTAAGTTATACAAAATTAAAGATCGTTGTAATTATTAAATAAAAGATTAAAATATTAAATTTGAGTTTTAAACAACATTTTAATGTTTGAGCAAATATTTATTTTTAAACATTCTTCATTATTCAAATGAAAATCACATACAATTATTTGCAGTAAATAAATTTAACATTAATCGTTTCATCATTAACTAAAAAATTTTAAGTATTAGCAATAATTGTTTGTATCATTACTTATCCAATATATATTTTGAAAGTAACAGTTATCAAATTTTATTATTTAATAAAATATATTTCAATTAAAATATTTTAAATCTTTCATATTGTTTATAAAATTCATTTTAATGAGCCAATAATAATACTATATAAATTCTTATATAAGAACAGCAATAAATTCATTGGATCTAATAATAACGATTAATTTTCAGAACATAATAATTTATTTATTTATTTTTTATAATCGATACTTCCAGCTAGTTTAAATCTCTTAAAATTTAATATTATAATAAATGAATCAAGTTGAAATTACTAAATTTGTATTTAATAATTCAAGTCAATTTCATTAAAGTTCGGTTTTAGTGAGAAAAGTTTTTACTAACTTTGTTATATGGGTAGACGGTATTAAATCTATCCTAATGTGACGTTTCTACTAGATATACTTTACCGATCGGGGGCTAAGAAAACAAACGAACGTTATTAATATATACACAAATATTCAATATTATTAAGAGTAACTATCGTTAGATTTTAATATCTAATTGTTCCGATTTTGTACAAAATTTGACTAACCTAACTTTATAACTACGTTGTGTTAAAGTGGTAAATCTCTTATATAAAAAAAAAATTTATATAATTTTTAAAATAAAAGTTATTTTCAATATTTACATAAACAAAAAAGTAACTATGTATCAAGCAATATAATTTATGTACATACATATGTTATTTTTTTTAAATTAAATATTCTATTGCAGAAAATAAAGATCCAAATAAATATGATTTCAAACCTGAATGGGTAACATTTTGGACTAAACGTATGAAGGAAATTCATCAAGATGAAATTGATCGAAAGAAACTTGAATTGAGAAGACGATTAAATTTGCCAGAAGATGCTCAAGAACAGACTGATGAATTAAAAGAGAAATATAAAATTAAAACAAATTCAAAAAAGAATCAGTCAAGTAGCAATAAAGGGACAAATTCATCTAAAATATCGTCTACTGTGATTGATATTAGTGATGATGAAATGGATTTATCACCTAAACATAATAAATCCTCATTATCATCTGCAGCTCGTAATCGTCGTCGGCGTGGAAAATCACGTTCAAAATCACGTAGCCCGTCATTGAGCTCACTAAGTGACGATTTTAGTGATAGACGAAGCAATAGTAAAACTAAAAATTATAGACGACGAGGTGTTCGCAGCCGGAGTCATAGTCATAGTCGAAGTCATAGTATTGGAGGTAATCAGGATCACAGTCATGATCGTGGTCTTGAATATGAACGTCGACATCGTCTTTCACGATCTCCACCTCATATGAGAACTTCAGGGTATCCCCATATATCATCTGCTTCTGCTCAAAACGAATACTATATATTAAGACCTCACATGCCACCTGCTGGTATACCAAGAATGCCAACTCACATGAGTTATGTACCTAGATATTACGCTACACCTCATCCAACATACCGACCAATGAATCCGTATAAATACGTAAAATATGAAGAAGATATGCGTAAAAGCAAATCTCCTTCTCGCAAAGAAAAGGAAAAGTCCCCAGAGCCAGAAGACGAAGGTCAACTAACAGTCGTAGCAGTTTTAAGATTACTGACAGCACTTGAAGATAATTTAGGTAGTTTAGGTCCTAAAGTTGTTGATCTTTTATCAAAAGCATTAGCATTAGAAAAGGTATTTTAATTGCTTAATAATTGTTATTTTTTGTTTATTTTGGATTTTAAATTAAAACAAATTAAGAACGATTTTTAATATTAATTTTTAAAAAATTTCGCTTCACAGCTCATTAAAAATTTATTTTGAATTTGTTCTTTTTCTGCTATATTTTATTTATGTAAGATAATTTTTTATGAAGTTGAACAATTTATTCAAAATTGAGCTTGACAGTGTTATTGAAGTTACTATAAAAATTTAATGGTTCTAACACATTTTATTTAATTTGAAATCAATTGTATTTTATTAAGTTCAGTTATTTTAATAATAATTTTTACACTTTCATAGATTAAAGCAAATTCAGCTGATGATATGCTTATGAGTGATGATCATTGTGTGTTTTTTGAGACCGTTAAAGAGAAACTTAAAGGTCAATTAATAGCTGAAGTATTTGATCCAAACAAAGTTAAAACAGTGAAAAGAGCTATAAAAAATATTGCAGCAATAATACATGAAGTAAGTGAAAAAAATATTAAAAAACCAGAAGATACTGAAAAAGAATCAAAAGAAAATGGAAAAGATGAATCTAAAAATTGGAATTCATCTCAGAATAAAAATTTACTAAGTGATTTACCAATTGACCGTCAAGTAATCTCATCAAAATTAGCTGCTGCATTAGTGTTACAAGAACGAACTGATATTACAACAGATGAAATGAATAAATTAATTTATGTTTTTATATTGATGGTGAAATTATCAAAACAGCGTGAAGTTAATTTAAGTGTTAAGGATTTATTAATTGATTTAGGAATTATTGAACCGCCACCACAAATTGAAGAAGAAGAAGAAGAAGTTCCAGATGTTCAAGAAGAATATGATATGCAAGACAAAAGATATCGAGTTCAGAACACTTTAGAAGAGGAAAATGTCGAACAAGTTGAAGAAGAAGAAGATACAAATGCTCAAAGTGGTGTAGGGGATTTAGAAAGTTTAACAGATTCTGATTTACAGACATTATTGCAAAATTTTAAACATTTATCAAGTGAAGAACAACATCATTTAATAACGCATTTAAAGAAATTAGAAATGACAAATCCAACCAGAGTAGAAAAATTACGAAAATCAGTTAATCTATCTAATTTAACAGATTCTAATAAAACATCAAGTAATAGCAGTAACAGCAACAATAAAAAAAAATCTGAAACAAATAAAAATAAAGACTCATCACCAACAAAGAAAACTTATAATATGTTCTCCGATGATGAAGATGATGATCGTAAATTACAAAAAATGATTGATTCAGAAGATGATGATGATGATTATAATTTTGATGATGTTGTTAAAGCAGCTTCGAAAAATATTGGCCGCAAAAATACCGATGATTCAACTCAACATTCAATAAAAGTAAGTGGTGATTTATTTCCACATCAATCATCATCATCAACTCATTCATATCGTGGTGATTCTTTATCACGTTCACAACGTGATACTAATGAAAATCAACATGAAGAATTATCGAATATGTCAAAAGCAAGCAGTATCACATCAAATTCGACAGCAAATTTAGGAATTTCATTAGTTGATACACAAAATTTGATAGCAAATCTTATGGGATCCTTACAGAAAAATAAGACTTTAACTCAACAGCATGCCCAACAGATACCTACAACTTCACAACAACTCCATCATCAAAAATCACAAAACCGATTATCACAGAATAAGGAAGATTTAGAAAAAAATTTAAATTCGGTTTATTATCAGCAACAACAACAACAACAGCAGCAGCAGCAACAACAACAACAACATGTACAGCAACAACAACAACAACAACAGCATTTTGAATCAAATAATAATTACCCGCAACAGCCGAGAGTAGATATGTTTGATATGAATAATATGAATAATAACAACATGTTTTATGGTAATAATGGTATGCAAGATTATAATATGCAAAATTATAACCAGCAACCACAACCACCTATGGATAATTACAATTATAATCAAATGAATATGGGTAATTCAATGGGTGTGTATAATCAAATGCAGCCACAATATCAGCAACAAAATGATGCTGGATATCAAGATTTTGGTAATGCACGGCATCAGTATCGTCAGTGAAATTCATTAGGTTTAAATTATTTTTAAGAAATTGAATTTACATAATTTAATATAAAATTTATGTCTTTTAGTTATTAAGTTAGGAATATTGATTATTTTAAAATTAATTATACATACATACCTTAATACCATAAATTGAAAAAGACTATGTAGAAATTTTGATTTTTTTTAGTCTTATAATATTATGTTAAAGGTATGAGAGAATCTAATTATAAGTTGTATAATTTCAATAAAAATAAATTAAGAAAACTACAACTAGAAACTCGATTACAACATGCTATTTTAAAATAACTGTTGAAAACTAAAAGAAAAATAAATGAATAATAAAAATAAAAACTGTTAATTAGTTTTCAATTGAAATAAATTGTGGAATTTAAATATAACATCACAATTATTCTTTTTTTTTTTTATATATAATAAATTAGTTAAATACTAAATTATTATTTTTTATATACATAATATTGTTGAAAAAGGCTTATGTATACTATTTACTTTTATTAACCCAGAACTAAGTTTTTCAATTTTCAACTTTCAGAACTAAGTATATAGAAGATCTAATATAAATATAGAATATCAAGAATATAATTACATAAAATGTACATACATTATATTATATACATTTTTTATATTTTATATTTTAACAATTTTACGTCTGACTAATTTGTTTTAATATTATGATTTCGAAAAATAAATATGTACTACAATAGGTAAAGAAATATTTGAAACTGTTGAAAATAAAATTTAAAAATGTATTCTTAACTGTTTTACAGAACCTAAAATGAATAAAGTTCAAAATAAATTAATAATATTTCGTAACATATTTTCCTAGTATGTCAACGGCAAATTTCAGCAAATTTAACCGCAAATTCTTGAAGTAGAACGTAACAGTTGAAAAAGAGTAACAAAAGATATACAGAAAATAATGTGAAAAATATGATAAATTTTACTTTAAATCGATTTCAGTCTTTTTATTTGTTACGAAAATTATGATTTCTTTCCAAGTTTCAATAAGAACTTAATGAGCATCATAAATAAGCAAATAATGAAAAATAAGATATTGCTGTGTTAACAATTTATTCATGCACATAAGTACATACATCTTATATTTATGTTAGATATGTATGTAATTTTGTGATTACAGGACATTACAGGACCAAAGTTCTACTAACATCAAATCCTGATATAATTTTCGAATTTTTAAAGAAGATTTACTTATATATATATATAGACTGTGTTATTCTATATAGCTTGTGTTATTTTTTATTTTTAAAATTTTTAGGTTAGAATAATCAAATTTGTTCCACGGTTGATGAATTTTGAATGAATGTGAATTTGTTTAAAATTATTTATTTGTTTTATTTTTAATTGCAGATGAAAAAAAATATGTTTATTTGACAAATTTATGGATGATATTACTATACCCATCAAAACAATAATTTTTTGCTTCCTATTCTATTAATACAAAATTGAAATGTAGAATTACATCCATATGCATACATTATATCAATTGTAAATTCAACCAAATTCCATTGAAAAAGTTATAAGCTACACGCAGTTAAATGTTTCTAAAACGGTTGTGAAATAATTATTCATAATTTTGAAAAAAATATTTATTTAAAAAGAAAAATTTACGAAAGTTCAATGATATTTTGAGCATATGTATGTACTTATACTACTTATGCCCCAGTTTTGGACGTACATAAATGGAAGAATGAAAGATTTGAAAAAAAATTACCCTTAGCAAAATGATTGAAAGTTATGGATCAAAAAGAAAAAAATTTTTAATTTAATTCAAAAAAACTAATAAAGTATTTAAAAAAAATTTATTGTTTTTTGTTAATTTTATTTTACAGGTAAACAAAAATTTAAGAGTAAAATCCATTTTGGTAAACTTTTACAGAGTGCCTTGGAAAGATACCTATGTAGGTACTACGATTTACGGTACCTACATTTTGTACAAACGGTACCTACATTTTTATTTAAAAATGGAAGTCTGTAAGTTAATATAAAAGTATATACATAATTAATAATTATGCAAAGCTATCAGATCTATATGGATTTATCGTAAATAAAATTTATGTTTTAGAAATGATTTTAAATCGAATCGAGTATAATTAATCTTGGGGGCAAAAAAAATTTTATAATTTCAACTCCAGATATTTTTATTAAGCAAAAGCTATAAAAAGAATACCCTACAACACTTAGATATTTATTAGGTGTAGATATAAATTACAAAATACATAAGTAAGTAATACATGAGACAATCTTCTACCATCAGAAAACAATATTTAGGCTAAAGAACAGAAAAATTGTATATCAGAAACTCGATTTCAGATGAGAGCGTCAATAGAACAAGTACCCAGGATCACCAATGTTTAAGAAATCATTATCAGATTATATTTCAATTGCGGAACCAAAACAAGAAATCTTTTCTGTGTACTACATTAGAAAAGAAAATACACACAGCAATCAGTCATTTTTAGTAACAGATGCTAACGTAACAGGCTGCAGATAAGCAACAAGAAGGAAGTAACATGCTTGAACTTACAGAACATTCGGATTGTGCAATTCAAAATTTCAAAAAAAAAAAATATGGTCGGATAAATCACGACTCCATGGTATGTAAAGCATAGTACAGACGATTAAACATTGTATGTATTATACTTGGTATTATACCTTAAAATTTATACGTCTGTAGTGAAGTATTCAGCAGGTATTATACTAGATTATACGTCTGTAGTGAAGTATTCTACCGGTATAATACTTGGAAAATATATCAAAATCATTTGATATTTTATGGGCCGGTCATCAAGTATTCTACCAAGTTTAAACGTGTGTAGTGAATGTGAAGTATTAAACATTGTATGATACCAAGTATAATACAATGTTAATCGTCTGTACTATGCTTAAGAATTGCACATGTATTACACTGATTATTTTAATATAAATACTGTAAAAATAAAGTAATAAAGGCAGTTAAAGACTAGATTGATTTAACATGAAAATTATTTTTCATTATACATACATATACATTAACTGTTAGATTTAATCTATTTCGATGAAAATTTAATTTGTTAAAATTTAATTTATGAAACTCTTTATATGTTTTTATTATTTAATTAATTAAGTTTTTATTATTTAATTTTTTGAATTTTATTCTGTTGTGCTCATTTTCTTTCATCCTGGGAGAACAGATGATTAATTTACTAAAAACAACGATTATTGATCTACAGTCAGTAAGAACATAAAAACAACATCGATTTCATCAAAGGATGAAATGTTAAAATAAATATAACATCTGAAATAAATTACTTGTTAAGTTTATAAATTTAGTTATAAGTTGATAGTTAGAATAAAAATATAATAACAGGAGTGAAAAGAAGTGTTTTAAATGGGTAATTTAGCAAAAAAAATTGGTTCAAAACATCTCTTCGGGGCAACCTATACTAAAGAATTCAAATTTTGGTCTATCCAACAACTTCCAGATAATCAAAACGCCTTTATCTTAACCGCGTTCTCTAAAGTTGGCAAGATCAAGTGATCAGTTTGAATATTTTGATTTTGAGGTACCTTTCACTTAACATTAATTTACAGTATGCATATCGGTACGTTGATCGACAGTATGTAAGTCAAACTTTTTTTGTTAATTCCTGCCTGTCAATCGAAAGGTCCCAGGTTCGATTCCCAATGAAGCAAAAAAAAGTTCTTTACGGGTTTTCGACTTAGTTCGGTATGCTTTGTTATTGGGATAAAATGACAAAAACTAATTGAGAGTATAGTTTGGTATCAACTTAAATAAATTGGAGCTAATTGGAATAAATTCTATTTAGAAAGGCTTAGTTTCTGACAATAGCGAGTTGATAAGCCAGTAATTTGATAATTGAATGCTCGCAAAAATATTGTAGTAAAAAAACTTGCAGTACCGTACTTAATTAAGCGCGAGAAGGTAATTCTACTTACCTGAGTTACTGTCAAGAACAAAGAGAAAAACATAAGTCAAACAATCTTTTGATTCTTGACTCTTTGTTCTCATCAACAACCTCACTAAACATCCTATTTGGTTAGTTAACTTTTATTATGTAACACTAGAAATTGGCATGCTTCTTTGCTTTAAGGGAATGCCCTTCGTGAGATCTGTTACGCTTTATATTTTTCACCAAATAATAAAATACCAAAGGTTTTTATTGTGTTTATGATTTATGTAATTATTTATCTGTATATTTTTTTATGTGGAAGGGCATCAGTGGCGGATATTTGTTGTATGGTCACCAGATATCCAGAGTTCGCTTTACCGCTGTATTTTATAGCGAGAACGTAGTACGTGAACTTGCAAAATCATGTCGGAGCCACTAACAGGTCCCCCCAATAACAATAAATGTTTCCAGTGGCTCCAAGAGCAGCTACACTATGATAACTTTTATTCCACACGTTGTCTAAACCATGACCAGCACAACAGCTGAAGTATAATTGTACAACCAATTATATAAATATACAACCTCAGCCTAACATATGAGAGCACAGGATTTGATCACATGGATAAGGTCAATTCAGTAATTGGCTGATAAAGGGTTTCAGTTTTTCACTTAAGTTCGCTTGAAAAGTCTTGCAGTGTCTGCGGCGTTGATTTGTAAGTCTTTTAATTATAGTTTTAACATCGCAAATATGCCTGAGATTTCATTGCTTAACAGTAATTTGTCAAAGTGATTCTTCCATATCTTATCATTGTTCCTTGCGTATATGTTACCAACTTCTCAAATTCATCTTTACACAAAATTAAGTCCTACTACATTCGAGTCCTTCCGATAAATTTTGAATTTCAGAAGAATAATCTGGTTTATTTCTATTGTATATCTTGGAATACCAAAAACGCTTGGTCCAATGACTAAGGTAATGGCTAAGCAAATTAAGAATTGTATTACAAAAATGAACATCAAGCGAATTTCTCGGTTACCCACTTTAATATGATAATCGTGAAAGTAATTGGTAAACTGGAGACTGGCCGAAACATATTCAACAAATCATCTAAAAAAACAGCTTATGCAGATAGAATTGCAACAGGGCTAAGAAACTATAGAATAATGCCTGATACGTTTGTATTGCTGTAAAAAGAAACAGTCAAAGTGGCAGAAATTTTGCAGACTTAGTTCGAAATCTAAACAGACCTGCAAAATATACATAACTGTTATGAATGAACAAGTTAAAGCTCAATGTCACAAAAACAAAATATGTATATGCATATCAATATTAGGTCTGCAGCCTCTACTGTTCCTGCTGTTTATATTAGTAATCAGGTTATTGAACCTGTTACGAGTATTAAGTATTTAGGTGTTATAGATAATAAAATGAATTTCCGTAAACACTTAGACTACGTATGCGGAAATATTAACAAAAAAATGGCTTTCTAAGTTGAATTCGAAGCAGTCTTTCTTTTGCAACAGTGAAAATGGTATGGTGTATAATGCGATTATTTTACCTCATTTTGATTATTGTGCAACAGTCATGTTTTCCGGGTCATCAGAACACCTGAACAAATTGCTAAAATGTGGCAATAGATCAAGAATTGAATATATGCTTCAAACACTAAATTGGATGAGCATAAACCAAAGAATGCATTTTAAGGTTTTAATTTTCGTTTTTAAATTGAAGTACAATTTACTACCAGTATATCTCACAAAGAACTTACAGCTCGTTAGTGAATGCCCGCCGTATAATCTGAGAGGAGGGGAAAGATTTAGAGTCGCACGATTCAACAAAACAGCAGGTCAAAGCCAATTACTGTATAAAGGATTGCAGCTACTTAACTCACTGGCGAATGAGATAAAGTTCGATTCAAAAATACTATTTCAAAGCATGTTATAGAAAATTTTGAGAATATTAGTCTTAAAGTTATTTTGTTTTTATTTTGCTGATTATTTTTTTTGTTGATTTTTGGAAGTGATATTATTTGATTATTTGATTTTTTGATGTATTGAATTAATTGAATTGAATTTACTTAAATTAGTATTAAATTATTGTTAATGTTAATTATATAAAGTTTTATACAAAACTAATAAAACAAAAAAAAAAACTTAATATCTAAAAGTGAGCAGAATAGAAAAAAGTAGATAACCACAAAACAACAGTATGAAATAATATTGAAGATAATTAGTTTGTACTGAATTTAATTAGTTTGGATCAATTATTTGAGGTGATATCAACACTATTTTGCATAAGAGACTAATTACAGGCAGCAACAAACCAAAATGTTAATCACCAACAAATTACCACCACTACACCACTACCAAGTACAAGTATTTTGTAGAGAAAAATATAATAATGTTGTACAAAATGTGCCGTAAATTTATAACAGATTATTAGACTTATATTTGAGAGAAGAAATCCTCTCTCTCCAAAAACTCCAAAAATCTTTAAAGCAAGAAGATTGGAAAATGGTGAATATGAAAGAATTAGCAATTAATCAATGGTGATAATATAGTTCGATTCATAAATGGGCACATGCATATTATAATGAATGGACAAAGAGCCAAAAGAAATACATTTTGTAGCCGCCCACATCTAACTCAAACGAAAGAGACAGCTGTGTAAGTGAAAAAGTCCTTGAGAGTTAAAAAATTAGGTGGGTTTGTAATATAGAAATGATATATCATTACACTCAATGTTCGAAATGAAAGAACAGAGAATAGGTTTCAATTGAGTTGCCTCATGATAACGGTAAAAATGGTTTCAAGGATAATTGAAGGAAATAAAGTATTAAAAAATAGGCATATGGAAGGTGTAGCAAAATTATGGGCTTATTTATACAAGATAGAGTTTCAGCTTGTTATATGGTTCTAGGTGACATTAAATTAATAATAATTGAGTGAACAACATCTCAACGATTCGTGTAAAAAAAATATTAAAGAAGAAATTCAAATTGAACCGTTTCACCTGCACTATCTAACCAAACCAACAATCTTAATCCCTTATTTAATTCTTATCTTATTCGCAATTTCAAATTGCAAACCATAAAATATTTAACGGTGCTTCATCAAATTAACAAAAAAAAAAAGATAATGAAATAAATAATATAAGTATGTACATAACTTTTTGACCTAAAACTTTTCAATATATTTAAAATGTTTGAATCTTATCGCAGTACATACATATATATGCAAATAATTTTAATTATCTATCAGTTATCTAATTTATTATTTGCAATGACTCTCATAATTATCAAGAAGCTTTTATATCAAAATATAATTTTTTTTTGAGAAAGTACATAAGTTTGTAACATTTAGTCTAGACTAGTAATTTTTTATTTTGTGTCTAAATTCGATTGTTTGACATTGCTTTATTAAAACATTCTACACTACATATACAATTATGTAATTATTATTTATGTAATATAATTATGTAATATAATGTAACTGTGATTTATATTTATAATTTTTTGTTTTTAATGTGTATCTTGCAACATAATAAATAGTCCCAATTCATTTTATTTGTAATGATGAAATGTGTCGTTTTAACTGAATATCCTGAAGTTTTGCCTGAGATTCAAAATTTTGAATTAAAAATATTCAATCTACATTCTTATCATATTAAGCAATCTGTCTGTAGACTTGTGTGCTATTAAAATTCAACACAATTCAAGAAATCTATCAAAACATTATTTTGGTCATGAATGCCGATGCTAAGGTGTTTACAATAAAAAAAAATAATTAATTTCTTATTAAAATTTAACCAGCTTCAGGTTTTCTATAATTATCTTGTTATTTAACTGTAAATGTATGCATGAATATGAAAAATAAGCAGTTTTAATTATGTAATTAAATTTAAAATTTTATTTAAATTAATGAAATTAAAACTGGTGAATGTTATTAAAATTAGTATTTCAAGTCAAATGAGATGGTATTAATAATAAAAAATTGAATAAAAAATATTTCGTTATAAAGAACAAAATATTAACGGTAAATCGTAGGTCAAAAATGTATCTACAACAGTTACTGTTAATATGTAACATCCTTAAAAGTTTATTTAATTACTTTCTTCAATTTACATTTTAATTTTTTGTATTCATAATTATCTATAATTCTACTTTTAATTTATTATAAATATAATTTTTATATATAGTTATTTATTTTATATGAATCCCTATTATGTGAATTTCAGATGAAGTCCTAATAAATTAGGTATGTACAATGGCGTCTGTTTGTGTTATAGGAGCAGGAATGGCTGGAATTTGTGCAGCAAAATATTCGATACAAAATGGTTTAAAACCAACAGTTTTTGAACAAACCAATGAAATTGGTGGCACTTGGGTTTATACTGATCAAACAGAAAAAGATGAATTTGGTTTAGACGTACATAGTAGCATGTATAAAAGTTTAAGGTTAGTTTATTCTATCTTATAATTAAAAATCTAAAAATTTTATTTAAATTTTAATCTTCAATTAGAACAAATCTTCCTAAGGAAATAATGGGATTTCCTGATTATCCAATGCCAAATAATACCACTGAATCCTATGTACCAGCTCCAGATGTATTAAAATTTATTGAATTGTATTGTGATAATTTTAATGTTAGAAAATTTATAAAATTTCGTCATCATGTAACTAATATTTGTCCAATTGAGAATTCAAAGTGGAAGGTTTGCGTTAAAAATTTATTACAAAATGATATTTGTACATTCATTTTTGATTTTGTAATAGTTTGTAATGGACATTATTGTACTCCCAGATATGCAGTGATACCAGGAATGGAAAGTTTTCTTGGAAAACAAATTCATAGTCATCAATTTCGTTGTTGCGAGAACTATAAAGGTAAATATAATTAATTTCCATATGAGATTGCTCTATAAATTACGAGTATATAATTTTTGTAGGGTTGGGCAATCTCAAATTTTTTTTTTTTAAAATGGATAGATGTATATGTTTTTAAAAACGTTTAAACGCAGACATGCAATATAAAAAAAAGCAAATAGTATTTTGAAGACGGTAGTCCCTTTAACCTTCGTCTCAATTTAATAAAACAATGTTTTTTCTGACGTCAGTAAAATGTAAACGGTAAGCTCTAAAAACAAAATAAGTAGTAGACGAAATACGCGTATCTGTATGATAAGCATATCAGTAAAATTAAAAGGAAAATATTCGACTATTTTCACTGTTAAAACAAGATCGTTTTTTCTTTTTGGGAATTTTATATAACTCCAATTTTTGTATATAATTTATTAACTCACTGATAGTAATACACCCCACTACACAAATTTGCCTACATATTATAGAAATGATAATTTATTAAATATTTATAAATTTATTGATAAAATATATAATTTATATAATTAATAATTTTTGATAAAATTTTTCATAAATATTTTTCAGATGATGATATCCTAATAATAGGAGCTGGTCCAAGTGGACGTGATATAGCAAATGAATTATTTGGTAAATGTCGAAAAATAACTGTAAGTCATCATGCACCTCAAAAATTAACGCTTCCAGAAAATGTTTATCAAAGATCAGATGTAAGAAAAATTGAAGGACAAGTTGTTGAATTTGTTGATGGTTCTATTGAAAAATTTACTGTTATCATTTATTGCACTGGCTATTATTATACATTTCCATTCTTAAGTTCAGAATGTGGTATTATTGTAGATGATAACTACGTTCAACCATTATTTAAACAAATTATAAATATAAATTTTCCAACAATGTCATTTATTGGTCTGCCATTTAGATCATTAATAGCACAAATGATTGATTTGCAAATACGATTTGTAATGGAATTTTATACTGGAAGAAAAATATTCCCATCAAAAGATGAAATGTTGTGTGCAACTGATAAAGATATGAACGAAAGGTGGGCAAAAGGTTGGAAAAAAAGTAATGCTCATATGTTAGCTATTGATTTTAGAAATAAATACTATAGTGATTTGGCGAAAACAGCTGAAATAGAAAATATTAAACCAGTTATGGAAAAATTAATACGTGAAAGCAATTTGAAAATGCAACAGGATATTGTTCATTTTCGTAATCATAAATATAAAATAATTGATGAGAATAATTTTGAAGAAATTATTAATTAAATTATTAAATTTATTAATGTAAAATATTGTTTATTATTTGTGAGACAAAAAAAAGATGTTTAGGTATTCAAATTATATTATTGTTAAATATTGTTAAATATAATTAAAAAGGAAAAAATAAATATAAATTTTTTTATAGAATTTTTTTGTAACATAAAGAGAAAATTAATTTCTTTTATTTTATTTTATTTAGAATTTTATTTTTTAAACTGCTGATAATGAGTAAAAATAAAAAAATTATTAATGTCATATCTGATATAATAAAATGCAATGTCCTGCTGCTATTTTTGCTGCGTTAGCGTGACATTTTATTAATAATACAATAACAAAAACAGAAATTATTTAGCAGAAATTATAACACAAAAATTTAATCATTCGCATTACATACATTTTGAAAAAATAGTATACAGAAAATTAATCTCTCTCTTTTGAAATTTAATTTTTTTTTATTTTAAAACTGTTTTCAAGAGGTAGCAATTTTCGGATGATAATGTCGATAATAATAAAAGTTTTGAATCAAATGTTTTTTTGTTCTGTTTGATTTAAGAAATAGGTAAACTCATGGAAATGTATATACTTTTTTGCAGTCAAATTCAACATTTCGTCAAACAAATTAAAACATTATAATTTTAAAAAGATTTTTCTTAAAAGAACTAAATTTTGCTGTCTATTTAAAAACGTACATACTTTGCTCTAAAAATTCTGATATCAATACAATTAACGAACAAGTATTAAACATTGTAGAGGCAAATATAACTTATTTAAACATAGATTCTACTAGGGGCTCCTGTTGAGTAATTATATTTCAAGTTGAAGTCAAATTTAAAGTTTTTAAAAAAACAGTAATTTACGTACTGACATAGACTTCGCACGATATAGCAGAAACCACTCGTGTTTAATAAGAAGTTTTGTGGTTAGTAAGTTTTATTTAGGACACATAAATACACGTCCCTCATATACTGCTTCGTTTCCGATATATTCCCTATAGTAAGTGGCATTTAGTGGATAAAATTACTAAAAATAAAAAATTTTGTCATTAAAGAGGTATGTATTTATATACCTACATAATACATAATTTTAATAAAAACTATATTATTACTACAAATAACCAAAATTTAGAAACAGTTACTTAAAATAATAAAAATGAAGAATTCAAGTGATTTGTTTTTTTGTTGTTTTTATATTTTTTATTTTAGATGAATTTGTTTTCTTGTTTTTTTTTGGCATATGTACATAGATTCATTTGCAAGTACATATTATGTAAATTATAATAACTGTTTTGTTTGCTCTTGTTTATTATTTTAATAAGATCTCACATATGCATAATGTATTTGCTTAATAATAAAACCATATGAGTAAAAAATTTTCAACTGTGTGCGCATTTTTGTTTTATATACAACTTATATATTATATTAGAAGTTCATTAAGGAGTAGAAGTAAAATAAAAAGGTGTCTACTGCGCAGGACCTTAAATGCTTGTTAATTATAATTATAGATAGGTACTCTAACTCTACTATATAAAAAAATTTGCTAGTCATATGAAAAATTCAACTGATTTTTTTTTGTTTTTGCTTTTTTATATTTTTTATTTGAGATGAATTTGTTTCTTTGTTTTTTTTGGCATATGTACATAGTATCATTTGCAAGTACATATTATGTAAATTATAATAACTGATTTGTTTGCTTTTGTTTATTATTTTAATAAGATCTCACATATGCATAATGTATTTGCTTAATAATAAAACCATATGAGTAAAACATTTTCAACTGTGTGCGCATTATTGTTTTATATACAACTTATATATTATATTAGAAGTTCATTAAGGAGTAGAAGTAAAATAAAAAGGTGTCTACTGCGCAGGACCTTAAATGCTTGTCAATTATAATTATAGATAGGTACTCTAACTCTACTATATAAAAAAATTTGCTAGTCATATGAAAAATTCAACTGATTTTTTTTTGTTTTTGCTTTTTTATATTTTTTATTTGAGATGAATTTGTTTCTTTGTTTTTTTTGGCATATGTACATAGATTCATTTGCAAGTACATATTATGTAAATTATAATAACTGATTTGTTTGCTTTTGTTTATTATTTTAATAAGATCTCACATATGCATAATGTATTTGCTTAATAATAAAACCATATGAGTAAAACATTTTCAACTGTGTGCGCATTATTGTTTTATATACAACTTATATATTATATTAGAAGTTCATTAAGGAGTAGAAGTAAAATAAAAAGGTGTCTACTGCGCAGGACCTTAAATGCTTGTCAATTATAATTATAGATAGGTACTCTAACTCTACTATATAAAAAAATTTGCTAGTCATATGAAAAATTCAACTGATTTTTTTTTGTGTTTGCTTTTTTATATTTTTTATTTGAGATGAATTTGTTTCTTTGTTTTTTTTGGCATATGTACATAGATTCATTTGCAAGTACATATTATGTAAATTATAATAACTGATTTGTTTGCTTTTGTTTATTATTTTAATAAGATCTCACATATGCATAATGTATTTGCTTAATAATAAAACCATATGAGTAAAACATTTTCAACTGTGTGCGCATTATTGTTTTATATACAACTTATATATTATATTAGAAGTTCATTAAGGAGTAGAAGAATCGAAATAAAATGAAAAGGTGTCTACTACTGCCCCTAAATACTTGTCAATTATAATTATAGATTGACGATTGCTGTGAAAACTATGAAAACAACTAGCCCGGGGAATTTTTAGATGGCTGCTGTTCAAGTGGAATGCTTCCACATAAACTTCATTTGAAAGTGGGAGGTATAATAATATTACTTAGTAACCTAAATACCAAACATGGTGTCTTCAATTGAACTCGGTTAGCAGTAAAAAAATTAAAATCGAACTTAATAATCTCAGTCTTAATCGGTACAGCTATAAGGGAAACTATATTTATTACAGGAATAGATTTATCCGCAATTATCACAGAATTGGCATTTATTCTCAGACATTGACAATTTCCCGTTAAATTAGCCTTTTTTATTACCATAAATAAGTTACTAGGTTAGACATTGGAAAAAGTAGGAGTTGAGAAAGAAAACAAAATTGATTTATTTTTATTTTTATAAAATTTTTGTATAACTATACTCTAAAAAATTTTGGTTTCTTAGTCAAATAAATTTAATGCAAAAAAATATTAAAGAAAAAATTCAAACTGAACCGCTTCACCTGCACTATCTAACCATATTTAAATCTTATCTTCTTACGAACTTTAAATTACAAACAATAGAATATTTAACGGTGCTTCATAAAATTAACAACAAAAATAATAATAAAGGAAATTAAATAATTTAAATAAAATAAAACTTTCTGAACTTTTTGACCTCCTAAAAATTTATATACAATTAATATCTATTGGAATCTTATCGCAATATGAATAACATTAATTATCTATCAGTTATCTAATTTATTTATTATTTGCAACGATTATAATTATTATCAAGAAGCTTTTCAAAAATATAATTTTTTCCGAGAAAGAACCTACATAAGTTAAAAATAACGTTTAGTCTAGACAAGTAAGTTTTAATTGTGTGTCTGAATTCGATTGCTGAAATTGTTTTATAATTAACACTCTTTTGTAATTATTAATTTAATTGTGACTTTTACTAATTTTTCATTCTTAATATATTGAAAACATGAACTCCTAATTAATTTCATTTTAACTGAATATTCTGAAGTTCAAATTTAAATTAAAAAAATTCAATATACATTCTAAATGCCCATTATGTACGTAACGTACATATTTAAATTTAGCACAATTCAAGAACTGTAATAAAAAAAATATTTTGGTGTTGACTGCTGACCCTAAGGTGTTTTTAATAAATAAAATTTTTAAAGCAAAATGTTGCAAGTTTGTCAATTTCTTATTCCAGCCTCAGGTTTTCTATAATCATCTCGTTATTTAACTGAAAGTACATGGATTTTGAAAACAAAAAACTGTTTTAATTAATATAATTTGAAATTTTATTAAAATTAATAATATCAAAACTGATGAATGCTATTAAAATTAGTATTTCACACAAAACGATATTCATAATAAAAATGTAATTAAAACTTAGTGGATCCCTGTGTAATCGTACATTATTGATTTTATTGAAAAATTTTAATATAATATTAAGATCGGATAACGGACGATTAAATTAGTCAAAAATTTAGTTTTTTCTTATTACAAAATGTAAACACACGATTTTATATCAAACAAAGTATTTGATTTGATATTATTGATTTGATTTGATGATATTGTTGATCTTTTACGCGAATTTCAGATAAAGTACTAAAAAAATAGGTTCAATGGCGTCTGTTTGTGTCATAGGAGCAGGAATGGCTGGAATTTGTGCAGCAAAGTATTCGATACAAAATGGTTTAAAACCAACAGTTTTTGAACAAACCAATGAAATTGGTGGCACTTGGGTTTATACTGATCAAACAGAAAAAGATGAATTTGGTTTAGACGTACATAGTAGCATGTATAAAAATTTAAGGTTAGTCATTCCATTCTATGGATACTTTAAAATCTATTTGATTTTCCATTAAAAATGTTGTTTAAATCAATGTAGTAACCTTTCAAATTTTCAATTCAAATCAGAACAAATCTTCCCAAAGAAGTCATGGGATTTCCTGATTATCCAATGCCAAATAACACCACTAAATCCTATGTACCAGCTCCAGATGTATTAAAATTTATTGAATTGTATTGTGATAATTTTAATGTTAGAAAATTTATAAAATTTCGTCATCATGTAACTAATATTTGTCCAATTGAGAATTCAAAGTGGAAGGTTTGCGTTAAAAATTTATTACAAAATGATATTTGTACATTCATTTTTGATTTTGTAATAGTTTGTAACGGACATTATTGCACTCCCAGATATGCAGTGATACCAGGAATGGAAAGTTTTCTTGGAAAAAAAATGCATAGTCATCAATTTCGTTGTTGCGAGAACTATAAAGGTAAGCATAATTAATTTATAAGATTTATGTAAAAATTAAATATTTTTGTATATTGATATAAAGAAGCTTATGACTAAGTAACTACTTATTCATGTACATATATATATGTATAAAATGATAATTTATATTTTCATAAAATTTTTCACAAATATTTGTTAGATGATGAAATCCTAATAATAGGTTCCGGTCCAAGTGGACGTGATATAGCAAATGAATTGATTGGTAATTGTCGAAAAGTAGCTGTAAGTCATCATGAACCTGAAAAGTTAAGGCTTGCGGAAAACATTTATCAAAGGTCGGATATAAGTAAAATTAATGGACAAATTGTTGAATTTGTGGATGGTTCTATTGAAAAATTTACTACTATCATATATTGCACTGGCTATTATTATACATTTCCATTCTTAAGTTCAGAATGTGGTATTATTGTAGATGATAATTATGTTCAACCATTATTTAAGCATATTATAAACATAAATTTTCCAACAATGTCATTTATTGGTCTACCATTTAGATCATTAATTACACAAATGATTGATTTGCAAATACGATTTGTAATGGAATTTTATACTGGAAGAAAAATATTCCCATCAAAAGATGAAATGTTGTGTGCAACTGATAAAGATATGAACGAAAGGTGGGCAAAAGGTTGGAAAAAAAGTAATGCTCATATGTTAGCTATTGATTTTAGATATAAATACTATAGTGATTTAGCGAAAACAGCCGGGATAGAAAATATTAAACCTGTTATGGAAAAATTAATACGTGCAAATGATTTGAAACTAATAGAAAATTCATTTAATTTTCGTAATCATAATTATAAAATAATCGATGATAATAATTTTGAAGAAATTATTAATTAAATTATTTAAATATTGTTTATTGTTATGTATTTGTGAAAAAAAATGTTTAGGTACAAATTGTATTTCTGTTAAATATTTGTAATAAATTTTTATAAATTTTTATTGAATTTATTGTTATAAATTATAGATTTTAATTAAATTTTTTATTGCTTTTCACACTCTTGTTAGAGTAGAGATGGAGTAGAATATATTTTTTGAAATATAAATTAAATTATCGTCTCTATAGCGATAACCTTTTTGTTTTTATATGGATAAAGAAAGGGAGTGACTCAAAAGGTGGTTATTATGGTAGGTGTCTATAATATTTATAGTTTCAAAGACTTGGCATTAGACTATTATTAGTCGTAAATAGATTCATTGTAAATATAATACGAAAAAAGTGTAAAAAAATTGTTTATTTCAAATGTGCTTAACATAAACAAGTGACGTCATGAAAAAAAAGGAATCTAAAACAACTCCCTCCCCTGATAACTTTTTGAAACTTTTCGATTTTTCCCTATATGACGGCCCTAAACCCTACCTTAGTGGAGAATTTCAAATCTCCAGGTCAACTGGAAGTGGTAAATGTTTTTGGGCACAAATTTGACTAACATTTTTTATTCTACGTGAATTATTTATGTATATATAATTACTGGTTGGGTATAGTTTCATTTTACTTTGAAATTTACATTTTTTGCCATACGTAATAATTATATACATAAAGAGTTTATTCAAAGTTCCAGAGCATGCATATCAGCTTTTTAAGAGGGGAAGCAGCCGTTATTTTAAAATTAAAAAAAAAATTTATTAACTAAATCGAGGGTACTTTATCGATTGGTGGTATTTCCAACTTCCGGAAAGGACCGCAAATCGACTTTTTAAGACCAAAAATCGCCGAAATCGAGATTTTCAAATGGGAAAGAGTACTTTTTAATGCAAATTCAGATTCTACAACAAAAAATAAGATCAATCCATAGAGCACCCTCGATTTAGTTAATAAACTTTTTTTTAAGTTTTAAAATAACAGCTCCTTCTCCACTTAAAAAGCTGATACGCATGGTCTGAAACACCCGGTATATGTATGTTAAAGCACTAAAATAAATAAATTTGGTAATGAAAATGACACAAAAAAAAAATAAATAAATATTTTTCATAAATTTATTTACAAAATGTTCAAGTTTTAAATCTTACAACAACAAAACGAACATAATTATAATAATAGATTTTTAAAATTTAATATTTTATAATTAATTATTTACATTGTCTTTCTTATACTTCTATAAATTTTTTTATACCTTCAACAATATTTAATATTTATTTATTTTTTTTTAATTAATTTCTTTTATTTTTTTTTTATATTTTTCCTAATATAATATTACAAATAAATATACATACTCAAATACAGATATTTATTTTAAATTTAATATAAAAATGTTTTAATAAATTTTTAATAGAAAAAAATTAAAATTTTAAATTTATTTGTTTGATTTTTTTTTTGTTTTGTTTTTTTTTAAATTTTTATATATATTTTATTTTTTTCATTACTATTGAAATTGACATAATAATACATATAAAATCTTATATTTAATTAAAAATAAAAACATGTATTAATTTATTGAAAAAATTCTATATTTAGGTATTCATATATATAATTTATTCATATATGTATGTACTATATAACATAATAATATACGAGGAGTGCAAAAAATCCATAAATGTACATATTTTGTAAAATTTTCATAGCAAAACATTCTTTTAAAATTGATATTAGCTTTTATTACTCTATTAAACTAATGAAATAAATTTAAATTGTATCTTGATAGTGCAGTAAATAGTAAGAGGACCAGCTCAAACAAAAGTCGTTTTCAATCAGTCTATACCGACTTCTATATATTCTATATCCAGCTATCTAGAAACAATAACAATTAAATATCTTTTTTTAATAAATATTTTCAGGTACTTATTAGCCCTCTTTTAACTAAAACAATTTAGGTAGCAGCCTTTAGATAAACAAACAAATCTGTGGTTTTACAACGAAAGATGATAACTGCATTTTTGGAATTTCTTGTAAATCGCAATTGAATAAAATTTAGTATAGAATTTGCTATACTTTTTTAGTCATTTTTGCAAAATTTGCAATATTTTTAATGAAAATCTTTTGAAAATCTTTAAAAAGATATGATCTTTGAAATCATTTAAATAATTTTTTAATTTTCGTAAAATTTTTACTTTTTTTTTTAAATAACTTATTTTTATTAATTAAAAGTTATTGCTGAAGAACATGATAACTTCAGTTATTCAGTTTATACAAAAAAAAAAAAAAAATGTATAATACCATTTTCATTGAGAAAATATATTGTATATAGAGAGTCAAAGCTAAAAGAAAAGTATAAACTGATTTAAGCGATCGAATTGTACTTAGAAGAATAAGAAAAACAAAACATAAAAATAATAAGAAAAAAGACGACAAATTAATATATACATATATCATGTATTATATTGTGATTAGACATAGCTATATTTTTACATGAGGGTAAATGATTTTTTTATGCACTCAATGTTTGATAAAAAAATGAAAACAAAAATTTATAACGGTACTTCGAGACTGTATCGAAGAATTAAAATTAATAAGTAAAACAATTAGGTATATGTAATTAAATAGGTATTTATTGTATATACCTATTCTTATGTACCTATGTACATTTGAATTTTATGTTATTTGAAATATTTCGGTACAGTTCGAAGTGAGATTTAAAGTGAATAAAATCAGTTTTAAATTTAAATAAAAAATCAATCAATGAAAATAACCTTAAATTTACTCATTCATTTATTCAGTTTATGCAATCTCATTAGCGTCAACACTATTCTTTTGCATTATAAGGATTTCTGTTTTATGATTTGGAGTTATTTGAATATGTGCACATTTTTGTTTTTCTTTTTTTTTAGCATTGTAGAATAATTTCATTATTTAATAAGAATGAATTTTAATTTTGTACATTCATCGTAATGAACGGTTGCGTAAATTGAATAAATGAATGAGTAAATTTAAGGTTATTTTCATTGATTGATTTTGATGATAGATTAATAGTAATGTTTTCGAAATTACACTAGGTGCTATTTATTAATATTGTTTTATTAGTTACTATCTGTTGTTTTGAAATAAATAAGAATTTATAATAATTATTAATACATACATATATGTAAATAATATAAATTAACGAAATTTGATCTGCGATGTATCGATGATTTTTTTATACATAGTAAATTAGATATGTAACTAAGAATCGAGGTATATCAAAACGCCAAATTCATGAACAACAATAAAATAATAACCATTATAAAATATACATTACATATTCTATTGAAAATGTTGTCGATTTATCAAGACAATAAATTTTGAGAAATTAGTACATTTATTTTATATGTACATTCACAGCTTTTTTTCTTCAATTCAATAAAAACGAAATTTTTACTAGAAATGAAAAGAACAAAATACAAAATTGCATTTCTATAAACCAGTGTTATAACTATATGTTTGGTTTGGATATAGCAACTATATAATATATCAATACATATAATAACTATTATATTTTGGTATGATAATGATAATGCCAGAATATATTTACTGCATTGATATGATACATTTCTACTACGCAAATAACACTTTTAAACCTACAAAACAAAAATAAAAAATGTAAGCAAGTGTATTTATAAAATTTGCTAAGAAAAAGTTTTTCACCATAATTCTGAATGGTGAATTTTTTCTTATTATTTTTATGTTTTGTTTTTCTTATTCTTCTAAGTACAATTCGATCGCTTAAATCAGTTTATACTTTTCTTTTAGCTTTGACTCTCTATATACAATATATTTACTCAATGATAATACGCAGTAAAATTTTTCAAGATACATGGAAATATCTTAACATATCATTTTTTTTTGTTTTGTACTTTTCGGTAAGTGTTGCCTCCATAACTGCATAAGTGAAATTATATGCTTATGTTAGAAATATTTTCAACGCCAGTTGTTAGTTATTCAGTTTTGAATTCATAAATTACTTAATATTATTAAATTTTTTTTTTTATTTGAAAGAGCTTAAAATTTTATATAAAATGGTATTCATAACTAAAATTCGACAAAATTGCAGTCATCATCTTTCGTTGTAAAACCACAGAAATAGATAATAGTCTGAGTAAAACCACAAACTAGATGAATATTATAAAAGTTTACAAAACAGAAGTAAATAACATTTCTTTTTAATTGTATTTAGTGCTATGCAATCACTTTTGTGTATTAATTTAAAATATATATTCAATAAAAAAAAATAATAATAATATTTTAATCAAATAGCTTAATTGTTAAGTTTCTTTGACTAAGTCACTAATGATGAAAGTATATTACTTCAAAATATCGATATTTCCAATCAACAATGAAGTACAAAGTGAAAGGATACTTGACATCAATTAAATTATTTAAATAAATAATTAATTATTAAAATAATATTTGGAGCAATTTGAAATTTATTGGTGCTTACCGAGATTCATAATGGAAATAAAACAACAATAATCATACACAATAGCAATATCAATCAATTATATAAAAAGTATGTAGAAAATTTCAAGAAATTAATTAAAATTAATTTAATACAAAGTTGTGAAAATTGTAAGATGATAAAATTAATTACTTTTGTTTATATTTGCTAATAGATTAGAATTTTAGTAAAATCAATGTACTATACTTTTTTTCATACCCATCTCATTATACTTTTAATAAAATTTATAAATGTACATACTACATATATTTTATATAAATATATTCATCTTTTGTAAAACTTAAATTCAAATTTAATATACAAATTTATTGTATGTTAGGATAAAAAAAAAATATATTCTATTTGGTTTAATTAAAATGTTTTTTAAAAATTTAATTTTTCCATACTTCTTACCTATCTACTTCTTATTGAAAATGTTTAAACAAATAATATTAAATGAAAACTTTCGAATATTCTTAAAATCAGTTTTTGCACCAGGAATTTTTACACTCTATATTTATGTAATATGTATATACACATTATATTTAATTTAACAAAATGAAAAAAAAAATTATTTTTAATTTATTGAACAAAAGTTTCAAATTATTTTTTTTTTCATTGTTACGTTACAAATTCTATTTAAATTCTTTTTTGAAATGATTTACTTAGATACTAAAAACCTTTAAATCTATCTACTTTTTAATTTTTTAATATAAAACAATTTCTTAAAAATATATTTATTTATATATATATTATTTAGCTTAAATTTTTGAAAAAAAAATTAAGAGGATTTAATAAAAATGGTGTGATATATTTTTTTAATTATTTACTTTTTTTTTTGTTTTTGCTTTTACTACAATTAATTTTAAATATTTTAATTATTTTTAAAAAAATTTAATCGCACATATTGGAGACTAATTACAAAATTTAAAATTTAATTTACTTTTTTTTTTTTTTATAAATACTTATGTATGTATTTAAATATAAATAGAAAAAGGAAATTGTATTACATTTTTTTTATTTGTTTTACATTTATGACAGAAAAATTACTTTATTATTTTAACTATATATTTTATTTAGTTTTGATTCTAGATATTGTAATAATTTTAAATTTTTTTTTAGATTTAGATTAAAAATGTGTACAGATTTTTTTTTTTTGTTATTATACCTATTATATTATAATAAAAATTATTTGTGAATAGAAAAATTTTGAAGATAACGTAATTAAATTTATTGTGACTCATTGAAAATTCATTTTTTTAACTTATTAAATTTAAATAAAAAAAAAAAAAATTATTATTGATTAGTCATAGAAAATGCATAAACAAATTCACAGAAAAGTTTTTTTTTATTTTAATTCTCAAAACTATTTGTGCAGTTGTGTTTATTATTTTATAAAAATTTTATGTCGATTTATTTAGCATATGTTAAATGTGGAGTTTGTGGAACAGAATTATCCCGGGAATTTCTGAAAATCATTTAGCGATAATTAATAGCGAAAAACTTCAAACGTTAGCCTTTATTTATTATTTACTATTTGTCTACTTCCTAGCTAATTATTTTCTATGGCACTGATATGTTTTAAAAATAAATATGTGACTTCTTTTGTACAGACTATATTTTTTAATATTCTATTAATTTGTTTGAAACCTTTTGTAGTTTCTATTTTTTGATCTCCACTTTTATTGAAATCGATGAGGATCGAATAAATTTAAAAAACTGGTTTTATGAATTTTTATGGTCATTGTCTTGTTTTATATTCCTTTTCCTTCAATATTAAAAAAATCATTAAATTCTCATTTAATTTTGTTTCATTACTTGATACTATCTTCTAATGGTATTTCTATGTATATAATGTGTCGAATTTTATTGTAGAAACTCAATAGTTAACCAATTCCACTTTTTGGTTCAACCAATATACTACTCGTGTGTTTTTACATATTTCGGCACCTAACAATAAACTAAAAGAACCAAAAACATCTAGTACTTTGGGTAATTAGATATTCCATTTTAATTTATTGTCTTAAAAAATTAATACGCTATTAATTATTCATAAAGTTCGCATTCGCATTCAGAAATATTTTTTTCAGAACTAAATGAATGTACAAATAATTTCAGTGATTTTGTTCTTGCTTTTTTTACAATTAATCAAAATGATAATTATTTTTTTTTTCATATAAATATTCTAATTTTTATTTAAATTTAATAAATTTATAAAACTAAATCAATTTCTATTGGTATTGATTTATAGCTAATTATTATTTTTATCTACAAAACTGTTCTATGTATGCACAAAATAATTTTTGAAACGACTGTATATAAAAATTTTAAATTTTCATAAATTGGTTATTGACAAAGATTCAGAGATAATATATAAAAAGGTAAGAGAATTTAAAAGAGTTTGTATGTGTGTATTAAAAGTGAATTGTAATTATAGTTTTGTGAAAAATATTGATTCGCACATTCTAGTTTTTCAAACATTTTCATATTTTTAAATAATATAAATTGTTTGTTAACTATTTTTATAATTTAAATCAGATATTTGCTTCCACTTAATATACATACTTCATTATATTACATAAAAAAAAAAACCATTATGTCTACTATCATTAAGTATATATTTTTGAAAATATTCATTATTTCATTAAAATAAATAAAATATTAAAATAGTTACGTTAACTTTGAAATTTAAATTTAGATACTAAAACCCACCATGGTATAATTAAAATATTTTAAAAATTACTAATCTTACAATTTTGATTAGATTAGTTTTATTTGGTACAAATTACTAAAAATAAAATCTATTCAAATTTTAACTTTAGCTATTAGAAATGACAGTCAACATTAGGTGAAACACTAGAATACCATTTGTTAACTTAGCTATATCATTTTATTTTTATACATCATATAAGTATATATATATAAAAATAGAATAATATTATGTATTATTAAAAATATAATTATTTTGGATAAATAACCTTACAATGTTTCATGTGTTCACATTTGACAATAAACGAATCCGAAACTAACACTTTTTTGTTTTTAATTAACAAAAGTATTATTATTATTTGTAAGTTATTTTTTATCAAATTGAGTACCAAAGTTTTTTAATTGAGTCGTATTTGGTAGCCATACTTTATCAATTTAAAAAATCAAGTTCACACGTAATGATTATTACAAGGAGCTTTTATTTAAAATTCGACTCAAAATTCGCAAAGCAAATATATTTTTGAAATTTAAATACATAAATATCATTTCATGTAATAATTAAGAAAAATGATTCAGCTTTGTAAAACAATAAACAAATAATGTAATATGTATATAAGTCAAGTGTAAACGAATATTTTATAAACGGAAATTTTATATAAATCTATATATTATGAATTGAATTATGTACTTATTTTATAGATACCTAATTTAAAAGTATAGTAAGTATTAAATTTGAAACAATTCATTTTAAATAGTATTGCAAATTAGATATTAGATTGTAATTGAAAGTGTTTTTAATAACTAATTTTTAGAATTAACTGTAAAAAAAAAACAACCAAAACATTGGCATTCTAATTAAAAAGAAATTCATTTTTTATTATATATAAAAATAATAATTTGAATTTTGAATTAAATAACATTATAACAGAAAAAATTAACGAATTGAGGCACAAAGTGATTTTTGTTTTGGTTAAAAATGTGAATATTTTCAAATTTGATTTTTCATTCACTAAGGCAAATTTATTTCCCTTGTTTTATTTGATAGTTTGTTAATTATAATAATTATGTTAAAGTTGAAATAAAAAAAAATATATAATTTAGCCTAACTACAATTTAATTAGTTAAAAATATTAAAATTATTTTTATATTTTTTTTTGCTAATTTATCATTTTTTTTTTTTTGTATGTAGATTTAAATGTCCTAGACTAGAAATGTTTTTTCTATGAATAATATAATTTAAAAATATTCTTCTGAACTTAGGATTTAAATTTTGAAATAAATTTTTAAAAACAAATTAAATTTAAAAAAATAAAAAAAAATAAAACATAATTTAATAAAAATATTTTTTCTTATTATAAAAATTCTAGTAATTTTCGTAGATAAACAAAGTGTAAAATTTATTACTTTTTCAAATGATCCCTATAAATTTTATAATCAGTCATTGAAAATTTAGCTTTGTTAAAACTTATTAGAAATATAATATTGAATTATAGAAAATAATAAAATTAAAATAAAGTAAAGTTTTCGAAACCATTAAAAAATTAATAATATTATTTTAAAAGCAATGTTGCAAAATATAAATAGCAAAATAAATTTTTAAAGCCTTCTTTTAAAAAATATTAATCAAATTTATGAACTTTTAAGGAATGTATTTTTTAATACTTTTTTAGTTTAAATTTATTATTTAAATTTAAAAATTCATCAGTTGTTTTTGTTTTTTGCTAAATTATTGTTTCTCTTTTTATGAATTTGAATTATTTTTTAAACAGTTATTTTTAATAACAAAATAAATAAAAATAAAGAATGGCTTATTTTGTATTTAGTTTGTAAGCTATGAATACCATTTTGTTAATTTATTTCTATTAAAATTTCATTGCTTTAAACAGATTTATCAAATTAAAAAAAAAATTATGTTCTTTTTAACTAAAAATTGAATAATTTATAATTAAATAATAATTAAACTTTCAATGTGTCTAATAATATTACAACTCCTACTGATTTATTTTTGTTGATTAGAAGAATTTGTTAAATTATAGTAAATAATTTAAAATAAATATGAGAAATATTAAACTTTTAAAACTGTACCTTGTTCAAAAATAAATTTCTATGATTCCAACATTTCAAGTTAGATAAATTCAATTTACGCATATAAGAAATTTGCCTGGTAATTATTTAGAATATGGAATTAAATGGGTATTTCCAGATCTATTAATATTCAGAAAAATTAAAAAAACATTTTAAAAATAACATTTTAAACATTAGAAATGTTTTTTGTTTTTAAATAAGTTAGCACAATCAATCAACGAAACTAATTTTATGGCCCTTTGAAAATAATAAAAGCAAAAATTTTAATTTATTTTTTTAATGGACTGACACAGTCTAAAACACAACTAGTAAACTAATAAATTATTATGTAAAAATGTTTGAAATATATAATTTTTTGAAAAAAAAAAATATCTAAATACAACCAATTTTTATAAGAAAATATTTATTGTAATGACCTCAATATCATTTAATATTTAAGATCATTATAATTAGAGAAAATACCATTATTCTAAATAATTACAAAATTAATAATTTTACCTAAAGCATTATATATTTATAATGTTTGATTATTTTAAAAATTTATGTACATAAACATTTATATTAAAATAAATTAGGGATCATATTATAAATTAAAAATTACATAATTGATTTTCATATTGCAATAGTATTGAAACTTAAAAATCAAAAAATCAATATTAAAAATTTGTTATGAAAAGCTAGAATCGCGAATTTTTTTCTGTGTATATTATATTATAATATTTAAAACTGCTTGAGGAAAATGCGGAATAAATTATTTTTTCTGTATTACAACAACATTTTAGAATTGAATTAATTTTAATGAGATTTTATATAAAATACATAAAATATATCTATAAATGACATATTTTTTTTTTAATTTTTTTTTTTTTTTTATTTTTTGCATAAGATTTTACTTTTATTTTGGTTTCTGTTTTTTGTTTTTCTTAAATATTTTTATATATTCGTGTATTTTTTTTAATTTAGTTCTTCACGAAAACTATCCTCCGTCATTTGGTCTGTCATAGTTGAATTATCAGATATCATTTGAAGTCCTTCGACATCTATTGGAGTTAATTCTAAATCTAGTGATGCAAATATTTCTCGAGTAAAATCTTGATTACTCGATGAAAAATCTGTAAAAACTATTTCTGGAATTCTTGCCGGTGTACTTACCGTTGTATTATAATTATTATTTTGAGATAGTTCTCTATCACATTCATTTTCCGAGGCATCTAAATTACCCAATGTTAAACTAAATTGATTATTACCACTGTTGACACCATTATTACTAATATTACCAGTGCAACCGCCACCTATCATTTGACTTGATTGACCTAAACGATTTTGTTGCTGTTGTTGCTGTAGTTGGGAATTTAATATTGTTGATTGTTGCTGATGTTGATTTTGTTTTTCATATTCATTACCTAACTGTTGGTAAATACTTTGTGCTTGTTGTGCATTTGTTAAATTTGTTGTATCCGGACTACTACTATCCACCAATGAAAATTGCTGAAAATGATTTTGCATTTGTTGATTAAAATTATTCGTGTCATTATTTTGCTGTTGCTGGCTTTGGTAATTTGATGAAGGCGATGAATCAATTGCATTGTGATTATATTTACTATCATTAACAGATTCTGGGCTTAAAGGTGAGTTTGGATTCGATTCGCATCCAGGAAATGATGGTGATGTGTGAACAAAGCCAGGACTTGAGCCCGGACTTGGTCGATTTTGTGGATTTCGATATTCTGTTGTTGAATTACTACCAATTTGAACATTTGAAATGTTAAATGAAGGCAATTGACCGTGAGAACTATGCATTGCGTTATTACCTATTAAATTATTAAAATTTTTACATTGATGTTGTTGTGGCTGTTGTTGTTGCTGCTGTTGCTGTTGTTGTTGCTGTTGCTGCTGTTGTTGTTGCTGTTGCTGCTGTTGTTGTTGCTGTTGCTGCTGTTGTTGTTGCTGTTGATTGTGAACTAAACCTGGTATATTTGTAAAAGAGAGATGTGATGTTTGACCAATTGATATGGAAGGTTGATGTGCATTAAAACCACCTCCACCATTCCCTATTACACCACTACCTATTGTCTCTTGTTGATTGATAAAATGCGTTGGACTATATGTATTACGATTATTCATATTATAAACTGGAGAATATTGATGTCTATTAGGTGGTACTGAATGCGGTGATAAAGTGGCCGGAGAAGTGGTTGGACTTGGACTATAAGTACTGTTGTTTGATATATCACCACCACCACCACCTCCCCCACCGGCACCACAGTGATCCTTATTATTATTACCTTTTGGCATAAAATGCACTGATGTTAAATCTGGTAGTGATGCTGTATTGGCCATAGATATTGATAGCTGATTGTCAGGAAAAAATGGATTGGCTAGTAAATTTGATGAGCTTTGACGTATATTAAAGGCTGAGCCTACTTTTGATGGATATGCTGCCGGATGATTATTTGTTGCTACATTTTGTATTTTAATATTACTTGTATGATTTGGCGATTGTTGTATTCTTTCCATTGAATTCATATTACTACCACCATTATTTGGAGTTAATTGTCCTTTTGATTCGTCATGTACGTATGCTAAGCTATTATGTATTGCAGGATCCGACTTAACTCGCCGAAAGTCATTACTGGGAAGACAAAGATATGTCCCACCATATGGAGATGTATCAACTTTTCTTTCTGATGTTCTGCGTATAGGACCAACACCAACACTTCTTCCTCTAGATTCTCTGTAAGGTCCACTAACACCACCAGTTACATTTATACAAGTGTTTGATGATGAAGGTCGATTATCATCTAAAGTTCCACATCCTTTTGCATCAGTTACTTCTTTCATTATCTTTTCAAATTCAGCAGTTCCTTCAGCTTCTTTTTGCTTTTGCAAAGCAATTTTTTCACTAAATTTTCGTGGATTAGCCATTTTATTATTTCAGATTTTTGTTTTCTTTCAATTTCTTGTTCTCGTTGTGTGCGTTCCGTTTGTATCTTTATCTATGATAAATTAATCGATTTAAATATTAGTCATTTGACTGAATATTTGTAATTAGTTTTAAAAGTTGAAATCAATGTTGATATCGAGACCTAACATTTGATGTTTTTATTTTTTTGCATCGGATTCAATCTTAACTGCTTAAAAAAATGTTTCTGACTAGTTTCAAATTTAATTCAAAGATACAACATTAAGTTATTCCTTTATATTTTTCTGAAAATATAAATAAATCAAATAAAAATTGAGTGGGATGATTGTTGTCGATATTCTAAAACAATATAAATATTAAATACAATAAATAAAAATTTGATATTAAAAAAAGTTACCGTTTATTTTATTTCTTTTTGAATAATCTTTGATGATTTCCTATAAGATCATTTCAGCCCGCTGAACACAGGTATAATTATACTTTTTTTATTTCGTCAATTTTCTTCGATGTAGGAGATTCTTTCTTTGCTTTTCAGTTTACAAATCTAAGAGTTTTTAAAATTTAATTAATAAATAGAAAAAATGAACATTATTTTAATTTTTTAGAAATATAGAAATATTAATCTTGAATCACAAACCCCATATTTTTAAATCAAAGGCGATTTATAATTCCTAATTACTTATAATTGTTGAGATTCTAACAGAAGATGTTGACAAAACAATTAAAAATATTGATAGTTTTATATGTTTCGACTATATATAACTAGATTAAAGTAGGTGATTTTAAATTAACAGAATGTTTACAAATTGAGATGTGTGCAATAATTTATCAAACAAGGGTATTCTGATCCCACCCTATCATGGTCAAATTTTTCCCCAAAATTCTTAAAAATTTATGTATTTAGCTGTATATATACATAAATTTATCCTATCCAGATTTAAGTGGTTATGAAGCAATCAATATTAACGGAATATTTACATATTATATTAACAATAAAATATTTTTACAAATAAAAATTTCAATAACTTTTGTTTCTAATCGTATATTGATGAGTAATATGAATTAATTTGATGTGTGGAAATTTTTTCCACATAAAAAACCAAAGGATTGTTTTTAAATTTGAATGTATTTTTAAATCGAGTCTTAAGCTTTTTATAATAAAAATGTCTGGTCATATTATGTACTTCTGTTATTTGTTTTAATAAAATAACAAATATAATTTAATAAAAAAAATTATTTGCTTCTATGTGTACATGTACATGTTACCATAACTGATTTTAATAAGTAAATATAGTATTTAGTTTCTAATTAATAAAACATTATCAAAGGATATTTTATATTAGTTAAGCTGACGTGGCGCCAAACCTATCAATCTTATTATTAACTGAGATTCGTCTCAATTTTAATATATACAATTAAGCAATTAATTTGTTTTAAAATATTTAATTTAAGATATCATAAAATTTAAACAGTTCAAATTTTTTCATTGTTTTTTTTTTATTTATTATTACGCTTAAGCTTTTCAATAAGTCGTGATACAAACAAAGGCTTTTTTAATACAAATTGGACAATCGCGCAATTTTCTTGTAAACAAAATTGAAGTTGGCACTATGCGCCATTCGGTCTGATCTGTTTTTAAATAAATTTATTATCAAAAAGTTTTAAAATTAATTTCAAATATAATTAAATGACTTTTTGCAAATTAAATTTTATCAATTATTGTTTATGAAGCTAAGATATTTTAATAAATTCTTTACCAAGATTTAGTTCTAAAATATAAAATTATAATATAGAAAACATTAGTTAGATGAACTAATAAGACAAAAAAGAAAAAAAACTAGAAATTCTACATTTTAAGTCAGCTTGGAACCTGTTATTCTTTTTATAATTTAACATATTAAAATAATAAAAACAAATTTTTTACTCACATATCATGCTTTTCTACTTTTAAGGTAGCAAGATTTTTTTATTTTGGCTAAATGGATGTCTTCTTCTTGTCTCTCGTTAAAAACTTCGGTTTGGTTTTTTTTTTAAATTTCTAATTAGATCATATTGAATTTCTTTGATTTATAATATTAATTGAAAATTGTTTTGCATAACTATTAACAATAATAACAACAATAATAAAATTAATAAGCTCTACATATCGCACTTATAAAAATGATTTTATCAATTTTCCAACCAAATCGTATAATTTATATTTTTCTTCTTAGTTACCTACTATATATTAAATTTTATGTGTCAATTTAGCTGTATTGAAAATACGACGGAAAGAATTTTTACGAGATTCCAATTTTCAATTTGATTTTTTTATTCTTAATGTTAACACACTTTAAATAATATTAATCAAATTATTAATAATAAAATATACTCTTCAATTTTTAATATTATTATATTTGTTAATAAAATATATTTCTTTATGTTTTGATCAATATATTTTTGAAAAAATTCACAAAAATTTCAATCAACTTATGAAAGTGCGAGCTTTGGTTTATTTTTATCTCGCACGCAGAAACCCTCAGCAGTTCTTTCAAATGAAATGTCAAAAAATAATTTAAGAATAGTTTTCACACCCGACTTTTCTAAATTTAATTTAGATGCATATTGTAAATAAACTTCCTAAAACTAAATAAATTAATTTTCCCGCTATTAGTTTAATTTGAATAATTTTTTAAATTATAATACAGAGATGTTAATAAATTTTATATTTAAAAAACTATGTAGCTATGTACAAAGAATAAAAATTGAATTAATTTTAGAAAAACAAAAATAGAATCAAATTGAGCAACTTCAATTAGTTGACGTCAAAATATTTCAATTGTAAACACAATTCACTTTTGGATTGGACATTTTTGACGTTTAAGACTTTTTACAATTATTAAGTAATGTCATTTATTTAATACAGAGTAGAATAAAAAAAAAAAAAAGAATTGCTTGTATGTGAGTAATGTTCGGACTTTGTAATAATTATTTTAAATTTTTATTTAAAATTTATATAATCAGCCTCGGATAACTATTTTAAACAATATGACAAATCGAATTCGAAACACAAGTAAAGTCGAAGCTTTAATCGAGAGTTGTAGAAGTGAAGGCAAATGGCAAAAAGTGATTGAATTAGCTGAAGAACTAAAAGTTGGCTCACCAAATTGTGGTAAGAATAAATAAAAAAAAAGGAAATTTAATATAATTTAAAACGTAAAATTTATGCCTAATTGTCACTTAATAAAGCTCTTATAATTATATAAAAGGAAATATCAATCATAATATTTTTTAATCAATATAAGTATGATCGATTTCAATGTTTATGATTCTTTTAGATAATGAGTAATAGATGAAAATACCAAATTTAACTATACATATTGTTATTTTTCCTTATGTAAAATTATAGAATGTCTGGCAAATTTTCTTCTTGGTGAAGGACGACTGGAAAGCTATCTGGAAGAAAATGATCCAGTTGAAACAAATTTTACAAAAGCCAAAAATGGTTTACAAGATTCCAGACAATGTTTAAGTTTAGTAACTGGCGAGGATGGACGACGAGCTGGCATAGCATTAGATGCATATCTTCTTTTGGCTAAATTATGTTATGCATGTGGACAATATGAAGAAAGTTTAGAAAATTTTATTAAAGCTGAGCTCAACACTTTGTCGGAAAAGGAATTAACATTGTAAGTAAAATGTAAAATATTTTGATTCGTTTATAGTAAATAAGTTTTTCTTTCAGACGTAGTTTAAAAATTTTGGCTGAATCTTATGCAATTAAAGGACTTTGCTTAGAAAATCAAGGAGCAAAAGCTCCATCTAAATTTAAAAAGGCCGAAAAAGAAGCTGAAATGGTACATTAAATAAAAGAAACTGATTTAAAAACTTTAAACGAACACTTGTAATGATTTTAGATAACATGTTTTGAACGTGCAACAGATCTAGGACTACTATATCTTCAAGAACAAGATATGGTTCAACCAGCTACTACGGGTATTGAGAATTCAGCTGCACGAAGAATGGGTGCAATTTTGGAAACAGCATTACAGCGTGCCCCCATTGTATTGATTAAAACAGGAAAGCTTCAAGAAGCTATTCAAAGATATCGTACAATGATGAATGCGGTTGAGACTCGTACTACTCAATCTTTAAGACTGACATTGGCTCGTCAATTAGGTAAAATAATGTGCATTTTATTTTATATTTGATTACATAATTATTGAACTTTATTGCATATTAAAAATTTAAAGCCGAAGTATTATTACGTGGTGTTTCTGGAACAATTTATACCCCACCGACAAATTTACCTTCATCGAAATCCGGTACAACAAAGAAATTATGGAAACCAACAAAGTATTCGGGACGTAATTTTTTCGTACCAAGAAATCAACATGAAGAAACCATATTACTTTTATTAATCTCAGAATCATTAGCTGTGCGAGATGCTGTTCTATCGCAGAGTCCTGAATTTAAGATTGCCCGACATCATGCACTTGGTAATGCAACAGCTGTATATGATCTTTTAACATTAGCGACAGTTCGGTGGAACTTAATAAATTTACTTCACGATTCTTTTGAAAAATCATTGAAATTTACATTTTGTGAGCAGCATGTTTGGCGACAATATTCTCTTTGTTTAGTTTCATTGAATCGTCATTCTCATGCTATTAGAGCATTGCAAGAATCATCCAAATTGGCTCCAAATGATCCCGTCCTATGTTTATTGTCAGCAAGACTTTGTTATGAACATTTAGGTTTAATTCAAAAAGGTCTTCAACATGCTGAACAAGCCTTAACAAAAGAAGTCAAAGGATTACGTCCTTCACGTGCACAACTTTATATAGGTATTGGATTACAGCAAAACGCTGTTAATGCAACCTTAAAATCAGAACGAGAAAAATATAATTCGATGGCGTTAGAAACTCTTGAAAAAGCTGTACAAAATGATTCCAATGATCACTTAGCTGAGTATTATTTAGCATTACAATATGCATTTAATTATAATATTGGTGAGGCGTTGACTCACACAAGAAATGCCCTTAATTTACGTACGGAACATGCACCTAGTTTACACTTATTTGGTTTATTATTAACAGCAAATCGTCGCCCTCGTGAGGCATTATCAGTCGTTGAAGATGCGTTAGAAGAGTTTCCAGATAATTTAAATTTGTTACATGTTAAAGCCCACCTTCAGTTATATATGTATGATCCCGAAACCGCTGTAATAACAGTTCAAAAGATGTTAGCAATATGGAGAGAATTATATGAGGCGCAAGCTACTGGTGCTGGTAATGAAAATGATGCTGCAGAAAGGCAATCAGATACCAGGAGTCTTGTTCAACTGCAACATTCATCCCAATTATCTGACAGAGATTCAAGTAAAATTTAACAACGGAAATAACGAAAAAAATATTAATTCCTTTTATTTTGGTGTAGATTCAGTTTATGCAGCTTCAGTAGCAGCAGTATCGCGAGTAGAACAAGCTTTAAGTGAAGTGGCAAGTTCTTTAAGTTCGTTTAGTCCAAGACCTGGGCCTCAGAGAGCGTGGATGATTCAATTAAAAGTAAAATTATAAATTTACTAACATATTTTTTATTTTTATATATATTTGTTTTTGCCTAGATATGGTTGTTGTTAGCTGATATTTATTTAGCCATAGATCAACCAAATGAAGCACTCAATTGTATATTAGAAGCTTCCCAAATCTATCCATTATCACATCAAATTATGTTTATGGTAATAAGAAAATAAGTACGTTTTAAGATAATTCAAATTAATATTTATAAATTATATTTTAAAGCGTGGGCAAGTATACGTATATTTATCTCAATGGGCTGATGCTAAACAATGTTTTTTGAATGCAATAGCAGCTAATCCATGTCACACTGATGCACTACGGTATTTAGGTGAAACACATCATATATTAGGTGAACCAAGGTTAGCTGAAAAAATGTTAAAAGATGCTGCAAAATTAGATCCAAATTGTTCTAAAATATGGTAATTTATAGTTTAACAAAATCAAAAGTTTTAAAGTTAATTATAATTTAATATACATAATTTATAAATTTTTAGGTTTAGTTTAGGTAAAGTTATGGAAACACTTGGCGATTACACTGCCTCTGCTGACTGTATGGCAAATGCTTTACACTTAGAACCATCGTGCCCTGTACTTCCATTTACCTCAATAGCACTGACATTCGAATGAGGTGTAGAATTGTAATTAAAATTAAATTCATTTATTTGATATATTATTGGTTATTTTGTTTCATAAATAGTTAATAGTAATTTTTCTTATTATTCGATATAAATGGTTAAATTTTTAATTTATGATAAAATTAAAGAAAACTTGTTTTAAATGTGGTGAAAGTTTAAATAGAAATAAGAATTTATTAAATTATGTTACTACTAATATTTAGCTAAGATAAAGTTGTTATAGATCAAATTTGTTTAAAATATTTTTTTTAATAGTTTCTAAATGTTTTGCTGTTCCATTTAAATGTATAAATCTTATATAATGTAATATCAGTTCTATAATTATATATAATATATAAAATAAAAATAATTTATTCTTAACTAAATAAAACAAAAGCAATACAAATTAACATCGCAAGTTATACATCGTTGTTTTTATGTAAAAATTATTTTCAAATACCATATAGGTGTAAAAATTATAGAAGAGTAAGAGAAAATGTTTTAATACAAGTGATTAAATTAATGCATTTCTTAATAATTCTTTAAAACTAAAACGTATTTAATGTATATTAAATGACAATAAGTAGAAAATCAAATCGATATTTTGTTCGAAAGAAATTTTTGTAAAACAACAAAAATTATGTTAATGACAGCAAAATTGATAAATTTATATGTAATTTGTAAATTAATTATATATTTTTTTCACCATCATTATGTCCATAACCTGTCGCATAGCTCTTAATTAATAAACTTAAATCATATTAAAATGTTTTAGCAATGATTATTTTTAAAAAAAATTTTAATTGCTCAAATCGAACTTAAAATATCGATCAGTTATTTTTAGATTTTTTCTACATATCTATTATTTGAATCAAAACATAGTTTCAATTTGTCGTAAATAATATTATTTTTATTAACTATTATTATTTGTTAACAATGAATTAGAAAAAAATAAATAAATTAAATATCATGCTGTCTTTTTTCAGAGTCACAAATCCAAAACTTTAATTAAAGGATAAACATTCAAAAGTATTTAGAATATTATCATTTATCAAACAAAATTTCATTAAATTATTTCTTTTTTTAAATAATAAATATTTGATAAATATAAAATTCGTTTTAAATAAGTCATTAGTATACCTTCTTAATTAATTTAATCAAGTACGTCTTATAATAATTCAATTATAAAATAAATAATTATTACAAAACGAAAATATTCACAAACATATTAAAATAGACTAAAACAAACATGATTAATAAATGTTTAAAAAAAAATGTAATATATACATATATATAAGATATATCTATAAAAATAAAATGTTAAACTTTTGTGGTTCAAATTGTATAAAAAATTAATTATATTAAATAATATATATATAAATCTATAAAATAAAATTTCCATTAATTAGTTTAAATTTTCTACGTGAATGCTCCTGAAATTTATCAAATTGTTTCCTAAAATTTATGAATAGTTGCACGGATACTTGGTGTGTATCAGAGTGGTATTGTTTTACACGTATAAATGGATCAATCTAGCAAATGGTTGAACTGATTTTTTCAAATTTTAATTGTTTATAATTTGTAACTTACATTAAAATTTTATTTAGACTGTGATTAAAAGTATGTATTTATTACATTGTACAATTTTCAGCCTAACGACCATATTTTGAAATTGAACTATTTTATTTTTAAATTATTAAACAGAATTTGAGTAAACTGTTTTTATTTTTCTGTAACACAAATTTATTTTATTATAGAATATTGAAGTTGTTGGTTTTGGTTCTCAAATGTCGATCAATAATAAAAATAAAAATATAAAAAATTACTTATTCTGAATTATTGAAAAGCCTGAAGTACATAAATAAAAAAAATGTTTGTATATTTTAATTGTTTAAATAGGAATATTTCACATACAGAAGACTTCCGCTATTAAATCCAGTAGTCTTTTTTCTAGTAGAAAAACTCCATCGCCTTAGACTTCCACACATTTTGCTATAAGCTTTTTATAAATTCTTTACGCAAAATGGAATTAGACTAACTGCCAGTTTACCACTGTACTTCGACCTAAGTGCATGTGAATTTGTGCGGTGTAATTAATAAAAAAAAAAAAGAAAAAAGAAAAAATTTAAAATTCTAAAATTAAAATGAAAAAGAGATAAACAAAAACAATTGAAATAGTGCTTTAAATAAACAAGAAAAAACAGAAAAAAAAAAAATTATTAATATTTAATCTAAATTCAGTGTCAATAACAATGTAATTATTAAAACGGAAAATTAAATTATAATAATTGCATTAATCAAAATATTTATCCAAAATTAACAATAACCAAAACTTAAATTTTATTCCATTCTCTCCTTATATTCTATTATTTTATAAATGTTGTTAACTCTTCGTCTTAGCTGACAATAGTAAATCATGGTGCGCACGTACATAACACACTCATTCTTGTTCAAATTCAAACCGTATCCAATACATTATCTTAAGCCCCAAATTTTTTTTTTTTTTTGTTTTTCTTTTGTAAATCTCTCATTAATTCATTATTATTTTGGTTTTTTTTTGTTATTACCGTAATTTTCTCAGTGTTCTAACCTGCAGTGAATGTCTCTGAGAATATTTCTACACTCAATAAGGTATTAAAAACTGTTGTGTGTAGATATTGGTCTCAGTTGCATTCATTACAGGGGTGGTACAAGTAAGTGGTAATGTGGGCCAAAAAGAAAGAAAAAACTTAAAATTTAAAGGGAAAAAAGATTTTAAAAATTTAAATTATTTATTTATTTTTTTTTAGGTTCTTTTTTTGTTTTTTTTTTTGTTTTGTTGGTTTTTATTTTTGGATTACTTCTGTTAATTTTAATTTATTTACCTTTTCTATTGTAAATTGTTCGCTATAATATTTAAGATAGATTTTTGTAACATCCGCGGTCTATCAACGAATTTCCATTCTGTCGAAAGCCATCTACGGCTTCAAAATCCAGCAATTCTAGCACTAAGTGAAATGCAAGTTGTGAATAATGATATTAATTTTAATTTCAATAATTATTCGCTTGTGCCACTTTGTATACCCCATAGAGGGATTGCTTTGTATATACGAAATGATGTAGCTTATAAGACACTTCAAAATTTTGAGTGCTCCAACCCAATTTATCAATATAATTGGATGAAAATACACGTCGATAAGCGCATCATTCACTTCTGTTTTATTTACAGATCGCCTCAAGCGAACCAGCTGGAAACTGATATGCTTATAGAAAGTCTATCCAATCAGATAAACTCAATTCTGGAAACCACTCCCGAATCTGAGATTGTTTTGGCGGGAGACTTTAATATTCATAACAGGGACTGGCTTCACTTTTCTAGTCACAACAGTCCCGAAGGCAAACAAGTTGAACTTTTTTCCAACTTTTTCAACCTTTCTCAACTTGTCAACAGCCCTACGAGGATACCAGACCGACGCGACCAGAACGGACATCTCTTGGATTTATTCCTAACTACCCATCCAGAGAAATATTCAATCTCTGTTAACTCTCCGCTAGGTGGTTCCGACCACTGTCTTGTAAGCACAAGCTTCGAAGTAGGCACAACAACCAGTTCTTCTAATTCTCCCAAAAGACTAGTTTGGCATTATCACCAAGCTGACTGGGAAGGCTTCAACAACTTTTTAAATGCATCGAACTGGTCGTGTGTTTCCAATATAAAAATGTCGACTTTGCTGCAGAGGTGATTACCAAAAGGATTCTATTAGGAATAAAAAACTTCATTCCAAATAGCCTTAAAAGTATAAAACGAAATCCCTCAGGCTGGTTTAATGACCTCTGCAGCAAAGCTCTGAAATCCAAAGAAGAAGCTTATAAAAAATACAAGAATAATAAAACTGTCAACACATATGAGAGTTATAAAGTGGTTAGGAATAAATGTAAAAAAACTATCAATCAGCAAAAATTCCTGCACAACCAAAGGTTGAGACGAGAAATCTTTAATCTCCCTAACAACAGCAGGTCCTTCTGGACGTTTGCTAAAAGCGTTGGGCAAAATTTTTGCAAATCTTCATTTCCACCTATGATTGATAATAGTACAATTATATCAGATTCTGTTGGAAAAGCTAACCGTTTTGCAAAATTATTTGCAGCCAATTCCACACTCCCTAATACAGCTTAAAATCTGCCAACAATCCCTGTTGTTAATTCTTCGCTTGGAAGGATATACTTTAGAACAAGAGCTGTAGTAAAAGTCTTGAAGAATCTTGATATAAAAAAATCGACCGGTCCCGATGGTATACCTGCGATTGTGCTGCGACACATCGCCTTCGCCATTTCTAAACCTCTGCGCAACTTATTCTATTTGTCCTTTTTTTCAGGAACTTACCCGTCCTATTGGAAAGTTGCCCAAGCTTATCCTATTCCTAAAAAAGGTGACAAAAGCAATCCTTCGAACTATAGGCCCATAGCTATTACTTCCATTATTTCCAAAACGATGGAAATCTTAATCAATCAAAAGTTGAAGAAATATCTTGATAGTAGAGGTATAATTCATGATAGTCAATACGGCTTTCGAGCTCAGCGTTCCATCGGTGATCTCATGACATGCCTCTGCGAAAAGCTTAACACCAGTCTTCATCAATCTGGTGAAGGTGCTGTTGTAGCTCTGGATATATCTAAGGCTTTTGATCGAGTCTGGCATTCTGCTCTTATAGCAAAATGCAATGCTGTAGGCCTCGGTCCAACCTTTTCTAAATGGATTGAAAGCTTTCTCTTAAATCGATCTATCATAGTTTCAGTTGACGGTAGTTTTTCTGACCAACTTCAAATCAATGCTGGTGTTCCACAAGGCTCCGTCTTTTCACCCACCCTATTTCTCATTTTCATTAATGACCTTCTCAAATTAACTTTCAATCCAATCCATAGTTTTGCTGATGACAGCACTCTAGTAGCATCATATGATTTTCTTAAAACAAATAATGCTACAGCTTCAGCAGTCAACTCCAAAAGAACAATGATGGCTGGTGCGCTCAATCACGACCTTGCCAAAATTGTCGACTGGGGTAGAGCAAACAGAGTCGAGTTTAACACTTCAAAAACTCAAAGCTGTCTTGTTAGTAACAAGCTAACAACATTCGAACCAATTCTCCGGCTTCAAAATGAAGTTATTCAGCGACTCAAAGATTTGAACATTCTCGGGATGCGAGTGAATCAAAATATGCACTGGAATGAGCATATTTTCGATATTGCGAAAAGCGCCGCCAAATGTTTGGGCTTTTTAAGTCGCTGCAAAGCTTATTTTTCATCTCGAGACCTCTTAAAAATCTATAAAGCATATGTACCACCCAAGCTCGAGTATAACTCACATTTATGGGCAGGTGCACCAAAAACTGCTTTAAATTTTTTGGACAAAGTTCAAAACCGCGCCATTCGTCTTATAGGCGACATAAACGTGACCTCATCCCTTATACCACTTGGTCATCGTGGTATTGTTGGAGCACTTTCTCTATTTTATAGATATCTACTTGGTGTTGGCACTTGTTCCGAGGAATTAAAGTCACTTCTTCCTCCTCTCAAGTAATTCTGTCGCATAACACGAGAGGCATAAAGTGCACACCCTTTCACAGTGGAAATTCCGAGATGGTTTAAGTCCGGCTATGGAAATTCTTTTATAGTAAGAACATCTCGAATCGCGTCCCAATCGCAGCATTCCCAATGAGAAAAGGATTTTTTATTTATGATTTACAGAGATTTAAGACGAATATTAATATCATTGTTCGCTCTTTCCCACAAAACTTTTCTTCTTCCTTTTTCTTTCCTTTCCTTTAACTATCCTTTCCTTTTTCAAATGGTCACCGGTACGCAAGTGCTAAAAGGTTCAAAACCTAAGTTTTGACTATAATATAAAAAAAAAAAAACTGCGAGAGTAAGAATGATTTATGATTATGGTTCACATATCTAAAATAAAGTAAATTTGAAATGTCACAACACAAAGTTTAATACAATGTCCGCATGATATGTCTACGAAACTCACCGAAAAGCATTGCTTCACGATCAAAATTGTTGCAGACAATATATCCGAGACCCGCTAGATTGATATTTGGGTATCTAAAAAATTTTAAAAACCTAATGTCTTTTTTATAAAAGAAAGTTTTTTAAAGTATTAAATATAAACGAAAAAAGTTTTTATTTTTTAATATTTTTTAATATAATAAGAGAATAAAATATTTAAAAAAAATGTAAAGGTAGTCCGAAAATAGGTGAGAAAAGTTTCCTCTGGATAATTATTTATTATTTTTAAGTATTTTATTTTTTTAATAATTTTTATGGTATTTTTTCCTTTTAATAGTTTAACTAATTTAGTTAAATTTTATTTTCCAACCCAATTAAGATCTACAATATTTTGGTTCAAAATTACTATAGATAAAATCAAATTATTTAATATCTTACAAAGGGTGTCGGGACCAAATTACATTGGACCAAATTTCATAAGACAAAATTAAATATGGGCAAAATTTCATATTTAAAAAAATTACACAATTAAATTTTTATAAAAATTTAAAATGATTTGGTTTTATATTGTTATTTGTTATTATATTTACTTATGTAATTATAAAAAATATGTCCATATGTAATTTTGCCTTATTAAATTTTGTCTTGTGTAGTTTTGTCCTATGTAATTTTGTTATGTAACCCTCCCAAAGCTCTGTCGTAAACTTATTTTTCGGATTTACTTTACAATTTACTTTTTTTGTATCAGGTAAAAGCTTAAGTTTATTTACAATGTCACCGTAACTACCATAGAGCCTCAAATTCGTATTGCAAAAAAAAAAAACTATACAAAATGAGAAGATGCAAAAGAAGCGAGGACAAAACTATGAAAATCTCTGAAATATAATGAAATTATTTAGTTTTATAAAAACTCTCTGAAATAAATAAACCATTACAACACAAATGAAAATAACATAATTTTCTGTAACTTTATAATATTTTATTTTCATTTTTTAATTATTTTTGTTTTTTTTTTTATGTTTTATTTTTATTTTTTGTATTTTTTGTATTTGTATTTTCTTTAATTTAGTTTTTTTGTTTTTTTTTGTTTTTATTTTAAAATATACAATAATTTTCAATTAATAATATTCCACTTTTCAATTATTATGAATTCATTTTATTTTTGTTATGACAAATTTTTGTTTTCTGTTTTGTTTCTCAACTTTTCAAATATATACGAATAGTATTTATTTTGTTTTGTTTATTTTTTTCTTTTATTATTATTTTTATGAATTATGATTTAAATTTATTAAATGTATTTAGTATTTCTTGTTTTACTTTTATTTAAGCTAAAAATTTATCATTCCTAATTTTTTTTTTATATGATTTTATTTATTTTTACATTTAAATATTTTTTTCTGTTTTATATTATTCAATTTTTTGCCAGAGCTTTATTTTGTTATTTTGGAAATTTGTTTTTTGTTTGTTTTTAAATAAATTAATTATTAATAATATTGTAATATTAAATATATATGTATATGTATTGTTATATTATATGAAATTATTTTTAAATTTTTGTAATTTAAGATATTAAATATGGATTTTGTTTGTTTTGACAAATTTGTCTTACTAAAATGGTCTTATGGAAGACCATCTTTCAAATATATATGTATATATATGTATATATATTATATATTTTAATTAAATATTTCTTTAAATAATTTTCTGAGAATTTATAGAATAATTCTGTTTGTTTTTCTTTTCAAGTAATTTAAATTTATTTTTTATTTAATTTAATTTAATTTAAATTTATTAATATTTAAATAGTATAAATGTATTATTTCACTATTATTAATATATTATTCATTTAAATTATTTTAATTTTAAATATTTGAGGCTTTATTTTTTTTATTTTAATGTTTTTTTTTTTGTAAACAATGCAGTAATAATTATAATTGGGATATTAAAAATTTTAAAAAATTTTGTAGAAAAAAGTAGGCTTTAAAATTGGAAATTAAATTTAGTACAAATTACAAATGAAAATTAATAATAAAACAAATTATGTATATGTAAGTATATGTGTAGATTTTATTAATAGAATTTGAATAATTATTAAATTTCATTTAATTTAGAATTTAATAATTTGGTGTTTCAAGTTTTTCAATACATTTCAAAATTTTGATTATGATGTTTTTTATTTATTTTCTTATTATTATTATTTTTTTTTTTGTATTAATTGTGTATTTTCAAAATTTGAATCTAAAAATTTACATTTGTATAATATAATAATTTCAAAAATTATAAATATTAAAGCTACCCTTTGAATGTTTTTTTTTTTTTTGAAAATTGAAAACCAATAAATTTAAAATGATTCTTTTAAAAATTTTAAAATTAAAAATAAAATTCAAAAAAGTACCAAACCCTAAATAATTTTTGGGTGTGCACTGCATACCATATTTTCTTTACATTAAATGTGTTTTCAAATTTTAAAAATTCAATTTTTTAACAATTATTCCGCTTTTTTTATTATTATTAATATTTTTTTTTGTTTGAATATACATGTAATAAACATTATTTAGTAAATTAAATTAAAATTAAATTGTTAAAAATAAAAAATAATGACAACAAAAAAAAAAATGAATAACAAAATTTTTTGTTGTGATTAAACTGAAACCCGAACACTTTGCAAATGAAAAATCAATCAAAAATTCAGAAAATACCGGCTTGCACATAGTTTTTTTTAAATAAATTTTCTGTACCATACTATAGCAAGATATAGGTAGACCAAGATCAAGATACCTGGCCGAAGTATCAATCAATTCAATTTTTGCAAAGATAGCATAAATTCTCTCAGATTTTAACAAAAAATTTTCAAACTTATCAAACAACATTATACGAGTAAAAATAAAAATATGCAAATTCAAATTTAAAATCAAAGTTATCTTGAACGTTTGCAAAATATGAAAAGTTTCAGTCAAGATCATCAGGAAACTTCAAAGGCATATCAATAGATGTCTCCGGCGCTTCCTAAACATGCGTTGGCCACAAACTATTTCTAACAGAACGTTGTGGTAAAAAACTAATCAAAAATACATAATATACAATACGTTGGATTGGACATACTCTAAGAAAAACTGACAAAAACATTGCGAAACCATGTTTTGAATGTAATCCTGAAGGTACATGTCGCGTTGCAAGGCCGCAAAACACATTGAGAACAAAAGTTTTTAGCTGCAGCAGGCACCCAAAGAATGTGGCTACAACTGAAGAGGTAAGCAGCAAAAAGGATACTATGGAAGGCCTTTTTTTTGCCCTATGCCCAAATTAGGAGGTTGCAGGACAATAGTGAAGTTATTAAAAATTTAGTTCAATTAATAGTTAGTTAGTTAGTTCGTTTATCTTTAATTTTTTTTTTTTGATATTTATAATGACAGAGCCCTCTATCTAATATGTTCAAGTTATAGTTTATATTTTAAAATTTCATCAATTGTGTTTTGTGTAATTAAAATTTATTTAATAAATAATTCACAAATAAAATAAAAACAGAAAACTTTATTTATAAAAAAATACAAATCGTTTTACAACTTCTGTCATTCAAACTATACATCGTTCGCATCGTTATAGTACTGAGGAGTTCTACTTGGGAGAGTGTTGCCCTAAAACAACCAACAACAGAAAGTAGGTGACTCTAATCGTGGCTTAAAAAGGTACAATTATTTATTTTATGGTGCAATTATTGCTTTTATTTATTTAGATCAAAGTGTGGATTTTGCTTGAGTTTTGTTTTGTAAAAACAAAAAAAAATATGGCTTTCAACGGTTTTGGTCTCTATAAATAGTTAAATAGTTCTGCCAGTGGCTATTTTGTATATAAACCAAATATCTATAATTATATAGAAGGAGCAAAGAGGGAATAAATATTTTCTGTAAATCCAAAATAATAAAATGATTTTAAGTGTTCGAATTAAAAAAAAAAAAAAACAATTTCGATACTGTTATAAAAACAACTAATTTTAAATATGTACATACATATAAAATTCAGTTTAAATATTGAAAGTTTCTTATAAAATTTTATTTAAATTTTTCTAAAAAAAAGAACAAAGAAAAAAAATAAAAAAGTTTAATTTTTGTATTTTTATTCAAATTTTTGGATGGAATGAATGAACATTGTTTTGTTTTTAATTTTTAATTTAATTTAGTTTTATTTTAATTATTTATTTATTTTTTTTTTTTTCATTTTCTTCAACTAAGTTTTTTTTTTTGTTTTTTTTTTTTTCGTTTTTTTGCTTTTCTAAATAATAATAAATTTCTACTTAAAATTTAATTTTTAATTAAATCTTTTTACCATTTTTGTTTTTTTTTTTTTGTTTAATTTTTATTATTATTATTATTTTATATATATGTATATATATATATGTACATGTATAGATGTATTTATAATATACAAAATGTTTTAAAAATAAATACCCAATTGTATATTATATTGTATAGCAAAATTATAATATAATTATTATTATTATAAGCTCATCAAAGTTATCAAAAATTGTACAATACCATTGTGCATTTATTTTTTAAAACACCCTGTATATTTATATATATACATATACATATTTGTATATGTATATATGGATATATACTTTATGTATATGATTATATATATATATGTATAAATAAATAAATGAAAATTTTGTTAGCTTTTTTTTTGTTTTTATATAATTGTATTTATTTTCATTAAGATCGTTTTCACATTGTATATTTAAATATAATATTTATTTATAATTTATATATATATAAATAGTGTATGTGTGTGTTTGTTTCAGTGTGTTAGTACATATATATACATATATATGTATTATATACATAATATATAGACCAAAAAGCCCACCCATCATAGAATAAAAAATATTAAATTTTAATTTTTGTTTTTAGTAAATTACTGGTATATAATAATATTATGTAGTATGTAAATAATTATGTAAGTTTGTAAAGAGCTCCACTGAAAATATAAAGGATGCACATATATTATATGTGTGTACGTATGTGAATACTGAATAATATACGGTTACTGTTTGTTGTACTGACATGCAAAAGAATGTGTGGTCAATACTCTAGGGATGCGTAAAGTTTGTGAGATTCAAAAAAGACAAAATAAAAAGAAAATTTATAATTTGTAAGAAATAGCGTGTAAATTTAGTTAAAATTAAAGTTTTATTTTACTTTTATAACTAATTTTATTTTATTATCCATTAAAGAAAAACTTAGCATAATTAAGTAAGAATGTTTAAATTTTAGAATATAAATTGTTTTGTTATTAAAAAGGATTTAACGCAATTAATTAGATATACGGTAACGGTGGTATATACATAATGCGAATGTTAATTTTAAATAGTATGTCCACATATTAAAAATTTACACTAACGTTACAGTTGAAAGAAATTGATTTAAAAACAAAAGTTACTTTATTGAAAAAAAAAATTATAATTTAATACTTTGCTAGCCCACCTGGAGTTAGTAAATAGATTAATTTATCTTCGTCAGACAACTTTTTGGTTTTTCATACTCACAAACTATATTGTTCTATATAGTATTGACAACAGAATCTTGAACATTATATATATTTGTATATATACAAATATATATATATATATATATGTATATATTTTTGTTTAAATATTATAATATATCGAATATAAGTTTATTGTAATTCTGAGGCTCTTAAATTTCCATTTAAAAATGAATTTTTTTATTTCCTATACAATTTAATATTATTAATATAAATTAAATTTAATGTTTTTATTTCTTTTTTTGTTTCAAATAATAAAAAAAAAAAAAAATGCCTACGTCTTTATTAAAATTTTTTTTAATTTAGTTTATTTTTATTTTTTATTTTTATTTATTTAATATTTAATTTAAATATAATTTAATTATTATTTTTTTTTTGTTTTTTTTTTTTAATTAAATAACTGTAGCAAAACAAGCATTTATTTTTTTGTATATTTTTTATGTGTATATATATGTATATAATATTTTATGCCTTTTCTTACCATTTTTTCTAATTATAGTTATATTATTATATGTTATAATTATAGTTATGTATATATATCTATATATATATATATATATATATATATATATATCTGTATTATATTCCCTTGAAATTACGGCTTATTACTTATATAATGAAATTAATTTGTTTTGTTTTTTTTTTTTATTTTTTTTTTTAAATTTAAAAAATATTCAACAAAAATCCTTTAATTTTTTTTTTTTTCAATTATTGTTATTATTTTTTTTTCTTCATTAATATTTTTTTATTTTTCAGAAAAACGGAAGTAAACGTGCCATTTGTAATACTATTAGCATAAATCTTGACCATAACTCACGAGCTTTCCTTGAATGTGCCAATAAAAATCGCCATGTTATTAATACAAAAACTAATTTTGTGAATTGATGAAGATAATATAATCTAAAAATTGGATACAAAAAAAAAGAAGAAACAATTAGAATTAATATATTATTGACAATATTAAAATATATATTTATGTAAACAAAGTAAAATAGTTAAAAGAAAAACACATACTTCCATGATGAAAGAATTAGAGAACCGATTCATCAAGGGAATAAATACTATTGGGTTATATTTCTATCACAAATTAATAATATATATATATATATGTATCCCCTAAAAAAACCGTACATAATCCATTACAAGAATAATAAGTCGTTTCAACACATCTGTTCAATGTTGAACTTCTTTAGATATTGTGTATATTTAGAAAAGTTCTATTATAGTTGTGGAATTTTTGGAAAGTAGTAATTCAAATTCCTTCCAAAGTAGTAATTCAAATCCCTTTTAAAATTGTCACGTGAACGGGCCCCTGTTCATGTTTTTTAAGAACTCTTTCATTTGTTGAATCCTTCCTACTACTTAATTGGAATAAGACAATTTTTGTCTTAAATAACTTGCAACAACAACAAAAAATGGAATCATTTGAAACTGAATATACTAACCACGATCGTTCAACTGTTTCGCCATTTGGCAAAATCCTTGTAAAATGTTTGTCATTCAATTTCCTACCTGACGTTACAGGATAACAAGTATCTTTGATTTGTTTGGGACCTTTTTTAACAAGGTCGGTTAAATATCTATCATTTAAATCGGGCCAAACTACCGGATCATCTAAATCTAATTCTAAACTAATTGACATATTTTCTAAAATCGTTTCAGAAAGTGAAACCCCAGCCTTCGCAAATCTATACCTAGCACAGATGTGATTTCCTCAAAACTTGGATTATTTTGTGGTGGTGATCATCAATATCATTGATACTTTCAATGTAATTTGGTTTGGTTGTTTACGAGGATTTGTTGTTGTATGTTTCCGTTTCCAACATCAAAAAAACTTATGCAGAACATTTTTGATGGAAAACAACATTTGCTTTCATTTTTTTTCCAAAATTTTACTACTTTGAACTAGAATATCTCCATAATACATGTTAAAATATGCTCTAAACTGTTATCTTCATAAAGTATATAACTTAATATTATATATATCTAATATAGGTCAACAGATATAACGGTTTTTGTACAAGAACATCAAAACAATAAGGATACTTCCAAATGTCCTTTTCGTCTTTAAAGGATAAGATGCACCACTATAGATATATATTTTTGGAAAGTCAGGAGTTTCAGCTATCCTTGGGATATGATCATTAGGTTCTATACCGATACAACATCTCCCTCAGAATCCTCCAAAAAAAATTTTTTTTTTTTTAAGTTAAGCCAAACACTAGGTTTCAAACGATACCTTTAAACACGAATATATAGCTTGGACTAATTGAGGATTGTATAAAGAAAAATATCCCTTTGATCAGTAGGGACATTTTGAATAAATTTATTAATATTACTCTTGAACTTTTGTAGATTGTACGTAGGTATATTTTTGCATTGGGGAAACACGTTTGTTCCACATTCGATTTATTTAACATTGTAATTTTTGCACTCGAATATTTTTTTTTGCTCTGAAAATTTTGTATTAAAACAGAATTTCAAACACTGTTCCACTTCATAATTATGGAAAGGAAAAATATTAATGAACCCTATTTCGTTTCCAATACATATAAAAAAAACCCCCAAATGAACAGCAATCCTAGACTGTACTTTGTATCACCAAAAAATTGTCAATAAACGATACAACAAAAATATAAAAAATAAAATACGAAGTACGAAGGAAAAAGAATAGCATAGCTGCATAGCAGAAAACAAGAATCGCTTTCTAATTTTAATTTATTATGTGTATAGAATTTCTGATATTTTTACACGGTGAACAAATAGTTGTATATTATATTATACTCAATTTAATACTATTTTTTCGATTACAAAATAATGTAGGCCCATTTTGTTACTCTGTACTAATAGAGTACATATTGACCAAATTTATTTTTATGTATTTATTATTCAGCTGAAGGATATTATTATTATTGTAAGAATTTTTTTGTACAAAAAATTTACTCTACAAAATTTTTATTGAGCTGTGCAGTGCAGTGCAATATTTTGGTTATAAAAATTTTTGAAAAATAGATTTTGCTTTTTTAAATATTTATTAATGGGTTTTGGCGCTCTCAAAATATCTTAAATTTTAGCGCACCGTCAAACTGTTCATACTGTTCTATGGAAGCTATATATATATATATTATTAATTTGCGATTCTATATACAGGAAATAATAAAATTCAAAATTCCAGTAAAACTAGTCAATTTATGAGAGATAACGGTCTTTCAATACTGCATGCGTAGTTACGGTAAACAACAGAATATCGTAAAAATATACAAATAATATAAGAGATACTGTTGTGTAGCTTACGAAAGACGATACGATATATTCTGGTGTTGAAATTAACGGAACAATTCCAAATCAAATCATTGGGTATGTTGATATGAATTAGTGTATTAAATTTTTATTGCGATTAAAGAAATTACTGTTAAATTAACCCACCAGGTAGACGATTCAAAAACATAATGGATCTTATTCTGAGAAGGTAATTTTATGATACAATATCAACACGTAGTGAAAAAGTTTGCTTCTCAGAATTCTTAGAAAGAAAGATCTATACTATATTATGGGTACAAAAAATGAAGCCTTGTGTAATCAAATTGATTACACCATCATGATCTTAAAATACAACTTTAAGGTGGGGAAAATGTTTTTGTATCTTAGTTGTATGATGAGCAAAAATAACGATAACAGCAGTAAAAAAATTAAGTATAATTTTTTCTTAACTAATCGATGCTATTTTGTTAATTAATCGATGCTATTATGGATTAGTAAAGCAATTCAGATTAAAATTCTTCAACAAAAAGAAATAACGTTCTTCGTTCCAGTATTGTGGTTCAGAATCATAAAATATTTTGAATAGAATATTTTGAGGGACATGTTTGCGCAAAATCTTTCATTCTATAAGCATCAAATGAATTTGCAGACAGAGTTAATTTAGTTATATGCATTGTACATCAATAGCACCAATCCAGTCAAACAAATAAACTATGGACTCCATGTGTTAAGATATATGTTGTTAAAATGGAAGAAAAATGGTTTTGGAATTTAATCCCAATGCTACACGCAAGGAATTGGAGGCGTAATCTCTGTTTGAAGTAAAAAGTCGAATGCGGATTCACTTTTCTAATGTTTGTAAGACTATTTACAGCAGCTGTCATAGACTGATGTAAAACCAAAACATTTATTTAGTTCACGAAGAGACTCAAAGGTTTTATTATGCCATCCAAGTAAGTCCGTATGAATATATATATAAATTAGATAGGCCAATATATCCATTTGATTTGTGGATTAAAATAAAAATATAAAATACAGGGAAATATTTTCATAAAGAAGCAGTAGGTACTGCTAAAGCATTTTGTTCATAAACATCTTGAAATTTAATATTGCTTCTAAATGTTGCTTGCATACTTTACATAAAAACTGCAAAATTATGGTTAAGAGCGCTGTACAATCAACTGTACTACTTTTAAGTTTTTTAAGTATAGCTAAGTAAATCTAATTCAATTAAAATGACTGTACTGCAATAAATGCATTACCATTTCTGCATATTTTGCTTTTGTGGGACTGCATTTCTGAAAATCTTACGGTGTTTCAAGAATACATATATCGCATTTTCTTAGGCCTGGCTTTAAAAAATTTTGCTAAAGAAACTAATTTTAGCTATGGAATGAAGAAATACAACTCTAAATTATGAATTTTAGAATACTAAAAATTTATTTACCTCATCATTCTTTTTCTGCTCGCTGGTAATGACTCTGGTCTTTGTTTAAATAAAAATTCCCTAAAACCTAGTACATAACGTTCAACATATTTATCCCATTCTATTGAATTAACATCAAATTGAAATATTTCACGATCTTTTTGATTTAATTGCCTTATCAATGCTTGAACATTTTCATCTTTAAATCGCCATTGATGTAAGGTAAAATATTCTAAGCATTCTACAGCTTTGGCTATTTTATCTTGAACTTTCACCATTCTAAAATTACAATAAAAAATAAAAAAAATTTAATTTTATCTAATTAAATAATTTGAAATTAAATTAAAAACTTACATTGGTTTTTTCCCCGCCAATCTGGCTACAGTATCTAAAACGTATGCAGGAATGTAATGAACAAGAAAACCATAAAATTTATTCATTGGCCGATTCATTCTTAACACTCCTGTTGGATACCAAAGACAACCCTCTATAAATAATAAAATAACAATAAAAAAAAAATAATAAATCAGATTCATTGTTACGGAGCCGAAATGTGCTTTGAAAAAAAAAAAAAAATTTATTTCGTTTTATTATAATTACCTAAAGGATGTCGTCGTGTTTCTTTCATTGCATATTGAACAAATTGACCCCATGTTATTGGATGCTGTTGACCAGTACAACAATTATATATTGTAAGACCATCTGGTTTTGCTGATGTTGCTGTTCTCCATGCAGCTGCAATCATTAAATTAATCACAATATCAACAGGTACCATATCAGCGGTGAAATTCTTTTCACATAGTATTGTACGGAATAATCCTTGACCGAGTGCTGATACTAAGCCAGTTGGGCCATTCCAATTATCTACCCATCCAGCAAATGGTTCATTTAAACTGGCGATAACTAAAAAAGATTGGAACAAAATTGATTGAATATTGGAAAAATTGCAAAATGAATTAATTTTGGAATTTTTAGTGTGAATAAATTTTTATTTTGTTGGTGAGACGAAATATTAACAGACATAAAACTAATTTCGGATCTCCAGATAGAGGGAATCTGAATCTGATCATTGGTAGAAATTGAAAGCGATAGTCGTCGCCGTCGGTAATATTGAACATTGAAATGAATAAGTAAAATCTTTCTTTTCGACAACCGACGCCTAACAAATTAATCGCAGAGACTATATACAGTCTGATACACCGATCAAGTAATTAAGCTTTTTTTTAGTTATTTAATTTTCGTGTTGCCTTCACATTTAAAATATTTAAAATTAAAACTTCTTAATTTTTAAAAAAGAGATTTATCTTTCTAAGGACATAATTCGATGACATAATTCGACCAATCGTTTTGTACCCAACATATTAAAAAATTGTTGATAAAGTTAAAGAAACTGAATTTAAGATTTTCTATAGTCGTTTCACGATTATCCCATTACATAATTCCTCCAACGGACTTTTACTTAAAATTATCGCGAACTATCCATTGTATATAGAAATTTGGGATTGCTCAAATTTGAGTTTATTAATGCGATGCGATAAAGTAGAAGAAACGAGACAACACATTTTGATGAGTGTTTGGCAAAGACTAATTGGGAATTCATGTATTTATCAATTTATTGAGCAGACGATTATTGATAGAAATAATTCCACTATAATTATCCCGTACAAGGAGGATACAAAGGCCAATATATAGAGAAATAATATATGGCATAAGGACTATGGTTAGAAAAATTTACTACAATGATGTTCGTGTTGATTAACGCAAAATTGCAAAATTAATCTATTATTTACAATGCTTGTAATAGATTATAAAAGTAATTTGTTCATTGGCATTTATAAATGAAATTATATTTCACGTTTTCCACCTACTTGTAATCGATCTTGTATGTTCAATTAAAATAAAAACTCAAAATAAAATTTAAATTCATAGTTCCAATACAAAAATCCAATACTTGTAACGAAATATTTTCTCAAATAAAATTTATTATAATTAATTACCAATTGATGGTCTGACGATCGCTACTGGTAAATTTCCAGCTTCTTTTAGTAACATATGTTCAGCTAATGCTTTTGTGAATGTGTATGTATTAGGTCTTTTTCCAATTAGTGATGGAGTAAGCTAAAATATAAAAAAAAAATAAAAATTTATAAAATATTTATTTAAAAAAAATTACAATTGATCATGGAGAGAGAGGGGTTTTCTTAAAAAAGTGGTTCATTTTTCTCACTTATAGTCGTTTTTCATATAGGGGTTATTGTTCAGCAAAAATTTTGTATTGCGATGAAAATATAAGCAGTATGTTAGAATATCAAATAATTTGAATAAAAAATGTTTCTGAAATAAAAAGGAAATATCTCCATGAACTCACCTTTTTCTTGCTTCTAATAATTTATTTAGGCTACGTTTCGCTTGATATAGAAACTAGCAATGTAACAAAATTAGATTGGATTCTTATAGTTTTGAATTTTGTATTGAATATGGGGTTGGATGATCGCCATCCAAAAATCTCCAAGATAAAATCGCCAAAAACAAAATCCCCAATGGAAATATGTTTTTTTTTTATCAAACAGCGGCTTCGCAACAGTGAATTTTATTTTTGGGAATTTTGTTCTTCCGGATTTTGTGTTTGGGGATTTTGTCTAAAGGGGAATTTCGTCAATCTTTCCATTATACATATGTCTGTACATATGTAAATAATTCATAAGTATGTTATTTTAGTTTGTTTTTTAATGTTTTATGGGTTTCTCGACCTCCTCTATTGTCATTGGAATAAAGCAAAATGACAAAAAAATAATAGACCCATATCCCGAAAGGGAAAAGAGTCGGAAAGTTTGTCTGCATATTAATATGCAGCCAAACTTATATATTAAATAAATAAATTTTATAAGCCTTTTCATATTCTTATCGAAAATAATTAGAACTATTCCGAAACAAACGAAGTAAGATTCATCAATAAGTGCTGATCCCACTTTTTTCGACGCATGTTTTTTGAATAGCGAAAATATTGAGTTATAAGTAAAAAAGAAAATATTTTAATTTATTACAGCAAGACTATAAACAATCAAGCTATATTTTAAAAGGTTGTTTTTTTCAATTTTCAAAAAATTCAAAAAGAGGCATATCTCGTTTTGACATTACATTTTTTTTTAAATGATTATATAAATTTTTGTGTTAAACTCGTATTAAATAAAAATTTTTTTTTTTTTTTGTTTACCTGATCCAAAAGATCTTCTGGAAGCCAATTAATTAATGAAATTACATCATAAGGATTATATGGAGGAGCATAAATGACTTCTGATACTTCGGTTCTATCGCAATTACAATAGGCAGTGGAAACATGAATAAGTGCCTAAAAATAATTAATGTTATTAAAATATACAAATTAATTAAAGTGAAAATATTAATTATTAAAAAAGACATACATCTAAGGACATCATTCGATGACATAATTCGACCAATCGTTTTGTACCCAACATATTAATTGTGACGGATAATTTGAGCTTTTCATCGAATTTAACTGTGGCAGCAGAGTGGAAAACTATTGATACATTTTTACATAGTAAAGTCTGTAAGGAAAAAAAATACAAATACAAAATTAAGATATATGTATATTATTAAATTGTCTTAAATGTTTAAATAATTTTAAATTTAATTTAATAAAATATTAATTTACAGGACATTATATAAGCACCATTTTATTTTTTAAACTTCAAATTCGAGTAATAGTTGAAGACACGAGAAGATGAAGATGTTTTCTAACAAAATCAAAATTCCGAGTAAATTGAAGTCAAAGTTTTTTTGATATCATTTTTTTTAGGCTAGTTTTATTAAAGCCGGAATATACGAAAATTGTCAATAACGGTAGTACTTTTTTACTCATTACAGGCTGATTAATAAGAAACTTGTATTTTTTCTGTTATTTGTTAAAATGTGTAGATAGCTCCTTCATCCATTGAAATAAACCAAAAACAAAAACCAATATACAATAATATCAATCAGTAATCATCAATAGTTTTTAGCAAATGGAAATTTAAATACATTTTATTCTTCAATATTTCAAAATTAAGCATTTTTCGTCGTCACAATTTTTAATTTTCATGAACAGAAATTTAATAAATAATATTTTTATTAACCATTTTTCATCTTATAATATAATATCTAGTAGTCATATTTTTTTATTTTTAATATAATAATAAACAGAAATTTAGTTAATTTTTTTATTTTTCATTATTTTAAAATTATAATTACCTTTTCATAAACCTAAATGATATAAGAAGTAACGAAAATATTAATATTCAACTCAAAAATATAGCTAAAAAGCTACCTATAAAATTTTAATGATATCGCTTTTTTTAAATCGCATATTTTCATCATATGACTCTTAAGACTCTAGATCTCTAAATCTCACTTTTCCATTTAGTTCATCTTTTTTTTCTGTTCGTTATATTGTATTTATATTTTTAGCTATGTAAATTTCCGATATCTTTAAAATGTTCAGACATATAAACTATTTCATTATTTTTGGATGCACTCCGAATAATTTGTCGGAACTGTTCTGGTGGATGTATAGAGCCATGCTTCCGCAATACCTTCTCTATTCTTCCAAAATCTCGGTTCGAATATAGGTAGGAATGGTCAACGTCCGGAAATTTATGATCGATGTTACGAAAGTAACCTCTTAAAATCAAATATTGGTACAGCTCATTGCAAAATTTTTATTTTATCCTCCACAAGAATATCAGACTAAATTACTTATCAGTCCTATCTTAGCAAGGAACTATATATTTCTGAGCTTCCTCTATTAGCCATGTCTTCTGTCCAGAAGCAAAAACAAGCTTTTTCAAATTTTATTGTAATAATTGTAAATTCCAAAATTATAAAACCACATTGGCCTTAAATAAAACGCTTTGTATGTGGTATTTTGGAAAAGTCATAGCATGCTGTAAATTCATTGTTATGAAAACAGTATCGTTTGATATTTTTCTAGTATTTTTATCGTGCTGCATTGCTTCAAAAGCATGAGTAATATTTCGTCAGCGCTCCTCCTTATTTTTGCCAGCATTTCAGGTATACATACAGTGTCACTTTTGGGATATCCAAACTACAAATTGAATTTTGTGTCAAAAATGTTTGAATAATATGTTTTTTAACTTTAAATTTTCTCCCCAATTTTTTGTTAACACGAATAATGTGAATCCTCCACAGGAAATTGTTTAATAAGGTCTACAACAAATTTTCTATTTGCTTCATCGATTTTTTTTGGTCTGTTAGAATGTCTTCCTCTTTTATCGAGAGGTAGTGCAGTTGTATAATTATCTATTTTTTTTTTTAATGTCAACCTGTTGGTTGGTAAAACTCCTTTAAAAAGTTTATTCTATCTTCATCTATAAAACGCAAAGTACATTTGAATCTACACTCTTCTCTGCATAAAATACCTTTTGTTGGTTTTTTTCTGCACATCTTCATTTTTGTAAGATAAATATTTCTCATCCCTCTCTTTTGCAAGACTGGCCTTACGTTTTTGTCACATCTCAGGGTTACATAGTGGGTGTGCCATATACATAAATAAAAAAAACAAAACATTTCATAAACTTAAACTTGTCAAGTTTTGATTGATATGATCCGTGGATCATAGGGTTTATGTACTGCACATAGTGCCTTCATTCCTTCAAATAATTTGCAACAACTTTGAAATACGTCTGAATGAAGGGGTGAAGTAATGTTAATACCTTCTTCTATTTGAATACTCATAAAGTTTAGTACATAACCCCTTCATACATTGATTATCTCAGAATCTATTGGAGATTTAGCTATTCTGATGATTGCATTTGATAGAGGAGGTCATATAACCTAGATTTATACAAAAAAAAAACTCAATTTTGAAAAAATGTAAGATATCTCCTTCATTATATGTATGTTTTACGGTATATACAGTTCTGTTTAAGCTGTAAACAGACAGAACTATTTGCTTATGTTGGTTAGGCACCGTATTTTTCTGTTTTATTGTTTTTTTTTTTACAAATTTGTTAATTTCGGTACAATGCAATATTTGGTTTGTAAATTTTATTGTTAATAACATGATGTTACCCTATGCAGAATTCATTATTTATTTAATTGGACCCTATTTTGTAGACGGTAAACTTTGGAGTACATACAGCCGTATACAGTTGGAATGCATGTTTTTTGTGATCACCTTCTTCATTTTTATTTAACCTTACAACTCGCGGTGTCGCATCTTTTAAGTATCGCTTCTTTTAATTATACTGCCCTCATAAATTTATGTATTTTTTATGCAATTGCACATCTCCCTTGCACAACAACCCAGATGTTATTAAGTCTTCTCTGGCGCTTTACTTCAGTTTCTTTATGGCGTTTTGACATCATCCGAAGTATGTACAAGCAACTTGGCTATGTACACAATATTTATTCAGCCCTGCTGTGAAAGTCTGAGCATTTGCGATGACATTGAGCTTTGAAAATATTTTCTGTTTTCGCAGGACTATTACAATACCTGTTAGAAGTATACCGTTTTAATTCTAAAAACTATTTCTATATTGTCGAATTAAAGTAATGGGCAATTCAATAATTAGTATGACTAGATAACTGCATAGGCGTAGGAAATGTATTTTCAGGTATAGTTGTAGTGTAAGTAATTCCAGACACTTGCATGCTTAAAAAACTACTTTTTTTACTACTCTACTCTTCCCTATTTGCTCCCGTAGGCTCAAAATCATATTTAATCATTTTTTTGTTAAACTCAGGATTTTTGAATTATAGTCTATCTTGCTTTATTTTTTTGGTTTAATGAATTTAATTTATTTAATTTTAACAGCTTTATCTATTTAAAGAATACAGTACCTATTCACTAGCCTAGTTTTGCTCATTTTGATGATGCAATCAATAACTTCCTATTTTACTGGCTGAGGTGTTGGAAACTAAACGACTAATTAGATATCATTCTTTGGATTATGTGCTGTTGTCAATAATTATATTTGTCACACTGTTTTAGATCTATCTCTCAAATATTTTGTGACTGATTTCGATTTGTTTTTTGACAACTAAACAGCTGGAATAGTTGTCAATTTAGATATTAGCTTATTTTGATTAAAATCTATTCTAAAATTCTAATTCAGAAATAAATCATGTAAATAAATTTGACAATTCAAAAGTGTTATTTCGACTCTAAACAATAACGGTAAATTTTTACCAGGTACTAATATTAATTGTCAAATTATTTTTATGATAGGTTCGTTAAACTCTTCATGTGCAAAAACATAAATATTTCTTGAAGCTAAAAATATGATTTAAAAAAAAAAAATGATTTCAAATATCTGTATATAATTTCGTAGACTATCCATATAATAGTACATTAAATTTCAAATCATCCTTATATTTAATCTGTAAATTGAAAAAAGTACGGTACAAATATCTGAACCATTTCAGAACCGATTTTCATTATTATTCTTTTAAATGATGAATATTTAAAAGGAAACGTAGCGAAATTAAATATTTTTTTTAAAATTATCAATTAGAAATTTCAATTTCATCACACCAAAATACACAAACAAATTTGTAAAATTTATTACCTATATATTTTATAAAAACTAAAAATTAATTATAAAAATTGAATTTATGAATTACCTGATCACTTTCTGAAATTCCAAGTTCTTCCGATGTAATATCACCACCAATTGGTATAACTTTACTTAACTCCTTTGGTTTTTCTTTTCGCATTGTGTCAAAAAGCTGAAAAAAAAGCATTTTTTAAAAAATTATTCAATAATTACACAAGAAGTTGAGATATAATAAAATAAATATATTTAGATTTGAGGATTAATGTAGTTTTTAGTAAAAATGTATTTTTTTTCCCTACGGAGGTGGACCTAATATGTCAGAGCCGGCATGTAGGCTTTTAGCCCTTTATGCTGTCCTCCACCACTCAACTTAGTCGACCCTTTTAATAAAGGCCAATAGGTTTGGCAGATTTATCCTGCAGAAGTTTTCTGAGGTTATGTAGTGCGTTTCCAATAGCCTGAGTCTCAGCCTTGAAAGAGCTAAGCACTCTCCCACAACGTGTGTGGAAGTTTCTTCCTCTTCCAGACAGTGTCTACAGGTTGGGTCGTCACTTAGTGCTAGTCTACACATGTGTTTATTCATGTGGTTATGACCAGTAAGTATGCCCACCACCTTCCTGCAGTCTCCTCTATTGAGAGTTAGCAGGAATTTTGATATTTTGGTGTTTATTCTTGGTGCCTATATTTTGGAGACTCTGTGGCCTTCAATACGCTCCCAAAGAATATTTGCTTCCCTTTTCAGGGTGTTTTCTATTGATAGCTTAATATTATCAATAGATATACCAACTGCCGGTTCCGGGCCATAAATGTTTCCCGCCGATGATCTGACTAGTTCGTCAGCCAGATCAGTTGTACCTTATCCCACCAATCTAGATTTGATGAGGCTACTTTCAAGAGCTTTTAAGGCAGCCTGACTGTCACTAAAGATTCTAATGACTTTGTTAGACCATCTTTGCTCTTTTATTATATTCACTGCTGCGTTTGTGGCAAAGATTTCAGCCTGGAAGACTGTGCAGTGTTTGCCAAGAGGAAAATAGAGTTCAAGTTGCTCTTCTTCAAAGAACACTCCAGCTCCCTCTTGGCAAACACTGCACGAGGGCAGCAATGTATCTACTTCAAGAATAATTTGGTATTGAAACAATTTTCATCTAAATAATAGTCAAAAATAATGTTTTGAGTTCTAAACCACATGCTTAGTGTTTACGTATAAATTGCGTTTGTAATATTACATAAAATGACAAATCGATGTGCCCGGACGGTTTTCCAGTGAGCTCCTCTGGTATAGAAAAAATATTTCTACCGTGTTTGAAAACTATCGATCATCAAGGCTTTGAGTTCGGGTTATTGGAATTCAATAAAAATTTATTTTCGCCTTTTTTAAGACCATAGAAGCTCCTTTAACAATGTTTTTTTAAGATTGACGTGTTGGAAGGGGCCAGAAACCAGTGATCAACCAGTGAAAAACCAAACAAACCGCTGATCTTCTATGCCAAGAAACAATATTTCTACAAAGTTTTCAGTCAGTCGGTCGCAGCTCTTAAATGGCACAACGAAACGAAAAGTCTGTAGACCGACATGCCAAGTTCGATTCCAAGTAACAAAAACCATCCTGTATTGGTTCATCCGTCTCTAAAAAGCCAACCTGATTGAAATTGGTCCATGCGACTCGGAGGAGTTCTGAGACAAATATACATACATACAAACATCTTTCTTTATACATAAGATTTATTAAATTAATGACAACAAAAAAAGCTATTCACGTCAAAAATAATAAGTTTACAAAACAAAAGAAGCCTTCTCATCTCAGCTAATTAATAACACATTAATAATAAGCTTCACATATCAAAATTATTGCATGAAAGTATTGGTATCAATACTTTATTTTCTTAACATGTACAGATTAAAAAAAAAAGCTTAATCAAATGCAAAAAAAAAACATTCTAAAAGTAGGATAAATAGTTCCATTTTGGTTATTTTTAAAAGGAAGCACAGTATTTTTGTCCCAGTACCTTTACATTTGTACATTTACTTCCACACTGAAAGGTCTTAAACACAATGATTAATACAGCAAAATATGAAAAACAACTGAAGCATGCATTTTTGTAGTAACATGTTAAAATTTTTTTATTCAATTTTTCAAGTGATAATTCATTAAGCAAGTAAGATTTTGTCAAAAAATTTCAATTTAAAACTATAAAACATTATTAATATAAAAAAAAATATAAAGAATAAAAATTTATTCAAGTCTAAAATTACCCAATAAATAAATACCCAACTTATGTGAAATTACCTTACATTTTGGGTAATTACCCATTAAATGGTAACCCTTCACACATTGAGAAGATTTGAAGAAATTTGTATGGAACCCGGTGGACACAGGGTGATAAATTCAAATAGATGGATCTATATATAATTATTTAGTAGCGCATTATAATAACAATATTCAATAATATAATTTAATAAATTAATTTATTTTTAATTTCAAAATAAGATGCTTTTTATAATTTTTTTATTTTTATTTACTGTTCAAAATTCCAGAGTTACTGGAATTTAATTATATTTTTAAGTCAATCTGGATGTATATAAAAGAAGAAAAAAACAAAAAAATAATAATGAAAATTTTATCAAAGGACAAAATTAAATTTTGATTCAAATTAAATGCAAATCTTTATTTTCTTTTTATTTTACTAATAAAATTTTCATGAGCATTTTCATAAATGTTTAATGCAGTAATATACATATTTATGTATACGTAGGTATATATGGATGTGTATCAAATAAATTATACTAATACAAAAATATTTCTTCTTTATATATTGTACTCTGATATAAATATAATTCTTTTCTAACTGATAAAGATCAAAATACAATCATTACCACTTAAATAGAATATAATAAAAATTAATTTTTTTATCTAAAAAAAAAAATTAATTTATTTAACAGTTAGGTTTAGAATGAGCAATATCATAGTAATATCTAAAACTGTGTAACTAAGGACAGCAAAGAAGAATTAGAATTAAAAGGTAATTTAGTTTTTTGTAAGTTGGAGCAGACTATAATCGTTAACTGATTACTAACATGAAGGTAGTTGGTTCGGATCCCGCTTGTGGTATGTATCTTTTTCGCTTAAATTCTTTCAATTAGTTGGTAATCACTAAAACAAAATGAAAATTTGCAACTATGAAAGCGACTCTACTATGAAATAAATATAATTTTCCAATTTTATATTAGAAACTTATTTTCTGCATGCCAAGAATATATGTACTTGTACAGTTATATGGTTTTGACATAATTCTCTTTATTTATATACTATTATATATACCATTATTCCTATCTTTATCTTGTTCATACAATTGTCTATTTGAATACACATAAGATTAAAATTAGTGAATTATAACTACGATATTAAATGGCTTTTTACTTTTAGTGATGTCTTTGATATACCCCCAGGCAAACAAGACATGAAAAACAAAATAATTTTCACAGTCTAGCAAAGTTTTTATTATTCACTAAACGTAAAATTTCTGCATTGACATGTTTGAAAAATATGAATTTTGTAACATGATGTATGATTCAAATATTCTTTATTAATGTCAGTACATATTGTGAACATCTCATACAGTTCGTATATTCGAATCAATATGCTATATAACTATAGCGGATCACATTTCTTGTTGATCCCTCTATGTTGAAAATTAAATTACAAATTTACTTTGTTGTTTATATAAGTTTTATTTAATTGTACATGTGGACAGTCCTGCTTTCTTATTTTGAGTGAACGAGAATTACATTATTTTTTTTTAATTTCTTAATATAATTTAACTAATACTAATTTAATATAATTTGATATATAAATTAATAATATTGGTACATGTATTTATTGTATTTGATAACTCAACTTCCATGAGCAACACATTTTAAGTATTTATCACGTTTTATCAAATAGGCACTATATATATAAAAATAATTTTTATTGTATATAACGAAATATCACAATGATTTGATTGGAGTAGCAGTAGCAATATTGCATAAGAAAGTATATATACAAATTATTCTTTTAATATTTTAAAAACAAAAATAACGGTTTTAGCTAAGTGTTGGTTGATTTTATTTTTAATGAAAAATGAATTGTTAAGAATATCATTAAACCTATTTATATATTTCCAGCTTGCTATACTTTTTTTCTTTTCGCTATCCAACTAACTCAATCCATTTATTTTTTCAAAGGATTAATTTATTCCCTTTTGTCTTGTGTTCTGTAAATTCATTTTTAAGTTTAATAAATAAATTTGCTAAAAAAATATTCACATAATTTAGGTCTGCTGACTTCTTATTGTCTTGCCAGACTTACTAAACAGGCCAAGATTATTTTACCGTATAGTGCAGAGTTTGAAATCGATAAAATATGAAATTCAATGCATTATGTTTATCATTAGTAATGAATTTTTCAAAATTAATACATTAAATCAATGCATTTGAACACTAATACATTTCCCTAATGTCTTAATATGAAAACCATTCTTTTGTTTATATTTCTGCACTTCGAATCAATATTGAAATATTCTTAAAACAAATTATGAACCTATATTAAAAAATATGGTTTCGTACTGTCAACATTTCATATAAATGGTTTCAAGTGGATTTATTCAAGTGACACATCAAAAAAATATTAATTTATGTTTGTGTCATACAAAGTATATTTTTATTTATTAACTGTAAATTATAGGATATACTGATAAAAATATACTCTAAATATTTTATTCCCATTTTATTCTTTAAAAGCACTAATATATATTTATTTATGGAAACAAAAACAAAAGAAAAATAAATTTGATTTTGATGTTTGTATACTATTGTGTATACCTAACCATGGTGAGGTGGTTGTATGCATACATATTTTTTCGTCAATATTGTTTCACAAGAGTGTAAACAAAGTAAAAACTTATAAAGGAAGAAATTTAACAAAACAAAAAAAACAAAAAAAAGGATAATGGAAAAATGTAAACGGCAGTGGTAACGAATAAATAAATGATTTGTTTGTATAGAAACTTGCAATTTACATACGAACAGACATTATAATGATCATATAACTATATAAGTATAAATATTATTATATGTAATAAATTTAACATACTTACATAAATATATAAAAATTACATTAATTTAAAAAAAACAAATAAAAATGTAATAAATCTGGTTTACTTTGGGATACCACCTCCGCAAAAAAAAAAGAATAAAAAAATAATAAATTACATAAGTTCGAATTTCATATTTTACATTTTGCTTTAATTTTACAGGCTATATAATAACTATAATGAGATGTAGTGTGTAGTTTGCTATGATTATCAGGTAGAAATCAAAAATAAAAATTATTCTAAGGATAATTAACAAGGGCAAAGAATTTCATATGGAATAGAAATGGAGTCAGTATATGGTTTATCAATTCAATATTGCATCCATCATGATGATACCCTATGAAAATCATATAATAATAACGGTAATATATTTTTGGAAAAATTAATGTTTCAAAAAAAAAAATGATGACTTGTAATAATATTCCTAAAAATACGTGTAGAATAATCCGTAGAGGAAATTATAAGTTTCTTTTACTCAGAAAACAGGCTAATGATATTTTAGGTTAGAGATATTTATGCAAGAATACGTATATTTTAGATTATAGAGTCGGTTTGTATAGATTGTTGATGAGAAATTAAAGCAAACCGATACAATCAACTGAGCCATATATGCGAGGTAATAATCATATTTCGAATCAATGTTTTCATAGTCATTGAATGTTTTAAATCAATATAAATAAGGTAGGTAGTGTAATATTATATAACCGCAAGTCTAGTACTATAACTTAGCCATTAGATGAATTTGTAAACGTATTTAAGTGTTCTATTAAATGTCAGCGTATAATAAATAAAGTGTAAATATGTTCTTACACTATCCAATATTATATCAATATTGTTAGTTTTTGAAATATTGCAGAAATATTAGAGAATAAAAAGGATTGTAGAGTGTATAATAGAGTACATTAAATAAACAGAGCAAAATATAAAACAATTAGGGTTGGGATCATATTTTTCGGCGAATTTTGCGCTTAAAAAATCCTTTTCCGGTCCTTCCCGGAAATTTAAAATATCACATTCTTTTCAAATTTTAAAATAACGGCTCCTTTCCCTTTTAAAAAGCTGATACGCATGCTCTAGAACTCCCGGTATATGTAATAGCTTGGAACTACTGAAATTTTAGTAAAAGAAAAAATTCTGGAGATTAAAATTGTAAAAAATAAAAATATTGAAGATACAGTCATAAATAAAAAAGAAGCTGTTGTCTACCCAATAGAATCTCTAAATTTGCTGAATTTTTCAAGATTTTTCGGATGTTTTAACGAGCCAAAGTACGATCCCCAACTATGCTTTTACGAAATTTCAGTCTGTCAAAGCTATACAATACCAGATTTGTTATTTGAAATGTAAAAGTATTGCACCCTTGTGTTATTCAAGCACAAATTTAAACTTACTACAGAACTTGAGTTGGATCTGGGATCCGGTGTGTTATCGAATATTCGTTATGCCAACTTTTAGAATATTTTTCAGAAATATTTTTTTTAATTCGACTTTAAATTGTTAAATTTAATACAATTTGTATTGGAGCCGAACAACACTCCGCATGACTTTGCAAGAGAATAAAATCAAGTAATATAAAAAATTAATTTTCAGTATTCTAAATGAATAATAAATTTCAGAATACCTTTAAATTTTCTTATTCACAACTTTTTTAAGTATCGATTTAGTTTTTATAAAAAGGATTTAAAAAATTATTTTAAATTTCACTAAATAAATCTACTTATAAAACTTTACACAAATACACAGATTAAATTAATTTTTATACTTATGTATATAAGCATTTTTGTTTAATATATATATATTTTTTTATGTATATGTAGTTGTGGGAATGTTGGTGGAAATGGTTGTAACTTGTAAGTGGTATATGTATTATTTTTTTTTATCGTATTTGCCTAACAATTTAATTTATTTAATTTAAAATTTATTGTTTTAAGTCATAGTTGTATATAAGTGCATTAATAATGCGACGTTATGGACATTTTGTTTGTAATTGAATTTACTTTTTTTTTGTTTTATTAATTTACTCTTATTGCATTGTAAAACATAATAAGAGCCGTTAAACTATTATTGGTTATTATCTAATAATTGTTTAATAACTTTGAATCTAGTATTACAAGATTGAAAAATTGAATCTGGGTGATAAGAATTAGGAGCTGTAATCAAACTGAAAATTGTAATTACAATTTAAAAAAATTTTAAAATTTTAAATACGAACTGTACACAATTTGATTGGGGTAAATTTGTAAGTGGTAATAGTAGTTTAGTAAATGATAAAAATTTCAAATTATATGCAACAATGAGGTATTTATGGGTTTGAGTTACGGGTTATGGATCATAGGGGACATAATGGGTTTGTTAATATTAATTAGACAATTATAAAATAAAATCAAAGTATTTCTAGAAATTTTTATATTGAAATCAAATTTAAACCTCAACATGTTTACTTCATTTATTATTAGAATAAAAGAAAAACATATTGTTAAGGAAAAAATATTGTAGAAAGAACGAAAAATTCAATATTATTTAAGTCACTTGTGTTAAAGGAATAATTGTATATATATAAATGCATTAATTGTTTTTTGTTTCATAATTATTTAGATAAGTAGAATAAAACTTGACAAATCTGTTAAAATTATCAGTTCTAAAAGTATACATACATATACTTTAGGTATTAGTTATTTATTAGTTATTTATTTAATAATCTACTGAATATTTATCTAACATTTGTCAGAAGCTTACTGAATATTTATACCTAATATTTGGTGAAAAAATTTTCAATACATTTATAAATCAAAGTAAAGTAAACGAAATGGCTAAAAACCCGGATACAATTATTTTTGAATTATCAGGAAATTTAATTGACTTTGTATTTAACCCTTTTAAACCGGCTGATACAATATACCACTAAGACTTTAGTCATTTCAGTCGTAAAACTAACAAATTGTATATAAATTGGTTTTAATCTATATAAAATCGTTTTTAAAATGTTTTTTTTTTTATAATTCCTGGACAAACAAGTTCAATTTCGGGTATTTTTGGCTTTGGGTTGGCTTTGTACTGTTATTTTACGAAGAGAATGAATCAAAAATTGGTGTGCAAAATGGTTTTTTTATGACTACGTCTCATTGAGAAAGTGCACAAAAAGTGGATATATTAAATAAAATAACATAAATTTTTTTAACTTCATATAAAAATAGTTTTTTTTTTTAAATATTTATACGGTTGGCACATATAGGTACCTAGCTGTAATGTATGACTATGTACACAACAGTACGCCGGCCGACTCCACAATACACATTATGTTTTTTTTTTTTTTATTATAGATATTTTAATATGAATAAAGAAAAAATTGTACATAATTTTTATGAAATGTGGTGACAAGCTGGATGATTTTTCTTTTGGAAGTGACGAAAACTGAAAGAGTTTATTTCCATCCAGTAACAAGAATTAGGACTCTTTGAATTGAAGATGTTGAAGAAAAAAATGTTGAGCACGAACCAGGCGACATCGATGATGAATATAAAGAAAATTTTGTATAACCTAACCTAACTTATTTTTATGATGGGATTCACTCAACGAAATTTTCACTACGAAAAAAACTTCTATGACGAAAAAATAAAACAAGTGTCTTTAAATAATATTGAATTTTCTGTTCTGCCTAAGTGCCTACAACATATACGACGAACATCATTAGGTCTGGAAATATTTAAAAAATTTCTACCCAAATTTATTTACATCTACATTGCACAGGGCACAAATGAGCGTATTCAGATATATGAGAACGAACAAATAAAAGTATAAAAGATGAAAATAACTAAAAATAATGTCAGTTGCTATATATGTAAAAGGTTAAATATAAATTAATTAATTAATTTTTAATACATAATACATAAAATAAAAATTCAAATATTTTATTACATATTTTAGAGGACTGTTTTCATATTCATATTTGTACTACCTAACATTCTAGGTGGTTTTATTGCATAACAGCAATTAAGCCTTTCTAAGTAGAATTGCTCCATTTATTTAATTTGTTACCAGATTATACTTTCAGTTATTTTTTGTCATTTATTTTATCCCATAACAAAGGGTTATGAACCTGGTCGAAAAACGCATAAAGCATTTTTTTTGCTTCATAGGGAATCGAACTTGAAAGTCAGGCGTTCTACCTTATGCGACATAATTTCTACTACTAACTATAAAAGAATTGAAATTAACGAATGAATGACAGTTACTAAAAATACATCAAAAAGGAAGAAGACTATGAACGAAGTAAAAATTCGCCAAGATCTGTAGTTATAACAAGATGATGACGTTGACTTTAATTCATTGGATGCTGTCTTTACGGAGGGAGAATAATTTGTATACCACTGGTGATTAAACCAGTGGTATTCAAATTATTCCACAGTAGAAAAACACAAGTTGTTTTCACAAATTGTACTACAGTAGAAAAAGTATAAAATGGATAAAATTACTCACTGGGTGTCTCTGGAGATTTTACCAAGACTCATTCGTACAAAATAAAATTGGGAAAGTATTCACCTTTTGTATATATAATATGTATATGATAATTTTTATCTACTGGTCACCATCTCAATAAAAACAAAAAAAAATCATTAAAGTGGATTTTAGTTGCTGTGTTGTAAGCGTGAAAATATTTTATAGGCTCTAAAAAGGCAGATAGAATTTTTACAATAGAAAAAAATATATCAAAGAATTTCCTAAATTTCTATATGTCAAATGTATTTATTTTGTACGGAAACATTGTTATATTGTAAAAAAAATTATCTGTTGAAAAAACTTATTTTATTTTTGTATACATTTACACAAAAAAGTGTTGCCACACGGTATTTAAGTATATATCTCTGATATATTAAAAACATACTTCATCATCAAAGTATGATAAAATCAAAATATCCCAATCTAGTGCAAAAATATTCCATCGCAACATTGAGCAATATTTAAAACCTTAAACATTTTATTGGCTCTAAAAAGGGAGATAGCTTATTGAAGTTTTGTGTACGTTTCTATTTTAGAAATTTATTTTATAGACAAAAAAAAAACAACAATCAACCGTCAAAACCATCTGTTGAAAACAAATATTTTTTTTACATACATTTACTCAAAAAATTGTTAAAAAAGTGTTGCCGGTTTAAAGAAACTATCCCCGATATTTTAAAAATATACTTTATCAAAGTATAATATGTTATCCCCAATTTTTGTGTAAATATCCCCGGTAAATGATATTTTCGGTTTTTGTCGTACGCATTAAGCTCTCATATAAAATAATGTCATTTCATGTTATCTCTCTTTTTAAAGACAAAAATATATTTCCACACTTAAAATCTTTAGGTTGCTTAAACCCACCTTTATTTGCAACAATATTGAATTGAATTGAATGTTACGATGATGTAATAATATTGCAATTTAATGAGAAATTTTTGGGTGTGTTGTGAAATAATATTGTTTATTATGATTTTGCTTAATGTTTAAAATCAGAAATTCAAAAATTCAAAATAACACAAATTCCAATTTTTTTAATTAAAAAAATTCAACCAGCAGCGTTTTTGTACAATTCAAAATTTATTTGCAAATCCCATTATGTTTAAAATTTTATTGAATGAAATGGAACTTAGGTAATGGAAAAACTAATCAACTTCGATTTTTTAATAAAGTGTTGAACAATTCGAAGTTTATAATTTCATAGGTTTTCTTTGAATTGCAACTTTAAAAAAGTTTAAAGCCAGCATTTTTATTAATTTAATCTCCAAATGATGCCGTGGGCGTAAAATTCTAAAGTCAGTAAAAACAAAAAATATAAAAACAACAAACAAAAACATGAATATAATCCGAAAAATATTTGTATAATACATACATTTGTATATTATCTTTGATAATACTGTCAAATAATTCAGCTGTGAACATTTCACAACTTCAACTTTCAAAAATATTCACTCTTGTCGTCAACACTCACATTATATTTTCCATATGTTCAAAATACTTACAAGCATGATGTCAACATTAAAGAATGACCTTAAATTGCTTCACTATATCATTATGAATATTTTTTTATTCATCAGCTAATTGTATTTTGGTGTCAAATGCTAGATTATCTAATATTTGTACGATGAGACAATGCCATGAATACAACATTACTTAACAAAAAAAAATTGACAACGCAACTCAGAAAATTGAATTTATGTAAGAAATGTGTGTAACAACACAATATCTGAAAAAAACAATGGTTATTTTTCATAACTTAAATTGTGTCTGACTTAACAAAATCTAAAAAATCAAAAATATTTCGAAAGTTATGAAATATAGTCTTATTGATTGAAAAATGTTATATAAATCAATTAATTTATCTTATTCTACTTCTTTTTCTCGTTATTCTATCTTTCCATTTTTTAGATCCACTTAAAGTCTGTGCGACATTAGATTAACTAATTCATAAGCTCTTACTGGGTTGTATAACATGGTTGGTTGGTTTATAGGGCTGATAAAAGAAACAAGTTATTTTTGTCGTACGCATTTAGGCCTTACGGCTCGTTGTACATTTTGTATAACATAGTAGAGCAAAATTTGTAATCTAATTGACATTTTCACTTGCACAGTGTGGCTCTAGAACTGAATTATTTAAGCGAATAATATAGAATATATAGAATAATATACATATAACAAATGTATATGTATAAGCATTTATTTATAGATTTTTATTTAGATAATTAACTTAGTAATAAACAAAGCTTAAAATGTTTTAAAAAAAAACAACATTAAATATGAAGTTTTTGAAGAACTAATGAGAGAAGAAATAAGCCATCATCAAAAGATATTTACAAAAATAGTATAATAAAAATTAAAAAATAACTCTCTTATCTATTAGGTTGATTAATAAAAAAATCAATTTCTGAATTATCAAAGTCAAATAACAAACTTTTCAGCTGGACGGAGAAGGATTATAAACAATATTCCAATCTTAAGCTTTAAGGAAATCTATTATAATTTGATTTTGGAACTAATATCGTATATACGTTATAAAAATGTAACGTGTTAGCTATAGATACAATCACAAACATGCCATTAACTCTCAGATGTTATAGTTTAAATAGCCAGACTTAATAAAAAACAACTTAAATATATATGATGAAGAGGTAATAAATCAAGCAATATTTAAATAGCTTAAAACTAGAGAAGTGATATGGTTTTTACATATAAAATAATCTTCATAACATGCTTTTGAAAAATAAGAAGTAAGAGAGTGAATTTCATTGTAATAAGTATCCTAGTATGTTTATAAAAAAAAAAACAAAATCACCAAATATTTAAAAGAATTGAATTGAAGCTCAAATCATGTATTGCTACAATTACAAGATGAAGAAGTGTTATAAGGAATGCAAACAATGTTAATGAAAAATTTTCCGCATTTAATAAGTTGATATACCAAAAATTTGAGAAATAAATACTTGAGAAATATTATTCTAAAGGTGGATTTTCATTGAGCAATATTTAAAATCTTTAAAATTTTATCGACTATAAAAAGGGAGATAACATGAAATGATATTATTTTATAAGAGAGTTCAATGCGTACGACAAGAAACAGAAAATATCATTTACGGGGGATATTTTCACAAAAATTGGGGATAACATATTATACTTTGATAAAGTATATTTTTAAAATATCGGGGATAGTTTCTTTAAACCGGCAACACTTTTTTAACAATTTTTTGAGTAAATGTATGTAAAAAAATTATTTTTTTTAACAGATGGTTTTGACGGTTGAATTGTTGTTTTTTTGTCTATAAAATAAATTTCTCAAATAAAAATTTAGAGAATTCTTTGCAGCGGTCTATTTCTTTCTTACATAAAAATTCAATAAGCTATCTCCCTATTTAGAGGCAATAAAATTTTTTAGATTCTAAATATTGCTCAATGAAAATCCAGCTTAACTTGGATAAGATATGTTAGAATTGTTAGGACAATTACCAGCAAAATTGAATAGCATGTGTACTTAGTTTTTTCACTAAAAATGGTTTACTGAAGTGAGCATCAAAAAAGCAAAATTGATTTACAGAATCAACTGGTATGGGTACTTTCATTACCATAGTATGGAACAATTAGAGCAATCCTATTAAATGAACAAGAACATTACTGAAAGCAAGGCCTTTGCACATTACAGCTAGAGGTTTTTTTTTTGGTTGGTCAAAGTGTCATATTTAAAATAAATCAATATTTTACACAAGTAGAAAAAAATATTTTTTAAATATGAATTATTTTTTTGAATTTAAAATAAATTAAAAAAAATATGTTTTTATGCCGCTTTCAAAAAAACCTTCATTGTGTTATGGCAAGATTTTTATGTCAGCTTTTTTCTTTCGAACAAAAAGCTAACTTTAAAAGCCAGCATAAAATGCTTTAATGTGCGATGGCATTAATACACCTACTTAGTAAGTGCGATACATGAAAGAACCTAAAAAAAAAAATGATGCACAATATTGCGGAAATTAAGTAAAAATATTTTATTCAAATAAAGTAAAGAAAAATTATTGACCATGCAGAAGGGTTGTAACACTAAAAAAACAACTCACTTGCATAAATGTAATGTAATACACAATATAATGTGTCATCAAATATTATTCACCAAATCCAGGTCAATGTTGAGATATTTCAATTTGTTTTTTCACTTTCGAAAAAAATATTTTTCCAGTTTTTTTTTTTAAATCTGACTATGAATCATCAAAAATCAAAATCATTAAAATAACAATTACAAAAACAAAAACAACATAATTTCAGTATGTTGACTTAACAATTTGCGTCAATGAAAAATTAAAAAAAAAAAAAAAAAAACAAAAAAAATTAAAGAAATTTAATAATGAAAGTTCGAATTTGTAACTATATGAAAATATTGAAATATCCTTCTTCTTTATGACCTTATAATAATTATTCCTCTTATTAAAAGACCTCATCATATATTTACTATATACATCCATACATCCATTCATTATTCCTTTACAAAAGAAATTCAATTTTATTGAATTTCACCATTCCTGATCAATTTATTGATTTCAATGAAATTTACAAATTTCAAGGATTACTTAAGTATTTTAATATTAAAATTAGAAAATATGCAGATGAATACCTCAAGCAACACTGATGGAAGTGTGTAGTAAAAAAAAAGTACGTTCGCAAAGTTCACAATGCTGTGGATGAATACCGTCAGCAATTGAAGAGAACAAAAATGCGTGCAAATAAATGAAACAATGACAATATTCTAAATTCAATGCCAGTTTACAAAAAAAAAAAAACAAAACTAAAAATGTTCAGTTTAACTTTCGAACACCGTCTATGCAGTTATTTATGGGAATATCATAAATAAATATAAAACTTACATTGAAAAGCTTCTAAGACAAGAAAATTAACGTGGGCAATTGGAACTAGAATGCTGAGCCATGAACTTTCAATCTATTTTTTATTCTTAAGAAATTGCTTACATGTCACTTATTTTTTTTTACATACTAACCACTCAGTACTTAAAAACTAAGAAGAAATTTTCCTTTATAGAAAATTATTGAAGGTTTAAATAAGTGGGATCGTATACTGATTGGAGCATTTTTTCTTTGAAGATTAGGGAACACATAAGATGGAAGCATAATGCACATTTTAATTTATAATTTTCTCACAATAAATAATCAAGCTGTTGAAATGAGCATTTGAAGCGTATTGAGCTGAAAAAGAGAGAGGGCTCAAAGTTTCAGTTTTATAATGCAAGAGTAGTCAAAGTTACCTGGTTACCCACTGGGGTTGTCAGTTAGAAGTACAGTGCGATTTTTGATTTTATCGAGGTAATCTAGTGAATTTATTGATTGAGCGGATATGTGAGAATTATGTTCGAATATATGTGTTATAAATGTGTCTGGGAAAGAAGTAGGTTTCACTTCGTTAAAAAAAATGTAAGCTTGCCCTTTTTAAGACTGCAATATCTCACAAAAAAATTTTTTTTGCTTTAGGTTATAAATTATTTTGTATATAAGACACGAAAATTGAAAATTTTACGAAATTCTGTCTCATATAATCTTCTTTTAAATTATTGCCTACATACAAAATCTTTTTTTTTTATTGGTTGATGAAACGTTTTCGGAGGCGTTAACAACGACTTTATTTATAAAATTGATTTATTTTCCATTTTTTATTAAGATATCTGCTTTTACAAAAATAGGAATATGTCTTTTCCTAGAATAAAAATTTAACAAGAAAAAAAACGCGAGATTTCGAAAAACTGAATATCGCACTGAACCCACAAAAACTTTAATCACTTCAAGAAAACATATTATATGTATATATAGTTTACTCAAGAGAGCCGATAATATTCAATATTTTCTTTTCATATGTTGCACTTATTTTTTCTTCTACACTCAATCATTATTATTATCCCTTCTTAGTTATGATTTCTAGGTACTATACAGTCTCAAGAGAATAAGTTATATAAAGAGTATTATAAGTTAAATAAAATTCACTGTAAAACGGTGCATCATTAACATTTCTTTTAAAATTGTATTTAATATTTTTAGTTTATTGTTTTACAGTTTGAAAGAGAAGCTTTATTTTGAGTTCCTGTGTAGTCTGAAGCCTATATATAGAAATCAAAAAGTGTGCAAGATTTGTTTTTAACTAATGAATGCAAGTTATTTGCACTGAAATATTTTTTATAACTTTGATAGCTCCGGAGTTGATAGCAAATTTAATATTTATATTTGTAACATAAATTTTTCTGATTTGGCTGCTCATGAAGCTTACTTGATAGCTGAAGCATAGCGGCTTGAAATTGATATTATTTATAATTTTTTAAAACAAATGTTATGATTACGAAACGCTTAGAAATTGAACATAAATATAAGTTATTTAATATGGATAGCAATTGACCGTAATGCATTTTATATATTTAGCATCCAAGGTATAATGACTACTACCTAGTGTTCTGTATTGAATAAGCATCCAAGAGGAAATTTTCTAAATGTATTAGATTCGGCTGCACATGAACTTCAAATTAATTTTAGTAAGTCAAGTTGCTTTCGAAACTTTATTTTTACTGCTTTTTTTGTTTGAAGCATATTAAATTTCTTATCTAGGTTTAATTCTTATCTTAAGTTGTTACAAACAAAATAACATACATATTTTACGAATAAAGAAGAAATTTTAACGTTGGTCATATTTTAGAATCCTCAAATCTGTTATTTATTTGGTATTTGAGAATTAATTTTTTAAATATTTTTTAATTTGTATACAATTTTGTCAATAAAAGTAATGACAATTAAAAAAAAAAAAACATTTTTTTTATTGTATAATTATTTTTTTTTTTTTTATAACTTACCGGTGAGTTTAGAAGATCAGTTAATCTAGCTGAAACTTCTTGCCCTCGTTTCGGTCGAATAAGTAAATAAATATTTTTTATATCAGGACATGAACGTAAAAGTTTTTCTACAAGAACCTGAAAATAAAAAAAAAAAATAAATAAAAATTAAATTGTAAAATTATTAAATTACAAAACTTATAAATAAATATATTGTTTACAGTTATGTTTTAAAGTATAAAATTAATAAATTATAAATATTCAAAAATAATAATTATTGGTTGTACATAATTGGATTTAAAATTTGGTGTCTTAATAAAATACTCATAATAAAGACACTTATAAAATAAATAACCTTCATCATCACCATATCTTGTAACCTGTTTACCTGTATACAAATTTTCAGACTTTTTATTTTTATTATATTTTCATAATTTTAATTTTTCATTAAGTATTATATTTTTGAAATTATATTTCTATATTTTAATTATCATCATGTATATTATATAATGTAGTTAGTTGGCAACAATTTACCTCAAAATTATACAATGAAAATTTTATTCACCAAAAATAAGGGAAAATAAAAACAATAACAAAAAATAAACCACCACAATTTGTAAAACCATTCTTTTTACAAATTTCAAGAGAGTGCATATGAGGTACATTCAATATAGGAAGGCAAGGTAGGTAAAGATAAATATTGAGTTTTCTTAAACTTTTCTTGAATTTATTCCGATATTTGCTTCTCCTAAAATAATTTTTGCTTGCTTTCCAAAATTTTAACTTTATTTTTAAACTTTCCTACACATAGAGTCCCAAATCTTGGTGTGTACAATCGGGTTCAAAATAACTATAATTAGGAGTATGAATAAAAAACAAATAAAAGAGATTAGCACGGTAAATTCACATTGCATTAAAATATTCACTAGTAGTATTTTCAATTGAAAAACAACTTGTGGAAACTCAAATTTTGACATAGAGATCTGTTCAGTCCCTGTTATTCATTCATTCATTCATTCGATTACATACATGCGATTGTCTGATAAAAAAACTGTAGGTACACAATTTTTATACAAAACCTAATACTTAAACTTATAAATTATAATTACTCAACAGGGGCCCTTAGTTTTGATTTGAAAGTCCAAATGTAAACTTATATATAGTTATATATAGTAAGCTTATATTACTGTAATGATATAACTTTTTCTAATAATAAACTCCATCAAGGGTTCATAGGATGGAATAAGTATAAGTATTTACCATCCTGGCTTTTTCAATGTATATAAATAACCTTGATTTTATAGGATTGTACTAGAATCAAGATGTACATAATTAATCTTCGAAATTTGCATGAATGTTCGAATTTTTACATTTGTAAGTTGACTTTTTTTGGGCTTATAAGTTTTTTGTTTACCGAAAATATGTTTAAGTCTTTTATTTCGTCGTTTTGAATATACATCGATGTGTCGATCGTTTTTTTTTCGGTGTGTCCAATACTTTTGATTTTAATACTCTCACAATTTTTAGTTTGAGTTACATTATTTTCAAGATTGTATTGTATTTAACAGTAATCCAATGATAGTTGGGAAGTCTGGTATAATAAGGGCTTATTTAGTAGAGTTTATACATTAAAGTGTAATCTTCTTGTTTAGGCGTCAGTGAATTTGCACTAAAGCTCATGTAAAAATCTGAGGTTAGCACACACTCCACTGTATTTGGAGCTGAAATCTATTCCATCGGCATTGCAATACATTAAAAGAGTGCACAAGCATAGCATATATATAATTTTAGACAATCAAGGTACTTTAATAGCCATGGCTTCTTCAATTTTTAAATCATAGCTTGTTTAGAGGTGTTACGAAAGCCAGATAAGAATATAACAGAGTCACTATTATGTGAATTCCTGGACATGAAGGAATATAATGTAATGATGAAGCAGATATACTTGCAAAAACAAGTGCGATGAGTCAGTTGTTAGAACCATAGTTCAGCATTGCAACCTCGGCCACCTACATACACAACATTTACTTCCAATTGGAAAATTAAAAAGCTCGTACCATCATACTCGATGACTACCAATTATTTTACTAAAGTGCTATACAAATTTTGCAACGGTATGAATCTTTTTGTTAACAAGTTGTTGGACAATTGAAGCGACTATATAATGTGGAAGAAATAAAGGGAAATAGCTTTTATCTCACGGATCGCACGATCAACAAGACATTGGGATAGTTTATTGAGTACTGCAGTGTGGATCTAAAATATTTTTAAAACTTGAGTTATATATACTATATTTAAGGTTACAATAGACTTAATAATTATGGTAGGTAGTAGGTTCTCATCATTACTTAGATTAATTTAAAATTAAAATTACGTTCAGGTAGATATATAAGATAATAAGTATTAGCAGAAGTATTGGAAGACTATTGCAGTGTAAAAAAATTTTTTTTTAAAACCTATTACTAACCGGTTAAATTAGATAATCTGGGTAAGTAGATCCAATGTCAGAATACTATAAATGGTTTATCACAAGATTTCAGGTATAACAAACATTTATTCAACATTGGCTAGTCAAACACTGACAAATGCAGATTCTAGAGAAGGAAGAGAAATCCTTCTTTCATCTTCTATTTAAATGGGATGCTATATAGTTAGCACAAAAAATTAAAATATTTGCTGACATACCCCTTTCTGACCCGAAAATTGACATTATCGCAATAATAAATAGTCTTTGTCAAGGACATAGAGGTGTGGAATTTCAAACAATCAATCATAATCATTGGGAATAGATTCAATAGATCTTAAACGATCATGTTTACACAGGTGTTCCACAGTAAAAAAAATATCAACTAATTTCATTTAATTCTCTTCAGTTCAGCTGTCTATGTAAAAATATCCCAAGTAATTTTACAGAATTTGATTGGATCCGTAGAGTGTTTTTTAACATAATAAGGAGGGACGTTTGTTGTTACTACTATAAAGTTTTTCTTCTATTGGTCAAAGCACAAATTTTTCTACAATTTCTCTATTAAATTTATAAAACATTTTTAAATCGATTTCTGTTCTATCAGTTATTAGAAAATATGAAAAGGATTGAAAATTGAGAACCTAGGAAAATTGTATAAATTAAAATTTTTTGTTTAAATATTTTTAAAGTAAAATTTACCCCCAATAATTCATAATGAAAATAAATTTTTTTTGCTCTCCTTTATTTTGTAAATATAGAACCAAAAAAAAAAAATGTATCTCTGTCAGCATAAAAACGATGTGGAGAAAATATTCTTCATTATTTATTACATTGATTGTGAAAGTATCACTAATTCTTAGATAATCCTTTTTTAAATTTATTTATTTCCTTTGTAATTAATTTTACAAATAACAAATTTTCTTTTATTTAAGTTTACCATCGTATCTACATCTAATATGTACATATACATATATACGTATATTTATTTTATTGTCTTCATTAGTTCGATAGAATGTTTTTTACCTAACTTAAGATATATATTTAAATTTTTTTGGTATATAAATAAATAAGTATGTATCTCTGAAAGTTGAAAATAATATAGATAAATATGTGTGTGTGAATAGTGTGAATGAAGAATGAACCCGGAATAATATGTTTTGTTTGGATTTTGGTTCTGGAAATAAATCTGTGAACTTTAATAATAAAAGAAACAATCATGTCCTTAAGAACGTCACTGAAAAATTGAATAAAAAAAAAAAACAAAAAATAACTACCTACTTGTAATCGAGACAGGCACGATAAATCTCATAAATTTAACATCAATAGGTAGTAACGTGTATAATATATATAAGTATACATATGTGTACATATATTATTTATGTGTATATATATACATCTTACCGTTTTACATTAAAGCAATAAAATTTTCTTTCAAAGGTTAAAGCTTAGAATTTTCTGGCATCAAATTTTTACCAAAAGGTTTTTGAATAATTTCAATATGAAGATTTAATGGCCAAGTATATTGATTTAAAGTTATAAACTCTGTAATATACATATACAGGTTTTCATCGAACTGCCATTGCAAAAAGTATCAGAGGATTCTCTGGTTAGATGTAGAAATGATATAACATTGAAGAGTTTCATTCTGGTGAACTTAAGGGTGCTATATGCAATGGACAAAATATCACTATTAACACACAATATTTTCAATCAATTCAAGAATTCATTTACCTTAAACTGACGTCACAAATAATGTAAATGTTAGTTTAATTAATTTAATTTAAAAATTATTCATTCTCTTATTTACACAATCAACCGCTGAAAATATTAAATATATAGAAGGATTTTTATACAGGATGGTTTTTAGTCTTTGGAGTATTTCAAGAAAACAATTTTGCATCGATCTATTTGTGTTGTCTAAATTTGACCTGTCCTAGAAATGGTTAAAGAAAAAAATTAGATTTGGAAAATAATGTTTAATAATTATCCACTACAGCTCTGAAAATATGCAAGCTTGAACGATGCTGTCCTCAGATATTTTTTTCTAGGATTGATGTATCTAACTATTGGTGATGGTGGATATCAGACTTAACACTTTTGAATATTAAATTCAAACAATAAAAATAATAAATTTTTTTTTATTAAAAATGTATATAGAAATTTGTTTAAGCATTATATTTAGTTTTTATAGAATAATTGAGTCCTCCGTCGTTTCTATTTGAATGTGACATTTCAAATTGATAAACAGAATAATTTGGGAACACATAGAAAGGTTCTATCAAAAAAAATATAGAAGTTGCAGAATGTGATTTTGGAATATTATATTTTAACGGTTTGACCAATTTATTTCAGTGTGTGATTGTGTGGAGTGTGATTCAATAATTCGCACTATAGCGCATCAACAGTTGAAAAATTTGTTGCAAGTTCATTTTTTATATTTAATTTTAGAGAAAACTCTTTTGTAGGTAAAAAATTGTGTGTCATTTTTTTTGGGTCAGTAATTTTTAGTTAACCTGTTTCGGAAAGTCTCTTTAAGAATTTTTTCGTTTTGCCATGTTTTTGCAGTCCTGCCGATATGTCTTGACGAATTGACGGATTAATGGATGACTTTCGGACGAATTGACTACAAGTCTATTTTAACTGTTTTTGTTACCGTAAATGTAATAGTGTGTAATCCGCCTTCTCCCTATCAAATCCAACTTAAGTTTGTAAAAAAATCTCAAATCCATACCACAGTTAATCCCTCTAAATTGAAATTTTCTTATTATTTTATATCATTTTCATCTTTGAAGAATATTTTTTATTGATCGCATCAACCTGTGTTATAACATAACATCGATTTTGAAATAAGGTGAAGAACTTCGGTTTATCTAATAAATTATCCCTATGACTTTTTGATCGTGGGATTCTTCCCCATAAAAACAGTCGCTTTAATTATATTGTCCAACATCTTGTTAATACAAAGCTTGCAAAATATTAAATGGATAGTGTCTTAGTAAACTAATTGTTGCGGTACACTTTAAACAAAGGTTCAGCTACATCCAGTGAGTTTCGTAACTTTGTTAAAAAATTGATGATTTATATTTTTTTTATTTTTTTTTTATTTAGCCATTTCTGGCTATCAAAAATTGCCGTAGCGAACGATATTTCACGTTCATATGGTGAGGCGTTGGTTAAAGTTTTCAACTAGCAATAATCGCACCTCGGTAAACCCTCATTGGTTACGATATCGCTTCTGCGCAAAGCTAAAGATGTATTGTCCCTCCATTTTTCTTTTATTCATCCTATCCCATCCCATCCTATCCTATTTTATGATTGATTAGTTAGTCTATCAATCATTAAATTATAGAACTATTTTACTAAAGTTTTCCATTATGTGAACTGCACTGAATAAAAGTTTCTAATATATAAATTTTGGTTGAAGTAAGAGTAATAAAATTGTTATGAGAGACCAAAATGTGTAGCGTATTTAAATCAAATCATGACAGTAGTTTCTGAGATATAGATTTTGATACATAATAACACCGGCGAGAAGTAGATCCTCCAACAACAAGTGTTGTCATTAGAAGCCCAAATATACTTAAAATTTAAAGCAGATTGGTCCAGAGGCTCTTAAAATATAGATTTCAGTTTAAATAAGAGCACTGGTGAAGTCTATGTAAAAGCTTGTGGACCAGGTCTTTCAGTTTTCCCCGAAAATGCTGTTTTTAAGTTGTATCCGAAATTTCAAATTCCTGGCTTAAAAGAGAAATGTATCTAAAATGATTCATCAGATTCTGATTCTGGACGAAATTAGGACGAAATCTGTCGACAGATTGGAGTTAACAGATAGAGAACAGGTATATAAGATAGAACAGAATGGAGGGAAGTTCTAAACGAGGTTAAAGCTCACCCTGATCTGTAGAACTAATAAATAGATGATAATGGTAATCATGAACCGGTGAAAAAACCTAGCTATTAATAACAACGTTCGTTCTACAATAGGTTATACCGGGTGTTCCAGAGCATGCGTATCAGCTTTTTAAGAGCGTAAGAAACCGTTATTTTAAAATTTTAACGTATTAATAATTAAATCGAGGTCTATCGATTGGTGATATTTTCAACTTTCGGGAAGAGCCACAAAAGGGTTTTTCAAGCCCAAAAATCACCCAAATTTGCAGAAATCGAGATTTTCAAATGGGAAAGGCAAAAAAAGCAAATTCGAATTCTACAACAAAAAATAAGAAACTAATAAATTTATTTTTTTATTTTTAAAATAATTTTCCCTATTAAAAAGCTGATACGCATGCTCTGGAACCTCCGGTATATACGCTACTAGATGTGCAAGTCATAATTTAGTAATCGAATTTACTAATTGAATATGATAATTTTAGAGGTCGTATACTTCAATAGGTACAATATAAGACTAGATTTCTTTCTCTTATATATCATATATATTTCATTTCAACTTCCTCCATAACTTTCAACATTATGGGTTACAACCCATTGATTTTCGGATATCCTGTAAAGAAACATTTTTCCTTTCTTCATTTATTACTTGTGTACAGAATATCGTTTGAATTAAACTTTATTGTAATATTGTAACGTTGTAACTTCTTGTAACATATTTTCTGATTACCATGATAAACTTTTGTAAATTAAATTTATAAAAAAAAATTCTTGTTTTTTAACAAAAGAATTTTAAAATATAAAAAAAAATAGCTCAAAATCTATTACAAAAAGAAGAATTGCATGTTTAAATTTCAGTTTTTCATTAACACAACGAAAACAGAAAATAAAAAATTTCATATACATATACTATATTCCTATATGGGTGTGTGTGTGTGTGTGTGTGTGTATGTAGATTGAATCAACACAAAATAAATACATTTCCACATGAATATATAAAAGCTATGCGGTATTCTGAATGTTGTAAATAAGAGTCATACTATTAAGTCACCTGTTTTTCAGGTGAAAAATATTAAATGAAAAAAATATTATGCAGTTATTTATGTGCTGTTTTTTTTTGTTATTATTGTTATTTTATTATTATTATTTTATATATTATAGAGTCTATCCTTTTCACACTTTCTAAATTGAAATTTTCTTTTTATTTTATTTTATTTTCATCTTTGAAGAACATTTTTTATTGATCGCATCAACCTGTGTGACGTGACAACAACTATACTACAATATGTAGCTAATGTTAAAGTATATTAAATAATATTATTATGCATATATACATTACATATACACTATAGGACAAAAGTGTACGTACAGCCGTATATGTCAAATAGGCCAGAAAATAATTTATGCAGGGGTTTATGCAATACCCATATCCAATTTTTGGGCACTTAGTCTTGACATATATGAACTTAAGATGTGCTCAACCTAGTTAAAACCAACAAATATAAAATTGAAATATATTTTATTAAAGTATTTAAATACAAGTACATATCAAATAACAGATTTCATTATCGAGTATAAAACTCTAATATCACATCAGCCTCTGTGTACAGTAAAATTTTTTTTCGAAACGATCAGATATCTGGTACAGTAAATTTGTTTTTAAAGATTTTCACCTTCAAAGAGTATGAATTTAAATTGTTCTAGATTTTAGTGTATCTACAAATTTGGCACAAAGCAAAAAGTAATAACTTAAAGACAAAACATAAAACTCTTGCATATGCTGATAATCCTGATATCACAGGTAAACGAAATGACGAAATGAATCAGCATATATGAAGCTTTTATGGTGATTGTAGAAAGTGGTATAAAACTGCGGAACTACGATTTAACGAATCTGAAACTAAATGTATGATGGCGAATGTTTTTATTTTTGTTTCTTCTAGGGATAGTATACTACGGCCTTGCTTACTTCTGTCCCTATAGATGGAAAATAATGAAGAAGACAGAATTCAGTCGTGGAAAATTCATGGTGAGTCTCGTTTGGTCATTTAAATAAGTAAATTAATTACTATATACAGATATCAATATTATTAGACATAATTCTCACTATGAGCTATCGCATACCAAATTACTAGATGATTACCTGGATAAAAGCCAAAACCAAAAACAGCTAATTGCTCATACCACCGTTCAGATCATTTTTACGTCTGATGTTAGCATACATTAGTAGCGTTCCATTATGCTGTGTGCCAACTAACCAATTACATTTTTGAATACCAGCTACACTACCTCTTGTTATAGTGCAGAAAATGGTTAGTAGCGATCTATTTCCGCTAGGTGCTGAATACAATTTTTTTTGTGCTAAAACTAAGTATGCTCTTAAAAATGTTTGCATGCTAAAAAATGAATACAAAAACTACTGCAAAAACTGTGGCAAAATTTAATCAGAAATTCGTTTAATCAATATCAGGTGGCATTATTTGTTCATTTCACAATCAACAACGTTTGGTAATAAAATCTAACTATTTATCTTAAATAAATTAGTATTAATTAATCTATCTATTATCTTAAATAAACTATTTAAAAATAAAATAAATCGTAAGTAAAACAAAGTGAACTTTAAAAAATATTATTTAACAATGGAACCTTTAAAATAATATTTTAAAAAAATATTTTTCAAGATTTATTTTATTTTGATTTATTTTATTTTACTATAAATACTTCAATTATTCACTTTATTTACTAGATCAAACGTTGCTTATTGCCTAACGTAAAAATTTTGCCGAGCAAAAAAAGTTTTTATATACCCGGGTATATAAAAGAGAAAATATGCTTAATACCTGGCGGTCAAAACCAGAACTTCATTTTTTTTTGCTCAGCATACTAACAGCATACATAATATTAACAGCACACTAACAGCTTAAATAATTATTTAGTGTCATATTTATAATTTGAAGTTTGATATTGACACTTAAATAAACAAAAATACTTCCGGCCTTTATTTAGAAAAATTAAATTGATATATTTTTTTTAGGAACTTAAACTAAACTTACTTAAAACTAAATTTAATGAATAAAACTAGACAACACCAAGAGAAGAAGAGAATTTTTTGATAAATTATTTTTGATAGATAAATTTCCGAAACAAAACAAACTATCATCAATGCTTTTGGGTTATTTTTTGCTCATGAGCATAAAATGAGCGTTCCTTTAATAATATAATAATGAGTAGTTTACACAGCTTAATGAAATACTATTATTGTAACGTTGAAGCATAATGTGTGTATTATGGTTGTTGAAAGTGACACTTGTTCTACTGAACTAAAATCAATAAAGCTAGTGCTTTCCGATAGAAATGCTTTATATGTTTTTCAGGTCCGTCTTCAACTTATCTCTCAACTCCTTCCTATTATCCTATTTACAAACAAAATACGCCTATAAAATAATTAAATTATTTTACGGCGCATACTTAAACCTACAACAATTTTGTATAAAGGAATTCTTTCGTAGTGTTTAGGTATAGCATATATGTAAAATAATAAATTTAGCCAAGTTGAAAATCGGAAAGCAAATGAAAATTACATGACATCTGTTTACATTGGCTGAAGGATAAAAAAACAACAAAGGAACAGTTTTTCTATTTTTATTAAATTATTTTACGATGTCTACAAACTTTTGTAACTAACTGTAGAAATAAATTTAAGGATATAATTTTTTTTTTTTTTTTGTTAAAATTAGAATCCTGTTTATTTATAAATAAGGAAATTGCATTGAAACGAAATAGGGAAATGTCATTAGTTGACTCAATATTATATACATAGTATTAAATTTTTATTGGGAGTGCGCCCAAACGCGATATTTATACATAACTACATTTATATACATATATACATAAAGAATTCATAAATTATTTATATTATTTGTTGAATGTTTATGCGGAATTGCACTTCGTGAACTCATTCGTGTCTATTAGTGGAGGAGAAATTTTTTTTTAAACACAATTTTATGATAAAGTAATTCACATTATAGTATATTTAAATTAATAAAAAATATTTAATAATGTTGATGTAGTTAATATTTTAATTTTTAATTAGTTAGTTTTTAATTATTTTTAATTTAATCACAATTAAGTCATATTTATATTACTGTAAGGAAGTAATTTCGATCCAATTAAAAACTGTATTATTGATACTCATATATTAACTGTTGCACATTGCAGCTGTACAAAACACTAATCCTTTCGGTACTGCTATTTAGTTCTGAAGTGTGGTCATTATACTAATAGCAAGCATGTATTTGATATTTTCAAAAGAAAAATTCGACAGAAATTGACGAAAGAGTTTGGAGGAGAAGATATAACGCTGAATATCATCAGTTGTTTAATGAGATGGACTTAGCCGAAAAAGTTAAACTAAAATGCCTTAATTGGGCAATGGGCACACCACTACCATACAGAGCGAACGAAGGAAAATGCTTCATCTAAAAACTATTCGAATTCAAACATTGCGGAACGCTTCATCGAGGGGGGCAACACCTTCATTGGAGAGATGCAGTATAGATGGATATGAAAAAGATTTATAAAAGCAATTGGAGAGAACATAATAAGCCAACTGGGGTTTTGGTATGAGTTTTCGGCTATTTATTACTAGGTTGAGTTCCATTAAAGATAATTTCTTAGTACTGCATAGTGCATTGTATATAGATGCTAGTAACTTTAAAGTTTTTACTGACAATTCCCGTAATTAATTCTTCCAGCAATCAAATCATAGCCAGGTGATATTTTTTGATTGATCTTATTCTTAATAACTGTTACAGTTTTTAAGGTAATATAATTTTTTTTTAAAGTCGGAAAGTCCACCTGATAGAGAGCATTCATGATGTTGTTAATATGTTTAGCAAAACCATTAGCTTTTTCTTCTTTACTACGCGTCCAGCTGCCATCAGTTATTCTCATGGCTGTTTGTAATTTTGTTGAACGTTTTATTTATTTTACTTAGGTTAACATAAAGTCTCAACAAATTTTATAAAATTTCATTATTTTCAGCATAATGAAAGAAAAATTTTATGTAAAATTCATACTTTCACCAGGATTCGAATTCGAGACCTTGAAACCACTACACCATGCAGTTTAGCTACGTATTAGATTTTTTTGTTTTGAATATTAAAAATTTTTTAAAACCTCATAACTGGTAAAAGGCTAAAATAGACTTCGAATTTCGTCAACGATTTTTTGTTCACTTCAACAATTGGTGATACGTGAAAGGAATATCATTGAGGGCATTTTAAGCAATACGTATGAATTGTATATAATTTTTTTCCTGATTATGTATAACATTTTCAATATTCATTTAAATTCAGGACTTTATTGGACATAATTTATTTTAGAACCTAAATTTTAGAAAAAATGAGGACGAAAATGAAAAGAAGAAAAGATAATATAAATTTTAAAACTGAAAAGAAACAACATTAAGGCAACCTAACTAATTTAATTTAATTATCTTATTTTTAAGAATTGAATAATATTATAATGTACAAGGATATCAAATAAATTCATTGTGGGTTGGTTTTTTTATTAAAAAAAAATTGATTAAAAAATGAGAATTGCCTCAATAAATTTTCTATTTTTTAATTTGCTTTTGTTTGGTTTTAGACAACGGTCTAATTTCTATTTTCAATTTATAAATTTACTCTTTATAATAGATATTAAGATCCCCAACTGCCACTCACTCTATTTATTTTGGTGATCTACTTAATACTTAGTTAACATGCACAACCATGAAATTATTATGCTTACATTATTGTTTTCTGGTCATTGTTTCATTTGTTGCAACCTTTGTGTCGACAAATTCAATTTTTTTTTTAATAATAAATTTTTTTTTGTATACTTTAATAAATGACCAACCAACAACGTAGCTATTCATTTTTTTTTTAATAAAAAAATTATTTTTGTTTTCAATTTCCCATATCAAAAATTCAGTATGTTATGGTATATAACTAAATTAAGGACTATAAAATGCAATATTCTTTAATATATATGTATATGTATATATATATATATATATATATATATATATATATATATATAATATTATGTTTATGTACAGACATAAAATGTGAATGAATATAATAATATGTATATAGGTAGAAAACTAAATTTAAATTTCCATTATAACAAAATAAAAGTATTATAATAGAAAAAAAAGAACAAGAAAAATAAAACAAAAAAAATGTTTATAAAAAATAATGTCCTTGCATCCTGAAGGTAATAATAACAACCAAGATGGGTAGGCACTACAAGAATTCTTTTCTATTTTATTTTTCTTTTGCTGTCATTTGAAAACATTTTTTTTTTGTTTTTTTTTTTGTTTTTTTGTTTATTTTTTAATCTTTTTTGTTTTGTTTTGTTGTTTTGTTATTCATGCTGAGTGCTTGCTATTTTTTTTTAAATTTTTTATTTTTTTTTTTATATTAGCTTGAAATATGTCAGACACATCCTTTAAATATCTTTTTTTTATTAAAGCTTGGTTTTTGTTTTTCCATGTTAATTTTTTTTTTTTTTAGTAGAAAAAGTTAAATAAGAAAAATGAAAATTTCTTTCAGTTTTTGAAGGATTTGTCTTATTTTTAGTTTTATTATTTTTGTTTTTGTTATTTATTAATTTAGGACCAACCGTGACTACAGTTGACTTGTTTGCTTAATTCAATATGGTGCAAGGATTTTTTTTTTCGTTTTTTATTTGTAACTATCACGTATTATTGAATTTGTGAAGGATTATTCTCGTTGTAAAGGTAGAAAACAAAATAAAAGCATTTTTTGTTATTATTGAATTATAAATTTAATAAAGGTAAGTTAAATATTTTTTAAAGAGCAGTTGAGATAGGGTAGGGTTTTCCAAATGAAATATTTTTGAGATTATTTTTTCTATATTTTAGTTTTATACTAGCAAAGTTACCCGACGTTGTCCGGGTTGAACAAAAAATGTATAGAATTTGCATCAATGAAGTTTGATTTTTGAATCGAATTGAAAAAAATTGGCTTATCAAAAATATTCTAATATTTTTTTTTCACTACGATGACAAAGCCAACAACACTACAACTTAAATTATACTTATATGAAAATTATTTCATTGTAAACAATATTTCGAGATTTTTCTGATATTTCTGAAATGAGTTAGTCCAAATTTTCGACATCGGTAACATTCGTATTTCTATATTTGTGAAAGAGTATCTAAGTGTAAATTTCCATGTCTGTAACACCTTTGGTTTTTGAAATATTCCTGAAAAGTTATAGGACTTGTATGGCACTGACCCGACGCAGTCCAAATTTTCGACATCGGTAACAGTCGTATTTCTTTATTTGTGAAAGAGTATCTAAGTGTAAATTTCCATGTATGTAACACCTTTGGTTTTTGAAATATTCCTGAGAAGTTGTAGGACTTGTATGGCACTGACCCGACCCAGTCCAAATTCTCGAAATCGGTGACAGTGGTTTTTTTTTTATTTTTGAAAGAGTACCCAAGTGTAAATTTTCAGATCTGTAGCATCTTTGGTTTTTGAAACATTCCTGATAGGTGCTAGGACTTGTATGGCAGCTACCCGAACCTGTTATTTGATAGCTTTGTAAAGTACCGCATCCGGTTGCGTCCGGTGACTTCACAAGTAAACTAAGTATAGATTAGTTTACTAGTGAAGTCACTTAACGCTGTCCAGGTCCAACACAAAATGTATAAAATTTAAATTCGAATTAAAGAGAATTAAATTAAAAAAATTATATCTGAAAAATATTCCGGCAGTTGCATAATAGACATTCCATGCTGGGTCCAATTCAAAATCTGTAGTATTATTTTAAATTTTTTTGAATTTGTGCTTCAACATAACCTTATGGATCCAATATTTTTTATATTTAATCTTTTATTATAGATCTCGTATTGTATAGTTTTGACTAATTAAAAATATGTAGAAGCAAAATTGAAGCTCTTACTTTTAGTTTTTGGTCGGGAGGTAGATACCTCTAGCTAACCCCTTAATTTTCATTAGTAACTCTATCGCTACTTTTTAAATTTCCCCATTTCAGTTTTCAGAAATTCTTTGTACTAAGGTATAGTAAGCTCTGAGCTGAATATATATAAGAATTACTTTCACTACAAATTCTGCCGAGCCTAGCCGAAAATTTTGAAAAACGGTAAAAGATGTGTTTGTTTATTTTTGAGAGAGAATTCAATTATATTTTATTTGTGTACGCCGTTTAAGTACGCCGTTATAAAAGCCAATTTTTAGTTTTTGAAATATTCTTGGTGGATGCTAGGAGCTGTTTGGCAACTATCCGAACCAGTACGAGTTTTGGAAAACGATCAAAGACGAAAATAACAAATTTTTTGGTCGGTAATACCTCTTGTTTTTTTAAATATATCAGATGGGTTTTTGATTATGAATAGCTGTGCAGAATTTTAGAATGCGGTTTTAAAAGCTATTGAAGTAGATATGGAACAAATAAACATTCCCTGTGATAAGTATAAATTACTGACTTACATTGCTTGAAACGTTATTTATTTCTAAAACTACCTAAATTTGATCTGACAAAGTAAAATTGTAGATATTAAAGTATTAAGTTTGTAAACAAAAGACAAGTGAATGAAAAACGCTATGAACTCTTATTGTTTTTTAATATGTAAAAAATGAATAATTCTGTAGAAAATCAATACATATTGCATTTACCTTGAAGTAAAATATTTGGCCGATGGTGGTTTTAAATAACAAAGTAATAAATGTTGTAATGGACATGCACTGAGATAGACGAATTACATGAAAAAATGCTGTTCATATCAAAGGAAGAAAAATAAATTTTAATTTGAGTAAAATATATTAGCTGATCCGATTCTACTCCCATATGTCACTGGACAGTAAATTATTAATTTAAGTCGATATTCCTGGTAGTTGACTTTTATTGTAATTTTAATTATTTCTTCATAATAATAACAAATTACTTTTAAAAAGCTATTTTAAAATCTAGATGGATCTACGGAATTCATCTGCGGGTAATTCACCATCAGCGATTCTGCAAACTAACTATATGAAATAAGTTTCTAATGAAATAACTCCAAACATTTTTTCCTACAAAGTTGTAAATTATTTCATTTCCAATTACTCCCAAACAATATTGTGGACTATTGTGTGATAAAATATCTAAAATAGAAATAATATAATTGGGTCTCAACTTTGGGTGTTATTTTATGTTATTGAATACATACTATTTTTTGAAGTTATTTAATGCAGATTAGCGATACTGATTAGATTAACGAACAACTGGTTTGCTATATATAAATAAAAATTAGGAATAACATACATAATATCATGTTCTCACTACGCTCTATAACATGTTATCATGTTCACACTACGCTCTATAACATGTTATCAGCGACTAGCTAGTTATACAAGTTGTTATAACTAGAAATTTTGTGTGAAAATGAAGCTATCAAGTATAACATCTAGAAAAACACAAGGGTTGCCTTTGAAAATAAGTTCAATTTTTTCGATTAAAGTGTTACTCTTTTAACAACTCTAGTCGAAAAAATATTGTCAATGCCATATAGATGTAAAATAATTTGTTTATTTATCTTTTAAAAACAAAAAAGGATAACAATTTTTTTTCAATTTTCATTTTTCTATTTTAATACTTAAAACGTCAATTGAAAACTAGTTATTCGTAGTTTGAACGCCTATTTCTATAACGAGTTATCCGAGCTCGATAACATGTTATACACTAGTAGTGTGAATAGGATAAGTGAAAAGTATAAATGAATGATCGACTTATTGAACAAGTCAATAAGTTAAAAATTAAAAATTGAAAAATGAAAATTAAAAATTAAAAATTAACAATTAAAAATTAAAAATTAAAAATTAAAAATTAAAAATTAAAAATTAAAAATTAAAAATTAAAAATTAAAAATTAAAAATTAAAAATTAAAAATTAAAAATTAAAAATTAAAAATTAAAAATTAAAAATTAAAAATTAAAAATTAAAAATTAAAAATTAAAAATTAAAAATTAAAAATTAAAAATTAAAAATTAAAAATTAAAAATTAAAAATTAAAAATTAAAAATTAAAAATTAAAAATTAAAAATTAAAAATTAAAAATTAAAAATTAAAAATTAAAAATTAAAAATTAAAAATTAAAAATTAAAAATTAAAAAATTTGAGTCAAAAATTCAAATTCAAATTAAAAATAAAATTAATATTAATCAACATATTTAAACTAACCTTTCCCATAAAACCAGTACCACCAGTTATAAATATGCTACGTCCCGCATAAAATTGTGAAATTGAAAGACATTTATTTGAATCCTCTAAATTTAATCCGAATGTTGCTGATGCTGCTGCTAACGATGATGAAGATGGAACATTATGTGATGGTCCACCATTCATTAACATTTGTCCGGATTCAGCCATTTTTTTATTATTTTTTTACTTTTTTGTTTAATATAAATTGATTTTCTATATTATTATTATATTGTTTTTAAACCAAATATTTTTTTAATTATTTATATATATATATATATATATATATATATTTATTTTTGAATTATTATATTAAAATTAAAAATGTAATTTTTGTTTTTAAAAAGTTATCTTTTATTTCAATTTTTTATTTTTTTATTTATTTAAATTTACAGCTCGTTGTAGGAAGCAGTGTTTTAATGTGCGATTTACGTATTTTTATATTTATAATTATTTTGTATGTATATGTAAATTTTTTTAATTTTAAATATAATTTTTTAAACTTTATTTTATTATTTTTTTTTTGTTTTATTAATTTAATTTTATTATTATAATATTTAAGGTACCAAAAATGTACATATATAGAAATGTATGAATATATATGTATATATGTATATTTCTATGTATGTATTAACAAATTCTTTAATATTCTTTTATTAGGATTTGTATTAATTTTTTTTTTTTACATTTATCCTTAATTCCTTTTTAATTTAATTTAACTTAAATTATTTTTTTTTGTTTTTAATAAAGTATTTGAAAATTTTTAAATTTCAGAATTATTAAATTCTTTCTTCTAAGATATTATGAAATTTGTTTTTTTTTATTTTTTGTATGGAAGAGTAAGGAAGAAGAATTTTTTTTTTTTAAATATTTGAATAGTATTTTGGATTATTTTACAAAAGATTGTTAGTATTAATTCACAGATTTATTAATTAAATATTATTTAAATTAAAATGTTTATTATTGTAAATTTAATTTAATTATTTTTAAATTTGAGTTTTTCATCAAATTCTCAATGACTATATCAGTAAAACGAAATAAAAATTGGTAAATAATAATTCAAAATATTTTTATTATGGATTTTATTTTGTCAATATTAATTATTTGGTTTTTGTTTTTTTTATATATATTATTTTTTTTTTTAAATTAATTTAATTAATAAAAATTATTTTTAAATTAATAAATTATATTAAAGTTTTAGTGTTAAATTTTTATGTTTTTTTCTTTTATATTTTTAATTGAGTTTATATCAACTTTTTCTATAGTTTTTAATTAAATTTAATTTTGGCTTCATTTTGTTTTCAATTTCAATTCAATCTGAAAAGAAAAAAAAAATTAAAAATATTAATAATTAAATAATATTATTTATAAATTTTATTTTAAATTTAATAAATTATTGATATTATAGTAAGTCAATTGATTTAATATATAAAATTGCATTATACGGACAATTAAATAAGCTCATTTGTAAAACTATGGAACACACCCTTCCATCTTATGGGTTTCCCACGAACATATAATTTAGAAGTATTTATGAGACGGATTAATAAATATCTTTTAAACTCTATGTAAATTGTATACACTAAATTATTTTTTATCCTATTCTATTTGATGTCTTTCCTATTCTTTTCTATTTTTGTTTATTATTCTGTAATATTCTTGCATCTTTAAATGACTTAAATTTAGCGAATTCAGTTATGATGCTTATGCCATTGTTTTGTCCTCAATTAAAAAAGAAAAATTATGATATTTGTATGGAAACTCTTGTAGTGTTACCTAAGAAAACTATTACTTTACTTGTAAGAGGGATTAACAGAAGACTTAGATAACTAGTGTAAGGGCACCCACTACTGCGACACATTTATTATTGGCGCAAACTCTGTTAGTATCAATACAGTTGAATTTTAATAATACTAGGAAAATAAATACTAAATGATTCTAAATAAAAATAATAAATTTGATCGTAAACTACCGTATATAGTAACGGAAAATTAAAGTTTTAGCAACGGAAATGAAAACTAGTCGATAATATAGCTAACAACAGAAGCTTAGCAAATTTGCCTTCTCTACACTTTATTGCTTAACTTCGCACTTGATAGTCTTCGGAGTAAATAAAAAACTTCTTAAGAATACAATTCGCTAGTATTGAGAACTCAGACTATGTACAAACAAATATTGGAGGAATGGTTGCCTTAAATAATTAAAATGGGTTGAAAATTAACATACAGAAGACCAGCAAGTCACTGAATATCTACTAGAAATATATAAATAAATAAACATTAATAACATCAATATAGAAAGTGTATCGAGTTTCAACTGATACGATCGCATATTTAGAAATTGTATACATATATAAAAATTTACTACAAGCCTTGGAGCGGGAGAAGCTAAAAATAATCGGCTTGTGTTTAGCAAAAATCTTGCATTTCGCAAACTTTGATCAACATGAAGATTAGACCAGTTATGTAAAAGTCCTATATAGAAGTACTTAAAAGAAATAATAATATAAAAATGCAAATAAACAAATATCTAAGTTGAATTTCCTTTCTCTGTAGTAAATTAATTTTTATTTTGCAAATATCTATATTTCGGAAGCAAGTTACGGCCTTAATCGGTGCTTACGACTAGTAGTGATAAAAAATTCGACTTTAAATTGTTGAATTCAACAAATCTGATTATCAAAAATAATCAGAACAAATCTGATTATCAAAAATAAGTACCTTAAGGATCATATAGCATCATATGGGACATATAATGACCTGGGACAACTTCAAGTGCATAATTATAATCCTAACGAAGGAGGAAGGAGGATACAATGATAGATTAGATCAAAAAATAAATTGGATAAACACAAAATTACCTGATGAGCTCTGTAGTTGAATCCAGAGAACAAAATAAGTACTAGACTCCGACTAACTGAGAGAAAATTAGTCGAAAATAAGATTAAGCTGATTAAGGATAGTGGAAATAAATGAATGCCAGTAAACCAATTAGTTCAAAATAAAGTTTAATGACGGATCTATGTTTAAGCCTTATACTCCAAAAAAAGACAAAAATATAGTGACCTTATATTTGTATTTTGAATATTTGCATTTACTTGCATTTATTTTCTATACTTATTATATACTACATACATATATATGTACATACATATGTACACTTTTGTAAACCATTTCAATTCTATTCTATTTTTAGCTACATGACCTAAAATAGTTAAATTAAAGTCTATAAAATTAAAATATTATGTACATTAAAAATAATAAACCCAATTTGAATTCCAAGAAAAAAAAAGAAAAAACAATATTTGCTTCAAAGTCCACCAGAATGATCTAAAAACGACCGACTAAACCATACATATGCGATTACAATGACTACCTACATTTTTAGTTTTTTTCCTTTTTGTTTTTGTTTTTTTACACAATTTTTACCGGCTTATGAACATTGACGTTTTTTTTTTTTTTTTCAAATTATAAATTTTAATCAGTTATTCACTATTTATCTCTTCAAATCTCCTTCTTCACCTCCTCTTCACATTTACCTTGCAACTGTTAATCTTATGAAAACTAAAAAACAAAAAGAATAAAAAAATATTTTGTTCGTCGTGTTAAATCGTTTTTTATTTTTATGCATTCTTTCACGTTTCATTTTTTTTTCTTCTTTTTCATCGTTTCTCTATCTATTCTATATACCCAATATGAAATAGTATTAAAGAAAAAAAGTAACATACAAAAATAAAAATAAAATGTATATTAAAAAACGAAACTCTGCAAAGTAATGGTCGTTACCACCATTTGATCACAAAATAAGAAAGTCATATAATAACGAGTATAATTTTTTTGTTTTATTTATTTTTTTTGTAAACTCTCGCAAAATAACAGTTAAAGTGTAGATGACTGTTAAATGAATAAGTGAACGAACACCACCTCTTTTTTCTTTTTGTCTCTTTTTCTTTTGTTAATTTTTATTTTTATTTTAACATTTTTAGTCAATGAACTTGGCATTGGGGTATTAGGTCGACTTTATAATAAATATCAAATTAAAGTTACCAGATGTTTTTTTTTTGCTTATAGTATGCATAGGGGTATTTTTCGATAACGGTAAGCGATATGACGACTATGGCTTTATATATCGAATATCATAAAATGTACTTTTCAGTTTAATGGTGTGTAATAATTGTGGTTTTTTTTTTAACCAAAAATGGATTGTTGTGACATATTATTCATATGGTGACACTAATTGACATGCTAATATCTAAATGTACATTTATTGAATTTTGGAATTGATGACAGTGAAACATTTCTGTCAATTTGTATACTGTTTCTTTTTATTTGAGGGCAAAATAACGGGATAAGCACTCTAACTGCTTTCGAATAATTTAAGCCCTCAGTATAGAACGAAAAAACTGAAATTAATATTGAGATTAAAAAATAATTAAAATCAAAAACTTTAGGTGGATGTAACGAAATTCAAATATCTTGATCGATCTCGCTGGCTTATATTATCATTAGAAATCTAATCAATATACTAACTTGATCAATTGATATAAATAATATACATGAATTTTAATTATAATTTACAAACGGACAATTAGACCAGTCATAATCTATGGTTTGGAAACGTGAATGTTGAACATGCCGAATGAAATTAAACTTCAAGTATATATTTAGAAAATATTTAGCTCCATAAGGCAACCCGATGATACTTACCGGAACCAAAAATCTAGTACGGTGATACAACCGTATTATCACAAATAATATTTCAATGTTTCAGATGACTGAAATATGTTTTTCAATTAGACAGCGAAATGTTTTTGTACAAATGCTTTAAATGCTTTGGCGTCAAGTAGAGCGACTAAGAGTGAGTGGGTTTTTATTCACAAAATAAGTGTAAATTTGAGAAAAATTTTTAAGCCTCGGCACCTGATTTTTGATAAGCTGCAGCTTCGTGAAAAAGAACACATAAATAAATTTTTAAATGTAGAGTTTTTTATTTTATTAATATAAAATGTTTTAACTTAGACCCACACTGAATATTAAAATTTTGACAAAATATATGATAAGAAATCTGCCAATTATGCCGCGTTTTTGTTTTATAGATCTTGAAAAGAAAAAACAAGTTATAATAACTTGACATTTCATGTTAGGATTCATATCATTTCATCATAAGATTCTTCCTGTACAACCAACATTTCTTTTGTTTTTTTCTATTGTTATTTTATTTTTATTCACCTCAGTAAGTAATTAAAGAGAGTATTATTTCAGTGACAAATATATTTAAACTTTTAAAGTGTTAGAATAGTTACATTTGATGAATACAATTTTTGCACTCCGTCCTACTTGGGATACTGTCTGTAAAGTATTTTTTTTTTTTTTAAATTTTCCCATTCATTGAAAAGCAAAGTCTGCGAAGGGAATATTTTGTTTTTTTTTTGTTTTGATGGAGAGTTCTATGTTAACGCGACCTCTCCAGATCTATTGTACTTCCCCGTTTATTATCTTAGAATGAGATGTGAATATACTAAGTTATCATCAATGTCCTGTAACCCAATCCGTGGGACATAGGGCGGAATATACTAATTAATATCTTAATTTACACTATGGGTAATACAGTTAGAGTTAGACAATATCTATCCTCCAATTAATTCTTGTATAATGTAAACAGTGTCAAGTTCTCTTATATACCGTTATTGTTGAAAAATGACTAGAATTTATGTTTATCAATTTGTTTACCAATGAGTATCATTATTTGATTATTACTTGTTAGTTAATTGGTAATCTTAATACTATCTATGCCCTCATATATAAATTAACAAAGTATATTTGAGAATCCATTAGTGAGTTCAAAGGAAATAAACACTTAGTACATTTAAATAAAGACGCAAATTAAATTTCGCAGTTTTGATACCATTATTTGTATGCGTCTGCAAAAAAATTAGCTCTGTGTTATTGTGTGAGTTATTTTTGATAGTTGTAATGTAATATGTATAAATTTTGTGAGGGAATAAATAATAAACAATTCATTGAACTTAATTGAAACGAATAATTCAAAACAATTCAATTGAAATGAAATTTTGCAAAAATACCTAATTGAAATTGTCAAAGCAATGTACGTACATACATATTACTTACACTTATGATTATAATATAGTTTTGGTAACTCATCAAATTGAAATTTCACTAAATAATATTTTACTAACATAATATTCTATAAATAGTTTTTGATTAAATAATAAAATAAGTTCGCAAAATAATGACACAGAAATTGAAAAATTAAATTTCGCTACAAGAGAATTAATTGATTTTGTATATACTTTTTTTAAACGGAACTGATGTAAATACAATATACAAATGGATATGAAACAATAAACTGAAGCAATCATTAACATTATTCATAATCTTTTAGCTATACTGTGAATTAATTCAACCTAGATGTTAGTATATATATTATAATAGAGTTTGTTGTCAACATTTCACCTCAAAATTATTCAATCTATTCACCAAAAATGAGAGAAAATAAATCACCACATCAGAACCACACCTACACCAGTACACCATCTCATTTATACAAATTTCAAGAAAGCGCATAGCCTAGGTTGCATATGAGTTTTATTTTTATCATCAAATGTAGGTTGGTACTTAGGTATAGGCAATTTAATGTCTACGATACACATTACAAGTTGTAAACAAAATTATTATTTTTTTTTTTTATACCTATTCATTGATAGTGAAAAATATCAGTATATTTAAATTCCTGTTCTGTTGAAAACGTTAAATTTGGCTTAAACTTGAATTATAATTAATAAATAGGGTTATCTAGTTATTATATATTTACTTGCACCCTTAATTTAAGTCCTTTAACCTGCATGTGCATATGACAGGTTTTTGAATTCTTTTATCTTAATTCTGTCTTTAAAATTACGGAAAATTTTCCGTCCCTTCTTATATTCGATGCACAACTTACAGAAACGCGGTTATAATTCTTATATGCTGTTACTAGGTTACAATTTGAAGCCTACTTCCTCGACTCTTTGGGTGATCTTGCAGTTATGAAAATTAGATGTCGCCATCGATTGTAAATAGCTTAAATTGTTTTTGACGCTAGGATTCGAAATTCTGTGGTATCACAATGAACCTTCTTGATTTGAGTATCCCAACTTAGTTAGTCACTTCCTACCTACCTACTAGGTTTTTTTTTCTTTTTTAGCAACTGAATCAAATCAGTTTGTAATGCATAGAAATTGAGGTGTCTGAACTCACTCATGACGGGCACATTTGTGTTTCATGCCCAGAAATATATTTGTTTATTTGATGGTAGTTTTGTTACACTTCGGTTGATTATTAAAACAGGTTGGTAGCAAGATTAACAGGCTGCACAATTTAAATGAAGGTGTTTCAATAGTTTTAGGAAGTAGTAAATTAGATAACGTACGAAATAATCATTCAACGCATTAATGTAAAATTAAATCATTTTATTAATACAAAATTACAATAATTTTGTTAATATTACGACTGTTCGTAATCAAATTTCACATCAAAGACGCATTTTTAACAATTATCTAAGAATTATTCTTAATAATATTCGAAATATGTTCGAATGTACAACATTCTGGACAAATACCACTAGGAAGTATAAGCTTCAAGGTGAAAAGCGAGAATAAATAAAAAGAAAAATGAAAAATGAAAATTGACAGCTCACATGAGAAATATAGGAAGATTATTTTTTTAATTAGACTGAAAACAAATATGAACTTGTATATTTGTGTCACTTACTTTTCTATACTCCTATATTCTTAGAATCTTCTAATTTTATCATTGTTTAAAGAAAAAATATGAATTAGGTCTTATGGCAAATACTAGTTGTAATTGGGTCTATATGCTGAACTTTCGAAAATTTTCACCTTCAACGACAACTCACTATACTATTCACGATACCACGATTTTTAGCATAACGATACTAATCCAAAATTAAAGAAGCAATAAGAAGAAATAAGACAAGCAAGATCAAATCAGATTCTTGCAAACACATATACAATAAGCTATGTTATATAATATGGAAATAGATGAAGCATAATCTGTGAGAAGTTTATTTGGGCAGTTGTATTAAAGAGAGGTAAAAAATTTGTTTCTTTTTTTTTATTTATAATTAAATAATTAAAAATTGGCATAACAATTTCTTTTAATAAAAAGTAGCTGAAAGTCTTATGTGGTTATCGTTAAGAAAATATTTTATTTTCGCACAACTAAAATGGGTTGGTGACTAAATCCACAAAAAAAATAATCCATAATGGTTTCTGCCGCAAAAAAAATACACGAAAAAATCCAAAGAAAATAATCTACAAAAAACAAAATCCACAAAGAACGATTGAAAAACAGAAAAATCGAGGAAATCGCTGAAAGAAGGAGGAGAAGGTTACCAGCCTGGAAAAAAATGATATTGCCCTTTTCCTGAATATTAATAAATAATAACGGAATTAATTTATTTAAATTTTTATATTTATTTCCGGAAAATAAAATGTACAATGTATTTCTTTTAATACAGTTTTGCAATCCTGTCTTAATTAAATAATATTTTTTTTTTTATTTTGGCTTTTGGATTTTTTTTGTGGTTTTCAGTTTGTGAATTTATTCACCAACCCAATTAAAATAACAAATTAACTATCCTGTATTTTGTACATCTATACAATTTCTATCTTTTATAAATTTTATTTATTTCACAGATTTTAGTCAAACAATTATAAAGTGGGTGTTTGAAATCTCTGCTTGCTCATTGTAATAATAATCAACACATTGAGTTACTGAGGAAAAATTACCTAAAAGTAGGCAATCAATAGGTTAAATGTTTCAGATTTTCTTTTCCTTCGTTTCACGTCTAAAAAATAAAGTTTAAAAAAAACTAGAAAAGTTTTAAGTCTAAATTATTAGCTTAGATGTGAGTATGATACAAAGAAAAACCTGTTTTTGTAAATTTTTGCAGATTAGACTACTTTAAGAATGTAAAACGAGTGGCAAAAAAAAAAAATTGTCAAAAAAAAAATTATACATTTATTAATTTTATTTACTACAAGTTTTACAAAGTGGGAATTTGGTTTAGTTTTTATAACTCACATATGAGTATTTGACATATTGATAATATCACATTGATATTCCTTCATTGACTTCCTTATATATATAAGAACTCAAGTAAATTAAAACTAAATAATAACAATAATAATAAGAATAATTATATAACAGAAATTAACATAAAAACTATTACTTTACATGTTAATAATAATATTACAAAAGTTATTTTTTGTAAACTTTATCTAGGCTAAGTAATTATGAGATTGTACAATGAGTAAACTAAAGTTTAAAAAAAAAAAACCATTGATTTAAAAAAACACATTGTCGATATTTATTTAAAAAAAAAACAAATTATATAATCACAAAATAAACGAAATTAATCCAAAGAGATGACTACTTAACAATATATGGGAAGTATCAAACATTTTTATGTAGTATAGCGGTTGATCTGGTGAATAAAATCAACACAATGAGATTGCAACGCTTCACGCTTCAAAACCTTTTACGAAGACTTTAAATAATCAAATTTAAAAAAAAAAAACATTAAACTAGCGAACTAACTTTAACTAGTAAATCATAAATATTTAATAAAAGTAGTATTAATTTTGTTACTAGGAGCCGATTCTGTATCAATTTTCGTTTATTAAAATATTTTACCTGTTGTATTACATTCATAGATAGAAAAAAAAATGAAATAAAGCCATTCTTGCATTGCTTTTACTTTGAGAAAATATTTTATTTTATTTGACGATGGGTCTATGTAAACCCGAGCTTTTCAGATCTATAATACTTTCCCGTTTGATTATTTAAAATTGCAGATTCTTGGTGAACTTAATTGTTGCGGTAATATCGATTTTAGAATCAGACGATGTGCATACCTGTAAATATTATGCTTTAATCGAACTATGGCATCGCATTCGAATATAAGATAAAAGAAGGGACTTACCAATCGTTATAGGATGATGATTTAATAATTTCTAATAGATGTTGAACAGATATTGGACTCACTAATATTGAACAGATGTTGATATTGAACAAATATTTGTTTTAATGAATAATGGATCATGCCTTGTGATAAAACAAATCAGTGTTCTGACATGGAATTTTATCGCTCTGGCTACCAGCTCTATTCCGTTAAAGTTAAATTTGAAAAATGTTTTAGATTGCAATAGTCTTTGTAAACAGTTGTAAGTAACGTGCGCTTCAGCTTGCAATGCTTCGCTCTGGTTTTAAAATTTGACTCATCGCATCTGTTTTCGCAAGAGTATCTGATTTCTCGTTACCTTGAAGACGTCCAAGAGTTCACATAATATAGTAACTTCGTTTTCTTTTGATAGCTTTATCTAAGCTATAAACAATCTGAGATTTAAAAATTCAAATAGAGAAAATATTTACGAAAACTTAAAATTTTTTAAAACCATCATAAACTTATTTTCGAAAATATTCCTCAATCTAAACGAATATACCCCAAAATCAAATGATAATTTTGCTCATTTTATTTTCAATGTAGAAAAGCAACAATATACATTTTAATCTGGTAACACTAATCAAAAGATACACTGACATAATCAAATTAACTATTTTAAATAAATTTTACATATATATTATATTATATTATATTATTATATTCGTATCTATACAACCATTTAATTTGTGTGTAGTCCTTTTTAGATGAGATTATAGAGAAAAAAATAAATAAATTTCTAAAATCTTGTTCTTTTTCCTACTCAATCGTATTACCTCAATAAAATAACCAGACGTACTTGAATTTCAGGTAATTACGAAAATCAAAATGAAAAGAACACGCACACACAATCATATATAAATAAGAAAAAATAAAAAATAAAATTTAGAATTTGGGTGACCCAAATTTAAATCTTTTTATATGATTCGTTCTTTTATTCTTTTGCTTCTTTAAATCATACAAACATAGATAGGTACGATAGATAGATAGATAGATATGTATATCATATACGTTTAATTTTATATAGGAAGGTTAACAATTTTGTTCTTTTCATTTTTATACTGAACAAAGAGTGAAAGAGAAAAAAAATAATTACATGTTTGGTTATAATTAAAGTGAGACTAAAATTACAACTAAATAATATAATCAACACGATTATTTACCTTGTGTTAAACATTATTGTCTATTGTAGAAAAAGAAGAAGAAGAAGAAGAAGACTCTATTCTATATGGAAAAAAGGTAAATGCGATTATTCGAGACCATTACAGACAATTATAAATTTTTTTTTAAGATTAAATTTTGATATTATAGGTATAAGCAATGTAAAATAAAATAAAATCTGGTAAGCTTACCTAACTTTAAGATACCTTTACTGACAGGTTGATGTCTATCAGGTATATTAGCAGTAGCAGGACAGTAATATTACGTATGAGAAAAATTTGAATACAACAAATTGAGCACAAGTTTAAATTAAAGTTTATACGCTGGGTGGCGACGGAGTAAGTAGAGTACCTGACTATCAATCCAAGAGTCCCCGGTTTGATTCCCGACAAAGCATAAAAAAATGCTTATGGGTTTTTGACCTGGCCCAGTATTCTTTTGTCGTTGGGATAAAATAAATGACAAAAAACAATTGAAAGTATAATATGGTAACAAGTTAAATAAATTGTGGTAAACTCTATTTGAAATTGAATTGATGATAAAAACTAACTAAATGGTTAATGTTTACAGTATCTTTGATTATACTTTTAATTCATTTATAACAGTAACAGACAAAAGAGAAATTCTTGTTTAGTTTTTGGGAAAACAATGTTTGCTCCCACGTACTACCTAAACTGACCGATTACTTTGAGAATGCTCAAAATTCGAACATTTACACGTTATCATTAACCTTTAAAAAGCAAGTTGATAGGGGTATCCGGCACGTACAAAAAAAAATGTTTGTTATGGCACAAACAAATCATAAGATCCAGATGAAGGGTACAAAAGTAAGTGGGAAGTATGAAATATTTTGCAAAGACAGTTTAATAAATTATTAATTTAATTCATTTCTGTGCACATCAGACAGAATTCTAAAAACAGTAGTACCTAAGGGCTTAGTGCAGTGCGCAGAAAGTACAATTTTTATTGCAATTTTAGCTGACTTAACATGCGGTGAACTGCAGAAATATTTAACAAAATTTGAAGATTGAGTGAAGACATGGAGGACCAAAGCAAATGATAGCCAGGCAGTGCATGTTATTTTTATCACTAGAAAATATTGTCCGGCCATTACATCAAATAATATTCCATTAATACATGCGATTTCGCAAACCTTGGTATATATTTGGATATGTGTCTAAGTTGGAGATAAATTATTATAAAACCAGTAAAAACAAACAAAGTAGATTAAAATTTAGTTGGGTTGATTATATGGATATGGAGGTAGCTATTGAATGGAGTGCAAGGTCGTATATTAGATCTATAAGCTTATAGTGCTATATTGTGGTTGAATAATAGTTCTAATAGTATACAGAAGTTATAATGCATTTAAAAATACCAGCAAATTTTGTTTTCATCACGTTCTCGACGGTATTACTTAGTAAATTCATTTCATCAAAAATCTATAGTGTTGTTGTACAATGGTTGTTATGTAAAAGAACAAGAAAATTAATTTTTAAGTTTACCTTGATTTAATTTCCTATCTGTTCATGATAATCAATAAAAATTACAAAAAGTAAAAAAAAAAAAAATATTTTTAAAATTATTTTTACCCCGGAAGAGTTCTTAAATCGGTTCTGATTTTATTAATATATTGATTGTTTAGTTCTACAAATCAAATTTGAGAAAATATATTAAAATCATATGCTTTGATATAAAATAATAATAGAATGTAGGTACTAATTGACAAGAAAAGAATAGATATCGTATATGGAGAGTAAATAGAGTATATTATTTTTTGTTATAATTTTCAATCAATTGATGGGCAAGGCAAACAATAATAGAAAAGAAAAATATTAAATTATGAATTCTCCTATTATTGAAAATTGGAAATTGAAAATTTAAAATTCAATTATCCTAGCTATTCACAAAACCACTAACAAAAAATAAAAAAATAAATTGGAATATTATAGAAAACAGAAAATGAAAATGAAAATATTATCTGTCAATTATTGTTTTTGTTTTGTTGTTGTTTGTTTGTACTCAGTATTTGTATTAATAATTTTTTTAATTTTAATTTCAAAATAGGTAAAATTAATTGAATAAGTGATACTGCAAATTTAATTGAAATTATTATAGCCTAAAAACACAATAATAAGGAGTGGCGAGTAATCAAATTTTACATTTAGATAGACAATGATCTTCGATTTATTTTATTACTGTCTAATTTCAAAAATAAAATTACTAAAAAGCACATTACTGACAAGCATATTTACTGGCACGAGACAATACTTCTAAGGCAAGTGCGCACAAATACTTGCAAAATTTTCACTAATCTAACAGAATTTTTTTGCCTGTCTTCTTATCTACTTGGCCATTTTTGTGTAATTGCAAAGGCGACTATGAAAAAATTTGCAAGTTTTATTGTTTTTGGCTTCGTAAAAATAAACAACTAAATAAATTGCTTTGATTTGATGAAAATTTTTAAAATCAATACTTTTTCAAAAATTGATAATTTAACCTCGAGGCAAAATCGTCAGCGTCTGTACGGCGTATGATATGTCGGCGTATGATAAGCAGGCAAACTCGACGCCGATTTTTGTCAATGTACGGTTAAAAAAAAATAAAGTTGATCCAATTTCAAATTTTTCGGGGTAAAAAGACATTTTGTGATTGTCAATTGTCAATTTTTTAAGTATTTTTAAAAATGATTGACATTTGAAAAATTCAGTTCTGCGAAAGATTTACAATATTTATAAAAGTTTTAAAAACAATAATTTATTTTAAAAAATTTAAAAATATTTAATTTTTTGGATATTTTTAAATGTCATTTGACGCCATTCAGTTTGCCTGGTTAATTTAATTTTTGCCGTTCTGCACCGTACAATTTTCTCCTACGTCGAATTTAATTAATTATTACAAACTGTCTTAACAATAAATACTATGTTCACACTACGCTCTATAACATGTTATCAACGATTAACTTGTTATGCAAGGCAAGGTGTTCTAACTACAAATTTTGTATGTAAATAAAATTGTCAAGTATAAAATCTTTTCCAGGAAATCACAAAAATTAAAGGGTTGAAGGGTTGAAAATTAGTTTGATATTTTCGATTATAACATTATTTTTTTTTCACAACACAACAGCAATATTTTTTCTGTGGTATATATTTCAATGTCATTGTCAAAATAAAATTTTAATTTTTTTGTTATAAGTTAGTACATGTATATATAAGTAAAGAGGTTTCAATCTCCCAAAAAAATTGCCGATACGCCACAAAAATTTGTCTTTCGCAACATGCTAATACTGAAGTGTTACACTTAACTGACAGCCAAAACTTTGTTAGAAGACTTTGTTACATGATGATAATATCTAAAATTTCTCTCCTAGATTCCAAAGAGATAAATTGGAAGTAGAATTAGAGTATCAGTCCAGGGTATAGATTATGTAAAGCATACCTCAACAATTTCTTCTGAATTGACTCAATTCTACAAACATGAAAATTACAGTTTATCCGACCACACTTGACTAGCATATTCAAGATTGGGACAAATTAGAGAAATATATAATGATCTGGTAATATATGGATCCTCGAATTCCTTAACACATCTTTCAATGAAACTCTAATAAAAATTCCATTTGGTTTATTAATAATTGGGGTGGGGCTCTTCATTGAAAGACAGTTTCTCATAAACCTTTCCCCCCCAGGTACTCAAAGGAGGGTAGTTTTTTGATAACACTGAAGTATAGTTAGCAGCAACTGGTGTTAAGCTAGATATTATAAATCAGTGACAGACCTTGGTACATTGTAGATAGAATTGGATTAAAAGTAAAATTACATATTTGAATATTTCAAGATAATTTTTCATAACCATCTCGATTTCAAATAACATATTACAATATTCTTCATCTATGATCTTTCAAATTCGTGATGACGAGAAAAATCACTTAAATTTTACACCATTCTAATTTAAATATTATTCATGTAAATTTGATTATGAAAAATAAAAGTTTTTGTTTAATAAAAAGAAAAAAATATCAGTGGCCATCATTTTCAATATTGAAAAGGTTTATTATACATATATTGTGTAGTTATTTATTTATTAAAATTATACAAATATTATATTATGTATTATGTATTACTAAATAAATATTAAATATATGTACAAGTCTTTATTAACTTAAACTATAGTGTTGTTGTATATCAAATTTAATTTACCTTATTTCAAAATATTTAATTTAATATAAATATGTACTTACATAGCTATATATACATATTCGTATATTTATTTAACAAAATTATTTTAACTTCTTTTGTCATATTTAATATACATATATACCCACGTACGTACGTACATATTATCTTCATCTTCTATAATAAGATAATAGTGTTCTTCTCATTGTAAAATTATATTTACCCTATATACATTATAAAATTTTATTAATAACACGATGTGTAAACAAGCATTATAAGACCGGAAACAACGCATTTACAATGATCTTCCTTATAACATAATTGAATTATTGAGTCGAGTAATTTTTTACACATTCATTTTTATGTTAATAATTCATATTATGTATGTTTGTATGTTTGTAATCGCGGCGTAAATGGCGTGTAACACTTGTTTAAACATACATAATACTGATAATATACTATACATAATAATATGACCAATTCATTATTATAAGCTATGAATGTGTTAATAATAATCAGTGTCAAAAAACAAAAATAAAAAACAAAAAAAAAAAAAACAAAAACTAAAAAAAAAGAAACTTTTGTTTGTCAACAATAATGGTAATAATAAAAATAAAATAAAGTTAATAAAAGAAAAACAAAAAAAAAAGAATATCCTATTGAATATATAATACACGTATTGTATTTGTACATGTATATTACAAGAAAATTATTTTTTTTTAGGTAGAAATTATCCTGTTCTTTTTTTTTTTGAATTAAGGGCTTTGGTTGTAGTTTTGGGAAAAACAAAAATCCTCATTGATGAAAAACGATCTTTCCATCAATTTTCTAGTTTTAGAATTAAAAATAAACTGTATGGTAGATCTATCAGTTAATGTTACGAGGCAAGAGTCATACTTTATCGAGGTAAGAGTCAATCATATTTTTAAAAAAATTTTAAGCACTGGCCTGGCCATTTCTCTAAGGTTATAAATTTTTCGTAAGACTTATCTGAACCAGAACTAGTACAATATACTCGATTCAATTGTATTTTAGATTATTTAAATGTATTTAAATAATTTTTTTTTACATACATACAACATATACCTGTACACAAATGATTTATTTAAATAATATAATTTTACTTAAACGGCATTAGTGTTATTAAAAACTTTAAAAATTTAATAAATTTTACAAAAAAATAAACTAAACAAAAAAAATGGATTATGTTCACGCTCTTTACAGATATTTAATAAAAATCGATATAAAAAAAACAAAAATGGTTTTAGCGCCATCGTATTTTCAATTATGAAATCGCTTATCTGATAGAAACTTCTAACATTTCAGCAATTTGAATGCGAAATGTCGTAAAAAATAAAATGCTTATGTTGGTGAAGATATGATCTTATACTTTATAAAAATACTTAACTTATTCGTTTGGACTTAAGCGATTTTATATCTAACTCACCGACATTAATGTTTGATCAGTATAGTGAAATTTATTGAATACTCGTCCAACAACGAACTTTATAAAATATAATAATGTAGAAAATGATGTTACCTTTACAACAAAGTTAAGATTTAAATAAAGTTGGCCCAGTCTTATTGATAATGTCCGAATGTGAAAAGAAAAAAAATGCCCTGTACAAAACGGAACTATATTACGTTAGTAGAAAACAATAGAAATTTGCGGGGGAAGCAAATTAAAACGATCGAAGATTGACTCTGGAGTTGTTTGTGAAAACCGCTGTGTACAAGCTATTTCACAAGTATAACTAACCCCCAAAACAAAATATTTTATAATAATTTTTACTTGTGTACCCTTTAAATGACCTCATCGTCTTATGTTAATACTAATATTATGAAATAAATAAATAAAATAAATAAATACTGTTCAGGAACAAAAATTAACTAATCCCATTTTATTTTGATAAAATTTACCTTGGCTAGTTCATTTTTAGAATTTGGTGGATTAATTCATAAGAATTAAATTTTTTTTGGTTATTGATTTTTCTGGAAAATTTTTCAATTAATTTTTCTAAAGTATTAAACCAGTTACTACAAATTTACCATACACAATTTCCATGCTAGACTTTTCTTTTTTCAGATAAAATCATATTTAAATTTTTGATTTTCCCAAAACCCTCTGTAACCCAAATTTAAAAATACAACTCCTGTCTAGAACAATATTTTTTCCCAAAATACTCCAGAGAATCACTTTAAGTGATTTTCACGACAAAGCAATTCACACTGTATAATATAAGATCTAATTTTTGTTTGAATTTTTAAATCCTCAAAGCTCGGTGATCATTAATGAATATATACATATTTTTTTTTTGTCATTTTAAAACCATTAAATATGATTTCACTATATGCTCATAATAAAGAAAGCAATAGACACCTCCATTCAAAATTTCAATATTTTATCAATATAACAATTTAAAATTTGTTCATTTTCTCAAATGTTGTATTGAGCACCGGCTTTGGAATATGTATATATTTTATGAAAGTATAGTTCTGTAGTTAATCAGTTAGGATGAAAAAGGAAGAACCCCGTCGGTATCAAAACTATTAGACTACTATGCGAAACGATATGCTACTATTTCACCTGCAATTGTTCTATTGTTAGTTATTTTGAACACACGCTTCTATCAAATTTATATACAAAACCAAAATACAAAAATAAAAAAACTATTATTGAAACATTTTCCTGATTAGTCAATTTTATTTTCCATAAAATCGTTTATAACGTTATGTAATCCAACAATTATCATATTTCAAATATACCTTGACATTTCAGTGTATCTGAGATTAGTAATTTCTGATAAGTGAACATTAATTTAGGAATAAGAGAAGAGAAAAAAAGGAAATATTTGGCGGGAAGCTATAGGTTTAGAATTTATAAGCTATATAGGAAGTGAAGTAAAAAGAGTATATTATAATCTGATAGGTTAAAAAATACCGTTTTTTCGTTAAATGGGATTTTTGACTGGCATCAATTTGAATTACTTATAGATAACCTATATATATATATATGTATATATTATGTTTATGTAGTATTTATAACGTTGAACGGTTTAATATTTTTTTAATCAAATCTAAATTTAATTTTTATTATATAGAAAAATCGATTTCTATAATAAATTAATAAAATATACTATAAATAACAATATGATTATAATAAATGTGATATTAATGGGCTCAAATATTTTTTTTAATTTTTGTTTATTGTTTTTTATTTTTTTTTTATTTTTAAGATAAAGACGTAGAATATACCTAGGTCTATTAAATTTCATGTTTATATTTATATTTATTGTTTATATTTATTTTACTATTTTTATTTCATATATATATATATATAATATGTATACCGTTTTTAAGTATAGTAAAGAATTATAATAATTAACAAGGACATTTCTTGCGAAATATAAATTGACATTTTATTGTGTTGTAAATCTTGCTGGGTGATGGTGGTGGAGGTAAATAAAATAATTTGGAAAATTTTCATTTTGCGTATTTCGTTTGTATTTGGTATCTAAATTCTATCGGTTTCACTAAAATTAAATGTACAATTAAATAATTATATTGTTGGTATGTTTAGAAAACAAACAAAAAAAAAAATTAAATGTGAAGAAAATTGGAAAAACTTAATAATTAAATTTTTTTTTTTTTATTGAAGTAGATCATATTAATTCATTTCAAATGAAATTTTATCGTTTTCATAAAGTAAGCCAATAGCATACGCTCCGAGCACTGTCAGAGCATACAGAGTGTAATCTGATCAGAGCATATTCAGAAGTACTCTGATTTAATAAATGAAGAAAACAGAGCTAAAGTTGTCATAAATGTCATTAACATCTTATATATTATACACAAGATAAACGAAGTGGGGAATAAGAAAGCAAGAATAGTTGAATAGTAAATTACACCACAAAAATATTAAAATTTAAATATGATATAAAAATAAAAATATGCAAAACGGTGGTGAATACTTAAAATATTTAAAATAGTTACACCATATAAACGACGGTTATTTGCTAGTAGAGCGACATCTACTCTAAAATAAATTTCAATTACAAACAGTTTTTAAAAAGGCTTCGTAAAAATTCTTTCATTTTAAATAAATACACAAAAGTTATCAAAAAAAGTACAAAAACGAAAATACAACGAAATACAAGGAAACAAAACAGAAAAACAAAAATCAGATCATACTCTTCAAAAATGATATAATAAATGTTAATTCATTTGCTTTTGCTATTTAAAAAAAATATATTCAGTAAAACACGGTTATATAGTCATTCCGTTAACTTCAGTAATATTCGTGACTATAACCGTACAAAAAAAAAATGGCAACTTTATAAACAAAATTCAATAAAATATCTTTCGTATAGCAATTTTAAACTTTATTTTATTCAATTCTGTTATGTAATCACAAAATATACATATTTGTTATAAAGAACAGAAAAAGACAATATATAAATCAGTTTTTTAATAAAATAATTCAGTTTTGACTTATTTTTTTATTTTATTGAAAAAATTGACGTTATATTTGCGTGTGACTGCGTAAACAACATCAATTGTACGAAGTTACTTTCTTTCAAAAAAATTGTTGACTGTAACAGAGTTGTGACTGCAAACGTTTATAAACGAATTAAAATGAATAAATATTTAAAATTATGACAGTAAAATTGTTGACTAACTAAAAGCGAATTGTGCCTATAATCAGTAGTGACTATAACCATTTTTATTGTAGTTGATGTCAAATTGATAAAGATAAGATTTGTTTTTCATGGTACATATTAAGATTAAAGATATATAAGGATAAGCTAATAGCATGACAAAATACTAAAAATAGAAAAATACATTCATTTTTTACACTTTTATATTTTATTTCATTTTTAAATCACTTTTTTAAAGCTTTTAATTATATTTAATTTAAATTTGCTTTAATATTTTACAAAAAAAAATTTTTAATTAATGACACAGAAACCTAACTACAATTTAAATTATGTAAAAAAACATATGATTTTTTTTTGTGAGAGTAAGAATTCATATTGGTTTTACCCAACCAAAAGAGGTGGTTTTAGTGGGTTTAAGGCTCTCATTACTATTGTTGGTTTGGGCTCGCGTGACTGAAATCACTTGGTGTCCTTCTACAGAAAAATTAGATTCATATAAATTGATATGAATCAATGACGATGCTCTTATCCAGGATTTTTTAAATAAAGTTACTAACATACAATTGCATAGGGGCCCACTAGTACATATGTATTTATTTTAATCATTTATATTTATTATGTTATTTAACTTCACATTCAGTCACAAATATTTTCTTTTAAATTGACAAACACCAATTATTCAACAAGTTTTATTAAATTTCAACGACTTAAGTTTTGACAGATAGTAATTTGATATGAATGCTCGACAATTTTATTAGAAGTATAGAGATCACGTTCTGAAAGCCCTCTGATTGAAAAATGAAGAGAATTTTTACGTTTTAAGTGATGCGAGCTACAAAATGAACACAATTTTTTTTTATTAGACCGTGATCTGCTCCGATTTCGTTTATGAAAACCGTATAATTTTCTAGTTAAAAATGACAGCTAACAAACTTAAAATATCGCCAAATATACTTTGAGATTCTATTTCCTTTGTAAATAAATATATAATTTTATAAAAATATAATTATAAAATTATAAAATACTTATTAAGTGTGAAAAATGTTTTCTTTAAGATTACCTGTCGGTGCAAAATAAAAGTTAGGGATGTACAAAAAAAAATGAAATTTTGACGCATAAATTCTATTTCACGACTATGTTTCTCTTTTTTTTCTAACGTACATAAGATAGATTGTGAGGATACTAATTGTGCATTTCAATGAAAAACCAAAATTCGTTATGAAAATTCGTTTACAAGTCCAACATTCCGAATGTGGAACCAAATTCCATGTTTTGTGTTCCCCAAAGATGATCAATTCTAAAATTATGATCTACATATGTTAATTCAAGACGATCCACGATTCCACAATAGCAATACATTTATCACAGCTATGGGTCTGCTCGAAAGATCCGCACAGGTTTGCTCGGAGAATAGATAATGATCGCCCCGTGAAAATAGGTAATGTTTGTGATATACCACCCACTTTTAAACTAGTTGACCAACTAATTCATCATATAATTAAAATGTTATAATTTTTGTATACGCAACCATTGAGAACGAATTGAGTGTGGCTCAATGGTGGTGTGGTACTAAATACAATTTGTTGCTAAATTTCATCTTAAGATTCCATTCTTCCTCTAGTAATTTAAGTTTAAGCAAAATTCCTAATCATTCTTAATAAACTAAATCGCAATGCAGGAAGAAAATATATATTTTACTGAATAAGAATCATTGTGAATCTTGAAGATTTTCACTAACCTACAAGAGAAAATTAATAATAAAAAAAAACATTAACACCAAATTGCGAATAGCCTTATTAAATTGTTTCTTTTAGTCATTGTTTATTACTTTGTCCACATTAAACAAAACAAAAATCAGGTAAGCATTATATTTAACCATATAGTAGTAATATACAAAATATTAATTATAAATGGTCTTGTAAACACGATAACAATACACCCGACATAAAATTGTTGCGCATGCAACACTTGTCTAATTTTTGAATAGAAAAAATCCCCAAAAAAAAAAAAAATAAAAAAGCCTTAAAAAATTGTATGTAGTTAAATGATTTATGTTTTTTTTTTTGTTTTTTTGTTTTTGTTTTTCATAAACAATACTATCAACTGTCATAATATTAGGTCATGTCATCATCAATTAGATGTAATAATAATAATGTTGTTTTAATGAATAATAATATAGTTTACAAAATAATATACAATTTAAAGTATTTTACTCATAAAATAGCTAAATTGTTAAATTAAATAGAATTTTAAATGGTTAGCATTCCAAAAGCAAAAAAATAACAACAAAGAAAACAAAAAAAATTATTATTATTAATGGTGAATAGTAGAAAGTGTGAACATAAATCTGTGGTGTCACATTAATAATGATAACACCTGTTATATTTGGTTATGTTTGTTTTTAATGTTATTTTTATGTAAATACATTTTGTATATAAATAATTAAGTAACACGTATCCGGGTACAATTACACTTAAAAGTTCTAATTAAAAATCTAATCGGTTTTGATGTTAAATTACTGAAGACATGGAACAAAAATTAAATATTCCACTATATTCGAGAATATTTGTAAATATTTTATATATAACTATTGTAATAATTAATTAAATTGTTATACAATAATGTTAATTAATACAATTATTGCTATACAAATGTAATGTTATCTGTTATGTTAAATGTATTATTATTTGTTTATGAAGTTACCTACAAACTTAGAAACAAAGAGGTGGTGTAGCCAGGTGTAGCCACCAAGTGTTAAATATTAAAATTTTCTTGTATTGCAAAATGTCTTCGTGTGTAGCGAAAAGACACAATTTCAGACACCTGGTGTCCAAGGGATTAAAAACAAATACTTCCGTCTGAAGGTATCTTAGTTAACTTGATTAGTAGCTCAGTTAGTACGAGTAATTTAATTTATTTATACGACTGACTATTTAGAATATTCTAGATTAATGTTATTTATAGATTTTTCTAGAATATTAATTTTGTATCATTATTATCATGTAAGATTTAAATAAAAAAATGTATTGAATAGTCAGTCAATAAGTGAAAATGAATAAGTAAATAGATAGTATTGTAATAAAATTGGTATGAATAAATAAAAACTAACTTAAGTGAAAATTTATTAAACATGTTTATTAAACATAATTAATGTTACGCAACCATGTTAATTGTTTTCCTCATATACCTTTTTTTCTTCAATTTTTCCTTGAACTATTAACTGAAGTAGCTCGTATTTATTTCCACGCATAATATACCCAAAGTAGGAGGTTTTTTGCTTATTTAGCCTTAAAAGTAGTTCTCTTTCTGTGCTTGCTCTACTTAGAACTTTTTCGTTTGTAATGTGACCTATATCAGATATTTTTAACATTTTTCGGTAGATCCATATTTCGAAAGCTTCAAGTTTGTTGAGTTCTCTTACTTTTAAGGTCCATGTTTCTGCACCATATAGGAGTATAGAACAAACATAGCATCTAATTTCCTTTTCGCAGCTCCAATCCTCGTGTAACCAACATCCAAGATATTTGTATGTGGAGACTCTCTCAGTTGACCGGCTATTTATTTTAATTGTTGCTGCAGTGTAAGGTGGTCTTTTTCTACTTACGACCATTAATTTAGTTTTTGAGATATTCATTTTTAAGTTGAACAATTCGCTATGATGGTTGACTTTATCGACTATATGTTGTAAGTCCCTTACGTTCCCTGTTATAAGGACTGTATCATCTGCATATCTGATATTATTTATTTAAGTGACATTTACTTTTATACAAACAGCTTCTTGAAAAATGGCTTCAGTATAGATGTTAAGCAGTAAAGGGAAGAGACTACAGCCTTATCGAACTCCTTTTTGAATATCAATGCTTTGTGTCAGCACATTATTTATTTTTACACGGGCTGTTTGTTACTTTTCTATTTCTATTTAATACGCCTTTTCATAATCCACAAAACATAACGGGAACATCTCTATGAACATCACGACAATTTTGTACTAGTACTTGAATATTAAAAAGGATTTCTGTAGTTCCAATTCCTTGTTTGAATTCAAATTGCATTCTACCCATGTGCAACTCACAATTTGTGTATATACCAAATTACGTAACACTATCAGAAAGATTTAGAGGCTCTGTGCATGGCTCATTAAACTTATTAATCGGTGGTCATCGCATTTTTTGGCATTAGCTTTTTTTGGAAGGGACAAATGTTGACTTTAGCCAGTCTTGTGGGAAGTTGTAGTATAATGACTATTAAATTATGGTTATCCATACTAATACTCATCATACTAGAATTTAAATAGGCCTTTTTAAGTTAAAAATACACAGGACAATTTAATTAATAATACAATCAATTTTAACATAAATGGTGAAGTGAAGCCTAAAAGATGACAATTAGTGATGAAAATAAATTAATTAAATGTATTTCATAGAAAAATACTAATAAGAATAATGTTGTAAAATTTATTACTGCTGTGCAGAATATCAGAAAATGCACTTTTGTACACTACTATAGTAAAAGAAAAATCTAAATCAAAATGGTTAAACGAAATCGAAAATTACTGTCCAAAAATTGGACTTAAGAAACCAAATCAGAATAAACAATTAAGAATAAAGTCAAGGTTCACTCCATACAACAACAACACCAACATATGATGATGATGACAATAAACATCAATTTGATAACTCTTATTAGTATCAAATAATATAATATGATTGAAATCGAAAAATTAAAATTGTACAATTTTGTCTCACACATTTTTCTCCCAAAATAATTTATGCAGATATAAGGGATTCTTCTTGAATCGTACAAATTCTTTCATATTTCAAATTTTGTAATATAACAATATTATTTTTAATGTCTAATAAATAAATTAAATATCCGAGAATAGAAACTGATATCACTATTTCCAGAGATAGTAACAGCAAAAAAAAAAAACAACAAAAAAAAAACAACAACGAAATTCAAAACGTCATCAATACTTGATAAATGTTTTGACCAAATTCCAAACCAAAAATGAAAATGAATTTGCATGAAAAATAGCAGGATAGTTATAATAGAATTCGACTTAAAAATCTCTTATATATGATAATTATTCATCAAAGTTACTACTTATTAACATCAATATCATCATCAAAATCAACATCATGATCATCATCATCATCATGATCATCATCATGATCATTGGTATTTTCATTGACACCTTTATTTACATAAATTTAGTAAAAGAATTTCACTTACAGTTTTTTTTTTTATTGTTTTTTTTTTCGTTTGATTTTTTATTACTTTGTTAATATTTATTTTGTATTCAAAACAGGGTGTTTTTGTTTTTAAACTATAAAAGAATGGAAGTGATTTGATTAATTCTTTTTGTTTTAAATATTGTTACTAAACATACTTATTATAGTAATATTCAAAATTTGAACATTCCTATAATTTTTGTATTCGTTTTTTTGTTTTAAGCTATCTATGGATTTGTATGTATGTATATAATTTTTTAACCAAATTACCAATATTAATATTTTTTATATTAATATATATTTAAAGTTTAAACTAAATAACATTTTTGTTTTAATGAATTTAACTTGATATTTTTCAATGAATTCAAATTCAAATTCTGTTCAAATTTCTGAAATGTGATTACATATATAGTATTACCAGATTCATTTAAATTTTCGTGTTTATCATCCTGTGTAAATTCACAAATTATATAAAGATAGTGTTGTTACACTCCTTTTTTTTTGTTCATTACATTTGGGAGAAAAGAAGCTTTTCTTTAATTATTAAAATTTCTCTCAGAGTACACCATTAATCTAACTACTGAATAGCAACGATATTCTGTCGTTCACAACACCTGTCTTATAGAGAATCATCTTGTTATGTAAATTAGCATTAAAAAATAAATAAAATAATCCTATCGTTAATCTTATTTCACATTACATGTCAAGAAAAAAGAAATGAATTTTAACCTCCCACGGGTTTTGAATCAGTGATTTCCACAACGCTGGATTGCAGTTCACTGCTACAGATTAGATTAGACACAAAGAGATATATAAACATATGCATTAAGATTTTAAATCCACTATATTGTCTTTTTTAAAAATTATCAGATTAGAATAGACAATTTTAATTTTTCAAGATTTCATTTTAATTTTCACTTAGTATTAATTAATTAAAATTTGTTTTGCTTTGAACGTGAAATCACTTTTGCAGTCTTAAAATTATTAATAATTTAATTTTATATTAAAATAATCCATTTTCGTTTTAAAATTATTTAAATTAAGATTTATTAAAGTAAAAATAAATTTGGTTTTTCAATATAATAAAATTTAACAATATTAAAATTTAAATAAATAACAACAATGAAAGAATAAATAATTTATATTTTAATTTAATGAAAAAATTAAATTTTCTATATTAATCCTTTAAAAGAATTTATTTTTGAATTTATTTTTCAAAAATTATTATAAAACAACAAAAGTAAAATCCGTTAAAACTGTCTATCGTCTGTACTAACAATTCCGTTAGTATATATAAATTTGTAAAAATTATTTTAAATTATATCCATAGAATATAAAAGAGCGGCTATTTATAAAGAATAATTAAACATCCAAATTTTAATAGAAAAAATATTTTTTTACGATTACCAAGACTATGATATGCAAATATAACTTATAGTCACTTAAAAGAGAATCAAAAAAGTGTCCTTAAGGAGACTTATACTCATAATAATTATAAAAAAGAATTGTCAAAGCTGAACAGATCTTAAAGAAAAATAATTGTTTTCAAGGTTATACAAGGCAATTATAGTTCTACTTAATGACTACGTAGTACTTTGAATTCTTTAACCCCAATTGAGGTGTAAGCCTAATTAATGATCGTAATAAAAAATCATCCTTTATTTTTATTTTATTTTTTAATTTATATAGATAGAATCCAGAAAAATTTTTGAATTATATATATACATACAACAATGTTAATTTTGCAATAATTTACATAATATATCAAAAATATGTCAAATATAGGTTATTAATTAGCTGAATAAAACTGCAATAGTTAATTTGATTTGAATTAAAATGTTACAGAAAACTTGTTGAAATTTAATATTTAAATCTTACTAAATATGGTTTTGTTACATCAAGTTCAAGTGTTCGTGATTAACTAAAATTTTTAATATTAATAGTAATAGATGTAAGTACATTATAGTGTAAGAAATTTACAGTAAATCAATTACTAATACAATACATATTAATAATTAATACTATATAATATTCATAATTCAAATTGTCAACTAATAGTTTTAAAATAGAATAATTTATTAAAAATTTAGTTTTATAACTCACATATGTATTTAGTTACAAATCTATGTATTAGTTACAATAATATGTGAGTTGTGAAACTAATTAAAATTAAACTATGAGTTGTTTGTAGGTGTACAACACTAAAATATCTATATTAATAATTTCAAGTAAAGTTTGGATAAACGAAACATTCCTCTAATTAAACTTAATTTATGCTTTTCTACATACAATTCTATATTTTATTATTCTATATTCTATATTTTTATAAGTCAAGCTCTTAGTAAATTTTGCAAGTCAAGTTGTTAGTAAATATTTTGCAGAAATAATAAAAGAAAAAAATAATTTTTTGCATAATGATTGATGATAAGGTTTGTGACAATGATAACGATAATTATGATGTTGAAATAATAGAAAAACAGAATACATATTAAATTGTATTATATTAGTATTGAATAAAATTCATAAATTTAAGAAGAACTAAAACATAGCCACCTGAACCATTTAGAGTATGATTAAAATCAAATAGAACCAAAATAGAATTCACTGGAACATGAAGTTTTCAATTAAAATAGAGTCAAAAAGTAAAAAAACAAAACAACAAAATTATATCGTATTAAGACAGTGTTCTACATTTATTCGTTACAAAAAGTTTTTTAATTATCTTGTTAGAATTTATAACGGCAATGTAAAAAATATATTAATTGCTTATTGAAGAAAATCACATTTTTTTGATTAATAGAAACCGATTAGAAAAAATAATACAGATTTTATGAAGAGAGTCAACATTATCATCTATATCGAACAGATGTAAAAAAAATTAGGAAGTTATTGACCAGTTCAAAACTTGATTTTAAAGAATAAATTTATAAACAATCTTTCTTTTATAATCAGACATAATAGGGACTTATGTGACACCGGAAATGAACAAATACATTCATTATATTAAAATACATTCTATAACATTTAACTAAGGTTAATTATTATTTTATAAAATGTTTTTTTAAACAATCGTTTTACTTTTATAACATTTTCATCAGGAAATTTAACGAATTGTTAGATTCAACTTAATTGCCGCACATTTCGATTATGACAGTTACATGCATTTTTCATATACGTAATATCACATATTATGTCATGACATATGCAAATCTATGTCATTATAGTTAGTATATTCGTCTTTGGGATTTATAAAATGAAAATTAGTTAGATTTCACCTCTATGCTTCTTATTACCATGTATTACTGTACAAAAATAAATATAATAACTGTATCAAAATAAAGCTTTAGTTCTGAATTCTGATCACATTTAAGCAAAAGACAAGATAAAAACAAAATGTTGACAAAAATATAATTGGAAATGTAAGTATAACATTTATATAAAATTTGAGATAGCTATATATAATATACTTTTAATAAATATTTTAATTAAGATTGTTAGAATTAATCAATTTTTTAATAATTATTTTATAAAATGCTTTTTTAAACAATCATTTTACTTTTATATCAATTTTATTTTTAGTTTTCAATACTGGCAGTAGTTACGTTCTATCCATCAGGACACTACTACAAATTATGGCGATTACAAAATCTCAAAAAACACAAAAATATTTTAAATATAATTTTTAGTACATTGAATTTGAAAACTATGATTATTTTGATTATTTACTACACTTTCTTAAATAATGTAAATTGAGATTAAATATGATGGGTTAATTTTAGTAACAAAATCATACTATCAACTAAGGCTTAAAAGAATAATGAAATAAAGAAAACAGTTGAAGAAAACACACAATGTTCGAAGTAGTATATATATATATATATATATATATAATATTTAATTTATATATATATATATAAATTTTAGAAATTTTTTATAAAAATGTTGGAAACTGATTTTCAAAGTCTAGCTGAATATTCACAGACCGAATCAAATATATGAGCATTATAAAACAAAAACAGTAGTAGATCAACTAGGATTATATTGAGCTGGTAGGTACGATGATATAGGAATGATTTCAATAATAAAGTATTTTTAAAATTACCATGCCACAAAAAAAAATCATAATATATCAATATTAAATTCAGCACAAAAGTATAAACTTGCTTATTTATAATCGTTGAGGTATATTTAGTGTTATATTTTGTTATCACAATATTTGCAATTTAAATTCATTCTAAATTTAAAAATTATTTCTTATATTCCGACATAGTTTCCGGTTTATTTTATAAACAAAGGTATCAGCATTTATTCAAAGAAGTATTTTTATTTAAATGTAAATTTTTTCTCGTTTTTTACTATTTCAATTTCAATCAAATTAAATACACATTGACATACAGTATTTAATTGCCGCAAAAGAACAGGCATCTTGGTACATATTCAGTTTTTCATTTATTCATTTTGTTTTATCTTTAACTACTGACTCATTATAATTTTGAATTACTTCGAAGAAGACCAACGAACTACATACAAAAATATAAAATTTAAAAAAATATACAATAATAGTAACGATATTGTAAAAATTATTAATAATTTGTAGAATAGCAGAAAAATGCAATCTAACAAGTTATCAAGCACAGGTTTAAATCCTTTTGAAGATAAAACTTGTCTCTTTTACTAGACGACAGAAGGAGCGAGCGACACATACTACTATAATAGCAACAATAAACTATACTTTGTGAACGTTATCACATCGTTATATTATATTTTTCTGCCATTCTGCCATTCTTATTGTTTATAAATAGAAATTATTTGAATTGATCATGGTATCCTTCATAGTATTTAATTTTAGAACTAATAAACTGCTTATCAGAGATTTTCGATTTTCCTATAAGTTTGATACTTTTGTCTTGTATGTCAGACCTTTTAATATTATTAATATTATACTCTCAGTAATTTTAGAATTTATTACATAAATTAGTTCTGGTATAGTAACTAATTAAATATAAAAAATTTGTATGATGGCCCTCCTAAATAATTTTTTAGGTTATTACAAAATTATACTCTTAACAATTTGTTATATGAGGTAGCTTTTACAAATCAAATTTTGTTTGTAGACTTTGTTTATTGCTAAAAAAAATTACCTTTAAACATCACATCAAATTTTATTTAAAACATTTTAATTACATAATAAATGTATGTCATAGGTAAAAGAATAAAATTGCAATTCAGTCAGTAATTTAAAACAGAAAACAGAAACAAAAAGTGTAAGTAAGCAAATAACAAGAGTCGATTTTGATTTAATAAAAAACTTTTACTCTACACCATTTTAAATTTCAAAATTGTTTGATAAGAATTGAATAATATTCCATATTTTTCATCAAACAACTTTATTGAATATAGATCAGATTTTTATAAAATTTTTATCGTCTCAAACAAAAATCCATAATTGAAAAATCACTAAAAAAAAATGCTCAAAAATTTGTGTCATTAAATATTGAATAAAATTTTCCGAAATATTATTAAATTCACAACATTGCATTTCAAAAGTCGAATTAACTTCCACTAATAAATAAATTTTGCAGATATCAATATTCCGAAAACATTTTTTCCTTGTCTTTTTTTTTTTTGGATGAGGAGTTCTATATGGAGCCGATCGTTTTAGATCTATTGTGTTTCCCTGTTTGTTATCTTAAAATTGTTGGATTGCATCCTTGTTGAACACTTTTATTGCTTTAATGTCAATTTCAGAATAAAACGATATGTTTTACTGCTTGAGACTAATTAGTATTAAGACAAGCACTGATAAAGGAAGTAATTTGCTTCCGAAATATCAATATTTACAAAATAAAAATGTAATTTATTAGTGAACTATTTATTTATTTATGACTAAAAACAAAAATTTGATTATCAAAAACAAACACAACACTGTAGTGTATGACATAAGAAAACTGACATTCATTAAATTTGTGTTTGTTGTTTTTTTTTTTTGTTTTGATATCAAAACATCTTTTATAATAGAAACAAAGCAGCTAATATAAAAGCTCAAAATAAAATATAAAATATTTTGTGTAATATAATGTATAATATTTTGAAATAAATAAACTTTAAATTTTAAATTAAAACAGACTCACAAATAACGCTTTATTTTATTAGATAAGTTATAGATAAATGTTTGGAAAAACAAAATCAATAATAAAAAACATTTTTATAGGAAATTGTAATCTTTTTTTTTTAAGTTTAAATATACATATTTTGTATAAAATTATCAAATCCGCAAATAAATATTATAAAAGTTTTGTATATATATACAAATCATGTAGCCTGCGGGCTGAGTGTGTTTCATAGAGTGTATTTTATGAACAAAAAATCAAAAAAAAAAATATTATTATCAAGTACATCATTAAATCAAATTTGCTGTCGATGCTTAGCTCTAACTGGCTTATATTGTTTCGATCACAAATAAAATACGGTATTGAAATAAATTTTTTTGGTGTTGTTTTTGTTGTTTTTCTTTTTATCATCAATTAATCAATCATATTACAATTATAATCAATTCAATAGACTTATTACATAAATTTTTATTTAATAATATTATAACTTTCTAAATTTCACTATATATGTATTGTATACGTAATTTATGTATTTTGTTTTAGATTTTAAATTGCAAAATTTGTAATAACCCTGTATTTTGATTCATTTTATTTACAAAAAATATGGTGTTTTTTTTTAATTTAATATTACTTTTTTTCTTTCTTTTTTTTAAATCTATTAGTAATACTTTACCTTTATTTTCTTGAAAATATGTATATATTTATATATATAAGTATATATATATATATATTAATATTTAATAGTAAGTTAATCTCTTTTTATTTATTTAAAAATAAAAAAAAAATAAAACTTTTTTTTTTGTAAAATTGAATGGACTCTTAAATATGTGATAATATAGGTCAAACTCTGGTATCCATAAACTATAGTGTGTAATCAATAAATGTTAATTTCATATGAATAATTTTTGAAAATATTTTTGCTGTTTTTTATTATTATTTTTCTTCTTCTTTTTCTTTTATATTTATTTAAAGAATTATACTTATTTATTTAAATATTTATATAAAAATTTTTAACTTTTATTTTCTCTTCAGAAATTTCATTTGAAAATTCATTTTTTTTTTTGTTTTCATTTCAAAATTTTAAAGTTAACAACAGTGATCGGACATACTCTGACATTTAAAAATTTCATTTTATTTTATTTAAGTTGTTTTTTTCTAATTAATTCTGATATTTAACACATTTCACTTTTTTAATATATTAAAAAAAATAAAATAAATAAATAAAAAATTAAAAATCATAAAAAAAAATTTCTAAAAATAAGAAACAAAAGAAAAACAAAAATTAGGAAATTAAAATTCAGTAATCTAAATGACACAATAACAAAATAACAACAACAACACTAATAGTAACGAGAAAATAAAAACGAAAAAATTACAATGATCCATTTAATGGCCTATATTTTATATGCGCATATAAGAATTTTCATTAAAATTCAAAATTAATTTGATATTAAATGCAACAAAAAAAAAAAAAACAAAACAAAAAAAAAATTAATAAGAACAAGAAAATTTCTTAAAATTTTTTCAAGCAATGCTATTTAAGAAGTGATTTTTTAACGAATTGTATACGAATGAACGAACCGAAACGAACGATCGAACGAAAAAACTAATATGTTATTAACGAGTATTCGAATAAACGGAATGAATTTTTTACTCTTTTTGTTTTTTCGTTTTTTCTTTTCTTCTTTTTTTTAAGTATAATAACACCGTCGCTTTCACTAAGTAGGTCACCTACCTGTAATCGTAATTAACTGTAAATATTAACTAAAGCGGAATAGAGTAATGATAAATTTTTTTTTTTATTTTTAATAGAAAATTTAAATATACATACATACATTATATTATTATGTATGTATTTCTATATGATGTACACATGAATATATTATGTATGTAAACGGATTATTTTCGATATTATATAGATATTTTTTTTTTGAAAATTTAATTTAATTAAAAAAAAAATGATTAACGATTCATTATGAAATTTCACAATTCTTTATTAATATCAAAAAAAAAAAAAATTAATTTCTCTAAAATTTGTTAAGATTTTTTGTTAAATAATTATTGGCAGCACTGTTTCTTGTTATTATGAATTTTTTTTATTATTTATTAAATTAAATTCAATTGATTATGATTAAAATAAATTTTTAATTTAATTAAATTGTATTTTTATATTTAAATAGAAGTAAAAAAAAAAAAATATTTTATCTAATTTTGAATAAAGAGAAAATTTCTTTTTTATTTTTTTTTTTAATTAAAAAATATTTTTTTTTTCTTTACGAGAAAGATTCACGCATACAAAAAATTTCACTGAACTTGAAGTAAAAATTATTTATTATTTTTTTTTTTTTTTTACTTTTTCTTCTTAAAGTTTGTTGACGTTTTTTTTCTTCTTTTTCTTCACATTTCTTTTTTAAAATTTCGTTTTGATAGAAAAAAACTTATATATATATTTTGATTTAATAAAATTTTTAACAATTTGTTGCATACACATATAAATGTATCTACGTTAACATTTATTATTTATAACTTTTTATACGAATACAAGAACGGTAATAATCGTACATAAATGGTATTTCGATGTAAGAAAAAAATAAAAAAAAAAAATAACAAATTATAATATGAAAAAACTGCGATTCTCATATTGTTGCGCTACGCAAACGCAAACGCATCATTTTTATATAATATACGACACAAGAAAATAACAGAAAACAAAATCGTACCGCAGGTTTATCTGAACTGAGCTTTAATAAAGAAATGACTTTGACTTTATATTTTCACATTGAAGGTTTCAGTATTTTTTATTATTGTTGTTGTTTTGTTCATCTTCTATATGGACTCGAATTTAAAAAGAAAAGAAAAACAAAACATAAAATTTTCTCAATTTCTTTTTGAAAAAAGTCTTTCATTTTCATTTATGATGATGATGATGATAGAATAAGAGTGTAAATAATAAAAAGAGAGAATAAAAATGAGGAAAAATATTGAAGAAGTTGATCTTGGTTACTTTAAGATCGCGATGTATAAGTTGGTGATCGTTTTTTAGTAGAAAAAAAGTACTAATTAAATTGTACTAGATTTGTATAGAAGGATTACAAAACTTACTGAACAATCAAACAATATATGGGTGAATATTTCAAACGGTTGATATTCTGTTTCCGAACAAGTTTTAATATAGAAAAATTTTAAAAATCTTTAATTTATTCATGGCAAGTGCTGCTCTAATAGCTACCCAATTTCGGACAGTTAATATTTTATGATATGTCAATTAGCTTAGCTCTAAATAATTTCAATTATCTATTATAAGAGAAAAGATATTATTAAAAGAAAAATCGAAATATGATATGGAAAGCGCAACTTTAGATTTGTTTAAAATAAAAAAAAATTTATTATAAAAAAAAACAGTTTTTTCAAGTAAAGTTCATGTGTCCTCATGTTTTTCTGTAATTTCCATGGCTATAATGTAAAGAGCAAAAAAAATATTTTAAACGAATTTAAGTCGATATAAAGCTGTCTTTTCGCCTTCGAAACTTATTATTATCTATAAAGCATTTATACGACCCAAAATGGAATATAATTTACACATTTGGGCTAACGCTTGTCTGTCAGTTTTACAATACGTTGATAGCGTTCAAAATCGTGTAACTCGTGTAACGTTTAATTGGCGACCTAATAGTAATTTTATCCTTAACTTTCCTTGGATCCTTGGACTTCTTGTAGATACATGCTCATATCTACACAAAGAACTACTTCCTCCTCTTAAACAGTTCCAACGTTAAACAGAGCCGTAGATGCTCACCCCTGCACAGTAGAAATGACTAAAAGGTATAAAACCGGATATGGAAATTCGTTAATTAATCCGGACTTGACTTGAATCTGTAATTATATCCCTTCTGGTGTATTTCTACATTCAAACAACACCATAATGTATAACTTACAGAAAAGTATACATAAACAACCCCATTCTGGAAATTTTTACTTATACTCTTCCAATAATTTTCTTCTTGGTTCATATTCGGTCCTATCCCAACCAAGTGATTCAAAAATGAATAAATAATAAAATAGTAAAAAAAAAATTTAAGGTGCCAGTGGAATATTCTTATCTTCTTCTGAACAGAAAGCTAGCAACAATAATGATATTAATTTTAGAATGAGAAAACTAGTGTTATGGCTTCGGAATATTCTGAAAAACTGTTTAGGGTTCAAAATAGAAATACAATCAAGGACACAATTGATAGCATCACTAAATAATAATGGGTTAATTGATCTTGAACATCGCAAGTAGAAGATAATAATATTTTCATAACTAATATGTGTTTGATAAGAAGAAATAATGACAACAGTAATACAACAGTAAATTGTTTTAACTGAGGCCAATCAATAACTACATAATATGTAAAGGCATAATTTTTAATATAATCGAATCTTTGTCTTTAGTGATGTTTTGTAATTTACTGACTAAGTAATTTAACTGGTCAAGCTTGTTTTCACTATTATGTTTTTTTAAATTTTGGTGCAATTTTTGAGGGAAGTCGAATTGGCAAAAAAAAATGGGTACAACTACATACGGAGACTATTTTAAGTACTTTGTGAAAATAATAATTATTGAAAATTCAAACACAGTTGCAAACTTCAATTATGTGAATTACGTCCTAGCTTTGTACTCGCAAGTGGACTGAAAAAGATCAACAAAAATTGATTTTGAATTGTTTAAAGTATTTAGTATAATTATTTTTCTTATCTTTATTTCAGTTTTTGCTCTGGTTTTGTTTATCTGTATAAGACTTTATTACATTTCAAACGAAAACCCAATTTTGTAGTACTTTTCCAAATTTATTCATAAGAGTAATAATGAGCAACATAAAATTTTACTCAAAATTGTTTTGGATATGATCCGTATGATACGATATAAACCAATAACCAACAACAACAACAACAAGAAAATATACTTAGCAGAAATCAGTGGCAGAGAATAGCAACAGTGAAAATTGTTAAATGTCCGTTATGTTAATTTTGCGTTTGCAACATTTTTATTTTCCTATCTTACAAAAATATCGGTAATGATTTTTTATTACTTTTTTTGTTGTTTTCTTGTTCACTTATTCATTGTTGCAGCAAAATTGAGTATTCAGAAAATTAAAGTGGCGGTCATTAAATTAAATAAAAAAAAAACGATATGAGTTATTTATTGTTATGTTACAACAAAAAAAAAAAAAAACAAAAACCGGCAACTCCAGAAGAAATTATTATACAGTGCCGCGCCATATTTAAATAAACAAAATGTAATTTTTGCAAAAACTCTAGAAAATTTTAAATTTTCCTTCCATTGACTAAAAAAAAAAATATTCATAAAAACAAAAAAAATATTTAAAATAAAATTGTTTTACAGTACCCATACATATTATAAGGTACGTGTAGCACAAAATAATAATTAAGAATGAATCATTTTCTTGTTTTTAGTAAATTTTTGTATGTTTTACTAAACATTTTTTTTCGTTTTGTTTTGTTAAGTGAAATTTTTTTTGTTGTAAAAAGTTTTCCAGAAAAAAAAACAAATTTATAATAAGAAATAAGAGATGGTGGAAATACATAACTATTTTGTAATTTGTATAATGAAGAGATTCTTGAATTAATAATGAGATATCGAGATGTATCGTGCATATATACCTATACATATTTTTGCTTGTATATTAGGTATGCGCATGTATGTATATGATAGTTAATGACTATGAAAAATAGAATCTTGATTTATTTGAGAAGTACTTCAAAGTAATTATTTAAATTTAGATTTAATAATTAATTAAATATTTAGTTAAATTGTTTAAAAATAAAGAACCATTTCAATGGCGTAATCAAATTTTTGCTATAATGTTACCTATAAATACAGGGTGGTTTACAAAAAATCTAAAACTTCTAGTGCGGATAAGTCCCCCCTAAATCATTCAGAAATTATCAGATATTGAAAATTTGTTAGCTAATGTTGTAAGTATAGCAAATATTTATTCGCAGTCCTTGCAGATATGCGATTATTTATTGTTATTTTTAGAACGGTAACAAGAATTAATTACATACAAAAAAAAAAATTTAAGTAAACTAAGTAGCATACTATGACCTTTGAATACATACTTTACCTATATTTACGATTGGTGATATATTATGTAATTTGGTTTTTTAACCCTAGAAAGGAAATCTACGAAAATTTTACTCACACATTTTTTTTTCTTCGCCTATTGCGAAGCAAATATATTTTTTTAAATCATGTAATTGTTTACTTTTTTCTAAACTTTATTTTTTCATCCTCATCTTAAATAAACAAAAAATTAAATAAATAAGTAATTTTTATTCGAATGTTGAGAGGTATAGACGTTTTAGTAAAAATCGGTGAGTACATTTTACCCATGTTTACCTAAATAGTGAATAAATTTTATAACAGATAAATAGATAAAATCGATTGAAATCTACTTTCGGCTCATAACGAAAGTATAGTGCAGTATAATTGTAATTACTATATTTTTTATGTTATGAATTTGGAATCACTTTAATAAAAATTATTTTTCTAAATATTTTTAATTATATCTTAATTTGAGATATCGTTTTTAGACCTTTTCATAAGATTTAGAAAAAGTGAGTAAAATTTATTCATGTTTAAATTTAAGGAATAGTAAAATATGATTAGATTTCCAGGGTTAAATTTAAAATGTAATGTTTGACACAGTATTTAAATCGAAAGGATGAGAAAAAATTAAAGAAAATGTCATGTCAAATGAAATTTAATAAACCAAGTTACATTTATCACCAATCGTAAATACAGATATTTGAAAGTCATAGTCTGTAGTCAAATTCATAATCATATACTCATGATGCATTTTACATATTACAATTTTTTGTTTGTTACGACCTTTCCAATCAAGCCTGAAGCTATGGTTGATTATACTCGAAGCACTCTGTATATATGAATAGATCACTTTCTCATTATAGTATGTATACTTCGTATTTTAAGATTTAAGTAATATTTACGTAATTTCAGTTTAATTGAAAATATTTTTAAAAATTTAAAATTAAATTAGAAATAATTTTTTTTAACACTATCACTACCAATGTCCTTTTTAAAAGATCCTATCAATTTCTATCAAATTGATAGATAAAAATGTAAATGAATTTTAATTTTTATTTCTAAGGTCAATTTTTGGATTTTTGATTTTTGTTCAACGACCTTTTTTTTAATTTTATACACAATTGGAATTCTTAGTACGAAATACAAATAGAATTTGAAATTGTTTTTAAAATTTAATAATAATGACAGAGAAGTATAATTGTTGTTGCTCTTTGCTAGAGTCGGTTTTTTTTATATACCCTCTATATGATTTGTAGTTCATTTCAGTGTAATCTAATTAAAACATTCACGAGTTTAATACACTTTCGTTAATAATTTTAAGTAAATCCAAGGTCAATAATATCTAGCAATAATATAAACTATAATAATATGTATGTATGTATATAGCGTAATAATATAATTTATTTCTGAAAATTTGATTACTATACTTATATTCATGAAAATTAATTTTCAACTCTCTAGCCATTTATAATTTTTATTAAATTTTTTCAAATAAAGAATTTTTTTTGTATTTTTATTTGTTTTAATTTACTTTGATAATGTTAAGAAGTGTTTATCATGCAACAAGAATGTATACAAACCAGACAAGATAATTTAAATAATTAAATAATTAACTATAATAATATCATCGCATTATTTTTAAACATTAAATAAATTAAGTTAAAAGTTACATACTTTTAATTAAAAACAATAAAATATTTTAGTAATGTTGGTTCTGTAATTTACAATATTTAATATACTAATGTTCATACTATAAAATAAAAAAAATTGATAATGGTTGAAATTCATAAATTTTCGATCAACTGGTTTGTTTTACCCTTTCACTATTCAAATTTAGATTCAATAACTTTTAGATTCAATTTACTTCTATTTTTCTTCTTTAAATGCCATTCAACTCGGTATGTTGGAGTTGGGTGCCTTTAATTCCCCTTTTATTTATGTGATTATCTTGCTGATGGTACTTTTTCTAGTTCGTTATGGAATATTTCACAAGAAGCGTGTCATGTACCTTTATTTCATTTGCCTGGATTTTATTTGAATTTAAATGTTATACACAAATTGTATATACTTTATATATACATGCTAGTATAATGTCATTGCTAATCTAGTAAAGTTTGGGTGCAGTTTGAAAAAATGTACAAATTATAACTCAAAACACCAACAACAATGTAAAGTAAATAACATGTATCATCTTTCATTATAATGTACATTAATGTTATTTTCTCACTAAATATTACTTCTACCTACAGACACCTACCACCATACATAATACATACATTAAAAAAATGAATTTATTCTCTCAATTCTCATTCTTTTATTCATAATGAACTTTTTTTTAAATTATTATTGTGGCTGTTATAAATGACTTCAGACCAAAAACAATATTAGTATATATATAAGAATATAAGATATAAGATATCTTATAAGATATAAGATATAAGATATAAGTTATAAGATATAAGATATAAGATATAAGATATAAGATATAAGATATAAGATATAAGATATAAGATATAAGATATAAGATATAAGATATAAGATATAAGATATAAGATATAAGATATAAGATATAAGATATAAGATATAAGATATAAGATTTAAGATATAAGATATAAGATATAAGATATAAGATATAAGATATAAGATATAAGATATAAGATATAAGATATAAGATATAAGATATAAGATATAAGATATAAGTTATAAGATATAAGATATAAGATATAAGATATAAGATATAAGATATAAGATATAAGATATAAGATATAAGATATAAGATATAAGATATAAGATATAAGATATAAGATATAAGATATAAGATATAAGATATAAGATATAAGATATAAGATATAAGATATAAGATATAAGATATAAGATATAAGAAATAAGATATAAGATATAAGATATAAGATATAAGATATAAGATATAAGATATAAGATATAAGATATAAGATATAAGATATAAGATATAAGAAATAAGATATAAGATATAAGATATAAGATATAAGATATAAGATATAAGATATAAGATATAAGATATAAGATATAAGATATAAGATATAAGATATAAGATATAAGATATAAGATATAAGATATAAGATATAAGATATAAGAAATAAGATATAAGATATAAGATATAAGATATAAGAGTTTTTTTTGGAGAAGAAGTTTGCAATGGAATTCTCTCACTAAACTACTCACTGATCAGTAACCCAAAAGAAGTTAGATATCGCATATAGCGGCAGAACCAATCAACTCAAGACTATTCTAGCTTCAACTAAAGACCCAATCGATCAATTGGAAAAATCGGGTATATATATATATAAGATCACTTGCAGTCATTGCAACAAAGCTTATATTGGGCAAACTAGGAGAAACGTGCAAACACGACTCAATGAACACCTGAAAGAAGCAGAACTATCTAAGAAGAAGAATTCAACGGAATTCAGATCCAAAGTAGCAAAACACTTCATTCATCTAACTGCAAAAAACATCAATTTTCTTCATGTGCAATAAAAATAAATAAGACGATTTTAGATTTCCTTCCTGAGCTGAGTACAAAACACTGAAGAAGTCTGCAAGTAGTAGACGAAATGCGCGTACCTATCTGTATGAAAAGCATATTTAGTAAAATTAAAATGAAAATATTCGAGTACTACTTATTCATTGACAAATTATGATAAAATGTAGATCACAATTTGACTGAACTGAAACCATCAATGCAAACAGCAACCCAGGACTCATAAAAAGCTTAAAAAATAAATCATAATTTAAAAAAATGTATCAGAAACTATATCTCTCTCACAAAAGGGTTTTCCCTTATTTTCAAATATGTAAAAAAAATTTAAAATAAACACAAACACAAAAAAAAATAGATTTAATTAAAATTCAGATGATCTGATGTAATTCCATCTATAAATTTATTTTGATTTTACCATTTTCTAGCATAAATTATTTTTTTGAACGAGACTAAACAAAACAAAATGTAGCAAAAAAAAAAAAAAATATGCGATTCGAAACAAACAAAAATTTAAAAAAAAATATATTTTAATAAAAATAGGTGTACCAAATGACATTTCGTTAAATTTCATAAAATTTTGCAATATCAAATTCAGATGAAATAAAATAATAAATAATAAAAAAAAAACACACATTCCTTATTAAAATAGATTAGGCGAGACGAGATGAGGTAATATATGTATGTAATTAGGTGTTAAATAGACGGATATGTATATGAAATCAATAATAAATTTACGGAAGTAAAATATGTCACTACTATAAGGCATTTAAAAAATGAGAGTGTGACTTGTTTCGCAGAATATTCCAAAATTCATAGAATTGAATGTGATAGCGTTTATACTGCAAATCTTACATTATAAATTAAATGTCTTAATTAAATAAATTTTTATTTTTAAGTTATACAGCAGGGCTTTATTTTACAGTTATAATTTCTCGTTAATAAAAAAATAATAATACAATGTTGCTAGCAATCACAAAAAGGGCTTACAATTTATTATCAATATTTTATAAATAAATATGTAATAGTAACATTTTTTACATACATGTTCCGGGTTCACACTTTGCGATATTGAAAGAAATCTCAAAGACGATAATATTTAAAAAAAAATTTAGTTATTTTGTCACCATTACAATGATGGGCATTTGAAAAAAAAACGATGTATAAATTTCCAAGGATTAAAATTAATAAAACAAAGCCCTTTCAAGACTTTCTAAATTTTTTTTTAACAAATATCCACTAAAGCGCACACCTTAGTGAAGTAAAACCTTTGCCGAATATGTATTTATAAATACTTATCAGACTCGGAAAAATTAAATAATAACAAATAAATTAAAAATATCATTTTGGAAAAAACCACATATAACTATCCCTTGCTCTACAAAACATGTACGAAATACCACTCACATAATTTCAAAATAGAAAAAGGTTAAATTCTGGAAGAGGTAGATATCACCTTTTTTGTGTTCAATCATAGGTTAAGCATAAAAACAAATTGAGTAAATTTATTAGCTTTTCCCAACAAAGAACGTGGTACGTGGTTTGTTGGGTACGAACGAAGTACCCAACAAAGAACGTGGCCACAATTAAAGAGGTTAGGCGCAGATAGAAGCTGATGGTAAGAATTTTTTTCACCCTATGCCCCACGGATGGGGTTGCAGGACATTAATGATGATTGGCTTTTCTAAGCTAACTTCACCCTAAGTTATTACTCCTCTTGCGTACAGGAGGAAGTGTATATGGTAAGTAGACTAAATGTAGACTTTCTATATTAAAAATAATTTTTTTTGTCAAGATTTAAAATCCACCCCAATTTATTGGAACCCTGATTTCTTTAATTTATAAGAAAAATTGACAGTTAGATTTAAAAAGAAAAACTTTTTTTTCTGCCAAAACATATTGCCAAATATTCATTAAAATATGCCCCTAAAAATATGCTATTTTATTAATAAAAATCTTTAATTTAAATGCATTTTCAAAATAAAATTCAAAATTTTTGAATTCAAGATTTTGGTGTTCAAGATTTTTAACCGAAAAATTTTATACGCTTCAAGATTTTAGAATAATCGTTTTCAAGATGTTGTCCCAAAAATTATTTCGTTTTTCAATATATAGTCTGACTTTTACTTGTTCCATCTAACTTATTTAATTTTTTTTTTTTTACACTCTACAGTAACTTAGGTATAATCACCTTTTCGTGCTTAATTAAGTACGGCACTGTAATTTTACACTACAATCTACAATATTTCGAGTATTTATTTAACAAATTATACAGGATTATCAACTCATTAAATGTGGAAAACTACTGCTATTGTCAGGAACTAAGCAGCCTTCTTAAATAGAATAGTTTCATTTTTATTTAATTTGTTACCAGATTATACTCAATTATTTTTTGCCATTTATTATATCCCAAAGACAAAGGGTACTGGACCAGGTCGAAAAATCAATAAAGCATTTTTTTGATTTGCTTCATCGGGAATCGAACCTGGGACCTTTTGGTTGAAAGGCAGACGCTCTACCTACTGCGCCACCCAGCGTATTAACAATAATTTGCTCATTTTCCTAAAATTTCTCTCTCCACTTGCTTTTATTCAAATGGTTATAAAGTCCTAAAGCTCTTATAATCCCTATTTATGTTTTCGTATTTGTTAGAAGAAAATCGTTTGAGTTTAAGAAAGCATTTAAGGAATACAATGTTCAAGCCCTATATATTAATATACGAAATCTGAACTAAATTTTAATGCTAGTGTTTTAAATAATATTGTCTGATTACCATTTACTAATAAGTTAGTGTTTTGTCTATTAATTGTTTTTAAAGGCAGCTGTTCTTAGAACGTTAAAAATTCGTACCAAATTATCGATTTTATGTGTACTAGCTAGCAAAATCGAACCCATTATTTACAGAACGAAAATAATTTATTTCTAACAATAATAAACTGTAAATAATTTAACAAAATAAACGACAACCTAAACGAAAATATAAATAATTTTTTTAGCAATTAAAAATCGATTTTTCTCTTCAAAAATAAATATCGATTGCAATTATCGACATTTCGGAAGCAACTTACTTCCTTCATCAGTGCTTGCGACCAATTTTGTTATATGTAAACTGTAATTTTCTAGGTGTAAATTTTTTTTTGCCGTTTCCAAACTAGTTATAATATAGCAACAATGAAGAAATAACGGTAATTTAAAGTCAATTCAATAATCTATAAGTATTATTGAAACCGACGTTGTTATTACGGTGGGTATTTCGAAACTATTGAAAATGGCAGCTATAGTAACGATGACTTAAAGTAAACGATGACTAAAGTAAAATATTTTATAAATAAAAAAAAAAAAAACAGGAAATTATTGGTTTTATTTTTGTTTCTAATTTAACAATTTTACTACAAACGGAAAAAACTTTAATAAATAAAAAATATTTTTGTTTGTTACTTGTTTTGTTGTCATACAACAATAGATGATTGTCAACAATGGATGCTTGTCAACAATGGGTGCTTGTCAACAATGGATGGTTATCATCAACAATTGTTGGTTCTCAACAAATATTTTGCTATTTTTGTAATTGTTACTTAGGGTAAAAATATAAAACAAAATCCGATTAAGAAAATCCCGTCAATTAAAATTACGTTTTTGCTGGAAATCCCACTTTTTATCATATTTAATATTAAAATAATTTTAACTAATTCTATCCACATGTTTTAATTTGAAAAAAAAACTGGATCTTCCAGAAGAAGAATTTTATAAACAATTTAAAGCTGCTTACGCATTCAATCCGATTACAACATTTGATTTTATTTGCAGCGGTGCTTAGAACTAGATTATAATTTACGTCATCGACTAAATAATTTACGTCATCCAGATTAACCAAATCATACATTTTAAATATAATATTCTTCTTCTAGAAGATCCAGTTATTTTTTAAATTAAAACATCTGGATGGAACTAGTTAAAGTAATTTGAATATAAAATATGATAAAAAATGTGATTTCCAGCAAAGACGTAATTTCAAATGCCCGGATTTTCCTAATCGGATTTTGTTTCATATTTTTACCCTAAGTAACTATTACAAAAAGAAAAAGAACAATTAATCCTTTTCCTAATATTTAACATTTTCTATTCACATTTAATAGTATCTGCTCATCTTGTTCATTGTTTTTATTAGTTTCTCTTTGGATTCAATTTTATTTAAACGGACCCAATATGTATTTTACGAAGCCAGAACTTTTTACAGTTATCCTTCCATTTTCGATTTTACAATTTTTTTTGTATTTGTAATTTTATTCAAGTTTTTGCAGTTTATATAAAGTAACGGTATTCTGTTTTCGTTATAATAAATTGAACAACATCATGTTAATTTTCAAATATTTGAATCTTCATTGTAGATAAAATAAAATAAAAAATCATGAAAAAACAACAATAATTTTCAAATTTATGTTATAATGTAAAATATATGAATGTACATATATTGTATGTGTGTATGATATAAAAATTTTAATTGAAACTATTTTATTTATTCATTGCTAATCGAATTCTATGTAATTTATTTCGATTAACTTCAATAAACTTGCTTCCGGTGGTTTTTATTTAAGTTAACTAATTAAAAGTTTTTGTTTAGTAATTCATAAGTTTTTTTCTCGTAAGGAGGTAAAGCTGTAACGATAACATTTGAAGCTTCATTAACTCAGACTTATGTCTAGAAATATCTGTAAAGTGTTTCTTTCGAACCTTTGCTTATGGATTCTAAAATTTTGTTTGCGCAATAGTGAACTAATAACCTGAAATCTCTATGCTAGTAAAATTCTAAAATTTATATGATTGTCTGATTGCACAGATAATTGATTAGTGCTTTAAGGCAAATATTTGAAGGTTGATGACATATAAGAGTATAATATCTCAAAACACTTTGAGCACTCTGTATTCATAATACACACTTTGAGGACTCTCTATGCATAACAATACGATTTTCCGACTAGAGATGATGCGTTCTTTGAATAAAAGCGATTGAAAGGCTTATAAGTAGGTAACCACGGGCACACAAACGGGAGCCTGTGTGTCATTTATCATTTGGCTGTATTTCATTTGACTGGATATGCTGAATACTGGATATGATAAATGTTATAGCTAGATATATATATACTATATATCCATATGAATATGTATGCGAAATTCTGAGTAAGGAGCTGTATTTAAAATCACAGTTTTAATGTTTAGCCAGAATGTTTAACTAAATCATTTCTATGCGTAGCCATTGTTGGATACAAAAAAAATGTTTGAATTCGAAAACACAAAATGAATCAAAGGCGGATTTTGGGAATATGAATTTTGGGATTTTAGGATTTTGGAATTTATGTACTTTTTGGCTTTTTTTAAACAAGACAATTAAATTAAGAATGTACAAAACCATAATATAATCGGTTTTAACCTATAGCTGCGAAATCTGGAGTCTGGACAATAGCAATTAGTGACGAAAACAAAGTAAAAAGTATTTGAAAGAAGAATATAGTGAGAAAAATATTTGATCCCAAAATAAATGACGATGGTGAGTACGAAACAAGATCAAATGAAGAACTAATAGATGGAATTTGAACTAATTGATGGACACAATATTGTAAAATTAAGGAACAAAGACTAAGATGAGCGGACATGTGATGAGGATGAGTAATCAGAGTGTGCCAAAAAGCATATTAGATGCAGTACGCAGTTACATCCTTTATATTGCTTCAAAATGTCTATCGCGAATGTCTATGAATTCAAATAAAACCGAACATCACATTATAAGAACAAGCGAAAACAGTTGCTACCAATTGACTATGGTGGAAACGCTAAATAAAAGCTTTCTGCTTTCATGAGATTTAAAGAAGAAAATAAAATAATGAATTTAAATTCGATTGCGATATTAATTGTGGATTAAGTAATAGGATTTTATGCGGCCAAGTATTATAACGGTACAACAGAAAGTTTAAAAATTTCGTATGTTGCACGTTACCTCGTTACTGTTCTTGCGTATGTTTTTTTTTCTTCTATATATATTTATGTTCATATAAATTTTAGATTTTCGTAGTAGTAGCCAGGCCTTTTCTGTACCTTTAATTAAATAAATAAATAAAGTTATGGTTTACATTTTACGCCAGTCCATAACAAATTTTTGTTTTATTTAAATCCTGGCAAGATAATATACTAAACTTAGTGTACTTACAATACAACTGTTAATTGGTTCTAAGACCTAAGCAAAATTTCGAATTAATTTTTTTTTTTTAATTTTAAGATCAATATAACTCGTTTATATATATGTGTACTATCTTTGGCCTTGCTACGTCATAATTAATATAAACTTATATAGTATCTAACTTCTCAATTTATTAGAAAGTAGTATGTATATATCTATGGTATATTCAATAAAAATAAAATATAATGAAATGAAATGGAAAAAAATTTTTGTTTACAAAATAACAAAAATTTATTTTGAAATAAAATTCATAAGAGAAATTGAAAGTTTAGACCTTGTATTATTATCATCATGGATTGTTTTACAAAAATGTAAATTAGATCTATACCTTTTAATATACATATATAATATATAATATATATATATATATATATAAGTGTGTCCACATATAATGTGTCTTAATAAATATTGTGTTAAAATTAATAGACATTTTATCATCGAAAAAACAACAATAATAATAACAATAACAAAAGAAAAAAAGTTTCTTTTTTTTTTCTTTGTTTTTGTTTTGCTTTTTTATTTTTCTTTTTTTATTATTGAAATTTCTTTGGAAAGAAAGAAATGTTAATTCTATACACTTAAAGTAAGATAATATGATTGTGTATTCAAAAATTGAGTTCATTGATGATATGCTTGCCAAATATTGTAGCGCTAATCTGTTACACTCTTACATACTTTTTATATGTAATAAAAAATAGCAAATAATATTTTTGATATGATACGGAGTAGGTAAAGCTTTGATTATTTTTTGATTATAATTTTACAACATCAAAAAAATCGAACTTGATGTGATGAATTTATTATCAAAAAAAAAAAAAAAATCCAAAATCAAAATAGTTTAAATAAAAATTAAGAATTTTCAATTTCAACATTTTTTGTTTTTTTTTTTTTTATTATTATTATGATGGTGGTAGCACTGAAATGTCATGAATTTTTGCTAATATTATTTTTTCATTTGTTTAAAATATATGTACATTCTATAAAATTAGGTTATTTTTGCTTTTGTTTATTTTTTATTATTAATTATTATTTTATTTAAATATTTTTTTAAAATTTATTAATTAATAATTGGTTTATATAGATTCGATGTTATTTATTGTTTATTGAGTGTGGAAATTTCAGGATATGTTGATTTCAGATATTCAATTAAATATAACTATTTACACCACTGAATATGAAGGATATTAGGATATAATAGAAATGTGAATAGTTAGTTATTGTACATGTTGTTTTCAGAACTGGTATTATACCTTTTAGCAGGATCCAATGTGAAATTGTCAATGGAACCCCTTATTTGTTTTGTTATGAATCAAAGTGTATCATTACCGGCGTAATAGTTTGCAGGATCCATTGTTAAACTGTCAATGGCGTCCTCTATTTGTTTTGTCATTAATTAACGTGTGTCATAACCGGCGTGTTATAGTTTACAGGACCTAGTATGAAATTCTCAATGGTATCCCCTAATTCTTTTGTTAATTCAAATACAAATGTTAAATGGTATTGAAATGGTGAAAAGTGAATATGCTACATGTATTTTTCGATCTTCATTTGTTGGATACAATTTTTATATATTTTTAAGGCTTAAAATAACTTTTTTGATTAAAATTTAATTTTTATAAATTAAAGCCTGAGTTACAATGTTTTAAATTGTTTTTGTTTTTATTATTTTGATTATTGTATCTTTGTCTTAAATAGAAATTAATAATTTATTTTGAAATCATATTTTTTAATGAGTTTTGGCATTGCTAGATCATTAGTTTTTTTTTTCTGTATTACAACTTTGATAATCTTATGATAAGAGCACCGTACGGTACTGCAATTTTTATCACGATTAATGTCTGTTTTTCGATATATTTATTCATTAAATTTCTGTCATTGTTATATCAATTCCATAAATGTGGAAAATTACTACTATTATCAGCAAATCAAGTAGTTCCATTTTATTTAACTAGTTACCAAATATAAAATATATGAGGTTTTTTGCTAGTGAGTTGGTATTATGATTCTTAATAAGTTTAAATAGTATTCTTTGCAATTGTTTAATGTTTGATTGTTCGCTACAGTTGTACTCTAACAGTTCAAATCGGCTTGATTATACTTTTGTAGATAGGAACAAATTATATTTCATTAACGTTTAAGTCATTTCATTAAAGTATAGCAATACTTTATATTCTAATTAAACTTTCTATTCAATAGCCATCATTTTGCTTATTTTTAATTTCATTTGAATTCTTTTAGTTTCGGTAGATGTTTTCCACGTAAGTATTTGGTCTAATACATCCTGCGACATTTGACATCACGATGTTATAGTATAATTTTATTATTCAATTGCTTTAAACTTCAATTTTTTAGGTTTATTTTTTTTTACTAAAAGCATTTAAACTAACATATTTTGAATGTTCAAATTTTACGGACCAATTTAATAGATGCACATAAAATAAAGTAATAAAGTCATTCCCACATATCAATTTATGTTATCAACTCATTTTAACAACTCATCGAAAGTCACATAGGGAACAAGGATAGCTCATTTAACATTATTACCCTTAAGGCATTATGCACAACTTATAAAATTCTGACCAGTGTCCCCCGAATGCAGCTTGAACGGGTACAGTACATTTGGAAAATTCCACTTCGCAAATGAACTTTGGTCTTTGAACATTTCACACAAAATTTATGTAAAACAATTTGGACTTTTGGCACCTTTTATTCACGTACACTGTGGACAAAATCACAATCGGAAATAAGATCTGGCGATCTAAAATCTTTTAACCGCGGATATTTGAGACTTCAATCTCAAATTCTGGTACACCGCAACTTAAAAAAAAAAAAATTCAAACACATACTGTTCTTAATCTGATTTCAAATATATGACGTTTATACCGAACGTCAAGGCTTCGGTCCTGGATTCTAGACTTTCCGCCAGCAACAAAATTTAAGTACAGTACAATTTGTTTTTGTCGAGGGCTGTCTCAAATTTTTATTTTTTAGAGAGAGGACTGTAACCCCGATCCCGCGGTCCTATTAACTTGAAAACTTCATTTGGCAAAAAACAAAACCTCTTGCCATTGGGGCTTAAAATCAAATTGGCAAAAAAATGCCATTGGGGCTTAAAATCTCGTGGTTTATTCTGTAAAAAGCGTATGTACCGGTTTCTGTGAATGTAACGTAAACGTAATATTCTGAAGAAATAATACGCTGATTTTGAATTCAACTCCAAAATTTCTCCTACATGTGCAATGGAGCAATTATTACAAATAGATACTAAAATCATTGAGTTGACAAGCGTTCATTTGTTAAATGTTTAGTTGCGAAAGATTTTTTTGCTGAGTGTTTATTTCGCTAAAACTTTTATTTTCGCTAAAACCTTTTACGTTGATTTTGTTAAGTCAGGATTTTGCGAAAGGGACATTTAAAAGTGAAATTTACTAAAACGGTGGACATCAGCTTGAACTAATATCAGAAAATATTATTGGTGAGCATCAAGCAGGCCGCCGACATTATGTATGGTACTGCAATTTTAATTACATGTGGGAAGGAAACTGCGATACTGTTCATGTATTTAATTGTTAATTTTTCTATCATATTAACTAATTAAATGTGAAAAACTACTAATACAGGAACTAAGTCTTCCTAAATAGGATAGTTTCAATTTATTTAAATTGTTAGCATTTTTTTTATTTCAATGACAGAGAGTACTGAACCTCTACTTGATAAACCTACAAATCATTTTGCTATCACCGGGAATCGAATATGGGACCTCCCGGTTCAGAAGTAAGCCTACTTTGCTACCTGGTAACACCCTTTCATGCACAAAGTACGATACTGCATTTATAACTACATAAAGTGGAACGTGTAATGTTTTTTAAGTATTTATTTTTTTTTTATATAAATTATAAAAATATACACAAACATTATTGCTTAAAAATAAAATTCATTTTGTAAGAATAGTGAAATTCATTGAAATTGACACTTTTTCTCTCCCCAAATTTTTTTGTAAAAAAAAAATAAAAAAAATAGTTTTCTTTAAAGTCTTAACACGTTAAAACTAGAAGATACTATACCTATAAAACTTATAAGCAACCATCTCAAATACAATGTATCAGAGCAGAAAGCATTATTACAATGAAAATTTTGAAAATTTGTTTGCTAAGGTAAGCAAGTACCGATCTAAGTAAGTATAAGTAATGGAAATTTTGTTTTTTAAAACAGATTTATTGCAATTTTTTTATTACTTTTTAAATTTAAACAAAAACAACAATAAAACAACAAGAACAACAAATAAGAATTACATTTTTTTAAATCATTCTACTTTTATTCTTCATACTGAAGGAAATTTCTAATTTATTTTCTAGGGTAAATTCTTTAATAAATAACTTTAATGGACTTGTCTTATTCTTAAGATAGTTTTATTACGTTCCATTTATGCAAAATAAGTACTTTTTGTGTGTAATTTTTTTTTTTTTTTTTAAATGGAACATAAATTTTTTTTTCTATAATTACTGTTGAATTATTTTAGTAGGTATTTTGTTTTTGTAAATGGAAGTTTTTAAAAAAATTATATGGGTTTTAGAATTTCATACAAAATTAGGTGTACTATAATTGTATTTGATGTTAAAAGTGTTATACAATAGAAAGATTTTACTATAGAAAATATTTATATGAAATTCTACAATGACAAATTTTTCTACTGTTATACTAATTTATAAGAAAAAAATTGTTGCACAATAACAGTAAATATTTATTTTGCAAAATTTAATTAAAAAAACGTTTTTTTTTTCAAATATAGCAATTTACAACATTTTAATAAAAAACCAGATATTATGCCTGGTATATCCCTGATGGCACAATGAAATATAATTTAAATTACTTTTGAGTATATAAATAATAGGCAATGGTTTTAATATTTCAATTTTTTAATACTCGATAATACTTGTAATACTGCTCTGTGCCTCACTAGGAAGGACTAAACAACAATAAAGTTAATGAACAAGATATTATTTGATATAATTCAATGTTGATAGTATTACTACTCAATGCTGTTATGGAATATTACAAAAATATGGAGTGTGATACTGTTAAAAGCCGTTCAGGCAAAGATTTTACGAATGAAGATAGTGTTATGTAAATGATAATATTCAAAGCTGGTATACCTCAAGTATATATACTCAATAATGCTTAAGTATTAGCGAGTTGAACTTAAAAATTCAAATTTATGAATTTTAGTAAGTTTAATTATTTTTATATAGGACAATGTCAGAAATCATTTTTTCTGTTGTTTTAATAATTGCACTTAAAATTTTTATTAACTAAATATTTTTAAATCAATTTAAATCAATTTTTGAAATTATCATATTTTCATGGACCCTTGTCTGTATTCAGAATTACTACCACAAAAAATCGCAAGAAACTGCTAATTGTCAAATCATCCTAACCATCTAGTGTAGAAATTTCTATTCATACCCTTTGTGCGATTAAAAAGATTAAAAAGAAGTAGTTTTGAAGTTTAGCTGTGGGTGGGTTGAATTGATATCTAATCACTAGATTATACGTATTTGATTTAGTATATGAGATTTTTATATAACTTTGTTTCTTGCGACTAAATTAAAATCACAAATTACAGAAGTTAGACACAGAAGTTAAATATATCATATGCTATAGAAAAAATGTTGTTAAGTATTATTTTATCTAAGAGTGGTAACTATCAGTACTGGTCACTAGCCGAAGCCACGCCGCCAAGCTAGGTATTCTGTTGAACCTCCGTGGCCGCAGATGCCAAGAAAGAAAATCAGACAGAAACTCTTGAACACTTCCTTTACAGCTTTTCAGCATTAGTTAGAGCAATACTCTAGACTTTAGGTAAGGTATTATTAATATTGGTATATTTGGGGAAATAAATTGGTGATTTGATCAACCCCAAATCGGACAGGGTGGCACGGCACTAGTACTGAGTTCCTAAGCCAACTAACAACAACAAATAGGTCACTTCTACCTATTTACCTACCTATTTTATCTTTTATAGCTACATGATAATGAAATGTATATGAACATTTAAATGTTTATGTCGAATCAAATAGAAGGGAATACCCTTATAATTGACAAGCACTTAGGGACCTGCGCAGTAGACACCTTTTCATTTTATTTCGATTCTCCTTAATGAAGTCAACTCATATTAGAAGGGAAACTCTTCATTTACGTAAACCACAACAAAATATTTCCTGATTAGTTGAAACAAGTAAAAACTATCATACTATACCTACTTTAGCATTGCCGTATAAATGAGAAAGAAAGAGAACACAGCATATGCTTGCCTAAATTTTTATATACAAATTTTTATTGGGCTGACAAAAGATTTGAAAACGCTTATGAAATTTTTATATGCGGGATTATTTATTAAGTACGTAGTGAGAAAAAAAGTTCGGACAATAATTAAAGATTTTATATTGAAATTTTAAACAAAGACAACAAAAAGTAAATTCCCACAGCCAACAAAAGGTAAATTTTTTTTTATGTTATCTTTTAATAAATACCACGATAAATAGTTTCATTTTAATACGAAAAAATTATTATTTACACACATTCTATTTGAATTTTATCTTTTTAATTTCGCTACACCTTTTTGTTTCCTATATTTCACTTCATTCGTGAACATACAATTCTTATTACCGTCTATTTCTAACAATTTTTTTTTTAAATTTTTGGGTGTGTTAGCAAAAATACATATTCGAGTTTGACTTCTTATTGTTTAGAAATTCGTTGCTTGCAATTAAACCTATTTTAAAACAAAAACAAAAATAGAGTATCTATAATTATAATAGCCATGCATTTAAGGACATGCGCAGTAAGCACCTTCTCATTTTATCTCGCTTCTTCTTAATGAACTCTTAATATGTAAATAAGTTGTATATATGGCCGAAATACGCATACGGGTTAAGCAAATTTCTTTTTGGTTTTATAATATTCAAACTTTTAAGCAAAATAGAGCAATTTGGTGTCATTCAACATCTTATTATTTTTATACTATTCTGCATAATGTTATTATTATGTTGTGTTAAAAAATTTAAATTTGGCTTCAACTTAAATTATAATTACAAAACAGGGGCCCCTAGTCATCATATATTATAATGTAGTTAATTGTCAGCAATTCACCTCAAAATTATACAATAAAAATTTTATTCACCAAAAATAAGGGAAAATAAAAAAAAAAAAAAAGTACCACATACTTTTTTTAAATATCAAGAGAGTGCATATGAGGTACATTTAGGAAGTTTTCTTAAAATTTTCTTGGATTAAATTTATTCTGCTTGCTAAAGTAATTTTTGCTTGCTTTCCAAAATTTTAAATTCGGTTTTCAAACTTTCCTACTCATACTACCATATCTTCCCATACTATCATTCATTAAATTTAACCATTTTATGATTAAAAAAACCTGTAGGTACACAGTTTTTACACAAAAGCTAATACTTAAACTTAAATTATAATTACTCAACAGGGCCCCTAGTCTTATTATAATACACATAGATTTTTAGAAAGCAAGTTTCAAGCTCGTATTCCATATCAAATGTTCAAATTTCAAATACCTCAAATTTTAAAGTATAATTAAATAAAATTAACTACTGGTGGTATTTATCTTCAACTATATTCAACAACTACTAAAATTCGTAGGTACTGCTACAAAAATCACAATTTGCCAATTTGTTTTACAAAATATGTTGTTGAGACATAATAAGATAAATATAGAATACAGTAAGTGTCCTAACTGTATATTACTGCAAATAATAAAACTTCTATAATATTTTTTTTTACCCTATGACTCGGTCTATTCTACAAAAATCATAATATAAAAATAATTTCAAACTAAGTCAATTAAATTAATTTAATATTTTCAACTCGGAAATTTAAATTAAATTTTATATACAGACACTATCGTTATGTATATATTATGTACTTACATACATTAAAACATTATATGACACAGTTAGATGTATACTTAAATTCCAACATAAAAAATATATATATAAATAAACATTATAGCGCTGTAGTGCATTAATTTCATCGTAATTTTTATATTATTTTCGCTTCCAGTTTTGCTTCAATAATAAAAAAAAAAAGCAAAAAAAAAAATTTGGAAAAATTTTCACGTCTATTTAAATTTTCTAAACCAAAATAATAATAATATCTACAAAAATTCAAAATTCCATAGGTTAATATAATATGTACTAGTATGTACTCGTATATAATACAAAAATATATGTATCACAAAGAGGATGTCATCATTTAAAATTGTGTTGAAGTTGAATGAACACAAAAGACAAAAAAAAAACATCAACAAAAACCACAAAAATTAAAATGAACTGGAATAGACAACTTGTATGTAAATTGTAAACATAAATTCATAGCTGTTCAAATGTATCGTTAAAAAAAAAAATAGTAACAGTAAATACGATTGAAAATGTCATCAGAAGAAGGAGCTTTAATACTATATTATTTAAATATACATTTAGTCAGTACTTAAATTGTAATGTCATCGTATTGTTAAAAATTTTTTTTCTTTTCTTTCTATTTTTCTATTTTTTAAACATTTAAAATTCAACACACAGGGTTCATCTTCGTCTCCTTGTACTACATATTAAAGTTAAAACGTGAATTTATTATTTTCAAAGTGTATATAATATACATTATTATATAGATAAGTGTGTGTAAAACTAAAACATACGTCATTAAATTATAGAGTAAGTGATATTTAGTTCTCACATATTAGATAGTGGTGCTAACTAAATTATTGTGTTGTGGGAGTAAACACCACATCAGCCTTAGTAATAGTTAATATAATGGTTTGACACTTAAATTAATTGTAAGCCATTAACATTTATATTATGTCTATTTATAGATGAAATTGATTCAATTTCATGGAAATGATTGTTTTGTCTTTTCAGATTTAAAAAAGAAAGGGTAAAAGCAAAAAAAAATGTCTATTTATTTTTTTGAAAAATATAAATTAAAGTCATCCAAGGTTTGTGACTATGTTAACAGAAGAACAATTTGACATTTAAATATTGTTTGCATTACTTGAATAAAATAAATTATTTATAATTATATGGTAACTAGAAATAATTATTTCCAAGTGAGAAACTACAGACAGACACTCAAAAGATATAGGATAGTTGCCGTTACACAGACAATATCCATTGATTAAATCAGTTAATCAAGGAGACTAGATCCAATGTCAGAACACATGGCTTATCACAAGTCATAGTCCAACAAACATCTGGTCAAGATTGGTAGATGGAACACAGACAGGTGCAGCTTCTGCTTAGAAAAATACGAATCGTCGTCTCATATTCTATTTGTTTGCGGCGTCATGACTTGAAAAAAAAATATTTCAAGGAATACATATCGTCTTATTCTTAAATTGACATCAAAGCAATAATAGCGTTCATCAAGAACGTATAACTGCAGATCTAAGATACTAAATGAGAAATTACAATAGATCTGAAGAGGTCGCATTTAGATAGAATTCCACATAAAAAACGCATTAACCAACTCTTTATATAACCGCATTAAAATACTATTTTAAGAAACCATTGAAAATAATCCTGTCAAGTAAAGAGACGTGAGAAATCAACCCAGTCCACTCTCTCTTGACAATGGAGCATTCCTATCTAGGATATATATATATATATATATATATATATATATATATACTGACGGCTTAAAAACAACAATGAATGAAGAATCAACGGTATATGCAAAAATCTTAATAATCCATATTAATTAAAGCTTATATTCTGCAAAAAAGTTTTTCCAAGCTAAAATTAAAACTTGTTATAATTTAAGAAAAAATTACAATAAATGTAAATTCTATATTTCTCAAACAGCAAAGCAACCATACTAGCCATACCTTCAAAGCGAACATTGGAGTTGTGTTTAGAGTAGCTAAAATCCTGTCGAAAATAAATAATTCAAAATTATAATATTGTGAGTACCAAGTCATTTTGTAGTATCGTAGTAAACGAAATTTCAGATTATCTAACAAGAAAAGATTGGACTATACCTTTTATAGAACGCATCCCATTATGCGCGATTCACTTGAGTTCAGCCAAAATGCAGATGGAAATTTTAATGGACAACTTACAACGCTAAGGATTTTTAGACTAACATACCTGGAAATCGGGAAGAAAAAATTGCTCATACCTACACGAGAAAACTAGAGTTTTTCTAAATCTTCACAGAAAACATATTCGCAACGTGGCAAGTATAACAACTAGTTACTACTTAGTCTCTAAATTTCTAAAAGCATCTCCTTTTGTTTTTATTTGAAATTAGGCCAAAATAATGGGATAAGAACCCTAACTGCCATCGCAAAATATGAAGGAAAGAAAAAGAAGAATAGTAAAGAGTAATAACAAAAAATTAGATAATAATTAGAGTAGAATAGAACAGAACAGAATAGAATAGAATAGAATAGAATAGAATAGAATAGAATAGAATAGAATAGAATAGAATAGAATAGAATAGAATAGAATAGAATAGAATAGAATAGAATAGAATAGAATAGAATAGAATAGAATAGAATAGAAGAGTTAGTACAAAAATTTACGGACAGGTAAAACTTATTTACCATCGTCTCTTGAAAACTTCTAAGTTATATGTTTGTGAGAGCATAAAAGATGATAAGATGCTTTATAGAATAGAGGTTTGGTTGATGAATGAATTTTTATATTTCATAGTTTCTGCTTTGAAAAAACTCTAGTGCAAATGTATGGGAAATGTCTACCTGCGAATATTACGATGGAATCGTTTTATTTTAGGCATAATAATTTTAATTTCGTCAGAGCAATTATCCAACAGATATTTATAAAACAGAATAATGGCTGCTCCTACATTATGGCGATGACTTAATGATGTTAGGTGTTGTGTAACCTCTCCATCATTGATAATTTTGATGGCTCGCTTTTGCACCTTACCTAGGTACTGTAGGGTGGTACTAGATGTATCGCCCCAAATATGCGAGTTATATTCATGTCGAGGCCGAATGAATACCTTATATATTAATAGAAGGTTGGAAGATGTAATATAAGAATGTTAAACACTTCAAAGCATCCTTCGTGACAGAAAAAACATAGAATTGATATAATCGAAAACAGATACGTTTTGAACTAAAGTATTTTTTCACAATGAAATTGAAGCAGTTACCATATTTTAATTTGAAAACCGTAATTTTAAAACCGAATATTGATCGTCCCAGATGTAGGTCACTAAAAAACTATTCAAAATATTATTTATTATATGCACGACATACATATATGTACATTGTTTACTTATTATTATTTTTTTTAATTATTATTAAAATTAATAATAAAAGAAATTTCAGGAAGAAAGAGAAAACAAATTTCTGTTATATTGTACTTTCCACGGATCATAATGACTAAACTATCACTACGACTAGATTTTTAGCTACTTGCTAATTTATTAATTTCACATTATAATTTATATTAGAATTTTTAATTTGAAGAGTTATGCATTTTGTTATTAAAATGTGATTTTTTTCATTTTATGCCATTACATAACTAATTCAGAGTAATTCATCAGATTCCAACACCAGCTATACTAATTTCTTGCAAAATTGCTAGTTAAAAAAATAAAAAAGTTTTGTTTAGCAGAAAAATTAGAATTTTACTTTTTGTGTTATCAGGATTTATTTCAGCTGTTATTTTCAAAAAACTGACCTATATAACATAAAGTTATAAATAAAAAAATTATCTTGTTGTTCAATTGATATCTTTCTGTTTATCAACATGTTATATAAGGATTTAATTATTCTTTGACATTACATTTTTTAATTGTAAAACCCATAATTAATATTTTTGTAATAATTGTTTAAATGTACTTTTGTTTGATAGCAAATAAAAAATATGTTGGTGATAAATTTATTATGACGTCATTATTTTACGTTTTTTAAAAAAAATAAAATAATATCAAAAAACTGTAATAAGAAAATTTGTAAATACAAACAAAATTTTAATAAATAATACGAAAGTATATAATAAATTTAAAAATTAATTTTCTTCATTCTAAATCAAATTAAAAACAATAAAAAAAAAACTAAAAATAATTCAAAACATTTCTTTTAAAAATTAGCTTATTGCATTTAATAAATAATAAATAATAATTCATGAACATTAATTTATCAAATAATATAAATATTATTATTTAAAAAAAATTGAGTAGAAAATAAAAATTTGAATTAGTTAAAAAGTTAAAGTTACCCTTTATATATACATATATATATATATATATATATATATATATATATATATATTAATTCAATAATGAATATATCTACCCTATTATCTAGCATGTCAATAAGCACCTGTCACTCTTACGAAATGAAATATTACCTAATATAATTTATAATAATTATTATTACTATAGTAACTCTTTAATTACCTTTAAAATTTCATATAAAATACTAATAGATACACTTGTAGAATATTATATAAGATACTATACACTACTGGTAGAAAATTTCACGAAATAATTCAATTTTACTCTATTTTGTGCCGCCCCCTTCTCTCTATACCAATAAATTATTCTTATTGTTTTGATTGTCTCTTGGGTTTTTGTTTGTTTTTTTTTTTTAAATGAAAATATGATTTTTCTTTAATCAAATAAAATTAACCCACCTACTAACATTTACCACTCATCCTTATCTTCTGTTTATAAAAAAAAAAAAATGTTTTAAACTTTTTTCACCTAAATACACCTTAAATTACCATTCTAGTAAAATAAAAAATTGTTTTTCTTTAATGGAAATATTATTGATTAACTGTATTGTGTTTTTGTTTTTAAGGACTTTCGTGACGAATTTCATTTTTACAGTTATTTTCTTTTCCTTCGTTTCTTCTCCTTTTCCTTGATTTTCTATATTTTTTTATTTTATTTTTTTATTTTTTTTTTTTTTAATATTGATTAAATATACTTAAATAACTCAATTGGCGCCTAAATTTCTTCTACTTCTTCTGATAATTCCTTCTGATATGACTACCTAATAATAACTACCGCAACATTAAAGTTAACCGGGAACGCCCTATATTTGTTGAATAACAAAAACACGATAATAATATAATATGATGTTGTTGAAATGCCGCATTTATTCTTCTAACTTTAAAATTTTCACCTCTACTCCACCAACTTAAATTTTAATTTTTAATTTCATTTAAAAAGAGTTTTTATGTATAATTAAAATAAACCAAAAAAAAAAAAATAAACAAAGCAAAAATAATGTTGCGTGATTTGTCACGAAATATAACAACAGCACACACAATTTTTTTTTTTTTTTTACCAAGGTGATCAAACAGGTGAACGCCTTTAAAAGACCTTTAATGCGGTTTTATCTGGTACGCACGAACTTAAATAAATATTATAAAAAAAAAAATTAAAACTGATAATTAACTGAATATATATGTTTTGATGTGTGTATGGTGTGAATATAAAATTACATACATATATTTGGAATATCCTTTTATATTATAAAGTTTACATAACCAATTTATAAGTTTTAACTAGTTTGTTCATTAATTAAAAATTGAAGTGTTATCAAATTTTGTGACAATTAATATCGAATATGTCTGTCTGGTCATTTTTTCTGGCCATTCAGTTTTTTGGAGCCATCAGTATACCATATTATTGATCCTCTGTTGGATGAGGGTGGGCTGGTTTTCCACGTCTCTCTGCTTGGCTCATTGAAAGGTTGCTCAAAATTATTTCTTGGCAAGCAGTAGTCAGATAACGCTATCGAAAGTGTATGATCCTTCTGGAGTGCCCAAACTAGTTCTGGGTATACCACTTTTTTAATTACAGCGACATACACCACAATCTAGATGTCTGTAGTAATAAAACGATTTGCATAAATAAATGAAAGTCTACACATTAAAATTTGTGGAACTACTCTTAACTGATACTAGTTTTCCAATTTTTATTTCCAAATTTGAACAAAATTTAAAAAGTTAGCCACTGATTAACTCAAAGACAGTGATGGACTGCCGCATTTCTCTTTAAGAAATGGCGGATGGTTGCAACATTCGCCTATGTTGGATACTGGGTCATAGAGATATTCTAGGAAGCTTCAAGACAGATGAAATTACTAGAAGTGGAACATCCTTAAAAACCTTCCAGAAACGAACAATCCAGGTACCTTTTTCACTTAACCTACTATCATTAAAAAAATTAGATATCAGTACAATAGTATGAGTTATCACAGAAGACTTAGTACGGAGTCTTATAGCCAAACATGTCTGAAACCCCGGTCTTCCCTCAAATGATTTTTTCACAGACTGAAAAGATGAAAAAAGAGTACTAAACAATATCATAGGAACAAAATCTTCTTCTTCGAGCCTAGTTTAAAGGGCTATATTTTGCAGGTACCAAAATTAAGTGCTTCCATCGCTTTGCTAAAAGCTCGAATTACTCTGACAAGCACAATTGATGCCAAGAAACAATGTATTGTGTTATCCCAATGAATCTCTTTAATCTAAGTCTATCGACTTGACCCTACCCACCTACCTACATAGTTCCTGACTATAGCAAAAATTGGCTGACAAATACCGGAATAATTTAAAAATGCAAATGAAAATCTTTACATTATAACGTCAGTTCTGCGAAGCTTAAAATTCAAATTTTTTTAGCAATTCTCACTACGATCTCTTTGTATTTGTGTTTGATTTTGTTTATTGTATCCTTTTTGTTTTTTTTTTTTTTTATACAATACATATCATCACTAAATACCAAGAACATATGTAACTGTCAAAATCAAAGAGGTGAGATTATCGTTGAACTGAAGTGTCATTTATCATTCTTCATAATTACATATGGCTGATTTAGAGTTACACAATAACAAAAAAAAAAGAACAATAATAATAATAAAAAAAGACAAATAGAAAATAAAAAAAATAAAGGACTTTCAGACTTATTGATTTTAAATTTATACTTATATTTTTTATGTATACATTGGTGTAGGTGTGAATATATGTATTTGTATGTATATGTATTGTATATTGCTATCATGGGGATTGCCAAATATAAGCTACAATAAAGAAAATTTAAAATTGATTTATTTTCATAAAAAAAAAACCAAAAACAAAATAAAAATTATCAAAATTAAATTAATTTATTAGAGGAAATTAATTATAAACGGAATTTTAAGTAAAAAAATGATTTTTGTTTAGAATACAAAGCTGTGATTTGTCATTAAATAAATCTAGTTTTGTAAAAGATTAGAAAATTTAGTATTTGTTGTTCTTTATATGCTAAAATATTGTTTTTTGGTGCCTACGTTTCTTATGAGTTATGAAAATTTGAGTAAAGCTTCAATTTCAAATAATTTTATTTATTTTCGCTCAATATTTTAGTAATAAGGTAGCGTGAAAATATTATTTTGTTCATTGAATCATGATTCGAAAGTGAAAGAGAACAACTTCTATAACAATCTTATTAATACAATAATTCAAATCGGTAACCTATATTTGTCTCTAATCTTTTCGACTATAAAAAACCACCTTTATAAATTTTAATGAACTGTATATTTTATGCCTACTAAGTCGTTATGGTTTTATCACTAGCAGAGTATATATTACAATATTCTTCTAATGCTAATTCTACTTTTGAAAGTTAAGGGATCACTTTGAGTTAATTCATCAAAGATTTTCTGCTATAGTGGACCAATTTTCTAATTATTTTTAATTCAGTCCAGTTTATGATATTTCTAAGCTATAACATCTAGTTTCGACCGATATACTTAGCTTGGGTTTCTCTTTATTTTCGAGAAACAGTTTGTACTCTTGATTTCTTATTATATTGGCAAAATAGCTAATATTTTTGCATTTGATGATCTAGACTAGATTTATATTATTTCCAATCATTTTAAAAATTTAAACAATTGTAATTCGGTCTTGGTAAAATATTTTCAACAAACGTTGATAGCACTATATATTTTAATAACTGAGAATAATTTCGAAATTAAATAAATGTGGAAATAAAAATAAAATGTAAATGCATCACCATAACTATGGAACATAATAAAGGAAAAAAATTCAAAATTAACGCATATTGAAGATAAATATCACAAGGTCTTGTTATTATGCGAGTACTCTGCGCATATAGCTAATAAGTTTATTCTATTATATAATAAGTTTAATCTAAAATAATAATTAAATCTAACAAGTCTCAGTTTACTTGTATTCTATGATAAGTTAATTTATCTACATACATATGTATATTAAAAATATATACATATTTATTTAAAATTTTATTTACAAAAATTTAAAATTATATTTTAATAAATTATCGTTAATTTTTGTTTTTGAAAAAGATTTCCTTCACATAATTTTAATCATTCACAATAGTGTCGAATAATAATATAAATTAAGAAAATCTTGCATAAGTTTAGGAGAATGTAAATTTTTAAAACTTATTTTTTGTTTTTTAAGTTTGGTTTAACCTAAAAGAAAATTAGATCAATTTTAAAAAAAAAAAACTCTAAATGTTGAGTATTTGAAAGATTAACTGCCTTAATCTGTTAATTGCAGTATAATATATACTCTTTATGTGAACACCACCCGAGATATATATACATTTTTATTGTACAAAAAAAATATTCTGTTAGATATGTCAGTGTAAGTGCAGATTTTCATAGATAATTAACATGGTAAGTATAACTTTATTTCGAAGATTAGGATGATAAAGGGCTTGTCAATGCAAATAAATATTGAATCTGTGACATTTTTAAAACGTAAAAAGGGAATAACGATATTCTATGTGGTTATCCGAACCGGAATAATAATAAAAGAATAAGTTTTGAATTAAGTATGTCTGTTTGATAATGTAGGTGAAATATAAAAGATGTCTGCTTTTGGTCAACTTCAGGACTGTTAAAAATAGATGGTTTCACAGTATTTAAATATGGTAAGTAGCTATGGAAATTTAATAATTTCTAATTAAATTTATTTTGTAGTGGTAAGTAGTTAAGTACAGGTTAATTTAGGCGATTAAAATTATATTGGATCTGTAAGTACAGATAATAATTGTCGAATCTTATATTTAGCATATTCTATTTGAATACCCGAACCTGTCGAGAACTATCTTCTGTTGAAATAATTGTGGTGAACAATATTTAAGTAAAGTGAATGTTTGATAACATATGTCAAATTTTTAAAATGTTCGTTTATGTCAAATATTAGCTTACTTAGAATATGATATTTAGTAATGCTTCAGTTAATGTGTTACAGGAGATCAATATGACCCTAAAAGACTAAACTAAGCTAACTAGACTAAACTAAATTAAGTCGTATAGTATAGAAAAGCTTATATAAAAAGATTTGTTTACCAATCAATCTTAAAATGTGTTTAGGATAATATATGGACATATAGGGTGTATCTACAGTTTAGAAGTTCATGTTATAAAAAAACTATTGAAAAAGTGTAGATTTGCAATGTCAAAAATAGAACCATTCTGCTTGCACCAAGTCTCGTCCTATATATATAATACATTTTCAATTTGGCTTTAATATTATAAGAGTGCAGAAATTAATTTTATTTTGTAGTTAAATAATGGAATAAGCATCCTTACTGCTTGCATAGTATTGTATAGCTTAATTTCGGAGATTAAGATGGTAAAGGGACTTTCCACTTTCATGCTAAAAGTCTGTCAAAAACTGAAAACAATAATTAGATAATTTAAGAAGCTAATGAGCACACAAATGTGAACAATTCAGGATATATAATTTTATACAAAATTTTCACAAAATATACTGATACATCAAACTGTTAAACTTCAAGTGTATATCTTTAGTTATAACTATATTATATTCGGTAACACTGTACCATCAGTACTGCAACAAATTTAAAATGATCAATACTCAAACTTTAAATTTTTTTAAAAATTTTAATTTATCAAACTTTGTAAAAATCATTAAATATTTACATTAATAAACAAAAAATATATATGTATATTTATCATTATAACCGGATCCATTTCATTTCAGATTGTTTAATGCTGTGTAAATCATTTTTTTATTCCACAAAACAAGAAAATAAGTACTTAAAAAATTCATATATCAAAAGTAAATTCCTTCCACTCACAAACTTTGTTATTAAACCACTAGAACAATTAACACATTCACGTGTTTCAAGTAATTTAACTTTGAAGTTAACTGGTTAAAGTATCCTTAAAACAACTTAATGGAGAAAATCAACAAATTTAACGCACATCAAGAACGCATTCCCATCATATCCTTCTGTTAAATTTTCAAAATAAAAATCAGAATTAAAAACTTTGAATTTTGAATTTTTTGTTCATTTTTTTTTTATTTTATTTTATTTTCATTTTTTTTTTTTTCTTGTTATACCATACGAAAATAACGGTATGCTCCTAAAAGAAAGAAAAAAAAAATAATAACAAAAAAGAACGTAACAACTTTATTATACGTGAACCTCACTTCAAACCTTATTAATTTCCTTCTGTTGGTTTCAGTTGATGTAATGTCGATCTCTCTCTTTATACCGTAATTGTTTCAACAAATAAATAACAATAATAACAACAACAAAAGTTATTATATAATAAAAATAAAAAAAAAAACAAAAACAAAAAGTAAAAGTCAATAAAATAAAAACACAACCAAAAAAAAAATTACAAGAAAAATGGTTTCATTCACGGAAATCCTTTAACAAGCATAGGATACAGATTGGGATTTTCTAAAACTTCTCTTCATTTTTCCGCAGCCACCTAAACCCAACCCTATATTTACATTCAAAAATTATTTTCTTATTTTCTTGTATTTGACTATACTAAAATTTTTGCAAGCCTATATATTTAAATGGAAGCAAAGTCTAACCATATTTTTTTTTGTGTTTTTAATATAAAAAAGCATCGTAGCATATTGTACAGTTCATAGCAAAATTATTTGTACACCTATTTAAAATAACAATACTCTCTAAATAATAATACTCATTATATACTCTCTCATAATATGTTTTGTTTCTCAAATGTTTTTTTTTTCAATGTTTAGCATAAGTCGCGAGCAACTGTGGATGCATATTAGTATATTTATTGTAACATGCATATGTACATTTATACATATATTCAATAATATGTGCCGAAAGTTGTGTATGCCACTGAAAAAGTTGGATATAGCAAGAACAAAAATAATGTTATTGTAGCACTGTTACCATCACAAAATTATAATTAAAAAAAGACATACATGGATATATATATTTATCCCCGGCGGGTTGGGGTACGAAATATCCGCAGTAAGGCATGCTTGTGGTAAAAGTCCACTAAAAGCCTAGAAAAATCCAGAAGCGACTGACCCAGAATGGGCGGCTTTCTGGTCTGCGACTGATCCCAGAGGGACGGCAGGAATAAAAGGTACCGCCTTGTACAAGGGAAATATTATCCTTAGGCTAGGAGATGGAACTCCGAATTAAAACAAAAAAAAAAAAAGTATGCAATGAATAAAACTCAAAGATTGTATACCCCAGGTGGTAATCCAGATCTTCTGGAAAATCCACCCTCTTTCGAGGCAGGTCTCACGGATTCTGGGGGAGACCACTTATTGCAAAACCACGAAAGCAGAGCTGCTTTAATTGACCCATTCAGAAGAAAATCTGGGGTCCAGAGAACACCTCCAGCAGGGTCTCAAAATATCTACGAAAACATGTCCCAAAAAGACAGATATAGAAACCCCGACGAGGGTAATAATAACGAAAAGGCACTTGAGGCAAAAAATAATCAACTTAATGCCAGAGTTACAGAATTAGAAATCTTATGCAGGGAATTGAAAAATGAACTCTGCATAATTAAAGAAGAAAATGTGAAACTAAAAAATTCACAAAACATGTCTACTAAAAAAGTAGTACTAAAAACTGCTGAAGAATTTCATACAGATGATGAAGAACTAGCTCGAGAAACCGACTGGATCTTTAAAACAAAAAGAATCTGTAAAAAAAGAAAAGCAGAAAAATCACCTACTTTAAGCCCAGAAAATGCGGACAAAGTAGAGAAAAATGTGCAAATAAATGAAGTTGCGAAATGTAAAAGTAAAAGAAAAGGTAAACCTCCTCCAGTTATACTTAGTAATGTAGTGGAATACCCTCAAATAAACAAAAAATTAAAAGAAAGCAATATTAAATATAAAGTTAATATGCTTAACAATAAACAACTAAAAATTAATGTTGAAGAAGAAAAAGAATATAGAGAGTTGACTAAGGCAATAAATGAAGCCAATATTGAATGGCACACTTATGAAAATAAGAGCACCAGGCCTATTAAAGTAATGGTTAGGTATTTACATCCGTCATGCCAACCTGAAGATATAAAAAATGAATTGAAAGATAGAGGCTTCAAAATTTTAGAAGTCACAAATAAAATAATAAAGAAAAAGGAAAATAACAAAGAATCTACGGTACGTCTTCCTCTCTTTATGCTAACATTCGAAAACTCCGAAGATATAAACAAAATATTCAAAATTGAATTTATCCAGCACATGAGGGTTAAAATGGAGGCTATTCGTAAAACGACTACCATTCCTCAATGTAAGAGATGCCAAAGATTTGGCCATACACAAAAGTTCTGCCAGCGTCTAGCTCAGTGTGTTAAATGTGCTGGTCCCCACTTAACAATTTCTTGCAAAGAAAAAAAAAATATTAAGCCTAAATGTGCTAATTGCCTTGAGGCACACCCAGCGAGTTATCGTGGTTGCCAGGTGGCTAGAGAGTTGCAAAAAAGAAAGAAGCTACAAAAAAATGCCCCAAAACAAATGCAACATAGACAAGAAAAACAAAAGACAAAACCTAGGCAACCTAGTGCACAGAAACAGAATTGCATTGAAACTTCAGAGAAACCTAAAACTTTTACGTCGAAAAAAGTCGTAGAAGGCTTATCATATTCACAGGTAACACAAAATAACCTAAGTCAAAAAAGAAACCCGAAAGAACAAAATAAAGTTTCTACACAAAAGTTGACTGAAAATACCATTATGCAGATGATGCAAAATATGATAAAAACAATGAATGAAATCTCAACAAGACTATGCACATTAGAAAACAAACATAATGAAATATATATGTATACACCAAAAAATAAATCCGCAAGGCATGGTTAAGAACGCACTTCGTATAGTCACGTGGAATGCCAATGGTATTCTGAACAAGAAAAATAATTTGGAAATTCTATTGACAACACAAAATATTGATGTATGTCTCTTGACAGAAACACATATGACAGATAAGTCATCGCTTAAAATAAATGACTATACATGCTACAGCGCAAACCATCCGAGTAATACACCCAGAGGTGGTAGCTCAATTTTAATAAAGAAAGATATTAAGCACCACGAGGAACTTAGTCTAGAAATAGATGAATTCCAACTAATCGTGCTACGAATTATGTCTGTTAAACAAAGCCTTTGTGTCGGTGCATTATACTGTCCACCCAAATACAACATAAAGAATAACATGTTTGAAGAAATTCTTAAACTACTTGGCGATAGATTTATCCTGGGAGGTGACTACAACGCCAAGCACATAGATTGGGGGTCTAGAGTAACCTCTACGAGAGGAAGAGAGCTAAGAAAAGCTATAAAAGAAAAAGGCTGCATTTACCAATCTACCGGTAAGCCAACCTATTGGCCAACTGATAGAAATAAAACTCCTGATCTGCTTGATTTTTATATAACAAAAAAAATTTCACCCAATTATATTAAGCTAGAAGATAACCATGATTTGGACTCAGATCACTCTGCAGTCATACTAAATCTATATGAAAAGGTTATTAAGAAACAGTCGAAACCTCTGCTAACGAACAAGACAACTGACTGGGCTAGCTTTAAACAAGAAATAGAAAACAAAATAAACATAAAAACAAAACTAAGATCCAAATGTGATATAGATTCTGAAGTAGAAAATTTTATTAAAATTATTCAAAATGCTGGATGGAATAATACAAAAAATTGTGAATATAAATCGGTAGGATTCAACTACCCTAGAGAAATATTAAATATGATAAAAATAAAAAGAAGAGCTAGACGCAGATGGCAACAATCGCGTGATCCGGCAGACAAAACTGTGCTAAATAGATTAACTCAGAATCTTAAAAGAAAAATTAAAGATCTTAAAAATGAAAATTTTGAAAAATATATAAAAAATTTATCAGCTAAAAGAGAAAATAACTACTCGTTGTGGAAAGCAACAAAGAGTACAAAAACCTCGATCTCTCAAATCCCGCCAATCAGAATGAAAAGCGGTGAATGGGCGAGAGATAATAAAAATAAAGCTGAAACATTCGCAGATCATCTTGAAGAAATTTTTTGTCCAGACGAGACAGAGTCGGATGATCTCACTGAAGAAAATAATAATTGGCAAGAAAATGTTATATCACCATTTTCAGAGAGTGAAATAGTGGAACAAATTAAAAAACTCAGAGATAAAAAAGCTCCAGGTTTTGATCTAATTACATCGGAAGTCCTGAAAGAACTTCCGAAAAAAGCTATAACAATGCTAACACGCATTATAAACGCTGCTATAAGAATAAGGTATGTGCCGAATATGTGGAAAATAGCAGAGATAATTATGATACCAAAGCCAGGTAAGCCCATAAATGAGGTCAAATCCTACAGACCAATATCATTACTACCAATAGTATCAAAATTATTTGAAAAACTATTATTGATTCGAATGAGACCGATCATAGAAAATAGTAATCTGATTCCAAATTATCAATTTGGCTTTAGATCTAAGCACTCGACAATCGATCAAATTCATAGAATAACAGACATAATAGAAAAAGCTTTAGAGGAAAAGAAAGTATGCTCTACCATATTTCTAGATGTAGCCCAAGCTTTTGATAAAGTATGGCATCGAGGCTTAATAAATAAACTAAACAATATGTTACCTAAACAATACGTAGATATACTCTCATCATATCTAGAAAACAGACTATTCAGAATAAAACAAGACGAAGAGTATTCTACTATTAGAGATATTAAAACGGGTGTGCCTCAAGGTAGTATTCTGGGTCCCATACTGTATTTGCTCTACACCAATGATTTACCAGAAATGGAAAATATAACTGTAGCTACATTCGCTGACGATACTGCGTTGATGGCAGTAGGATCAAATATTGACGAGGCTACAATTAAATTGCAAAGAGCAAGCGACAAGCTATACCTCTGGACAAAGAAATGGAAAATTAAACTCAATGAGTTAAAATCAGTACATGTAAATTTTACAAATAAAAAATTAGAAAATCAACCACCATTGGTAAATCTGAATGGGGTCAATATACCCCAAGAAAACAATGCTAAATACCTAGGAATGACATTAGATGTCAAACTTAGATGGAAAGAGCACGTTAAAAAGAAAAAATTTGAGCTTGAAAATAAGTATAGAGAAATGTACTGGCTCTTAGGTCGTAATTCTAAATTACCTATACATAACAAGATTTTGTTATATAATCAGATACTCAAACCAATATGGTTGTACGGCATACAAATATGGGGATGTGCCAAACAAACACATGTACTTTGTATACAAAAATTCCAAAATAAAGTCTTGCGCAACATGGTAAATGCCCCCTGGTATGTTCGCAACAGTGATTTGCACAGAGATCTAGAAATTCCTTGCATAGAAAATGAAATAAAAAGATATGCAACAAAGCATATAGCTCGTCTGGAGGGACATGTTAACGTTGAGGCCACTCAATTGCTAGATAATCAAAATGATGTCAGAAGGCTTAAAAGAACTAAGCCACTAGATTTAATACGATAGAATTTCGTAAAATTTTTCTTTAAGAAAATCAAAATAGCAATAAATTAATGGTTAGTCCGTTGGACTAGTATTAATGGGAGGGGTGTGGTTTAGTCAGTAAAAATCTGGCACACAATGGAAGCTACGGGGCTCATTGTGTCTATGAAGATTCCCACCAATCCACGCAAAAAAAAAAAAAAAAAAAAAAAAAAAAAATACATGGATATATATATAAGTATGTATGTATGTATGAGTTATAAAAAAAAACCCTTCCTGACAAAGTGACAATATATAAATATTGGGGGGTTTTATGGTAAAATCTTGAGGTATTTGGTTTTTAAAGAAAGAAAATAAAGATTTTTTTCTACTTTGAACTACAATATCTCTATCTCCGTAACGGCAGCACCAAGCATCATCAAATAAATGTTATAATATACTTCAGACCGTTATCTTCCTAGACTATATAACTGAATATATTAACAGATATCACGGCTTATACAAAAACATCAAAACAACAAGGATACTTTCAAATGTCTTTTTCGTCCTTTCCAATGTTACTTTCCAATGTCTTTGACGACCTACCGCAAATGAAAATAAACACAATATTATATTTCAAATTCTATTTTTAAAATAAATATAATATTGAATGAAGAACATGATTTTTTGTTTTTTCAAATGCTGAGCATCAAATTATCAATCTCTTGCCAATACAATGTGTTGTTGCAATATTATAATTATTTTTAGTAAATCATTTGTTTTAGGCTTGTTGTAAGAATGTTACTGACTCTAATAAATAATAATAATTATTAATATTACATAATTTGAAGAATTTGTAATATTCTTAAAAAAATTGCTTCATTTCAATATTAGTAATACTTTAATGTAATGTATGTAAATTGATTTTATATTTTTTTTATATAGAGCTTACATGTAGTGGTAACCCATAAGAAAAAATGTAATGTAGAATATAGGGCTGGTGGCCAGCTTTTATAATCATATATAGTTATATAAGGATATTTTTAGCAAAGAGTGGCCTTGTAGTCTATTTTTTACACTCTTGACAGTAATGTTGGTAGAATAAGTTTTAGTGCTTGATTAAGTACGGTAATGCATTTTTACACCACGATATCTACAATATTTCGAGTATTTATTTCACAAATTACTGGGTTATCTACTCATTAAATGTGCAAAACTAGTGCTATTATCAGAAACGAAGCCTTCTTAAATAGAATAGTTTCATTTTATTTAATTTGTATCAGATTATACATACTTTAAATTTTTTTTTTATCATTTATTATATCCCAATGACAAAGGGTACTAGACCAGGTCGAAAAACGAATAAAGCATTTATTTGCTTCATCGGGAATCAGACCTTTCGATTGAAAGGCAGGTACTCTACTTACTGCGCTGCCCAGCGTGTCGATAACTCTATCTCTCTATATTAAATCGATAACTCTTGCAACACCGCATTGTATCACACATCAGAACGGATAGAAATAAAGAACACGACCAATAAGACAATAAAGGAAAGAATAACTGGTAAAGAAAAACAATAAAGGAAAGAAATTACAATATACAATAAATGTAAATTTATTGTGTACACAAACAATTTTGGAAAGCACTGTATCTACATACATTTTATTACATTAGAACATTAACTTCGGGTAATTTTGTTGTTGTTGATTTTTTTTTTTTTTTACTTCTTGTAATAAAATTAATTATGAATGCGCAATAATTTTTACTTATCATTACGATATTATTCGTATTTAGAAAGAAAATAAAAAACAAAAACAACAACAACAATAATGAAAGACTAAATTTCATAAAAAAAAAAACAATAATAATAATAAAAAGTAAACAGAATTCGAAATGAAGGTAATTTTCCGAGAAAATTTATTTCATTTAATACATCAATTAGAAGAGCATACACCAGTTAGTTATGATGAAGATGTTGGCGCCGAAATGTATAAACAAAAATTTCAAAAACCAAAAAGAAATTAAATAAAAATATATATAATGATTTTTAATGTTAAAAACACGAAAATGAAAATTTTCAAATATATTATGTATTATTCAATAAATTATATAATATTGATTGGATTGAAACGAATTTATTAGTATGTTGGAATTATATGTATGTGGTATGTGTACTTACATCAAATTTATGTATTTCATTAACTTCAATCCAATAAGGATTCCTTATTGATTTAGGCGAGGGGAAGAATGATATAATTTTGATTTTCTTTCTATTGATTGATAGAAAAATTATGTTTTATTATAAAACATACTTTTTTATTTTAATAGAAAATAATTCTATGTAATAAAATCTTTCATAAGCCGGATTGGGTGCTATATATATGTTTGTCCAGATTGCTAAAAAAAATTTTGAAAACATTATTACTATAAAAAAATATACTTAAAAGCATAACTTTCCGTATGCATGTATCACAATTCAGGCCCCTTGATTAGAAATGATAAGCTACGAAAAGATTTGAACATGCTGATGGCTATAGAAGAATTTAAAAGATATGAAAATAGATATACAACCAGCGGCTGACTCCCGATTACAGCCGAGCGCTGTTGTTGAATTTTTTTATTGATTAGCTTATAAAGTTTAAAAAATATTTGTCTTGTTTATCTTTATTAGGAATAAAATGTATAAAATTTTATTCCATAAAAAAAAAATATATTCTTTAAAATTTTGTTAAAACACAAGCCTAAAATTTCATTAAAACTAAAAATACAAAACAAAATAACAGTTATTAATTTTTAAAAGTTAAAAGGTTTTTAAAAACACCTTTATGAGGTACTCTTAAATTAAGATGTCAAAATCCCAATTCTTCGGCAAGAACGTTACAACACAACTGCAACCAGCTATGACTAATTAAATAATTAATTAATATCAAAAATATTTTTTACTTTAATAATGTACATATAAAATTATATAATCAATATTGTACCACTAATCACTACACTTAAATTAACACCATAACTTTTGGTCCTATTCGGAAATCCATTGTGTACTGCAAAACCTATTGTAGAACTAAATCAACTACAAAAAGAATGAAAAAGATCCTACCTAGACCTACAATTTTTGTAGCAATTGAATTATGCGCAGCATGCTATTTTTCATCTATCCATTTAAATTAGCTATTTAAAAAAAAATAAGTTAAATTAAAAAAAAATGTCTTACGGTCACGAAAAAGTAATTGATTATACCGGGTGTTCCAGAGCATGCGTATCAGCTTTTTAAGAGACGAAGGAGCCATTGTCTTAAAATGAAAAATAAATTTAGTAACTAAATCGAGGGTGCTCTATCGATTGGTGATATTTTCAACAACTTCCGGGAAGGACCGGAAAAGGGTTTTTTTAAGCCCGAAAATCGCCGAAATTGGTCGAAATCGAGATTTTTAAATGGGAAGGGGCACTTTTTTATGCAAATTCGGATTCTACGTCAACAAATAAGAAACTTTACATCTATTCTACGTTAATAAATAAGTAAACTTTTTTTCTACATAAACTACATAGTAGATAGTAGAAATCATTTTTACCCTAAATAGAATTTAAAAAACTTTTTTCTTCTTGGGATTTTTACTATAAATTCAAAAAACCTTCAAAAATACAAACTCTCGTAAATTTTTTTTTAAGAGCCCAAAATAAATACAACAGTATCGATTGAAATAATCAAACGAATAATAAAAATATTTTATACAATGGCACTACAGGGTGGACTGGAAGTAGAGGTCGTGTATTATTACATAAGTTTCAAACAACATTTATTTGTTTCGTACTGCTTGGTTGCGGTAGGCAACGAAAGGGATTAAAATATTATCGAAAACTTTTTTACAACATTTTAAAATTATTTATGCAATTATACAGGATGAATAGAGAACGTCAAGAGAAGGAGACTTAAGTTAGCTTCAAGCAAAGCGTTTATCTCATATTTAAAATATTAATAATGTCTGTAAAACTATCCAACTCGATGAATTAAAGCATAAAAAAATAATCCAAAAATGTAAATGCAAAGCATTTTGAAAAATATATCGATTAAGAAATCAAAAAAATTAAACAGTACTAATTTTTGTGCCTATCTTTTTATAGAGAAACATATCCCAGATCAGGATATTCTTAAATACTATGTTCTAGTTGACCTCCTAGAGAATTAGAAATTATCATAAATGTACCCAGTAAAATTAAATTTAAGTAACTTCAATAGTAAACATAATCTGCTTACTAGAATTTGCTTTCTATTATGTAGAAAAAATGTAAGTTATTTATGCAATTAAACAGTGTGTTATTATCACGACAGATAATGGCATGTACAAGGTACAGTTAATGCACCAATACTTAAAATTATATGTTACCAAGCACTAATAAAACCAATGCTTGTATATGGTGCACCAATATGGTACAACATCAGGGCGAGCTCAATGGAAACTCTCCGAAAATTTGAAAGAGAGTGCATAAGAGTTTGTACTAATATATATAGAAAGCCCAATTCCGAAAACAGGCATTACTACTCTAATAAATACTTGTAAAAGGAAGCAAACATAATTACAATCGATAATTTTATTATAAAATTAATTCGAAGATGTTATGATAAAGCACAAAACAATCCAGAAAATGGTTTAATATCGCATATATTCTACCACAATGAGGAGTACATCAAAAAGACCTCGCTCACGGGCTTCATAGCTCTTAAGCATTTTATCTATTTAGATAAAAACGGTTATATTTAAAACCGTAATCATATATGTCCCTCTATTATACCATTATAATAGACGGGCTACATGTAAAGCTATTGTTTATAACCCTGGAAATATTAACGAAGAAAATTTAAAATTTGAAATGTCCATACCAGAAAGGACAAATTAATTAAAGCAAACTATTGGTGGTTGGAAAAATCTAATTATAATTAGCACAAAGTATAATATACATTATTTTTTTAATTAGGTTAAACAATTTTAGTTAGATTAAGATAGATTAAGATAGGCTAGGTTTATAATAAATAACTATTGGTTTTTACTTCCTACTTTTCCAATAATATAATTCGAAGACAAAAACAATTTTGTAAAGTTAGCACATAGTATAAAAAAATCCTAAAACTTTGCGTATAATTAACATAAAAACAAAAAAATTGCGTAGATGTTAATAAAATTAGAATTAAATAGCTATTTTTGTAAATTTTTGTGGCCTAGCTAGACTAGTGTAAAAATGTAAAAATAGTGGGAAAAAATAAAATTTATATTAAAAAAAAAAAAAACAGGGTGTTATTATTTTATGGTAATTAATTACTATTAAACCAAAGTATTTTGACACAAAAAATTTATATTTCAACCCCTTCCATACAATTTTTTGTTTGTTTCGACTTTCACAATAATTATTCCTAGTTCTGTGATTCGATGATTTTAGCCTATTCTGCATATTATTATTATTATCATTAATGGACCAGAATTTAAATTATAGCGAATTACAAGCACTAGCATCAGACGCTTTCGGATCTTTTATGCTACGTAGGAATATACAAAATATATCTTATAATTATAATATATATTTTTATATGGAATTATTTTTTTTGTAATTCAATTATCATATGTATGTAGGTATGGCTACATACTTATTGCGTACATAGGTATATACATACATTAATATTGATTCATTAAGAATTTATATAGACAAATAATCTGGAAAGATAAATTCAAGAAAGAAACAAAAATATACGAAACTAACTGTAAATTATATATACCTACATAAATAAAAAGGAAATAAAATTACGGACATATAACACAGTACAGTAAGTAAGACCAAAGCAAAACAGTAAGTTTTCAAGCTTTAATCTGTGGAGTACGGGAATGTACATAATGTTGTGATTCAATTTAGTTTCTACTTTGAATTAAATCTCTTTTTGCATATACAAAACAAAAACATAAAACAAAAACAAAAATAAAAATAAAACCAAATTTGAATGTAATTCTTTACTGTTCTTTGAAATGGATACTGGCACACACACACACACACACATTCACGTAAGAAACATTAAAGAAAGTTAAATTTCCTTTTTGGTTTCAATCAAGTCCTTCATATCTGATTTGATGATAGGATGGATACTGATACTGTTTAAATTTATTCATTTTTTTTCTTTCTCTCTCTCTCTCTCTTTCTTTTTTGGGTTTTTTATTATTTAACTTTGAAATAAAATTTTCTCTTATTAAATTATAGTTGTTGTGTTGTTGTTGTTTTATTTTTACTTTTATTATTGTTGTTTTTAAAAATTTTGAAATTGTTATTACTGTTGTTGCCAAAGCTGAAGTTATTCAATATTTGATGAAGGTTTCAGCGAATAACAGGGGTTATCATAAATTCGGTTTTTTTTTGCTTTTGTTTTTTTGTGATCTTTTGAATTTTTCGATTTATGAAGGATTTGGTACGATTTTTATTTTTATGGCTTTTTTTTATTATTTTTTGTTTTCTTTTATTTATATATATTATTATTTTTTGACATGGGAAAATTTTTATCAAAATTGTGAAATATAAAATAATATAAAATGTTTTTGTTGCTGTTAATGTAGTTGTTTTAAGTTTTTATTTTCATGTTAATATAGAATTTATAGCGAGAATGTTTAGTTATTACAGAATTGATATTTCATTTATATCACGTTGTTGGATGACATGATTTAACAGAGGAAATATAATATATTAATTAATTAAAACAAAATAAAAATACTTTATGCTTTACCGGCATTGCTGCTTTGATTGGGGAAAATGACACTGATATCCCTAGACACTTTTATGATAAATTCAACAAAACCACACAACTTTACAAAATGTGTGGTGATAATTAATAATCGAATCAGATGCCAAGTGGTAGTTCAAAACCAACCCATTGATCAAATCATAAGCTTCAGAAATTACATTATCAATATAACCGAATTTAGAGATCAGAAAACTAAAGCAATAATGCAAACGTTGTTGTTCCATATATGCCATAATCTATCCTCAACAACACCCTAAGCAAAATTAAGATTAAGATTAATAACCAGTAATATACCTCTGACATGCTTGCTCTAAGCATTAATCTAACAGTAATAAGTCCTGCAATACATTCGGAAAGTCTATTATGATCTAGCATAGAACTCATCAATAAAAATACATCAGTAATAAAATAAATATTAAGAAAAACTAAAACTAGATGTCTAAAGTAAGAATATAGTTTTTCGATTTTTTGATTTTCTTGTGTGCCCAATTTTATTTGATAGGAAATGGTAAAGATCAGCATTATTTGTATAATACACCAAAGCATCTTATTAAAACAAAAAATATTTTATGGTACCAATATAAATTAAACTGCAAGTACCATGTTTGAAGTAAGGATATAAAAAAAAATAAAACATCCAAAATGTGTAATTCAATGGGAAAGAGTTAAAGAAAAATTAATTGAGGGACTATATTAATACAACGTTTTTAAGGACGGATCACTAAAATAACTAACGAATCTGCACTAAGTAATTAAATCGACTAATATGATGATCTCCGGAATGATAAATGTATTGGTGGAACTCTAAAGAAGATCCTACCACATTCCTCCACTAAAGAAGTAGAATAAATCAGCAAGACATTAGTTTTATAACAAAAGGAAAGAGAAGAACATAATGCAGATACTTAATATCCATGTTTCAGTTCTTCGCAAGCAATTATTGCGCTAATATCATTATTTTGGCAATTTGAAAGAAAACATATAGAAAGTCTACATAAAAATCTTAACTTCATTTAAATACATTGTACAGAATGGTTTGTTCCTGTTCAGCCTACGTAATATCTCTGAATAATAACTAATATGTAAATACTTAATCTGATGAATAAATACTTAAAATACTGATTACAAGAATCAGATTCTAAGTGATGCTATAAACTAAGCGGCATGCCTGAGGGTACTCAGGGGCAAACTATTATGTTCCTAGCACAAGCATTAAAAATTTGTTTATAATTTTATCCTATTCCGTTTATGTGAATTCTATAGTTGTAAAACTGAATAATTCTTGTTTTGTTAAGTTTCATTCAAAATGCAAGCCCAACTATTTCCTTTCTTCAGTTTGAAGGCATTAATTTGTTATTTATTGTATGCATGTTGAACTGCATTTAAGTAAAAATATTTAAAAATCTTGCATGTTTCTGAATAAAATATTACCAATGAAAAAATATAGCGGAGGTCAATGGTTCAAAATATTTTTCGATTATATTTAAAGTCTAAATACTGCACACCCTTTAGTTTGACTAAATGGTTTAGGGAAAGCAGATCCTGTGATATTAAAATATAATAAAAAAAAAAATTATCATTAAAATAATCTTTCTTTTTGCTTATTTTTAGTTTTATTTAAAAGTTAAGACAGAAATGTTTTTTACGTATATTTTGTTTTTTTTTTTTTTTTTGTAAAGAAAAATTTTTGAAAAGTGAATCAGAAGTTGAAAAATTTCCTTTGTCAATTATAGGATGCTTAGATAAGTAGAATAAACTTTAAGAATAAATTTAAATAATCGTTGATTGTCGTATCCTAACGAATTAACTTGCTTTCTTGGTATAAATTTACTACCTACAGTTTGGTCATGGATGGGTTTAAAAAATATGCCATCAGATTGTAGTGTTTGAAAAATAATAAAAATAGAAAAATGTCAATTTGGAAAATTACAAAATATCAAGATTGATAAAATTTAAAATACTCTCTTCAAATAAGATAAATCCATTATTAAAGATAATTTCCAAAGTTTCAATTTTAGGTCTGACAATGCAATACGTATTGGGATAGTACAGACTTAACTTATTAAAAATGTATATTGGCTTGAATATGAAACTCCTATCCTAAAACCCTTAAAGCTCAATACCCAAATACACAATCATCAAACACAAATCGCCAAACACCAAATTCCCAAAAAAAAAATCTTCAATTGATCTGCATTGTTTTTTTTATTGTACCCAATACCGGTTACACAAAACAAAAAAAATTTCCCAATTGAAGGAAAGATAGAATTTTACACAGCTATTTTTTTTGCGTGTTTTGTCCGTTTCCTACTTATTCTATGGTAACTATTATTTATTTTTGAATCCTTAGTTAGAGAAAAATGTGACCGGGATCCGGGATGTAGAGTAGAAACGATGGTGAATGAGGTTTAATGAAAAAATTATAAAAATTAAAAAAAAAACTAACTGTTTTTAAAAATAGGATGATTTTTGAAAATGTAAATTCTATTTGCTTCTAGAAAGGCACTAGCATCAAGTTGTCCCTTTTTAATATCTCGACTCGAGTAATTTATTTGTAGTTATATCTTGTTTTTGTAAAAGATTTTTCATTTAAACTGGTTCTAGAATCAACATGTGCGTTGAACAAATTAAACCAGGTTTTAAGTATGGTGTATGAATCTAGCGAAGGATGCAAAACTGTTCTTCAAGCGTTTCTTTCACCTTTGCTCTGTTGTAGTTACAACGGTGAGAAAAAACAGAAATGTTTGGCTTGGTTTTAGGGTCACCATAGTTATAACTGTAATGTAGAAATAGAATTAGTAGTAGATTTTAGAAGAGAATTTAGAGTCTAAGTAGTTGAGATAAAAGTTATTTTATAATTTTTTAATATATCAAGTTGAAAAGAATTTTTTTGAGCAAAGGCTCAAATGTGCACTCTCAGTTCAAAAAGATTTAGCAAGAGAACCTCAAGGTAGGACATTTGAAGTTATTTTTTATTTATTCTTTAGAACCGTCTCTTGACTTACAAAAAAATCATACTCTCTTTGCACATTAACTCACAAATCTATCTACAAGCTTCTTTTCCAAATTCACAAGTAATCTTGTAAGTATCAAAATTAAGTGCCTCCATTGCTTTGCAAAAAGCTTGAATCGGCTTACAAAGTAGGATCTACGCGGAAAAATGATATTGATTTTATGATATGAACTTGTTTTGTCTAAATGTGTCGACTATGGCAGCCACTCTTTAACACCTACTTATCTATAGGAAAACAAATGTTGTGGCCAACTGATTGTAACAGAACAACATAGAGTGAAATATCAAACGGGTAGGAAATAGTTGATGAGAAATAAACCGGATCGCATTGAATCGTACTCAATGACAACACAGAGTCCTTATATTTCACTAAAAACTATGTAGAACTAATTACTATCAATGCCAATCAACTTAACAGAAAAACAGATGAACACTGAATGGCGCAGTGACTAGAATAAGTGAATTTCAACCTATAGCAAGCAAGTTCTATTCCTAATTAAAACTAAATAGCTACGTGTTTTTTGGTACCCTCTGTCATTGGAATAAAATAAATGATAAAAAAAATAATAGATCTACATCCCAATTAATAAAGTTTATGTAGCCAAAAACTTTAATTATTGAAAAACCACTCTAAAAAGAAAATTGTTTAAGTACAATAAATAGAGACATTCTTCTTCTTAAGTGGGCAATAGACCATTTAGATCCTGGGCCTGATTCATCAATGTCCTCCATTGTTGTCAGTCACGGATGAATTCTATCCAGTTGAAAATGCGAAAAAAATTTAAATCCGCCTGGACTTCGTCTCTCCAACAAAGGTTTGGTCTGCTCCGACGTCTTGTACCTTCGGGGCCGGATTCGAAGATTCTCTTAGCTGGAACATTTCCATTCATCCGCTCTAGGTGTCCGAGCGGCTGTAGTCTCTTAACTTTAATTTATGTGACTACGTTCATCTCATTATGCAGCTCATAGAGTTCGGCATTATATCTTCCAAAATCCCATCGTCGTCTTCAGCAGTACCATATTTTCGGCGGAGAATTTTTTTCTCGGAGACATCAAGTGTATGCTCACTTACCTTCAGCAGAGCACATGATTCTGATCCGTAGAGCAAAGCCGGAAGTATGAGTGTTTTGTAGATTAGATAGACATTAGTAAAAAATAATCAAGAAAGCATATCCACTTTGGAATAACTATATACTGATTACTAGAACAACTTTGATTATAATTATGAGTATCTATACAGAATTGGCTTAATCGAAAGCAACTTGTGCAAAGTGTATAATAATTAACTCAAGGATCCCTAAGTGAGTACTAAGTAATTGCACTATTGTATTAATAGAGCAGTCATCACAAGTCGATTTGGAATGTGATAACAATAAAAATATACCCCTTCCCGCTAAAAATATATCTATCAATTTATCTACAAAACCCTGATTCTAGATATGTATAAAAGCAAAGAAAAAGAAAAAAGGGATTCATTTAAGAAGAACCTCATAAACATCACAAACGAAGATAAATGATTGGATACAAAAAATAAATTGTTCCACAAACTTAAATAATGAATAGTCCCCAAATAATGCCACCATGGAAACGAAAAGTTGTAAAAGAAACGCGTGTTTGCATAAATTATCAGAAAAAAATATTATGAGACTATCGTCCTGTTTTGTTTTTATTTTATATTTTCTGTGTTGTTCCATTTATTTTTTGTTTTTTATTTTTTTAAGATGACATTAAGGATATCCGATATAATGGTTATATTTCAAGCGATTTAATAAACATAAAACATACAATCGAATAAATGAGATTATCTCAATATAACAAAAAACAAAAGGAAGAGGTGAAAAAACAAAAACAAAAAAATAAGAACAGACAAAAGTAATTTTCGAATCTTTTAGAATCGAATTTCTTTTATAATTTAGTGTCCTTTCATGGGTCTTTTTTTTTTTTTATTTGTTTGTTTTTGTACACCATCATAATCTGTTAATATCCTTTAATATCAAAGAGAATTTTTTTGTTGTTGTTGAAATCCTTTTTATATGAAAATTGATGATGGATTATTATTTAACCAGATTTACAAAAAGAAAAAAAACAAACTTCCTCGGATATTTTTAGCTCAGGTAGTGATTTTTTTTTGTTTCTTTCCGAAAATTTTTCAATTGGCTTACAAAATAAATTGATAATGTGTTATCGGAATAATTTTAAATAAAAAAAAAAAATATGGAGCAAATAATTGCAGATTATTATATGTAAAGAGCTTACAACTTTAATTTTTTTTTAATTGCATTAAAATAATAATTGGATCTGAGGACGATTTTAATGTCGGCAATTGTAAAATGTTCCCAATGTCAATGTGACATTATGTTGGATATTATTAGCATATTTTGTCCGAACCTTGTTGCACACGCGGACTTCTATTATAAATTATTTCTGTGTATTTTTATCTAATTTTGCTATAGATACCGGACCGTTTTTTGTTTGGCAACTGTTAATTTCTGTTCAAAAACTTCAATATCTAACCCTCAAGACTCCGATGTCATCTTGGGTTGATATTTTGAGCCTATTTTGAACTATTTTAAGCCTATTTTTGTCTTCCTTTTGATTTTCTATCACAGATTTATTTAAAGCTTTATTTTTCTATTTTCAATTAATCTTGTTTGATCCCGGGCCGATTTTTGTTTGGTAAGTATTCCCAAATTTCTAATTCCGGATATTCCGACATTTTGTTTTAAGTTATAAGACCATTTTAACCTTTTACTTCTCTTGATATCTTATTATAGATTTATTCTAAACACTATTTTCGAAAACTTTATTTAAGCTTAATAACTTTTGTGCCAAAATGAAGATGGGGACAAATAATCAATCATAACTCATCAACATCATCAACAAATGTTACTCAGTATAACCCACCACGGCTTTATGACTTGTTAAAACAAACTAGGCTAGGAATGCTTATTGTCTTCTTAATATTTGATACAATAGTATGACAACCAAACTAATGAGGAGAGTTGTAGACTACAAACTATAATGACATCTAAGAACTATAAAATATATGTGTATTATAATTCATAATACTCTATATTTCTTCTTCATCTTTTTACTAACTTATCTTACATTACTAAAATCATTAAAAAACTTTGCTAGCAGTTAAAATGTTTATCTCATAGTTTTGAAGACGAATATTGAAATACTACAACCATTTTAGTCATAAAAGTATTTAGACAGGATCATAATAATTCGTAAATAACAGTATATTTACCATTGGCACTTCTATAGATTAAAATCATAAATGAGGAAACTAGAAATGCAACCTTTAAATACCAAATAATAATTAACTTTTTACCCAAATATCTTAGTAAACGATTTGTTGGTTTCAGATGGTGTGAGCCGACTTAAGCTTCAAAATATTCTGCAACTACCCAACAGATATTAGTCAACAAATTGATACTGAAATTGACTATGGGTTATTCCACCCACATCTGACTATGGTACATCCACTAGCCATTATAAGTCGCTCACATATAAAAACAGACATACTAACTTCTGAATGTCTCCATTATAGACAGATTGTACAATTTTATTTGGAAATTAAAAATAAAATAAAAAAAAATTGTTTTGGATAAATAGAAAAAATAAGATATATGGTAATACTATTTATATCTTACTATAAGCTTACATTACAAGTAAAAAGTTTAAATTAAAGTTAAATTAAAAAAAAAAAAAAAATACATTTAAACTTTGGACATTATAAATAAACAGAAAATCAATATAAATATTGAAAATTGTAATTTTTATAAGAAATTTTTTTTACATTTTTTTGAAATTTTTCGCATTAACTCGCCGTAATTATAAAAACAATCTAAATCAACAGAGTATATATGTACATAATATATATTTACATAATATATATTCATTTTGGTTGTTTTGTTAATATTGTATATGAACCTTGAATATTAATAAATTATTTGCTTCTTCCATTTTGATTTGATTGCTAATGTCACAACTCACAACACAATTATTTCAACTTTTAGAATCATTTTATCTTATACCAGAATTCTATTATTTTATTATATAATATAATATATTTTTTCTCTTTTATTTACTTTAATAAATATTTACAATGAATATTCAATTATATTTTACTTTTTAAGTTACACCTGTAAATAAATAAATACGTCATATTAGTATATAGGTGTGAAAAATCTCATTATAGTTACAATTTTTACATGTAATTTTGCATCACAATAGAAATACAAAGTTAAAATTACAGTTTAAAAATGATTTGACAGAAAATTATTTCTAAGTTTTAAAATTCAATTCATACTACATTAACCTTGAACATTTTTTTTTTGTTCTTATAAATAACAGTAATCACCTGAGGCCTTACGAGTAAATTAAAACTCTTATGATGTGATTTGAGATAAATAGAAAATATTAGATCGTAAATCGTATTTTTGTGAAAATTGTGAAACAATAATATTGCTACGATAAACTTTAAATAGAACCGTTATTTTTAATTTTTTTCCTCTCACATTACGATTGAAATTTAAATATTTTTTACGAAGTTAGTATTGTGAGATGATGTCAGTTATTTTGATTTCAGATTTGTCAGCAATGTGTAATTAATGAATCCAAATTATTTGTGAGGTTAATCCAATGCTGAATTGTTTGTACTGTCTTTGAGAATACTATTGACCCAATTTTATTTATATATCTATTTCTTATTTACCCTTTGCCCTGCCAAAAATATTCCAATACAATACTTATAGGACAATAAATTTACTAATCTGTCAATCATAATAATCTCGCATACATAATAAGACATGAGAATAATTAAACAGAAAAAGTTCAATGTTGTTCAAAGAGTTCAAAGAGTTTGCCAAATGCACACAATGGAAATTTAATGTGTTGTGTTTAAGCTAACTAGCTAAAAGACCGTAAAAGTATATAACTTGTGATTTTATAGCCGTTGCGACATAAAAGAGTTATCATATTTTATTAAAAAAAAAAAAATATTATCAAAGTGATCGAACTTCGACTCTTAAATCAACCTTATTGATATCGGATTGAAACTTAAATAGACCTAATTGATATGGGATTGAATTGTGCATAAACCGATTCGTAAGAAACATTAACATAGTAATTAGTTATTAGACGACTTATTACAGTCAGAATATTATACATATTCATCCGGTAAACAGATAATGATTTACATAACCATACTTGTTCCAATAAGCCTTTAAAAGAAGTTTTATTATGTCAAAATATAATTAATTTCACCAATGATGAAAACTATGTAGTTATGTAATACAATACTAGAAATGTGTTTCAACTTGAAAATTAAACAAACTTACAAAATATTTTTATAAACTGTAATCTGAATCAACGTTTTGGTAAATTGGTCAGGTAAGAATACCGTGTAGAGATTTAGAGATATATTCCCACTCACTAAGCAGTCATTAGGTCTATTCTGCTGGAGGTAAGAATATTTCAGTGAAAACATTTTTTATTTTTAGTTTTTTCAAATTATTTTTTGAAGCCAATAATATAATTTGAAACAACCAAGAACCTAACAAAAACGACGATGGGATCTGAAGGAGAAGATATAATGGCAAACTCTAAGAGCTGTATAATGAAGTGAATGTAGCCACTAAAATTAAACTCAAGAGACTAAAGTAGGACGGGCATCTAGAGCCAATGAACAAAAATGGTCAAGCAAAGAGAGTCTTCTAACACAGACCCGATGGTATAAGACGCCGGGGCAAACCAAACCTTCGTTGGAGAAACGAAGATATTTACCGAAGATATGAAACAACAATTTCGTATCTTCGACTATATAAGAGGTAAGTTCAGGTAAGTGTTTCGTATTGAAAATTATTTGACTGTTAAGTTTAATATTATAATATAGAAATAATTATGCTTTACTTTAGAGCATTTTTTACCTACTTGTCTAGGAACATAACCAAATCTTGAATCTTTCACAAAACAGATATTCTCGTAATTTGTCTACAGTTGATATACCTTTTGCGTTATCTAACCTGCTTGATCTAAACGAATTTTCTGCCACGCAATTTAAATATCATTGCTTTCAACATTGTTGGATTCCATTTTATTATCCTACCATTGCTATTTTACCTATTGTGATTTGTACTTTGTCTCTGTGGCTTTTAAAAGTTTTTCTTCCACATGATTTGAAGCCATGCTTTTAAGCTTGTTGGGTTGGATTTGGTTATTCTACCATTGCTATTTTATCTATTGCGATTTGCACTACGTCTCTGTTGCTCTAGACAAAGTTTTTATTTCACGTGGCTTGAAGCCGTGCTTTCAAACTTGTTGGATTTCATTTTATTAAAATGCTACCATCGCTATTTTACCTAATGGGGTTTGAACTATGTCCCTGTTGCTCTTATACAAAGTTTGTCTTCCATGTGGTTCGAAGCCGTGCTTTCAAACTTGTTGGATTGGATTTTATTATTCTACCATTGCTATTTTACCTATTGCGGCTTCCGCTATATGTCCTCTATATAAACTTTCTTCCACATGATTTGAATCCGTGCTTTCCAGCCTGTTGGATTACATTTTACTATCCTACCATTGATATTTTATCTATTGTGGTTATGTGTTATATATTTTCCAAACAAATTTTCTCCCACGAAATTTGAAAATTACTTTCAACATCGTCGGATTGAATTCTGTTATCCTACCGATCATGCTATCGATATTTTTCTAAGTTTAAAACTTAAATGGTAATAATATGGCAACATTTTCTAAAACGTGCGTCGTTAATATGTAAAAAATTTCTAATTACAACTTTCACTTACTACATAGAGCCATAGTTACAAATAATTTAATTTAACCGTAAAATAATTAACAATCGCTGTACCGCAGCCTAAATCAGCTGATTAACAGTTACTTTGTAGATTTTAAGAGTTTAACAGTTACTTTGTATAATTCTAATCATACCTTTATTAACTGTAAATTGTCATTTAAACTGTAAATCTTCGTAATATCAATTATGAATTACCTTGAATAAATAATACTGATAAATCTGGTTTGATTTTGTTAATTTTGGTTCAATGCAGACATGAGCTTGTCATGTTGTGGCCCAATCTTGCAATATCAAGTTCAAAAAATTAATGGAATTAATTATTAAAAAATGAACCATTTATTTAAATTTTCAAATTTCTTTAAATCTGAAAATTTTATGTAGATATGACAATTATTTCTAAAAGTCTTGTGTACCGAAAAAGTCTTGTATAGAACAGTTCAATATAATGGTAGTTCATACTAAAAAACAAAAAAAAAAATAAAAAACAAATATTTAAATTTATACAAACATTTAAATTTTTAATATTTATTGATGAGCTTTAAATGCTAATAAATAGATACACTATACACGTGATATATTTTTCAGGGTTGTTACAATGTTGCCCTTGAAATTATTCATTATAAATAAAGAGAACGATTAAACTTCAGTATCGAAAATTTAAATGTTAAATAACAGTTAAATAAACAGTTACGAATAACAAATGTAACCAAAGAATTCAATTATCCATGATGAAGTAAATAACCAGATTTAATGACTATTAAGTTCAATATACCTGACAATCGACAAGCAAAATTGTTAATGCCAACAATGTCGCTCAATAAGACTATACTCTTCTAAGTTTCAAAAGGAAATAGATGCACATCGTGATCGGGATAATATCTGGTCCAGTAAAGAAGCATTTGCATAGAAATGGAATAACGGAAAACAATTTGTGCATAATATGTGAAGTATAGAGAGTAAAATGTAATGATTATCTATGAACTTTGTGAATGCGACGTGGTCCCTCGTAGTAGATTTCATTATTGTTGGACAAAAGGGAACTACCCAACATAGCATTGAAATTGAAATATATCCTGAGTATAAATTAAATTCTGGAATTCTGATGGACTCAGATGCAAAACTGCAGTAATACGGGTAATCAGTATAAGCCCATATTTGCCACATATATATATATTAAATATATATTATATATATATATATATATATAAACTGCAGTAATTATGTTGTTGTAGATGTTGTTTCTATTTATAGAAATAAATTTCTAACTAAATATAGCTTATAAGAACATTAATTGGAATGTTCAAACAAATTTTATATCTTTTATCTCTCTTATTCTAATTGAAACAGTTGAAACAAAATGATGAAAGCTTCCCGCTATAACATTCGCAATTTAAACGATTCATATTGGATTTCCGGATTTAAAAATTAATTTATTCTAAAATATTTTGGTTTTAAATTAAGCCATCACATCTAATAAATTTATCTTCTCTCATTAATATTCGATGTAATCAAAACTGGAAAATACAATATTTTATACAATATTCGAAACATAGCAACTGTAAAAATTTACAATAAAATATTTGCATACATATTTTTATCTTACATTAATTAATTTTATTCTAAAAATAAATTTATTTTTTAATTTTAAAATTTTATCAAATTCGTGACCAACACTTTGATAAATTTTATTATAGAATGGATACCACAGTGGAAACCCAGATGGTATGTATGTTCAGCTGAGACTAAGCAATATAACATTTTGTTTTAACTTATCCAATTACGACAATATCAAAAACAGAGTTCGGAATATTTAAATAAATTTGACAAAATAGCTGTCAGCCGCTGTAACAACAACAGACCACATGTGGACGTCTAGAATAGGTATAGCTTTGATTTATCTAAATTATCACACATAAACTTTTTAAACCATCCGAATCAGGCCCGGGCATTACAACAACTCCTAGTTATGAATGCTAACATCTGTGGAACATTATTTAGTTATAAATGTCACTGTCATCTTATTATGATGCTGATGTCTTTGAGACTATGCGGCCACTATAGTTCTTTTATACAAAGTCGCTCTCAGTAGTAAATATAAACCTATAATGAAATTAGAAATTATATCTCTACTGCGTTCTCGGATACACTAACAGATAAGCAAATGAGGTAGCGAATTGGCTTGCTACAGATGGGATTAACACCGATCTTAAATTAGCTGATTCAATAATGGTGTATACCTATTAAAGAGGTTTATTACGTTATTGTTAGCACTACTAAAACGGAAGTAACTTAGCATGAGTAAGACTTCCAGATATTTATGGCCGAAAATTGATAAAAAGAAACTGTTTCTGCTTAAAAAGAAAATAAACTTATTTACCAAGAAAAATTATGCGTACATTAACTGGTCACTGTTTGCTAAATATTCGCAATGTCTTACATCTCTTAAATACTGATAAATGCCTGATAAATCTATGAAGGTGATGATACAAACCGGCATTAATCGTTGATGTTATGGCAGCTATGCATTACTGTATTTGCCCCTTTTACACTAATAACTAACTAGGACCCAGACAATCTAGATAACATGTTTAATATGTTCCTGTGTGCCAACAACCTCTCAGATTCGACAATCATCAGTTGTAATAACTTTCAAACGCTTTGCATTTTTTTGTCATCAAATATTGACCTGCTAGTTTATTGATTCCTGATTAATTACACATTATATTATTCATTTTTAGATAAAGTCATCCATCAACACATATGTTTGAATGAGCAAGAACCCAATAGAGTTTTACCCTATACGGTATTCAGATAATACTCGACGTTTATGTACGATAAGTTAATTAGTGTAAAAGAACTACAATAGCGCCATAATTACTTCTTAGCTGTAACTTCATTGATACTACAATCCGTAGTTGAGACTTGGTGGTGACCAGTTCTATAGCATAGTCTATTGCCAGTATTTTCGTTAGCACTCAATTTTCTATATGTATGATATAATTTTATTAATTGAATATTTTTAATATGACAGCCCCAACTTAAGCTTGCCCAAGCCGATAGAAAATTCAAAAAATCTCAACTCAAAATAAGTTTAAAATTGAATTATATTTTCACAATGACATTGACTTACATTGAGATCTTATATAGAATCTCAAGAGTATCAGATAAATTAAAATGACACGCAATAAAGCATTTTCAAGTTTTCATCTTGCTAATTAACGAACACGATTTAATTAGAAGACAACTAAAAATAATTATATCTTTCAAGCTAGTATCTCTTAGATATTGTAGTTACTTTTACTTTGTAATCGTAGTTAAAATTAACCAAATCAAAACCATACTTTTATTTTAGAAAGTTTGATAAAAACTAAATGCTAGTTTAACTAGCATTTCTAATGTATATAATGGAGTTGCATCTGTGCGTAGTAAGTAAAACTCTTATACTTAATCTTCCATTTATACTGAGCTTAACTTTAATTCATTTCTATTTAGATTCAACATTATTGGTCATCCCCTTACATACCCAATATTGGGTATTTCGTTCATGACTAGTAGAATTTTGGTTAGAGCAAGGTTTTCCGCCTGGTGAACAAAAAACTGTGCGAGAGGGGAGGTTCATTTTCAACCCCACTAATCTATAAGCGCTCGAAGTTGGTTTTATCTGTTTTAATACTTTGATTTTGCATTAATTGATTTTGTGTACTTCTAAAAAAACATCCTAAACGCCTTAACCCAGATTGTTACAAAATAGTGTTGATAGAAAGCTTATACAATTTCCCTTAAAATGTTATAATAATTAATTTTTAAAGATTTCATTTTCTATTTTGCAACTATCAGATCTTACAGAAGAAATGAGATTTAAGCAAGAAAGGTATGGTTCCAGCCATGGTTGATATTTTTAAGATATAGCTAACCTTGAGCTCTTCTCGATCAAACTATATTGTCGAATATAAGATAGTTCAACATGAGTACAATGTAACAAGCTCTCATCAGTATCATTCTTGTTACAACAACTTTTTGGTGCAACAAAAAACGCCTCATCGTCATCCTTACAGTATTTTTCTATACACATTGGGGTCACATTGTAGGTAAATAATTAATTCATAGGAAATTAGATCCCTCCAAAATTTTATTAAAAATTAATTTAAGATAATGTCAAAAATAGAAACACCATATTTACATTTTACGACCATTCACTGTAAAACTCAAATTATTGATTTTATTTTAGCAGGTAGAGGTTAAAAATAAATTTATTAGAAATTTAATTGTAATAAATGTTAATATAAATATTAATTAATTAATTAATTTGTTATCAAACATTTTTCTTCATAAAATTATTTGTCTTCTCATGGTGTAGTACCATGTCATATACTAAAGTTCTACCAGTCAAAAATAGAACACCCTGTATATATCAATAGTTAAAATATTATTAAAATAAATAAAACAATTTGCAAAATTTTTCTTTTTGTTTTATATTTCCCCTTTTAACTTTATGGTCAATGTGGTCAACCATTTAAACACCTCATTTAATTTAAATTCCTTTGAAATCATTAAGCTGTAAATTCCTTTGAAATCACTTGATACTCTCGTCTAAATTTAAAAAAAAAAAAAAAAAAGTAAACAGTAATATTGGTCGAATTCCATTGCTCATATCCGGAAATATTATTGAATATACATAATATACGTATATTATATATATGTACATTATAAATATATATATATATATAAATGAACATTTTTTTTGTATTTTAAGAAACCGAAATAAACAAGTAAAATGTAATGACCACCTAACATAATCCAATTTGTTTAATTCTTTTCAAAACAATTTAGTCAAATTCAAAAAAAAAAATAAGTTAAGTCGAATGTATTTTTTTTATATTTTAAAAATTATTTTTTTTTATTATTATTTGCTTTAAGGTGTGTCTGGTAATATTCTATTAAAAAAATAAAACAAAAATTTAAACCTTTTAGAAACACAAAATATTATTTACAATCGTAAAGTGTTTTTATTTTTATTTTTATTATTTTTTTTTTTAATTCTTAGAAGATTTATGAAACGGAAATTATACGTAATAAATGTAACAACTGTTGACGTATTTATGTGTGTAGTATACACTCATATGTGTATAAATATTTTTCCCATGACATATGAGAATGTCAGAAATTGTGAACTTAAAGTTCATTGAAAATAAATACCAACGTGTGGCTACGTATTGTTATTATCCTATTATTTTTGCAGTTAATTAAATTTTTTTAATTTTATACAGAAAATTTTTATTTTGCTTTGATCTAGATCTTGACATATATGTACATGTATATGTAATTAGTATGAAAGTTTTTAATATCTAATTATTGATTTTTAATAAGGTAACCTAATAATTAATAAGCTTTAAATATAATTTAATCAAAATAACTTCTAAAACAGTTCCAAAATAAAATATTAAACTTGATTTGGAATCGGTTGTAGTAACTTGAAATTTGATCAAATATTATCGAATTGAAATACAGGGTGCCCCACTTCGAACTGAAATTCTTAAAAGGCTGATTTCTCAGGGCATTTTAGGAAAACAATGTGCTAGCCAGGGAGTGTCCAGGAGGTCTATTTTTCTGAATTACCTGGACTGCAGGGAATTAAAGAAAATCGGATTAGACAAATACTATTTTTCCGCTTCGAACTGAAATCCTTAAAGGGATGATTGGGTTATTTTATAAAAAAAAATATGCCAATAGACAGAGAGGACCAGAAGAATTTTTACATATAACCTGAACTACATCAGGTTGATTAAATCAACCAACAACAATAAATAGGTCACTCGAGTTGTGGTATCAAAAAGGCATAACTAAGTGCTAATTGGTTTCCAAGAAGCAACTGGAATGGTCACTTCTACCTATCTACCTACGTACAGCTGGGAGTTAAAGAAAATCGATTTCACAAAATAATGTGTAATTTGAAGCAATTATGTTCTCCAGAGTTTTCTTTTTAAATTTATATATACATAATTAACGGAATTTATTAGGTGAGTATCAGACTTCCCGTTTTTCAGCTATAGCCAAACAAACTTAAAATGTTTGTATAAAAAACAGATATTTTTGTGAAAAAGTTCATTATTTTAAGTTCGTTTTGATAATCGTTTTGGTACATTGCATTGCATTATACAATATTGGTATTCACAACTTTTAGGCTCGACGTTTATTATGTGCAGTTGTCTTTTTAGCACAGTTTTTTTTAAATACTCCAAGGAATCATCTTTTAAAATATGTACAGGTTGGAGCGGACCAGGTATACTTTATACACAGGTACCAACAGGCATACATATACATACGTGTATATAAATTAAATTATACAGCAATTTAAAAGTTTTCAATAACACTGCCTCCAGCGGTTAAGCCATTGATCAAAATTGCTTTATTATTAATCATTAACACATTCAAATATTCTTAGAGCACCATAGAAGTTCATTCGATCGAATTTTCTGCAAATTTTCTTATGGTTCTATTGAATTGGCAATGTTTTGAAAAAAAAACCGGGACTTTCTGATTAGTCAGTTGGCATGTCTAATACTCATATGACCATGCGACGGCCAATTTTATTTTATTTTAGACCTATATATAATTATTACTTTTTTAGTAAGTTATCATTACATGTTAACGTTGGAGCCGTTGCATTAAATCTATTTTTTCTGCCTATCCACTTTTGGATGTTAACGTGACGTTATGATACGTTCTGCTAGTTTCAAATCAGTTAGATGCCGCATTCACCAGTCCCAATATTAAAAATTAATAACATAATTTTAAATTTATAGATTTTGATAGGTTGCAGCAGTAAAATTACAAATTAAACGAATTTTGCTATTGCTACTATGCTATCTTGCTATCTTGCTGTCTTATTGTGTGCTGTGTCATTGCATTAATACACTTTTTTTTTTGTTTTGGCAGATTTTGTAGTTGTTTAAAAAGGGTCAGCTAAAATGGGTTTACATGTAAATGAGGACAAAAACAAATAAAGGATCTGGCGCTTAAAGCAGTACCTAAGCTTTAGCGCGTATGAATGTTTGGTAATAAAAATATTTCTAACAATACTTTCTATTTACTTTCTTTAATCAATATAGAGAACGATTGAGCCTTTTCAGCTATGAATCTAAACCTTCATGTTTATGCAATATCAGTTCAAGTTACTTTTATTCTTGTTAGATCTCTACTAATATTTTCTGATCTGTAAGACTACACCCGCTTCCTTTGTTTTCAATTTGTGTTTTTTTTTGTAATTAATTTTAATAAACATTATGAAAATCTATAATTAAGTATAAGTAAAATCTATTTTTGATTTGAAATTCTTGAATGCAATGGAAAAATAATTTGCCTGCGCCTGCTTTTAAGCTTCTTTGTTCAAAAAGCAGTTGACGAAATCTGACGAAATTTTTATTCGAAATATTAGCAAATAATTATACGAAAAAATGCAATTTCGTATAATATTAATAAATTAAAATTTTAAATTATCCGGGCACTATATATATATACATACATAGCGAAAAACAGCCTTCAAACTTTAATATATCATATAAAAAAATATAAAATTTTGTGCACTTTGGATGGTTTAATCTTCTTCCTTAATTTCACCAATCAACCGGTTAAACTAAATATTCTCATTGTTTTTATATTTTTCTAATAAAATTATTAAAAAATGAACAATAGATGAAAATAACCTTGAGAAAATTTTTGTCGTTAATTCTTAAAACAACACTCGTAAAAAGTGATGACCGGAAATTATAAAAAACAAATAAATAAAAAAATAAAAAAATTGTATCAAACAACTCGTAGTGGTTCTATTTTAGATTTTAGAGGTATTTTGGTATAAAAAATAAACTCTCAAAATAAAAAATTATATACAGAATAATTTGAGTTCAGGTTTTTGATTTGAAACCCTCTTCGAAAAAAATTACGAGATTTAAAGAACCAAATCTTTATCAAATCTTTGTGGTTTTGGAAGCAAAAAGAAACAAAAAAATTTTTACTGGCAAAAAAGACTTACCAGATTTTAAATTTCCGGTAAATATATTAAATAAACCTGTTTTATTGGTAACAGTATTTTAAAACTAAAGTTATTTGAAAAATATAATGTTTATCTAAGTTCTTAGAACTGTATATAAAGGCCATATTATATTGTAATTTATAAATTTCAAACAAGAATTATGCAGTCAATTCTTACAAAAGATCACTGTAAACGAACCCTAAAAGTCTGCAACTAAAGCCTGACTGCTGAAGATAATTTTCTCTGGACAAATATACTATATGACATCATCTTGAGCTGTATATCTACAAGATGATGATGATGATGATGACATGACAAGAGATGAATTAGTACAACTAAAAAGGTCATAGCTATACTAACAATTGCCCAAAAAACATTAGAATATAGAAAGCTTGTATAAACAAGGTCAAGTTACCCAGTACAGATTACACTCCCAGTTTTAGGAGAAACCAAATTTAAATAAAAGATCTTAATAAACATTTTTGCACAATTCAATTTCAATCTCAATAATAAATTTTATATAATTTTTTTTTTTTGATTTTGTTAAAAACAGTTTTCTAATAACGTCATATAAAAATAAATCAACAAATTAATTTTTTTAGTTATTCATAATATAGTTTTTTTTCAATTAAATTCATTAAAAACAAAAACACTTACCAAAGTATAATTTATTATATTTATTAAATTTATATTATTAAGATCCATAATATATAATATATGTATATATATATATAAATTAAAGCTCTTAAGTAGTATCCTTGAATGTATCATCAATAACAATAAAATTCAAACACACTAACATCATATTTTCTTATTGTAGATATCAATAGAGTAAAATTATTTATTTTCTTTATATTTTTAATAATATAATTAATTAATTGAAAATTATTTTTTTCAATACATAAAAAACAGAAAAAAAAAACAAAAACAAAAAAAAGTAAAGTTATAAAATTAATACACGATATTATCTTGTTTTTTTATTTTTTTTTTTTTTTGTTATATTCAAAAATCAATTTTGTAATAGTTTTTGCAATATATGTATGTATGTATGTATCTATGTACTTTATTTTTTTAATTAATACCTTTTTGCTTTCTTTTATTATTTTTTTATTATTATTATTATTATTATTATTATATTTATTAAGAAATTTATATCTACTTATATCCTTTTAATATAACAATGGTTCTGTCTCTCTATATTATATATACATTATGTATATAGTATGATGTTGTAATTTTGTATATCAAGTATTTATTTTATTTTTTTAATTATTTAATTACATGTATTTAATTAATTAAATTTCAATTAAATTTTTTTTGATATATTTAACGTGTATACTCGATTTTGTTTATTTCATTAAGAAATAAATTTAATACTATATAGGTATATAATAAAATTTTAATCATTATAATCATCACAATAATTCAATCAATTAAGGATAGATAGCCTGCGATATACAATTTTAAGACAATAAAATTGAGGAGGTTTAAAGAAAAATAGAAAAATAATAAAAAAGAAAAATTAACAACACCGCGCACACCACATTATCATATATCTTCTTCTCATGTATATATATATAATATATATATTTTATCTTGATTTATATATACACACAAACTCGAATTTAAGCGTATATATATACATTTATGTATAAATATAATAATAAAATATACACTTTCTCTCTCTCTCTCTATCTTTCTCTCTTTCTCCTTCTCTAAAAGAACTTATTAAGAATATTCCCGTTATAATAAAAAGAACTTTATGAAAAAAAGGATAACTGTTTTTTTTATTATTGTTTTTGCTTTTATTTTTTTTTTTTTTATATTATCTTATTAATGCATTTCCTTACAATTATAAACTATTAAACTTGATATTTAATTAATCTTTTTAAATTAATTTATTACAACAGATATGAATAGCCTATATAGATATATGTATATACATTGTGTACCAACATATGTGAAATATTTGAATTCCAAAATTAATCGATAATTTCTTTTATTTATTTTTTTTTTTGTTATTTCTGTTTTTGTTTTTCTTTTTTCATTTTTAGTATACTTTTTGAAAATCGAATTTTAAAGTGATGCACTTTTTCTTCCTACTTTGAATAAAAATAATTTTTTTTTATTGTTTTCCGTACACACACAATTTGGAGAATTCTATCTCTTTCGTGTTAATTTGATTTTATTAACATAAACTGTAAATGTTGAACACAATTTTTTTGATTATTGACATTTGAAAAACAACAGAAAAAAGAACAGAAAATAAAATATTTGTAATTAAAATAACTTATTAAATAACCATTTTGGAATTTTTAATTTTAATTTTTTTATTTCACCTTTTTTATTTTATTTTTTTTTGTGTTTCTTTTCTTGTTCTTATTTATTTTGTTTTTGTTTTTTTTTTTTTTTTGCGGATTACCACTTAGAATTTAGATAAATGGTAAATTTAAATTTATTTTAGTTTTAAGATTTTAAGGGGATTTTTTTTTTTGGCATTTATTCTTCGGTTTATCGCGTTCGAATTTAAAAAAAAAATTTTTTTTTTACATATTTTATTAATATGTTGTTTTTTTGATTATTTATCAATACACAATTATTTGTAAATATAAATTTATTTTTTAGTAGAATAATTTCCCAAATTTATTTCACTTAATTTTTCATTGAATTTTTTTTTATTTAATTTATTATTTTATTAAAATTAAAAATATCCAAAAAAAATTAAATAAAAAATTGTGGTGGCCGATGTTGTGTGTCGTGTGCTAAAAATCAATGCCAAACGCCATATTGATGCGATGTAGAGTCATTTTTTTATTCCTTTTGTTTTTTTTTTTTTTATTTAAGGAAAAAGGAAATCTACAGTAGCACAAAATCACAAAATCATAAAATAACAACAAAAGAGAATTTCCTTTTTTGAAATAAATTTGAATAAAGTAAAAATAAAGGAAATTTTTTAATGAAATTTTCTGTTTTTATAACTTTACCATTAATATAAAAAAATTTTCAACCGGAGTTGGAAAATAATTGCAGAAAGGAGAATTTTTATTAATTTGTTAGCTAAGTGTGGGAATGAGAACTTATTACTCACATCATAATTCATCATATCATATAATAACATTTTTTTTTTGTTACCATGAGTTGAAAAATCATCATAAAAAGGGAAATTTTAATCGTAAGGGGAAATTTTGTTATTTTTCTTTCATTTGTTGTATTTGATGTAGTTGCTTGTTTTTGAGAACTGAGAATTTAAAGGGAAAATATATTATTAGAAAATAAAATACTTTCAGGGAAATTTGATTTATTGTGGTGAGAATTTAAAAGTAAAAAAATATTGAAAAATGTTGAAAATACATTGTAGTGGAAAATTTTGTTGAATGCTGACTGTGGTGAAAATAAAAAAATGAAAAATTATTACAAAATGAAAATTTTTCTCAATTCAAAATAAAAATTTGTATGATCCTTTGGGTTTTTGTTTTTTTTTTTTGGTTTTCGGCAAAAAAGGAAATTTTCCATGTGGTGTAGACAGTATAGTCATTAAAATTTTTTCTTTTTTGGAAATATTATGTACGTAGGATTGGGTATATATTTTATCATATATTTTTTATGTATATACATATATAAACACATATACAAATGAATGTAAAACGTAATAATGAGATGGGTAGTATTCATTTTTATATGTATAGATTTTTTATTTTAAGGATATTTTTTATATATTTATTTATAAGAATAAAGTGGAAAAGTATTATAATTTTGTATATAAATTTTAAATTTAACTATAAAGAAGTAAACTATGTAAGAGTTTATAAAACTGTTATCAATGTGGAAAAATAAATTTGAGTAAGGAAATTGAGAAGAAGATAAAAAATTGTAGTACTGTTGCAAAGAAGGAAAAATGTTATAAATATCCACCCATGGGTATTACAACAACTCATGGGTAATACAATTTATTGAAAAAAAATACATAATGTCTATAATTTGCTGATACAATATATTGATATAATATGTGTCAGATTTATAACGATTTTGAGCAATATTCAATTTTCACAAACATTTCAATATTTTATTAAGTTTTTAATCATACATTTTTCTTCTTGCTTTGTATAATTACTTTCATTTTTAGTCGTAGCACTTAATCGTGGGCCATATCCGTGAGGAGGAAAAAGGTCCTTAGTTTTGACAAACAAACAGTAGTTCTTCAAACAACTAAACAATAAATTAAATCAAACTTTAAGACTCAGTATTTTTAAAATCATGCCCAAAACTGTTGTTGTTGAGCAAAGAAGTATTCAAATGTTAATGTTGAAAGAAATAAGACTTTGAGGGTTCAATGTTATACCCATTATATTAAATCAACTCTTAAAAAACAATTTAAACAACTCACCTACATATCTTTTAAAATGTATGCTTGCCACAAACAATTTTTACCAAAAATTACTTCTGTTTTTTTTAAAATCAATGAGACAAAAGACAATTTGAAAGGAAATTGAAATTAAAAACACAAAACTACAAAAACAAATAACAGAAATAGAAACTCAAATAATCAAATTGAGTAAAATAATTTTAATGATATCAAAATCAATATCAAAATATCAAATCATTTGTGTTAACACAAAATAGAAAATAGAAATAAAGATAAGAAAGTTTATTTGTGGTATGAAAACGGTGGCATAAATAAAATATTTCTTATAGTTGTAAGTTGCTTATCGAATTTTGTAACATCTTAGAATTGTCAACTAATATGTAACAATATTAACATACAATTGTTGATCAGACGAGTAGTATGTACTAGTATAATGTAATTAAAATGTTATTTACTATTATAAAATATTATTGTTAACACTTTAATGCCCAATATACCAATTAAGATCTACTTGATCTTTTATATAACAAAAAATTTGTCAAACTCTTACTTATATTTCTTTAAAGTAGCTAGTTTTATAGCTTGGATTGTCAATTAATAAGTTTTCAGAAGCCAATTGGATACTGAGTTATCGAAAGCAAAAAAATGTTAACAAAACCTTACCTCTTGAAAGCTTCAACATCATAATGTAAATGAATTAAAATTTATTACAATATGCAAAGATTAAAAATATTTAATGTAAATAAAGAATTATCATTATTATTAAATACCTTATTGTATACATAAAAAAAAAAATAAAGAAAAATAAAAACAATATTTTGGTTTCTATTTTTGCTATATAGCAACATTCCTACCTCAAAAAAACAGCAATTAATTTTAATGAATTCTAACAAATGAGTGCGAATACTGAAAATTAGAATTTCGTAAAAAAAAAATATATTTTTATTTCAAATGTATCAAAATTTTGACGGTTTAAGGGCGGTCAAAAATTCTTTTAATTGTGATTTCAGACATTAAAGTTTATTTAGATGGAGCCTGTGGAATAATGGAATTGTTCGAACGAATCTTAAAATGTGTGAAAACTTCTTAGAAAAGCTTTTAAGCTTCTTAGAAAATAAAAGTCGAGTTTCCTTTCACTAATCATTTATTTTTATTTTGCAAATATTGATATTTCGGAAGCAACTTATACTTCCTTCATCACTGCTAGTCGCAAGCATCTTAGTCTTTATAATATATATATATCACTAAAAACAAATTTGATTATCAAAAATAAACAAAAAAAAAATATATAAGTACTCTGCTAATTGAATATTGACCTAGTAAGAAAATGCAATTTTAACAGAAAACTTGCGGTGCCTGTGAACCATAAAAAATAAAATCAAAAATAAACAAATAAAAAGCGTAAGAAGTATTCAAAAATGGCTAAATGGGTAAGAAGACCCGAAATGACCAAAAACCTTTAACAATAACTTTATAGCGGTATCGAGTTTCCATTATCTCAAAATAGAATTTAAAAATGACAGAGTGATAATATACTCTGTCATTTAAAAGTTGATCCAAATAGCTGGCAACAAGTAGGTTATTATTGTAGGTTATTAGTAGGTGGTATTTCTTTACACAAAACTATTGTAGATTTAGATGAAGGGGTATAGAAATAGGATGATAGAAAAGAATTGGGTTGTAAATCGGTAACGAATCTGAATAGGTTCGTCCTGAAAAGTTGCAACTTATAAAATGGGTCATTTCTATCCGAGGGGAAACACATATGAATTTCAAAAACTAGTTTTAAACCATTTAAGGGTTTTCAAGGTGTAAAAATTAACAGTATAGGGTATATTTAGCTGGAAGTGTTTTAAGGGAATCATTATTGATTTCAGTTCAACAGAATAAGTGTCATTTCTACAAGATACCTATAAAAGATACACTTTAATTAGTTATATAAGTGAGAGAGTATTGGTAGAAATATAGGCAAAAATTGTATATATTTTTCATGCATCACGTCTCCATGATCATTATTTTTACATTAATTAAAATAATGAATTAAAATAATTATAGTGAATATTTTTTTTATGTCATCAAAAATAATGCATTTTATACACACTCTCAAAAATAATTCAAATTAATTGAATTACTTTTGATAAATAATTATGAATACAATTTATATTTAATAAATATTATTCATAATTGTTTATCAAAAGTAAATAAATAAATAAATAAGGATTCCTTTAATGATTTTTTTTTTAAGTTAAGCCAAATATTTTAAACCATACACTAATTCACAGCTTGGACTTAGAGGATTAGGGAAAGAAAAATGCCTCTAAATGATCAGTAGGGACATTTTTAGTCAAGTTTTTTAATATTACTCTTGAACATTTGTAGATTGTATGTGAGTATATTTTTGCATGGACGAAACACGTTTGTTGGAATATGGTTCAACATTAAAGAAATATTTACTACAAAGGAATGACCATAGCAAATTTTAAGCTACCTAGGATTTTTTTTCTAATATAAATAAAAATACTTCTCTTGCTCCTCTGCGGAAATGCTACACTGGTGGCATTGAAGTTTGCCTACAAAAGTAAGCCTACAAAATATGTATAGCAAATATATATATATATATAGCAAATACTCCAACAATACGACGATTTTCAAGTGATACAAGAGAGGGCGTCACATTAGAGTTGTCAATAAGATTCCAACGTTGTTGGAAAAATTTAATGCGGTTCGTGATGAACCTACCAATATATGTAAATTATATTCTAACCTAGATCGTTATCTATAGTGTATAGATATCTTAGCGTGCCCCGGAAAGAAAAATACATTTTTCAGTGACTCCGAAAGTCCCAACATTTCGTTGTATTTTTTGGCAATGTGAAATCTATGGTAATTCCATACCATTTTTTGTTATGCCTATATGATATTCAAGTGTTCAGTTTGCTGAATACGTACATCTCTGAATATTAGGGTGGGATGAGATAGAGCAGTTTTGTCGAGATTAGTTCGCTTTCAGTTTTGGAGATGTTAAACTCAACTCTTATTACTTTTTTCCCATATCGAAAATATTTGCTATGTCATAGTTAAATCTCTATCACTCTTCTCTATCATCTGCAAAACTATAAATATCAAAAATAGAGAACGGGAGAAAACTAATCCTTGTGAAACACCAACGTTAGTATGATATTTGAAGGATATAAAACAGGCCTATAATTTGACACTTGAATAAAAGAACACTATGTCAAACTCGATCAAAATCAGAAGCCTTCAACTATAAAATTTAAGATTTGATAGCATTTTTTTTTTATATTTAAAAAACTTACCAATTTTTAATAAAATTTGTTTTAAATATTCCAAATCCATATACAGAAAAATGTTTAATCCATAAAAAATTTGTTTTTTGTTTTTCTTGTTGTTAAATGTAAAATTATTTCTTTTTTAATTATTTTTGTATACTACTTTACAGATTTATTTTAAATTATTCTGTTGAATATTAAAAAAACAAAAAAAAACAAAAAGAGCAACAACAACAATATTAACAAAAAATTAAAACTAAAATGTTTATATCACACTTTTATTTTTTTTTTATTTTTTTTTCTGATATTATAATAATAAATTGCTTAATAATTTTTTCAATAAACTTTTCATATTAGAATTCTAAATACTATAATTAAATTTTTTAATCCATTTAAAGAAACAATTTTTTTTTTTTTTATTGTAATTTGTAATTTTAATTGGAAATTTATAAAAAATATTGTTAAATAATTATTTATATTTTAATATATAATATATCAAATATTTTATATATAAGTATCAATTATTATATAATAATTAATTTTTATTATATAATAATTACAAAAACAAAAAAAAAAATAAAACAAAAATAAAAACAATTATTTTATTAGAAAACAAAAATAAATAATCAAAATTTTTTTTTTATTTCATTTAAATTCATCGGAAACTAAAGCTAGTAAATAAAAGTCCTATACATTTTCTTTTGAATTTTTTATGAATATGTGCATGCATGTATAGGTTAAATACATAATATATATTGATAACGAGCACATTTATAGAGTGAAAAATTTGTACATTTTTTTAACCGGTATTTTTCTGTTTTTATGATTTTAATTTGTTTTTTCGTTTTTCTTTTGTTTTTTTTCCGTTTTTGAAAACTTGTTCACTTACACATTCTTATCAATTTTTCATCTATTTTTACACAAATATTTACATACATGGATATACACGTACATTATTATTATTTACTTATTGATAAATCTAAGTTAAATCAATAAATTTTATTTCTTATTTCTAATTTTTTTTTATTTCTCATATCATAAATTTTATTATCAAAACTAAAAAGCATTTAAAAAAATGTTTTTTTTTTCTTATGATTTTTTGTTTTTTTTTTTTATAATTCGAATGTATGATAAAAAAATTATCTAATTTTAGAAATTTTTATATTAAAAATAAAATTATATATACTGTCTATTCGGCACAATACAAATTTATAGATATATATTAGCGTGATTATGGGTGTATGTGTATAGGTGTGACAAAAAAATTTTTTTTGTTCATTTTCAAAATAAGAAAGTTTTTTTTTATTTAATTAATTTAAATAAATTAATTATATTAAAATAAAATGAATTGATTCCACAAATTTTAATTAAAAAAAAAAAAAAATTTCTTTTTTATTCGTAAAATTTTTTTTTTGTTGTTTTTTTTTTTAGATTTTGTTTTGACTATTTAAAAATAATTTCTTGAAATGAATGCATTTCTATATATTTCTTAATATGAAATTAAAATTAAATTTAAATAATATACCAACATATTACATATAGGTATAGTATTTCCCTATATTACCTATTATTATAATATCTATAATGTCTCTTTAATATTTAGAAACGTACTTTTTCTCTCTCTCTCTCTCTCTCTCTCGCCTAATAAATTTTTTATTTCTCTAGAAAATAATTTCTAAACTTTTGATTCAATTTCTCTCTAAAAATAAAATTTAAGCAAACAACATAAACCCGGCCATATAATAAGAAACAGCAAAACGAAAAATCAAAATCAAAATTAAAAAAGAAAAGCCAAAAAAAAAATAAGAAAAATCATCAAAACTAAGTAGAATTTGTCTATGGAAGTCGATTGAGATTGAGACCATCAGACACAGTGTTGCCATTTGTATATTTAACCAATAGACAGAATGTTGCCATTTTCCTATTTATATAGAAGTTAATTTAAACCAATAGATTTAGATATTAATCTCGATTATGATTAAAATTATTCTATAAGAGTGTTAGAAATTTTGATAGAGGCATCTGACATTGAGCGAATCACAGCTATTTTCTTATTTGTGATTGCGATAAGATTTGACAAGTTGTAAAAAATCTATTTCTAAAATTAATTTTCGGTAAGCTAAAACTCACATTTTATTAAAATTTGATCAACCGTCATTGCTATACAACACACTTCATATTCCAAATCTCTGTCTAAAAGCAGTTACGTGTTCATTCCATAGACGAATTATACCGGGTGGTCCAGACAATGCGTATCAGCTTTTTAAAAGGGGATGAAGCCGTTATTTTAAAATTTAGAAAAAAATTTGTTAACTAAATCGAGGATGCTTTATCGATTGGTGGTATTTTCAACTTTCGGAAAGGGCTGCAAATCGGTTTTTTAAGATCAAAAATCGGCGAAATTGGCCGAAATCGAGATATTTAAATGGGAAGGGGTATTTTTTTAACGCAAATTCAGATTCTACGACAAAAAATAAGGAAATTTCGTTAAATGATTTTTTTTTTTGTTTTCTGAGTATTTTTCTTTAAAGTTAAAGTTAATAACAATAAAACAAAAATGCTCAATATTTTCCTTTGGTAAACTAAAGTTAATGATAATCATTTTATATACTTTTATATTTTTATAAATTAATTTGCTTTTCATGTTATCATATTTTTTATCTCAGTTTTGGGTTCCTACAAAGTTTAAAAAAAAAAAAAAAAAAAAAATTACTTCACTAAAGTTTCTTATTTTTTGATATAGAATCCGAATTTGTATTAAAAAGTACCCCTTCCCATTTGAAAATCTCGATTTTTGGCCAATTTCGGCGATTTTCGGGCTTAAAAAAACCGATTTGCGGTCCTTTCCGAAAGTTGAAAATACCACCAACCGATAGAGCACCATCGATTTAGTTAACAAACTTTTTTCTAAATTTTAAAATAACGGCTCCTTCCCCTCTTAAAAAGCTGATACGCATGGTCTGGAACACCCGGTATATAAAAAAAAACACGAAAAATTAAATGACCTCAAACAAAAAATAATTATTTGAATAAATATTTTTTTATTTTCAATATAATCAAATTAAGAGTATTAAATAATTTGTCCTAGCTCTATACTGATTTATAACCCCACCGGGTAGATTGTCTATAAAATTTGTGATTGTGAATTTTAAAAATGTTTGTAAGATTTAAGTCAGATACTCCGCATGCAGTAAATAAATGATTTATGAATAGTTCACTTTATTCACTTAGTATGAGATTGCACTACAGTCAAGCAAATAGACAACATCCAATTATATATTTAAGTTTAAAGTTTCACGCCTCTAGCTCATCGTAAAATTAGTTTAAAATCGATTCCAAAATTTATACCGAAGAAATAAGCAAACAGACAAGAAAGTAATAACAAAAAAGTAAGTTAAAAATTCAATTATAATGTGAAAACTTTATTGTAACATAAACGTTTATGTAATAGAATTTGATCTTTGAGATGTAGAGCTACAAAACACTACCATCGGTTAGTGCTTATTCACTTATTTAATCCAATAATCTTATTAATATAACCTGAATTCCTACAAATTTGATTAATATTCTTAATATGTTGACTATCAATATATCACCAGTGAATATCCCCCCCATTTTCCTTCCGAGGTACAATAACGCAAACAGTAATATGCAGTTACAAACACCACCCGCCCCATAATGGGATTGCATTACAGTGATGATGATGATGATGATGATGATGTGGTACAAATATTCTAATATTGTAAATATCACTGATGATCACTGTTCTTGAGGACGAAGATGATCATTCCAATTGTGATATATTAGTATCTATTAGGAAAGGAACTGTGTGTATCATTGGGATCACGATATTCAATGTATGAAGTACGTTAAATATGAATACACTACACGAGTTTTTAATCCCTTTTTGACATTAATTGAACAAAAAAATAAATAAAATAAAAAAATAGCAAAAACTATATATATATATATATATATATACGCGTGTGTGTGTTTGTGTGAACGGCATTATACCGTTTACGTAAATAAAAAATATTTGCTTTTGTTATCAATTCCGAAAATGTTATAAAGCCACTTCAAAGTATATTTTCTAAATTTGAAATATTCACAAAACAATTTTTAACATCAATTTTTAATGGCAATAATAAATTTTGCCCTGAAAATTGTTTTATTTATTTTCACTGGTTTTTGCAATTTAGTATACAGAATAATAAGATAAGATAAATAAGACGATTTACAATTAAGGGAAGTAAAGTTTACGCTAATCGACAAGGCATAAATAATAATCGAAGTATTTTACATCATTATAAATTATAGAAAAATAAAACGTCGAAAAATAATTTTGTCTATAATTTCTTCACTTAATGTTTTCAAAAATTACTAATTAATGAATTCAATTTTTATAAATCTGAATTCTAATCCACAAACATTTCTAAGAATAAAAGTCTATTTTATTTAATTTGGCTGAATCAATCAAAATTTTAAATTTTATCTATTTTGGCCGCAAAATTTAAAAACAATTTTATTAAATAAAAATTTCCAAATTTCATCCCAAAAACACTTTGTCCCCGCCCTCTAATTCTGTGGGGAAAACGCAAATTTGGCAACACTGCCAACAACAACAAAATAATCAAAAAAGCAGCCGAACCAAATAATGATTATACACCGAATCTGCTTCCGTACTTGAGGGTTTTTTTTTTTTAATTTTTGTTGTTTTGTTTTTCCTTTTTTTTTTACTAAAAATACTAATGAAAAATATTTAAAAACAAAAAAACACAATTCATAATAATAAAAAATGAGAAATATCTCTTGAGATAATTTTAAAAATATAACAAAATTTTTTTTTGTCTATTCTACCACAGTTTGTGCTCTCCTCTTCTCTTATATTCTAATTAATATTTTCTTTTTTATTTTATTTTTTTTTTTTTTTCTATTCAAAATTTTCCTAATTTAGGAAATTTTTTTTTTTTTTTATTAATTTAATTTCAAAGTTTTCTTAAATATTTTTTTTTTTTAATTAATAAAAAAAAAAAATTACACAAAAATTATTTGTGAACGCACGAGTACAAAACTATCGAAGGCGACTTACGATAATTCGAAATTTTATTAAGAATTTCAACGCCTATGCACGCGCGGACTTTCTTTATAGCATGCGGTAATTGTCAAACTTCAACTAAAAAATTTTTCAGAGTCAATCGAGAAATCAAAAAACAATCTGTAATAAAAAAAATATAAGTTTTTTTTTCTGCTTTTCTTTTTTTTTATATTTGTTTTTGTTTTTCTGCTGTCCTGTCTACATTACATAAAATTATTAGTTAGCGTATACATATTAAATGTATAAATCTATTTATTTATATACATATGGATATATATATATGAATATACGAAATTATTTAAAAGTGTATATTTGTGCAAATATCAAAAAAGGTTTGTCAAAGGTGGGAATAAAAAAAAAAGACGAAAAAAATTTACCCCATAGGGCGTATTTCAAATGAAGGGATTTTAATGAAAAATGATGAAGGGTCAAATTAAAATGAATCCTTTAAGATATTAATTTTAAAATTTATTATTTTTTTTAATTATAATTGATCGCGTTTTTGTTTTCAATTATTTTAATGACAGTCAAAATTTTCTGAGTCAAGCACTGATTGATGAAGGAAGTATTTTGCTTCTGATATTTTGGCATTGACAATTAAATAATATAATTACGATTTAACTGTAAAATTGCTAAAAACAGTCCTACTCATTGAATCTATCGGATTTGTCAACTTTTTGTTTAATGATTCGAAAACTTTTTTCAAGTTCGCCAAATCCCGATACTTGAATTTCAATAGAGTAATTATTACTGTAGGAAAAACTTCACACAGCTTCATTAACTAAAAATATTTGGTAAAAACAAAATGCATCTTGACTATTCGAAATTGAAAATTTAGAGACAATTTTTTTCGTTTAACTTTGACGTTTAAAGGAACAACAAATACTTCATAAAATTTCATAAAATTTACGTAATATGAGGAATAATCCATTAATGACATTTTGCTGTTGTTGTTGTTGTTGTTGTTGTTTTGAATTATTTATTTATTCATAAAAAGAAAAACCATCCTAAAAGAGAGTTAATAGGGGCTCTTAGAACCTAAATAAAGTCGATTTAAGAATTACGGAAATCCGCATATGAAAATATGTATGTATATTTTTTTTAAATCAATTTTATTCACTTGAAAACAATTCGTCTTTTTTTTTAGGAATTTCCAGAATTTTATCAAATATAATTTTTATTCTCTCTATAAACTAGTTATTCTAAACACATAAAGAATAGCTATTTTATTAATATTTAATTTTTTTTTTTGCAAATTACGTAATTTTAAAAAAATTTTAAAAATATTTTTGTTGTTGTTTTAAACGTCAAAAAGTTGTTGTTATTGTTTTTTAATGCACATTTTTTTTTATCCAAAATTTTATTAAATATTTTCCCACGTTTGTTATTGCATAATTAAAACCAGTTTTTCAAATTTCTTTTTTTTTTCAGAATTAAATAAATTAAAGCGGTCAAAAAAATCGATCAATTAGAAAATATTTTTGCTTTATAATTTTGTCAAGATCAAAGAAGATGATTTTTCTCAGCTCTCTTCAAATTGTGTTTCATGATTAATTTTAAATTTTTTAATTTTATCCATTTAATTTAATAAATATCTTCAATTAGAGTTTGCAATAAAATTTCATCCCTATCATCTAGTTTATAGTTTCTTAGTTTAAATGTTTCAAAAAATTATAGTCGGTATTCGATAGTGGGAAAACTAGAAAAGTGTTAAGGGTCAACACAAATTTTAGTTCTAATTTTCTAATCATCAAATTAACAATTTTTTACAAATTTAAATTACCAATAAACAAAATAAAATTTTAAATTATCAAATAAAAATATAATTATATTTTAAATAGTCGCAAGCACTGATGAAGGAAGTAAATTTCTTCCGAAATATCGATATTTGAACAATAAAAATGAATTAAAAATTCAACTTTTATTAAATATATTACTAAAAACAAATCTGGTTATTAAAAATAATGATAGATGAAATCATAATTAAATTCTTTTTTCTTTGATTTATATTTTTTCAATTAGAATTGAGCTGTCATCAATTAGAAACATTTTGAATTGGCTAATTCAAAGACACAAACCAGGGAAATTTCAAATAAGTTAATTCTAGTTCAATGATAAATTTTGTATATTGTATTAGAATTATGGTAGTTAACTCATTAGGCAAACACCCTGACTATTTTTACTGAAGTAAAAAGAAAAACATGAAAATAGTTTTACCATGATTCCATCTAATTTCACCAAAACTCGAAGCCATTAATACTCACTTTTTTTCCTTAATCATATTTACTTTTAATTTACAGAGTAGCTAAATTTTCAATAAATTTATTTAATAATATAATTATAAATAATCATAATTAAATTTAAATTTTTTTATTTTTATTAAACTAATTTTTGTAAAATAAACCCCCACCCTTAAAAATGAATTTTGTAAATTAAAATTCATTCATGTAATGCACAAGCAAATTTAACATAGCACCTAAAGGGCTTTTTATTTGATAATTATTACTGTTTTGCTTATTTTTATTATTATTTTGTTTTTGTTTTTTGTTTTGTTTTTTTTTCAGAAGAGGTAACACCCTAAATCAGTTCGTTATGCTACAAAATTTTCAAATACTGCTTATATTTCTGCTATACTGATGATGCTGCTACTGCTACTGCATATGGTAATTTCTATTTAACGAAATATTTTTGGTATGTCTCTGACATATCAGTGCGAAATAAAATTAGCATTAACATAACATATAGCATAACATTTTCATCTTATTCTATATATATATATATATATATATATATATATATATATAAAATATATAGTTGCTTATAACACATTCATTTCACATTATATGGATTATATTGGATGTACACACATTGATAAATAAATATTTTATTGTTGCTATACAAATATATTGTAAATTATTGTTATTATTTTTGTATTTTTGTTTTTATTTTTAAGAAGAATTTTAAGAGTAAGGGCAAATAAAAAATAGGAATTATTCAATGAACAAAAACAAAAGACAAAAAACAACAACACAAAAAAATAAAAGCAAAAAGAAAATATAATAAAAGGGAAAAAAAAATCCCTTCGTCGGAAAATTTTTCCCTCATATTAAAAATCAGCAACTAACAGATCAAATATGAAGGTGCGCATGTTCAAAATAGTCTCGTGCCGTCCAAATATAAAAAATTATTTTAGACAATAAAAAACAAGAAAAAAAATAAAATATGAAATTTATAAGATAAAAAAAAAATAGCAGTTTTGACGTGAGTTCACGGTTTGATTTTGTTGTTTTCTTTTTATTTTATTTGTTATGATTTTTTTATTATATAAAACAAAAAAGAAAACAAACAAAAAAAATACAAAAACGTGACAATTTCTTACAGTATTTTAGCGTGTAGACATCTGGTGGTGAAAAAATTAAAATAAAATTTGAATTTTTTAAATTTAAAATTTGAAATTTGAAAAAAATGGGTGAGGTTGTGACTCGTGAGGGTGTTAGTTTTTAGAATTTATGTTTTATTTTTTTATGTTTAGACTTTTAAGTTTAAACAGAGTAATAAATAAATCAAATCAGTTACTAATATCATAAATTTATATTTTTAATAAAATTATAGTACAAACAGTATAAAATAATTAATTAAAGGTTTTTACATGTCATTTTGTCCTTTGCAAATTAAATTAATATTTAAATCAGGTTAGTCTAAATAATTGCAAATCAAAGGTTTAAATATTCTAGTTATATAAGCTCTTGAAATATAGAATTCAAATATATGAAAATAACATATTGTACAAATACATTAAGGCAATAAATAAAATAATAATAATAATTATAATAAAAACTATATTTATTTAGAAATAAATTAATTTCTCACTTGTTAAACTTGTTTTAAATTTATATTTTTTAATAAATAAAATGGATATATTAGTTTTTACTATAATTTTATTAATATTTAGGTTTTGCCACCTAGAAATTTTGTTTGGTTTGTATAACTCACATATTGGTTTCTTTGTAATCTATATATCAGTTTTGAAACTATTCAAATTCAAATTAGGAGCTGTCTAGTTAGTCAAACACTACTATTCCTACTAATGAGTTATAGTAATGTTGATGAACACTATACTCTCTCTTTCATTTATATTTTTGATATAAAATAGTACTTTGAAATGTCTGAAAAAATTTGGTTTATTCGATTCTTATGACGTCAGTCAATAAAATAATTAATATTAACTAAAATTATGTAGGAATAAATATGAAATAATTTTTTTTATAATTTTATTAATTAGTTCTTTTAAAGTATTTATGTTTGGCATGCTGCAAAGTCTGCAAATAAAAAGGAGACATCACATGGAGATTCATTCGGTTCAATGGGTGAAGATCATTTGGTGGAAAAAGTAATGACTGGTTAGGTCATACGAGTACAGATGTTCAAAAGAATGTTCATTAGGAAGAATAATGTGAATGCTGAACAGTGATCATATTATGTCATACACTGACACAAGCTTAAATTAGAACGCGATACACTGTAATATAAGTGACAAGCTGACACAAGCTATAATTTTTTTTTTTTTTATATTTATTCAAGTTTCTCAAAATGAGCTAAGGAGGAGTATATAATATATTTCTTATATTTATTTTAAAATGACGCGTATGACATGTATGGTGTGTAAAATTTCATTAATTCAAATATAATGCATGTGATGATTAGCAAGAAAGAAAAAAAATTACAGTTATATCAAAAATAGAATAAAAAATTATCAAAATATATATATAATAATTAGAACGAGAAGTTGGGAACAAATAAGATATAATACCTATCATTGGAAGACGAAAAATAAAGCCAAAATATTACAAAACAAAAATGAGATTGTGTGTGCTGTGACAATTAGCAGGTTCCTCATATAAATTGTCTAAGTATGACTGGACTTCAAATTTTAAATCCGAATCTTTGAACAAATAAGATATAATACCTATCATTGGAAAACGAAAAATAAGGCCAAAATATTACAAAACAAAAATGAGATTGTGTGTGCTGTGACAATTAGCAGGTTCCTCATATAAATTGTCTAAGTATGACTGGACTTCAAATTTTAAATCCGAATCTTTGAACTGTAATTTCATCAGAAAAAGCTACCCGACAAATATTTTTAAAAGAGAAAGGTTTATTTCACATTTCAATGATATGGATTTGATAACTGAGCAGTGTTGTCTAACTAATTGCAAGGCAATAGCTATAATTTCTAAGAGTTATAGGGAATTATATCTTTATATAAAATCAATTTTATACCATGATAATGCCCCTATTAATTTATATTACTTAAAATGTTTTTTAAATTTATAATATTTATAACTTACCGAAAAAGGTTTTGGATTTTTGCTTAAAATTGGAAATTAAAAACAAATACCCTAATGTGAATAATGTCTTGTGAAAAATCAAATCAAACTAAAATTTGCAATTCGAAATATTTCTGTAAATCTGAAAATAGTAAAAATAAAAAATTTTAAATTTTATTTTATTTATCAATTGTGAAATTATAAAATAAATTTAAAAAAAGTTGTTTATTTGTTAAATGAAAAAAAGGAAATTTATTGTCTTCGATTGTAGTTCAATTGTTCACTTTTTAAAATTCGTCTTTCAACTTATCAAGTTTATTGCAATTAAGAGTAGGTAGCATCTGTCATAATGCAACATTTTATTTTTCCAAATTAAAATTTCGATTTCTGTGGTTCAAAAAATAAATTATTCCAAATTTCAGCTTACTATTTAAATTTTTGAAACATCATGATTCTCATGTTCTCATTATTTCAATATATGCATATATACAATTTATTTTAAACCAATTATTTGTCTTCCATCCATACATTTGCACTACCCTCAACCACCCTTCTCACACTTTTTTTCTCTGGGACTACCTTCCACATATTAGTAACCCTTATCTGGCTTGGTTTTCCTGCTAGTGTTGTCCATCTAATTTAACTTTAAGTCTAAGATACACACTAGATATACATTAGATACTTATAATACGACCCTCATATACACATTTTATTAAAATCAAATAACTACCATCATCACAACAACCGAATAGATTTCAAATCACTCGCTTTACAAAATGACATATTTATTATTACATCAGAGAAGAATATTTCTATTATGTCAAAATTACTTTCATATTTTTTATTGTTTTTCTTGTTTTTTTTTTGTTATTGTTGTTTATAATAATACAACAAATACCCTTCCTGGATATTAAAAAGAGTTCCTTAGAACCAAAAAAGTAAATATAAAAAAAATTTGTTAGTATAAAAATTTCCTCTATTTGAACAAAAAAAAAAAACAAAAATAATAAAAAATCCTTTCATGCGCATTAAAATTTATCAAAAAAAAAAAAAGCACAACACCAAAAAGAAAGCAAAAAAATTTCCCATACACCCTTAAATAAAAAAATGTGTTGTGTATACATACCACACCAAAGTATTTGTGGTGAAAAAACTTAGTGATTTGGAAATTTACCGGAAAATATTTGGTTTTGTTATAATAAAAAACAACAACAAAAATAACAAAACAGAAAATAAGAAGAAGAGACAGACAATATGAAAAAGAATTTCATGGTGAATTTCAATATGTCATGCCATAATATTTATTGTTGTTTGTATTTACGTAGGTCGGTACATGAATACTATTGTAGTTATAAGCGTATATCTATATCTACCTAAAAATTCAATTGTAGCATTGTAGAGTAGTTGTTCGAATACAAAAACAAAATAAAAAAAAATATTTTTTTTAAAATTACAGACATGAATACTTTGAAATTGAAAATAGGAAAATGTGTGTGAGGAGTGTATGTATATATAAAAGTATACATACTCTGGTTTATTATATCATTTGTATATGGTAAGTATTATATTATATATTTCCATAAAAGATTAGGTGAATTATAAAATATAAGAAAAACAAAAAACATAACAATAACAAAAAAATAAAATACTCAAAATCAGGTGAATTTGTATTTGTATTGTTATCCTTTTTTTTATTATTTATTCATTTCACCGATTTTTTATTCGAAGTCCGAAAATGTGCACACATTATTCATTGTGCAAAAGAATTACATAATTTTTTTTTTCTTAACTGTAACATTTTTATGGTTAAAAGGATACGTACAATTTATATACAATTAGATTTATTTTGTATTGTCAGTGTACATGACAGTATATGATTTTTGTTGTTGATTATATTGTTATCGTTGTTGTTATCGTTGTTGTTTTTGTTATTTTTTTTTTTTTTTGTATTACAAAGTACTCAGTTTACATCGAATAAATCTGAAAATAATGATGAGAAAATTTAAAAATTGGATTTAGATGGAGATTTTTTGTTTTTGTTTTTGTTTTTTTATTTATTTATTTTATTTAGTTGATGAAGGGGTCACTCTCTTCGAAGAATTTGATTTGTACATCAGTGTTATATATATATGTACATTTCAAATGCATGTAAATATAGATTGTGTATTATATAAATTATTGTTCGTTACTTAATCAACCTTGAAACTTTACTAGTAAAAAAAACAATAACAGCAATAATAAAAACAAGCATAAGAATAAGTAAGTGAAAAAAAGGGTTTCTCATAAGAGATTACGATCACGATTATCCTAAAAAAATTTATTGAGGGAACCAAAATAAAAAATAAATAAAAAAAAAGAAAAAAAAGGAATGCTTTTTTTTTGTAATAGAATTTTAAAATTTCTTTATTTTTTAAGTTTATTGAAATTATCGAGTTGAAAAGAGGATTTTTTCAATAAATTCGTTTTTTTTCTTTTTGTTTTTGTGTTTTGGTATTTTTTTTTTCAGATTTATTTAGGTTTATTTTGAAATATTGAAAATCTATTTATAGAATATGTAAAGAAAATAAAAATGAATCAGTTAAGCTATATTTAACAAGAAATTTTGTATGCGAGGATCATTCGAATGCAGTACTATGAATTTATTAAAGGCCATTAAATATTAAACTCAAAACATTTGCTCCGATTGAGTGTCTCAGAACCATAGTAGTCTAATTCACATTTACATTTTGTTGTAAAAAATAATATATTTAAAAATATACAAAATTTTAAAATGGTTATTAAATACTTATAATACTGCAGTAAATACTTAAATACTGTGCATCAAATGCAACTTGCTATAATCATAGTGCATAAATGGTGCACAAATGTTGGTCTAAGCATTAATCCACACAAAATCAATAATTTTTACCAATCGAAGAAAAATAAGCTACCAACCACCTTCATCGGATAGAGTTGCTATTGAAATGGTAAAGAAAACAAAACACCTAGGAATAATACTTGATAGCAAACTGTCATGGAATTTTCCCATAAATTACATAAACAAAAAAGTTAACAGGACATTTTTTGTATGTCAAAATATGTTTGGTAAAACATGGGGATTATCTCCACAAATGGCTGTATCACTCTACAAGTCTATAATAAGATCTATAATATATTACGCGATATTTGTATGTGGCTCAAAAATAGAACAGACTAAAACATGTGCCAACAAGCTTACTAAATTGCAAAGAATAGCATGATTAGGGGCTAGTGGAACATTTGAACCATTACCTACACTTCCACCGATTCATCTATACCTGATCTATACTGAGCAACAATAACAGCAACAAGACTGCATCTAATAGATAACCTGAAACACAAAAGACCAGGACACAGCATGATACTGCAGAAAATTAAACCAGGAACCAAAGTAACTGCAATATCGCACTATATAACAAAAGTTATTGATTGCCGCAAGAACTTCACTATACTAATACCTAAAAGAGAAGAATGCGATGATTTAATAAGAAGTTAATGAAAGGAAACAGATTTACTTCAATGTGGACTCTTGAACCATTAATTAAGAAGCAGATGTCCTTGCAAAAATAGGCACGATGAGTTAATTCTTAGGACCAGAACCAAGTTATGCTCGTTCAAATGCCTGCATACCTCCAAAGAATTGTTTCCAATATACGCTAGGTGGCGCAGTAGGTAGATTCAACGAAAAGGGCCCCCATTTCAATTTCCTATGAAGCAAAATAAATAAATGCCTAATGGATTTTTCAACATGGTCAAGTATTCTTTGTCATTGGGATTAAATAAATGACATACAAAAATTTAGAGTATAGTTTGGTAAAAATTTAAATAAAATGAAACTACTCTTCCGAAGAGGGCCTAGTTCCTGAGAATAATAGTTGTTACCAGCATTTAATGAGTTGTTAAGTAAGAGATTTGATAAATAAATACTCAAAAAACATTAGAGTAAAATGTGTAGTAAGACTTGCAGTATCGTACTTAAACATGAACAAATAATTTCACCTAAGAGTTACTGTCAAAAACATAAAGAAAAAAAAAGTGGGAAACTACAGAAACCCAAAATATATGGGATGACTTACACATATTCTAAAGCCTTTTTCAAACTCTATATTCACCGATTAAATCAGTTAATCAAGAAGAGTAGATCGAATATTAGACTGATATGGTTTATCACAAATCATAGTCCATTTAACAAACATCTGTTCAAGAGTTCAATTATGTTATGGAACTTCGTTTCGCTTATAAAAAAAAGGGTTAATAGAACTAACTGGCAATAGAATAAAATTTATTTGAAATTTTTCTTTACTAAAAACTTAATTTTTATGGTATGAACTTTTTTCCTCACTTTGGGTACGGGATAAATAAAATACAAGCACATTAAAATCATTATTGGTATTTATAATAATATCTATAAGACATGGAATAGACAATAACATTGTCTACTTATTAATTTTTTAATTTCTTGTATAGCAGCCAATTTTAATGTGGAAAACTGCATCTATTGTGAAGTTAAATTTGCCATCATAATATCAAAGTTCCATTTTATTTTAAATGACAACGAACATGTATTCCAAATTAATTAGAATAATTGAAAAACTTTGTAGATACATACATTCATAACATAAGCGAGATTCGAGCTCGAAATTGTCCTTTTGCTATTCGATAACATAGTGTATAACATAATTATTATACACTATCTTGGTCCGTCTAAATTAATGGCTGTATTTAATATTGACGAATATTTTTTCGAAAGAACTACTTCTGGGCAATTGCGCAGGGAATTTACTAGTATAATAGTAATATGATAACCAGTGTTCAGAATAGCAATGACACAATCGAATCAGATTGTTTATTGGACAATCAGCTCCTACCATGACAAAATAATCTAGATCAATCTAAAACAAAATTATGAATTTCATTTTTATTTAACCTATAAAAATATACTTTCCATATGGATTATGCGTAAATTATTATTATGGGTTGTTTTTTTTCTCAATTCATATTTGGAACCCACGCTAGAATCCCTTTAAAAATTTCGACTATATAATAACGAAAAATAACTGTTTTTTTTTTTGGTTTTTTTTGTTTTTAAATCAAATTCAAATAAAATATCCAAAAATGGTAAATTAAAATTATTATCTTACAAATTCACTTTCATTTTCAATTTTATACCCTCAGTTTGATTAAACTATTCATGAAGTTTGAATATCAGTAATAATTTTTATGATTATTACTTAACCAATTTTAATGGGTATAGAGGCGAAAATAACTTTCACAAAATATGTGAATTGTAATTTTATAACCAAAAATTGAAAATTGAAACAATATAAAGTGAAATTTAAAATTGAAGACCCAGTTAGATTCTTTTATGGAATTTAGTGTTTATGAAAGTCGTTAAATTTATCTTATATTCAAACATTTGATATTTAGAAATTTTAACAAAAATGAATTTTATAAAATTTTGAATTATTTTAACTTTAAAGAATTTCGTTCCATTAAATTTAAATTGATAGAATTTATTATTAAATATTAGATATGTAGGTAGATACGAGTGGCTGTCTATTGCGGCACATCTATATCAAGAAGGTTCATTATGATACCACAGAATATGTCGATTCTACGTGCGGGTTCTGTTTTTCAAAACCAATTTGAGATTTTTACAAAGTGATGGAAGCTTTTCATTTTCGTACCTGTAAAATCATCCAGTGAGTTTAGAAAGTAGGCTACTATAGATTGGTTTTTCTTTTGTTAATGTTAATGCGTTAATATTAATGCGAGGCAGGGGCAAATAAGGTATAAGCTTAGTCCTCTTCTTCATCCTTGCCGACTTTGCATAAACCATTTGAATGAAGTTCAAGCAGCCTTCTGTCATGAGACAGTGTCGTGTTAAAACCGCGATATATTAAATATTATAAATACATAATACCAAATATAAAAACAAAATGTTGTAGTATTAAACACCCGGTTTTAAATAAAATAAAATCGTATAAACAATCATTGTGATATAATGCGAATTCCATGCATTACTATAAATTTAAATATAATTCAATATATAACACAAGAATTTCGAATGTGCTAAGTAAGCCCATTCCAATGTTTGAGTTATTTAAAGTGCTATTTGAAAATAAAAAAATTACGAATTTATGAACCGATTGAGATAAGACTCTAGACTAAGACTTAAAACTAAATATATAGCATTAATCTTTTTGAAAATTTTTTCAAGCTCCTATTTAAATTAAAATAACTCTTTTGCATTAGATATGAACAACTTTTATAAATTAGAAAATTTCCCTAGAATCTCGCTCACGACGATAGACTCTTTGCACCGGGTAAATTGATAATGAGATAATGCACCAGAATTTATTCTAAAAAGTGTTCTGAATCTCTCTGCACTTCTCTATCACTTCTATTTAAACTTTCACTACCGCTTTCATTAATAAAACGCTTTTATCTTTCCAGATTTTTGGAAAAAAAAATCATTTATTAAACCAATTCATAAAAAAGTTTCTAAGAATGTTATAAAAATGAATCGCCCAATTGCAAAACTCTAAAGTATTCTTAAAATATTTGAATTAATGGGAAAATATTTAAAAAAAATGGGATAGTATCCATCTTTGATAAATTGGATTAATTCTTATATTTAATTGACAGCAATTACAATGTATTATTTAGATCTGATACTTCTGAACCTTTTAAATGTAACGCCTTTTATATGAACATGACCTCTATCATAATAAAAATAAAGACGGTTGTGGTACTTTTTTTTCAAATAATTCCGCCTAGGCAAAAATCTAGTACGAAATTTGTATAATACATGAGAAAATTATCGTATTTTCAATCGTGTTCAATTATCAGGCAACAGTTCATCATTGTCCTGCAACCCCATCCGTGGGGCATAGGGCGGAAGTAAATTCTTTTCAACGGCTCCTATCTGCCTCTTCAATTGTGGCCTAACCTCTTCAATTCCTAACCTCTTCAATTGTGGCCACGTTCTTTGCTGGGTACTTGCTTCGGCTAAGACAGTTGTTCTACACGTTTTTCTCGGCCTTGCGACTTGACCATTGAGGATTCCATTCGAAACATTGTTTCGCGATGTTGTTGTCAGGTTTCCTCAAAGTAGGCTCGATCCAACGCCATTTTCTCTGTCGGATTTCCATGTCTATTTGTGTTTGTTTCGTTTTTTGTCACAGCGTTCTGTTGGAAATGGTTTGTGGCCAACGAATGTTTAGGATGCGCCGGAGACATCTATTGATGTGCGTTGGAGTTTCCTGGTGATGTTTACTGAAACTTTCCATGTTTCGCAAGCGTACAGGAGAACAGATTTTACACTTGCGTTGAATATTCTTATTTTTGTGCGCAGAGATAGGTTGCTTGCCTGCCATAATTTTGAAAGCATCCCGAAAGCAGTACGGGCTTTACTGATGCGGGCTTCAATATCCAAATCGGTGCCTCCATCTGATGACACGATGCTGCCCAAGTAATTGAACGTAGTCACCTCTTCGATTCGCATTTCTTTATGGAGGATCGAATGTTGTGATGTGTGAGTTGTGCGCATGATTTTAGTTTTAGCTGAATTGACTTTTAGGCTCGCACTTTTTCCAGTGTCATACAGCTTTTGACACATATCGTTCAAACCTCCATTCGTATGTGACAATAAACACGCATCGTCGGCGTAATCTAAGTGGCTGATACGTTCGAATGGACGCCACTGGATACCGTTGCTCTCGTTTACACCCACAGTAGTAGTCATTATGTCATCCATTACTACTAAAAACAATATGGGTGATAAAATACAGCCCTGCGTTACTCCCTAACACACCTCGAAGCAATTTGTCAGCTGTCCTCGATGTAAAACGCGACATCTTGCATCTTTGTAGGATTCCTTAATTATAGCTATAATTTTTTCTGGAATGCCTCTCCTATTAAGCGATTCCCAAATATACTCTCGGTTTACTATATCAAAGGCTTTCTCAAAGTCTACAAACATGAGATTCAGCGGTGCTTTAAATTCAGTGGATTGTTTAAGAATTATTCGTAATGTGTTGATGTGATCCACACTGCGAAAACCTGCTTGGTGTCTTTTGAGTGTAGCTTCTATTCTGCCTTTAATCCTTTCGAGTATTATTCTAGCCATTAATTTCGAGAAAACTGAGAGTAGAGTGATACCTCGCCAGTTATTGTAATGATTTAGGTTACCTTTCTTTGGTATTTTGACAATAACTCCTTCCTTCCATTCGCTTGGATATTTGTCTTGTTCCGATATAGCCTGGCGAAAAGAGACAGGCGACAACAAGGCGACAGTTAAAGTTTTCAAATAATTTTGTGCTAGTTTTAAAAAATAAAAGTATTATTAAAAGTAAATAGTTTTAATTGTTAAGTTTTGTAAATAAAAATTAAAATATTAAAATTGTTGTTTGTTGTTGTAAATAGAAAATTTTAAAAATAATAAAATCTGAACCTTTATAAATAAATAAATACAATTATGTAGGTATATATTGTTAAATTTTTAATCTTATTTCACTTTTTAATGTTTTAAATTTTATTAACTGGTTAACAAAATTCAAAAATTGTAATCCAGAATTTAAACAAATACCGCATAGAGAAACTAAAATTTAAAAACTTTAACTAAATTGTATTAATACAAAAAAATGCTGCCGGTTCAATTTATTCATCGTATCTTAAGTCTATTATGATACCAATTTTATACTCACGTGAATCGCAACGCCTAATTAATTAATAAGATTAATTTAATATTGATCTCCAAACCCAAATCCTTAAGTGACCACCAAATAGATTCAAAATATTTTTTTTTAATAAAACTTTGAATTTACTTAAATTTTTACGTATAGAATAGAGACCGTTTGCGGGCTTACAATCATTCTTAAAAAAATAAAATAGAACCATGGTCAAAGCTCCTCTACAATAGATATTTAGTTGATATCAAAAATTCAAAAATTCAAAGAAAACAAAAAAACTATTATATGTGAATGTGTATCCCAATTAATTGATTCGTAAAAACAGTTAGGGTGTTTATACCATACTCTTGGATTAGAAAAAAATTCTTATATGCAAATTTGCTTATGATTGTCATTAAATAAAGCAGCACTGAATTATTTTCAAAAAAAGTACACCTTCATCATCATTAATATTCACATACGTCTCTAAATCGTCCCAACACGCTGAATAGAGTAAGTACAGCGCCGGCCAATCAATCGAAAAGTCCCAGGTTTGATTCCTAAATTACTGTCAAGAATATAAAAAATAAAAAACAGCTCTCCAAAATCCATAGTGGATTATTTTAATATTTGTATATATTCAGTTTGTGTTCTTTCTATTCCGGACATATTTAAAGAGAAAATTCTAACTATTCAATACCAAAACTATAGACACCTATCATAAATAATTAAGAATAGTGATAAAGAAAAACAGAATCACCATTCTTTTATAAATAGCTGCGTATTATTGTTTGGTAACTGACCTTTACCTTAAAATCGCCTGTTTTTATATTAATTTTTCTTGATAAATACATGTTGTCAATTATTGATCTGAGTTTACAATGACCCACAACTTAAAATAAAAAAAATTTATATATTTTTTTTTTTTGAAAATTTCGTATAGCGCCATCTTTTTTCTCTTTCTAATATCGATTTTCTGTTTCATTCATTCCAGCAAATAAAAAAAAATTAAATTACGGTGCAACCTTATCGTCATTAGTATAATGTACTACAGGTATTTGTGTCAAAATTATTTGATGTTGTTGTTGTATTTATATAATAATAATATATATATATATATATATATACTTTTGTCTCTTGAGAAAAAGAAGAGCAGAGTAGTAGAGGAAATAAATATAATAATTCATACATTTTGTTTTTTATATTTTTTCAAAATTTTGTTTCGGAAGATAAACACAAAAAAAAATATTTTTTTTTAGCTTCCAACATTTTTATTTTTGGCTTAATACCAATAAAAAAACAATAAAAAAAAAATTATAAGCTATTTATTTTACTCTTTCTATTGTTTTATAATATTTTGAATACTATATTATTCACTCTTTCATTTAGTAAAGTAAAAAAAATTTTTTTCTTGTTTTCTAAAAAAATAAAAAATAATAATAAAAAAAAAAGTGTAGTAACGATTAAAATTTTGTGCAAAAGAATGCAACCATGACCAAATCTTCGAGGTCTAGGTTGCTTGCATGTATTTCAAATTTAAAATATAAATATAAAAAAAACTACGACAATAACAACAACAACAACCAAAAAGTAGAGAAACAGAAATATAACACAATTTTAATGGTGTAGTTTCTTTTTGATTGATGGCGCTTTAGTCATTTGAAAGTTTTTTTTTTTGCATTTTTTTCTGTTTTTTTTTTTGTTGTTGTCAAGCTTTATCTTGATATTTTGATTAATTACCTAGGAAAAAGGCAAAAGCTTTTAGGTTTGATATATGAACTGCATATAATGTAAGTGGACACCATTTTGGTACCATATGGTTGTTGATTGATGCAACGACAACGAATAACATATGAAAAAAAAATTTGAAGAAAATATTAAAACTGTAATTAAGTCCAGGGTTTTGATTTGAATTTTTTGTTTTACTTGTTTTTTTTTTTCATTTTTCACACAGGTGGAGGTGAATTTAAATAAAAAAAAATTTCGAAAATTAAAAAAAAGCAAATTGTAGGGAGGGGGGAGTGATAAAATGATTAATAAATTATGCTTTTTCGCTAGAAAGATTAAAACATTGGAAAGAAAATAGAGGAGAATCATCATTGGTAATACAACTTGCCTACAACTCATCTGCTATAACTCAACGCAATTTAAATACCTTAATTTTTGTTTAGATTGACGTTGTTTTCCTGCTAACATGCTCTCCATATTCTATTTATTGAGTTTCTTTCAATTCATTTTAACATGCTCTGCCCTCAACATTCTGGCTAGTTTTTTTCTGACATCTTGATTATTGCAAAGGTATATAGAATTCGTTTTTATAACGAATTCTCTTCTCAATTATCTTGCATAACAATGCAATCCATATATTTGAAAGCTTTTCGTTCCAAGAACATTTTCATCCATCTTTGCTATTTCACCGCATAAAAACAAACTTAACTAGCTTTAAGATGCGTTTACAATAAATTAGATGAAAAGTAATATTTATAATCCCAACACAATTTGTTAAAAAGAAAAATGTACTGTAAAAAAACAAAAAATTGTTGAAGGTCATCAAGATTACTAGAAATATCAATAGTAAATTGGAGATCTGATCAACCTGCTCGAACAGGGGGGCTCTAGTTCTGATTTCCTGGGAAGAGTTATGAGATAGTGTTCTCCTAAAACAAACAATAACAACAAATAGGTCACTCGAGTCGTGCGGTGGTATTAAAAAGGCACAATTGATGTTCGAAACCAAAAAATGCGTTTCCAGAAGCAACTTGAATTGCCACTTCTACCTACCTATATACCTATGACTAGAAAATCTATCTTGATATAATATATATAACATAAATCCACCATATTTTCCTTTGGTAAACCAAAATTGATAATGATAATTTTTGTAAAAAAATTTGTTTTTTTTATTAGCATATTTTTTATCTCAGTTTTGGGTTTAAATTAAAAAAAAAAAAAAACAAAAAACTATCCCTTGGATAAAAAAGTATCCCTTCCCATTTGAAAATGCCGATTTCGGCCAATTTCGGTGGTTTTTGATCTTAAAACCATTTTCCGGTCCTTCCCGGAAGTTGAAAATATCACCAATCGATAGAGCACACTCGATTTACTTAATAAAATTTTTCTTAAATTTTAAAATAACGGCTCCTTCTCCTCTTAAAAAGCTGATACGCATGCTCTGGCACACCCGGTACCATTCGCGTGAACTTAGATGTGGTAGCAGTTTTTGATGTTGTTGAAACAACCTCCATCAACTTAAGAGAAAGACTTCGTTATTGATGCAGATTTATAGATATTTAGTTGTTAGGGATGGCTTGGGACGTGCCCAAGATTGTAGTACCGTACTTAATTAAGCACAAAAAGGTGATTTTACCTAAGTTCCTGTCAAGACCATAAAAAAAAATATTCAAGCGTGCAGTTCACTGAATACTTTTACCTCCGAGTATTAGGATGAAGTCAAATGGGGTAGTTTTGCGCAATACGAGACACACTTTTTGAGAACATGAGCTCAACTCTATAATTTTTCCAAAGTCAAAAATATTGGCCAAATCTAAGCTAACCGTGCTGATTGTCATATTATGTTTAGTGTCAGTAGTTAGGAGTGTAGCATGTAATTCCGAAGAAAATCGAAAGACGTTAATAGAACTACAGGGTGTTTTCGTTTATTCATTCTTAAGAACGAATGGAAGGAATAGAATACTTGATGACGTCACGATAGAATATTCCGAATAAATAGAATAAAAGAACAGATTAGAATAAAAATAATGAACATCAGAGACTGTCATTGTTTGTTTTTTTATTTATTTATTGAATTTTTTATACAAAAGTTTTTACTATTTTTTAATTTGTGTAAATTAGTTAATATAGATAGTCAAATTGTTATTACTGTGTAGAATGATAGAAGTAAACTGTCATTCCGTAATTTTATTATAATGTGAATACGTTCGGAATATACGGAATAAATAAAAAAAATACAGAACAGAATATTTGGAATATCCCGAATGAATAAAAAAACGCTTTTTGACATATTCTGTATGTTCCGAATACTCGGAATGAATAAACGAAAACACCCATAATGTCTGCAACACTATGGATTGGGATTGAATATTGAAATTTACAACTGTTGTTGCGGTGCGTATTCTTCGTTTTTTCCAAATAGCAGTTTGAAAACCTGGGGGGTCTGGTTTGGGATCGACAGGGAAACATTTGATCGGTCGCTGACCCAGATGCGCAACTGTCGAGTTCCTATTCAAGTGCTTACACTACCTCCACGTGGTGACCCCTGGGAACTGTTTTACATAGCATCCGGTAGTAAGCAGGCCAAAATTGGAAGTGCGCCAAAATCCTCAAATTTTGAGGTTGGTGTAAGGCTGACTCCCTTACCCGTAAAAATTACATAGTTTTGAGAGACGCAATTGAGACCTCGGATACGATCGATATTATTGGAAATAGACCCGGCAAACGTTTAAAGGACTCCGATTTAAGAATTTGCAGTTGGAATGTAAGAACACTCTATCATCCAGCTGCATCTAACAAAATTGAAAATATTCTCTCGCAGTATAAATCAGACATTACTGCGATACAGTAAATCCGATGGAAAGGATCTGGCATGTTAAAAAAACGAACATGCGATATATATTACAGCTGCCACGAAAAACATCACATATTTGGATACGGATTCGTAGTGGGAAAACGGCTTAGAGGAAACGTCATTGATTTTACACCGGTTAATGAACGTCTAGCCGTCATCTGTATCAAAGGCAAATTCTTCAACATCAGCCTAATATGTGTGCACGCACCAACCGACGAAGCGGAGGACTCCATGAAGGATAAATTCTACGACATCTTAGATAAAACATATGGGTCCTGTCCTGAGTACGATGCGAAAATCGTGCTTGGAGACTTCACCACCACCACAGATAATGGATACCGAACAATCGATTTTGCAGCAGCTCGTAATATGGTTATAAGTAGCACAAATTTCCCCCCATAAAAATATCCACAAAGCTACCTGGCTATCTCCGGATGGACGTACAGCGAATCAAATTGACCACATTATGATTGACGCCCGACATGCTACCAGTGTGTCGGATGTACGTACCTATCGAGGAGCTAACATCGACTCTGACCACTTCCTACTTGTGGCCCTCAACTTTTGGATATAGAATCAAACCGATACAGAGGCGAAGTACGGAGCTTTTATAAAAAAGCCAAGCAGCTTGCAGCTGGTTTCAAGCCCCGTACACACGCGCTGAGGGGTGATTCGGGAAATTTGGTAACCGATACGCAAGGGATATTAGAGACATGGAAACAGCATTTTAAGAACCTGCTGAATGGCGCAAACATAGAAAACACAGATACGCCTCGCCCTAACCCAGTCAACTCCGAAGATACAGATACACCCAGTCCTGCAGAAGTGGAAGCAGCCATCCGAAAATTAAAGAACAACAAAGCTGCTGGACAAGATAACCTGCCAGCTGAACTTTTTAAGGCAGGAGGTGAAGTGATGATTGAATTCATGCACCAAATCATCAAACAAATCTGAATCGAGGAGAGCATGCCTGATGACTGGAGTTTAAGTTCAATATCTCCAATATTCAAAAAGGGCGATTCCATGTCCTGCGCCAACTATAGAGGAATATCCCTATTAAGCGTTGCGTATAAGATCCTTTCCAATATTCTGTGCGAACGATTGAAGCCCAATTGTAACGCTGTGATAGGAAACTATCAGTGCGGCTTCCGTCCTGGTAAATCAACCACCGACCAGGTGTTCGCATTAAGGCAGATCCTGGAGAAGGCCCTCGAATTTCAAATCGATACGCACCATCTTTTTATCGATTTTAAATCTGCCTATGACAGCATACATCGATCAGTGCCTTACGAATCAATGTCGCAATTTTCCCAGCCAAGCTTATCCGTTTGTCAAAAATTACCCTGGAAAACACCCGGTGTGCTGTGGTGATTGGGAGGCACATTTCTGATTCATTTCGAACGTGCTCCGGATTTCGAGAAGGCGATGCGCTGTCATGTAATTTCTTTAATCTGGTGTTGGAGCATATAGTGCGACGTTCCGGTGTGAACACACAGGGCACTATATTTTACAAATCGGTGCAGCTCCTGGGTTTCGCTGATGACGTCGATATTATCGGAACATCACGACGAGCAGTCATCGAAGCCTTTACACAGATTGATGAGGAAGCAGGTAAAGCGGGTCTTCTCATAAATGAGAATAAAACAAAATATATGCTGTCGACAAATAAAATGTCCTCACAACATCATATAGGACACAACATCACTGTCGGCTCATATAATGTTGAGGTAGTTCAGGAGTTTATCTACCTTGGAACCAACATCAACTCCATCAATAACATCGATGTTGAAGTAAGGCGAAGAATTACCCTTGCAAACCGTTGCTACTTCGGTTTGTCGAAACAACTGGGTTCAAAGCTCCTATCCCAAAATACCAAGGCACAATCATACAAAACGCTCTTCCTTCCGGTGCTGCTATATGGTTCTGAATCGTGGACATTACCAAAAGCAAGCGAGCATACACTTGGTATCTTTGAGAGAAAAATTCTTCGTCGCATTTATGGTCCTGTGTCTGACGAAGGGGTTTTGAGAAGAAGATACAGTGCCGAACTATACCAGCTGTACAACGACATGGACCTAGCTAAAAAAGTCAGAATAAGATGGCTTCATTGGCTAGGCCATGTAGAGCGTATGGATGAAAATGCTCCGGCTAGGAAACTCTTCGAATCCAAACCCCAGGGAACGCGTCGTCGAGGGAGGCCACACCTTCGTTGGAGAGATGAAGTATCGGCAGATATGAAAAAACTTCAAATCACCAACTGGAGAGATTCCGCTCGTGACCGAAATCAGTGGAGGACAATTTTGCGCCAGGCCCGGGACCTTCAAGGTCTGTAGCGCCCAGCAAGTAAGTAAGTTTGAAAACCTGTGCGACTTTAACCCAATAAAAAATCCTATAATTATTGCAACATCAAAACTAGTCTTACAATCTAACCATTGATTTATTTTTAACTCAAAGAAACTAAGATACCTTTTATCTATATCAAAATACAATAAGATTTTGATAAATAAAACATTTTATTCTATTTCGAGTGGTCTTGTTAATTTTATTCACTTAACAAAATTTTGATTGCCAATTAAGCTAGAAGCTTCAGTAGCGACCGACATAACTAGTATTAAACTAGATACAAAGAAGTCCATAGCACATTTTATTACTGTAATTATTTCGTCCTTTTTTAAATAAAATATTCAGATCTCTAGGAATATCGGCATTGCGAACATATCATGGCAGAATTGACTATGTTATACAGTTACTTATTTTGGAACATTTAAATTCTGTACTATGTTTTTAGTACAACTCCATATTTGAATATCAATATACCGAGACTGGTTTTAGTATATAGTATTATATTTCATAATTTTGTTATATGTAGGTCGGTACCGTAGAATTTCACCCAATTGCCTAATATAGTTCTCTGTATTTAAACTGGATTTCTTTTTTTTTAATTTTGCTAATTTGTGGCTCATTTCTTCCGTGTCAATTTGTCAAAAGTTACTAAAAGTGTAAATAAATGTCATTCACCTTCATCATCTGTCAAATAATAACTGTCAAGTGTTTAAAAAAATAAAACTTTATTAAGTAAAATACATTTAACCTTTGAATAAAATACAGAGCTTGTTTTAAATACTGAATTTTTAATTTGCAACTTGTGACAAATTAAAAAATTATTATCACAAAGCTTAGTTTAGAGTCATTCCAACATTACATAATTACGTTTTAGAACTAACTAACTTTTTAATTATTTCAGGTTAGCTCTCAGCAGTGTGGTGTGAATTATTTTGCAATTCAAATTTTTTTTTGTTTTAATTTTAATTTCCTCTAAATTTACTATTAATATAGAAAAAAAAAAATCAATCGAATTCTCTAATTTTTATTTTATTGATAATTAAAACAAAAAACAAACAATTTTTTTTTTTTTAAAGTTGTGATATTTACAAAAAACAAAACAAAAATAAATAAAGATGACTTAAGTAATCTAGGAAATAAATTTATAAGGAAATTAATAAATCATTTAGGCATATATTATTATAGTGTGACTGTATATAAAAAATAAATAAATAACAGCATTGATTCTTGATTAAACCAGAAGAGGTCACTATTCACTAAAGATATAACTAAAAATTATTAAAATTACGAGGTCATTGCATAAAATTTTTATTTGATACGATTTTTTTTTTTTTTATCCGGTGTTAATATGAAATCCAGTTGTGATATATTTTTGACAATTGATTATGTCATAGTTGTTAATGACGTTAAATCGTTTAGTTCGATACAAATAAAGTAAACTTGATAAATTTGAAAATTTTATTTATCTAATATTTTGTATTTTCGATTAAAACTGAAATGCATATTTCTCTACATAGCCAGTACATGCAATATGCAATCCCACGTAACCTTTTATTGTTATAAAAATTGAATTAGTGCTGTAAGTAATCCTACATTAAGAATTAAAGTGTTGTTAAAAGAATAGAATAAGCAGTGTTATAATTTTTGAAGGGCAATGTAATTTTTCGAAGTATTATTATAATAAATGTCAATGAAATTTCGTTCCCAGCCATATTTTGCATTTTGGTCACGATAATTATAAATATTAATACAATTATTCTTAGCCACAAAACATTATTTATTGTGTGTAAGACATTAGTAAGACATTTTTTATGTTATAAATCATTTACATGCAAATATAAAAATATGTAATTGATATCTATCTCTTTTTCTCATGAAATAAATATAAACTCCATAAAATTATTATTTTAAAATAAAAAATAATACCTTTCTCACTCTCGCACAACATAAATTATTTCAAATGAATTTCATTTAAAAATAAAAACGTGTACACTAATACGTATGTATACTAATGCTATAACAATATTACAGCAATTGCTCCGGTGCCTTACAGGATTCTCCATTTTAGTGCTATAACGTGTTTGTAGCGTTTCGCAACAATTGCGAAGCACTCAAATTAACACCAATACATACTGTTGTAAGAATGTTTATAATAGTGTTATTAGAGTGCGCAAGAATCTTATAGCAATAAAATGGTTACGTGGGATATGCAATATGCAATAATATGCAACATTCGCTATGCAATGTGCAATATGCGATATGCAATATACAATATGCAATATGCAATACTATGCAACATGCAATATTATGCAATATGCAATATTATGCAATATGTAATATGCAATATGAACTATAACTTTTAAGTCATCGCACTGAGTTATCGTCAAATCGCACTGTAATTGACAAGTTTGGTAAATTTTTAATAGTTTGGTTTCTGAAAACATATTCTGCATATCGCACATTGTTCAAAATGAACTACGCGCTTAATTAAAACATAAAAAGTTGGAGGGTATTTATAATGATGAAATTATAATGTTGACAGTTCGCACTGTCGAAATCATAATATTAAAAAGGATTAGCGGTGTTACCCATACAAAAAAGAAAACGTGATTCTGTAAGAAAATCAATGTCAGAAAAATGACTCAATTCAAATGAAACAATTTTTAATAGCGAGTGCAGTACATATAGAAGTAAGAGGACAGAAACAACCAGTCATAAGAGGTTTTGAATTATTATTTCTGCTTATATACCAAAATTTCATAACATAAATAACACTTAACATCTTAAAACAACCAAGATACCTGTAGACCTACCTCCGATTCCTGTTAATTGTTAAACCTCAAATTTAACATCCCACAATATAGAAATTATTGCAGAAGCAGAAGAAGGAGGGCTGATCTCGAATACGGCTGTACACTTACTTGTAATTTAATAAAGGAGAGAGAGAGAGAGCCACGATAAAGAAAATATTTCAAAATATCTCTTCCTTTTTATGATGCAGAAATTCGAATTGAATCTAAACTGAAAATTCTGTTACAAGCTCTAAAAAGACACCGTCCGTTTCTGATTTCCACAAAGTTTACACAAAGTTATTATCCAGTATATATTGAAATGTTGTTGGGGTATTGTGAAATTCATTTGACACTAAAAAATGTTAAAATTCCATTTTTAAAATTTTATACATACATCCAATCAAATTTAAATATTTTCAAATCAATATACAAGCATTGGGTATCATTAATAAAAATTTATTGAAAATATTATTCAGTACATTTTTCAATCCAATTCGTTTCCTGGGAAATTGTAATAGTGACCATGGTGGCTTATTTTAATTGCTTTAATTTTCGTTCTAAAAACTTATTTCACAAATTAATACCGTATTATCATTCTGTATTTATAATGCCTATACTAATTCATTAATCCTTGAACAAAAAAAAAAAAAAACAAAAAATAAAAGCAGAGTTATAAGTTTTGTCACTGTTGAATGCAAATTATAAAAAATTTGTGTATACAAGTATAAACATAATTTTTCTATATTATTAGTATTATGACCATCGGTATGTATTTATTAACATTTTACGGTTAGCCAATTTTAAAACTTTCTTTCAAATCATTGTATATAATATTATGTACATTATTTCTTTATTACCACTATATAAGACAAATTTTCTAATTAAATCCTCTAACAATAAATAATTTCCTTTTCAAGTTTTTCTTTTTAACTTTGAGATTACAAAACTTACGAGTACACATTGTAATTTGTAATATAGGTATTCCCTTTCATTAAAGTGCATGAATTTAAAAATGAAAAATTATTGAGTAATACACAGGTGTACTGTAGGATTGGAATAAAATTGTTTTAGGTATTCGAATCTGCGATAGTGTTAAAATATCGGACGGATGCAAGATAATGATTTTAAACAAAATCGTCATAGTATATTTCTATTTTATTGTAATAAAACCCACCTCAAGTCTTTAACTATTTTTTTTGTTATCGTTTTAGAATTAATATTTAATTTAATTATTAATATAATCTATGCTATAATCTTTTTTCTGTTTCCTATCATTCTTAATACACCATAGTTGGAACCGAATCGTTCGTTATATTTGTTAAGAGTATAACGAAGTTGCGAATAAGAAAATAAGGATTTTCTAAACTTAATACGAAGGCTGTTCAGGCATGGTGAAGCAAAATGAAGTTTATTTTGAACAAAAACAATAGTCCTAAATACTTACCTACAATTTGCAGGGACTGCATTAGCATTAGCAATGGCCAAGATCATTTTACTATTGAGTACTAAGCCTACAATCAAAATAAGATTATCTTGGACATTTTGGCAATAAATCCAATAATAATATGATTTGCATTTTTAAGTATTTCGGGCTATTGTTTTTGCTTCAAATAAATTTCATTTAATTTGATTTTAGATGATGATGTCTTCATGCCACAACACCGACCATGAAATGTATTGTACATATCATTAAAGCCCGTCTTAATTTAATTTATGCAATTAGATCGATTATAATTAGATTAATTTCGACTTTTTAATAAAATGTCATCTTATCAGCTATAAATATTTAATCAATATAAAATATAGGGCTCTATGAATTAATATCCCAAACATTATCACCCCAATATAAAACTGAAATAAGTACAAATTTTAGGGTCTTTTCTCTCCGTTAAATAAAATCCTAAAAACGAATTCAAAATAAAATATCTGACTAGTGAGTGTGACCGAAATAAATGTAATTGAATTTTTGTTAGGTTTTATTTCATTTCAGACCTCAAAAAGTAAATGAAATTAGGTTCTACAAACATCTATATTGATTTAAATTTTGTAAAAAGGGTATACTCGGTTTATATTTCAGTTTTGTTTTTGGGGTGACAATACGTTAATTCGCGAAGCCAATACAAAGGCCCTGATTTTAATGGTCAGTAATATATTTAAATCAGGGTCTATGTATTGATTAATAATCTTATAAAAATCAGAATGTCCAACATCATGTTATTGACTTTTTTATGATTTTGATAGTCGAAAAAAATGATATGAAAATGTAATATTTTTTTTTTTTTTTGTAATGAACCGGCAGCACTTTATTATTTTCCCATACTTGTTAGTTACCATGGTTTTTCTCTCATATTTTTTTTTTTTTGTTATCAAGGTTTTATTTTGATGTATTTTTCATGTGTTTTACTTTTTTTTTGTTTAGAAAGTGCATTCGAGTTCACAAATAAAAATAAAATTGAACATATATATTAGTGAAAAGTAAAAATAACAGTAAATACGCATTAGTGAAAAAGATTTTTATAAAGATCTTAAAAATTGAAAACAATTTAAATAAATATTATAAAATATAAAAAATAAATATAATAAAAAATTAATAAAAATTGAATATTTTTTTATTTTTAGATTTCTGTAAAATAAAAATGTTAAAATCAATTTGCTACATTTTACAACCAAACTAAATATTTTTTTAATAAATCCCAAATCAGTAAAGTTATAATAGAAAATGACATAAAAATAGTGAAATCGTATAAAATGATTCTCGAGTTCGGTATATTAGGTATAGGTTCTTATGACTTTAGTCGGTTTTTATGACTATCGAATTTTGTGTCTCTATAAGTGATAGTGAGATAACTATCAAAATATGAACCTTAGCTTAAGACTCAATATTAGTGTGCACAAATCCGGTGAATCTGATATTGTAGTCCTGGATATTTAATGTAAAATCCTTTGTCGAGTCTGAATCGAGTCATTTTTTAGGCTTTATTTCATTTTTGTTCTGGAGTTTTATTTTTTGGTCTTCTCTTGAAGCCATAGATTCTGGCTAGCTGTTTTATTGAAAATTCCTTATCGAATCATGCAATTCGTGTCTTAGATGGATTTATATCCACAAAGTTTCTATATTAATGCTGGTGTTTTACAAGATTAAGTTCTCTCTCCTACTCTGTTTTTAACATTTCTCAATAATATGGTCCAAGTAATTTTTAATCTTATTTATAGTTTTTCAGACGATAGTATTTTCCTTCGATTTTCTTTTAACCAATTGTTAATGTTGGAATTTATTCCATACAATTGATACTAAACGTGTAATATGATGTCATCATGCTCAATTATAGTTTGACGATCGATCGATGATAGCGATTGTGATAAAAATAATATAGATTTGAGCTTAATACCTATAAAATTAAGACTTGCCTGATATCTTATAAAACTACTCCTTTTGACCATATATCTTGATATTCAGTTAAATATATTTTAGTTATATTATAAAGATATTCAATATATACTGTGTTCAGCATTCAAATATACTGCGCATACAATAAAATGATATTAATCACATTTTTGTTAAAAATACAAAGATTTCAGCCAATATCGGCGATTTTTGGTCTTAAAAAACCGATTTGCGGTCCTTCCCGAAAATTTACAATAGCACAAATCGGTAGAGACTCCTCGATTTAGTTAATAATTTTTTTTTTTAAATTTTAAAATAACGGCTGCTTCCCTCTTAAAAAGCTGAAGCATGCTCTAGAGTACCCAGTATATCTATAAATCACAGATACGACCTAAAATGAAATAAAACTTACTTATACTAACAATGAACCGCATTAAGTTTTCTTGAAAAGATTCAAAGTTTTTATTCGTCTTATCTATAAGAAAACCCAAATGTTATTTCCACACTTGTTACACTATATAGAAATCGTTGTATTCTTATAACACTTACCCTATTTCATAGATATCTCGTATAGGGGTAGATACTTACTCTGACGAACTAAAAACGTGAATAACCTTCTGAAACAGTTTCATCAAAGAACAATAACGACTTCATTCTTATACACAATGAAAATTTCTAGGTGGCTTTTAAAATCAGCTAGAAAAATTGAATTGCAGTTCAATTTTCCCAAATGTAGAACCATTTCAATAAGAAGTATGTTCGCAAAATTCAATAATCAATCCATCCAATTTATCTTTGGTACTATATTTTATTTTTTTTAAATTGATTTAACTTAGAGAACAACCGCATACGTAATAATTTATGTTAAATTGACTTATACATGGGGTGAAATTTTAAAATGAAATTTCTGATTGAAAATTAAAAAATTTTGAAAAAATATTTAGATATCATTCATCTATCATTTAAAATAAAATCGATTGTAAAATGATCAGATGTTCAGATATTTGTACCATATTTTTTCAATTTACAGATGAAATATAACGGTAATTAAGCCATTAAAATTTTAATATGTGAAACACTTACATATATATAAATACACATTCGACTTAGCATCACGACAATACACTACCCCAAACTGTATAATAAACGTAAATTGACAATTCGAATAAGTTAAATTTATAACTTGAATTTAACTTTGAAGAAAATTAATAACCGTAACAAATAGCTTCCTGTAATTTTAGAGAGTATTTTTAATAATGTCATTAAATTGACAAATCTGACTGTCATTTTTTTTAAATTGTCAATTTTATTTTATTTCAATTTCTTTAAATTTTTATTCAAATAGAAATTTACACTCATAGAAAAATATTATCTTAACACATTCATTGTCCCGTTTATTTTAATCTAGTAAAATTAAAATAAAAATGTAATTTTATGATAGTCATTAAAACCGAAATTAAAAGATAGAAATAAAATTAATGATAGTTAAAAACTATGATTTGTTGTTTTTGTTTGTTGTTTTTTATTAAAATAGTTAGAGTAGCTGTGATACCTACATACCTGTAATATAAAATTTATATAATTAAATCTAAGTAATGTAGGTATATGTTAGGTAATGTAATAGTTTTTTTTTTCGTAAGAATTATAAGGATGATAATTTATTAGGTGTGATACAATTTACTTTAGATAGTTATAAAAAAACGTATATGTACTTTTAAAATGCTACTGTCAAATTTCCAGTTTTACTTTTTATGTTTTCTGATGAGTTTCTTATCAATTTATTTATTAATTTAATTTCAAATCTTTATTTAAATATCATTGAATTTTGAAATTTGTAACTTGAGCTTTAGAACAAAGATTAAGAAAGACTTATAGATGACAATATTATTAATGATTAGTCATTTTTTATTCCTTTCAAATTGCTTTATTTTCGTTTTTCAAGCAAACTGGATTGAAAAATGTTGTCCCTGAATACAAAGACGAGAATGATGTATGGAAAACAAACATTTTATATCTTCATAAGGGAAATTCTTTATCGAATTCAGAGTCCTAAGCCTAACGAAGGGGTTTGGATAAGTTGAGTAGATACAACTCTAAACTATATAATATTAATATATTTATGATTTATTATGATGATGCTTAATGATATCGGCTTAGCCAGAAAAAATAAATTTAGATTAAATTACCATCGATATATCTAGGCCACGTATGTAGAACTATTATAGAATTAAGTTGCTTCAGCTAAAAATATCTTCAAATCAATTAATGTAGATTTCGTGATCCAGGGAAATCATATCTTCGATGGAGAAATTAAGTATCGGCATATATAAAATAGTTTCAGTTTTTATCTTCAACTAGAAAAATAACGCTTACAGCCAAGGAAGGACAATGTTAGGTTTGTTTCAGAATCTGCAAGATCTGTTGCGTTAAAAATTCCCTATGTAACAAAAATGTTTTACTTAAATTGTATTGTATTGTATACTATTGAACAATACTATATAATCAGGGCCAATCACATTTAAATCAATTAAAACTACAATTCGAATGAACTTGAATTTTAAACATTGCACAAATACAGTGCGTTTACCAGCCCATCTGATTTATTGCTTTACTTTTTTTAAATTTTTTTTAAATTATCCTGTTACTTTTACAAGGTATAGTTTCCTACTTTCAACACTTGCAATAGATTAGATTACAGCTCTGAAATGTACACTATTTTTTTGTAAAAAGAACACATGTATATCAAAAAATTTTCCGCACGGAAAACTTGTCATTAATTCGCAGATTCTTTTTACGATTACAAAAAACGAAATTAAATTAAATTTAAATTCTTATTTTCAACTATTTTGATTTACTAGATTAATGCAATAAAATTACTTTGTACTAAAAAAAAATTACAATTAAATAATCTGGGAAATCTAATTAAATTTAACAAAACAAAAACAAGGTAAATTTTTTAAATCATTTAATTTAATTGAATCACGTATCTGAAATTTTTCTCACAATCACAAAAATTTCATCTTGTGATCTCACTATACAAAAAACTTTCATTTTCATTAAATTTAATCGATTTCAAAAATTTAACTTTAAATTATTTAACACTAGATAAATACTTACCTACCTTATATTACACCATATATCTATGTGTATGTCTCGATTTTAATTAGTATTTGATTATAAAAAACATAATATACAAATTATAACGGTAGTAGATACCATCGATTTACCATGGGATCTATGATTAATTTAAAAAATTAAAGCAAAAAAAAGTAACAAAAACAACAACAAAAACAACAACAACAACAAAAAAGTTTAAAATCATTGACGATTGTGCCGAGAAAAAAAAAGTGTATTTAAATAAATTCTCTTTCAACATGATGAAGCATATTATATTTTATTTTACAAAATAAGTTTCACAATAGGATCATCAACATAATTATCATCATTCATCACAAATGATTATCAAGTGGGCCCTGTTCTGAATTATTATTCTAATATACAAGAAATTATTCAATTAACTTTCAATCTGACTATCAATCAACTGTACTGCGTGTTCTCAATTACTCTAAGACCCGTCCCACACGTTCCATCGTTCATTAAATTATTATTTCAATGTTTTTCAAGTTTTAAGAATTAAGCTCCATATTAAATATTTTTTCGTTTAATTTTTATTTTTTGACAATAATATCGGAATTTGACATTAATAAAAATTGCAGAGCATCTTTTGTTCAATTACTCCTCAAAATATAGATTAATTTTTTTGTTCTTATCTATACCTTTATTTGAATCAGTACATACTGACATCCCCAGTCACAAGAAACAAATAACAAAAATTTAAAAAAAATAAAATAATAAAAAATAAATTGTCAAAAAAATTTGAATAAAAAATTAAAATATCAAAAAAGTTGCAAACAAAATTTCTGGTTATATTTTTGACATTCAATTTTTAATTCCATTTTTCTGACGTTTCCTTTACATCTTTTTTTTTTTGCTAAATGAGAAAATGAGATGGCAATATAAATGTTAGAACAATTAATGAAAACCCGAATGGAAAATGGAACGTGTGTGGACGAGTCTAATATTCAGACCACTTCAACTTGACTATTAATAATTTGTCAAGTCTCAATTAGGTGCCTACTCTAATATACAAGAAAGTTTTAATCGAATAGTCAACTTGACAAAGGAATTAACTTGGACACATATGGAATGTCCTACTGAAATAACCTAATTTCAAACTGTACAGATTCTCAGGTCTCAGGTTTGATAAGATTTGACACTCATTGGAATACACATAAAAATGTTGAATTTAGCAAACTGAAAAATATTAGTAACAACCTCTGTCATTAATAGTGTTACCAACAATATTGTTGCTGTTCGTTTAAAATGTTTGTAAATTAAATACGTAGAAATTAACCGTTATTAGTAATGCCCGTAAATTTGTTTTTCAGATAATAGCAAATCATTGAAAGATACTTCAGGGATTGCCTCTCTAACCGGATTGAGTAATTTAAAGGGCTATGGGATTTTAACCCATTAAATTTTTTTATCCTTATTGCACCATTAAAACTAGTCTTATAGACTAACCTTTAATTTAGTTTTGACTCAAACAAACTATATATGATATCTTTGATTTATCAAAACCCAATAAAATTTGATTGATAAAAGGTTTCAACCTAATTCAAATTGCCTTCTTCGTTTTAGTCACTTAACAAAGTTTTGGTTATCAATTGAGGTAGAAGCTATGGCTTGACATGTTAGAACCATTCAATAAGGTTTAAAAAAAATTTTTTCGAAAAATATGAGGTAATCTCCGAAGGACATCAAGAGGACATGTATCTCTTGATAGTACCTTTTTGGTGTCATAACCAATCTACGAGAAATGCTTTTTTCGTTAATGTTTCGATCTGGCCTTTAGGAAACTGTTATAGTAATATGAGTTTCATTCTATTGAGTCGACGGACATTGTTGTCAATATCATAAATTGCTGCCATTTGAATTTGCTGCTCGTGTTTTGCTACATGTTTCTTGATCTCATCCGTAGCAAGTCACGGTGTAGTAGATATTTGTCACGTACTTACCATGGTACAATAATTATTCCACGGCGCCACTTTATTTTGAAATTTTTTCTCACTTTATTTCGAAATCATTTCGATATTGATTTGCTTTGCACAGCCCTATAATTAGATATCGTATGTTCACACAGGTTTTAATATCTGATAACTTAGAACTACGCCCAAGAACCAGTAGTAAAAAATGTTGTCAATGATGTTTAGTTTCTAGTCGAGATTGGCTAAGAGAAAAAAATACTATCAGACTGATTTTTTAGGAATCCATAATCCCCATAGTGAAATCCGTTGAAACTTAAAAAAATTCAAAATAAAAAATCAAATAAAATAAGTGATTTGTAACCGATTATTGATTGAGAAATTTTTTCAATTATTATTTTTAATAATAATTGTTAGTATTTTATTTTATTATTTTTGTTTTTTTGTGTATTGTTACCAAAATTTAGGTAAAGGTCAAAACTGCTTTCTCGTTTTATTTTATAACAATTTTTGGTTGTTAGTTTCTATTTCACATTTCTTGTCTATTGATTGGTTTCGATGATGATTATTAATTTTTTTTTTCCATCAATAAATTTAAAAGTTTAATTTATTTTTTTCTTTTGGTTATTTTTTGCTCTTATCTCAAAGTTTGTACTTTAGATGAGATGACCAGTTATTTAAACGTGTTTTCAAGTATGTATGACAAAAAAAGACAAAATATAAGGTATTATTGAATTCAATTTTCGTTTTTAATACACAATAAATAAATTTTAAATTTAAATTTTGATTTATAAATGATTAAAAGAGAAATAATAAAATAAAAACTATAGTCTTCTGATGATTATGTAACAATCGAAATGTATCAACACTGTATTTGAATAAATTTTATGTTTTTTTTTTTAAATAATTCACACATTCGACAAAATACATTAAAAACTTCAATCAGATTCAAAATAGTGAAAAATAAATAATAAAAGTTTGATAAAACAAATAAACACTCAATAACTATCGTTAATATTATTAGTAGATATTTATAGTGTTATACACTCCTAATTTTTACTTTGATTGGTTTTATTACTTATTATCACAAGATGTTATAAATACGTCTGTGAGTTATGAAAGACGAAGAAAAATTTATACATGAAATCTATTATAACTAGCTTAAAATAATGATGTTATTAAAATTTATTACTGAATTTACAATTTTATAAATAAAAAGGACAGTTTCGATTTGATTATTTATATTGGATAGAAATATAGAATTTTTGATTGATTTTTTATAACTCACAGATGAATTTATAACATTTTGAAATAACTCAAAGTAAAATCAATCAAAGTTAAAACAAATAGGTGTAATGCTGTATAAGTTGTCTAACACTATAAATACACTATATATTTATAGTGTAAGACAACGAAGCGATAATGACTTTTCTGTTAGATGATTTCTTATGAATAAACATTGATGAGTTAAAGAGTGTTATGATGAAAGAAACCACTTCTTTAATAATTATTATTAATATAAAAATCTTATGTTGAGTAATTAATAATTATCAAATGTACATTACAGTGTAATTCTATATCTATATAATATAATTTTTAATAAATAAAAAAAATAAAAATAATTTTTTTTAAATATAAGGTTTGTGTTTAAAGTGTAAAGATTTGTTTTTTTTTTTACATTTAACCAAAAAATAGAAACTTGTGAACTATGGGAAGACCGAAAGAAAATAAAATTATCTGACCTGTATACCATTTTTTAATTTTATAATTTCGTTGAATAAATGTTACCAATTCAATGCCAAATCAAACCTGAATAAATCAACCGCTTACTTTTTGTATTTAAATCACTAAACGGTTCTAACTCATTAAACTCCCTCTGCTGACTAACAAATAATTAAATGATAATTTACCTAAAACTTCAGTTATAAAACCTTTGTGCAGATGATATCAACCTAAAAATTACGTAAATGACGTTTGTAATCCATACAAATTTTTCAATTATAGGAATAATGATGATTATTAGAGAAAACTGATATGGGGTTAATATTAATCAATAGCCCTTTCTCCATTTAAAGCCATTTTGATGCACTAAACTTCTAAAACTCTGGCTTTTCCAAAAAGTCTATATATATGAAAATTGGCAAAACTTTTAAATGCATGGAAAAATAAGCTCAAAATTTAACTAAAAAAGTTCAAGCTCGTAAACCAGTTCTAGATAGAAGCAATAGTTATCGATTCCATGTGCAAAAAAAAAATATCAAAGAATGTTGGCAAAAACTCTAAGAAATTCTATTTATCGAGCATGAAGTTATTGTTTGAGCAAGTGCTCTAAGTTCACATTGCCAAAACGAGGTTTTACTCAAACAAAAGTAAGATTTGAATTCAAAGTCAGTTTTATGTAATCGACCCAATAAAATGAAATTGATTGAAGAAATAAATCACAAAAAATATGCTCTGAAACCAGATTCATAATCAAACGTAAGCAAGAAAAAAATGGAGTAAACGATTTAAAATAAACAAAAGCAATCTAAATTGAGTCAATTTTGCGCTAATCAAAAATTCGTAATCAATCGCAAACAAAAAACTTGAGCAATCAATTTACATACTAGCTTAAAAAAGGCAATCTAAATAGAGTCAACAATCTAAATTGAACAGAGGAAATTTCAAAGAAACTTACTGCTGAATAGAAGTCTCAGTCGAAATTATATATGGTAGACGGAGTGAATTACGAGTTTAAAATATATTTTCTTGCACCCCAATTCTCTTCACTATAGTCAGATAGTAAAAATATAGGAAACATAAAAACTTTTCAGCTGCAATGATTGTAAAAGTGTTGTAAAGAAGTAGTCACAATGTTAGATTCAAAAAAAAATTTAAATAATTTTCTAAACCGTTTTTCTCTATTTATTTGTAAGTCTCTATCTAAGATGTTTGTGATAATTCTATTAAGAACCGGAAATTTCTCGCATTAAAAAAACTCATGTAGATCGGGGTTGCCAAAAAAGAAAAGAACAAATATGAAAAATTATATTTCTCAATCGCTTCCTTATTAAACAAATTCGTTCCGAATAAAATTTAATAAAAAAAAATTCAAGAAACGTTAATCATAAAAAACGGTAACGGTAAAAAATCAAATCAAATTAAAAATATCTAAAATTCCACATTTTGAGACAACCAATAGAAAAAAAATGTTTTTTACCATATTTTATTTCTATTATGAACACTATACATCGGTTGGCTCATATAATCTTCAATAGAAATCAAACTACATGCATACTTAATAGAAATTGAACAAAAAAAAAAATGCTTGCCTTAAGGTAAGAATTTAAGTTTTAGGTTAAATACTCATTATTGAAAATTGAATGAAATAAACAAAAAAAAAAAAGTTTTTTAAAGGTTATGATGAAATATTTTTTAAATTTTTTCACATTTTTTTTGATTTTAATTTATATTAAAATGAAATGAGAAGAAATACACTTGACCTAAACTTCAATTGAAATAAAAAGAATAGGAATATAGTCAGAACTATATACATTATATACGTTTATATAAGAATTTCCCTTTTTCTTCCTAATTATTCCTTTAAATTCACTTCGTACATCAGAAACTTCAAATTAGTTCTGAGAAAGTCTCAGAAACATTACCCGAATTTGACAGTATAATCAATACAAACCTATATAAAAGATGGATACCAACAACCAAGCAGGAGCATGTAAAATAATAAATCCCACAGGATCGGCCACATTTTTTTTTTTTTTAAATATGAGCTTTTTGTTTCCCCCTTATTCTTTATAGTTCTCATTTTCGCATGCGAATAAATAGTTAGCAACAAAGTTAACAACAAATAAACAGCATAAGAAAAATTTGGGTTTGTTTTTTCTAATTTCTATATATTTAAATAGTGGCCGGACCCCCAGTGTCTTCAAACAGTGTATAATGGGACGAAATTCAAGATATTAAAAGGCCTGTTTTAAATAAAATAATAGACTTAACAAAATAGAAAAGATTTGTTTTGAGTAGAAGACCAAAACACAGGTAAAAATCAAAATTTAATAAAAATTTGGTAATTAAAAAGTCAGATCTGATGTATCTGCGGTACATCTTGAAATGAATTAGTTAATGTTCAGATATTATACCAATTATGTCTATAGACTCAACTATAGATGCTGTGTTATGATGTGATTCTGTGGCTATTAAGATCATTTTATTTTAGTATAGTGTAATTTTCGTATTCATAACGAAACTAGAGATATTCTTTGAAATAATATTACTAAATAGATTAAGTCACTGTCATTTTCTCTATTTTTACTTCTCCAAAAAAAGAACAAGTTTAAATAAAATTCTACAAGAGATTTATTCTAGTATAAAATTTGTGTTACCCAAGCACTTGCAGTTAGTAAATATTTTTTAAAATTGTGCTCACCAGTTCTTGGTTTATTAATAAAGTTTTTATTTACAAATAATCAAAAAATTTAAGAAAAAAATCAAGGGACCACTATTCGAAACCCAAATTTAGTAACATTCATCTTGAGACAACTAAGATTCATCCTGAGCTGTGCTGATTTGATTTACACCTGCTGTATTAGTTTAAAATTTGATATGATTAACAGGCTACAAACAATTTTGAGAACAAATTGAAGCAATTATCGAGGTTGCTTTCTTTCTATGCATACAAAACGAAAAGTCATTAATATGCAGACAATTTGTATGATCTTCCACATATTGACCTATTAAATAAAAAAATCAATTTAAAGCTAGAATTGAAACATTAAAAATAAATTTAAAAATGAAATCTCTACCATCAGAATTTTCAAAAATTAATAAAAATTTTAATTTCAAAATAAAAGAAAAAGAAAGTCCAACATTTGAAAACCTAGAAAGCTCAAACATTCAAATTAAAAATTAAACCATCAATCATTTTTTAAATTTTATTATAAATCTGACTGACATCTTTTTTGTGTTTCTTTTCTACGTTTAGAGGAAGAAGTGAAGATAAGTATTTAATTTTATTATTTTTATCAATTGATGAATAAAAATTGAGTTTTGCACTCACTAATGGTATGACTTAAAAATTTATAAATATTATTTCATAATGTTTGAAAGTTATTAAGTACATACTGAGACATGGTTTCGAAAGCAATACAGTACTAAAGCTGCATTGCTTTAAATCACTGCACATATAAATGCATAAGCAATCATTTTGCTTTGCATCTAGATTTTCCCAAATCGTTTGATTGTGTCAATTATCACAAAATTAAGAACGCAATTAATGCAATGATGGATCTACTGCTTTTCTTCTCAATAATTACCTGTTAGAAAGAAAGCAATTTGGGATGTGAGATCTTATTGGCCCTTATTAAAGCCTCTTCTTTTGTAGCTTTTATTTTAACGATTTACCACTTTGTTTATGGGAAATCATATGTAGAATATATGTGGATGATGTTCAACTGTTGTTATCTTGACGAAATGTTGATGATCTTGTATACAATTTATGTATATGGATATGGAGTGAGACCAATTCTAAGGAGACTCTATAGCATCAATTATCAACAGAACGTTTGGCCCGTTTTATACGCTGGCGGTATTATCAGACAATTGAGGCTCTTCACAATTGAGGTTCGCGTTATTGTCAATTAACATCGTTACCGCACAATGATCAATTTTTTGTGTGGAAATATGAATGACAGTGGTCGGAAGGGAAATGTAATTTTCAGCAGTATGGCGCTACGTGCCATACGGCAACCACAACCATTGACTTATCCAAGACTACCACCAACGACAACCATCGACCTCCAAGGTTGTGTAATTTAACATTTCTCGGTAATTTCCTGTCGACTACGTAAAATCCCGGGTTTATGCTGATAAACCAAACATAACATACTTCATATATTAATTTTTCTAATAAATAAAAAATTTTGATTAAAATTTCATTTTTGTGTTATTTTTTACAATTTCAAATTCTATCGGCCTTAAAAAAGCTACCGATATGTATGTTTAAAATAATATTTTCAAAATATTTCCTAGATTATAAAATATATATGCTCTTCGAACCACCTGACTTTTATTTTAAAATATCTTAAAATCTAATTTTATTTCTAAAACAAATTGATTATGTTGTTTTCTAATTATTCGAATAATATCATCGGTATACATAGTTACCCTAGGACTATAATGTTGTCCCAAATAATTTTTTTTGTATATAATGATTGTAGTACGAGGTCACAATTAACAATAATCATAATATGTTGTACAAGATAACTTATAGAGTATCATTATACTATATACATGCATAATAATTATATGAGTATTTTGTACTTAATTATAGAAATTGTTAAATTGTTAAACGAAATGCACAAAGTGTTTTCAAATTTGTTTTTAAATTTTCATATTAAGAAATATTGACTATGGTGTAATAAAAATCCTATGCTCTAGCTAGACAATACAATTTATAATTTTATCTTTTGCCATCTTTTGGCAAATTGTTATTGTTAAAAATAATATATATAATTAATTTAAAATAACTAATTAATATATTTTCAGTTATTGTTTTTATTATTTGAAAATACGAAACAGATTTAAACAAAAGCTTATATGCTTTTGCAATAGCACAAAAAAAAAATGCTAATTTATATTGATCGGAAGATGACCGTAATTTATTTACACTATTATTTCACAATTTTATTATTTAAAAATCTCAAGTTTCGAAACAATTCGTCTTTAATAATATTAGCTAAAATAAAATATACAATAAGAAATGCAATAACCGGAAGAACGAGCAGAAAAATTATTAATTCCAAACTACTGTAAACTCTAAAATTGTAAAAATTAAATCTTTCATATACTACTAATTAACCCTTATTGTCACAGTACAAACTTAATTGAACCTACTTGTTAAAAAAAACTCATATCGTATAAATACATTTTTTTTGTTTTAGAAAATCCATTCACGACGTTATTTACTATCAATTTATATTACAATCAAACAAAGACAGGTTTACTCTCAACTATGCATACATTCATTTATATTTATTTTAAAAGTCAAATGAAATAAAAACACATAAGGCTATAAATAGTTATAGTATTTACTATACAAGATAGTTAATTTTTTTTCCAGATAGTAGTAAATCATCGAAAGAGGCTTCAAGGACTACCTATTACCGGGGAAGGTAGTTTGAAGGACTGTGGGACTTTAACCCACTAAAAACTCCTATCATTATTGCAACATTAAAACTAGTCTTATAGACTAACCATTAATTTACATTTAACTCAAAAAACATAGATACCTTTGATCTACCAAAATCCAATAAGGTTTTAATAGATAAAAGGTTTTAACCTAACTCAAGTGGTCTTGTTCGTTTTAGTCGCTTCACAAAGTTTTGATTGTCAATTAAGCTAGAAGCTTCGGTATTGACATGTTGGATCAGACGAGTTTTATGCCGTGCAGCGCATTTAATTATTTCGTCTTTTATAGATGAGATCTTCAGATCTCGATGAATATCGGCATTGCGAACATACCATGGAGCATTGACTATGTTGCGCAGTACCTTATTTTGGAACGTTTGTATAGTTTGAATATGGATTTGTTTAGCACATCCCCATATTTGAATACCGTATGCCCAGACTGGCTTCAATATTTGATTATACATCAAAACTTTGTTATAGGTCGAGACCGTAGAATTCCGCCCAATCAGCCAGTATGTTTCTCTATATTTGAACTTGAAGATAGTTAATGAACATGGAAATTCAAACAAATCACATTTTTGATAGTATAGATTAACCTTGAAAATGAATATATTCAATATAAAATAAAGATTAAGAACCCCAGATATGTTCCAGTAATTGTATTTAATATTGTTTACGACCATTTTGTGTAAACTCTTGGGTCCAAGTAAAATAAAATTAAATAACACAATTAAACAATATTAACAAATTAATTAATGAATGTATATTTACCAAATTTATGATAGAGAAACGAATTTTTCAAAATGTTTTGAGGTTGCAATAAAATAAATTTATACAACTGGTGTTGTACACGTTTTAATCCCAAGTGCTTGATGTTATTCCAATCCTTTTCCTATAAGCTGTCAATAACTACTCTCTGCCTCAAAAATCATAAACCAACCAGAATGACTTACTTTGGCTGAACAAATATCTTGACCAATTTTGATTATTACACCTTGATCAAAAGACTGAACAGTCAGTCAATATACCATATACCTACAAAACATACATCAGTTTTTAACCTTATGGTCTAATTAAAACCTACAGCATATTCTATAAAATAAATAATATAACTAAAAAAAGTATAGATATCACACAGTATATCCATGTAAAATAATTAAATAGAACCATTTTTGATTTCATAGTTGTTGGCGCTCATGTATAATGCAATGGAAAAAAAATTTAATTAACCTATTTTACTTTAATGTTTTAAACAATAACTACCCAATCATTATAGCCATATATAATTTAACTTGTAGGTTAAATCTATTATTATATTCATTTAAATTAAAAAATATCATTACCACATGGGGGTTAACTTATTAATCAACGACTTC